>CM029668.1:21137474-22599599 GCA_017311315.1 Dendrocalamus latiflorus | reverse complement strand
ATACATAATCCCTAACTTTGAATTTTAAGTCTCGCTTACATTGTTTTGCGTAGCTTCTACCTACTTTGGGCAATCTAGAGATATTCTCAAATTATTTGTATCTTCTTGTCATTCTCCCGTACAAGTTCAGGGCCCAATAATAGCCTTTCTCCAACTTCATACCAATATATGGGCGATTTGCATTTTCTACCATAGAGGGCTTTGTATGGAGCCATTTGGATGCTGGATTGATAGCTATTGTTGTATGCAAACTCTGCCAAGGATAGATATTTATCCCATGTGTCTCTAAAATTCAGTACATGGGCCCTTAACATATCCTCTAGGATTTGGTTCACCTGCTCAGTCTATCCATTTGTTTGAGGGTGGTAAGCAGTGCTGAAATTGAGTTCAGTGCTCAGGGCAGTGTGTAAGCTTTTCCAGAAACCAGAGGTAAACATTGATCCCCTATCTGATGTGATGATTTTGGTACATCGTGCAGAGAAACTATCTTGTCCAGATAGAGTTTAGCTAATTTATCAAATGAATATTTTTGGTTGGTGGTGATGAAGTGGGCTGATTTGGTGAGGTGGCCTACGATAACCCAAATTGTATCCTTCTTCTTGAGTGTTAGGGATAGGCCAGTTATAAATTCCATACAGATATCCTCCCATTTCCACTCAAGAATTTCTAGGGTGTGCTAACAATACGGCTGGGTGTTGATGCTCAGCCTTGACCTTCTAACAAGTGTCGCACTGACCTACATACTCAGCTATCTCCCTCTTCATACTTGCCCACTTGGATCTTTGTGCTACCTGGATGGATAGTGTATGGGGTGTCGTGGGCTTCACGAAGGACGGTTTCTTTCATCTAGAGGTCGTTCATCACACAGATTTGATTTTGTCACCACAATATTCCCTTGTCATCCACATTAAACTCCAATGGCTGACCTGCATTAATCCTTTGAACTTCTTATTTAATGAATGGATTGAAGAGTTGCCTCTCCTATATTTGATCTAGTAGGGTAGGGTGGAATACCATGGCTACGATGATGGCTTCCAATGTGGTAGTTTTCACTTCTATTCTCATTCTGGCTAAATCCTGAATTAGATCAAGGGTATGGTTTTCAAGAGAGAGGTGGTGGCATTGAGTTTTCTGACTGAGTACATCGGCAGCAACATTGGCCTTTTCAGGGTGGTAGTTGATGGTCAAATCATAATCTTTAATTAATTCCAGCCACCTTCTTTGTCTCATATTTAGTTCTTTCTGTGTGAGGATATATTTGAGGCTTTTGTGGTCACTAAATAAAGTGCACTTTAATACATACAGGTAGTGCCTCTAAATCTTCAAGGTAAATACTACTACTCCTAACTCAAGATCATGAGTTGGGTAGTTCACCTCATGAGGTCTCAGTTGTCTAGAATCATAGGCGATAACCCTCTCCTTCTACATTAATACACATTCCTAACCCATACTTGAAAGCGTCATAGTATACCACATATTCAATTCTATCCCCAGGTAGGGCTAGGATTGGAGCTGTTGTTAGACCTTGTTTCAACTCCTAGAAGATTGACTTGCATACGTTCGTCTATACATACTGCACATCCTTCTTTAGGAGTTTGGTGAATCGGGAGGTGATTTGGGAAAATCCTTTTATGAACCTACATTAATACCTTGCAAATCTAAGGAAACTTCTAACTCCGGTGGTATTTGTTGGACGTTCGTAGGATATAACGGCTTCAATTTTGGTGGAGTCTACTTCTATCTCTCTCCCAGATATGATATGGCCTAGGAATGCTACTTGATCAAGCCAAAATTCATATTTATTGAATTTGGCAAAGAGTTGGTTTTCTCTGAGGGTGTCTAGGGCGATGGTGAGGTGTTGATGACGCTCTTCCTCACTTTTTGAGTAGATCAGGATATCATCAATCAAGAAAACAATGAATTTGTCTAGATATTTCATGAAGAGTTTGTTCTTGAGATTCATGAATACAACCGAGGCATTAGTCAGTCCGAAGGGGACTACTGTGTACTCATGGTACCCATATCAAGAGACAAAGGTGGTCTTTTCAATGTTTGTGGGGTTGGCTTTGATTTGGTTGTTCCCAGATCTTAGATCGATTTTTGAGAATACCCATGCCCCTTTCAATTGACCTATCAGGTTGTCTATTCTGGGTAATGGGTATTTGTTCTTTATGGTAGCATTATTAAGCTTTCAGTAATCCATACACAGCCTTAAGCCTTTGTCCTTTTTCTCTGCGAATAGTACCAGGGCTCCCCATGGCGACGTGCTTTCCATAATAAAACCCTTGGCTTCGAGGTCGTCCAACTGCTTCTTTAACTCCACTAACTCCCACCCATTCATTCTATAAGACCTTTTTGAAATTGGCACAGTCCTAGGGATTAGGTCGGTGGTGAACTCTACTTCCCTATCTAGAGACATACCCAGTAGTTCTTTAGGAAATATGTCTGAAAAGTCCTTTACTACCAGTATGTCTTTCACTTTGTTCACTTGGAGACTGGCCAAACTAGGGTTGGATGGCTTCGGCCAGGTTCTAACTCCTAGATATGTCAGTCTAGTCCCGTCTAGCTTTCTAATGGATGCACTTTTTGATTCACAATCTATGTTTACTCCATGGGCAGATAGCCAATCCATACCCAATATCACTTCTAGGCTGCTCAGGTTGATAACATAGAGGTCAGCTAAGAATTTAGTGTTGTGGATAATGACGGCTTGTCCTTTTCTAACGAATGTTACTTCTATCATTCCTACTAGTGTACTAACCACCATAGATTTTTTTAATGGTTTTGGTGTTAATTTATGTTCCACTAGAAATGTACGAGATATAAAGGAGTGAGCTACTCCAGGGTCAAAGAGAACGGTACCAGTAGAAGGTAGGAGTAGTAAGTTACGAGTGACTACATTAGTGACTTCCCCGATATGTTTTGCAGTCATATGGATGAGTCGTGCTGTTCCTCCTCTTCCATCTCCTGCCATGGCCAGTTGGTTATTTCTAGGCAGATTTGGGCAAATGGTCTATTGTGGAGCTGGGGCTGGCAGTCGTGGCACATATGCTGAATATACTGTTGGTCCAGTGGTCCGTTGTGGGTAGGGGCATTCTGCCTAGTGATGACCAAGCTTTCCACAGTTGAAACAAGCACTGGTGCCTCTCAGGCAATCTTTTGTCAAGTGGCTACCTCCGCACCTCGCACACCTAAGTGCTAGTGCGACTGGCTGTTATGGGGCCACTAGCCTCTAGAAAGATGGGTTGAATAGTCTGGGCTTAGGAGGTCCATACCAAGGTGGATTTGGCTGCTACATCTGTGGATAAGGTATATGGGTAGAGGCTATACAATGGTCTATTTTGGCCTTCTTCCTCCTCTCTTCAGTTATATTGGAGTGCTCACTCTCCAAGATGATGGCTCTATTAACAAGGTCTTGATGCATCGGTGCATTCCCCCATGCATTTATCTATCTTTTTCTCCTCAGTATCTATGTCAGTTGGCACATAGTGGGAGAGTTCGTTGAACTGGCTGAGATATTATACCATCTTTTTCCCGCCCTGGGTTAAAGCTCTAACTTCCCTCTTCTTGAGTTCTACTCTCCTTGTGGGTACATGGGTATGTAAAAATCACAGTTTAAATTCCTCCCAAGTAATTGGTTGTTCACTAATATGGTTGTGGGTATAGTTGACCCACCATGTGGCTGCCAATCTAGTTAGTTGGTGGCACGCATACTGGACTTTCTTTGCATCTGAACATTCTACAGTGTTGAGCTTGTTGTCTACTTCTACTAGCCAGTCACCTGCGCCTAAGGGGTTAGCTGCTTTGGCAAAGGTGGGAGGCGAGTCTGGAGAAAGTCTCCCAGACTAACTCCATGAGCTGGATGTGAAGCTGTTGGTGCCATTTGGGTTAGAAGGGCCTCCATGAAATGGTCTTGATTTTTCTGGGCTTCCACCCGAGAATTCTCCAAAATCTAAGGACTTCCCCCATTACTCCCAAAGGGTAAGTTGTCCTTGATGGTGCTATGCGGCTGGTGTCAGGTATTGTAGCAGGTTGGGTTTGTCTAGGAGCTTCTCTTGAGGTTTCATGGGTGGGCTTCTCCTAGTCGGGTTTGCTGAAAAGGGTTATCTTTTTTACCTTTAGTATTTTAATCGTCCCTTCTGAAGTGGTAGCTGCCAAGATCAAGGGCGCCTCTACCTTCTGGTAGGGCTCCCTTCACAGATGATTTAGATCTGCTCCCTCACCTCAGAAGAGGATAAGGTTATGAAATCATGGGAGACTTTAAGGTTAAAAAGATTTAACCAAATAAAAACAAAACTCAACTAATTAGAATTTTTTGAGACTTATGTTCTGGAGAAATCCAGGTCAAGTCACTCGTGCCCACATACCAAAGCATGGTATAGTCGCACAATTTTAGAGGGCTTATCCGGTGCATGGAAAAATCCATCACCTTGTGCCGTGTAGTAAGACCTCTCACCCTAAGATGGTAGATGGCATCGACCCATTGCCCCCACTTTCCCGTCCTTTTTCAAGGAAGATCTCTATCCTGGGTTCTCAACGGTCACCCGACCAGTGAAGAGAAAGGTTGCCATTCTTACTAAGCATTATGTAGAACCATAACTTCTTCTATGATGACCACAAAGATTTAGAATACATTGAATATATTCTTCAGCCTTCCCATCATGGAGATGCAAAGTGCAATCTTTGGGTGACGCGACTAATTTCCCTAACTTCATCATCCTGTACAAGTATATAAGGAGCGCCAAGCTTGGCGGAATCCCCAAATATGTTGCACAAAGGCAATCGAAGATACTCATATTAGCAATCGAGTTGGGGCAAGGTTTACTAGCTTGATTTTGTAGTACTCCAAGACCTGGGAGAGGAATGGGTGCACCGGCAATCGAAACCCGCACTCAATGTATGCTCAGAAGATCGGAATCTCACCTTCATTCCAACTTATAAATTTCTCCCTAACCGTTGATCTCCACGGGATCAGAACCTTGACGGGAAGCATCCCTTCCTTCTCTATGGCCTCGATCTTCTTCAATACAAGCTCCAACGCTAGCCGGTTGGCAAATAGATATGATATTTTGGCTGGGTGACTAAAGAATGAAAAGGGAATCGAAAGGGTTCAAGGCTACAGGTGAAAGAGTGCAAGGGTGGACAAGAGGATGACAGTTTTTTTTCTAAAAGCGTGAAACCCTAAGGTGGCGTTCTAAGGGTTTTATAAGGGTTGTCCCTCCAACTGCAGAAAGATGTTACTTGATCCGAGGTCCATCGGACACAAAAACCTTTCATATTTCTGGTGAGTTTCTCAACTTTAAAGTGAATACAGACTGCTTATTCACTCTTACTATTCAAAGGAGTAGTTTCTCGATCAAAACTTCAATCAAAAGATTATAAATTTACTTAAAGTTCGAGGGATAGCTGGCGAGGATTAAATAAATTCCTAAATACAACTTTAATATATAATTAAGGCCAAGGGAACCCCATAGTTCTAAACCTCCAAAGTTTGCTCCTCGAGTATCCTAGTTGGAGAAACACTGTGCGTGTTGCCCGACTGGATGATTGCTCAAAGAGTCTATGAACTGGTCCCTGGACCCGATTCTAGGATAATTCTTCCGTGCGATGTATCGAACACGTGCCTTATCCACTCCAAACAGCACTATGCTTCGGCCCTGAATCTCTGACAACAACTGCTATGCAGTTGTTGCCCACGTTTATCTCCTACTGATAAACAATTTATGATCATGCATTCTCTCTCTGACAATAATTGCCTCACTAACTAGACATGCTGGTTCCTCAAGGCATCTTCCTTGAAAGACAAACAGGTGTCTCTTCATTGGTATTTAAGCCTGGACGATAGAAGGCCGAAGGACAATAAATTCACATGTAATCAATCAGTCTTAATCCCATATGAATTGATATCTTATTCATTTTTGTGTAATTAGGGCTAGTCTCATTCCTTGTTAAATGTATTATGTAACAAGCTCATAGCAATAAAGAGTATCGCTGTTCTTTCCCAAGGATTTTAACTATTTTTCTCATGTTATTTCGTAAGATCGGAGACTCAATTGTTGACAAGATAGGTTATTCCTTTGCATTACATTCTTATATAGGGTAAGAATTAGAGGATCATAAAAGATTCGAGAGGATTGTGAGAGAGTGGTAATCTGATGTACTCTTTTGAGGTTGTGTTTAAGGAATTTGTGGTCAGCTTCATCAAATATTTTATCTCTCATTATAGTTACTTTAAAGTTCTTCCTTTGGTTCTTTGTATGATATTTATCTTCTTCATTCTTGATGCCGTATATACTCATATCGTATCTTACAAAGTCTAAACATATTTAAGGCTGTTGTAAATATGAAGAAATATTAGAGTGTAACAATAGATGCCCTTGCTACAAATCGTACAAGGCCAAGGTTGTGATATAAATCTGCTACAAGCGATTTTTGTTTCTAACTTTTGAAATGCGTCGGTTTCTTAATTTTGTTTTTTTGGCTTTTTTCCTTTTATTTCTTTGTATTATCCGTGATGGTATAATCATTTTTATTTTTAAAATTTTAATTATTTAGAAAAATCAATAGTCGTTATAATATATTTTTAACAGATACAGTATATTTTAATCCCTGTGTGAGAAGTCACTTTTACCACTAACTGATCTGCACCATGCCACCACACGGCAGCCCTCGTTGGCCCTTTGGGAGGCGCAAAATACCGCTACTAGCATATCTTCGTGCACGTACCGATCATTGCCCAGTCGCGCGTGAGATCCGTGCATCCGTCGGTTACCTACCTGGCTACCTAGAACTTTCACGTGATCTACTTTTATAAATAATTTAATTCTAGGAATCCCACGGTCCAAATAAACCAAGATTATGAGATGGAATCGATGTTGGAGGACCCACCTGTCAGTGATAGCTAGTCAAGGCAACGTGGGTGAGAAGGCAGAGAAAGAAAATGGAAGCCATAATAGCGTCTTTACAATAGGAAGAGAAAAACCCTAGCATCACACAGACGATCAAGATATTGAACTCTGCATTACGATTTATGCATGCGTCTGGACAATCAAGAGAAAGCTGATACAATGGGGGCAAATCACGAGTAATAAAACTAAGCCAAATATGCTGACGCCATTAAAACTAGTACTCCTGTGTGCAGTACTAGTACTAATTTGCTTAATTGGTCAACCAATTAAGCTGTGACGAAGAGGCTGAAGAGGCCCTCGTCGGCGAGGTGGTGCGCGGCGTGGATGAGGTCTATCCGCGCGTCGTGCTTCAGCCCGCCGAGGAACTTGCCGTCGAACTCCCCGGCGTCCCCCGCCGCGACGCGGCCCTCCCAGTACGCGACCACCGCGGCGACCACGTTTCCGGAGACGTTACCCGGCACGTCGACCACCAGCACGGGCTCATAATCCCCGGCGCCCTTCGCCGCGGCGGCGACGAGCCCCGACGACCTCCGCGCGAGCGACGCCGGCACGGCGAGCTCGGCGCCGTCGAAGCACCGCAGCACCACAAACTCCTCCGCCATCGCTGTTAATTGCACCGGCTGAACAAGTTCGTCGCTGTTACGCTAGCTAGGGCTTTGCGTACGTGCGACGATCGAATTGTGATCGACCTTTTTTTTCTGGACGCTGCGGGGAAAGGAGGTGTGGCGCGCGTATATTAATATAAGGCTGCAGAACGCGCGCAAGGGTTCGAGCCCGAGTCGGAGAACGTGTAGTACGTACGGTTCGGGTCGGACGGGCTGTGAAGTATTGATGCCTTTTGCAGGCCGATACGAAAACCGTTTTCGTTACGGTGTGCCGTCCACAGTAGTGCATGCATGCACGGACAAAGATCACACCGTCCACCATCTCTTTGGTAACTTCATTTTTCGTCCACTGTTTTGTTCGCAGCGGCGAAGCTAGAAAACTTTTATACTTCCTGCATAAATCTTGTTCAATGGATTCAGCCTCACTACCTGTATAACACTGCGCGCAGGTTTGTTGTTTTTTTTTTTGGGGCTGTACCATGCTTACCAGGCACACCACGTAGCTCCGCCATCTGTTGGTATGTGCATTTTCTGTGTTGGTTCAAGGCTTACTGGACGTTCAAACTGTGTGCTCATGTGCTAGCACGGAACTGGTACTTCAATTTCTTGTACATTGCACCGTGAAAAAAAAACACTTTATTTGCCATTGAAAATTTTGGCTATTCTTTTTTTTTTTTGCCTGTATGACCTCGGGCGGTCATTTTTTGCGGAACTTGCCCCTTGCCGAGCACGAATGCACTAGTCGGCAACACGTGGAGTCCAGTGGTCCCGAAGCGTGGCTTGTGGGCCCCCTGTTGCGCAGATGTGGTGCAAGCGCGGGCTCACCGGGCCCACCAACGTCCAGCGCCCGAGCGTGGGACTTCGCTGTGGAAAGCCGCGCTGTCCGAGCGCGGGACCGGGCTCATGCCACCCGCCCGCAGATTCAGACGTGGCTTGGCCCGTCTGTGTGCTTTCGGGTTTCGGCTGCACTAGTAGCAATGCGGCTTGCTCCCGTTTCGCACGCGCCGGCCCATCATGATCGCCCGAGGCTGCAGGCATTTGGCTACACACGTCAGCTCCTTCGTCCTCGTGTATTCCTGGCCCCCTGTGTGCACTGCATCTTGTTAGGCAATATAATGGGCACTGCATCTTGTTAGGCAATATAATGGCTTGTGGCTGTGTGCGCTGCCATTCGCAGTGCATTTCCTTCGTCCCCCGAGAGAGGTAGTGCAGCAAATCGAGAGAGGAAGAGAAGTTTGCCCTGCTTTGTTTGGAGTTTGAGTCGATGCAGTTATGAAAGATGTAGATCGGCTTGCGAGCATCAACAATAGGTAATTTTTTTTACAGATATGATTACAAATATACCATTGTGATTAGCACATAATTAGCTGTGCAATAGGTAGTTAGTGCGGAACAATAGAAGTAAAAGAAGGACAGAGAAGATGTTAGTCTTCCTTTTTAGGGGTTGTCCCCAATACTAAGTTCGGATGATATGTGGAGATAATCGTAATCACCGTAAAAAGTGACGTTGTTTTAAGGGCATGTAATTTGACTTGTTCCAAGACTATTTGTCATGTACTATATCATCTGATTGGGGGGCACATAACCCTGTCTTGACATGCTCAACACCATGCGCACGTGAATATAATTTTTTTCAGGTAGTTAAGAAGGTTCATCCCCCCTCTTGTTTTTAGAAGCAACAAGAAATAATTGGTGCTAGTGCATGGATAGGTTTGAGAAATGTAGTTTGTGAAATTGTTGTGGCGTAAGGAAATAACCCACACAACATGTAATTTGTAAATTGGAATTAGGTCCTTGTCTTCGCCCAAGCACACATTTGTTTTCGAAGTAAAAACGATGCGTAGTAGTTAAAATGCATGCAACAAAGTGGTGCCGCTTAGAAATGACATTTGAGTTAGGAATAAGGTAAGCGGCCGATATGTTGCTACACTTAAATTGAAATACATGTTTAATGTATAGAATGGTAAAATGTAGTTTTTGTAAATTACCCATAGTAAGAAGGGTTACTTAGGGTAAATAATGGCTAATTAGAATAAACGGATTAATGAACATGCAACTACAATTTGAACTAAACTATTGTCGAGACCCGAATATACAAACCCGGACTCTCCTGTGTATTCTGCACTAATCCAAAATCACGCTAGTGCACACAGTGTAAACAAAGATGTAGTACCAGCCATATCACGATTTATTAAGAAAAGATCCAAATATTATTCATAATTATCAGAGTACGACATTATGGCCAAGCTTACAATTAATAGCCTAAAGACTTAAGAAACTTGTAGCGGAAAACAAAAATAAGCGTAGTAGCCATTCGACATGCCTACATGCAATCGACTGGGGAGCGAAATCCTAATCTGCGAAGTCGTCGAAGTATCCTCCTTCTAGTAGCTCCTGTTGGTCTGGTCCTTCTTCCTCAACTGAGCAGATATGGATGAAGCCGTGAGTACATAGAGTACTCAGCAAGTCGTTTGTAACAAAAATGCAATATAGTATGCAAGGCTTACCAAAAGATAGCTAAAAGGTTAATTTTGCAGAAAACAATAATTTAAAGTAAATACAGTAAATAGATTGAAAAGTGAACTTTGAAAATGTAAATAAATAAGTAATCAAAGGAATTATGACAACCCACAAGCGAATTGACCATTCACTCCAATGAATCACCCATGAACCCAGATTCATGAAATGAACCACCAGTGAACTAACCATTCACTCCCCCAACTTAACCCAACCAGGTTTTTATGAAAACTCTACCCCTCATGTGAAATCACCGATATTGTCCATGACTGAGGACACGGCTATTCGAATAGTTTTACACTCTGCAGAGGTTGTACAACTTTACCAACAAGACATTATATTCTCATATTGCCATGCGATTGACAGACTTCCTTTGGTGTGCGGCAGAGAAATCATGACAAGGCCTTTACAATGCTCAATCCCAATCTGAATCTGCCTGCTAGGGTTTCGCCTCACACCCTCTTGCGCCTTATGGAAATCAGCGACCATGTTCATAACAATGGCGGAATTGAAATTGAAACATCACAAATTAGTCAGCCAAGTCTATCCCATACTAGACATGTAGTTGTACGGTAAGGCTCAGATCAATAGCGCACAAAGTTAAGTCCTTAAGTATTGCCCAGACGAAGCATCCACATCCCAAGTGCCAACAACACCCCCTTTACTGCACGATCATTCGCCCAGGTGAAAACTAATTTTGTATAACCAACACCAATGACACCTCCATGTCATGGTACCCAAATTTTATAACGGTGGCTGACCACCACGTTCCAATATATCATTAAGTCAAAATTAATTAACTGATCACAAGTGATGAAAACCCAACGTACTAGTAATAAGCATGGCTAAGCAAATTAAACGTACAACCCATGTGACAACTAATATTACATCACTAAATAATTACCCATCCTATGGTGACAATGGAATCATGGTATTCAAATTATCAAGGAGAAATTAATCAAATTGGATAATAACTACTAATTCAAGGGTTTTATAATAAAGTAGCGATGCATGATAATTTAAAACAAAAGAATACATAATAGATTTGGAAATTGGGTTCAACATGATCAAAGGACATGACTTTCCTTGGCCATGCTCAGTTATGAATTCTTGATCTTCAAATCTTGCTTCAGCTCCTTCGAAGGCGTGATCTAACGAGAGAGAAAGCGAAACGAAATACAAAAACAAATTCAAATAAAATTCAAATGAACTCCAAAAACTTTAAAACCAGAACCAAAAGATATAGCTTAATTTTAGTTGAATTTAGGAAAAAGATTTGGGTCAATCGGAGATAGGACAGAGGAGAACGGGCATCTAAAGTTTGCCAGACGAGAAAATGCTAAAAATAGAAAAAGGAGGGAATATTCCAAGCAGTATTATATCTGCCCGTCTAACAACAGAGACAACAGAGAGAAGGGGGCTTGGAGAGGAGGCTGGCGCCGATGAGGGGAAGCATGGGAGGTGAAGACAACCAGCAAAATAGGTTGCTAGGGACCCGAAGAACACGTAGAAAGTGACAACACGCAAAACAGAGCACAGTGACGATGTGGGTAGGAGAGAGGAATAATACCCGGGCATAGAACACGGAGAAGTAGAGTGAGCATGGGCTAGAATGTGGCTTGGTGAAGCTAGAAAAATTATCGGCTCAGCCGAAAACCCATCGGAGATGACGCAATCAACGTTTGAACGACGTCTTGAAGGAAAAAGGAAAAACTTGATATCTCGGTGCTCGGTGGACGAAATCCAAAACCACTTGGAAGGTAGCTACTTGAGATAGTTTGGCACGTTTTGACGCGAACAAATTGCGCAAAACATCACCGGATAGATGGGGACACGAGATGCCCTAGGTGGCCATGGCTAGGTGTCGGAGGCAAAAATTTGTGGAGTGTTTTTGGAGGAAAGAAAGGAAGCATGGCGTAGAACGTGGCGAGGCAAGTCCAAAAGAGGTGACTGCATGGGCTAAAGCTTACCAGAGATGACGAATCGACGTCGAAAAGTGATCTTGGCCTAGATTGGGGAAAAGTTAATTCCGGGATATTGGTTGCACCAAAACCAAATTAATTTGGCAAGAAGGTAGATGGTATATGGGAACACGATTTGACGCGAAGGAATCATGAAAAATCTCATCGGATAGCTCAAAACGCGACGAGCAATTTCGGGACAGGAGGGCCTGGGTGCCGACGGTGTTCTAGGCTTTGAGGGGACTTGGCATGGCTTGGGACAGGTTTAGACGGGTCAAGAGGTCGTATTTATAGGCTTGGAAGAGATAGAAACTGATTCCAATTCAGGGATTTTGGTTTAGAGTCCGTTTCAGAAAATAAGGGATAAAAGGCAAACGGATGAACGAAACGTAAAGAGGCTAGATGGGATGGATTCCTTGCGTGATTTGGCACAACTTTCCTTTTGGGAAGACATTGAGATAAGGTCCAGATTGGAAGTTGCCATGGGAGGTAAGAGAGAGAAGGAAACGAACTCTCGGTCTCCTGATTGATCAGGCTAAAAGATGAACAGTGTCTTGGGTATAGGGAATAAGGGCTAGGAAGGATGGAAAGTCATCCAAGAAAGGAAAGGAGACTTGATGGCTGGTTGGGTAAAAATTCCCGATGGGTGACCTATCGGGAAGTTTTTTTTTTGAATTTTAAATTGAGCTCAAATAAACTCCGAAAAATCCAAGAAAATTCCAGAAAAATCCTTGAGACAAGAGGAACTCAAATAAAATACTTTCACCAAATATTATTGTTTAATTTAGTCATATTAAATCCTTTTAATTAAATACAATTCAACTTAAGATTTTATTAATTCCAGAAAAATTCAAATGGTGAATTTCATTTTAAAAACTTCAAAAAGACTCTGAAAATCAAGATGTTACAACTATGCACATTAGTTAGCGATTTTTTGGAGGGTAAATTTGGTGGAAATAGAAGTTATATACATGTAAAACTAATCAATACTTGTTTTAGGAATTCGTATGCCAATCGGAGGCCCTATTGAAGTACAAATCACTGACATTAATATGGCACAGTTAATTGAATCTTAACGGTAGACCTAGGTAATAATGATTTTGACATATAATTGTATGTAACCATCGAGGCATGCATAAATAGAATTTAACTAAAATATAAATATGCACAATAATTACTCAGAGTACATAAAATATCTATGGCATTTAATCCTAAGAGCATCTTTAGGCAAAGGAACTTGTTAAAATGTAACTTTGTGTATCAATTAGAATATAATGAGCCCTAGGTCATTGGTCACTGAAGATAAATATACGAGGCTACAGATTTATAAACTATGGGGTAATAAGGCAAATTAATTTAATCTTAATCAAAATAATCCGGGACTTAGCATTATGTCGTAATCTGAAGTGTAGTTATACCTAGAGCAAGCTAAGCATTGCATCATGTCCAAAAAGTAGTTCAACCCTACGATTAAATATTAGTCACGGCATATTACTAAACAGTCGGTAAACTAAAGTTTAGCATTAATCAATAGTGAATAAATAAATAATTCCATGCATAGTTGAATTAATAATTCAGTAAAGTAATTATTTGATTAATTTACAATCACACCTATGACACATGATACAAGTTGTTCAATGGTACGATCAGTGCATGTCGTGTTTTAATTCGGTTTCATATGCATCGGTTTTAGGTATGCCATGTCGGACATTCAAGATCTATTTGTCTTCTATGGGAATTGTCTTGTACGCAATGGACCGTACAGGGTGGACCTATCCAGTTGTGATCGGACCATGATTTGGGTGCCAGGTCTGAAGGACATGGCCTTGTTAAAGCTACGGAGGTGTGTGCATTGCGCATTTGATCGTGCTACTACAAGGAAGAAGTTACGCATCGAGGCATTACATGCCCAGACACTGGGTGCTACAGGGGACACTTTTTGGCAACTTGTGAAGGCGATAAGTGACACATCGTAGGACAATTACATGGAGGTTGTGTGCAACCCGGTCACTACAATATATGCGAGGCCGATAGTGTATGCTCAGTTTGTGGAGTGGACGGAATCATTCGGCATGGGTGCTTTCGGTGGAGCTCCTGATGATGAAGTGCCTAGGTTGGGCTCTGGAGGCATGCCACAAAGGCCTGTGGAGGCATGCCACAGGTTCGAGGCGAACGAATGTGTGGGGAGATGTGGGTAGACCGTATTGATTGCCATGAGTACATTGCCGACCAGGTGGGAGAAGTAGAAAGCGTGGATGAGGACGATGTGGAGACAGTTAGCTCTTGAGGTGAGGAAGATGGAGATGCTACTATGGGGGGTGTGGTAGGTGGTGTTGTCATCACCAACGTTGCTTATGTCATGTCTAGACTAGACGATATTGCATGAACATCTCTGGTCCTACCACAACCAAAGGGGGCACTATGGGGGTTCAATGAAGACACCCTTCTCTTAGGGCAGTGCTTCCCTAACAAGAGAGCTGCCCAGTAAACCATTGCTAGATACACCATCAGCATCAGCCAGATGCATCGGGTGCAAAGGTCAAACCTAGACACCTACATCATCAAGTGTGTGGATGAATCTTGTCCTAGCAAGGTTTGTGCGCAGCGGTCGAGGGGTGCGGCCAAAGATTTCCGAATAATGGTTCTGAAGGTTCACACATGTGAGCATGCTAAGCCACTTCACATGTACCACAACATGACATCATCATATGTTACCAGCCTGATAAGCCACCTCGTCATGGCAGATTTTCTGTTTCACCGAAGCTTCTATTGGCAGATGTTGCTAATACAGTTGGGTTCCTGGTCAGTTACCACAAGGCATGGTGGGCGAAACAGAAGGTCCTGGAGCATATGTATGGCATGTATGAAGAGGCCTACAACTATTCAGAAGAATGCTTCACTAAATTACAGAATTGAATCCTGGCACATACATTAACAAGCAGAAGTGGGTGCATCCTATGAAGGGGCCTAATTACTTTGTTCTTAATAGAGTCTTCTGGGCCATCTGCCAGACCATCGAAGGATTCAAGTACTACCGTCCTGTACTGGCGATGGACAGCACCTTCCTCTCTGACAAGTACATGGGTAACCGCGGTCGTAGCCAATGCTATTGACCAGTAACACCCCATGGCCTATGTACTTGTCGAGAATAAGAACACAGATAGCTGGTTGTGGTTCCTAACCAATATGAACAAGTGGTTGTTCATAACTGGCTAGATGTTTGTGTCATCTCCGACACAATACCGGGTTGTTGTCCATGATCACCACGATGCAAAATGGGACGGAGCGACCATTGCAGTGGAACAACGTCAGGAGCTGTTTGTGCATGAGGCATCTCACAGCTAACTTCCATATAAGGTTTGGAAGCAAGGAACTGACTAAGCTTTTCATGAAGCTATACATGTAGAACCAAAGGCAAAAGTTCTAGGCCGTGTGGAGACAGTTCAATGAGGAGACCAGCAAGCATGTAAAGCATTCTGACGCCAAGCAAGGGGAACCGGCAGGAGGGCCCATGAGAGTTGGGGAGTTAACGTAGTGAGTTCACTCCCATACCCCCTGTTTTGAAGAAATGATCTCTCCTTCATAACTCCGTGGTGCAAGATATGGAATAATGATGACCAACATGTCAAAAGTATACAACAGTGTCCTCAAGGGTGTCCGATCCCTACCGATCACCGTAATTGTCGAGGAGACCTGGAACTGTACCATCGGGTACTTCATTAACAATCCATGATGGTGTAGAAGCATCTCGAGGAAGGCAAGCAATTCTCTAAAGTGATGCAGGTGTGCATGGACAAGAAGATCAACAAGGCTCATTCCTACAGTGCTCAGAACATGGATGGGATCAAGAAGAAGTTCGAGATCTGCATGAGGGCGAAGTATGTCACAGGTCAAGCTAGAGGGCCGGAAGAGCTATCGCAGATGCTTCGGCGGATCGGGGATGCAGCCAACCTCGCACGTAATGCCGCGACGTCGTTCGGCGACCATTGCTCTTATGTGACGTCGTGTCTAATGTGCACGCTTCTACGGCTCTAGGGCTGTCAACACGTCGACGGGTTAGCTGACCCCCAACTGGAGATGCCGGCCGGAGCCGGAGTGATGTCCGGCACCGTACGCGCCGTTCGCCGCGCCGTGCGGTTCTTCCACGAGAGGATTTGGGAGTACATCGGGGAGGCCGCAGCAAAGGTCGAGCTACGACAGACCATGCACGGTGAAGGGAACCTCGACCTGTGGTTGGATGAAGTGCCTCGGCGTGACGAAGGCGGTGCCGAGGCGTTGGGGGGCAACGCGAACCCACAGGTGTGATGCCGGGGTTCTTGTGCGGTGGCGTGTGTTGTAACATAAATACCTTTCTTATGAATAAAGTAGAACTTGTCCTCTCCATGTTCTGATTCATATACCTTCGTGCCCCGAGCAGCTACCCGACCGGGACCGGCCGCTATTTTCTGACCTTATGACCCAACGGCGCCTTCGACGTTGGCGAAGGGCCGAAGAGTCGCTGGATTTTTGGGCGGGCCGAGTTTCTTCGGGTGAAGTTCCGGCGCGGACGCGCGTTAAGGAGGAGCCTGCCGAGTAGCTGTTGCGCGCATCCGAAGATGCTTGTGTACTCTCACTGCGCCTCCTTGTAAACATCTTATGATGAATATAGACTTCGTCATTCCTCAAGACCGCGCTGTTCCACGGTAAACTCGTGAGGCTATACTTTCGCGCTCGCCTGTACGTAGGTACGCTCCGTCCCCTACCCTTCGAGGTGGCGGCAGCGGAGCTGGCGCCTAGTCGAAGTAGGCGCGCATCAAAGTAGACGCGCAAGCGCTCCGTCCCCTACCCTTCGAAGTGGTGGCAACGGAGTTGGCGCCTAGTTAAAGTAGATGCACGAGCGCTCCGTACCCTACCATTCGAAGTGGTGGCAGCGGAGCTGGCGCCTAGTCGAAGTAGGCGTGCGAGCGCTCCGTCCCCTACCCTTCGAAGTGGTGGGAGTGGAGCTGGCGCCTTGGCGAAGTAGACTGTCGGAACCCGGAGTAACGACTCCTGAATCCTCTGTATAAATTGCACTAGTTCAGGATCAGCTAGTGCACATAGTGGCAACAAAGATAAATACCAAGCACAAATGACTTCTTATATTAAATAAAAGGGTACGGCCTTACGGCCAAGTCTTACATCAACGCTCATTGGCAAAGATAAATAAAATAAATAACTGCGGAAGCAACTGATAAATAGCGAAGCCCAAGCCTGCCCACAGGCAAACGACAGTAAGACGCGGCCTACTCGTCCTGATCTTCACCGTAGTTGACGACATCTTCCTCTGTATGGAGATTGCAAGGTGAGTACAAACTTGTACTCCGCAAATCACACGAAAAATACAACATAATGATAAAGGCTTCAATGGAAGGCTTGTAGGGTTAGTTTGCATAAAACAGCATTTAAGGAAATACAGTAATAGATTGAAACTGCTGAATTTAATACAGTAAGTAAAAAACAGTACTTTTAATTGAAAATATTACCGTCAGTGCAGGCTCCAACCAAACACCAACCTATTCACGGGCATCCCACCCGGACCATCTTTTCCAAAAGACTGCGTATGGATTCCATCCATCCACATGTTTCCAAACACTCGTGGATTCCATTCATCCACAAGCTTCCAATCTCTCTCATGGGTTCCATCTACCCACAAGGTTTTCATTCTCACATGGATTCCATCCATCCATAAGGTTTTGAAAACATTTTTGAAAAGCAAAGTCTAATCCATGAAAAACTTTTACTCAGCATGCCCATGACCGTGGGCACGGCTATCCAGGATAGATTATACACTCTACAGAGGTTGTACAGCTTTACCCACAAGACACGATCATCCCATATTGCCACCGGTTTACACACTTCCTTAGGTGTGCGGCGAGGAGTCGTGACAAGGCCTTTACAATGCAAAGCCTTCAACCTGGTCGAGCCAACTCTAAGGTTTCACCCGAGTAAGGAATCCACCAGACCGGGACCCCCTCTTGAGCCTAGACGAGACTTCTCATGGCTTAACCACGCTCGCCCAAGTGAGACTTCACGTGGCACCAACCACGCTCACTTTCAACCTACAACTTTACTCAGGTTGGGACTTTGCAAATTATTCAGCCAGGGCTGTCCCATACCAGCCATGTGGTAGTACAATTACGGCTTTGCAACAGTAGCTCATAGACCGGTCCTTAATCTGACTTAGGCCCAACCACATACTCTCGTGCACGACAATCAACCACTGCGGCTCCAACCAACAGGGCATGCCTGCACCCATCAATCTAACCAATTGCCCAAGTCTAAACCAAGTTTGATATTTTGTTTTCAAAATATTTCATAACACTCCTTGACCCACCAAAGTCAAGAGTTCATAACAAAAGCATATCATTTTATGTAAAAAGATCATCATGTTATGTGAAGGATATCCCCAAAATCAAAATTATAACTAAGCAGATCTAAGCATTTGATTTAAACTCTCTAGCCAACACTAATGTATTAACTAGAGTTTTAATCTAGGGTTACAAGGTATCAAGATATTTCAAGGTCAATGGAGATAAAAACAAGTAGGCAATAGCTAAATTCAAAATTGAATTGAAATAATTGAATAAACATATGCATGCAGAATAATTTAAAAACAACATAATTTTATTTTTAAATCTGGGATCAACATGATCAAGGAGTGTGAGTTGCCTTGCTCTTCAACTTGGTTTGAATCTTCGTCGAAGAATTTTCCCGAATCGTCGAAGTCTACACGTGAAAATAACCCACAAAAATCAAATAAATTAAAATTAAATTCAAATTGACTTCAAAAATTTGAATTGAGGCCAGAAATTGATAGAGGGGAATTTTTGATGAATTTCGAAATTTGAATGGGCTAAATCGGAGTTAGGATGAAGGAGAACGGGCTCCGGGATGTTTAAAAAGAGAGAAAATGGAAAATCTGAAATTTTGGAATTATTTTTCTAAAGGAAAATCTCAGTTATTGCGTCAGCAGGGATTATAATTTTAGCCGAATTATTTTTCAACTGAAAAATCCATATTACTGCGTCAGCTGGCGTCAGCCTGGGGTAAACCCCACTGACAGGTGAGCCTGGGTCCATGTGGACTAAGCCCATGGACCGGGTGTGGGTCCGAGGTGGTAGGGGTGGAGGAACTCGCGCACGTGGCGTTGACGAGGGCGGGACGGGCTGACGCGGTGATGAGGTGGCAAGGGCGTGGCGCCACGTGGCTGCCACGTGGGCGCCTGAGGCAGTGCCGGTCGGGGAGCGGCGGCGGCGCACCGGTGGCCGACGGCGGACGGCGATGGCCGGAGAATGGAGGGGAGCGCGATGGGAGTTCAGGGGCGGCTTGGGGCTTACCGGGGAAGGCCGGCGGCGAGCTGGCAGCCAGCGGCTCTCGGCGTCGGGGCGCTAGGGTGGCGGAGGGGGAGAATTGGCGAGCAGAGGAGGTGGGGTGAGGTAGGGCGGAGCTCAGGGCGCTTTTTATAGTGCCGGAGAGGGGCAGGGGCGCACAGATTTGTCGCCGGAGTCGGGGAGGTGGCGGCGGTTATGGGGATGAGAGTGGGGGCGTGGCGACGTGCGCACGAAGAGCAAGGAGATGGGGCGCGGGTCTTGCGGCGCACGATGGGACGGGGGCGGCGAGCTCGGGGAGTGGGGGAGGCGCCAGTTAGGGCGGGCGACGGTTGCGCAACGGCGGCGGCGGGAGGAAGAAGGGGCGTAGGGAGGGATGACAGGTGGGGCCGGGCGCAACGAGAGAGGGGGGCGCGGGCGGCTGCCGGGTGGGGTCTGCAGGGCAGAGAGAGGAGAGAGAGGGAGCGGGGTGCGGATGGCGGATGGGGACCCGCGGGCGAGATCTAACGGCCGAGAGGGGCCCAAGGCGGGCAGTGGGATGGGCCAACACGAGGTGGCGTGGCGCGGATCGGTGCCGGCCACGTGGCGAGTGCGGAGGAGGGGTAGGCGGGGTGAGCGGACGGTGGAGATGGGGAGACGTGGGAGAATCTGTGCCGTCCATGCGGCGGCTGGAGGGGGAGGGGAGGGGAATTTAGTTTTAAATTTTGATTTTCATTTTCAGAAAACACTAGAAAATTAAATAAGCCTCAGAATAAATATGAATATACTTCCACAAATTCCAGGAAAATTCAGAGAACCTCCTGGAGACATTTTGGACTTAATAAAAATATTTCCAACTAATGTTGGTATTTATTTTTTATACTTAAAATACTTTTTATTTTCAAAATAGATTTTAAAACTCTAGAAAACTCAGAAAATCCAAATAAACTCCAAATGATTAATTTAAAGTAGGATTTTTATAGAAAATCAAAATATCATTTTATTTAATAACATTTTTAGGTTTTACTTGAAATACTTTTCAAATACAACTTTTTCAAAAATAGAAATCCAAGGCAAAACTAAATTTAAAATTTAGGCACAAAAATACTTTTTAATTTAAATTTTATTTTAATTAATTTTTATTTATTCATTTATTTTTATTTTCAGAAAAAACACGGGCTGTTATATAGACGCGTGCTCGAGCGCTCCATCCCCTGCCTTTCGAAATGGTGGCAGCGGAGCTGGCACCTAGTCGAAGTAGACACGCGAGCACTCCGTACCCTACCCTTCGAAGTGGTGGCAGCGGAGCTGGCGCCTTGGCGAAGTAGATGCGCGCTCGAGCGCTCCGTTCCCTGCCCTTCGAAATGGTGGCAGCGAAGCTGGCGCCTAGTCGAAGAAGGCTCGCCTCGGAGTAGACGCGCGAGCGCTCTGTCCCCTACCCTTCAAAGTGGTGGCAGCGGAGTTGGGGCCTTGGCGAAGTAGACACATGCTCGAGCGCTCCGTCCCCTGCCCTTCAAAATGATGGCAGCGGAGCTGGCGTCTAATCGAAGTAGACGCGCGAGCGCTCCGTCCCCTACCCTTCGAAGTGGTGGCAGCAGAGCTGGCGCCTTGTCGAAGTAGGCGCACCTCGGAGTAGACGCACGAGCGCTCCGTCCCCTACCCTTTGAAGTGGTGGCAGTGGCGCCTTGGTGAAGTAGACGTGCACTCGATCGCTCCGTCCCCTGCCCTTCGAAATGGTGGCAGCGGAGCTGGCGCCTAGTCGAAGTAGACGCGCGAGCGCTCCGTCCCCTACCCTTCGAAGTGGTGGCAATGGAGCTGGCGCCTTGGCGAAGTAGACGCGCGCTCGAGCGCTCCGTCCCCTGCCCTTCGAAATGGTGGCAGCGGAGCTAGCGCCTAGTTGAAGTAGGCGCACCTTGGAGTTGACGCGCGAGCGCTTCGTCCCCTACCCTTCGAAGTGGTGGCAGCAGAACTGGCGCATTGGCGAAGTAGACGCACGCTCGAGCGCTTTGTTCCCTGCCCTTCGAAATGGTAGCAGCGGAGCTGGCGCCTAGTCGAAGTAGACGCGGGCTGGACTATGCGCATCGTGGTTAGCCTCTGCTGAGGCTCATCAGCGCTCCGTGGAGTGCTCGTGGGGGCAAGCCTCTGCTGCGTCTTGTGCCACGTCTGCGGGGCGTACGCGGAGGCAAGCCTCTGCTGCAGCTCGTGCCAACTTTTCGAGGCGTACGTGGAAGCAAGCCTCTGCTGCGGCTCGTGCCGGCTCTGCGAGGCAGGCGCAGACCATGGACCACGCCTTACTCGTACTTGGTAGGGTGCGCACGGGGGTAAGCGTTGACGTTGTGTCTTGTTCATACTCCGTAGAGTGCGTGGGACCATCAACCACGTCTTTTTTATACTCCAGAGAGTACGCGTAAGGATAACGCCTACGCGTGCACGGGGCCATCCGTGTCTTTTTTATACTCAGTAGAGTGCGCAGGGACAACATCCGCGTCTTATTTATACTCCGTGGAGTGCGTGCGGAGGCGGGCCTCGATGCTACGTCTTATTTATACTCCACAGAGTGCGTGCGGAGGTGGACCTCGGCGCTACGTCTTATTTATACTCCGTAGAGTGCGTGCAGAGGCAGACCTCGGCGCTACGTCTTATTTATACTCCGTAGAGTGCGTACGGAGGCAGACCTCGGCGCTACGTCTTATTTATACTCCGTAGAGTGCGTGCGGAGGCGTCCCCCCAGACGTCCTTGTTTATAGTTCGCGGAGAGTGCACGCGCGGATGCGTGACTTTGTTTATACTCATGCCCGCGTTTTTGTTTGCAAAGAGTGTGCGCGCGGACGCGTGACTTTGTTTATACTCATGCCCGCGTTTTTGTTCGCAGAGAGTGCGCGCGCGGATACGTGACTTTGTTTATACTCATGCCCGCATTTTTGTTCGCGGAGAGTGCACGCGCGGACGTGTGACTTTGCAGGAAACGAAGACAATTTTACAAACGGTGAACTTTATTGAATTCCCGTTTGCGCGGGCGAGCGATTACAAAAGACGAGGTACTGACCGCTGATCGCTCGAAGGCGCGACGAGGCGATGCGTGGTGGGAGCCTCTGTTGCTGAAGCGACCCGCGTGGGAGCCTGGCGAGGTGCTTCCCGAAGCCGCCAAGGATCCTCGCGCTTGCGCGCCCGGTCTAGGTGTTTCGTTGGGCCTCATGGTGTGGACCCCTGGTGCCGAGCTCTATGCGCCGAGCCATATCCTGGTCACCGTGGACGGTGATGATTGCCCGTGGTCTGGGGAGCTTCATGCACAAGAAGTCGTGATGTGGAACTGCCCCGAAAGAGTTTAGGGTTGGTCGCCCCAATATGGCGTTGTAAGGGTATGAGATGTCGACGACGTCGAAGGTGACATCCTCGCTCCTCACGTTGTCGCCTCGGCCAAAGGATACCTACAGGCATATTTGGCCCAGCGCTCGCAGGGGCTGACCTCTGAAACCCTGCAGTGGGATCCTCGAGGGACCCAATCGACTTCGGGGGATCCCCCATCTAGTCGAAAACCGCTGCGAACAGGATGTTTGCGGAGCTTCCTCCGTCGATCAGGGCGCACCTCACGTCTCATCCTGCGATGACGACCTGGACGACCAGGGGATCTTGGTGTGGAAATTCCACACCCTCGGCGTCGGTGGGCGTGAAGGTGATCTCAAGCCGCGCCCAGTCTGGCGGCGCCTGCGCTGGGTATGCCGCCACGTGATGCAGCCTCCTCGCATAGGCCTTCCGCTGCCGCGCCGAGGCGAACTCCAGTGAGGAGCCCCCGGAGATGACATTGATGACCCTGCGCTGGGCTCCCTCTGGGGCTTGCAGCTGCAGGAGGCCCTCCCGAGGTTGTTGTACGTGAGCCTGGATCCGTAGGGGTCCCTCCTGGAGCTGCATCCCTTGATCATGGATCTGCATAGGGACTTCCAAGGGTTGCTGGACGTGGGCTACGATGGGCGGACGCGCCTCAGGATTCCTGTCCCTGGTGATGCTTTGTCGAAGTGCCGCGATAGCGGTACAGGCGCATGTGTCGTGGTTGCCACGGCCATGGACCTCGCACCACTAGCCATGGTGCTGATCGTCGTACTCTCCACGACCTTGACCGCGCCCCCGCCCTGGCCCTGACGTCCTCTGCCGCCACGGCCAGTGGGGGTGCTATCTTCGGAGCTACCCTCGATGTCAAAGACATAACGGGACTTCCGAGACTTCTGTTGACCGCATTTGGGTTTGTCGCCCGATGACTCCCTGTGCTGGGCATCCTTGCGTCCGGAGGCGTCCTTCGACGGCTCCTGCTTGCGCTTGCCTTTCAAGGAACCCTCCTTCGGCAAGCCTTTGTTCTTCGCCGAGTCCTCCGTCTGATTGGTGTCGAAGTCATCACCCTGCCGCCGCCGCGCGTCCTCTTCTGCTCTGGCGTACTCCTCCATCTTGTTGAATAGCTTCGCCACCGTCTTGATTGGTTTTCGCGCGTTGTATTCGGCCAACGGCCCCGGGCGAAGACCCTGTACTGCTGCATTGATGATGGTCGTTTCGTTGACATCCTTGACCTGGCAACGTACCTTCGCGAAGCGCTTGAAGTAGACCCGGAGTTTCTTCGAGGGTTTTTTCTTGATTGCGAAGAGCTGATCCGCGTCGACGCGCTCGACGTAGTTCCCTTGGAAGTTGTTGTAGAGCCGGTCGCGGATCTGCTCCCACGCGTAGATGGAATTTGGCTCGATGGTGAAGAACCAAGAGAGCGTCACCCCCGCAACGCGAGGGGGAGCCCCTTCGCCTTCATGGTGTCGTCCCCACCGGCGGCTTCGATGGCGGTCTCTTAAACGCGCACGAACTCCCACGGGTCCGTGTCACCCTTGTACGACTCGATGGCACTCGGGAACTTGAAGTCCTCCGGCCACGTCGCCTGCTGCAAGCCAGCGGAGAGTGGGGATTCCGAGTCGACGCGCCGCAGCGGGACGCGACTAGACGTGGGGCATCTCGGCTGTCCGCTCGCTCCGGCGTGGGCTCCGGCGCGACCGTTGGCGGAGTCTGCTGACTCCGAGCCTCTTGCATATCCCGCACGGCCCCGCGGAGATCCGCCAACTCCCGCTGGAACGTGCTGAGGGCCGCCAGCAGGACGTTCTCCGCCGTGGTCGTAGCCAGAGAGCCCGATGTACCTGGCTGCATGGTCGGAATAGCGGGGATCATAGTCTGCACTCCTGGATTACCTGCCGTGGTGGCGTGATGGATGTCGGAGTCGACGGTGGGGCCCATGTTGCCGCCGGGGCCGCTCGCCGCCTCTGCACCAGGCGAGACGACGGCCGCGCCAACGTGGGCGCTGGCGCTGCCGCTCCCGACCACCCGGTCGACGCTGTCGACGGTTGTCGTCATGCCCGCGGTGGGACCTCCCACCGTACACGGGGCGGTGTCGACCGTCGTGGCGGTGGTGGTGAGGCCGGTTGTCGTGACACCAGTGGCGGGGTCAATCCTCATTGCGTGCTCGCCAGCGTTCGCCGCCGTCGCGCCCGCGTCGCCATCCACGCCCACCGCTACCGACGCCGAAGCCCTGGTGTTGACGCGAGACTCCGTCGCTCCCGCCTTCTTCTTCTTCGTCGCCGACGCTGGAGCTTTCTTCGGTGCCATCCTTCTTCGGATCTTGAGGCTTGCTCTCCGTCCCTCCCCACGGACGACGCTAACTGTTGTGGCTACAGACCAAACAGAGAGTGTTTTTACAGCAATACCGTTACATTTGAGTATCCCTCTCAGGGGTACTTATGTCATTACACATATCCCATTTTGGGCCTTACAACTCTCTAGCAGGCCGGCTGGGCTTAGGTGGGGGCCACCCCTACAACAATTACTTTTGAACCTGGTGATCTTGTGTGGTTACACTTGCGTAAAGAACGGTTACCTGAATTGAGAAAGTCTAAACTCATGCCTCGTGTAGATGGTCCTTTTAGAGTGCTTGAACATATTAATGAAAATGCATATAAGTTAGACTTGCCTGCAGATTTTGGGTTTAGCCCCATCTTTAACATTGCAGATTTGCGACCTTGCTTGGGCGCGGAAGATGAGCTTGAGTCGAGGACGACTCCAATTCAAGAAGGGGAGGATGATGAGGACATCCTTTCCATAGATACAACTGTGCCAACTCCACAACAAACTCAACAAACTGAAACTATGATACAAGGACCAATGACTCGAGTGCGAGCACGTCAACTTAACCATCAGGTGAATGCGTTCCTAAGTTTGCATACAAATATTTCAAAGAATGGCATACTACTTAATTCTTGTGATGATTTAATTGTCCTTAGGAATCATGGTGAAGAACCACGCGAGCTCAAGTGTAGAAGTGGAACCGTCAAGCGCAATCCAAGTCCTGTTCGCGAGTTCGATTCAGATTCGGCCTTTGTAACAGCGTCTACTTCAAATGGCCATAACTTTTGATCCAGAAGGCTTCTCGGGGCCTGTGAGTATTTATTGGAAAGCTCTTGGAGTATACTTTCAGATGGATCTGGTCTCACCTCCAAACTCCATTCGAGCAGATCAGAAACAGCGAAAGAAGATACGTCACTTTTCTAGTCCGAGTCAAAGTGGGCCGAGGACCTTGTAACTTAGGTTATTTGGGCCGGTACTGTTCATGTGAACAGTACCATGGTCGCATGAACAGTAGCCAAGAATAGTACCACATCTCTTTTCATTAGATAAGTACGGCTCTCCCCTCACCTATTTAAGGAGGTCGCACCCTTTAGTTTTCATCGGGTTTTTCTTAAGAGATTATTCTGCTTAGCAGTTTCACCGTATGTTTGGTTAAGGAACCCCAACTTGTGAACTTAAACATTATTCGCAATATAATTTCGGATTGCATCTTAAACTCTCTTGCTTGTGAGAGACCATGTGGAGGTCATCCCATGTATGTGATGAGTAATTGACATCGGTTTAGGAAAGTCGAGTTTGATTTGGTTGGTTCGAACCATGTCGTTGCGTGGTGCAATCGGTTCGGTCGGACTTGGTCAAACCTAGTCAATTGTGTTTAGGATGGGTATTCCTTTGATTCGACAGGTTTGGACTTTATCATGCTAATTTTGATTACATGTATCGAGTGGTGCTATTGATGTGTTTCTTGTCTGTGTTGGCTGCAGGACATCGAGGCGGAGTCGTGGCGAGACACGGTGGACCGGACTAGGCGCAGGTGGTGCTGAGGTCAGAACGGTCGGGAGGTGTCGAAGACGGCGAGGGCTCGAGGTGGCTACGAGGCTTGCAAGGCAAGAAAGGAGGAAGCTTCCTGGAAGGTGCGCAGGGGCGTTTCGGTAAAAATGCAAAGCTGCACTAAATGAAGCGGGTTTGGATAAAGCATCGAGTAGGTGATGACCTAATGGGTAAAGCATGTGCAAACCCATTAGTGGGAGGCTATAAAAGGAGAGGGAGAGGTTGTGCTGAAATTTGAGAGAGGTGTGTGAAAGTTAGGGTTCTATTTGGTTCTCTCCATATGTGTGAGTCTTTGTTCTTAAGTGTAAGAGAGGAGAGATGGGTGTAAACAATTTAGCTATCTAATCATTCATGTCTCTTCCTCTATTTCGATATGAGAATGTTTGTGTTTGAGATGCTCTCTCTGTGATTTTCTTTGTGATATCTTCTCTTTATTGCGTTTTTGCTCAATTGACTGCATAGGTCCTTTGTTGTCTCATGTGAAACCTTCTCAAAGCCTTTTGGCTAAGTTAATTCATGAGAGCATTTTTTTTTTGCAGTCCATTTGAGCTTGTGGTTTCTAGGGTAGATTACTTGCTGCAGTTCCTGTTTTGTTTTCCTTGCTAGCCGAAAGCTCATTAGAACTGGGGATCTATTCTTTTAGGCAGCTAGCACTTGAGTTCTTTTATTTCCTGCTATTTATCTTTTCAATTTGCTGCAGTTCTGCTGCCCGTAAAGCTTCCCGTTTATCTCAGTTCGTGTTCTCTGATGTGCCAACAGAAACTGCAGCTTGTTTGCTGATTTTTGTCCTGCTGATTTTACTTTTTCATGCTTTTGCTTCTCCGCTTTAGTAGCTACCTTGTTGCAGCTTGGTTTTTTTTTTTGGCTTGAAGGTGGACAGCTAGCTGTTTTCCAACAGCTTGTGTGCCAATGCTTTAATCCTTTACTGCAGTCAAGCCTTTGTGTAGTCACGTGTGCTTTTGATACTTGACAAACAAGTTTTTCGTGAAGCCTCTGGACAGTTTCTTCAAAAAGATCATTGAGTTGGTATGGATGAATTGCTCCAGTGAGTATTTCTTCAAGAATGTTTTTGGCTACTGTTCTCTTTTAGAGTTTCAATTCTTGCATCTATTTTCTCTCCTTGCTTCTTATTTTAGTAAGTAGCATAACTTCTTCTTCATAGCATTAGTTGCTATCGAAGAATTTTTAAGTGGGTATTTTTTTAGGGAAATTTGAAAGGGCACCATTCACCTTTGATTTTAGGAGAGTTGGGATTTACTTATTGAGGGTAGTTTTTAAAAGAGACGACATTCACCCCCCCTCTGTCGACCATTTCGATCCAACAGCTTGTGTTCTCGATTCGCTTGCAGGAGATAGCCTTCTTGGCGAGGTCAACCGTGTTCGCCACGGTTGATAACCAACGGAGCAGTGGTGTAGTGATTGCGAGGGGTTCGATCTGTTTTGGTCGGAACCTTTGGATCATCAACGTCGAGTTCTCCACAATCGACTTATCAATACCTCTCGGAAGATCGGGCATCTAGCCACAAGAAATGCATGCTGGCCATGCAATATGAAAAATACAAGCATAATCATAAATATAACTATTTCTTAGTTACTAAATCAATTACAATTACAGTGGAATATAGTTTCATAATTACATGCTGAGTTTCCTAATTATGATTGCATTGCAACAATTTCCAAATAGGTGCTCACTGTGTGGGATCATTAATTACACTTGGCTATTTCCTTTTAAATAAAGCCCTTCACAATGATCAACACGCATATAGCTTGCTTCATCGCCTTGTTCTTCCTCGAGCCTGATGCCGTCTCCGAATAGAGGCAACTCATCAACTTGATTGTACTCTTCCTCATCCACGATATTCTCAACTCCAACAATCCTTCTTTTTCCAAGGAGGACGACATGGCGCTTCTTATTTGCCAGTTTGGTTACATAAAATACTTAAACAACTTGCCTCACGAGTACGAATGGTTCATCTTCATATCCTATACATTCGAGGTCCACGGTAGTGATGCTGTACTTGTCAACCTTTACACCCCGTGGGAGTTGGACCCAATGGCACCAAAATAGAGAAATCTTGAAAATTACATAGTCAAGCTTCCAAATCTCCTCTACAAGACCGTAGTACGAGCTTGGGCCAGCGGTACTAACATGCGCATCAAAGACATCTATGCAAACACCTGAGTTCTGCACTGTGCTCTTTCTATCCTAATTTATTATATAAAATGTGTAGCCATTAATGACGTATCCTTGTCATGTCACAATTGTAAATTTTGGTCCTTTTACCAACCATTGTAGTGTTTCACTTGATGACCTCCTAGTCAATCGCACCTTTAACCATTTGTTGAATTGACGGTTGTGTTGTCTCGTGATCCAAACCTCTAACTGGCCTGCATTCTCTTAGTGTAGCATGCCCTTGTGCTCTTCAATATATGGGGTCACTTCAATCATGCGTAACAGGTAGTATTTCTGTCATTAGCACATGACAGTCATGAGACTTCGTGCCAATTAATTTTGTATGTTCCATAGGAATAAGTTTCTTCATGCTGGTGGAGTGACCGGATAGAACTTTCACACCATGCAAGCACTAGCACAGTTGAGTTCTCTCAGACTTATATAGAGTGTAGTAAGCTAAGGAAGGTACGTCTGGCTTTTATCGGTTTCTATCAGTGCTAACTCGGTCTTGTTGTTCATAGCGACCAAGTCACGCCTTGCATTGACACAATCCTTTGTTTTGTCAGGAATGTTCAGTAAGAGACCAATCAAACTGTCACATGCATTCTTCTCTACGTGCATAACATCGATGTAATTGCGAACTTCTAAGTGCTCCCAATAAGGCAAGTCCCAAAATATTGACCTCTTCTTCCATATGTTCTTCCGGTAGGTCCTTAATTTATGCCCTTTCTAAGCACAACGTCGATATCCTTGACTATATCATAGACCTCTTTCTCGCTAAAAGGCCTTGGTACTGAGTCATCCTCTTTTTTCTATCAAATTGTTTCTTCATCTTGCAGTATGGGTGATACTTTGGAAGAAACCTATGGTGATGCATGTACACAGTTTTGCGTGAGTTGTTCAACCACACACTCTCGGTATAATCTAAGCAGTGCGGACATGCTTTGGCTCCTTTTGTACTCAACCTTGATAGGTTACTAAGGGTAGAAAAATTATTAATGGTGCAGAACAACATGGTGTGCAGAGTGAAGTTCTCTCTCGTTTATCCGCGTCCCATACATGTACCCCTTCGTTCCACAGTATCGCAATATTTTCCACTAATAGTGCTAGGTACACATCAATATCATTCCAAGGTTGCTTCGGCCCTTGGATAAGTAGTGACATCAAAATATACTTCCGCTTCATACACAGCCAAGGAGGAAGGTTGTACATACACAAAGTCACGGACCAGGTGCTATGTCGGCTGCTCATGTTATCAAAAGGATTCATTCCATCTGTACTCAATCCAAACCTTATATTCCCCGGTTCCAGACCAAAGTCTACAAATATCCTATCAATGTTCCTCCACTGGGCAGAATCAGCAGTGTGTCTTATCATTTCATCTTTCTGACGCTGCTCTGAGTGCCAACGAACCAATCTTGCATCCTTTCAGTTTGCAAATAAACGCTTCAAATGGGGAATTACAGAAAGATACCACAACACCTTAGCAGGAGGTCCTTACTTCACCTCAATGCCCTCTCCATCATCGGAGTCATTTTTACACTTGTATCGGGATGCTTTGCACATCGGACAAACATGAAGCTAGCATACTCTTTACGATAGAGGATACAATCATTCGGACATGCATGCATTTTTTCTACTTCTATTCCCTAATGGACTAAGAATCTTCTTGGCTTGGTAGGTGGTTCTCGGCAACACATTTTTCTTTGGAGACATGTCCGTTAGGAAACCTAACAATGCTGTGAAACTCTTGTTGGGACCAACCATTGCCTGCCTTCAATTTCAGCAGTTCTAAAACAGATGACAACCTTGTGTATTATGACTTGCAGCCTAGGAATAAAAGTTTCTCCGAGTCCTCCATCAAGTCCTCGAATTTACCAAACTCTCTCTCACTATAGTTTCTTTATGCGTCACGTAGCATCTAATCCGGATTATCATCTTGCGGCCTATCCTCACCAAAAGCACAGTCCACAACCAGCATATTGTTGTCTTCCTCGACGATGTCATAACTACCTTTTTGTATAATCTTCTCTTCACCATGACTGGTCCAACATTTGTACCCTTTTCTGCAACCCCTTCAAATCAAGTAAGCTTTGAACTGCGCTGAGTTGCTAAATATCTTTAGATTATCATAATCCATGCATGGACAGTACATATATTCCATCCCCTTCTGCAATATATTTTCACCAAACTCCCCAAAGTCGGCTGCCTCGCTCCACCGGAAAATTTATGTTTTTGCCACCCTTATGAGGTGAGGGGCAACAGATTTGCCACCCTAGCCCGTTGTCAATGACTCAGGCGGTCCCACATGTAAGTGACAGAGGTAATTGGCCAATCTTAAGAGTGGCAAAAACATGAATCTCCCCGCTCCACCAATGCAGTGCAATGAAGACAGGTCTGTGTCGAGACCATGTACGCCTGCTATTTAATAGTGCGGATTATCCTAGACGATTCCAAGCAAAACCATCTGTGATACGACACTATCACAGACGGTTCATATTTATAACTGTCTATGATAATTCACAGACAGTTATTCATTCAAACTATTTGTGATGTCCGCAATATCATAGATGGTTTGTTATAAGAACTGTCTGTGATATCCGCAATATCACACATGGTTTTTTTATAGAACCGTTTGTGATGTCCGCAACTTTCACATACGGTTATTAGCACGAACCGTCTGTGATGTCTCAATTATCACAGACAGTTTTGTTAACAACCGTCTGTGAAAATATCACAGACGATTGTTAATATAAATAATCTACGCTATTTTAAGCACAGACGATTCCCTATGAACCATCTGTGATATAGCTGTCCAGTATAGCCTCTTTTGTAGTAGTGTCTCCCCTCTTCCTGTAGTCTCCAAATCTGCTATGCTCCTACAACAAATGGATCGACCGAGAGGTCCACCCACACGACTAGTGGCGTCTAGACTGCGAGGAGTGGGATGTCGAGATGAAATGTGAGAGGAGCGGTGGCGTAGTGAAGATCGAAGCGAGCGAATCTGGTGGGAGACGCCAGCTCATTAAGAGGTGTGTAAGCGTAGGGAGCACGAGGCTTGCGAGGAGTGTGAGAGCACAAACTGGCAGCCAAGGCCAAGATAGTCGGCGAGGACTACAATGCCGACCTTGAAAGTAAGGTCAAATGGCCACAGTCCATGCAATAGACTGGGCTATCTCATAGTAGCCCGCCATCCTACCCACCAAGCTATTCCTTTTTCCAAAAGGCGTGCATTCCTACATGACCAGCTGCTCGTGTCGCTGCATACCCTTGTAGCAGCGTTGTTGAAAACAAAATCCAATGAGCAAGTTTTCTCCTAATCTGTAAAAATATTCTTTGCCATATGTTAAACTTGCTCATGCTTGCTTCCATGTCGAGAAAGTTCAAACATAGTAGTTTTATGGATTTATACTACTATTTCTCAAAAAAACTGTACATTTGCTTCGTAAGGAGCATTGGCCAAAAAGAATTGGCAACATGTGAACACGCTATTGCACTGCAAGAAAAGGGGGAGTGCCTAGCCTCCAGAACATGGGATCCGCATGGACGCATATAGGGCGCCCATGTAGTGAAAAAAACACAGCAATAGATTACTTTCATTCAGTAATTATGATAATTTAGTTCATAATGTTCCGTAATAGTGTTCATAACTTGTACTGTACGAATGAAGCATAAACAATTAAATGTAAAACATCACAAAAGACATATTTTTACATTATTTTTGCATTAATAAAATACTTGTAATTATTATTAAATATAAATAAATTTATTTACGCAAAACGTATTATTATCTGTTATATTTTGATTAATTGATCATGACAATCCGTCGTTTAGAGGTAAACTCATCGGTTGTGCTTTTCACAAAGCTGCATTGTGCCACAGAAGGGCCTTCAAAAAATTTCATAATATTTGGACCTCTTTTCCATATTATATAATTCCTACAAATAGTAAACATAAATAAGTTTTTAAGACAAATTTAGATTGCTTAAAATTACAAAAAATAACACATGCAATTATTGCAATATTTAAAAATTCTTACAAAAATATATTTAAATTGATTTTCTGGCAAAATTGGTATAGTGGGGCCAAAAAACAAAATTTGCGTTGTCGCTGGCGCGACCGAAAGTGCGTACGTGGGCCGAGGCATGTCTGAATCCATGGGCGGTGACGGGGAATCAGCTCGGTCCTGCGCTCAGACAGCGTGGCTTTCCACCGCGAAATCCCACAGCCGGGGGGGGGGGGGGGGGGGGTGCTGGACATCGGTGAGCCCGGCGAGCCCATGCATGCACCATGCCCACACGACGGAGGCCCACAAGCTACGTTCCGGGACCGCTGGATCTCCACGCGCCGCCGACCAGTGGATCTGCACTCGGGATGGGGCCAGTTCCGCAGAAAACGACCGCCCGGGGCTGGTACGGTAGGGAACCGCAGAGATGCACAATTAAGCATAGTGAAGAACACCGTATAGCGCGGTAGAGTACAATGAAAAAGCACTGTATCACTCTAGCATGATGACTGTTTTTGTTGGAAATTTAGGTAATATTTTAATTTCAGATTTTACTAGAAGGTAAATATTGCAAATAACTAATGATGCATAAATCATTACTAAGAGCAGACAACTCATTGTACTTTAAAATATATGCAGAAAAGAATGTAAACAAGTCGATCGGATATACAAATGACTTACAGTTGTGTCTGGTGAAGAATATGAAGTAGCGCAGACTTGATGCAGTGCATAACGTAGATGAAGCCGCGAAGTGAGCGGTCACGCAGATGTGCGTTGCACAGAAACCTTATTGCCACCCCCATACATGTTTTCATGGCAGCAACGGCTCAGAGATATCGCTCCCCTTCTTCACGGTATATGCCAGAAAAAGGAGTCGACGAGGTTTAGATGACACAACACAACAATACAAGTTTGCAGAAGGAAGAAATTGTGGCAGTGATTCTTAGTTCTATACTCTGGACGTCTCCAGGTATATATATATATATATATATATATATATATATATATATATATATATATATATATATATATATATATATATATATATATATATATATATATATATATATATATGACGCTGAAATGGGACACCTAGGTGTCCAGACACCTAGGCTCCCTGCCGTTAGATTGCGCTGAAATGGGACACCTAGGTGCCCAGACACCTAGGCTCCCTGCCGTTAGATTGCTTTTAGATACGTGCTAGAGCAATGGTATGTAATATATTAGGCATGCTAAATCAATCATGGAAGGAAAGTCTTAATCATGGATGGAAAGTCTCAATCACACTAGCACGCATCTAAAAGCAATCCAAAGGTAAGGAGACTAGGTGTCCAGACACCTAGGTGCCCCTGTTATTTATAATATATATATATATATATATGCAGACTGAGAACTAACATGATTAAGTAGTCATTTACTAACTGGTAACTGACATATTTAACCAGATATTTACTCAATAGTAATTGTCTATCATCAAAACCCAATAAAGCCTCAAATTCAAATATTTGAATCTCATTCAAACAAAGAGAGATACATGGTTTAGCAAAAAATAATGTGGATTTAGTCTGCAAAGTGGTGCACCACGTCACGGCGTGTTCACGTATCGCAAGTCACATGATTTTCACGCAAAAATATACGAATACACGCACTCGCGTGCGCGCATGTGTGATTAGCCAATGTCGTCCTTATGCCATCCCCATCTATGTGTCACATGATTTAAGGAGTGGTAAGGACTGCATATTATAAATTGGTCTAGTCCACATTACCTTAGTAGTATGGTACTAAATTATGTATGCTTTGAAATTATAGAAAATATATCTCACTTGTATGGGTCCATTTCTAATGGTTTTATCACTTGGCATGGCCCCTACCGTGGATTATGTTAATTTTATTAGTTATAATCGTTTTCATATGTTTTGATGCTTGCTCAGTTGCTTTTTTCTGAACCAAGCTGCAAACGTATATATATTATTGCGTTGAAAATAACAAAACAAATGACGTAGAAATGTCAGAGAAAACATAATTTTTCTAACTTTAATCTATTGGCCAAATAACCAGGGGCGGAGCCAGGAATTGGATATGGGGGGGGGGGGGCAAATGGACAACAAGTAGAGTAGAACCAATGAATTATGCCGGATTTACCGATCAAATAGTCACATATCAGACTATCAAAGTAATATGTTTCGCAAATTACAATGCAAAGAAAATTACATCTCTATTAACTTAAACTTAGCTCTACGACTACCAGCAAGATCATAGGCTTTAATAATATCATCATTACTAATCTTTGCGGCCAATTCCTTTTCAATATAAATTATCAAAGACTAAAAAGGTATGAACAAATTGGAAGGACACAGACCTGCATAGTGAAGAAATAAGCAGGCCTGTTGTGGTTCTCCAATCTGGCCCAAAAGTGGAAACTAATGAAGCCACTGAAATAAGAAAAATTAACAGAGGAAAAATTATTTGGCATTAAGCAATTTCCATTATGCATGAAGAGAGATTGCACAGGTCATGATACTTCAGAATGTAGAATATTAGAGCTTCAGCTTACAAGGCACAAACTATGGTTGATATAGCAATTCATCAAACAAGTTGAATGCACTCATTGTTAGAGAGCTAAAATGTAAGGAACCTTACTAATACAGTAATACTACCTAGTGACTTAGGAAAACAAGTGTACGTATGGCATCAAGAAAGCAGTTATAACTAGAAGTCTTCAACCATAGCAAATCTACAAGCAAGCATCAATTTTAATCATATCATCTCCCACAAAATTCTATTATAGCCTCCTAAGGTTAACAATAGAGAAAAAACAATAGCAAGTAGAGGAAAGAGCACATGTGAACTATAAACTAAAGAATTTTAGCTAATAATGACAAATTAGAGAAGTGTTTAACATATATGAGATCAGAAAAAGCCTTAAGTGTTTCCTAAATTTGTAAGAGCTAGCAGGGAAGTCCTAAGTTGTGATCGTCACAGAATTACCAACTTATCGTTTGCATTGTATTTCTTGCATGCATCTAAAACGACAATAAAATTTCATCCAATAACCCCATGGAAAATATAAGAACATGTAATAGTCATATAAAAGCAATTCAGAAGACTGTAACAATAGTAAGTTTTGTCGTCCACCAAAATTCAGAGAAGCAAAACAAACTTTACCTGACATAATCCAGTGTTGGGTGGAGCATTTCATCAAACATGACATGGGCAACACAACCTGGTAGGTGAGGCAGTCAAAACGAACTGAAAAAAATTACAAGCTATTAATTAGCAACAACACTGAACATAAATTAGAAGCTTTATAATTCTGTGTTGCCTGTAAAATTAATATCAGATGGACAAAAGAAGATCCCACCAAAAATTCTCATGTGTGCTGTAAGCCAAAATTGGGAGAACATGGGAAACATAGGTGATGTCAATTTCTTAAGCTTGTTGCATAATTGATGCCCTAATAACCAATCAAGGATACTAAATCACGAATACCTTGGGTAGTGGAGTGACGCCTGACGGGGACGGCCAGACGGGCGGACGGCGGACGGCGTCGCCGTGTCGGCGGAGTATCAAGCATGGGTATGGTTTGCGCGCAGCACGGCGGACGCGGACGGACTCACGGAGTCACGGACGGCTCCCGGTTGGCGTGATGGCGTCGCTTCGCCTCCTGGCTCCTTTTGAAATATGAAGCGGCGCGCCGGCGCCGTCCTGCTGGGCTAATTGGCCAATTTGTCAATTACCAATTGGGCTGCCCGAGTGCTCGCTGTCGGCTGCATCCAGTGGGGCCTGGGGGGACTGGGCTAATGCTGATGGATCGTTGGGGGGTGCCAGGCCCCCCCTCTCTCCGCCACTGCAAATAACCCGCTAGTTTTTTCACAACGACTTTTGTACGATAGCTTCAAAAACAAGCACCACACATCACAAAACAACCACCATTTCCTAGTGGTTAACCGATAGCATAATTATTCTTGACGGTTGTTGTAACATCCTAAATTTTAGATGTTTGAAATTTTAAGTAATTTAAAACTTTTGTTTGCATCTTATTGGTATTTGAATTTTTGGCTCAAAATCATATTTGGGTTTTTCCTGAGTTTTGTGCGGAATAAATAACTAGAAATAATCCTTGAGCACAAAATAGCAATCATAAGAATTTCAAATTAACTAAATAAATACAAATAATTAAAATGGTGTTTAACCCCTGACCACCTAAAATTCAATGAAACTCACTGAAACAGAGTCTTATTTAAAAGACCAGGAACAGAAAATAATAATAATTAAGACCAAGAATTCATTCTAGATATAGCTCAATCATCATACCAAAAAAAAGAAAGGGGAGTATGATCTAGAAATTTAAATAAAATGGGTGAGTTCAAACTCTGAGAAAATAATTCAAAAATTTATTTACTGAATCAAAACCTGGTTTATAAATTAGTTAAAGGGAAATAGTTGAATTAAAAGTACAACTCAAATATATATATATACACACACACACACATAGATACATAAATTATACAACTAAAAATTCAAGACTAGCTTTAGCAATTGAGCTAAAATTTAAGAGAAGGGGTTTGGCACCAACCTCAAGAAATTAAACTTCAAATTTGAATCCTAGCATTTTTCTTCTCCCTTCTTTCTATGCCATGTGGGCCCTCTCTCATAGTTCCCTCTCTCCTCTTTCTTTCTTCTTTTTCTCCCTCTGCCCGTTGGGCCCGGCACTGCCCCCGCCTCCTTCCTTCTCCTTCGTCGCGTGACTTACTCGTCTGACTTCTTTTCAGCTTCCCGACCACACGGCCCCACGCTCCTGTGCACTCGTCATCCCGACCTAAGCCGACCCTATTCCTTCGTCACCTCTGCGCTGAGCATCAGCAACAACGTCGTCCCTGCCATACCCTGCGCCAACTGCCTCCGTCACCCGTCGCCTCCGCATCGCCGTCACCCTACGCGCGCCCGTCACCGCACATGCCTTGTCAGCCACGCCGATGCCCACTCCATGCGCTGTTGCCCGATCGTCGGCGACAGTAACACCACAGGGCTTCCTCCCCACCCTATAAAGCAGCTCGGCACTTCCCGTTTCTCCCCATCGCCCTTCTCCCACGCTTCCGGCTGAGCCACCCAAGGCCTGTGTCGCACCGCCCCTTTCTGTCCCGGTAGCCTTCGGCAATATCTTCACAAGCCACCGCGTCACAGCGTGCCCCGTTTCACCCACTGCCCTCCTCCATAGTGAATTGAAGGATCGTCGCTCGCATGCGCCGCGCCTGCTTCTCCTCAGTTTCCGGCCGGCCGCCGCCTCACCACCGCTTCCCCCTCGGACGACCCCATGCCAATTCCTCTGCACCACAACTCCACCATGACGTCACGAACTCATCCCAACCACCGGCCAAAGCTCCCCGCCACCTCAGCTCGCCAGCGCCAAGAAGCCCTTCGCTGCCTCCCCCATCCACATCGTCGCCCTGCTACGGGTATTCTTCGGCTCGGTGAAAGATCAAGCTTCGATTAAGTTAATTAAATGGGAGATTGAAAGATCAAGATCTGATTAAGTTGGTTTTGGTGTTAATGACAAATACCATTATGAGATCTCTGCAATAATGACAAATACTTTTACAATGTATTGGTGATAATGATAAATGCATATATGAGACTAATATGCTTGTTTAAGTTTATTTATGTCTAGTCTCATTTGAATGGAAAGGTGAAATCAAAGAGGTATGCATTCAAAATCACTCTCTCGTATACTAATTCATTCCTTAGATCCAAAATATAGATTGAACTCCTAAATTAGTCCAAAATGAATATGTGCATATGTCTTCATTATATATACTTGTATGCACACATTTAGGGGGAGCTCTCTCTATAGTTTGGAGTCTCACGAATATTGATCCATGCTTCTTTTAATATGCATATTTGGGATCGTTACTTTGAAATGCATTCGTGAGTATATATATATATATATATATATATATATATATATATATATATATATATATATATATATATATATATATATATATATATATATATATATATATATAACTTGTGCAGTTCATATATATAATCATGTGTAGTCAGGTTGTCATCTAGCTTCTCCATTATGTGTTGATGGATAGATGATTTATGACAACCGGATTGGTAAAATTTGTTTAAAGCTTATCTTAGAGTATACATTTGTTGTGTACAAGTTGTGTACTCATAAATCAACTTTATATCTTATTATTTGTTGAGATTGTCATGAATTACCAAAATGGTGAAGTTTGGTAATCGATGACAATTGGTTTGTGGACTAACGGTTTCCATGAGTTGGATGAATAGGTTAGGTTCCACAAATGAGGACGACTTGGGATGACTTCATGTGTTGAAGGCTATCAAGTCAAGATGCAAGAAGAAGATTGATTCATGTGTTGAAAGCCATCGAGAAGAAGATGCGTCATGAGTTGATGCATAATTCAAGTGGAGATGATCATGTGTTGATCATCAAGATAAGTGAAGGCCATCATGTGTTGATGGAGGTGATGAAAAGAATGCATCATGAGTTGATGCATATCGAGGAAATGACCCAAGGCAAATGTATGACTAGCTAGGGCTAAGGATGTGTTACTAGTCTTTTACCGGTCTTGGTGTTTGGTTGGAAGACCGGATTGCTAGTGTAGATTGCCGTACTATTAAGAGGGGTCATGTCTAGTAGTTTGAGTCTCATCATGTGTCGATAGCTCAACCTCACTTGCTCTAGCTCATCTTGACATGATGCCATTATTTGCGAATGTGTTTTGCAAATAGTTGAGGCTCATGCATATAATCCTTGTAACATGTGACTATACTTTGCAAATGTGTTTTACAAAAGGTTGAAGTCCATGTATCTAATCCTTGTAGTATGATCTAAGTTTGCAAATGTGTTTTGTAAAATTTGGAGATCATGCATTATCCCTTGGCATGGTCTAAAATTGTTTGTTGCTATTTCCTTTGACATTAGACCATGGTAGTGACTCTTTGGATGTCTTGTGATTTCTGCATTGATTTAATGTGTTTGAGGTCATGCAAATAGATGGGTTGTGTAGCCCTCTGAATAAGCTTTCCATAGAGTCCAAGATCACTGAATTCTAACATCGGAGTCAAAAGTTATGACCATTTTCCGAGTGTCGTCTGTGCTGAAAAACCGAAAACGGAAGTACCACAATTTGTACTGCGGTAGTTCCGATTTTTGCGGAAGTACCACAATTTGTACTACAGTAGTTCCAATTTTTCCGGAAGTTCTGATTTTTCGGTAGTTCCGATTTCCGAGCGGAACATTTTTTCCAGAGAGCGACTTTTTGGATGACTTAGCCTCGGGAAAAACGGTAGTTCCGCAATTTGAACTGCGGTAGTTCCGATTTCGCTGAGAAACAGCTAGTTTTCTGACCGTTGGCGAGGAAATCGGAAGTACCGCAATTTGTACTGCGGTAGTTCCGATTTTCCTGATTTTTCAGGGGTTTGGCTCCAACGGCTAGTTTTCTTGTGTGGGGTATAAATACCCCCTTGTGGCCGGTTGGAGAGGTTGTTGCTTGACTCATTTCTGTTGTCTTGAGCTAGAGTGAGGCTCTCCACTCAATTGTGCATGTGTTGCACTTTGTGAGAGAGGAGAGATGATCTAGAGTGCATGTGTTGCATCTAGAGAAGGATTTTGTGTCCGGATTGATCTTGTGCATTCGTTGCACGTGGTGAGAGTCAAGTGAGGGACTTGGCTTGTTACTCTTGGAGTTTGCCGACTCCTAGACGGCGTGGGAGGCGTCGTGTGCGGTGATCTTCTCAAGAAGCTTGTGAGAAGACCCGGCGAAGTTGTGAAGGTCGGAGCTCACCTACCCGGAGCGGGAAAGAGCAACCACTAGTGGTTGGAGGTGCTTCGGCTTAATTCGTAGAGCCGGTCCGATTTGTTCGGGCTAACCTCAACGTGGACTAGGGGAGACCGGCAAGTCTCCGAACACCACGGTAAAACATCGTTGTGTCAATTGTGGTTTGTTTGCTTGTACTCAATTCATATTCAAGCAATTTACATTCATAGAATTTAATTGATTGCTTGTATACCTAAGATTGCAAACATTGACCTAGGATAGAATTGTTGGTGCACTTAGACAAATTTATTTGTTGTAGGCGCTATTTGAGCTAAACCAAATTGAGTTTTGCTTCCGCATTGTATACTTGGTTTAGGCAAATAGAAAAGTTCTTTAATTGTTAGTATTAATTTGTAGAGAATTTTTAGACCGCCTATTCACCCCCCTCTAGTCGGCCAGCTCGATCTTACAAGTGGTATCAGAGCTTGGTCTCTCATCTATTAGGTTTAACCGCCTAAAGAGTAGAAGGATGGCAACTAGTGGGATAGTGCACCTAGATGAATCACCTCTATTTGATGGCTTAAATTATGACAATTGGAAAATCCGCATGATTTGCTATTTTAAGGCCATGAGCCCAAAAATATGGCGGATTGTAGATGTGGGCTTTTCTCCTCCTAAGGATCCTCTTGCTCCAACAATTGAGGATGAAAAATGTTCACATCTCGACGCTCAAGCTACTAATGCTCTTTTTAGTGCTTTGAGTGTAGAGGTGTTCAATGAAATATGCAATCTCAATAACGCTCATGACATGTGGACTAAAATTCAAGAGAAATATGAAATGTCCACATCAAGTGATGAAGATTGCATACAAGAGTGGACGTCGGGAGAAGAATGCTCAACTTCTAGCTCCGACGATGAAGAGTCCACCATTCTCTCCACGTCAACTCAATGCTTCATGGCAAAAGGTAACAAGAAGGTAAAATTAGATGATAATGATGATGCACCTTCTTATGATGAGTTGATGGACATGCTAGAAGAATTAAATGAATTCCTTGGAAAAGAAAAGGCAAAATATAAAATTTTGAAGAATGATCATGTTTCCCTTCAAATTGATTATAACAAGTTAAAAGAAGAACATGAAATTCTTCTTCTCAAGGAATATTCAAAACCTAGCATAGATATAGGAATTACATGCAATTTATTAGATGATATGCAATGTGTAGTTCCTAGCTCTAGCGATTCATCTAAAATTAGTGTATCAACATCATGTGATGATTTGCTAGATTTACCTTGTTGCTCAAATATGGATACTTCCACCTCCTCTATATTTGTTGAGACTAATCTTGTAGAGGAGAATAATGAGCTCAAAGCCCAAGTCATAAGTTTGAAAAATGACTTGGAGAAAAGCTACAAAGGGAAGGCCTCTCTTGACAAGATATTGGGTAGTCAAAGAAAATCTAATGACAAGAGCGGTATTGATTTCATCTCCAAGAAGAAGGAGAATAGCAAAACAAGGCACAATGCAAGGCATACGAAGAATGTCAAGTGCCATGGTTGCAATGAAACGGGTCACTTTGCCTCTAAGTGCCCCAACAAGGTGGAAAACAAGAAAAATCCAACAATAAAGAGGCAAACCGGTAATGAGCAAGGCAAGAAGATTAGAAGAGGTAATAATTGTCAAACTTGCTATAATTGCCGGGAAAAGGGACATTTTAATAAGGATTGTCCCAAAGGTACCACTCCTAAGCCATCTCTTTTCAATGAACATTATTTGCTTAGGAAGGATAAGAAAGGCAATGTGTTTGCTAAAAATGTTAGTTTACATAAAGTTAATGTTAGGGCCATTTGGGTGCCCAAATCTATTGTGACTAACATTAATGGACCCAACCAAGTTTTGGGTACCAAAATGTGCTTAAAAGCTTAATATGTACTTGGAGAGGCATTGGAGGCTTGGCGTATTCATGGAGAGGTGATTTCCACCTTGGGCGAAATGGAAGCCAAGCTTGAAGATAATCTTGCCACATCATGAACCAATGCCATCTTGGTAACAAGTATCTACATTTGAATTTATATAGCCCCTACCCTTTGTGTAGGTTGCATTGCATGAAAATCATTTAAAAAGGGGTACTCTTGCTCTTGTTCCAAAACTTCATTATTGTAAATTATGAGCAAGATATGTGTGGCACATTAAGGGGGAGTGCTAAACCATATTCATATATATCACATCCCTAAGTGTGCCCATAGAAATTAAGTGCTAGCATTGTTTTTCAAAATTGAGCCATTTAGCCAAAAGTCAAAAATTTCAAAATTATTAGTATATCTTTGAAAAACTAGTTGAAAAATATATAGAAATGATTTTCAAAGGTTTTCCAAAGGTTTTGGCTTTAGAAAAACTTATTTCAAGTAAAATTGAGTTTCCAACCCAAAACTATCAATTTAGTATCTTGTTTTGGCTTTACACTCAAAAAGTCCCTAAAATCAATTCTAAAAGGAATTTGAAAATATGTTCAATATCAAAAATCTAGAGTTGGCTATTTCAAACATTAAAGATTAATTCAATAAACTAACACGTCTGTTCGTAAGTCTAAACTAACACATGGAACTTTCTTAATAAATATAAAAGAAGTTATTAATAAACAGATCGAGTCATCGTATCCTACCATCGGCCATGCCTAGCCATCCTTGAGTCCTAAGCGGAAATATTCATGTGAATATTCCTTCTGATGAGGACATCCCTTCCATGGATACAACTCATCCACAGCAAGTGTTGCAAGGACCACTTACTCGAGCTCGTGCTCGTCAACTTAATTTGATGAGGACATCTTTTCCATAGATACAACTGTGCCAACTCCACAACAAACTCAACAAATTGAAACTATGATACAAGGACCAATGACTCGAACGCGAGCACGTCAACTTAACCATCAGGTGAATGCGTTCCTAAGTTTGCATACAAATATTTCAAAGAATGACATACTACTTAATTCCTGTAAGGATTTGATTGTACTTAGGAACATGGGGAAGAACCATGCAAGATCAAGTGTAGAAGTGGAACCATCAAGCACAATCCATGTCCTGTTCGCGAGCTCGACTCAGATTCGGCCTCTGTAACAGCGTCTACTTCAAATGGCCATAACTTGTGATCCAGAAGGCTTCTCGGGGCCTGTGAGTTCTCGTTGGAAAGCTCTTGGAGTCTACTTTCAGATGAATCTAGTCTCACCTCCAAACTCCATCCGAGTAGATCAGAAACTGTGAAATAAGTCACATCACTCTTCTAGTCCAAGTCAAAGTGGGCCATAGGCCTTGTAACTTAGATTATTTAGGCTGGTACTGTTCATGTGAACAGTACCACGGCCATGTGAATAGTAACCGTGAATAGTACCGCATCCCTTATCATTAGATAAGTGCAGCTTTCCCTTCCTCTATTTAAGGAGGTTGCACCCCTTTAGTTTTCCTTGGGTTTTCTTAAGAGAATATTCTGCTTAGCAGTTTCACCGCATGTTCAGTTGAGGAACCCCAACTTGTGAACTTAATCTTTATTCGCAATATAATTTCAGATTGCATCTTGAACTCTCTTGCTTGTGTTCTCGATTCGCTTGCAGGAGATAGCCTTCTTGGCGAGGTCAACGGTTGATAACCAACGGAGCAGTGATGTAGTGATTGTGAGGGGTTCGATCTGTTTTGGTCGGAGCCTTTGGATCATCAACATCGACTTCTCCACAATAGACTTATCAGTACCTCTCGAAAGATCGGGCCATCGTCACATTATAATTACTAGGTGAATTCATTCCTAGGTTCATATGTTACTGAGAACAGACCGCTACCTAATGCAAGTGATTTAATTGTGCTTAGAACTTGAGAAAGGACGAACGAAATGGACATGGAGTCATGGACATGCATGGAAGGAATAATGGAGGTCACCACGTCACTTTGGGACCAAGTCAAGCACGAATTCGAGTTGGACTCGTTCTGAAATCAGATTCGGATTGCTGCGATGGTAACAAGTTCAAACGGGCATAACTTCCTCACACGGACTCCGTTCGGGACGTTTTTGTACTTCATGGAAAGCTTAGGAAGTCTACTTTCCAACGAATCCAACCTCATCTTCAAATTCCACCCGAGCCGGCCGCAATCATCAAACGAGTCCACATTAGTTTCTGAGTCCGAGTCAAAAGGGTGCTGCGCCACCACCACTTGGGCCCATGGCCCTTGTAACCCTAGGGCTTGCACTTAGGACGCCACCCCTCGTCGTTCTCCCTATATAGGAGCCACCGCCTCCCTTTCTAGGACTTGGATTTTGTTGAGTTTAGGTTTAGCCATTGTGCAAACTTCTGTTCTTCAGTTGTGTCGGACGACCACATGTCAAGACAGCTTCGGAATCCCAACTTTGTTTTCAATATCATCTACGCTTCAATCTTATTCGCAATATCAGATTGTTTGTGTCTTATTCTTGCCAGTTCTTCGACTGCTCGCAGGAATTGAATTTCGTGTTCAGGTTGATCGTGCTTCCAGCAAGGTCAATAACACCTCAGAGTCGGTTCAGCGATTGCTAAGGCGCAATTGTCGTCGTACGGTTGTAGTCGGATCGTGAGAGTCACCTCCACCAAAATTGATAGCTATCAATCTTATCGAAAGATCGGGCACCTCGCCTCCATCAAGTGGCATTAGAGCCCAAGGTTGCTCGGTGAGAACTTCCAGTTTACCATAGATTAGATTTTTTTCTTTACCTAGAGTACAAAAAAACCCCAAAAAATTAGCAGTAGATCATCCTGTCCAAACCAATCTTAGTCTCACAATTTTCTTTTCAGTACATTGCATTATTGAACTTTCGGTTGCATCATCGTGTCCTTTGCTGGTCTTAGCGTCTAGTTCCTCTAGAGTTTCGAGTTCTGTTCACGTGTTGGTCTCATCGTTGCGGTTGGATTCAAACTGTCACGGCGAGGGAAGAAAAGGAGGACTCAGTTTCTAGGGACGACTTGGTCTCGGAGCAGGACATGATTTGGGATTCAACCGCGTCATGTGTGTGAAAAAAAGAAAAAATAGAGAAAAAAGCATAACTTTTGCATACGACCTCGGATTGAGGCGTTTCTTGATCCGTTGGAAAGGAAACAGGAAGATATAGTTAAATCTGGAGAAACTTCGACCCCAAAAAACTTGGTCTGGGAAATATGGAGATTTTAGATCCGCGTAAGCCTTCAGGCACACGCGCAGAAACTTCGACCCCAAAAAACGTCGTCTAGGGCCTCAAAACGGGCCCGCAAACCAAGAAAAATTCAAGTTTCTCAGAATTTGCTCAAAATTGACAAAACCTTTTACAAGTGATTCTAAGGTTCCCCGTGTAGACAGCATCCTTTTTCGAGCTCCTGAACTCCGTGTGCAATGTCATCTAGTTTCTTTCTGCATAGTGTATTCATTTGTGTTCTAGGCTCGCATCTCTAGTACGGTCTAGCCTAGGACCAGCAACAACCGGTGTTGAACGATTTTTTAGTTTGCATTTTCTGAATTGATTATTGCAACTCCTTGCTACCAAACTTGAGCCTTCCCATCTACATCTTTTCTACACCGTACAGGCTGAGTTTCACCTAGCAATCACTCCATCCAATCTTTGCAGATATATTGTCATCGCTGGTTGCCGATCGCCCCTGTGTGCTTGGTAAGAATTTGATAGAAGGTTTGAGTGCGAGCGACTTTTGAACCAGTATACCCTAGTACTTATTAGGGACATATTCTTGTGTTTTTGCTAACAATGGTAGGTTCTGGAGAGTTTAAAGATCAGGATGCATCTCATACTCCTCGTACGAAGGGAATCATACAACATTTTCGGCGTGAAATGAATCTTCGTACGGAGGGCCTTGAGGAGGATGTCAGGGTCACAAATGAGCGACTTGCTCAACTCGAGGGCGCCCAAATTGAGACAAACGCAACGCTCGCTGCAATGGAGAGAGCACAAGGTGTCAATAACACTTCTTTGGCAGATATTATGGCACACCTTGAGGAGATTGCCCAAGCTTCGTCTGCTGTTCCCCCTACTGCGACGGTAGATGGACAAGACGAATTTGACTATGTGGGTGATACCGAGGCCGAGGGTAGGGCTAACCATAACAATGATCGAGCTCATCGACAATTGTGTTTTAACCGCGAAGGTATGCGAAGAGAACCCCCACGACGTGAGGTACATGACCACGATGGTGTTTTGCTAAGGTTAAATTCACTATGCCTTCTTTTAATGGTAAATATGATCCTGATGGTTATCTTCATTGGGAATTAGCTGTCGATGAAAAATTTGCTTGCCATGACTTTCCCGAGAATAGACGAGTTAGGGCTGCTACTAGTGAATTTACCGACTTTGCTTCTATTTGGTGGAAAGAGCATTGCCGTCAACAACCCAACAACATACCTAACACTTGGGAGGCTTTAAAATTGCTTATGCGCCATCGATTTGTTCCCTCATATTATGCACGTGATATGTTAAATAAACTGCAACGCTTACGACAAGATGCAAAGTCTGTGGAAGAATACTATCAGGAATTACAAATTGGTATGTTGCGCTGTGGGTTAGTTGAGAATGAGGAGGCATCAATGGCTAGGTTTTTGGGAGGGTTGAATCGTGAAATTCAGGACATCCTTGATTACAAAGATTACAACTCCATTACTAGATTGTTTCATCTTGCTTGCAAAGCTAAATGTGAATTGCAGGGACGCCAGACGAGAACGCGATCTAACTCTTCTGCAGGTCACACAAATTGATGGATGGCGCACACCCCTTTTGCGTCGTCCACTATGGCGCCCCCACCATTACCCTCCAACAACAAGCAACGCCCTACTACGTCAAATTCGGCGCCACGAGTTTTCGAAGCACACAAATCAGCACCACAACTTTCTGCAAAAACCTCATCTTCGGTTGCATCGACAGGACGAACTAAGGATATTCAATGCCATCGTTGCAAAGGCTATGGACACATGATGCGGAACTATCCAAACAAGCGTGTACTGATTATACGCGAAGATGGTGCGTATTCTTCTGCTAGTGATTTTGATGATGAAACATATGCTATACTTGCAAATGACCCTGCAGGACATGATGATGAATCTGATCATGAGGAGGAACATGTTGCCGCCAAAGATACCGACAAGTATTTGAGCATTATAGTGCAACGCGTACTAAGTGCTCAAGTGTCTCGTGCCAAACAAAATCAGTGTCATAATTTGTTCCAAATCAAGGGCATTGTCAAGGAACGCTCGATTCGCATAATTATTGATGGTGGAAGTTGCAACAATTTGACGAGTATGGAAATGGTGGAGAAGCTTGCTTTGTCGACTAAACCTCATCCCCACCCATACCATATTCAATGGTTCAACAACAGTGGTAAGTTGAAGGTAACATGGATGGTGAGAGTACATTTTTCTATGGGTTCATACCACGATTTTGTTGATTGCGACGTTGTTCCTATGCAAGCTTGTTCATTGTTATTTGGAAGACCTTGGCAATACGATACTGAATGTGTACATCATGGTAGGAATAATCAATACTCTCTCATGTTCAAGGGAAAGAAAATTGTGCTGCATCCTATGACTCCTGAACAAATTGTTAAAGATGACCATGCTAGAGCTAGTAAAGAGAAGAGTCAGGAGAATACTAAAAGTGAAAATCAGATTGTAGCAAAAGAGTTTGAGCAACATAAAAAGAAAGAACCTAAATCTGTTCGTGTGAAGAATAAAGAAATTAAATTGAAAGGTGCTTGTTTTCTCGCTACCAAATCTGATATGACCGAACTGAATGCTATTAATTTTGCTTGCTATGCATTAGTTTGCAAAGAAGTTTTGTTTTCCTTTGAGGATATACCTTCTTCTTTGCCACCTGCTGTCACTAACATTTTGCAGGAGTACCAAGATGTCTTTCCAAAGGACATACCGCTGGGGCTGCCACCGCTTCGTGGGATTGAGCATCAAATTAATTTAATTCCTGATGCATCCTTGCCTAACCGCGCACCATACAGGACCAATCCAGAAGAAACTAAAGAAATTCAGCGCCAAGTTCAAGAGTTGCTTGATAAATGGTATGTGCGTGAATCTCTTAGCCCTTGTGTTGTTCCAGTCATTTTAGTACCAAAGAAAGATGGATCATAGCGCATGTGTGTGGATTGTAGAGCAATCAATAATATCACCATTAGGTATCGTCATCCTATTCCTAGGTTAGATGATATGCTTGATGAATTGAGTGGCTCTGTTGTCTTTTCCAAGGTTGATTTGCGTAGTGGTTATCATCAAATCCGCATGAAATTAGGCGATGAATGGAAAACGTCATTTAAAACTAAGTTTGGGTTATATGAGTGGTTAGTAATGCCTTTTGGTTTAACTAATGAGATTAATGAACGAGGTTTTGCGTGCTTTCGTTGGTAGATTTGTGGTGGTTTATTTTGATGATATACTGATATATATAGCAAATCATTAGAGGAACATCTTGACCATTTACGTGCTGTTTTTAATGCTTTACGTGGTGCCCGCCTATTTGGTAACCTTGAGAAGTGCACCTTTTGCACCGATCGAGTCGCGTTTCTTGGCTATGTTGATACTTCATAGGGAATTGAAGTTGATCAAGCCAAGGTTGAAGTAATACAGAGTTGGTCGACTCCTAACACGGTCACACGGGTGCGGAGCTTTTTAGGACTTGCTGGGTTCTACTGCCGCTTTGTGAAGGATTTCAGCACCATCGCCACACCATTGAATGAGCTTACCAAGAAGGGCGTGCCATTTGTTTGGGGCGCCGCATAGGAGAACACCTTCACCACATTGAAAGATAAGTTAACACATGCACCTTTACTCCAACTTCCTGATTTCAATAAGACTTTTGAACTAGAATGTGATGTAAGCGGAATTGGTTTAGGTGGTGTGTTGTTACAAAAAGGCAAACCTGTAGCATACTTCAGTGAGAAATTGAGTGGGCCTAGTTTGAACTATTCTACTTATTATAAGGAGTTATATGCACTCTTTCGAACTTTATAAACTTGGCAACATTATTTATGGCCCAAAGAATTTGTTATACATTCTGATCATGAATCTATAAAGCATATTCAAAGTCAAGGAAAACTGAACCGTAGACATGCAAAGTGGGTTGAATTCATTGAGTCTTTTCCCTATGTCATAAAACACAAGAAGAGAAAGGAGAATGCTATTGCTGATGCTTTGTCTAGGAGATATGCCATGTTATCACAACTTGACTTCAAAATTTTTAGATTAGAGACTATTAAAGAGTAATATGTGCATGATGCTGATTTTTCGGAAATACTGTTGAATTGTAAAGAAAGGAAAATGTGGAATAAATTTGTCATTAATGATGGGTTTGTGTTTAGAGCCAACAAGTTGTGCATTGCTGCTAGCTCCGTTCGCTTGTTGTTGTTACAGGAAGCACATGGAGGCGGGTTGATGAGATATTTTGGTGCGAAGAAAATGGAAGATATACTTTGTAATAGCCCAGCTATTTATTTCAAAAATTTTAGTAAAAAAATTAAAATTTATTTTAATTTAAAATGAAATCAAGTGTTCTTTGGCTGCTTGACTTTTTGGAGATATGATTTGCCTGTTTTCAGTTTTCAAAGAGGCTTTTCTTTTGAAAACTAGTTTAAGTAAAAGATGAAAGTATTTTTAAATAAAGAGCATTTTGAATTTCTATAAACATTCTATTTTGAATTAATTATTTTAAAAGCATTTGGCTTTTATCTAGATTTTCTATGCTTTTCTGGCTTTTAAAAAAATCAAAGCTAAAAGGTATTTTTATAAAAATTAAAAGACCAACTTTAAGTTAAAAATATTTCTTCTAAGTCTAAAACATTCCCAGGAATTTCTGTGAATTTTTCCAGAATTATTAGACTTTATTTCCTATTTTCTAAGTATTTTTTAAACCTTCTTAATGTTTCTAAAAATCTAAATCAAATTTAATCCTCAACCTCTCTCCTCGGCCAACACCTGTCGCTCCCTAATCCAATCCATCCTCGTCCGGTTTAATCTCAGCCAACCGCCTTCACTTACCCCTTCGTTTCAATCCGATGGCCCTAATCTTCTCCATGCGCCACGCGTCGCATATCCGACCGTCCGCTCTTTCTCCTCTTTTTTCTCTCTTGCCGATAGCCTGACCCCGCCTGTCAGCTTCTTCTTTCTCCTTGCCTTCATCAACCTTCCATCGCTACCATTGATGCCCCGCCCGAGCTCTTAAATTTGGTCGTTAGCCCGAGCATTCGCTATAATTGAAAGCCTAATCACTCCCGCATTCAACCTCCACCATTTCCCTACTTTAAATCCCGCTTACCTCCCTCTTTACTCGCCTTTGTGCCGACCTTAAATTCGGTGTAACTGACAGCCGTTCATCGCCTCCACCTTCGCTAGGCCCGTGCGCGCATCCTCCGCCCCTCCGCCGAGCGAATCCACCGCCGAAGAGCCCTGCCGCAAACGCCCTCACTCCGACGCCCCTGCATGCTCATCGCCGGCCACCACTCAGCATTCCCGAGTGTCGTGCCAAGGTGCACGTAACTCCCCGTGTCCTCCTCCCTCTCGCGCACCCCTTGCCGACCCCAGCAGCGCTGCCATCCGCTGATACCCTCAGTCCCCCATGCACCACCTCAGCAGCCGAGAGCCACGCAAGCGCTACGCCAGCCAAGTGTGCCACCTCAGCTTTCTCTTTGGTCCATGGACCCAGTCCACGAAAGCCGGTCCCACCTGTCAGTGAATAAAACTCTTGTTCTGTTGAAAAATAATTCGGCCAGAAAATCAAAATCTTTCCTGATGTCACCATAACATCATAAATTCATTTTCCATGGAAAAATAATTCCTCTGAAAATCATTTCCCTTGATGACATCATAATCTGATTTTTCAGTTCAAAAATAATTCTTGAAAATCGGTTTATTCTTTTTCTCTCCTTTCGAACTTCCAAAAGCTCGTATTTCTTTATTTTAATTCCGATTGAGCCTATTTAAAATTTTAAATTCTTATAAAATTCCAATATATCCATTTCTATCCTATTTTTAAATTTTTGGAATTTTTGAATTTATTTGAATTAAATTAAAGCTTAGAAAGTAAAAATATTTTAAATGGCTAAAATATACCTCAAACAAATCCGAAATTATTTTATTTAGTCTTTTCGTTTTCCAAGGATTTTATAGAATTTTTCTGAATTTGTTTTCGAATTTATTTATTTTATTTGTTTCGAAAAATATATTATTATTTATTATTTTCTGTTTTCTCTCTCCTCCTTTCATCTTCCTCACGAAGCCTTGTCCAGAGCGTGGCCGCCATGCCCGTTTCTTTGAAGCTTCCATTCCTCATGAATTTCTCCACCGTTTTTTATGCAATCAAGTGTATTCACTTGCTCTCTTTAAGATTACTCCATTCCCAACCGTTTCCCTCCACCTTTATGCTCATTGACACGAAAATGAAACCGTTGCTCTAAAAGACATCGTCATTCGATCTCCCTTTCCCGTCCACCTCCACCCCCATAAAAGGGAGCACCGGGTGCCTCTCCTCATCCTTAGTCACCCCCAAAAATCTCAGGTCCTCTCTCCCTTCTTTCTCTCTGCAATCACCATTTTTCTTTTGTCAATCGAGCGTCGTTCATCAGCCGTTTACACCTCCTACAGTGGAGTACCACCACTTTTGACCACATCACCGGCTTCACATTTGCGCGTTCTACATGGTGCTTTCCTCGCCTTCGCCGGAGCTTCGCCAGACCACTGTGACCAAACCGCAGTCGCTTCTCTCCTCGCTGCGAGCCGACCGTGCAGGTTCCACTATAACTGAGTGAGCATTGTGTTCCCCATGTTCTCCTCTTCGTTTCGTCACAAACCTCACCTGCTAACTCCTCTCCATTTGTCCGGAACACCAATGTCAACCCGATGGTTGCCGAAAGTCTTCTCCGCCGTGTTTCGCCACCATTCGATGTCCTATGGCCGAGCCGTTTGCACCGTTGAGTTTGCCTCGATGCGTTTTACATCATGCTTCCATCGCCATCACCTAAAGAGTCCCCAAGTCATTGTCGATCTTGTCGAGTCAGACACTAAAACCGTGACTTCGCGCGTACCCACTTTTTCGGTGAGCGCTTCGATTTTTGTTCGCGTCATATTGTGTCCTAATCTCTAAGAAATTTTTCTACCATTTTGTTTAATTTTTCGTGGAGCCAATTGTCAGGAATTGAGCTTTCCGCGAAAATGGCCGTTTTTGTCTCCCGACGTTGATTCGTCGCCTCCGGTAAGCTTTAGCCCATACCGTAATTTTTCTTAGACTTGCCTCGCTGCGTTCTACGCCATGCTAACTTCCTTTTCCCGAAAAAGCGTCCACAAATTTTCGCCTTCGACACCTCGCCATGGCCGCCAATGACATCTCGTGTCCCCATCTATCCGTTGGTGTTTTCCCTAATCCGTTCACGTCATATTGTGCCAAACCATCCAGGTAGTTACATTTCAAATGGTTTTAGATTTGCTTCACCGAGCACTAAGATATTAAGTTTTTCCTTTCTCTCTACCGTCGCCGTTCAAACGTCGATGGTATCGTCTCCGTTCCTCGTCACCGTATCCATGTCACCACCTTCATCTCATCGCCAGGATTCCATTTTACCCATTCGCTAGCCACCTCGCAGCCTACCGACACCATACTGTTCAAAAAGTAATTCTCAGATGTTGTTATCATTTCATGTGATGTCCAAAACTTCCACATACTCGTTCTTCGTCATCCGAACTCCGAATCTGTTGATTCTTTCTCCTAAATTCATCTACAATAATAATCTATCTCCCAGTATATATTTTATAATTTTTGGATTTTATTTGAATTTATTTTGTTTGGTTCTTCGCGTGTAGACTACGACTAATCCGGAGAGTTCGATTTTGACGATTTGCAGCACCAAGTCTTTGAGCAAGGCAAGTTACACCTTTGATCATGTTGCTCCCAGTAATTTAAATTATTTATGTTGTTTTCAAAATTATTATGCATGCGTACTTTTATTCAATCTAGTTTAAATTCGATTTAAAATCTAGTTATACCCAATTCCTTTGTTTATGGCCAAATTTGACATTGAACTTCCGATGCCTTGTCACCCTACATGAAAACCTAGTTAGTACATTAGTATTAACTGGGAATTTTATAGAATTGCTTGGCCATGCTTAGAATAATCATAGATTGGGATACCTTTTTCACATAAAATGATAAGCTTTTCAAATGTATTCTTGACTTTGGTGAGTCAAGAAGGATTATGAAATATTTTCAAATAAAATATGAAAACTTAGTTTAGACTTAGGCAAATGGTTAGAGTGGTGGGTGCTTGCTGACATGCATTGTTGTTTGGTGACACAATGTTAATTGCCAGGCACAAGGGGTATGTGGTTGGTGCCTAAGTCAGTTAAGGACCGGTCTGTGAGCTACTATTGCAAAGCCCTATCGTACTACCACAAGTCTGGTATGGGACAGACCTGGCCGAATAATTTGTGAAGTTCCAACTTAATCTCGTATATACTGAATTTGAGCGCGGCGTAGGCCGTGAGAAGTCTCACATGGCACAAGAGGGGGCTCCAACATGTGGATTCATGTTGTGGTGAAACCTTAGTGGCGGCGTGATTATGTTGATAACGGATCATGTAAAGGTCTTGTCATGATCTCCTGGCCGCACACCTAAAGAAGTGTGTTAATCTGGTGGCAAAAAGGGATGATCATGTCTTGTGGGTAAAGCTGTACAACCTCTGCAGAATGTATAATATATCCTGGATAGCCGTGCCCACGGTCATGGGCAAGCTGAGTAAAGTTTTTCACGGATTAGACTTTGTTTTTCAAAATGGTTTTACAAACTGCTTATGGATGGATGGAATCCATATGAGATCTTTTTGGAAAAGATGGTCCGGGTGGGATGCCTGTGGATAGGTTGGCGTTTGGTCGGAGCCTACACTAACAATATTATTTTAGTTAAAAAGATTGTTTTTACATACTATATCAAATTCAGCTTTTGCACTTATTTTACGATATTTACTCCAATGTTGCTTTTTGTGCAAATAACCTTACTATGACTTCCTTTGTCAATCCATATGCATGCATTAACTTGTCGGAACCCGGAGCAACGACTCCTGGATCCTCTGTGTAAATCGCACTAGTCCAGGATCAGCTAGTGCACACAGCGTACAACAAAGATAAATATCAACCATAATGACATTCATTAACTGAATATGGGCATGAATGCCAAAGTTTACATCAACGGCACATAAGCCAAAATTAAGTAATAAGCAGCGGAAGAAAAACCGAAGCGGAAGAAGCCCACTGAGCCTGCCCACAGGCAAACGACAGTAAGACGCGGCCTATTCGTCCAGATCTTCACCGTAGTTGACGTCTTCCTTCTCTGTGTGGAAAAAGCAACGTGAGTACAAACTTGTACTCCGCAAATCACCCGGGAAAATGCAACATAATGATAAAGGCTTCAATGGAAAGCTTATAGGGTTAGTTTGCATAAAACAACATTTAAGAAATATAATAATAGATTGAAATTGCTGAATTTAATACAGTAGATAAAACAATACTTGTAATTGAAAATAATACCGTCAGTGTCGGCTCCGACCAAACACCAACCTATCCACGGGCATCCCACCCGTACCATCTTTTCCAAAAGACCACGTATGGATTCCATCCATCCACACGCTTTCACTGCGCAACTCTGATGAACTCCATCCATTCACCAGATTTCAATCTCTCACAGATTCCATCCATCCGCAAGGTTTTCATCTCTCGTGGATTCCATCCATCCATAAGGTTTTCGAAAACATTTTTGAAAAGCAAAGTCTAATCCATGAAAAACTTTTACTCAGCATGCCCATGACCGTGGGCACGGCTATCCAGGATAGATTATACACTCTACAGAGGTTGTACAGCTTTACCCACAAGACACGATCATCCCTTTGTACCACTAGATTACACACTTCCTTAGGTGTGCGGTGGGGAGTCGTGACAAGGCCTTTACAATGCAAAACCTTCAACCTGGTCGAGCCAACTCTAAGATTTCACCCCAGTAAGGAATCCACCAGACCGGGACCCCCTCTTGAGCCTAGACGAGACTTCTCATGGCTTAACCACGCTCGCCCAAGTGAGACTTCACATGGCACCAACCACGCTCACTTTCAACCTACGACTTGACTTAGGCTGGGACTTCACAAATTATTCAGCCAGGGCTGTCCCATACCAGCCATGTGGTAGTACGATTAGGACTTTGCAACAGTAGCTCACAGACCGGTCCTTAATTGACTCAGGCCCAACCACATACCCCTGTGCACGACAATCAACCACTGCGGCTCCAACCAACAGGGCATGCCTGCACCCACCATTCTAACCACTTGCCTAAGTCTAAACCAGTTTCATATTTATTTTCAAAATAATTTCATAACACTCCTTGACTCACCAAAGTCAAGAGTACATATCATTTTATGTAAAAAGGGTCATCATTTTATGTGAAAGATATCCTAAAAACAAATAATATGACTTCGCAGGGCTAAGCATTTGAATAAACCCTCTAGCCAACACTAATGTATTAATTAGAGTTTGATTCTAGGGTGACAAGGTATTGAGGAATTCAAATTCAATGGAGGGATTAACAAGTAGGCAATAACTAAATTTAAAACTAAATTGAAATACGTTGAATAAGAATATGCATGCAATATAATTTAAATCAACATAATTTTATTTTGAAAACTGGGATCAACATGATCAAGGAGGGTGACTTGCCTTGCTCTTCAAATTTGCACAAATCTTCGTCGAAGAAATCTCCCGAATCGTCGAAGTCTACACGTGAAAATAACCCACCAAATTCAAATAAACTCAAATTAAATTCAAATTGAACTCAAATATTTGAATTGAGGCTAGAAATGGATAGAGGAGAATTTTTGATGAATTTAGACATTTGAATGGGCCAAATCGGAGTTAAAACGAGGGAGAACGGGCTCCGGGAAGTTTGAAAAGAGAGAAAATGGAAAATCTGAATTATTGGAATTATTTTCCTAAAGGAAAATCTGAATTATTGCGTCAGCAGGGGATTTAATATTCGGCTGAATTATTTTTCTATTGGAAAAGCTCTTTATGACGCAATGCTGACGTCGGCAGAGATTTGAATTTTCGGGCATGCCACTGACATGTGGGCCCAGTCCACATGAGCCAGGTCCATGGACCAGAGGGAGGGTTGAGGTGGCATGGCCGCACGGGTGGCGTGACGAGGCAGACGAGGGGCCGAGTGGCGCCGACGTGGCGCTGACGCGGCGCCACACCAGCTGCCACGCAAGCGCCTGAAGTGACGCCGGCCGGGGCAACTCGGGAGCGGCGGCTCACCGACGTTCGGCGGCACGGCTACCGGTGGCGAGGCAGGGAATGGGGAGAGGGGCGCACCAGGGGCACGGCGGTGGCCGTGGGCTTACCGGAGACGGCCGGCGGCGAGCTGGTGGCGAGTTGAGGCGGCGGCGCGTTCGGGTCTCCCGCGGCGACGGCCTTCCGGCGGGGTTCGGGCTCGAGGGAGGGGCGCACAGGCACTGCGGCGCGGCGGGGAAGCTAGAGGAGGCGTCGGCGGGGCGTGAGGGGAACCGGGGCGGACGCAATTGCTCGTCGGGGCTTTCGCCGGCGCTCGGGGAGATGCCGCACGGCGCGAGGGCGAAGGAGAGCTCGGGGAGGGGGAGGAGAGGCGGAGCGAGGTGTAGCGGAAGGAAACGGAGCTCGGGGGCCAATTTATAGGGGCGGAGGGGTACGGGGGCGCCGCGGATTTCTCGCCGGAGCGACGGGGTCATGGCGGCGGTTGCGGGCGGAAATGGGGGAGGTGGGGCGCGGAGAAGGCGGGGGAAGGTGGGCGCGCGGGTCCTGCGGGAGAGGTTGAGGAGTGGGCGGCGCACGCGGGAGGTGGGGGAGTGGCGGCGACGTGCGCGGGAGGGAGGAGGGCGCCGGGTAGGGCGGAGGCCATTGCGGGAGGCGGCGGCGCTCGCGGGGAAGAAGGGTGCCGCGCGGGGAAGACGCACCTGACAGGTGGGCCCCGCGCGCAGAGAGAGAGGGAGGGAGCGCGGGCGACCGGATGCGATCGAACGGTCGGGAGGGAAGAGGAAAGGGGGCGGTCGGATGGGGATCGGGTGGCGGAGGGAGAAGCGAGGCGGGGACGGGCCAGATGGGCCGGGCGCACATCGGACGGCTGTGGGGGAAGGGAGGAGCGGACGGGGATGGTGGGCCGAGGAGGCGGCGTGGGCGCGATGCAGCCGGGTGGGGGGGAAGGCGGGATCGGCGGGTGGATCCCGGCCGTCCACGTGGCGGCCGGAGAGGGAGGCTGGGGTTTTTATTTTATTTTCCTGATTTTGGATTTTCAGAAATTGACAGGAAATACACTAAGCCTCAGAAAAATATGAAATAACTTCCAAAATTCCCAGAAAAATTCAGAGAATCTCCTGGATACATTTTGGACTTAATAAAACTATTTCCAACTAATGTTGGTCTCTGATTTTCATATTTTAAAATACTTTTTTAAATTTTAAAATACACTTTTAAACTCCTGAAAATCCAGGAAACCAAATAAAGGCCAAATAACTCCAAATAATTAATTTGAATTAGGATTTTTATATAAAATCAAAATATCATTTTATTTAATAATAATTTTAGGTTTTTCTGAAAATGCTTTTCAAATCCAGCTTTTTCAAAAGCAGAAATTCAGGGCAAATCCAAATTTAAAATCTAGCCACAAAAATACTTATTTTAAATTAAATTTTATTTTATTCCATTTTTATTATTTATTTAATTATTTTTATTTTAGCAAAAATTTGGGATGTTACATAACTCTGTTAAACCTCCTGGTGTAACTTGTGGGTACTTTATGTGCTCATGTTGCTCAATTCATCATTTTTCAGAGGACAGCTTCGACTTTGGTGAGGATCAGAACGTATAGGCCGCGTCTTACTGTCGTTTGCCTGTGGGCAGGCTCAGTGGGCTTCTTCCGCTTCAGTTTTTCCTTCCGCTGCTTATATTTAATTTTGGCTTATGTGCCGTTGATGTAAACTTTGGCCATTAGGCTCATATTTAGTTAAATAAAGTTTGTCATTGTGCATGATATGTATCCCTGTTACCACTGTGTGCACTAGCTGATCCTGGACTAGTGCGATTTACACAGAGGGTTCTGGAGTTGTTGCTCTGGGTCCCAACATACTTGCTGCTCATTTCTTTTGGCCAAAGATGAGATGGGACGTCGAGCGCTACGTTGCTCGCTGCACTACATGTCAAAGAGCTAAGTCACGACTTAATCCTCATGGTTTATACATGCCCTTACCTGTTCCTAGCGTTCCGTGGGAAGATATTTCGATGGACTTTATTTTAGGATTGCCTAGAATAGAGAAGGGGAGGGATAGTATATTCGTGGTGGTTGATAGATTTTCTAAGATGACCCATTTTATACCATGTCATAAGAACGATGGTGCTACCAATATTGCTGATTTATTCTTTCGTGAAGTTATTCGTTTGCATGGTGTGCCTAATACTATAGTTTCATATCGTGATGCTAAATTCCTTAGCCATTTTTGGAGAACTTTATGGGCTAAATTGGGGACTAAGCTGTTATTTTCTACTACTTGTCATCCCCAAACTGATGGACAAACTGAGGTTGTGAATAGAACTTTGTCTACAATGCTTAGGGCTGTGTTGAAAAAGAATTTAAAAACGTGGGAAGAATGCTTGCCTCATATTGAGTTTGCTTACAATCGTTCATTGCATTCTACTACAAAGATGTGCCCTTTTGAAGTTGTTTATGGTTTTGTGCCTCGTGCTCCTATTGATTTAATGCTTATTCCATCTTCGGAGAAATTGAACCCTGATGCTAAACAGTGTGCTGAATTGATTTTAAAAATGCATGAGACAACTAAGGAGAATATAGAGCGCATGAATGCTAAATATAAACTTGCTGGTAGTCAGGGGAGGAAACATTTAACTTTTGAACCTGGGGATCTTGTTTGGTTGCACTTAAGAAAAGATAGGTTCCCTGAATTGAGAAAATCAAAATTGATGCCAAGAGCTGATGGTCCTTTGAAGGTGTTAGAAAAGATTAATGATAATGCATACAAGCTTGACCTGCCTGCAGATTTTGGGGTTAGTCCTACGTTTAACATTGCAGATTTGAAGCCCTACTTGGGAGAAGAGGACGAGTTTGACTCAAATGCAAGAAGGGGAGAATGATGAGGACATCCACAGCAAGGTTGCAAGGACCACTTACTCGAGCTCGTGCTCGTCAACTTAATTACCAGGTGAATTCATTCCTAGGTTCATATGTTACTGAGAATAGACAGCTACCTAATGCAAGTGATTTAATTATGCTTAGGAACCTGGGAAAGGACGAACAAAATGGACATAGAGTCATGGATATGCATGGAAGGAATAATGGAGGTCACCATGTCACTGGGACCAAGTCAAGCATGAATTCGAGTTGGACTCGTTCTGGAATTAGATTAAGACTGCTGCGATGGTACCAAGTTCAAATGGGCATAACTTCCTCATACAGACTCCGTTTGGGACGTTATTGTACTTCATGGAAAGCTTAGAAAGTCTACATTCCAACGGATCTAACCTTATCTTCAAATTCCATCTGAGCTGGCCACAATCATCAAAGGAATCCACATTGGTTTCTGAGTCCGAGTCAAAAGGGTGCTGCGCCACCACCACTTGGGCCCATGGGCCTTGTAACCCTAGGGCGTGCACTTGGGACGCCACCCCTGGTCGTTCTCCCTATATAGGAGCCGTCGCCTACCTTACTAGGACTTGGATTTTGTTGAGTTTAGGTTTAGCCATTGTGCAAACTTCTGTTCTTCAGTTGTGTCGAACGATCACCTGTCAAGACAGGTTCGGAATCCCAACTTTGTTTTCATTATCATCTATGCTTCAATCTTATTTGCAATATCAGATTGCCTACGTCTTATTCTTGCTAGTTCTTCGATTGCTCGCAAGAATTGAACTTCGTGTTCAGGTTGATCGTGCTTCCAGGAAGGTCAATAACACCTCGGAGTTGGTTCAGCGATTGCTAAGGTACAAGTGTCATCGTTTGGTTGTAGTCGGATCGTGAGAGTCACCTCCACTAAAATCGATAGCTATCAATCTCATCGAAAGATCGGGCACCTCGCCTCCATCACCTTCACTGTAAACCTTCCTTGGCACCCACCTCGACGGGTTTCCCTATTGTCATTTCCTCACTTCGCTCCAACTCCGTTGACCCCATCAATACTCTATGCCCAATCAACCTCAAATCAACTGTTTAATCATAATAAAAATTAATCAAGTTCAATTGGATTTATTTGAACCTTTTTAGTTATTTGCATTTATTTAGATTTAGTTGTTTATCGCGTAATTAGAAATTGGAGTTCTGAAGATTCAATGGAACATGCGAGATCAAGATTGAGGTCAAGATAAAGACCAACGACAAGAAAGCTTGAGTGAGCTGAAAATCACGGTTAAGGACTATGCATTATAAAGGCCCTGTGATAGTCTACTCAACCGCATGGCTAAGGAATCATGTGGGGGCAACGGGCAGATTTATCTCTTGTGGGTAAAGTGTGCAAACTTTGCAGAGTCTAAAACTATTCGAATAGCCGTGCCCACGGTTAAGGGCGGACATGGTAACTTAACTAGATATAGTTATGTTTCAAAAACTTTATGGGTGGAATTGATGAAGTGGAGGGCAGAGAAAGGCCCTAATTTGTGTTGACTTTGGTGTCGCCCTAGTGATAAGTTAAGCGGTTATAACGCTGAAGGATTAAGCATATGGTGTAGAGGCCATGTAACGGTGGATAAAATCTGGATCGCTATTACTATTGCATTCTTTCACATATTATGTTTCAGTTCAAACTGCTAGGTCTCAGGGAATTTCTATGTATTATATTTCGAAAGCAATTTATGGTAAACAAAATAAACCGAGCCTTTCCTTGACAAGCCATGCATGTTATCTAATTGCATCCTATGTATTGGCTCGCGGAGCACGGTGATTTGTGCTCACCCTCACTCTTACATCTAATCCAGAATTAGGATTCAAGTCGCTACATTTTGGCAACAAAACTGGACATGATGACGAAGATGATGAGGTGTCAAGAACTAGGCGGCGCACCTCCAGTTGGCTGCCTGTGGGCATGTCCTAAGGGTTCGACCTGTGTGCTTTGTTTCCGCTGCTGTATTTTATTGATTTCGGCCTAAATGGGCCCGTGAGTAAGTCTACTATTGTATTTACGCTTCCGTATGATATGAACTTTGATATTTAGTACTGTATCTGTGAGCACTATCTACTGATCCAAGGAATAGTGCGGTAGAATCACAGAGGACTCCGGATGGTACAATCTAGGTCTGACAGCTATCTGTGTTTTCCTGATGGTTTTTAACCGTCAGCTAGGGTTGCATAAAAACCGATCACCGACCAACCCAACCATGATTCATGCGGTAGTCGTCTGACAACACTTTAACAGGGTGTTTTTTGGATGAAGATGATTTCTCTCGAAACTTTTAGGATCTAGTTCAATCCTAAGGATTTGATCCAAAGCTCCTTGTCCAAACATGCCCTGACACATAAATCTTTTCCATTACAACAGTACTGTATATAGTAACGGAGAGAACGACAAGAACATCCACAGAAGTTAATCCAAATCACCGCAAGCAAAGACACGACCAATTGCTTGGATTTAGTTAGGCACATGATGCCATAGACGGCCCAAATAGCTCGAAGAGCCTGTGTTCGTTCAGGTGGTACGCCGCGTTGATGACATCGACGCGCATGTCATGGCTCAGCCCGGCGACGTACTTCTCGTCGTACTTGCCAAGATCAACGCCGCCGACGGCGGCATCGTCACGGTTCATCCAGTAGGCGATCACCGCTGCAAGAACTCGTCCGGTCACACCGGGGACGATCACGACGCCGGTCTCGACGTACTCGCCGGCTTCCATGCCGGCGACGACCACCTCCGACCGCTGCGCGAGCGTCGACGGGACACGGAACTCCTCGCCGTCGAAGCATTTCAGCACGACGAAGTCCTGGAGGCTGTCCTCCATTACTTGCACCATCGTGCGTGTGTATAGCTAGCTGTACATTGCAAGCTAATTAAGGTTTCTGCGTAGTTATATACATGGACTGAGAAGCTTAATTTGCACGATGCGACCCAAGTTGGCGTCCATCGTTGATATCGGCTAACGAATACAATTTACAAATATTTTGTACTTTAGCTCAAGTGGCGGCTGCAGCAGTACAAACTTAGATAGCGTATTTTGTACACCCTTGGGACAATAGCCCCCTTCCGTTGCTTCCGATGCTTCAGAGAGGTCGTGTTTTGGAAACTAACATCTAATATACGGCTAACCAGTGGGGTCTATGTAAGTCACCACTGTTATTTTTTAATTTGCAAACTACTTAACGTTAGGCAAAATAGGCTCCGGACATCATACTTGGACGACACTTACCAGAACGGACTACAAAATCGTGTTTTGGCTAATGGACCTGCAAATTCACATGTATTTGCCATAACACACATTGACTATTACAATAAGGAATGAATCTATTTGACCCTCCTGAACTCTTGTGATAGTCTAAGTTTCAACCTAGCACCATAAAATCGGATATTCAACACCCCCTCAACTATCAAAACTACCCTCTGAGACCATTCCATCCCAATTTTCGTCCGAGTGGTGCCGACGTGGAAGCAGCTTTGACACATGAGCTTGTTTTAGGGTGTCATAGCAACCTAGTCATGTATAATCATCATATAAATAAAAAATATACAGTGGGGCCCACCATCAGCCTCATGTCCTCTCATTCTCTTCCTCTCTTCTCTCTCTATCGCAACTAGCTGCCAGCAATGACCACCACCACCATGCTTCTTCTTTCTTCCCTTCTCTCCGTCTCCCCAGAGCTCATCATTGTGGCGGATGATCTAATTGGCGTTGGGGGCAGAGATTGTGACGTGGATGAAGGCACACCATCACCGACCTTTGCGCATGCATCTTCACCAGTGCGATAGCCAAGGTTCCACTGCCGGTGATCAGAGTGGACAAAGGAGGCGACCCGATGACCAGGGCACATGGGATCTGGACCTTGTTGTGGGGGATTGAAGTAGAGCAACCTCAGCTAAATGCCACCATTGCCCCTAAGTGTCGTCACGACTACAGCTAGACCTAAACCTAAGGCATGCGTTGACTCCTACTCGCCGCCCTCCGCCATGTGCCCATCTCCTCCATAACCCCCTCTCTTGTCTCATCCAACATCACCCTAGCCTCCAGGAAATGAGGAAGATGGCGGCGATGGTCTACCAACAAAGGAAGAGAAGAGAGATTGGGAGGTGAGGTCACTGCGGAAGGAAAAGGCGAGCTCACTGATGACAAATATCCAGCCTCCTCCCCTAGATCCAGATGATGCGCTTAGCCTTCACCCTTAGGTCTGCCCATTGGCACCGTTGTCAATGCAGCTACGTGCAGAGGAGGTAGACTAAGAGGGGAAGAAGTGATAAGGAAGGTGGATAGTGAGAGTGACGTGTGGGCCCACCATAATATATTTACTTATTTTTTCGTTGATTGGACTGTATACATGTGAAAACCTGAAACCGAAAACCAGTCTACATGTCCAACTCACTTCTATGTTGGCGCCACCTCGGAGTAAAAGTGTCTTCAATCGGCTTCAGGAGCATAAAATAAATAGTATTAATAGTTGAGGATTGTAAAACATTCGATTTTATATTTAAGGTTGAAACTTAACTTATTCAATGGGTAAAATAAACTTATTTATTATAATAATATTAATCTATAATTCAAGAGAGATAATGTGTCTAAAAAGTCGTATTTCCTCAGTGAGCTGAGTCGACATAGTATTGACAGGTGGAACCTACAACCTGACATGAGCAAACATGACTTCTCATACACATTCTCTCTCCTAAATTGTTACATAATATTATTATATTTTGCATCGTCCATTAGCTGAATCACGATTTTGCAGTGTTATGTCAAATGTCATCCAAGAGTAAAGTCCAAGAGCCAATCTTGCCTTGACTTTACGAGGCAAATTGCCCCGTCAAGTAAGGGATTATCGCAGGATCTTTCATGTGTTTTCAAAGTTACTATTACATATACAAATCTCCAATGTTTAAGTAATTGATTACGTATAAAAAATGTTTAATGCGCTCCTTATTTTCAGATTTATAGTGTAATGTACGCATGTGTCTATTGTTGGCTTAAAAAGAATCTATTGGTAGTGATGGTGATGGTATGTCACCCTCCTAATTCTCTTCTACCTTCCTAAAAAATCTCTAACGAAAACAAAAAATTAATCTACTAACAAACAAATTTACTTTTCAAAAAATTTTCTAACTAGAAAAAACCCCTGGAAGCTCTTTCGAGCACGCGATGTAGGCAAGGGTAAGGGCCTGGGCTGTGGCCTGAGGCCTTGGGCCAAATAAGTCGATCGTAACGATCCCACTCGGCATGTTAACGGTACTAAGTATAAAAAGAATCTTATAGGCTGGTTAGCTAGCTTTGATGGAAATAATTAACTGCCGTACGAAATATGCAAATTGACAAAACATGAATTTCCTTTGTGTAGGCTGGAATAGCTGCTGCATGAATTTCCTTTGTGTAGGCTGGAATAGCTGCTGCATGAATTACACAAAATCAAACAAAAAAAATCATAGGCTTTCAGACGCAACGTCTACCTGAAATATGCAAAATAAGAAACATCTCGTTAGATATGGATACAAACTAACCTAAAACGTTGAAGATTAAAACCACTCCAAAGATTTGATACGTTTAATCAACGGAATTGCTATACATTACTCGACTAGAAATTTTTGTGAAAGCAGTCAAATTTTTAACCTTATGGTCTCCTTGAAGAATCGTGCTCTAGCTGACAGTTCATTGTCTTCTCTAGCTCTAAAGACGATGATTTAGGGCAGGACTCCACTGGGTTAAGGTTTGGGTTCACTAGGAGCAGCAATAGAGGGAGGGAGGGGTGGTGGAGCAGCAATGACGTTGTCGGCCGCAGGCATGGAGTGCGGCAGTGCTCGGCACAGAGATGCCACAAGATGGTTTAGGTTGGACAGGGTAGGGGCGGCAGTAGAGAAAAGAGATGGCAGCGTGGGGATGCCATGCTGACCATGGCTCCTTGAATCTAGCAAAGAAGTGGAAGAAAGAACAGAGGGTGGCAGCACCTGGGGAATGGGAAAGAAGTACGGTCTGATGACCATTGACACGTGGCATAATCCGGGTCAATCGGTTTAGAATTCGTCTCAGTAAAGACAGTCCCTTCAATTTCAAACATATTTTGAAATTTGACTATTCTGTGTAACATCCCAAATTTTAGGAAGTTCAAAAATCAGTAAAATTTAAAACTTTTGCTTGTATCTTGTTTTCCTTGGCTTTTGATTAGAGTTTCTTTGAAAAAATAACTTTTAAACACTAATTTTTGGAAAGGAATATAAAATTGATGATTTTCAAATCGAATTAAAATTTGAATCTGAAAAGATGATCCATAAAGTGGCATAAGAGAATTCATAGTAAAGGTTATTTTTTTTGAAACTTCATTAATATAACATCCCAAAAACTCAAATATAAATTCTTGGGACGGACCCACAGGGTATGCCGGGTGGGCCACGGCATATCGCTGCTGCCCCATTTATTGCAAGCTTCATTGTCCTCCAAATCTGCAGTTTTCAACTGGTAAAGGTCTCTTCTTTCTCTGTAGTTTGATTCAGCCAGTAAGATGGGAAATTTTTGCTCTTGCAAGCTTGCGTCTCTTCGTTTCTTTGCTTTGTATGCATGATTTTGATGCATGTTTTGTATGGGGATTTGACAATCTTCCTTATTCTTTAGAAGAACTTGGTCCTTTCCTTTCAAATTGATCAGTAATTGGATAATTCTTTCCCCTACTCTGTGTTCCTTACTAATGGTTCTCTAATTGGGGTGCGCTGAGTACAGTGACTAGTGTTTTATTAGAAAAATTGGAGGAACTGTGACTAGTTAATGATTCTTGATCACTCTAATTTGTTGTTGATTACAGTTTCTTGTTTTGGTTTTGCTGTCATATGCACTGTAAGGATTTCTGGTTTCTTAGTTTGTTTCCTACAATCGTATTCTTTACGGTGTTAGCACCAATGCCTGAGTTCCGCTCCAGGCACCAATTCAGCTCTTGTTTACCTCTTTCTTATGTTCCAGGAATATTCATACATCAAAAGTTGAGAGTTCGGATTTACCAAAACTGCTGTTCTTTAAGACTTTAACTACTCTAAGGTTCATATGCAAACTTTGTTATTTGCAATTTCTTTATTGTATGACAGACATCAAATCAATACATCATAGTTTATGTTCTCTTGGCATTTGCAATTAGAAATGAACAGTATCTTTTTATATCAGTTACCTGTTGGTTGTTATCTTAGAAGATGCAATTGAGAAACTTGTTCCTGTGATGCCCTTGAATTAAAATGCTACGTATAGGCTTTCTTTCCTTTCGCTCCGTTTTTTAACTACATTATTTTCCCTGAGAAGTATTTTTGTCAATTTCGTAGAACAAGGAAAGAAGGATATGGAAGCTTTCAGTTCAGTCCTCGACAAGGTGAAGAGCCACCCAGAAGTCATGGAAAAGGTCAAGGAAGAGGTTAAGAGCATCGCTACGTGTAAGTCTCTTTTATATATATTTGAGACTATTAGTATGGTGTTTGAACTATTTATATTGTAATCTGTGCAAGTTTCCAACTTAATCCTTGAATTTAAGACTTATCATATTATTTAGTGCCTGTATACTGAATCCTGGGTACACCACTGGTTAAGGTTTGGGTTCACTAGGGGCAGCAATAGAGGGAGGGAGGGGTGGTGGAGGCACGGCGGTGGGTGGTGGAGCGGCAATGCCGTTGTCAGCCGCAGGCATGGAGTGCGGCAATGCTCGGCACAGAGATGCCACAAGATGGTTTAGGTTGGAGGTAGGGGCGGCAGTAGAGAAAAGAGATGGCAGCGTGGGGATGCCATGCTGACCATGGCTCCTTGAATCTAGCAAAGGAGTGGAAGAAAGAACTGAGGGTGGCAGCACCTAGGGAACGGGGAAGAAGTACGGTCTGATGACCACACGTGGCATAATCCAGGTCAAACGACTTAGAATTTGTCTCAGTAAAGACAGTCCCTTCAATTTCAAACATATTTTGAAATTTGACTATTCTATGTAACATCCCAAATTTTAGGAAGTTCAAAAATCAGTAGAATTTAAAACTTTTGCTTATATCTTGTTTTCCTTGGCTTTTGATTAGAGTTTCTTTGAAAAAATAACTTTTGAACACTAATTTTTGGAAAGGAATATAAAATTGATGATTTTCAAATCGAATTAAAATTTGAATCTGAAAAGATGATCCATAAAGTTGCATAGGAGAATTCATAGTAAAGGCTATTTCTTGAAACTTCATTAATATAACATCCCAAAAACTCAAATATAAGTTCTTGGTAGTTCAAAGCCAACATTATTACAATAGATACACCTGGGTTAGATATAATTCTTGGGATGGATTAACTGTTTAAACACAAAGGATTATTGATTGTGCTAATTGGGCCATTCTCTTCTCAATTCCAATGGAGATGCCTTGTCCTCGCGGCAGCTCACTCTCAATTCCATCTCAGTTCTAGAGCTTAGTCAAATGCATGTTGTATGCAAGTATCCTGACATGTTTTTGGATGAATTACCAGGAATACCACTAGACCATCACAAGGAATTTGTCATCAATTTGCTACCCGGGACAACACCTATCTCCAAAGACCGTATCGCATGCCCCCATGTGAGTTGATTGAATTGAAGCAATAACTCAAGGAATAGTTGGAAAAAGGGTTTATTTATCCTAACTCATTACCATGGGGAAGGCCTGAGCTGTTCGTAAAGAAGAAAGACAATAGTGTGAGGATGTGTGTCGACTATCAATTCATAAATGGAAATCACCATCAAAAATACGTATCATCTCCCATGGATTGATAATCTATTTGATCAAATGAATGGTGCATGTGTCTTCTCCAAGATTGATCAAAGGATAGGTTATTTCCATCTCAAGATCAAGAAGGATGACATTTTGAAGACTACATTCACCACCTGTTACAGTTTGTATAAGTACACTGTAATATCATTCGGACTCACCAATAGTTGGACCAAGATTTTTTAGTCCAGAATCCTCTGTGATTTACTGCACTATTCCCTATATCAGTAGATAGTGCTCACAAATATATTGCTGCATCAATTCATACATTGCATGAAATATACCGAACCATAATATTACATATCAGAGTTGAAATACACCGCATCGGGCAACAGTTTACAGAAGGGCCAATGAGGCCAAATATCTATAGTACAAAAGATAGCAGCAGAAATCATAAACAAAAGTAGGACCAACATCCACAGGCAAGTGACTAAGGGGTAAATGTGTGCGACCGGTATTATCTAGGTCTAGAGAATATATGTGCGCACAATCTCCATCAAGTCTTCTCGTCTAGGACTCAAACTCGCAAAAGTCATCCTAATTCCCTTCGTCAGCTCCTCCATCCATGGCAGGTGTGTCATCATAGGCGTAATGGTCCTAGTTTCTTGTTTCTGGTTTTTGGTAATGCAAGGGTGAGCACAAATCCACCGTGCTCTACAAGCCAATACACAGTATGCAAGTAAATAACATGCAGGGCTTATCAAGGAAAGGATCGTGTTGTTCTGTTTGCCAAAAATTGGCTTTAAAGAGTACGTTACATAGAAATTCCCTAAGACCTAGCAGTCTGGAATTAAAACATGATATTGGATAAAAAGAATGCTGTAATAATAGTATTATAGATTCCATCCACCATTATATGGCTCCTGCACCATATGCTAAGCTTGTAGCGTTATAACCGCTTACTTTTTCATTGGGGCAACACCCAGGGTAACACAAATAAGAACTTTTTACTTCTCGCCACTTTTCCAAGTTCACCCACCAAGTTTTTAAAATAGAACTATATTTGATTAAGCTCCCATGTCCACCTTTAACTGTGGGCACGACTATAAGAATAGTTTTTACTATGTAGAGTTTGTATACTTTCACCACAAGAGACAATCCGCTTGTTGCTACACATGATTTCTTAGTCATGCGGTTGAGTAGATCATCACAGTAACTTCTCAAAATATCTAACCCCTTTTGTCATCTCACCCTATGGGGCTGCTCCCACTTGAGGTGGGTCCCATACGTTGCGCGAGATGTTTACCACGGATACTAGCACATTCGTACTCCACTCTCCACAATGCTAGAACGACTGGCAAACCTCACCCTTCTCTCAGTGTCCCTTTAGCCCCACATTGCCCTTGCACTATTTCACTCCTTTCATCTACCTGTGAAATGAGTCAGGGGTTCAATAGATTTACTTAGCCAGATTGCAATTTGCAGACCTGTGGTTATACAATTTTACATAGAAGATTATGACAAGATTCAGTCTTTACAGTTATCTGAGTGGTTCTATCACAATCCACATTCTTGTGCATCCACTTCACCAACCTCCCCATACCATCTGCCCAGATATTTAAGTTGGGGGGCTTTTGGGAGTATAAAATAATCATGTCAAATATATACCAGCCATTTTCCACCCATGACCTCCCAAATCAGTTTATCATGATTGAAAGTGACGTTTGGAGCATTTTGGTGCCCACGAGTATCTAAGCGGTACTAAGCATGGCGCATAGTTATGAACTTATTTCGAAATGTTACCATTATAAATTTCTCTAGGGTGACAATGTTCAAATGCTCAAAAGATCCAAAAGGGTATAATACTAACAAGTTAAATAATGGGCATGTAACTAGAATCTTAAAATAAACATAGATTTGTACGAAATAACAGTATGCAATTTGATAATTTAAAATGAAAATAATTTACAAAAAATATAGGTTCAACATGATCAAAGTATTGACTCACCTTAGTCACAGTTGGTTTGGTCTTACTGGTCGTGACTCACATCTTCTTGTGCCTCGTATGCTATTTTACATTGCACGAAAATTTGGATAAAATTAGTAAACCAAATAAATTCTCTCAAATGTTCAAATGAGCTCTAAAATTTATGGGTTTGATTCTGTTGGACAGATAGTGAATTTAGATGATTTTAGAAATTTGTTTCACCCAATTTGGAGCTAAGATAAACAAGTTATGCCTATTTAAAGTTCTCAGTTTAAATTAATTTGAAAAATTAAAGCCAACATTGTGATTGATGCTCTCGGCCAGAAGCTTCACTGCATCGATGCATTGATTGAAGCAAGTCAACTGGCGTTGCATGGATAGTTTTGGAGGCTCAACCTATAAGAGATTGAGGTGTGTTTTATTGCTACCCTAGTGCCACAAGCCACCCTTGAATCTCATATCAAAGCCTCTCATCTTGAAGATCAAACGGTCGTCAAAATCAAGTGTGATTTTAAAATGGTGGAAAATCGGAGTTTACCGAAAATGCGAGTGGAATGGTTATATGTGGACAGCAGTTGTATGTCCCAAATAATCAAGAAATTAAGTAGATAATCCTCAGAGAAGCTCATGATTTACCACTCTCCATTCATCCTGGGAGCACAAAGATGTATCAAAATCGTCGGGAGCAATTTTGCTGGCCCAGTATGAAGCGGGTCATCACCGCATATGTTGCCATTTGCGATGTGTTCCGAAGAATCAAAGCGGAGCACCAATGCCAGTGGGATTGCTTCAACCTTTGAAGGTTATTGAGTGGAAGTGGGATGATATCGGCATGGATTTCATTACGGCTTGCTGAAAAGGCAAAATGGGCATGACTCGGTTTGGGTTATTATTGATTGCTTTACCAAAGTGGCTCATTTCATCCTAGTAAGCCACATATATCATGGAGCAAAGCTTGCTAAGCTCTACATGAGGAATTTTGTCCACTTGCACAGTGCACCAAAGATAATAAATTTTGATCAAGATCCTCAATTTGCTTCACAGTTTTGGAAAAGCTCGCATGAGATTTTTGGAACCGAGCTATTCTTTAGCATGACATTTCACTGACAAATGGGATGCCAAATTGAGAGCAAAAAAAATTAGATTTTGGAAGTTAAATTAAGAGCTTGTGTGCTGTCCTATAGCACAAAATGGGACAAATGTTTGGCATTCACCAATTTTTTCTTACAACAATACCTTCCAATCAAACCTCTAAATGTCTCTGTTCAAAGCACTTTATGGGAGGAAGTGTACAATACTTCTTTTCTAGTCTGAGATCACTGAGAAGCAATTCTTTGGACCAGCTATTATCGAATGAGCTCAAGAACACATTGATGCAATAAGGAGCTAGTTGAAGGAAGCACAATCTCGCCAAAAGATCTATGCTAACTATCGTCGTCATGAGTTGAGCTTGGAGATAAATGATTATGTTTATTTCAAAGTCTCACAGCTACGTGATATCTACTGATTCCAAGTCCATGCAAAGTTAGTACCTCAGTACATTGGACCATATCGAATCATCACAAGGAAAGGTGAAGTGGCGTACTAATTGGAGCTGTCACCTCAACTTTCAGATGTGCATGATGTCTTACATGTTTTTAGCTCAAGCAGTGTCTCTACACTCCAAGCAAGCTTACTCAAATCAAGAACATTGATCTGCAACTTGATCTTTCTTATTGGGACCATCCGATTCACATTTTAGAGAAAGCTGAGCGACTTACTCACAACTGAGCTATCAAGATGTTGGAAGTCCAATGGAGTAACCAGATTGAGGATGAAGCCACATGTGAATGAGAAGACCACCTTAGAACAATATTTCCGAATTTCTTTACCGAGCTCACCGAATCTCAGGGTCGACATTCTTAAAAATGAGTAAAATTTAAAATTTTTGCTTGTATCTTGTTTTCCCTAGCTTTTGGTTGGAGTTTCTTTGGAAAAATAACTTGTAAACACTAATTTTTAGGAAGGAATATACCATTGATGAAATTCAAATCGTATTAAAACTCAAATCTAAAAAGATGATCCATAAAGTGGCATAGGAGAATGCACAATAAAAGCTATTTCTAGAAACTTCATTAATATAACATCCCACAAACTCAAATATAATTCTTAGTGTTGGAATTAAAAATAGGAACGTTTTTAAGCATGTTTCTAAAACTTTCGTAATTCAAAAAGTGCATTTTGAATAAAATAATGAATTTCAGAGAGTTTTGAGCATAATTTAAGGTAGATAAAATCCTAGAAAAATTATACAAGATTCTACATTGTGTCAAGAGCCTCCATAAAAACTATCATAATTTTTGGAGCTCGTTTGCTATATTTAGAAATTCAATAAATTATTTAGCTGAACCAAACCCAGCTTCTTCACTTACTCTTTTCCACTTTCTATTTTGCAAAGGTGTACTTTGAGAATACGCATTCTCTCTGTCCACTTAGTTCTCATTGCTGACAAGTAGGACTGAATCCTACCCATTAGGACATTCTCTCTTTCTCACTAACGCGCGGGCCCACACATCAGACTCCTTCTTTGACCTCTTGACATGTCAAGTGCCACTGTGGTCGACTCACACCAGCACGCTCGCCCGCAACTCCCTTTGTAAGATCGGACAGGCAACAGAGGGGGGTGAATGGGGCATAGAGATTTTTCCTCCAAATATTCACATATTCCTTTTCTCCAATAGCTACAAAGTTATGAAGATTAGGATATGAGGTCTATTTGAAAACAGAGGAACACATAGCTTAGTACGACTAGAGCAGACTATTATGTGGTTGAGAAACCCCGGTCGCCAAACTGAACATCACCAGTCAGCAAAGAAAACAACGTAGTCAAAAGGCTGACAACATGGTTGAAACCAACGTGCTTGAAACCAACGTGGTCAAAACCAGCATGGTCGAAACCACTATGGTTGTAACCAACGTGGTCGAAACCATCGTGGTCATAACCAGTGTGGTCAAAACCACCGTGATCGAAACCAACGTGGTTGAACGCCAACATTGTCAAAGACCGACGTGGTCAGTACCAATGTTGTCAATGTCCAATTGCGGCTGAAAGGCCAGCGTAGTTCAGGACCAATGAGTGCTCGGAAACCAACATTGTCAAAGACTGATGCGATCGTGAACTACATGGTTGAAGGCTAGTGAATGGTCAACACCACCGTAGTCGATGACTAAAGTGCAGACAGAAAACACGTGCAGTCAAAAACCAATGTATGGTCGTAACAGTTCAGAATATGACTGAGAGATCTACAACCATTAAGCGATCAAAACTAGAGAGGTCCAACCAAGCTGAACTTTGACCAGTGAGGTTGTAGACCAATGAATGGTTAGAATCAAAGTGGTCGGAACCAAAACTCACGCAAATTTTGATTAAAAGATCCAAAAGCCATGAAACCAGTGTACACATGTTTCTTAATGTCTCAGGAAGCTATCCCATTCCTGGATTGAAAAATCCATGGCAAATTTGAAACAATTTTGCAAATTAAAGCAGTGTACACTAACCAAGATCTAAAAACAAGAATCAATGAGCAGATCTTTGCTCGTGGGAAGAGATTAGCAAAAGTGGCTTTGAGCACAATCCCACATGTCATAGCAAGCAGCTACATCAAAGAAATCAGATCAAAACTCTTGGATCAAGACAGGATTGAGAGAGAGAACAACGAACTCAAAACAAAGCAATCATATGACGCGGTTGAAGACCGTCGAGCACTCGTAACCGACTACGGTCGTAAACAACTCGAAAAGCAGTGGAGGCGCACGACCATGCAATCTACGACCATCGAGCAATCAGAAATAGGTGCAGTCATAAATGACTACAAGAAGTAGAGGAGTCGCATGACCACACATCTTAAGATCATTGAGCGATCGAAACCAGGTGTGGTCGCAATCGACTAGAAGAAATAGAGGAGGCGCACGACCACCATATCTAAAAACATCAAATCTTTTGATTAAAAGGTCAAATGGCCATGAAACTTTTATGCAAATTTCTTAAGGTCTCAGGAAGCTAATTCAATCTTGGATTGAAAACTTAGTAAACAAGTTGAGACCTTTTGTGATTCAACCGAGCGCGCACAAAACCAAGACTTCCAGATCGAAGAAATGAATAGACCGTGCTCGTGGGAAGAGAATAGCCAAGATGGCTTTGAGTTTGATTCCACACAATACAGCACGTTAGATCATCAAAGACAAGCAAGAACTTCCTTTCAGATCATGAAGGGAATGGAACAACCGAAGAACAGAGGAAGAAAATAGAGGAAGAACCAAATCAAAACCGAGCCAACTCAACCAGACAAAAGATACACAAACTGTAGATCGAAGATTGATGTATTGCTCAGATGATTGGTTTCACAGCGACTCCCCTTGGGAGGACCAACCTATAACCCTAGAGCCAACACTCACTCTCTAACCTAACTCCCATGGGAGGGAGGAGGAGCTAGCCACCACAAGGCTTAACCAACCTTCTCAAACCCTAGCTCTTGCCTCTCCTCCCCTTTTATAGGCTCACCAATGAACCCAAGACCTAATGGATCCTACCATTAGTCCAACCGGGGATAACACATTAACCCCACCTAACACTGGGTTTTACTCACACACGCTTCTCAAAGCAGCTTACATCCATTAACCCATTAGTGAATCAACACTTGATTCACTTCACAGTTTTAGCACATACAAGACCTAAACCACTTAGGCCAACGTTGCAGTTTCACACCTTTTCCCGTATTGGGCAATTTACCAAAATGCCCCTCTACCACCTTCCTCGAAGCCTCCCACTTCCTTTGCCATGAAGCTTCGCCTATACTTCGCCATCTTTCATGTGGCCCCAATGACATATTGTCAAGCATCTCACTTGTCCGGATCCCACCAATTCGTCCTCGCTTGCAAACGACCCAAGTCACTTAGCGTACCACGTGCTTCTCCTTGCGTATGACGGCACCCAGCATCCTTGATCGCACAGGACCTCAGCTCCTCCCTAAGCCTAGTCCCCGTCCACCTTGCCGTTGCCCGTCATGTCCACCTCCGGTAGCTACCACTCTGGTTTCTCGTCGTCCCAGCTTGCAACCACCTTATTAGCCTCGGTCATCTTTAGCATCTTCTTGACCATTCTGGACCTCAACACCTCCCTGTGCCTAGTCCCGGTCCTCCTACGACATACCATAACCAGCTCCGAAGTCCTGCAACCAACACCAACAAACAAACCATCGCGTAGCACCGCATAATATACAAAGATCATCAATTTGCACAATTTATCCATTCAATGCACAGTGCAAAAAGTATGTACCCAAAATACTGATCCTAATCCTAAAACCAAGCAATAAACTTATGAGCACATTAGCAACAAACACCCCGGACAACCTTGATCAGAACCCAAGAACTCTAGAGAACAAACTTAGCCCACCAAGATAAACCAGCAGCCTACGACCATCACCACCAGTTGCTACGACCATCGAAGACATAGGCTACAACTACCACACAAATAGCTACGACCACTACTCACATCGGCTATGACTATCAATCACAATCAGTAGAAGCTACAACTGCTTGCGACCAATCGCTATGACCATCGAACACACAGCTCACGACTGTCGATCATGACCAGGTAGTAAGATACGACCGTCGATCACCAAGCTATGACTTCCACAACCGATCGCTACGACTATCGATCGCCACGTCTTATGACTACCAATTACGACCAGCAGAAGCTATGACCAACAACCAAATTACAAAAGCTATCGCTACCCCATGGTCGTTCTGTCGATCAATCTCCCAATCGGACTGACTAACTGCAAAGTTGTAAACAGCTAGATGACACCAGTAGTTGTAGGCCACAAAGTCGACAGCCAGAAAGCAAAGCTCTGCAAAATTTTCAAAAACCAAACCTCCACATATACTCTAATCCAAAAGTTAATTACACATCACAATCATAGGGTGACCTCCACATGGTCTCACAATGTCCACTGTTGTGGTTACAGACCAAACAGAGAGAGATGTGGTAGTGGAGAGTAGGAGAATGACCGTAATGGCCTGGGTCCTCCCCATGGCCTGTATTCCATATATATACATGGGGAGTGCTTTTACAATTATACCCTTACATCTGAGTATCCCCTTCAGGGGCACTTATGTCATTACACATGGCCTATTCTGGGCTTTATAACCTTCTACCAGGCCTGCTGGGTTTAGGTGGGGGCCACCCCTACAACAGGAGCCTCTCATGGTGAAGGGCTTCATAGGGCCGAAGCCATGTTGCCGAGTCCTTTGGCCCCCTCCGTCCCTACGGCCTATGAACTTTTGCGGACTTAACCGAAGGCTGGGGCCGTAGCCGAACCCGACGCCTTGATCGGTGGTCGAAGTAGACGCGCGCGCGCTCCGTCCCCTACCCTTCGAACGGGTGGCAGCGGAGCTGGCGCCTAGCCGAAGTAGATGCGCGCGGGCTTCGTCCGCTACCCTTCGAACGGGAGGCAGCGGAGCTGGCGCCTAGTCGAAGTAGACGCGCGCGCGCTCCGTCCCCTACCCACCTAGCCGAAGTAGACGCGCGCGGGCTCCGTCCCCTACCCTTCGAACGGGTGGCAGCGGAGCTGGCGCCTAGCCGAAGTAGACGCGCGCGGGCTCCGTCCCCTATCCTTCGAACGGGTGGCAGCGGAGCTGGCGCCTAGTCGAAGTAGACGCGCGCGCGCTCCGTCTCCTACCCTTCGAAAGGGTGGCAGCGGAGCTGGCGCCTAGTCGGAGTAGACGCGCGCGGGCTCTGTCCCCTACCCTTCGAACGGGTGGCAGCGGAGCTGGCGCCTAGTCGGAGTAGACGCGCGCGGGCTCCGTCCCCTACCCATTGAACGGGTGGCAGTGGAGCTGGCGCCTAGTCGCAGTAGACGCGCGAGCGCTCCGTACCCTACCCTTTGAACGGTTGGTTGCGGAGCTGGGGCCTAGTCAAGGTAGACGCGCGCGCTCCGTCCCCTACCCTTTGAATGGGTGGCAGCGGAGCTGGGGCCTAGTCGAGGTAGACACGCGCGCGCTCCGTCGCCTACCCTTAGAACGGGTGGCAGCGGATCTGATGCCAAGTCGAGGTAGACGCGCGCGCGCGCTCCGTCTCCTACCCTGGAACGGGTAGCAGCGGAGCTGGCGCCTAGTCGTGGTAGATGCGCGCGCACTCCGTCCCGTACCCTGCGAACGGGTGGCAGCGGAGCTAGCGCCGAGTCGACGTTGACGCGCGCGCGCGCTCTGTCCCCTACCCTTCGAACGGGGGGCAGCGTAGCTGACGCCCAGTCAAGGTAGACGCGCGCGCGCTCCGTCCCCTACCCTTCGAACGGGTGGTAGCGGAGCTGGCGCCTAGACGAGGTAGACGCGTGCGCGCTCCGTCCCGTACCCTGCGAACGGGTGGCAGCGGAGCTGACGCCCAGTCGAGGTAGACGCGCGCGCGCTCCGTCCCCTACCCTTCGAACGGGTGGCAGCGGAGCTGGCGCCTAGCCGAAGTAGACGCGCGCGGGCTTCATCCGCTACCCTTCGAACGGGAGGCAGCGGAGCTTGCGCCTAGTCCAAGTAGACGCGTGCGGGCTCCGTCCCCTATCCTTCGAACGGGTGGCAGCGGAGCTGGCGCCTAGTCAAAGTAGACGCGCGCGCGCTCCGTCCCCTACCCACCTAGCCGAAGTAGACGCGCGCGGGCTCCGTCCCCTACGCCTCGAATGGGTGGCAGCGGAGCTGGCGCCTAGTCGAAGTAGACGCGCGCGGGCTCCGTTCCCTATCCTTCGAACGGGTGGCAGCGAAGCTGGCGCCTAGTCGAAGTAGACGCGCGCGCGCTCCGTCCCCTACCCTTCGAATGGGTGGCAGCGGAGCTGGCGCCTAGTCAGAGTAGACGCGCGCGGGCTCTGTCCCCTACCCTTCGAACGGGTGGCAGCGGAGCTGGCGCCTAGTCAGAGTAGACGCGCGCGGGCTCCGTCCCCTACCCTTTGAACGGGTGGCAGCGGAGCTGGCGCCTAGTCAAATTAGATGCGCGCGGGCTCCGTACTCTACCCTTTGAACGGGTGGCAGCAGAGCTGGGGCCTAGTCGAGGTAGACGCGCGCGCGCTCCGTCCCCTACCCTTTGAACGGGTGGCAGCGGAGCTGGGGCCTAGTCGAGGTAGACGCGCGCGCGCTCCGTCCCCTACCATTGGAACGGGTGGCAGCGGAGCTGACGCCCAGTCGAGGTAGACGCGCGCGCGCTCCGTCTCCTACCCTTCGAACAGGTGGCAGCGGAGCTGGCGCCTAGTCGAGGTAGACGCGCGCGCACTCCATCCCGTACCTTGCGAACGGGTGGCAGCGGAGCTGGCGCCTAGTCGATGTAGACGCGCACGCGCTCCGTCCCCTACCCTTCGATCGGGGGGCAGCGGAGCTGACGCCCAGTCGAGGTAGACGCGCGCGTGCTCCGTCCCCTACCCTTCGAACGGGTGGCAGCGGAGCTGGCGCCTAGACGAGGTAGACGCGCGCGCGCTCCGTCCCGTACCCTACGAACGGGTGGCAGCGGAGCTGACGCCCAGTCGAGGTAGACGCGCGCGCTCCGTCCCCTACCCTTCGAACGGGTGGCAGCGGAGCTGGCGCCGAACCAAAGTAGACGCGCGTGCGCTCCGTCCCCTACCCTTCGAACGGGTGGCAGCGGAGCTGGCGCCTAGTCGAGGTAGACGCACGCGCGCTCCGTCCCGTACCCTGCGAACGGGTGGCAGCGGAGCTGACGCCCAGTCGAGGTAGACGTGCGCGCGCTCCGTCCCCTACCCTTCGAATGGGTGGCAGCGGAGCTGGCGCCCAGCCGAAGTAGACGCGCGCGCGCTCCGTCCCCTACCCTTCGAATTGTGGGCGACGTGCTGTGGACGTTCGGGCTAGAGCTAGCGCAATTGACCCCGAACGCCGTGGCTCGACTTGCCGTGTACAGCTGGTCCTTGCGCACAGAAGCGTGCTGGCCCAGCACTTCGCTGTTCGCCTTCCTGCACGAGGCACGGTGCCAGCCAAAGGATCGGAAGGACGGGACGCTGTCGAACTTCGGTAGCGTCAACTTCCTTCTTCGGTCGCCGTGCAGCAAGTTTTTCCCCGCGAACGCCACCCGCGGGAAGTGGGAAACCCACTGGATGAAACGGTGGTTCTACCACTGCGTAGAGAGCGGGAGCGGCCTTGAGTGCATGGGCCGGCCGATCGCATTCAAGGCTTCGCCTGGCCGGACACTTAGTGACGAAGATAAGCGGAGGGCCCGTCGACTGGTGGGCGTGACCGCCCGCTTCAACATGCGCGACCTCGCCGAGGAGTTCGTGATGTACGGTGTGGCGCCTCTTGGCCACAACTGGTGCCTCGCCGCCGGGCAGGTACGCGACGACAACGTTCGGCCATCCATCTGCGCGCTACCGGCACCCCCCGGCCCCCGTAAGCCTCGACCGTGCCTCCCTTGTTCACGGTGCGTTACGTTCTAACTTCGCCCTGCGCCTTGTCTAGGAATTCGCTTGGAAGACGCGGAACGGGCCACGCGCGTCTTCCTCGGGCCGTATACCGACAGGGAGCACGACTAGCGCGTGCTTGCTACCGCGGAGGCGGGGCTAGGGCGGATAAACCGCGTGTGCGAGGCCTTGGGCCTCGCCGTGCCGGACCGCGCCCGTCCGACCCCACAAGACCAGGACGCGGGCGCGACAAGGACGAAGGCGCCGGCTCGCAAGAGGGCCCGAGGCGGGGCGGTCGCCGTGCTCGGTATAGCGGCCGCTACTGCTGCTGCTACCGCTCCTGACAGCACGGTGGACGCGGAGTCGGATTCGGCGAAGTATGCCGACTCCGGTTTGGAGGGCGCGGACAGCGGGAGCGAAGGACCCTTAGGCGGTGCCCTAGGCGGAGGGCCCGCGACCAGTGGCCGGGGGGAGGACATCGCGTCGCTTACGACCGTCGTCGAGTCGGGGTCCATACCGGCCGGTGGCGCTGGGGCGGAACTGGCGGCCGCGGGCACTATTACGCCGGGGACACCCTCCGCAGGGACGTGCGGAGTCGGGTCTTTTCCGATGACATCGGCCGAGGCCGAAGCGTCCTGCGCGGAGGTTGACAGGGTGGTGCCTTCGCCGACTAGTGCTGTGGCCGCGGGGGCTTCTCCTGCGACGGTTACTAGGGCGGGGTCGCCGCCATCCGTTCCGGTTAAGCGAGCGTGTCGGCGGCCGGAGTTCCTTCGGACGTCGAGGGGATTCGTCGTGGCGACGGGTATCGGGAGTTTGTGGGACTTCGATGCGCACGCCGAAGCCCCCCCCGGCTCGTCAGGACACGACGACCTCCACGCCGGAGCGACTAGCACCGGCCCCAAGCGCGGAGGCTCCTGTGCCCCGGGAGACGATGCCCCCCGCGGGGACTTGCGTTGTTGCTGTTCCTCCTTGGGCTACTGAGGGTAAGATTGCCTAGCTTACCCTGTATATTTTCCATTGCGCCTCGAAGGGTTTTCACCTGTATCCCTGCCTGCAGCATCGCTCATACCAGAGGAGGATCTCTTGCTGGAACGTGGGGGTCTTGGTGCTGGCGACGTGGACGCCGTGTGCCCGAACCCAGCGGACTTCATTCCTCCGTTGGAGGTGCTGAGGGCGTGGCACGGGTTTGTGGACGATGCGGCCACCAGTGTTGGCCACCAAGTGCTGCGGACATACGAGGCGGAGCGTCTGTGGGATGCCTTAGAGGTGTCGGGGGTGCGGGTAAGTACTGGCTTGTGTGGCAGCTCGCGGCCATGTTGAACCTGCTAACCCTTTTTGTCTTGCAGACACTCGTGCTGGGGCAGGCCCTGCGCACGGGCTATGTCCGCGAGCAGGGGGCGCTCGACAGGCTGCGGGCCGCGGAGGAGGAGCTGCGTGCAGCCGCGGAGGCTCGTTCTGCCCAGGACGCCCGTGTCCGCCAGTTGGAAGCGGAGTGCGCGGAAGTGAAAGCGCACACCGAGGAACTCGCCACAGCGGCCCGGGAGTCAGCTGCGGAGGTGGCGCGGCAGGAAGGTGCGGCGAAGCGGGACAACCTCCTGCAACAAATCGCCGCGCTAGAGAGGGAAAAGGGGGGCTTGCCTTGACCCTAGCGGAGCGCGACCGCGTGCTTGGCGAGGCTTCAGTAGTTGCATGGGATGCGATGCAAGCACTGGAAAGCCATCTCGAAGGGCTCGTCGCTAAGGTGCCAGACCACTCCTTCGGGCCGGAGGAGCTGTCCCGCACACTCCGCTGGATTAGTGGTGCCACCGACGCTGCGCGCAGCGCCGCGACGACCTTCGGCAGCCACTGCGCTTACGCGGCGTCCTACATGTTGTGCGTGCTCCTGCGACACCGTGGTTGCGAGCACGTCGCTGGGCTGGCGGATCCCCGGCTGGACATGCCAGGCGGGGCCGGAGTAATGTCCGGTGCTGTCCGCGCCATTCGCCCCGCCGTCAATTATTTCCACGAGCAGATCTGGGATTACGCCGGTGAAGCGACGACGCAGATCAAGCTGCGGAAGTCCCTTCATGGCGAGGGGAGTCTCGGCCGATGCCTGGACGAGGTCCCGCGGCGCGGCGAGGGTGGCGCTGGGGCTCCTGAAGGCGCTGGGGATGCACAGGTGTGACACCGGGGGGGCCACGTGTGGGCGTGCGTTGTAATATATCCTCCTTTCTTAAATGAAGTGCACATCGGCTTCGCCAATTCTGACTATTTTACCCACATCCTGAGCAGCTACCCTGCTGGGGCCGGCTGCTTGCCTCCGATCTTGCGACCCGACGGCGCCTTCGACGCTGGCAAAGGGCTGAGGAGTCGCTGAGCTTTTGGGCGAGCCGGCCTTCTTCTAGCAGAGCCCCGGCATTAGCGCATGTTAAGGACGAGCTTGCCGAATAGCGGCTTCGAGCGTCGGAGATGCTTACGGTCTATGCACCTGTAAAATTTTTCTGATATATAGACTTGGTCAGTTAGGACATGCGGGATATGTTCACGCCATCCTGAGTTCACCCACTCCACGACTGTGGTATGGTGTTTGAGGTGGACATATTATGAGGGGCCGAGGTCGCCATCTCCGGGGTATGCTGTTGACTGAGTGGATGCACGAGCACTTCGTGCTTTCGTTGGACAGGTGGCTGCGAAGTAGACACCTAGGTCGAAGTAGGCGCGCGCGCGCCCTTCGAACGGGTGGGAGCGGAGCTGGCGCCTAGCTGAAGCAGACGCGCGCGCGCTCCGCTTTCCACCCTTGAAGCAGGGGGTAGCCTCTAGTGTGCCCCACGCCTCGCGTGCGCGCCCTCATAGTGGCCAGCCTCTGGTGTGCTACGTCAGCGGGATTGCTCTTGGGGTTATGGCCTTGCAAATGCATCTTGCGCATATCTCCTGCGACACTCTGGCGCGTGCGGAGGTAGACCTCAACGCTACGCCTTGATTTAAAGTCCGTAGACTGATGCGTGCGGAGATGAACCTTGACGCTACGATTTATTTTAAAGTCCGTAGACTGATGTGTGCGGAGGTGAACCTCGACGCTACGACTTGGTTTAAAGTCCGTAGACTGATGCGTGCGGAGGTGAACCTCGACGCTACGACTTATTTTAAAGTCCGTAGACTGATGCGTGCGGAGCTGAACCTCGACGCTACGACTTATTTTAAAGTCCGTAGACTGATGCGGGCGGAGATGAACCTCGACGCTACGACTTAGTTTAAAGTCCGTAGACTGATGCGTGCGGAGGTGAACCTCGACGCTACGACTTATTTTAAAGTCCGTAGACTGATGCGTGCGGAGGTGAACCTCGACGCTACGACTTAGTTTAAAGTCCGTAGACTGATGCGTGCGGAGGTGAACCTCGACGCTACGACTTAGTTTAAAGTCCCTAGACTGATGCGTGCGGAGGTGAACCTCGACGCTACGACTTAGTTTAAAGTCCGTAGACTGATGCGTGCGGAGGTGAACCTCGACGCTACGACTTATTTTAAAGTCCGACTTATTTTAAAGTCCGTAGACTGATGCGTGCGGAGGTGAACCTCGATGCTACAACTTATTTTAAAGTCCGTAGACTGATGCGTGCGGAGATGAACCTCGACGCTACGACTTACTTTATACTCCGCAGAGTGCGCGCGGAGGCGTCCCCCCACGCGTCTTTGTTTATACTCATACCCGTGTCTTTGACGGAGAGTGCGCGCGCGAACGCGTGTCTTTGGTTTATACTCATACCCGTGCCCCCGGCCATGGAGAGTGCACGCGCGAACGCGCGTCTTTGGTTTATACTCATACCCGTGCCCCCGGCCACGGAGAGTGCGCGCGCAAACGCGTGTCTTTGGTTTAGACTCATACCCGTGCCCCCAGCCACAGAGAGTGCGCGCGCGAACGCGTGTCTTTGGTTTAGACTCATACCCGTGCCCCCAGCCACAGAGAGTGCGCGCGCGAACGCGTGTCTTTGGTTTACACTCATACCCGTGCCCCCGGCCACAGAGAGTGCACGCGCGAACGCGTGTCTTTGGTTTATACTCATACCCGTGCCCCCGGCCACGGAGAGTGCTCGCGCGAACGCGTGTCCTTGGTTTATACTCATACCCGTGCCCCCGGCCACGGAGAGTGCGCGCGCGAACGTGTGTCTTTGGTTTATACTCATACCCGTGCCCCCGGCCACGGAGAGTGCGCACGCGAACGCGTGTCTTTGGTTTATACTCATACCCCTGCCCCCGGCCACGGAGAGTGCGCGCGCGAACGCGCGTCTTTGGTTTACACTGCAGGAGCGCGCGTGCAGGTGAGGCCTCCCCGCACTTTCCCCGCGTGTATGTGCATATATATATGTGCGAATATATACATATATAGATTTTTTTGTCTCGATGATAAGTGAGCGACAAACGGTGAACTTTATTACATTCCCGTTTGCGCGGGTGGGCAATTACAAAAGGCAGGGGGTATTAATCACCTGTTACTTGCGTGGCCGAAGCCTCTAGTGGTTAGGCTTACCTGCGGGGCTCGCCGGTGCTCGTGGCAAGTGCGTCCGAACCCCGCAGTGCGGTGTCAATCCTGGGCACGGCGTTGAGCTTCGCGGTGCGGACCTCTGGGGCCGAGTTCAATACGCCGGGCCATGTCCTGGTCGCCGCGGACAGTAATAACGGCCTGTGGCCCTGGGAGCTTCATGCAAAGATAGCTGTGATGTGGCACCGCTCCAAAGGAATTGAGGATTGGGCGCCCTAGTATGGCGTTGTAGGGGTATGGGATGTCGACGACATCGAAGGTTGCATCCTCGGTCCTCACGTTGCCGCCTTGGCCAAAGGAGACCTGAAGACATATCTGGCCAAGTGCCCGGAGGGCCCAGGCGGCTTCGGGGGATCCCCATCTGGTCGAAGGCTGCCCCGAACAGGATGTTCGCGGAGCTACCACCGTCAACCAGGGCACGTCCCACGTCGCATCCTGCTATAACGGCCCGAACGACCAGGGGTCCTGGTGCGGGAATTCCACGGCCTGAGCATCGGCAGGTGTGAACGTGATCTCGTGCCGTGCCCAGTCCGGCGATGCCAGCGCTGGATATGCCGCTACGTGGTGCAGCCTCCGTGCATAGACCTTCCGCTGTCGTGCTGAGGCGAATTCCAGCGAGGAGCCTCCGGAGATAACATTGATGACCCTGCGGTGGGCCGTCTCCGGGGCTTGGAGCTGTAGGAGGCCCCGCGCGGTTACTGTATGTGGGCTTGAACCTGCAGGGGACCCTCGCTGAGATGTGCCCCTGGGGCTTGGACCTGCGCGGGGGCTTCGTAGGGGTGCTGAACGTGGGCGACTACGGGTCGGCGTTCGTCCAAGTTTCTGTCCCTGGAGACGCTTTCATGGAGCGCCGCGATTGAGACGCATGCGCGCGTATCGTGGGTGCCTCGGCCGTGGACCACGCACCACTGCCCGTGATGCGGGTCGTCGTAATCTCCCCGGCTTTTATCATCACGGCCACGGCCGCGGCCACGTCCTCGACCGTGGCGCCCCTTACCACTCCGGCCCGGGGGCATTTTCTTCGGAACCGCCCTCAATATCGAAGACGTAATGGTTTCGCCGCGACTTCTGCTGGCCACGCTTGGGCCTATCGGACGGCTCCTTGTGCGGGGCGTCTTTATGCTGGGGGGCGTCCTTCGAAGACTCCTGCTTGCGCTTTCCCTTCGAGGAGCCGTCCTTCGGTGAGTCTTCGCCTTTTGCCGAGCCGCCGGCCTGGTTGGTGTCGGAGTCGTCACCCTATCTTCGCCGTGCGTCCTCTTCCGCCCTGGCGTACTCTTCCATTTTGTCGAAGAGCTTCGCCATCGTCTTGATCGGCTTCCGCGCATTATACTCAGCCATCGGGCCCGGGCGAAGGCCCTGTATGGCTGCATTGACGACGGTGGTTTCGTTAACGTCTTTGACTTGGCAATGTACCTTCGCGAAGCGCTTGAAGTAGTCCCTAAGCTTCTCCGAAGTCTTCTGCTTCACCGCGAACAGCTGGTCCGCGTCGACTCGCTCGACATAGTTCCCTTGGAAGTTGTTATAAAGGCGATCGCGGACCTGCTCCCACGCGTAAATGGAGTTTGGCTCTATGGTAAAAAAACCAGGATAGCGCCACTCCTTGCAGCGCGAGGGGGGGTCCCTTCGCCTTTGTAGTGGCGTCTCCTCCGGCGGCTTCGATTGCAGTTTCGTACACACGCACAAACTCCCGAGGGTCCGTGTCGCCTTTGTACAACTCGATGACACTGGAAAACTTGAAGTCTTCAGGCCACGCCGCCTGCTGCAGGCCCGCCGAGAGTGGGGACTCTGGATCGACACGCCGCAGCTGCACGCGGCTGGACATGGGGGCGTCGCGGCTGTCTGCCCTCTCCGGCGTGGGCTCTGGTGCGACCGCGGGCGCGGTCTGCTGGCTCCGAGCCTCCTGCAGATCTCGGACAACCCCGCGAAGATCCCCTAACTCCTGCCGGAATGCGTTGATGGCCGCCAGCAAGGTGCCTTCCACTGCAGGTGCGGTCGGAGCCGTTGGTGCGCCTAGCGGACGGGTCGACGCGGCGATGGCTACCTCCCGAGTTGCCGGCTACTCCCCCATGGCTAGCTCCGGCCACGCGGTCCGCGCCACCTTCGGTCGCTGAGGCAAGTGTGGCGGGGTCGGTTGTCGTCGTGGCGGGGTCGGTCGTCGTCGTGGCAGTGGCGGGGTCGGTCGTCGTCGTGGCGGTGGCGGGGTCGATCGTCGTCGCGGCGGTGGCGGGGTCGGTCGTCGCAGCGCGAACGCCGACGTCCACGGCCGCCGCGCCCGCGCCGTCACCCGCGACCACGACAGCCGACGCCGCAGCCCTAGTACCGACGCGATGCCCCGCTCCGGCCGTCTTCTTCCCCTTCACTGCCGACGCCGATGAAGCTTTTTTCGGTGCCATCCTTCGGATTTCAGGCTTGCTCCTGTCCTCCCCACGGACGGCGCCAACTGTTGTGGTTACAGACCAAACAGAGAGATGTGGTAGTGGAGAGTAGGAGAATGACCGTAATGGCCTGGGTCCTCCCCATGGCCTGTATTCCATATATATATACATGGGGAGTGCTTTTACTATTATACCCTTACATCTGAGTATCCCCTTCAGGGGCACTTATGTCATTACACATGGCCTATTCTGGGCTTTATAACCTTCTACCAGGCCTGCTGGGTTTAGGTGGGGGCCACCCCTACAACATCCACCTTGATGAATATATTGACAAATACGAAAAGGCATGAAGATGAGTTTGTTTTTGAAAAAAAAAAGCAAAAAGTTGCAAAACCACACATGGTACAAGAAGAGAAGACGAAACTCATGGCCATGTTGGCAAAGTGTTATATGGAACAAACAATAAGGAGCAAGTTTTCTACAAAAGTTCCAAATCACACCTAAAGCGCCTCACAAAAGTCAAATCTTGCTCATGATCCAAAGAAAAGAACAATTGCTCACCATGACCATTTTCATAACATGATGACTATGCATTCTCCCCCTTTAATGCCTTTTGCACCCCTCAATGCCTTTTCTCATTCATTCTCTGCCTTTTGCCAATAGAGTCACTAAGATGCATGGAAAAATGGAGTGACTACATTTGATTCATTTTAAGCATTAGGAATCATGAAGATTATCCAAAGTGACTTTCCAAATATTACACCGAGCCATAAAAGGTGAAAGTGCCATCTAGATCATGACAAACCATGTATTACCAAGCTAATGCCAAATAATTCATAATCTAAAATTAAAGGATTGTTTAATATATCAAGTCACTCAAGATCATAGTCTAGCTAAAGTTGTCCAAAAATGAGTGAAGCTATGTCAATATTCTAAGTGGAACCAAGAAGTTATAATTAAGTCAATTTAGAGTGCTACAAGTTCAAGATTGAAACATTGTGTTCAAGCACTAGATATCACTTGTAATTGAGCGAATTTAGCACATTTGGCACTTTCAGAAATTCACGGTTGACTTCAACCATTTTTCACAAGTTTTTGTTTTCCTAGTCATATGCTAGATCTCAAGCCTTATCGACCACTCCAAGCAAGAAGCTTAAGTAAGTAATTTGGTCATCTAAAATTCCTCCTGAGTTCATGTCTAATGCAATGGTAAGCCGTCTCATGAAAAGGGATCGGTGAGATCAGTTTTTTCGCACAAAAGAGATCTTTTGGTATTTTCTTAATTTAGATCAAAAACAAAGAGTTAATACTAACCCATACTTCACTAATGAACTAACATAGTTCAATATAAAGCTCAATGCAGATTCAAGACTCAACTTAGCTTATTTGATATGGCATGAATGATAAAAGGATCGCTAGAGCCAAACTAGTCACAAGATCTAATAAGACATAATTTAATTCAAGTTGTCCGTATTTAATAAAGCTATTGCCTCCTCCTAGACAATTTACAGGCATTGGTGGTCTGCAGAGCATCGAATAACCTCTGGATTCCATGTTTGGTTCAACCCTACAATCACATGGTTCGATCGAAAACCATGTTACATAGGAGTATTGATTATCCCAGAACATGGCATCCAACGACCGCGGCAGATCAGGGTCTTAAAAAACCTCAAACCCATCGAAATATCAGGGTCAACGCCTCCTCACTACTACTTCCAAATCTCCACCTTACACAGAGCAGCAATGGCAATGCCACCCTCCCTACGCCCCCTTCTCCTCCTGCTCCTCGCCGCCGCCGCCGGGATGGCCGTCGCGTTCGAGCTCGAGGAGGCCACCATCGACTCCATCCACCGCGCCTTCGCCGACGGCGCGCTCACCTCGCGCGGCCTCGTCGAGCTGTACCTGCGCCGCATCGCGGCCCTCGACCCCGCCCTCCACGCCGTCATCGAGCTTGACACCGACGGCGCGCTCGCCGCGGCCGACCGCGCCGACGCCGCCCGCCTCTCCTGCGCCGGCTCGGAGCTCCCGCCGCTGCACGGCATCCCCGTCCTTATTAAGGACAACATTGCGGCAACTGGCGACGGCGGGATGTTGAACGCGACGGCCGGGTCGCTCGCGCTGGTCGGGTCGCGCCCCGCGCGCGACGCTGGCGTGGTCGAGAGGCTACGGGGCGCCGGCGCGGTGGTTCTTGGCACCACCAGCCTCAGCGAATGGTGCAACTTCCGCGCCCCCGGCATCCCTGCCGGCTGGAGCCCCCGCGGCGGCCAGGGCAAGGTCGGCCAATCCTCTCTTCTTGTTTGTTTGTCCTTCTTGCTTGCAAGCTGGGATTGCAAATTGATTTCTTAGAGCGAACAAAGCAATGCCGAATTTCAACTCTCAATGGCTGCATTGTGCTTTAATTTGGTTGCTGATGCAGAATCCGTATGTGCCGTCGGCGACGCCGTGCTCGTCGAGCAGCGGCTCCGCGATCGCCGCGGCGGCAAACATGGCGGCTGTGACGATTGGGACGGAGGCGGACGGGTCCATCATGTGCCCGTCCAGCTACAACTCGGTTGTCGGGATTAAGCCGACGGTGGGTCTCACAAGCCGTGCCGGCGTCATCATCATTTCGCCGAGGATGGACACAGTTGGGTGAGTTTCATACTGAGAATCTTATGTTTTTGTCCAGTCCTCGATTTCTTGTACATACTACATACAGAGTGATGTGATGTTCCTATTTGAATTTAATCCAAACATCACTGTCTGAATTCAGCGCGATCGAATTGTTGCCGTTTCGTATCATCCAATACTTTTCTTCTTGAATTGACATCAGTACCCACATTGACCAGACCTCACTGTACATGAAAATTTGAAGAGGAAAGTTGCGCTTAAGGCCCTGTTTGGCACAGCTTCATCAACAGTTTCATGAGCTATTGTGAGCTGTTTTTTGCCAAACACCCTTTTTTGCAATCAGCTTCATGGATGAAGCTCCTTAAATCATGCTCTCACAAGGGAATGGGGTGGGGTGAAGCTGAAAATAGTAGCTTTTCACAGCTCTCTCCCTCAGGCTCGCAGTTCTAGGAACCCACTGCCCTTGTAGTTGACAGAAATTACAGCACTTTGCCACTGGGTCCCCACGCCTGTTTCCTCTCCTCCCGTTCGCACTTCTCTAATGATTTTAATTTTTTTATTTTAATTTTTTAATTCATACTCATTCAAATATATTATTTTTTAATTCATATGACCATATACAAACATACAACTCCAAATGTTAGAACAAGTCAGGTAGATAGGGGCATCTTGGTCAATTGCCCTATTTCAGCCATGTATGAAGCTGTTGGTGAAGCTGTTTTGCCAAACAGTTTTCCAAAACAGTTTTAGCTTCACCGGTGAAGCTGCTCGTGAAGCTGAAACAAAAAAAAACAGCTTCACTAGTGAAGCTGAGCTGTGCCAAACGGGGCCTAAGTACAGCTACCACAATGGCCCATATGCCCGCTAAACATGGTAGGATTTGGGCAGAGGAAAGTTTCATGTCACTTTCCGTTGAGTGTGTGGACTTTAGGCTTTCCCATATGGCCCATGCCATGAGCATGTAAATAATATATTGACCACTCAGTGAAGGAATAATGCACAAAATTTCCACATGGTATCAGATCCTAGTTGTGGCAGTGCCCTAACCCTAGGTGCTATGGAAGCGGTGCTTGGTCCTGGTGGAGGCAGCAGCCGGAGGGCAGGGGCAGTCTCTGGCAACTAGGAAGCGCAGGCTGGGTGGACAGAAGAAGCCATTCCTAAAGGTGGTGGCACCTAATCGCAGTGCGTTGTAGCGGCGTGGAGGAGGAGAAGCTACTCGGCTTCCTTCATGGAGGAGGACTTCTGGTGCCTCGGTGATCGTGTGATGGGACCTCAGCGGCGGCGGATCTTGGGAGAGGGGTGTGAGCTGAGGCAGGCAAATATGAGTGGAGGAGCTACGGGAGCAGTAGTCTACGCAAACGAACAGATCTGGGAGGTGTCGGTGGTGGTAGCTTGGGATGTGGTAGAGGAGAAAGAGGAGGCGGCGTTGGCTTGGCCTTTCCCCTTGGCGGCGATGGAGTTGGAGGTGGCCTTGCACAGGCGCACTCCCTCGTTGGTCAAGAAGAGGACGAGGGGAAGCGGGGGGCAGCTTAAGCGGCGGCGAAAGAGAGCAAGGGCGCGATTTGATGCACACCATGCATGCAGACGACACGCTTTGATGGAGGTGGTCTAGTCTAAGTTTTGTTGCTTGCGTCCGATGGGATTTGGCGATACCAAGGTGGCCTTCGACGACGAAATCAGGAGGATCCAAGATACCCAATTACACTGCCAAGTAAAGTAATTCTAATTTGGCCTCTCTAGATAGAAGCTAGTAGTCTGTGCCTTTGCTGGTCTTTGTTTTGTGGCTGGGGCAGTGTTGTGGTACAGGAAGCAAAGTGAGCTATGGGGGAGAGTCAAGGCCTACAGCAAGTGCTTGAGAAGTTGTGCCCAACTTCTCATAGATAAGACGGGTGGGACATCGTCCTCAAGTAGTGCAATTGTTCCTCATGCTGAAATGGTGAAATAGAATTGATGCCGAATGATGTTAAGTTGGAGGGTGTGAGAAATTATTTGAGTTAGTCATGAAGGGCATTGTTGATCCTGAGGACAAAAGGGCTGTAGAATTTGTCAAAGAAGAATCAACATAGCCAGCGAACAAGACGGGTACAGAATGGCAAACTTGGAAAACTTATCAAAACCATTACTGCAACTATCAAAACCATATCAAATGCAACCGAGGTATGGAAAACTTTGTCAAAACTGTACTCGGGAAAAGGAAACATAATGCTAATGGTTGAGACACAGGTGAGAGTTAGTCATCTGAGATAGGGGGAGAGCTTTGTGATGGAGTATATTGCTAAGCTACAACGATTGTAGGCTGATCTCGATCACTACAATTCTCTTGAGTTACCTCATGCAGACTGCATATCCACTGTTAAGAAGTGGATTGAACGCAGGCGAATGATTGAATTTCTGTAAGGGCTAAATCCAAGATTTGATGGAAGGCAAACTACTATTTTTCACCAGCTTACTCTTCCTACACTAGAGGAAGCAATGCTGCAATTACACAAGAGGGACTAGATTAAAGGTGATGACAAGCACAATATTGTCAGTTGCTCATCCGGTTTTTTTAGTAATTGAAACAAGAGATTATTTCAATTGTGGTAAGACAGGTCACCTGAGCTGTAACTGTCCCCATCCCCTCAAGCCTAATCGGGGTAAAGATCAAGTCTATGTTAAGGGTGGATAGAAAGGATGTGGAAGCAAGGGAGACAAAAGTCGATACAAGGGGAACTTTGCAATAACTGGAGAAGAGTCACCTAAACGTATAGAGGTCTCAGTTACAGAGCTAGAGGAGTTGAGGTAGCTAAAGAAGATAGTTGAAAATTTAGGAAGCAAAGATGATAGGACTACGATTCTATCCAGCGCTTCCACTAATCTGGCTCACTCTAATCCAGGTAAATGGATTATAGATTCAGGTGCATCAACACATGTTACAAGTATGTTAAATGAATTTAAATCATATACTCCACTCTCACCCACAAACATGGAAACTATCCAAATGACTGATGGAACATCCCAACCTATTAAAGGTCTCGGTATTGTCCAATGCAATCCCTCCATTACACTATCATCAGTTTTACATGCTCTCTCCTTTCCAGTCAATTTGATCTTAGTAAGTTCATTGATTGATCATTTGGATTGCCGGGTTATATTTGATCGAGAAACTTGTCTTGTTCAAGAGAAACAGAATGGCAAAAAGCTTGGGACTAGTATTAGGAGTAATGGGTTATGGTACCTAGATCCAAGGGGAGAACATGCTGGGCTATGCACTGCTTTGGTGGCAACGTTAAGTGAAGAGGAGGCTAGGGTGATGCTTATGCATTATCGGCTGGGCAATATATCTTTTGAAACTATGAGTAAAGTATTCCCTAATGTAATGAATAAAATAGACATGAGTAAGCTAATGTGTGATGCATGTGAGTTTGGAAAGCACATTAGATCCTCATATGTGAGCAAGGGACTTCGCAATGTGTCTCCCTTTGTACTTGTGCATTCTGATATATGGACATCACCTAATGTCTCTGTTAGTGGCATGAAATATTTTGTTACCTTTATTGATTGCCACACTCGTATGACTTGGATTTATCTTATGAGACACAAAATAGAGGTGTTCAAGTGTTTCCAAGACTTTTATGCATATGTCAAGAATCAATTCAATATACATGTCCAGATTATAAGAACAGATAATGGAATAAAGTATGTGAATAAGGAGTTTGATACTTTCTTATCAGTTGAAGGAATTTTACATCAAACCTCCTGTCCAGATACACCCCAGAATGGAGTGGCTGAAAGGAAAAATCGTTATCTCTTGGAGGTATCCCGGTCACTCATGTATACTATGAATGTGCCTAAATTTCTTTGGAGTGAAGCAGTTATGACTGCAACATATCTCATTAATCGTATGCCATCAAGAGTACTTGGAATGAAGACTCCGTGTGAGATGTTGAAAAGAAAGAATGAGTTCATCGTCCCTCCAAAGGTATTTGGATGCACATGCTTTGTTCGAGATCACATACCCTCAGTGGGAAAGTTAGATCCTTAGGCTGTTAAGTATATCTTCCTGGGATACTCTTCTGGACAGAAGGGATATAAGTGTTGGAGTCCCTCTGAACGATGCACGTTTGTGAGTATAGATGTGACTTTTAGGGAATCAGAGCCCTTCAATGGAGAGAGAATAGATTTGGGTTCTCTGTTTGACCTTGACTCTTCTAGCATGGGTGATGCTAGTCAAGAGGGGGAGTTTGAAGCATCAAAAATTGTGGAAGGTGAGCAACCAAGGGTTGTGGTTGGTTCAATTCCATGTCCAATGGGGGAGATAGGTGGAGAAGAGTCAATGAGGAAGAAAATCTAAGGGTGTATTCGAGGAGGCAGCAACTGGTTCCAGCGGTTATTGAAGGTACTGATGATAGGTGGAGAAGGGTCAATGATGAAAAAAATCTAAGAGTGTATTCAAGGAGGCAGCAATAGGTTTCAACGGTTGTTGAAGGTGCTGACTTATCTAATGATGAGCTATGCGCTACAAATAATTCCATAGACCTGCCTATTACCTTGAGGAAGGAACCACGAGCTGGGGCAAGGAAACCTCCTTTAAGGTATAGTTTTGGGCGTGATGTAGCGAACTATGTGTCATATGAATCTCTATCACCGAAGTATAAAGCCTTTATTACTTCACTACAGTCTGTAGTAGTCCCAACTGATTGGAGAGACGTGAAGCAAGATACCAAATGGCGCAAGGCCATGTTGGAGGAATTGACAGCTCTAGAGAAGACTTGGGAGCTTGTACCTCTCTCAATGGGGAAAAGGTGGTTAATTGTAAGTGGGTCTACACAGTGAAGCAAGACCAAAGTAAAAAGATTAAAAGATACAAGGCTAGGCTAGTTACAAAGGGTTATAATGAGATCTATGGAATTGACTATGATAAGACCTTTGCACTGGTGGCAGAAATGAGTATAGTGAGAACGTTGATATCATGTGCAACAAATCATAATTGGCTTTTATATCAACTTGATGTGAAGAATGCATTCTTACATGGTGATCTTCAGGAAGAGGTTTATATGGAAATTCCACCTGGCTGTAGTACACCTCAGACTAAGGGGAAGTTTGTAGATTGAGGAAGTCATTGTACAGGCTTAAATAATCTCTGAGAGCGTGGTTTGATCGATTCCGTCGTGCTATGTGTAGTATGGGTTACAGGCAGTGTTACGAGGATCACACTGTGTTCTATCATCACTCAAGGGGTCAAATCACAATCGTTGCAATGCATGTGGATGACATCATCATTACAGGAGATGATGCTATCGAAATGTCACAACTAAAGCAGAGACTGAGCAAGGAGTTTGAGGTTAAGGATCTAGGCTAGCTGAGACACTTCCTGGACATTGAGATCCAAGGTCCCCCAAAGGGATAGTTATCTCACAGAGGAAGTATGTCTTGGATCTTCTCAGTGATACAGGAATGATTGGATGCTAAGCTACTATGACCCCAATTGATCAAGACTATAAGTTGTGCGCTCAGTCAGGAGATCCAGTTGACAAGGAGAGCTACCAGAGGCTTGTTGGTCGTCTTATTTACTTGTGTCACACAAGGCCCGACATTTCTTATGAAGTGAGTGTTGTGAACCGCTATATGCATGATTCTACAAGTGAACATCTGGAAGCGCTCATCGAATCCTACGATATAAGGGAAGACCTGGAAAAGGTCTATGGTTCAAAAGAAATGATCACCTGGATGTTGATGGCTATTGTGATGCTGATTGGGCCAACTGCCTTGATGATAGGAGATCAACATCGAGGTATTGTGTCTTTGTGGGAATAAATTTAGTATCTTGGAGGAGCAAGAAGCAATCGGTGGTGTCCCGATCAATAGCCGAGGCATAATATAAATCCATGATAATGTGCTTATGTGAACTATTGTGGTTGAGAAGTCTTCTATCAAAGTTGAGGTTACTAACAGGCGGACCGTTAAAGCTTTGGTGTGACAAGTCAACAATCAACATTGCAAATAATCCAGTTCAGCACGACTGAACAAAACATATAGAGATAGATCGGTTCTTCATTAAAGAGAGACTTGATGAGGGTATCTTGAAGTTGAGTTATGTAACCTCCAGAGAACAAATAGCCGATTGTCTAACAAAGGGATTGGGAACTACGGTGTGTTTATCGGCATGTGACAAGATAGGAATGATAGATATCTGTCATCCATCTTAAAGGGGAGTGTTGAGTGTGTGGGCTTTAGGCTGGCTCATATGGCCCATGGCATGAGCATATAAATTGTGTATTGAGAATAACACACAAAATTTCCACACTTTCTGTCTGGAAAATGTTTCATGTCACTGAATGCGTCACTACCTGCTTCTATACACTGGCCTACAGCTTGCTTAACTGAATCAATTCGTTCAGAAACATGTGACATCTTCTATCATCATCTGACCTTTTATAAATAGTTGAGCAATGATGTTATTGCAATTGGCCCCTGTTTGCTCTATTGACACCATTTTAACTATTTTTTTATTGATGTAACCTAATTAATGCAGGCCAATTTGTAGAACTGTTTCAGACGCTGTGAATGTGTTGGAGGTAATTGTTGGCTATGATCCGCGAGATGCTGAGGCAACTCGCATGGCTTCACATTATATCCCAGAAGGTGGTTACCGGCAATTCTTAAAGATAGATTGTCTAAGAGGCAAGAGATTGGGAATCCTCAGGAAGAATTTCTTCCGGTTTCCCCCTGGCTCTGTCCAAGAAAAGGTCTTTGATGAGCACTTCAAAACAATAGGGTAGCTTCCCATGATCTCTGATACAAGTGTCCTTTATTTTCACATAACTTTTTGTTGTTTTCTTTAATAACGCACTTGATTTATAGGGACAAATACATCTGTTTCTATTTGTTGATGGCTTGATGCTAGCACGAATAACACTACTCAAATGAATATTTATCCATATCAAAATATTAGATCTTAAGAGCACAGATCCATCTATTCCTCGCCCAAAAAAACCCCCGCAAAAAAAGAAGTTTCAGAGTTTTTTTTCCCAGACATATACCTGTGGCTCTACTGTAGGAAAGTCAAGACCAGAGCAGGTTTGAAATTTTAGGTACGCCTTTGGAACAATTTGAAACAACATGTTGGTCATATCAATTTAATCTGAAGTCTTGACTAACCTTTCATGCATGATGCGATTACATTACTGGAAGATAGCATATCATTATTCTTCCTAGATTTACAATTTCCTAAGAAAAATTTCACCCTGCAATTGGCTGGAGTGTGCATTTGAATAGACATGCCATTTTTCAGCTATCCACATGATAAAATTTACATCTTGTCAGGTATGCCTGCACGCCAGGAGGCTAGTTTGAGCTGTTAGTGACTAGGCTTCAACATTTCTATAAATATCTATTTTGAAGTTCCGGTATTATTGGCATCTTTTCCCGAAGAAGTACATTCTTCTTGTCGGAACTAGTGAACATACTTGAATTTAAATTCTTCTCTTTAAGATGGTAAGTGTTGCTAGTTAGTATTGCTCAGTTACCTTCTTGGTAGAAATATACCCAAGTTGTAGCTTGCAGGGTTCATGTACAGGAAAATATAAAATCCATAGCAGAAGTAGCTAGTTCTATGAAAACCGTCAAATGTAAGAGCATTAACCAGTTAGTTTTCTTTTATCTTTCGGAACACTTCTTTGATATACTCTGGTTGTTAACATCTTAAAATATCTTAGATGAAAATTTCAAGAGTGATTTGACATAAAAATTCTAATTCTTAAATTACTGACGGAATGCATGATTGAGTAGATATCTATTTGTCCCTTTCTGGTGAAGTTCTTTTCCTGAATATTAGGTTTTTTCCTTACTCCTAATTCCTGAATGATGTTACAAAACTGACAGGCAAATGGGTGCCGTCTTGGTGGACAATCTTGAGATACCAAGCATGAACGTCATTAGTGATGCAGTACAAAGCGGTGAGCGTGCTCTTATGCTCGCTGAGTTCAAGCTGTCCCTCAACTCTTACTTGTCTGAACTGGCCATTTCACCCGTTAGATTATTATCAGACATAATTGATTTCAACAACAAGCACCCTGTCGAGGTAAAGATCACACTAACTCATGTTCATCTCATTTGCTTGCTAATTTTGTTGAACATGAATGAGCAACTCTTGCATTGTTTGTTACAGGAAAGGATGGCTGAATTTGGTCAGAGTTACCTTGTACAGTCTGAAGCGACGAATGGCATTGGTGCAACTGAGGAGCGGGCCATTGCCAAACTAAACAAACTGTGTAAAGGAGGTCTTGAGAAAATAATGCAAGTTAATCAACTGGATGCAATTGTCGCACCTGGTGCATCTGCTCACAGCCTGCTTGCCATCGGTGGCTATCCGGCGATAACTGTTCCTGCAGGATACGCATCAAACGGCGTTCCTTTCGCCATCTGCTTCGGAGGGTTGAAAGGATCAGATCCAACGCTTATTGAGATAGCTTATTCATTTGAGCAGGCAACGAAAGTAAGGAGACCTCCAACATTGCAGCATTCTGTCAGTTGACTGTAATTTCAGAAAAGAATCAGGCCATTTTTTTCCCCAGTTTGTATTATTTTGAAGTTCAAAAAATATTCAGGGCGAGAAACATATAGATACCAAATGCTGAAACGTAGACAATTTGAGATGCAGTACTTCTGTCATGTACTTTGAAACCGAGGCATCTTCCATCTTGGGTATCCACGATATGTACTTCATAATATTATGAAATGCAATACGTGTGCCTTTTTGTTTCTGATAAAAGGTGTTAAAAAAAGGACAGAAAATTTGTTCTGTAGGTCCTGAACTTCAGATTTATAAGGATATCCAGGTTGAATGAGTTTTGCACTGTTGCACGGACCATGGAGACATACTGATTTGCATGTGTTTTATAGTGAAACGCTCATATTTATTGACGCAATGCAGCCATTTTTAATGGCAGAAACTGGGTCAGGCATTGGTTCTTAACAGTTTTCACTGTGGAAAGGCCCCACCAAGGACTAAATTATTTAATTTTATTCTCAGAAGAATTCAGTTCACTTTTTTCATGCCAACAATGGAGTGCAATCTGGTTCAGGACACCCATGTCTATTGCGTGGAGCAACAAAATTTTCATAAGATTTTGCCATAAGCCATAGCGACTGGAATTGTACTCTTGTTCAATAATTTGCTATATCTGCCGGAAATAATCCCCATACTTTTGCTGAGCCTGAAATGATGGCAATTTGTGCTAAAAACATACACAAGATGAAGTTGTTTCAATCAAATAAAAAAAATACAACCAGCATTTGCAGAGAAAAAATGTGTCAAGGTGAAGTCAACAATTTGACACAACCTTAACTAAGAACCTCGGAACACACAACCTACGCATCGATTAGAACCACACTAGCGTAACGTAGAATCCGATTCAGTTCAACCCAAAAGTTAACCAGATGTACAGATTCCCAGCTAAATCACAACAACAGTTAGCAGTACAACCGCATTACCGCAGCATCCACCCATTCTCCAGTTCAGTCCAAAGGCCAAAACACGATAATACAGTTCATAAATCGGGATGGGATTACAACAGATCTTACCAACTACGGCTCCAGAGTGTCGAATCCAAGAACAACAACCGCGAGGTTCCCTGCTGACAGAAACGAGTTGAGGCTTATGAATCAAACCCAAGAATATGAAGAAAGAAGAGCTTGATTTATTATTTTTTCTTTTTTTCGCTCGAAGTTGCCTTGGACGGACCGTGGGCGTCGGGGACGAGGAGGTGGCGCCCCAATTGGCGATCTTGGCGGTGATCCTGCCATTGGAGAGCTCCAAGATCTCGGCCTCCGCCGCCATTGCTGCCGCGGACGAATCTGCTACTGATTTCTACCAATCTGCTTCGCTACCCGTGTGTGCACGCCTGATCTCCATGGTACAATTCAGTACTCCTTAAAATAGCGTTTTATTTACCACTATATAGATTGCTAATTCGAATTTACCGCTTTATACAAAATCCAATTAAGACTTTACCATTTTCATCTTTTCCTAGTATTTTTCCTATTTTAGTTCACTTGAAATATCCCTTCTGCCCTTGATGCAGCTCGCCGGACCTCCTGTGACTTCTTCAAATATGGTTGCACAAGTAGCACGTACTTGTAACTACGTCGCCGGCACCTTCCACAAACCCCTTTCATGCAAGCGTGCACATCAGTCTCTTTAACTCCCATTGAATATCCATGGCAAACTAACTTCAAAGCCTATGTAGGACGACACTACACTTCTCAGGGTCCAAGGACAAGCTGCGTGTGAGCCGGTACAGGACATCTCTTATTCGAGCATTCTCCGCGTCCAGCAATACCATATTGATTTGCAGAAAACTGCTCATGTCAACACCGTATGGACCTTCATAAATGAAAAAATTGATACCCTCCATTTAGATGAAAATTGAGGATTTACCCTCCTGGCCCACGTGTCAGTGACTTATGATGACCCCACGTGTCATTGAGATGTGGAGGGTAAATCCTCAATTTTCCAACTAAAGGGAGGATATCATAAATAGTACTAACATCATAATACACTTTCAATATTGTGGGTTCCGACATGACTGATTTCTCACTGCAAATATTACCGTTTGTCAACATGCATTCACTAAATACATGCTAAATAAATACGTAGCTATACATTGACTACATTCGAACAAGAACAAGAACGAATGTGGCTACTACCTTCAAACGAAAACCTTTTCTTCTTATCAGTGAGCTTCCTTCGTCTTCCTCGCTAACCTCAAGAGCTCCTCTCCTCTTCTTCTCTCCTCCCAAGTTGCTCTCCTCTCCTTCACTCCCTCTCCCAATCTCCTCTACTTCTCTCCCTCTTCTTCTCTTCCTCTCTTGAGCTTCTTTACGACCTTCTCCCCCTCTCCTTCTCTCCCTCTTTTTTCTCCTCTCTCGAGTTTCTCTCGTTTTCTTGTGAGAGAAACGATGAGAGAGAGCCCATGAGGGAGTTAGGTCAAAGAGAGAAGGACGAGCTGGCAACAAGTAATCGCTCCACTATTTGACGACTAGTACTAGTCGCCTAACGGTTGGGCAACTAGTATTAGTCGCCTAGAGGCACTAGTCGCCGCACGGTTGGGCGACATGGGCAAGTTGCCAAACCATTGGGTGACACGACTTGACCTCATGTCGCCCAATAGTTTTGTGACTTGCCAATATTGTCTAACTGTATGGTGACAAATGATCATTTCTGTAAAATAAAATAAGTATATTACTGTAATTTGAAGTAAAAAATAGATTATTTTTAAAAAAATGTTACGGCCCGTTTAGTCCTTGAGGATTCGTCTCTATCCCACTAGGCAGGGGCCACTAGTTTTGGTATTATGTACATGATTAACAACCATCCTCTAATCCCTAGTTTTGGTATTATGTACATGATTAACAACCATCTTCTAATCTTTCTCAAACAACAAAAATCCTAGGAATAGTATATCTGGGAGGAGTGGGTAATAGATTTTTTCTTTTTATTTTAGTTAGTGTTTTAAGCCATAGGATTGTCTTTTTTATAGGAAAATCCTGATTCATATTAATAATTGAATGAACATTATATAAATATCTAAATTTTACATTGAAAATTATATGTAAATTACATATCACCATCAAGTCCTTTGTTTGATGAACATACTGGACTTCTTTATCTTTCTCGCCATCGACTCCGTTTTTTTACAACAGTGTCTAGATTGTCGAGAAACATATTAATGGAAAGTAGATTGCCGATGATTTCCATTGATAAATAGGATTTATGTCTTGGTAGCGGTGTAAGTTGGACGAAAATTATATATGAATTATCTGCACCTGTCTCGAACCCAAGTCGATTTTTGGCGTAGGCGCCGCCACCCTTGTCAAAGTAGTCGGTCTGATAAAACCTATTGTGAGTAGCTAAGAACTCACAAAAGAGACAAAACTACATAATTTAATCTAGAAAAAAAACAGAAGAAAGTAAAGAAATCAATCTACTATTACTTCTGAAAAAATTAGCGCATCCCATCCACTCATCGCCAGCAAATATGCCAGAAAAGAGGGGAAATGGCCGATGGAGTCGTGCTGGCGGCTAGGGTTCCTAACGACGGCTCTGCGTGGTGTTCCTGTCGCGTCAGCCATAGGATTGTCTTTGTGCCCTTCCACACAATTTTTTTTTCATGTCCGGTTTGCTGAACCTTGGAGTGTCAGTTCATCTCGTTCATCGCCTGCCCCAAATTCTACTTTTGTACTAATAGACTTATAACTGCCCCTAGTTTATATCACGCACTTCGGGTTTTTCAAAAAAAAAAAAGACAAACAAGATTTTCAAAACCCAAAAGGTTAGAAAATTGGCTAGGCTTTCAGCCAAAAATTAGAGGACCTCCGGTTTTAGCCCTCCACCTGTTTCCCTAGTTCCCACTTGATGTCGTTGATGACCTACTCGCAACGGACGGGGCTGACGTTTGGATATCTGAGTCAACATGAATATGATTCAAAGTGGCCTACTAAAACGTACCTAGTATCAAGCTTCACTGCAAAAATGCTTCAAATACTGACGATCTTGTACAATCTGTATACTAACAATCTAAAACTTTGTTACTCCTTGCACTCAGTCTACTCCAATTTATTACAAGTTCAAACGGATGAAATCCAAAACTACTCCAGTTTATTACAAGTTTTAAGAGATACAATCCAAAGCTACTCCAGTTTATACAAGTAAGATCCACTCCGGAATTAATACAAGCCAGACCAGTTTACTACAAGGCACGCGCAACAGATAATATCCAAATAAAAATCCAATAGAAGATTCACTCCCGAATCCAGAATCGATAAAAACTGAATAATACAGTTCAATTAGTGTTATTGAAGGTCAAATTAAAGGTCTCATAAGATAATCTGTTTGAAGAGAGGCTCGATGATATCTGCTATTCATCACGTCCCTGCAGGTCTTGAGCCCATCTAACAACTCTGCCAACTACTCCTCCATATGCTAAGAGACCTTGTGAAAAAATCATAAGTGTACAATTTAGCTTCTTAGATCTTTGGGCCTAAAAAAGGAATTTAGCTTCTGAGATAATGAGGCAAAGTGCCATCAGCAAATAACACTACAGTTGGCCACTTTTGCAGAATTAGATGTTTAGAACAAACAATATGTACCACGGCCCACTTCAACACAAATACATATATAAAGCACAGTTGACAAAATGGAAAGACATGCCAACTAACAAGCGTGGCTACGATCTCAGAAAAAAAGCATGACTACATGCTCAACAAACAACAAGGTAGATGTTAATTATTCACTTGTGGAAACTCATAGCCAGCAAATTTCTCTACTCCATACAGTGCATACCTACTCCATCAAGCAGGAACTTATCTCTGAATTTCCAAAGCAGAAACAGTTTATCATTGTTAGGTAAAAATAAAAGTTGTGGTGGTTGAGATTAAGGGTTCAAGAACCCAGTCCCCATCTTTAAGACAGATACGTAGTTACTCACGCGCATTCTTGTATTCTATTTTCTAAAAAAACACTAAAGACAATTTTTTTTAAAAAAAGAAAAGCAATAAAAGCACAATTCGTGTTGTTTTTACCTTCATTGTTTTGTTGAACTTTGGGAACATATTGAGAGAGTTCTGTTGTTTTGGTGGAAATTTATGTACAAGTTTCTGAAGTAATTAAAGAGGTACAAATTGGAGGGGGAAATGAAAGTTCAAACATGTATTGAAAATGTTCCCATGATTATGCTCTAAATCTGACCTGGCATGTCTTCTGCATTCGTTCTTATATATACTCTAAATTAGCTTATTATTATTTTTCCGGTGAATGTAATCGACATACTCCAAGTATCCGTAATTATGAATATGTTTCTTCTAACATAGCCTTTCTACTAGAAAGTATACTATTATATATTGTGCAATGCAAACTATACAGAGGTGCTCCTTCTTTGCTCTACTATTCATTCCAATTAACTGCCGTAAGATCACTAGCCGCAGGTGTCAATCAATAATTCTGTAAAAAAATAATGACTTGCAGGAAATTGAAAGGTAATTCTAGCACTGGCCATGGTCATCAGCTGCTTAAGGGACATAAAAATCATATCTAACAAGTTGTATAAGTACATGGGCGCAGGGAATATAAATCATCATTTCAATAATATTGTACTGAAAGACCTGATGCAGTTCATTTCTACTGGATTAACCCTGTGACTAGAGCCATTAGACTAGGCATTATATATGGGTGGGCAACACTTATGGTGTTAGCCGCAAAATGATAGAAAAAGGAACAAATGCACCTTTTTAACCGAAACAGAATGTTGGAGAGTCTAGTCGCACAATCATCCTATATACTGTTCAACACTTCAGCTCCATGACCACCACCAATGATGCCACCACCTACAAGAAATGTTGTTGAAGACACCAATGAATAATTTAAGGAAAAGCTCCATAGATAAGAGACTACATGGATAAATTAGATGAGCCTACTGCTATTCATGTGACTTCAGTGAATCTTGGGCCGGCGGTAGTGGGGGTGTAGGACGAGAAGAGGTTTATGTTGGAGAAGAAGCCAAGAATGGGTGGCGTGTGGTAATCGCGGAAGCAGGAAAGGAATCTATCATCATGGAGGATGACATACCAGCGTTTGCACACGAGGGAGGCCCGAAAGAGGCATATGGGCTCCGGTGGGAGGCGGCGGAAGATCTTTTCTGTGATGGCTGCAGGACGTCGAGGTGGAGTCGTGGCGAGGCACGGGATGACCGGACTAGGTGCTGGCGGTGCCGAGGTCAGAACGGTTGAGGTGTGCCGAAGACGGCGAAGATTCGAGGTGGCTGCGTGGCTTGGAGGGCAAGGAATGAGGAAACTTCCTGGAAGGTGTGCGAGGGGCGTTTTGGTGAATACGCAAAGCTGCACTAAAGGAAGTGGATTGTGGATGAAGCACCAGGAGCTATTGAGAGCTAATGGGTAAAGTGGGTTGTAAACCCATTAGTTGGGGCTATAAATAAAGAGGGTGTTCTCTAATAGCTTTCATGGGAAATGTGAATATATGAAAAATGAGAGAATGATTTAGAGAGATGGCTTGAGAGAGGTAGTAAGGGTTTTTATAGTGTTGTGTTTTTGCCTCTGTTGCCGGTGTTGGTTCTCTTTGATTTGTAATTGCGTATGGGGTAGTTCTTGTGTTCTTGAGGTGTGAGATGCTGTAAGAAACTCCATGTAATCATTCCTCTCTTTGATCCTCTATGGAAATTTCTGTTTTGGAGATGGTTTGTCTCGAGGAGTTCAGCTCTCTGGTTTATTCCTGTGCATTCTTTGTTCTAGCTCTCCATTATCTGTGTCTTGACTGTGTTCCTTATTTCTCTTTGATTGCTCTGTCTTCTTTCGATTGAGTCTTAGTTCCAATCATCTTTCTTGAGAAAGAGCTGCGGACAATGAACATTAATCACAGTCTTTTATCTCGGGTTGGATTGGCTCTGTACCGATAAAAGTACAGTGTTGACTACTATATCCATTGCGGCAAAATAGTTCTCTGATGCCTCTCTTTTCAGTTTCTTCTTTGCTGTTTTTGTTAGATAGCAGAACCTTGTTTTTCCTTCTGTTTTTCACTTATTAGTGGGCATTCGGACAGCTTTGTTTTGTCTATTCATTGGTGCTGCAATTTGAGGTCTTGCTGCTATCTGTTTATAGCAGTAAACACATCACTCGGCTAGCAGCAAAAACAGCCTGTCTTTTCATTTTCCGGCCAGCAAGCAGCTTTGTTGTTTTGCAGTTCGGTATAGCTAAGTCTGCAAAAATTAGATGGTCTTTGTACCTCTCGACAAGCCTTTGCACTGCATAGTTGTCTCGGCTGCAACTTTTTCCTTTTGTCCAAACTGTTCGGCAGCCTCTTTGTTTCCCTTTTTGCTTTCAGTTCAAGCTTGCTTTCCCTTGCTAGCAGATTGCTCACAGCAGTTTTTCTTCTCATTACTTACTGCAGTTTGCTCTAGTAATTTTTATTTTCTTTTGGGCAGCAAGCGGCCGGTCTCTTGTTTGCTGATTCTACTTGCAGTTTTGGTAGTCTGTAGAAATCAACATCTCATTTTCGGCTGCAGCTCCCATCTTTCCCTTGTCTTGTGACCTTGCTATTTCCTGCTCTTTCTTGCATATCCAGTAAGTTGTGATTTTCTCGCTTCATAGCTTCAATGGCTATCAGAGAGTAGAGACTTTTGTGGATACCGTGGGGGTGATTTTTTTAAAAAAGGGCACCATTCACCCCCCCTCTGCTGCCGATTTCGATCCAACAATTGGTATCAGAGCCGGTTAGCTCTCGTCTATAGATCTTAACCGGTCTGTAAGCCATGGCAACAGACAAGTACTCATCCAAGCCCCCAATCTTCGATGGGATCGACTATCCCTTCTGGAAGAGTCGGATGCAGACCTACATCCAGGCTCAGGGCTACGCCATCTGGCGTAAGGTCAAGGTACGATATGTTGTTCCTGCCGATGAGAACATCAATGCCGGAAACATGGCTGATGTTGAGGCGAATGCGAAGGCAAGGAATATCACAATCCAGGGTTTGAGCCGAAGCGAGTTCGATGGCATCTCTCATCTGACGTCGGCCTTCGACATCTGAGTGACCCTCGATGCATACCATGAGGACACCACCCAGATCAAGACGGTTCGACAGGACCAGTTCAAGCGAGATTACAATAAGTTTGAAATGCTCGCTGGTGAGTCCCTCGATGAGTGCTTTGCGCGTTTTCACAAGATGGCCTTAGTCACCGATCGCAGTTTGATTTCTGGACCTTCTTCTGAGTGGATTTGCGAATTTTCTTTAGCTGCTCTCTGTGACGTAACTGATGATCAGTTAGAGCAGCTACTAGAGGATCAATTAGTCCTTCTAGCCCAAAAGTTTTCCCATGCTTACAAGAGGGTGAGAGATAGAAAGAGGAGTGGTCCGATCATTTGCTTCGAGTGTGGTGGCCCCAACCACATTCGGGCGAATTGCCCCAAGCTGGGGAAGGGCAAGGGCGATTACGGCGGTGTGAGTACGAACGACTACATCGATAAGAACCGCAACAAGAAGCCCTCAGCTCATGCCTAAGGCAAGAAGAAGTTCCGCGACCTTGGCAAAGCCAAGAAGCTCTTCCACCGCGTCCTCACCGCCTTCGACGACCTCGACCTCAGCGAGGTGGAGAGGTGGAGCGACGATGATGGGACGGACGAGCAAGACCCCAAGGGCGGTGATAACTTCTCCAGCATGTGCTTCATGGCCCTTGAGGGCGAGATCAGCGACAGCGAGCTCTATTCCGACTCTGATGAGGTATACCCCTCCTACGACCAACTTAATGATGCTTATACCCTCCTACGACCAGCTTAATGATGCTTTTCTTAAGCTTGGGAAATTCCATGCTAGATCTAGAGCTAGGGTTAGCGAGTTGGAGAAGGAAGTAGAGAGCTTGTCACGGGAGCTTACTTCACTTAGATCTGCTCCCTCCCGTGACGATTGTGATGTATGTACTGCTTTGCTTGATGACATGGAGAAGCTAAGGACCTTGCATGATAGTGTGTCCTCTGAGTTAGATATGGTTAAGGTGGAGAATGTTAGTCTACTTGCTGAACTAGAGATGAGTAGGGTAGTTACTCTTTTCATCCCCTGTTGTTGAGACTACTTCTTGCACCTCATGTGAGGATAAGGACAATGCTTTTAGAGGTCTTTACACCATGCTTCTCGATCTGCCCGAGACTTGTGAAAATTGTAACAATCTGAAGATGAATCTAAAAAGGGCAGATCATAAAATTGCTGAACTACAAGCTTCATTACTTGAGCGTATTGCTTCATGTTTGAACTGTCCTAAATTAACCGCTGAACTTGAATCTGTCTCAAAATAGTTTCAAGAAATGATTAACTACAATACGAAAATGGCTCAGTATGCTTCTAAGGACCCAGTTAGCTCACCATGCAAAAATTATGATAAACTAAAATCTGACTTGATTGCATTGGAAGAAAAATGTGTGAAGCTAACTAAGGATTTACTAGAAAAGCCACAATCTTGTTGTGATGTGTGTGCGGGAGAAGCCCAAGGGTAAGGTGGAGACGCTTAGCGACGTGAACCAACTAGCTAGTAGTAGGACTGTCCCTTCTGAGTCGGCTATGGATGCACAAGCCATTCACTCTTCTGCTACTGGTTCTTCTTCTACTCCCTTACCTACTGTTGTCTTTTCTTCCCCCTACTCTTCTTGCACCTCTCTCTTTCGGGAGTGTCAGTATCTTATGAACACTCTCGAGAGATTTGTAGGAGGCAAGAAGAAGCTGAATCTTATCCTAGACAAGTCCAAGTTTTGCAAGTTCAATCAAGGTCTAGAATATGATTTTTATGAGGACATGAGGAAGCATTCACCTGCTATTCTTAGACCCTTAGCAGCAGGTGTGATCGAGGTTGAGCCCAGTACTGAGAAAGTTCAATTCAAGTCAGTGGGCTTTGTCCAAGGGATTTCTGACAGCAAGGTGATTCCACCTGTTGCTTCGACCTCTCATAAGGCGAAGCCTCACCGTGCTACTTCTACTTCTCAGAAGGTGAAGTATCATTGCACCTTCTGTCAGAAGGATGGGCACTTGATCGAGCGATGCTTCAGGCGCGCTAAGATTGCGCGTAGAGACTGTGTTGAGGCTCTTAGGCGTATTCAGGGTCAGCCCTAGAAATTGAGTGCACCTAAGACCAACACGAGGTCTAGGTTTGCTTCTGTTGATGGTTTTGGGCAGCATTGAGGACTTGGATTTTTTGAGTTTTCTGGTTTTCGTCCTCGATATGCCCCTGGTTATGACTTCTGTTGTTCTGAGGGTAGATCTCATTTTCCCCATCAAGATGGCTACCCGCGGCGTGATGAGCATGTTGCTGGTGCTCTGACTCGCTCTCCCATAGCAATCGGACCCAACAACAGCTCCAGGTCTACTCGTGGACCTTCTGCTTCCTTGAGTAACTGAGAGCGTAGGGTAGATAGAGGTCAGTCGTGTGTGGTTACTTCTTCTACTCGACGTGTTACTCAGTATTGGGTGCCAAAATCACTCTTGATTTACTCCAGTACTGAGACTTTACTCTCTCGTTGATTCAGGTTCGCCGGGCAGGGAAGAGAGAGGTTTGGCTTGTTGACTCTGGGTGTTCTCGACACATGACCGGAGACTCTTGTTGGTTCTCTTTCCTAGCTCGTGCTCCAGGTGATGAGACGATCACCTTCGGTGACGATTCGTCTGGGCGCGTCATCGCCAAAGGTACAGTGCGCGTTAATGAGTCTTTTATTTTAAAAGATGTTGCCTTGGTTAGTAAGCTGCAGTATAATTTGCTTTCTGTTTCTCAGCTTACCGATGACGGCTTTGAGGTGAGCTTTAAGAAAAACGCTTGTAAAATTCTTGATTCTTCGGGTAGTCTGGTTTGCGGGATTTCTCGTTATGGGAGGATCTTTCGTGCTGATTTTTCTGAGTCTTCTGGTGATCATCTCCGGTGTTTAGTTGCTTCTGAGTCCCATGACCTTACTTTCTGGCATAGGAGACTTAGTCATATTGGATTTGAACATTTAACCCGAGTTAGCGGCCACGATCTCATTCGTGGTCTGCCGAAACTCAAGATGGTCAAAGATATTGTTTGCGCTCCTTGCCGGCACGGCAAGATGGTTGCCGCTTCTCACCCTCCGGTCACTGTGACTATGACCGATGCACCAGGATAGCTGCTCCACATGGACACAGTTGGACCAGCTCGAGTGCAGTCAGCAGGAGGGAAGTGGTATGTTCTTGTCGTGGTCGATGACTTCTCGAGGTTTTCTTGGGTGTTTTTCTTAGCCTCGAAGGATGAGACGTTTACACATTTTCGAGGTCTTTTCAGTAGGCTTTCTGTTGAGCTTCTGGGTGCCTTACGAGCGATCCGCAGTGACAATGGCACGGAGTTTATGAATTCCTACTTTGAGAGGTTTTGCGATGAGACAGGTGTAGAGCACCAGTTCTCTTCTCCGCATGTCCCAAAGCAGAATGGTGTCATGGAGAGGAAGAACCATACCTTGGTCGAGATGGCCAGGACGATGCTTGATGAGTATTCTACACCTAGGAAGTTTTGGGCTGAGATCATTGTGACCGCGTGCCATGTTTCGAACAGAGTTTTTTTAGGCACACTTACATCGCACTTCTTATGAGTTGAGATATGGGCGAAAGCCCAGTGTCTCGCATTTTCATGTATTTGGTTGCAAGTGTTTCATTCTGAAGTCCAAGAACCTAGACAAGTTCGAGTCACGTTCTTGTGATGGTATCTTTCTAGGTTACTCGACTTCTTCGCGGGCGTATAGGGTCTGGAACTGCGAGTCTAGTAAGATGGTAGAGACCTGTGAGGTGACCTTCGACAAGGCCAGTGCGGGGACTAGGCCCGATATCTCAGGTTCTCTAGAGCAGTCCGAGCCTATCTTTGTGGATGATGAGGATGATGGAGATGAGGGTTGTCTACCCGATTCAGTTCCTCATCCTTCACCTGAGGTGCCTTCTTCCACTGCACCTCCAGGCGATCAGCCCATGCCTTCTGTTTCCTCTGGAGCTAGTGGCTCTGTTCCTACCTCTTCAGCTCATGAGGTAGAGGCCACTTCTTCATCTCATCCAGGACCTCCCCGACATATCTAGAAAGACCATCCTTCCGAGCAGATGATTGGAGACCTCTTTGAGCGAGTCACACACTCAAAGTCTGGCATGTCACATTTCTGTCTCCATTATGCTTTTGTTGCCACCTTTGAGCCCAAGGATGTTAGTCATGCACTATCTGATGAATCTTGGGTCAATGCCATGCATGAGGAGTTGGAAAATTTCAAGAAAAACAAGGTCTGGTCGCTTGTTGAGCCCCCTCGAGGTCACAATGTCATTGGGACTAAGTGGATGTTCAAGAACAAGTAGAGTGAGGATGGGGTTGTCATTCGGAACAAGGCTAGACTGGTAGCTCAGGGCTTCTCCCAGGTTGAGGGCGTAGATTTCGAGGAGACCTTTGCCCCTGTAGCTAGACTTGAGGCCATTAGAATCTTGCTTGCTTTTGCAGCTTCTAAGGGCTTCAAGCTTACCAGATGGACGTCAAGAGTGCCTTCCTCAATGGCTTTATTGAGGAAGAGGTCTATGTGCGACAGCCTCCAGGTTTTGAGAATCCCAAATACCCAAACCATGTCTACAAGCTTTCCAAAACCTTGTATGGACTTAAGCAGGCTCCTAGAGCTTGGTATGAGAGGCTCAAGTCCTATCTGTTGAGTCATGGTTTTGAGATGGGTAAGGTGGATAAGACCTTGTTCATTCGCTGGCATGGAACTGACCTTCTGCTCATCCGAATTTATGTGGATGACATCATCTTTGGCGGCTCTTCCCATGCTCTCGTTTCATAGTTCTCGGATGTCATGAGCACCAAGTTTGAGATGAGTATGATAGGCGAGTTGACCTTCTTCCTTAGCTTCCAGATCAAGCAGACTCGGGAGGGTACTTTCCTGCATCAAGGCAAGTACACTCGTGACCTCCTGAGACGCTTTGACATGAGTGATGGTAAGCCCGCATCAACTCCCATGGCATCATCCGCCACACTTGACCCAGATGAGGACGGCGAGCCAGTTAATTAGAAGGAGTATCGCAGCATGATTGGCTCCCTCTTGTACCTCACTGCCTCGAGGCCGGACATACACTTCTCCGTGTGTCTGTGTGCTCGCTTTCAGGCTTCTTCTCGTGTATCTCACCGCCAGGCGGTGAAGCGTATTCTTCGGTACCTTCGAGCTACTATTAACTATGGTATCTAGTACTCTTCCTCATCCTGTCTTTCCCTCAGAGCCTATTCGGACGCAGACTTTGCTGGCTGTAGGATAGATAGGAAGAGCACTTCTGGCACCTGCCAATTCATTAGCACTTCTCTTGTTTCATGGTCCTCGAGGAAGCACTCCGGTGTTACACAGTCCACCGTAGAGGCCGAGTACGTTGCTGTCGCCAGTTGCTGCAGCCAGGTGCTTTGGATGGTCTCGACCCTGCGGGACTTTGGGTTAGTTATCGACAGTGTTCCACTCTTTTGTGATAATACTTCTACGATTAACATTGCTAAGAACCCAGTGCAACATTCTCAGACCAAGCACATTGATATCAGATATCACTTCCTTCGAGACCATGTGGAGAAGGGTGACATAGTGCTCCAGTTTGTGGAGAGTGACCACCAGTTGGCTGACATCTTTACCAAACCTTTGGATAGCTCTAGGTTTTCAGCCTTGCGGGGAGAGCTTGGGGTGGTTTGTCCTTATGGACTGTTGTGAGGGGGAGCTTTGTGCTTCATGTTCTATCTTGTATATTATGCTCTTGCTCCTTTCTGTTGCATTGCATATGTGTGCATTGGGGTTAGTCCTTCCAGCATAAGTTAGAGTGTTTCTCTAGTCTAGTTGTTTAGACTTCTTCCTCTCGTCTTGTGACTCTAGGATGCTGCTTGTTAGCTGGTTCACTTCTCACTAGGTTGAGCTCACTCACTTCTTATAGATTCTAGCGAGGGTTGGGTCACCCTCGGGTATACAGGGTACGTGTTTACTCCTTAGTGTGTTAGCTGTTCAGTTGATAGTCCTAGAGTCATATGGGGTAGATGAGAGTCAGTCTGAGCGATAGTATCCTCTATATCTTATCTATGCTTTAAGGACTGCCTGTTCTGATTTTCTTGCCAGCTTCTCGAGTTTATTGCTTTGGTTCAGGGGGAGTTCATTTGGGAGCTTCTAGATCTTAATGTTGACATAACTCAACTTGAACTAAAAGCTGCATCACATGTTGAGGGGGAGCTGGATTTTCTTGCATATCATTCTGCATTATAATATAACTACATGGAGCCTTGATTATTATCCTTATATGACATACTCACAATGCGTTACATCTTGCCATGATCTGCGCTTACTTGCTAGATTTATCATGACTTTATATGTGTAGTCTAGTCTTTGCCATGATAAGTTGATTAAACATGCGCAACTTGAATTAAAACATGTCATGTTAGCTCTTGAGACTAGTTTGTCTTTAGTTATCCTTTTATGATTCATGCCATGTCAAATAGGCTCAGTTGAGTCTTGAATCTTTGTTGAGCTTTAGATTGAGCTATACTAGTTTCTTGATGAAGCCTGAGTTAGTACACGTCTTCTGTTCGTAAAATGCAAAAAGATCTCTTTTGTGCGAAAAAACTGATCTCACCAATTCTTTTTCATGAGACTGGTTGCCATTGCACTAGGCATGAGCTCAGGGGGAGTTTTGGTTGACCAAGATCATTTTCTTAAGCTTCTCGCTTGGAGTGGTCGCATAAGGCTTGAGATCTAGCACATGACTAAAATTTTGGTTGGAAACGACCATGAGCTTTGAAAAGAAAACACGTCAATTGTGCTAAATTTGCTTAACTACCAAAAAGACTAAAGTACTTAAACAAATGATTCATTCTTGAACTTGTAGCGCTCTAAATTGACTCAATACTAGCTTCTTGGTTCCACTTAGATTATTGACATGACCTGCATCATCTTTGGATACCTTTAGCTAGACTATAATCATGGTTGACTTGACATGCTAAGAAATTCGATTAATTTTCAGATTATGATTTATTTGGCTTAGCTTGTCTATACATGTATGGTCATGATCTTGATAGCATTCTTATATGTTGTGGCTTAGTGTAATACTTCACGGTCATTTTGGATAATCTTCATGGCTCATCATGCTTAAGAAGAATAAAAGTCAGCCATTTCATCATTGATTCCCTTCCTTGCACCTTGATGATTTTATTGCCAAAAGGGGGAGAATAGCGGAGAGAAAGGCCATTTTCAAGGAAATCTTGGAGCTTTTGAGGAAAACTTGCTCTTTCTATTTTTGCTCCGTTTGTCGACATGGTCATAAGCTTCTTTGATCTCTTTTGGACCATGTTTGACTCTTTTTTATTTTCAAATAAACTCAACTTTACGCTTTTTCTGGATTTGTCAATATACTCATCAAGGGGGACATTGATAAATCATGTGGAGGTGCCCCGTGTGTGTGATGAGTAATTGACATCTATTTTAGGAAAGTCGGGTTTGGTTTGTGTGGTTCGGACCATGTCGTTGCGTGGTGCAATCGGTTTCGGTCGGACCTTGTCGAACTAGGTCGAACGTACTTAAGTTGTTTATTTTTTGTTTCGATCGGTTTGGGTTTTGAGTATTTCTTCTGATGCTAATGTATGGTTACAATATTTCGAGCGGTGCTATGTGATTTGTTTCTTGTCTATGATGGCTGCAGGACGTCGAGGTGGAGTCTTGGCGAGGCACGGGATGATCGGACTAGGCGCAGGCGGTGCCGAGGTCAGAACGGTCGAGGTATGCCGAAGGCGGTGAGGACTCGAGGTGGCTGCATGGTTTGGAGGGCAAGGAATGAGGAAGTTTCCTGGAAGGTTCGCGAGGGGCGTTTTGGTGAATACGCAAAGCTGCACTAAAGGAAGTGGATTGTGGATAAAGCGCCATGAGTTGTTGAGAGCTAATGGGTAAAGTGGGTTGTAAACCCATTAGTGGAGGCTATAAATAGAGAGGGTGTTCTCTAGTAGCTTTCATGGTAAATGAGAATATATGAAAAATGAGAGAATGATTTAGAGAAATGGCTTGAGAGAGAGGTAGTAAGGGTTTTTAGAGTTGTTGTGTTTTTGCCTCTCTTGCCAGTGTTGGTTCTCTTTGATTTGTAATTGCGTATGGGGTAGTTCTTGTGTTCTTGAGGTGTGAGATGCTGTAAGAAACTCCATGTAATCATTCCTCTCTTTGATCCTCTATGGAAATTTCTGTTTTGGAGATGGTTTTTCTCGAGGAGTTCAGCTCTCTGGTTTATTCCTGTGCATTCTTTGTTCTAGCTCTCCATTCTCTGTGTCTTTACTGTGTTCCTTGTTTCTCTTTGATTGCTCTGTCTTCTTTCGATTGAGTCTTAGTTCCAATCATCTTTCCTGAGAAAGAGCTGCGGACAATGAACATTAATCACAGTCTTTTATCTCGGGTTGGATTGGCGCTGTACCGACAAAAGTACGGTGTTGACTGCTATATCCATTGTGGCAAAACAGTTCTCTGATGCCTCTCTTTTCAGTTTCTTCTTTGCTGTTTTTGTTAGATAGCAGAACCTTGTTTTTCCTTCTGTTTTTCACTGATTAGTGGGCATTCGGACATCTCTGTTTTGTCTATTCATTGGTGCTGCAATTTGAGGTCTTGCTGCTACCTGTTTACAGCAGTAAACACATCACTCGGCTGGCAGCAAAAACAACCTGTCTTTTCATTTTTCGGCCAGCAAGCAGCTCTGTTGTTTTGCAGTTTGGTACAACTAAGTCTGCAAAAATCAGATGGTCTTTGTACCTCTCGACAAGCCTCTACGCTGCATAGTTGTCTCGGTTGCAACTTTTTTCTTTTGTCAAAACTGTTCGGCAGCCTCTTTGTTTCCCTTTTTGCTTTCAGTTCAAGCTTGCTTTCCCTTGCTAGCAGATTGCTCGCAGCAGTTTTTCTTCTCATTACTTACTGCAGTTTGCTCTAGTAATTTTTATTTTCTTTTGGGCAGCAAGCAGCCGGTCTCTTGTTTGCTGATTCTACTTGCAGTTTTGGTAGTCTGCAGAAATCAACATCTCATTTTCGGCTGCAGCTCCCATCTTTCCCTTGTCTTGTGACCTTGCTATTTCTTGCTCTTTCTTGCATATCCAGTAAGTTGTGATTTTCTCGCTTCATAGCTTCAATGGCTATCGGAGAGTAGAGACTTTTGTAGATACCGTGGGGGCGATTTTTTTTAAAAGGGCACCATTCACCCCCCCTCTGTTGCCAATTTCGATCCAACATATTCTCGATTCATGGATGATTCAAGATCACCGAAAAAGGCTAGATTTAGATATAGGAATTGGAGACTAGAAAAGATATGGGAGGCCTGAGAGATTGTAGAATAGGAAAGAAGGATTGGAGGTGGCAAATACCTAATATCGTCTTCGACTTTACCATACTAATAAATGGAAGTGCTAAGAAGCACTATATTTTTTATGAGTTTTAAGCACTCATTTTTAGAAGTTAGTTCTTTATCCACGAACCGTCAATGTCTTTTTAGAAAAACAAATCTAGAGGGTTGAAATTTCATCCAATGTATTCTTCATACCCCTCTCAAAAAAAATATTAGTGTTCCGAATCTAAGGTATTAGATAGAGATCTAACATCTAAAAAAATCTAAGTACTCTCAACCTAAAAAATATTCAAGTGCTTCTTAGACATCACCTAATAAATTGCAATGGGAATGAAAACTTTTTATGAGTTCTTTATAAGTTTGCTGACATGTAGACCTATTTGATTGTAGGCCCACCAATCAGGGATAGTTTGTAGAACATATATCTTTGATACACAACAACAACAAAGTCTTTTATCCCAAACAAGTTAAGATAGATTGTGAGTGAAACCTTCTCAAGATCAAAGAAATGACAGTTTTGTAATAAAACCTACAAAGCTAAAACTCTAATACCTATGTCCTGGCATCTGAATCGAGAGCCTAAAAGACCGTCTCTAAACCTTTTTCTTATGTCCTAGTTCTAATACGAAGATCGCTAATTTCTATGTGCTCCTATCCAAAACCAACTCTTTGGATGCATTCTAATCTCTCAAGTTTTTTTTAACTAATTCCTCCCACATCAGCCTTGGTCGGGCTCAGCCTCTTCTTATGTTTTTAGTACGTCTTAAAATTCCACTACGTACCGATTAATATTCAAGAAAGTACTAAGCGGGCAGTGAGGTGGGTCTTAGCACCTAAGGAGCCTAGGCAGGGCTTAATTGGCCCATGAGTAAATCTACTATTATATTTACACTTTTGCATGATACGTACTCTGATGTTTAGGAATGTATCTGTGAGCACTATTTACTAAGGTTGTGTTTGGTTTAGGGACAAGGTGGGATGGGATGGTCCTGTCCCTGGTTTTGGGATGGGATGATCCTATTTTTTGTTTGGTTGGGGGATAGACTCATCCCTGTTTTTGTTTGGTTGGAAGGATAAAGTGGGATGGAATGGTCCCATCCTTTTTTGGATGGAAGGATGAAGGTGGGACATGTGTGGCATTTGAGTTTTTTTTTTAAAAAAATTGAAGGCTATTGTTGATATGTTTCTACACATAAGCCTTTGAGTTTTTTTTTAAAAAAAATTTAAACAAAACAGTACTTAAAAAAACAAAGAGGTGGGATGACTCTATCCTATGTGGGATGACTCCGTCCCATGAAAAAAAGAGGATTGCCTGGTCCCGGATCTACAAGGAATATTCCTAGTGGGATGTCCTTGACTCTACTTGTCTCCCATCCAAACACCTACAAAAACAGGTCCATCCCATCCCGTCCCACCTAGTCCTTGCAACCAAACACATGGTAATTCAGGGAATAGTGCGGTGGAGTCACAGAGCATTCTAGAATATAAAATTTGAGTCCAACAGGCGCCATTTCATCCACTCCGCTCTTATCATATGACTCACATTTTCATTAATCTTGCCATCCCATTGTAGCATCGATCCCAAATATCAAAAAGTTCCATTCCTAGGCACTACTTGTTCGTCCAAACTAACATTTCTGTTATTTGCCCTAGCACCGCTGAAATCACACCTCATACTCAGTTTTAATTCTACCAAGTCTAAAACCCTTTGATTCTAAAATCCTCCTACATAACTCTAGTTTCCTACCAACACCTATTCTACTCTCATTAGCTAGCACTATATCATCGGCGAAAATTATATACCAAGAGATATCTATTTGTATGTTCTGCGTGACCTCATCCATCACTAGAACAAAAATGTATGGGCTCAGTGTTGACCATTGGTATAGTTTTATCTTAATATAAAAGTCATTAATATCGCTACTACATGCTCTGACATTAATCAAAATATTTTCTTACATATCCTTGTTAGGGTAACATGCTTTGTTGGGATTTTTTTTCATTTGGAGTGCCCACCATATGATCTTTTTTGGCACTTTGTTAAAGGATTTCTTCTAATCGATAAATACCATGTGAAGATCCTTCTTTTGCTCTCTATACTTCTCCATCAACTATTATGTCAAGAGAATACCTTTGAAAGTCCCATAAATTTTTCATATTGTAGTGAAGTGTTATCCAACATTGTTCTACTTAAATATTGCATTTCGATAGCTCAGCACGTAAAATCATTTCTTTTGTTGGAAGAGGTTATGAAGTAATTTGTGTTTTCTAATCGATAGAATAATTGTAGTAACAAAAATCCTTATAATAGGAAAGGGAATTCCTAATTAGGAAAAAAGCATCCAGTTGGCATAAGACATGCTGACATGCATCACACCGTATGTTTTGTTATTGTGAAGGATAAACTCGCAGTGGGGAATACACGTGGAATGGAGAAATCGCTCAAGAAAGAGGCAAGAACTGCTTTAAAACAGAAGATAGAGGATGGTTGAAGACAGTAGCAAATTCCAGCAGGTCAGCGACATAATGTCGGCATATGAAACTACGGAAGTTACTCCCTCCCTCCGCGGTTGTTCTTATACAGGTCGTTAAAAACTGTAAATACCATATGTAATATGAACATTTCAATTGCTTCAGATCACCCTTTCATCTTACAACTCATCAAATAGAGATGTCCTGTTGGATTTCAACATAAAAGGTCTTCTGCAACAGGATAGAGCAAATTACAGGTGTACCCACAGCAAGGATGCACTGGTCATAATGTATTCAGAACATAAGAAACAAAATACTAAAAACCACTGGTTATCTTTGATTCCCCAATGACCAGCAAGAGATATATAGGGGGAGAAAAGAAAATTCAAACAATAAGTGCAATAATAATTTTGATTCCCTATTTCGTCTCACATTGCCATTTTGCGTGCATTTTTGGCCAACAAAGCTAGACCTAAAACCAAAAATCAAAGCAAGGATTGATTCAAGTGCATTAAATAATACAGTGTTTCCATCTCAAAACAAAATCTGGCCACAATTTTCGGTTGGGAACCATGTAAGGTAGCTAAGAACTGAGAACATATTGTATTTAAAACTAAGAAATACAATTTCCAGATGCCATTTGTGTAGCAGTTAATTTAAACAAACATAGAAGCAACTTTGCACGAATCTCTACAAAAAAAAGTAGAATATGCCTTGATCGGACTGAAGTACAAGTAAACTTTAAGGAAAAGGAAAGGGTTACATTTTTTTTGGCATACCACTGCCAAAGTACGCGAGGAGCCGAGGACCATATCAGCCATCCACACCATCTGGTCCAACCTCTCGTGCGCAGTACTGATTTCTTTACTGGTCGATACAATATTCTGTAATCTGTACAGAATGTACTGCGTTTGTTGAGGTGCAAAACTTAAGCAAATACTCAGTACCTATAGGCAAACATGGAAAAGAGATTGGCTTCTAAAATTCGTTTTTTTTCTCTTTATTCCTTTGAATTGTACCAAAAGATTTAACGGTATTTTCTAATTTTTCTGAATTTTTACTATTTTTTTTTTATCTTTTTTACTTATAAAAAACTAATCACTGGCTCGCTGTTATAGTGCTTTTTTTAACCACAATACACATAAAAAAAGCAAAAAACCACCCCTTATAAACCCTTCGGAGCAGCCTAGGTGGAGATAAAAAAAGCCAAAAACCATCCCTTATAAACCCTTTAGAGCAGCCTAGACGGAGATTTCCTGAAAGACATAAAGTAGGCGACGATGAACGCACCACCTATTAATTCTTCAGAATGGTCAATTTGACATTTGATAATGCTGATGGTTCCTGCTCTACTTAGGTGTCACTTATTAGAGCTCCTGCTTCTGATTTATGGCTTCAAACTTCTTAATTTCTTTTTTTCTAGCTTTTTGTCTTTTCTTTTTTCTCTTAATCCTTTGCATTATCTATAATAATATAATATTTTTTATTTTTAAATTTAATTACACTGAAAAAGCTACCGATAGCTATAGTATAAAAAATTACTATAATACAAAATAAATTAGAAGCTAGAGATTAAATGAACGGTAAATGTCACCTACACCAACCCCTAGTGTTCAGAATTTTCTGCACAGCTGCGGTGCTTCATAGTAGCCAGTGCCACCTGTATGAGCCAGCGACTACAATCAGAGTCAAGCTATGCATACAGAGATGAAAACATATGAACTCGCAAGATTCTTGATCTGGGACTCTGGTACTTAACATTGTAGGAAAAATAAACTAGGAAGCTAATAATCTACGGGCACCCACTAGGGTAGAACGGCGTAGGCGTCCCTAGATCGCTGTAGACATTTCATCAACATGTGAATGGCAAATATAGTACTCACTCCAGGCCATACATTAGGGTAGCGGACGGGAAAACCACGAAGCCTCCCTGCTCTCCTCTGCATTCCTGGCACCATCCTGTAATCTGGTTAATAAGTTACTATAGTAGAAGCCAGTGGCAAAGCCAGAACTAAAAGTGAAGATAGATCGAATCATTTATTGAACTAAACCAAGTTGATATAAATATAGTCTTGCTCTTACATAATTTCAAATTCATACAAAAATAGCATAATTAAAGACAAACAATGAAAAATAGAGAAATACAAAGTAGATATCTCGATAATAGAAAACGCATACCCAATGTTGGGATACGGGTAGACCACACTAGCGCAGGTGTAGTGATAGTAGTCGATCGTCCACTGGCCAACCGTCCCCTCCTTGCGATCATCTTGATCAGCACCGCAGTCGCAGCAACGCCTCTACCGAGGTCCACATGTCTAGGGATGGAACACCGTGCATCGACATGCTAGCACCAGCGCACACGGCAGGGGTTATGAGAGGTCGTGGCTAGGGTTTCGATGGGTGTATTTCGGGATGCCTCCCTTAGTCCCACACCTCTCTTTAAATAGTCTCCAATCGGATCCTAATCCGATACGAGTAGGGATTGAATCCCACTTAGAAACTATCATCCGGATCCTTATCGTTCCAGCCCATTAAGTGTGTGACCCTATAGGTTCATATATATTTAGCTATGGGCCGAAAAACTCCTTTCTGACCCATAAGTTAGTAACGGTCCCTAGCAGGACATAACGACTCCCAAACATATATAAAAATCACATCGGACGAACCTATATAGTTCTTATGTACCACTCTTTTTGCCTCATGATACCAGATCGAACTCAAAACGAAAAACGTGCCATCCTATAATAGCTCGATTCTTTACTCGAATCTATAGTGGATTATGAAGTTGTGATTGACTCCTCAATCACATTTGGCATGGTCATACACTTTCTTAATCCAACCACATCGAGGGGCCTAGAAATATCTCTCCTGTTATATAAGAGGGGAAAATTCTATTTTGATCGCTTATATTCCTCCGTATGTTTCATAGTAAACCTAAAAGCTACCTTTATGACCATCCAGTCACGGAGTAGTGTTTGGTAACCTCTAAGTAAACTATTACACATGTAGAAAATAATGACAATCTCAGGAACATACACTTTGTATGAGACCAACTGATGATACTTAAAAGTATAATAATTCCTGCAGTGTCTCATGATAGGTCAATCTAACATCATGTTCCCTAACATGTGTTCATATTATTGATTTGATATTTTGTATCCATGATTCATGATTCATGATCATCGGTCAATACATGTGCTGATCTGTAAATCATAATTATCTCACGTAATGATGTAAGATCATGGATAATTTAGAATAACATTAAAACATGAATAAAGAGTTCTATAAACAAGTCACATACTTAATAATCAATACGAAAGACATTTATTCAAGGGACAAAATAACATATTATTTAAAAGATCATAAACATAGAAGTGATACACTCATCTCCATGATTGCCTCTAAGGCATATCACTAACACAAAAAAATATATAATTATTTTACCATGAGTGCGGAGTAGTGATAAGTCACCTGTCATGGGTGGTAAAGTAGCGTGTGCTGCTTGCTACATGGCCTTCACCCGCCACTCCCTCGACCCCTTCCCTACCACGTTTGCACCCGTAAATCTTTTGTTGCTTTACGAGTCACTCACACCGCACTCCTAGACTGAATAAGGGGAAATGTGTGCCGAGGGTGGGGGTTCTTGCTACCGAGGGCGGGTAGGCTGAAGCCTAACTATAACTAAGCCTGCCCCTTAGCTACGTCCTTGGTGGGAGCTGACGGTGGCAGCGAGCTAGGGTGGCTGATGCTGGCAGGCTAGAGAAGGGGACGACAGCAAGGGAATGAGTCCATGATTCGAAGATCCTGAAGCTGGAGTCGGTTCAATCGTCGTAGCACATGGGTGGTCCCCCCGCTAGGTGGCAGCGTCGTCGAGAGGGGGTCGGAGCATCGGAGTCGTTGGTGAAACGATCACTGGAGGGAGAAGCGAGGGTGGTGTCGCGTGCGAAGGGGGAAGAAACGAAGAACTACGGGCTAAAAATGTTAGAAGGCACGACATGGAGCAAAATTTGGGCATCCAAGCCCTGCCAGGATGGCCCACAACAAGCCAAGCCTAGCCTTTGGGGCCCGCGTGATGTATATATTGAACTGTTTCTTGTGAAATTTTTTGTATTCTTGATAGTCGCTTAACATGCAGGTAACTTAAAGCATGCATGTGAAACGTAGAAGAAAGAAGTTCGTCCGAAGTTGACTCTGTTTATGCTTCTAGAGTTTAAGCTACCCTAGTTTATTACTAAGCTCAAGAGACAAAATTCAAATTCGAAACAAGATCCACTGCAAATCAATACAAACTCGGTAATGCACTTCAATATAGTATTATTAAGTCCAAATTGAAGCTTTATGATATCCATTTGCTTATAGGCTAGATGGTCTCTTGCTACTGAGAAGTTCTTGCAGCTCTTGTCCATCCATATGCTAAGAAATCCTGAGAAAGAAACACACTTTAGTATTCAGCTTTCTGAGGAACGATACAAACTGGCATCATCATAACAACAATATATATAGTTGACCGCTTCTACAGAATACGAGGAAGTAATGCACATGATTTTTTATAGAAAAAAATACTGAATGTGTTAATTATAAATAAGGATGTGCTAATTATTCACCAGATAACAAATTTCAACTAGTTCATACAGTTACAGGCAAATATTTCCTCAATCAAAGACGAACTTATCTCTAAACTAGCGAAGACAGAGAATCAGTTTAGCATTGTTTGATATAGTTTACTAGTGTTTTCGTTCAACAGAATAGCAAGAGAGTTGTAAGTTGTATTGATTTTTGTAGGATTGTCGATGACAATCAGAGAGAGGGTGAATAATTATAAATTGATACCAAAATCGCCTAAACCTGTAGAGACAGCAAAAATAATATAGTAGAGAATATATATTTTTTTACCTCAAATACTGTAGTTCCAGCCCTACTTTCAGTACTGTAGTAGTGTTTGCTTCTCCTGGACCAAAGAAAAGGACGCCGTGCGAACAGAGAAACGGAACGACGAGCTACGGCAACAAGCGACTTCGGCTAATTGATGTGATGGCGCGCACGACGCTGTCTCTCGCACGGCGATTGAGGCAAGCAAAGAAACAACGCTGTCACCTTCGGTCACGCGCGGAACAAGCAATTTTGGACGCTTTTGGCACGGTTACTACCGCAAATTCTAAAAATAGCGCCGGTGGAAGCAAAATTTCAAACCTAGCCCCCAGCCGACCGCACCATTTAACCGGGAGCTAACACGTGGCAATGGTGCGGTCGGGCAGCGCACGACACCGAGGTCATGCGGTCCCCGACCGCACCACTCGGTTGGGCGACGTGACGGGCTGGTGGTGCGGCGCCCGATCGCACGACACCACGAATGGTGCGGCCCCATGGCGCACGACTCGAGTGGTGCGGTACCCGACCGCACCACTCGGCTGGTCACGCGCCACCCCACCGCACCACTCGCTCGACCTCTTTTTAGGGTTTGCGCCGGATTAGGGTTAGGGTTTCGCAAAAAATATAAGTTTTATTTTTTGTTTTAATTACATAGTTATATAAATGTTATGCATACACGTATAATATATTTTTTAGAGTGTGCATCAAATTTATAATATAGAATAGGAGATGCTTCAAAATATGAAATATATTTTGAAAAATCGTTATGTATTGCAGATGATACATGTAGGAATTATTTTTGTAGATTGTTTTTTTTTGAAATATTTTGGTACGTTGTTAATGGTGTTTGAAAAAATATGTATTTGATGTGGAGTGGAGTTTACTGCTAGTGTAAATTTTTTTGCAATTATGAAAATTAAGAATTTTGGTTGGTAGAGTACGAACGAATTTTGTGTGAAGTAACGATTAGTGTAATTGTGATTTTCGTACATTGCGGACCGTGAAAAATATGTTGCACTACCAATAACATTTTTCGATCATGTTATGTTGTTTTATTGGAAGGAATTTAATGAAAAAAATTTATGAGCACAACTATGATATGAACAATTGGACGAAAGGAAGGAAAGTGATATTGAACACGTAGGAATCACTGAATGCGAGAAGACGAGATAATAAGTTTAGCTGAATAGAAATAAACTTCATAATACAGTTGGGAGTAACATGCCGCATACATTTTTATTACATGCATAACATATAGCATGATATGCGACTAACCCACCCAACTGCTCGTAGGACCTACTGTGTGGACCGGGGCCACTTTCCCTTCCTTGCCCGCTCGGCGTTGAACTCCTCCGCGGCCTCTTTTGCCTTAGCCGTTATTTCCCTCTTTCTCTCGCGCTCCCTCTCGCGAGCCTCCCGCTCCCTACGCGTGCACGCTTCGAGATGAGCTTGCGTCTCGCGTTGTATACGCAGGGTGTGCTCGTTCTTCCGGCGCTCCGCCTCCAGCAACTCCTTCTCCCATGTGGCATTCCACTCCTGAAGTCGAGGGTCCATTGGTCCACAGGGTGGATCTTAAGATCGATCCATTTGCGGTAGCCACACAGGGGCTCCGGAGATTGTAAATATAGGGGAGATATTGTTAGTGCGTGCTGTGAAGGAGAAAAGGTAGGGGAAAATGGTGCATGTGGTCGTTACCGGCTGCCGATAGGTTGCGGTGTCAAAACGACGGTTGGGGTAGTCACTGGAGTAGTTTGCGCAACCCTAGTAACGCATACCTAGGCTGATGCGTTCCTTGGAGTTGAAGAACTTGCACGTGTCCCCGCACCAACAAAGGGGAGTGTCTCCCCCCCAGGTGGGAGTTGCGGCGAACGCTCAGTGGGGATGTTCGGGATGGGGTTTTTGCTACGCGGCCGCTCTTTGGGTGGAGCTGACCTCGTAGCACGGTGGGCTTGTTCTACTCGGGCCTGTATAGCCCTTATTTTCTCATCGCGGGCAGCATCGCGGGCGGCAGTTGACCGTGCTAGGTCACGGGTCTCCTCCCATTGCTTCACCATCTTGTCCCATTGATTCTACTATTTTTTTGTCCATTCTGGTGGGGTGAGGGAAGCGCGGTGTAGTATGGGGTTTGGATGTGCAATGCTCGCTGCGAAATGGAATGCACACCAATTTATAGGGTTCGTTTTGTCTCTAATCGTACGTGTAAAGCTTGTCCGCGTGGTCATCTCATTGAGCAAAGCTGCATCTTTTGTCATCTCACTGAGCAAAGCTGCCCCGTTTTGTCATGTCACTGCGCAAAGCTACATCTTATGTCATCTCACTGAGCAAAGCTGCCCCGTTTTGTCATGTCACTGCGCAAAGCTGCATCTTATGTCATCTCACTGAGCAAAGCTGCCCTGTTTTGTCATGTCACCGCACAAAGCTGGCATCTTTAGTCATCTCGCTGAGCAAAGCTGCCCCGTTTTGTCATGTCAGTGCGCAAAGCTGCATCTTATGTCATGTCACTGAGCAAAGCTGCCCCGTTTTGTCATGTTACTGCGCAAAGCTGCATCTTATGTCATCTCACTGAGCAAAGCTGCCCCGTTTTGTCATGGCACTGCGCAAAGCTGGCATGTTTTGTCATCTCACTGAGCAAAGCTGCCCCGTTTTGTCATGTCACTGCGCAAAGCTGCATCTTATGTCATCTCACTTAGCAAAGCTGCCCCGTTTTGTCATGTCACTGCGCAAAGCTGGCATGTTTTGTCATCTCACTAAGCAAAGCTGCCCCGTTTTGTCCTGTCACTGCGCATAGCTGGCATCTTTTGTCTCTACTCCAACGAGTGTAGTGTGGGGTTTGGAAGTGCAGTGTGGCCTGCGAAATGGAATGCACACCAATTTATAGGGTCCATTTTCTCTCTACTCGAACGAGTAAAGCTGGGCGTTCTGCCGTATCACTGCGAAAAGGTTGCGTCGTCATGCCATGTGACTGAGCAAAGCTGCCCCGTGTTGTCATCTCTCTGAGCAAAGCTGCCCCGTGTTGTTATCTCTCTGAGCAAAGCTGACCCGTGTTGTCATGTCACTGCGGAAAGTTGGCGTCTTTTGTCATCTCACTGCGCAAAGCTGCGTCGTTTTTTTATGTCACTGCGCAAAGCAGGCCTCTTTTGTCATGTCACTGAGGAAAGCTGACCTCTTTTATCATCTCACTGAGCAAAGCTGCCCTGTGTTGTCATGTCACTGCGCAAAGCTGGCCGTGTTTGTCATTTCACCGCACAAAGCTGGCATCTTTGGTCATGTCACTGAGCAAAGCTGCCCTGTTTTGTCATGTCACTGCGCAAAGCTGGCCTCTTTGGTCATGTCACTGAGCAAAGCTGCCCTGTTTTGTCATGTCACTGCGCAAAGCTGGCATCTTTTGTCATCTCACTGCGGAAAGCTGTCGTCTTTTTCATTTTTGGTCACTGCAGTAATCTCTCTCGTTTGGTATAAATAGCACGGTTGGGGTCCCATGACATTGTACGCAGAGAACCCTGTAAATTGAACAAAGAAGTATCTTGTCTTTCATGGTGAAACACACCATGTCGGAACCCGAGGGGCCATTCGGATTTGGGTCACTGAAGGAAGACATTCCGTTCGAAAGGAGGGAGATCTTCGGTCCACAGTACCGCTTGATACCAAGCCGGCGTGCTCAACCGGCGTGGCCGAAATGCAGACATAATGATTACGCGGTCGTGATGGCCCGTTCGATGGCAGGCGACGTTTCTTCCGATGCCCAGGCTCCGGGGTATAAATTACTAATAGTACAATTTTTGTTATTGCTTATGGACCCTCCATGTTTACCGTTATTTCCCGCAGATGGCGAAATGTGACTTCTCCCGCTGGATCGACCCTCCTCATGAACGGTATATTGTCCATTATGTGGATACATTATGGGATCGAATATTGGAGTTGGAGGACCGAATCGAGACTCTCACCGAAGAGAACAATGACCTCCGCCAACAGATGCAACGCGAGAGGGGCAACAAGGAGGTTGTGAACATAGGAAGCTCGTATGATTCCACATGTTGCTGCGCGAACCCTAGTTGCATATGTGCGTGCCACTGCCACGACGGCCAGCCACGTCCGAGGCGGCCCCCTCAGCAATTCTCTAGTTGGGGTGCCACGAGACTCGTTTGGCATATAGGCAACAAGGTGTATGGTTGTGTTGTATTTTAGTTGTTGTGTTCGTTGGTGTGTTGATGGTTGTACTACTTGCTATATTTCATGTACGTGCAATGTATGTGTTGTTTCGTGTTGTCATTGCCTGATGCCTTCTTATTCTATGGTCTTTGTGCGTGAGGCTGCCCCCCACACAGCCTATAAAAGGAAGCCATTCCTCGCCTACTCCCTTGCCTTGTTATCACTCACCTCCTGAATTAGTTGTTCCCAATCTGTGTAGTTTTCTTTCGTGCTCACTCCCCCGGACTAGGCAATGAGTCACCTCAGCACCTCATCATCGGCACCCACGGTGATTTGCCCAAAATGCAACACGGTTGTTCGACGTAAGACCTCACAGACGGCCGCGAATCCTGGGCGGCACTACTACAAGTGCCCCTATCACTCGGTGAGTAAGATTGTTTCGGGTTCATTCAAATCGTGGTGGTATGTTTAAAAATCTTGTTCTCATGGAATCGCAGAAAGCCCCTGGTGGTCGCCGATTTTGGGTGTGGGAGGATGAAATGAGCAGTAGGACAGACATTGTTCGCCATGAGAGAGTTGTCGTGGGGGGTTGCAACCCCGTCGGGATGCGGCATCGTTTCGATAGACTGGAGTGGAAGATAAATTTAATGTTGTGTGCTATTTTCTTTCTTGTGTTTATTATTATCGTCAAGTTGTAGTGCTGGAGGTTCTCCTCGTGTATGTTAGTAATGTTTTATGCTATGTTGTACCTTGTGTTTGTTGTTAACGTGTCTTCTCCCGCTGGAGAGTTAATCTATGTATGTGTAATGCATGCTGTGAGGTACAGTGCCCACATGCGTGCATACTTGTCATATTGCAATGAAGCCTTAATTGTAGTTCAAATAATTTCATAAGCCATGCGAAACACAGGAAACCATGGGACGTCACAACAGCACAATTAGAAAAATTCATTCATCATCTCGTCGTCGCCGCCTCGGACGGTGTATCTGATCCTCTGAGAAGGTGAAGAGCGCGGTGCATCTTGAAGATCGTAGTGCGAGGGTTGTGTCCGAGGTGGTGGTGGGTACAACTCAGTGGAGAGTTGCGACGGCTGACCAAAAATAGAGCTCAACCATTCGGAGGAGGGGTCTACGTCCTGCTTAGATGGTACAGCTGAATTAGGCAATGGAAAAAACAAAAAATGTTCATACTGAGTAGTAATGTCATAAGGCATTTACCTGGGAAGACTGAAACGCTGATGGACCACCGTGAACTTGCTGGCCCTGTCCGAATGACGATGACGATGCGAAATCACCCATGTACTCCTGCGCCGTGTAACCTTGGTACGTTTGCCTGAACCACTCGTCCCGCCCCTGCATGTGCGCTCGGGTGGACTGACCACCATGCGCGAATGTGTCGAACGTCATCGTCGGTTGCTGCTGCGAGTCAGGGTCGCTTTCTGTAGGGAATGTTCGCTCGTCCGCCGCCCTCCGGGATGACGACGGCTGTAGCAACGTGCTATCTTGTCGCAAGTGCTGCAGGAAAAACGCGTGGTTACGAATAACTGGCAATCGATTGGACAAACAAACTGTTGGCAAATGTCGTACCGCTGGTCCCAAGCGCTGGGAGGACGAGCGAGCGCAGCTGGGATGACCGCCGGACAGCGACGGACGACCGCCGGACTGCGATGGATGTGTTGACGGTGGTGCTGACGGCGGTGCTGAAGGTGGTGCTGACGGCACTGCTGACGGGTGTGGCGCTGCCCGCTGTTCTCTGCGTAGGCATCGTGCATGCACATCATCCCTGTGCCGACTACAGCTCATGGACCTGATCGCAGACCTGGCCTCACCGAGGACGGTACGCACTGAAGAAAGCACCCGGGAGCCGCCCTGCCCATGCTGGATCATCTGAACAACCTCGTCCTCAATACAATGCATGCACTCGTACTGCAGGTAAACAAACAATGAGTTAAAACGTACTGTACGTAAATAAACAATGAGTTAAATCGTACTGCATGTAAACGTACCGCCTCGTCGTGACGTGCTGCTCGATGACGGTCCGGCCCTGCCCATATGGCATCCTCGTGCGCGACCTCTGTAGGACGGTGTGGGGCAGGCCCAGTAAGCCTGCTGCGGGTACGTGGAAGGTACCACTCTAGGTACGCACTATATGTGTCGATGTCGTATGGCTTACTCTCATCCACAACCTCCGTGCTCACTAAGTCACACCACAGGTCTGTCCACGGGCGCTGTGTGCCCGTCCAGTCGTCACCCCGGTGACCTCTTCTAGTTTGCCTGCAAGTTAGTCCACAAATTGCATAATTAGTATTACCAACACATTACTACATTGCGTAAAGTTACCATGCAATGACTTACCGGTGGGCCTTCGGTGGTAGTGCCCGTCCTGGGAGGGGTGGCACGTGCTGGTGGCGGTGAAACTGTCTCATCACTCTCTGGGGTTATATGGCTCGACGAAGTGGGAGAAGACGAGGTGGCAGGTCGTCAACCAGTACGTGTGGTCTTGGTGGCACTGAGATGACAACCCGTGCGGGGCTATGCCCTGAATGAATTGTGCATCCCATGGGAACCAGACTATGTCTTTATCATGAAGCTGCTCGAACTGGTTATGGAAATCTGTGTACACACGCCTTGGTCTCTCCCTGGTCCACCGCAGCTGACCATGTGTCCAACGCGTCCCCATAGTCGGCCCATTTATGGGGTCATCGCCACCAGCCTCATCGTAGAAGTCCGGGATGAGGTCGTAAGGGTGCACGACCCTCTCGATCTTAGGCCTCCCAACCGGGAAGTGCACCCAAGACCAGTACTGTAGGAGCACGTAGCAAACTGCCAAGACCGGCTCGCTGGCCTCAGTACGCTGACAGGCATCACACAAGCCTCGGTACGTGGCGCTAAGGACTGCAGATCCCGAGCTGTACTGTGGCACCTGGCCAGGCAAGGCATCCGCTAAGGACTCCGCAAGGTGTATGTACGTAGGATGCACGGAGGCTCCAGTGGTCGTAGGAAACAAGACCCACCCGAATAAACAAAAGGAGGTATGCCACGAGGTGCGTCCGCACGACCCCCTCAGGGGCGTGCACAGGGAGGTCATGAACTGTCGTAGCCACGAGTGTGGCACACCAGACATGCTGTCTGGGATCGGGTGACCGAACCGGGCAGCCAGGGCGACCTTCCAGTTTGCCGCCTTGGGGGGTGGCACAACTGCTGTACCATGGAGGGGTAGACCTGTCAGCATGCACACGTCCTGAAGTGTAACAGTCATCTCGCCCCACCAGAAGTGGAAGGTGTGAGTCTCCAGTCTCCAACGATCCACGAGTGCGGACAACAACGCCGCATCGAACTGCAACGCATACGGAACATCCAGCATGCGAGCAATGGGCAAAAGGCCGGTGTCTCGCAGCAGTGGGATGTACCGCTCGTCTAGAGGCCAGTGCTCTAGGGGGCCCCTAAGGATGAAACTCGGAGGGCCTTCAGCGTCAGCAGATGACCACGCAGTGCATCGGTGCTGGTCATCCCAACGGGGCTCAAGCAACTCGTACGCCATCTCCTGCGGATGAATGAAAACAAGTCAGTACGCAGTGTCATGAGAATATGCAACATACGTAATTTGCAGGTAATGACAATAAAGTGTGAAATAAATGACAACATAATATGCAACAAACGTAATTTGCAGCGAATGACAACAAAGTGCGCAACAGATGACAAGATAATTTCCAACAAACCTAATTTGCAGCGAACCACAACAAATGATAATGCAATATCGAATAAGTCAGAACATAATTTCGAAGAAATGATTCAAACAAATTGTACACGCAAATATTTCCGTAACATACATTCAGCATAGGTGAAAGGATGCAAGATCATGTGCTCGCATACACAAGATGAGCACAACAAAGGCCCTTAATAGTTTAAAAACACGGAACCAGCTGTGAACAACGAAGAACCATGTGCTTCATACTATGGAGCGTTACTTGATGTCGGCCTGTTTGGGCACTGCCTAAATGAATGGCCAACCGTCTTGCATAGTCTGCACTTCAGGCGCCGAACCCGATCCCCACGCTGGCTATCATCCATGTCATTGCGAATGCGACGGCTTTGTCGTCGCCCACGACCGACGTGCTTCAGTGCATCGTTCGGCACCCACTTGATCTGCCCTAGCCAGAGGTCCCTATAATGCATGTCCACCCGTACGAATGGAACTCCGTGCTTCAGGTTTCAAACAGGTGCTTCATGTCATAGTACTTTGAGATGTAATGCGTGGGTGCCTGGTTCCATAACGCGCATGCCGCGTACACGTGGGAGCATGGCTTGTGTAGAAGTTGCGGCTTGTTGCAGGTGCAAGATGCTCTGTCATCAATCGTGCACACCTGCTTACGATCCCCTCTAGCCTGCCCCATCATGTACTTCTGTCTGAGGCGGACCTCGAACTTCCTCCGTAAGACATCCATGGTCTGAGCAATATGCGAACGAGCCTTCTCCATCTTCTTGTCCATGTAGGCCCGCGCTACCTCGGAGAATTCTTTGCCTTCGTCCATATGCTGCTTCGCCATCATGGCTCTATTGACGAAGTATCCAACTGAACGGTTCCAGGTCTCTTCCATGATTGCAGTGATAGGTAGGGATCTCACGCTCTTTAGAACACCATTGTACACCTTGGACATGTTTGTCGTCATGATTCCATAACTTGCTCCACCGGTATCATGCAGTAGAGACCACATCTCCAAGTCAGGTGCATTGGACTGAACCCATTATGTGAACTCCCCAAGTCTCGTGGAGCCTCCCTCCACAGCCTCCGCTTCAGCCTGCTCGAGACGCCTTACATGCTTGCTGGTCTCCTGATCAAGGTGCCTCCACAAGGCCTCAAACTTCCTCTTCTGGTTCTGCATACAAAGCTTTTTGAACATCTTCATTAGTTTCTTGCTTTGGAACCTTCTGTGGATGTTCGCTGCAAGATGCCTCATGCACCACCGGTTCTTCATGTCATTCCACTAGAAGGGACGCTGTGTCCCGTTCTGCATCGTTCGCATTGCAGACAGCAAGCCTGCATTGCGGTCCGAGATGACACACACATCGGGCCGATCTTGTACTACGGCCTGCTTCACATTGGCAAGGAACCACAACCAGCTCTCTGTATTCTCATTCTCTACAATTGCAAATGCCACTGGGAGTAACTGGTCATTTGCGTCTGCTGCAACCGCGGTTAGAATAGTACCCTTGTACTTGCTAGATAGGAATGTGCCGTCCATCGTTAGCACTGGACGGCACCACTTGAAGCCTTCTATTGCTTGATGGAAGGCCCAGAACACTCTGTCAAGCACAAAACAATTCAGCCCTCGAGTCTCATGAACCCGCTCGTACTTGTTAATGTATGTGCCTAGGTTTGCTCCTGCAATCTGACACAACATTCTTGGGACCAGATCATATGCCTCCTCATACGTCCCGAACATACTTTGCAGGACCTTCTGTTTTCCCCGCCACACCATCTTGTAGCTGACATGAAACCCCACCGCGTTCGCTACCTCCGCCATGAGAACCTTAAGAGAAATGGATACATTTGCAGCCACAAGATGCCTTATCAGCTCCGCAACATATGACGACGTCATGTTGCGGTGCCTATGTAGTGGCGCCGCAAGCTCACAAGTGTGATCCTTTAGCACCGTTATCCGAAAGTTCGTGGCAGCACCTCTAAACCGCTGCGCACGGACCTTGCCAGGGCAGGAGCTGTCGACACACTTCACAATGTAGGTGTCAGGGTTGGACCTATGCATCCGATATGTCCGGCTGATGTTGACGACGTATGTGGCAGTAGCTTGCTGTGCAGCACTCTTGTTACGGAAGCTCTGCCCTACAACGAGTGTGCCTTCATTGAATCCCCACTTTGCCTCCTCCGCCCGTGGCAGAACTAGGGATTTGGCTGCGATGTCGTCCAATCTGGACGGCATGTACGCACCCTCCGTGGTGACAACACCACCTAACACACCTCCCACTGTAGGTTCCCTTTCTTCCTCCTCTCCTGAACTGGCTGTTTCCTCATCCTCCTCCTCCTCGCTTTCCACTTCCTCCACCTGGTTCGCAAGGTACTCATGACAGTCAACACGGGCGGCCCACCACCTCTCCGCACCTTCATTCGGCTGAAAATTCTCCACGCGCCTCCGCAGGTCTCCATCTCCCATTGTCTCATTGACTCCTTCTCCTTCACCAGCATCTTCATGACCATCGGAGAGTAATGCAGGTTCTACATCTCCGCTAGCACCAGCAGAGCCACCCATGGCGGATGATTCTGTCCTCTCCATGAATTGAACATACACCATTGGCCTGGTATAAATGACTGCCTCAGGGTTGCAGACGACCTCCATGTAGTTCGCCCATGAAGCGTCGCTCGTCACCTTTATAAGTTGCCACACTACCTCCCCTACACCACCTACAACTGCGGCATACACTGTCTCGATCCGTAATTTGTTCCTTGCGGTGTCCCGATCGAATGCGGAACGCACGCATCTCCGTAGCTCCGACAGGCTCATGGTGTTCAGATTGGGTGCCCGGATCACGGGTCACAATTACCCAGGTCTGCCCCGTACGGCCCGTCGCGTACAAGACCACTTCCGTAGAACATGAACAAGTCTTGGATGTCACCCATGGCGTACCTAACATAAGTCCATACTGAACCCTCTTAGTATATATAACATGCAACAAATGTACCATCATACAGTATATAGCATGTACCACATACAAGCGTAATATTTCTATCTCAATTTCGTTGTTCTACCTATCCCATACAAATATTAATGGTACTTTTTTTATTTATACATCTAATTTTTATTTCATTTATGGAGTGCGCTAATAAATTCCTATATAAATCAAATTAGTACTGCAATGTACTTACTTTTCCCAATTCTCTAATTTACATATCTTACTTGCTATTTTCTGTCATGAATAATTTACAATTTCTACAAATTTCTGTCCTAATTAGTATTATTATTCTTCTACTTAAATCACCAATCCAACTACTCATTTTTCTTCATTTTCAACTTATGAATTCTACGAGCATCAGAGACATGAGACATTAACCTTTTCCTCCTTCGGTTACAAGACTACAATTCACAACTCCACGCTCCACACCACTGAGTAAATTGAGGAAAAATATGCCACTTCAAATGCTTCTATCCTGTAATTAGTACATGTATTTAATGAATACATCTGAGCACAAATTTTTACAAAACAAAGACACAGATTTGTAATTGAAACCATTGTGTATCATACAAGTGATTAAGTACCAGTAGCTACGCAAATGGCCCTTCCGACTAGCAATGTGCTTTACAATGACATCGTTGAAATGTAGTTACATTCGAGTTAACATTTTATTTAAATTACTGTTCACAAGAGCAGTACAAAAATTCATCACATAAAATATAAAATACAATACACTACAACAACAAACATTTTATCAAAAAACATACAATACACTACAACTACAAACAACTACAAACATTTTACATTACTGTTCACAACAGCAGTACATGATTTTTTCACATAAAATATAAAATACAATACAATACAACTACAAACATTTTATCAAAATATGACATGCAGCAACTCCGTACAGAACGTTTATGCTAATTACAAGCTAATTAGTACGATAACAATACAGACGTATGGAGATGATATTTACCTTTTCTTGAAGCTCACGAGGCGATCTACAACTTTCACATTTGCCAAAACTCCTGATTCCAAACAAAAAGACTCTAAATCTTGTGCTCGTTCGCGTTTCTTCCTTCACTTCCCTCCCTCCCTTGCCCTGCAGTTTTCCTGCTTTGGCTAACCTTCTGCCGTCAAAACCACGAAACGTAGCTGCCCCAACTCTTTTTATGCTGCTCTGAGCAGGCGCTTCTGGTGGGGGACGGAGAATACCATGCACGAAGAGCTGGCACGTGTGCATGGCATGTAATAATATCATGCCAACATGCAATGCATAAAGCCAACATGCCAACACGGGCAGCATGCATAAAGCCAGCCAAAGCACTGCATGCAGCTACGGACGCAGAACTTTCGGTGGGTTGAAGTGACGCGAATAGTGCAGCCACCGAATGGTGCGCTCCCCCGGCGCATGATACGGCTAATCCGAGCCGAGTGGTGCGGTCAGGGACCGCACGATCTCGGTGTCGTACGCTCCCCGGCCGCACGATTTCCACGTGTCAATCCCAGGTTAATCGTGCGGTCGGTAGGGGGCCAGATCGGAAATTTTGTTTCGCGGGGAGCTATTTCGGGAATTTCGGGTACCAACAGTGCTAAAAGTGTCCAAATTTCCGAAACAAGCCAGTCGAGACAACGCACTGCCGTAGAACCCGAGGACCAAAAGACGACGCTGCCCTTAGTTCCTGGCGAACTCTCGGCAAGAAAAATTTCCACGCATACAGCCGCTCAACATGAAAACCATTGGCCATACACTCGACGTGCATGCTGCCATCACTTCTTTATCCCCAAATCCATGTCTCAGCCAGATCTCACCTAATCACCTGCATGCATTAATTAGAAGCACAAGAAAAATCACAAAAGCAAACACCTTTTTCTCTAGACTTCACGTTTGCACTCCAGCCATCAAAAAACCTCCAATTATGTAGTCATGAGACCAACACAAAAAGCCAACAAAGACTCACGTATGGAATTCCAAAACCAAGATCCTCTTTTTATTAATCTCAAGTCTCGGCAAAAAACTACCTCCCTCTTGCAGTTAGTCCCCGATCACCGTGAAAAGCCTCACGACTGGACCACTTTTCCATCCAGCTGCCACGCTCCTTTTCTTTTATCTCCAAAAGCCACGTCCAACTTGTAATCCTATACGATGCCTAGATGCAGCTCCCTCTAATACAAACTCATTTTGAGAGACCATGTGGAGGTCATCCCATGTGTATGATGAGTAATTGACATCGGTTTAGGAAAGTCGAGTTTGGATTGTGTGGTCGGATCTTGTCATTGCGTGGAGCAACGGGCTCGGTCGGACTTGGTCAACCTTGGTCGTATGGGATTAGGATGCATATTCTGATGGTTCGACAGGTTTGGACTTCGTCATGCGTACGTATGATGTTTTGATGCTATTTATACTTTCATGTATCGAACGGTGCTATTTGATGTGTTTCTTGTCTATGTTGGCTGCAGGACATCGAGGCGGAGTCGTGGCGACACACGGGGTGACCGGACTAGACACGGGCGGTGTCGAGGTCAGAACGGTCGGATGTGTCGAAGACGGCAGAGATTCGATGTGGTTGCGAGGCTTGGACGACAAGGAGCGCGGAAGCTTCCTGGAAGGTGCAGGAGGGGCGAAATGGTGATTTCGCGAGGCTGCAAAAGCGGAAGCGGGCACCGTTCGGGTTTAGCGGGTGTAACAGGTTCGAGACCCGTTAGCCAAGGGCTATAAATAGAGGTGGGTGGCTGCATGCCCACTCATGCACTCCAAGGGTTCTAGGGTTTGCTTTAGTCAAAATGAGCTTTAAAGTTGGTTTGGCTTTAGGCTTTAGTTGGTGAGGCTTTGGTAGTGGAGAATTGTTGGAGAGGGCAGAGTATGTGTCTCCTTCGATGTCCCCTATGTGAGAGCTCTGTGTGTTCTTGAGTGCCCTCTCTAGCAAGCATGTATGTGTGTGTGTGTGTGTTCTTGAGACTAGAGATGGGAGGTAGAGAGGGTGTGAGTTGATTCTCCATTGTAATCATGTATCTCCTTTCCTCTCTATCAATATGAGATGGCTTTGGTTGATGTTGATTAAGTCTCTGGTTCTCTGTTGCTTATTTTCCTTCGATGCCTTCTATGTGTGATTTCTGAGATTTTTGTTGTTGGCTCGATTCTTGGGGAGAAGGCCCAAAATGGGTTGCTGTGATCTAGGAGATGCCCAAAAGCCATTTGGCTAGTCAATCCTATGAGCAAACCATGTTTAATTTCAGGTTTTCCATTTTGGCCTACTCTGCTCTTCGTTTTCATTCCTAGGGTTTGAGGTGGATTTTTATTCCCTTCATAAGATGGCCTGAAATTTGGTCTCTCAGATGCTTATATCATTGCTAAGGTATTTGCAAAAGATCAGGATCAAAGGACTTGGGATTGATGAGTAATTTGGATTTTGGTTCAGTTTGTGCAAAAGTTTCAGATTTTGTCATAATCTGAAATTCTTGTTCTTTGGCTGAATTTCCTTGATGTCTTAGGTCCCATGGCTATTTAGTTTATAGTCATTATTGATTGACCTGAAATCAACATGTTCTCTTTTGTCAATTTCTCTGTTTTTGGTCTGAAAATGAGGTCTTCGGCTGGCTGTTTTCAGCTGTAGTAAGGGCATTTCTCTTGCTATTTTTAGCTGCAGAAACAGCAGCTTCCTTTGTTGTTTTTAGCTGCAGAAACAGCAGCTTCTCGTGCTGTTTTCAGCTACAGAAACAACACTTCGGCTTGCTGTTTCCAGCTGCAGAAATAGCACTTCTCTTGCTGTTTTTAGCTGCAGAAATAGCAGCTTTTCTCAGTCTTGTCCCTTGCTCTCGGCCGGATTTCTAAATTTCAGTTTTAATGTTTTTGTTGATTCAATTTCAGTCCTTTTCGCTTCTTAAATTTTCAGGTTCTCAATCGTACTCGGTTTCTTGTTCTCATTTCTCTGCAAGGTCTATTTCATGGTCTAAAATTCTATTTCACTGACCTGTGAAACATAATTGTTGGTTTGTAGTCTTTTCAGCCAAGTCGGTTTCATCCTTTTTGTCAGTCTTGGTTTTCCAGCGAGTATTAATTTTCTTGCTTCATAGCTTCGCTAGCTATCGGAGAAGAAAATGCCGTGGCTACTCGGGGGCGATTTTTGAAGGCACCATTCATCCCCCCTCTGTTGCCATTTCCGATCCTACAATTGGTATCAGAGCCGGTTGGCTCTCATCTATAGATCTTAACCGGTCTGTGAGCCATGGCGACAGACAAGTACTCGACCAAGCCCCCGATCTTCGATGGGATCGACTATCCCTTCTGGAAGAGTCGGATGGAGACCTACATCCAGGCTCAGGGCTACGCCATCTGGCGTAAGGTCAAAGTACGTTTTGTTGTTCCTGCCGATGAGAACATCAATGTTGGAAATGCATGATGTTGAAGCGAACGCTAAGGCATGGAACATCATTATCCAGGGCCTGAGTCATAGCGAGTTTGACCGCATATCTCATCTTTCGTCTGCCTTCGATATCTGGGAGACCCTAGATGCATACCATGAGGGCACCACCCAAATTAAGACGGTGAGACAGGACCAGTTCAAGCGTGACTACAACAAATTTGAGATGCTTGCTGGTGAGTCTTTGGATGAGTGTTTTGCGTGTTTTTATAAGATTTTGAGCAACCTCCGAGCGGTCGGTCTCACATACCCCGACTCGGACAACGCTCGTCAGATGCTCGCTGCACTCGACCTTCGTGTTTGTGAGATGAAGGTGACTACCATCAAGGACACCACCGACCTCTCGACTTTGACTCTTGATGCGTTGTACTCACACCTCAAGACTCACGAGATTGACATTGTCTCTCGCAAGTTGAAGTCGTAGTCACGGCTCTAGTCACTAATCCCACTCTGGCTTCTGATTGTTCTTCCGATTCGCTATGTGGTTTCTCCCTTGCTGCTCTATGTGACGTAACTGATGATCAGTTAGAGCAGCTTGAGGATGGACAGCTGGCCCTCCTAGCTCGGAAGTTCTCTCATGCTTACAAGAGGAGGAGGGACAGAAAGACAGGCGGACCAGTCATTTGCTTCGAGTGTGGTGGCCCCAACCACATTCGGGCAAACTGCCCCAAGCTGGAGAAGGGCAAGAACGACTACGGCGGTTCGGGCAAGATCGACTACACCGACAAGAACTGCAACAAGAAGCCTCCAGCTCCTACACAAGGCAAGAAGAAGTTCCGCAACCTTGGCAAAGCCAAGAAGCTGTTCCATCGCGTCCTCACCGCCTTCGATGACCTCGACCTCAACGAGGTGGAGGGATGGAGCGACGACGACGGGACGGGTGACCAAGACCCTAAGGGCGGCGACGACTTCTCCGGCATGTGCTTCATGGCCCTTGAGGGCGAACTGAGCGACAGCGAGCTGTACTCTGACTCGGACGAGGTATGCCCCACCTACGACCAGCTCAATCATGCTTTTCTTAAGCTAGGTGGATTTCATGCTAGAGCTAGGGCTAGGTTTACTGAGTTAGAGAAGAAAGTAGATAGATTGTCACTAGAGATTATTGCTCTTACATCTGCTCCCTCTAGTGATGATTGTGATACTTGCTGTGCTCTGTTGGGTGACATGGAGAAATTAAGGACCTCGCATGATAGTCTGTCCTCTGAACTTGATATTGTTAAGGTGGAGAACATTAGTCTTCTTGCTGAGCTTGAGATGAGTAGAGTAGCGCCTATTTCATCTAGTTCTGTCGAGACTATTGCATGCACCTCATGTGAGGATAAGGACAATGCTGTTAGAGGTCTTTATACCACACTTCTGGATCTGCCCGAGTCTTGTGAAAATTGCAATAATCTGAAGATGAACCTAAAACAGGCAGATCATAAAATTGCTGAATTACAAGCTTTCCTTGAGCCGATTGCTTCATGTGTGAATTGTCCCAAGCTTACTGCTGAGCTTGAAGCTGTCTCCAAACAGTTCCAAGAATTAGTTGATGACAACAATAGATTGGCTCAAACTGCTTCTAAGGACCCTGTTAGCTCACCATGCATTAATTGTAACAAACTAAAATCTGATTTGAATGCTTTGGATGAGAAATGTGTGAAGCTAACTAAGGACCTTCTAGAGAGGCCACCTTGTGCTTGTAATGTGATTGTGAAGAAGGGGGAGAAGCCCCAGGGTAAGGTAGAAACGCTTAGCGACGTGAACAAACTGGCTAGTAGTAGGACTGTTCCCTCAGAGTTGGCTGTGCGTGCACAAGCCATTCTTTCCTCTACTGTTGGTTCTTCTTCTGCTCCCTTACCTTCTGCTGTCTCCTCTTCTCCCTGCACCTCTTGCATCTCTCTCTTTCGGGAGTGTCAGTATCTTATGAACACTCTCGAGAGATTTGTAGGCGGCAAGAAGAAGCTTAATCTTATTCTAGACCAATCTAAGATTTGCAAGTTCAATCAGGGTCTAGGATATGATTTCTATGAGGACATGAGGAAGCATCCACCCGCCGTGCTCAGACCCATAACACCAGGTGTGATCGAGACTGAGCCCAGGACCGAGAAAGTCCAGTTTAAGTCAGCGGGCTTTGTCCAAGAGATTTCTGACAGTAAGGTGAGTCCACTTGCTGCTTCAGCCTCTCAGAAGGCGAAGCCTCCCTGTGCTACTTCTACCTCTCAGAAGGTGAAGTATCACTGCATCTTCTGTCAAAAGGATGGACACTCAGTTGATCGATGCTTCAGACGCACCAAGATTGCGCGTAGAGACCGTGCTGAGACACTTAGGCGTATTCAGGGTCAGCCCCAGATCCTGAGTGCACCTAAGACAAGCACGAGGTCTAGGTTTGTTCTAGCTGATGGGTTTGGGCAGCACCGAGGACTTGGTTTTTCTGAGTCTTCTGGTTTTCGTCCTCATGCTGCTCTTGGTCGTGACTTCCATCGTCCTGAGGGTAGATTTCGTTTCCCCCGTCGAGATAGCTACCCGCGGCGTGATCTGCCTGTTGCCGGTGCTCCGACTCGCTCCCCCGTAGCAGTTGGACCCAGCAACAGCTTCAGGTCTACTCGAAGATCTTTTGCTTCTTTGAGTGACAGAGATCGTAGGGTAGATAGAGGTCAGTCGTGCTTGACTACTTCAGCTGCTCGACGTGTTACTCAGTATTGTGGTGCCAAAATCACTTTTGATTTATCCCAGTACTGAGACTTTACTCTCTGCTTGACTCAGGTTCACCGGGCAGGGAAGGGAAATGTTTGGCTCGTAGACTCCAGGTGTTCACGACACATGACCGGAGACTCCCGTTGGGTTTCTTCCCTTGCCCGTGCTCCAGGTGATGAGATGATCACCTTCGGAGATGCTTCTTTTGGGCGCATCATCGCCAAAGGTACTGTGCGCGTTAATGATTCATTTCTTCTGCTCTGTCTTCTCGCGCGGTGGAGAGAGTGAATGGCGAGCGAGCAGGCGTGGGGAAGAAAAGGGGCTTGGCCGTCGGGCTGTTTCACATGCAGTCGCCCCCCCCCCCCCGTTGGGCGACTCTTCTTTATGTCGCCGAACGGGGGGCGATTCAATTGAATCGCTTAACGGGGAGGCGATTGCATTTAATCGCCCAACGGTTACCAGATTCTTTTTAAGTCGCGTTTTGGTGGGGCGACAAGCGTAAATCGCCCAATGGTTTGGCGACTCGAGCCTATTTGTGTAAAAAATTTTGTCGCGGGTATATTTCTGTATTTTCGAATAAAAAATGGGTTATCCGTACAAAAATTTCCCTCCACATGTGCTAAGAATTACCACATCACAGAGACGCTAACTTGCCTTTTTCCTCTGTAGTGTGCAGCAAGCTTAGTGGGACCTACAAAGTAATAAGAAAAGGTAGTGTACAGCAACCGTGCCCAATATTTGAGAAAGCTATACATACAGTACTTTGCAGCAAGTCAGAAATTGATCAATTTCTTTCAGATTTTGCTCGGTAGTTTGGAAGCTATACAAAAAATAAAAATAGGTAGACCAACACTATGAAAGAAATATGAAATCTTGTAAAACATTCTGAATCCAACAATAAATGGTATGGAAAATTGCGGCCTGTAAGGCTGTAAGCAACACCATAGAGTTGGCATACTAATCCACAAGCTGCTAATTCATAGGGCACAACTAATCAAAATTTAGTCAATTGAAAAGATCAACCTAAAATCACATGCAACCAAGCAAGCCTAACAATAAATAAATAAAAATAAGACTAATGTATCAATTCTAAGTAATAACGATTGGTTAAAGTTCATAATCACAAGTCTCCCTCCTAGATTGTTCTCTAGCATTCAGATCCACAAAGAGAACTATATTCATCTCAGCTGTGTGGGGGTGCCATCACAAATGGCTCATCCAATCCATGCATGTTTAGTCTCTAGAAAAATTCTATTTCATGCATAGCACATTCAATCTAAATACTATTGTGGGGGGCAAAATGAAACCGATATGGAGATGAACTATAACCTAAGCTATTTAGGAAGGGACAAACCTTGTGCTCACACATCAAAAGTGCAAATAAAACTCCTGAATCAATAATGTCCTGCAAAAACTACGCTTGCCACCTGCCTTGTTGATTGGGTAAGGGGAAGGCATGTGTATGCATGATGAAATGTAGCAGGATTCTTGTAGAACAGTTCAATTGAATTTCAATTTATCATTAAAAGTAAAAAAATTGTATATGGCATAAGATGGATCACAAGCGAAGAAAAGAACAAAACTGACTAGCTGAATGCATGTATAAGAGATAGGAAAACTGCGCCCATGCCACCGAGTTGGGATTCTTCTCAAAGCACCTATTGGCTAACTTTGTCAAAATAAGCAACATCTGCAAATTCATGTTTTCAGACAGAGAAATTAGGATAAAAATGGAAGAGTAATTTTGTACGAAGCCCATAAAATTTAATTATATTAAGATGAATGCAGCAGTGGGTGCACTTGACCATACATGAGCTCTAGTTGTCCCCTCAATCCTTTGTATGACTCTTCAGTACAACTTATACAAACTAAATATATTGGACCGTATCTTACGTCATCATGTATCAAGCAAAGTATGCATGTACAAACCCATAAATAAATCAAATTGGAACATACAACAAAACACTAAACTTTCCACAAATAATAATATTTCCCTTTAATACATAAAGTGAATCAACCAATTAAAAGCATCACGTTAGCTGTCCTTATGTTTATTATGACTTATGACAAGCTAACCATTAATATGCAGAGATAGCTTGCTGCAAGAGATGGAAATGTCAGCTTGCTGCTGGAAAATATATTGATTGAAGACCGGCTGGTAGATTACTTCTTGCATATGAATTTCTATGGTTAATTTGCTTTTTTTATTAAGATGTAGTTTGTTACTGATGTAAAAGCTAGGCCAAATTAGCTCTTTGTGAATTGCTTAGACATCTATAGCAGTATAATTTTGGAAGGTACCTCAATAGCAGCCTTGCAGAACAATATCATGTGCTTCAAAACATGCTGCCAACAAATGATAGAAGTGTACAAACATTATTTACATGAGCATTAAGAGAAATTCACTTTAATTTTCCAAGGCCAACGAAGCTCTAAGAAAATATACGCTTACTGATCTTTCTCCTCCATAAATATCATTGTAACGGTGCTGGAAGGGAGGGGCTTCTATGAACACAAAATTAACTCTATTTACGAAGTGCAACCTTCAAGTGAGATATGCCTCCATTGCCCTGTGCGCTGCTTGGGTCCAGGCATATCCACCTGGTCCTAGGGCCTTGGTGCACGATGTAACTCTAGCACTAGGTTTCGCAAAAGTGAATGTGGATGGTGTTCATGCCAATTTGGAGGTCGTCCCACTGCAGATGCCCCCAAATGACATGGTCATGACTCTAGGGCAACCCATTAGAATATTCATCTAATGGCCCAAGAGGGACATCTGCCTAGAGGCTCCTCCACTAGGGCCAAGTGCGTGAGAGCTATCTGCACTGGTGCCAAATCCACAGGGCTATCCACACTAGAGCTACCTGCACCGGTGCCAAGTCCATGGGGGATATCCGCACTAGAGCTACTTGCACCGGTACCAAGTCCACAGGGGCTATCCGCACCAGAGTTACCTACACCGATGCGGCAAGAGCGCGGTGCATCTACATATCATGCCCAGTTGACCGAGGCGTTAAGGGCAAACTGAAGAAGACCGATAATGATATCATCTACTTGCCATTGGCCTAAAAATTCATGCTAGGGGAGCTGTTGGTTGTCCCGATAAAGCACCTCCAAACCATAGGACTGGCTTGCTAGAGATTGCTTGCATGGTACATGGAACAGACCAACAAGCCAGAGGGACAACGGCGCTCAAGTGTCACTGTTAAGTTCATGCCGCATCATCTTCAGCATGATATTCATGACTATGTCTTCACAGTGACCTTTGAGGACTTATTCTTTCTCTTCACACTTGACGCCCTCCACGCCTCACTCATTTGATGTTGGACACTGTAAGTGTGTATAATCACGGTCTACGTTCATGTAATACCGTTTCACTCGGTGAGTAAGCTTGTTTCGAGTTCGTTCAAATCATGTAGGTATGTTACAAAATCTTCTTCTCATGAAATTGTAGGAAGCCATAGGCGGTTGCCGATTCTGGGTATGGGAGGATGAAATAGGCACTAGGACCGGCATTGTTCCACATGAGAGAGTTGTCATGGGGGGTAGCGACCCTTTCGAGATGCGGCATCGTTTCGATAAACTGGAGTGGAAGATTAATTTAATGTTATGTGTTATTTTCTTTCTTGTGTTTATTGTTATCGTCAAGTTGTAGTGCTCGAGGGTTGTTCTCATTCATGTTGGTAATGTTATGTGCTATTTTCTTTCTTATGTTTATTGTTATCACCAGCTGTAGTGCTAGAGGGTTGATCTATGTATGTGTAATGCAAGTTGTTACCTATAGTGGCCATATGCGTACGAACTCGTCATATTAGAATGATGCCTTTTTTATTGGTAAAGAAATTTCAGAAGCACATTACAATGGGAAGATTATTATTTGCACAAGGTGGCGTGGATATGTATTACACATACGTACATCGTACAAATGATTATGAGTAACAACACGACATTACAAAAGTTGAAATACATGAACTCATTGTGCATCTGGCCATCGCTTCCTCTGACAGTGTATGTGATCCTCAAAGAAGGTGAACCTATGAGGGGAATGTGGTGCGTCTTGAAGGTCGTACTGTGAAGCCTACATCCGAGGCAATGCTGCGGAGAACTCCGTGGAGAGTTGCGACGGATGGCCGAAAATAGAGCTTAGCCATTCGGTCGCAGAGGGGTCTACATCCTGCTCAGATAGCAGCTGGATTAGGTCATGCGTTGTGATGTTTGTAATGCATAGTATTGTCGTCTGGCATGTACCTGGGTAGTCTGAAATTTAAATGACGGATCATGTCCTTCAATTCATCTCCGAGTTGCTCTGTCCAAACCTGCATATTTTTTGCGATGCTTTAGTTCGTCGAAGCATACACGCATGTTATGTTTACTAAGCTAGTGCGTACCGGTGTATGCGGTTGTCCGAATGACGATCCTACACAGTGTATCCTTGGTATGTCTACCTGAACCAATCGTGCCGCTTATGCAGGCCAGACTGAAGGCCATGCAAAAATGTGAGCAACGCCTGCTCCGGTCGTTGTGGCAAGTCGGGGTCACTGTCAGGAGAGGCCCCGTCGGTCCGGTGAGAACGTGTGGGCCTGCGTCACCCTCCGTGATGACGACTGCTGTAGCAAGGTGTTATCCTATCGCAAGTGCTGCAAGGAAAAGTAGTAGTGAGAGATAAGTGGCAACCGAGTGGATAAACAAATAGTTGGCAACTATCGTACCGTCGGCCCGAGGTGCGTGGAGGACGAGCTAGTGGTGCTAAGTGGGTGGTGTTGCTTGCTGTACTCCGTAACAGCGTCTACAACAGCATCATCTCTGTGCTGACCACAACTAACGGTCCTACTCGCATACTTTGCATCATTGTAGATGTTGCACATCAAAGCGAGTAGGCGATAAATCAAGTTCGCCCTCCCACGGTGCAGAGCCTGAGCAGTCTTGTCGTGGATACGATGCAGGCGGTCGTACTACAGCGAAACAATGAATGAGTTAAAATGTGGTTCTGCACAGGTTAAATGCAAAGTAATCTTGTACCGTCTCAACATGTCGTGCCGCTTGATGACGGTCTGGACCTGCCCGTACAACAGCCTCATGCAAGACCTCTATTGGACGATGTGGCACTGCCCCAGTAAGCCTGCTGTGGGTGCGTGAAACGTACCACGCAAGGTATGTAGTGTACGTGTTGAGGTTGTACGGCTGTGGCTCGTCCACAACCTCCGTGTCCCCCAGTCACGCCACATGTCCATCCACGGCTGTTGTGTGCCTCTCCAGTCATTGTTCCATCACCCTCTTCTCATTTGTCTGCATGTTAATTGAGACATTACACAATTAGTAGGGGTACATATTAATACATTAAGTAAAGTTACCATGTAACAACATACTCTTGGGTCTTGGCTGCAAGAGGCTGTCCCGTCTGGGGTGGCACCTGCTAGTATAGGTCGAGCTGCCTCATGACTTACTGTGGGTTATACGGCTCGACAAAGTGCAAGAACACCAAGTTGCAGGTTGTCAACCAGTACATGATCTTGGTTGCACTGAGATGACAATCCGTGGGGGGCCGTGTCTATAATGAACTGCGGAGTCCATGGCCACCAGACTATCTCGCCCTTGTGAAGAGTCTTGAACATGTTGTGGAACTCTAGGTATACACGCCTCAGTCTCTCCTTGGCCTAGTATAACTGAGTATGTGTCCAATGTGTACCCATTGTGGTCCCATGAACAGGGTCATCGCCATCACCATGGTCGTAGAACTCCAGGCTGAACTCATAAGGGTGTACGGCACTACCAAAATAAGGCCTGCCAATGGGGAAGTGTTCCCATGACCATAACTGAAGGAGAATGTAGCACACTGCAAGGACTGGCTCGCTGGCCGTAGGACGCTGGTAGACATCACACAAGCCTCGGTACATGGCGCTAAGAATTATAGGTCCCCAGCTGTATTGTGGCACCTCATCGAGCCAGGCATCTGCCAAGGACTCCGCAAGGTGTATGTAGTTAGGGTGAACGGAGTCTCCAGTGGTGGTAGGAAACAAGACCCACCTGAACAGAAACAACAAGTACGCAATGAAGTGCGTCTACACCACCTCCTGAGGCATGTGCACGGGGTAGGCCATGTACCGATGTAGCCATGCATGTGGCATATTGGTGATGTTGTCCGGGATCGGGTGACCGAACTGGTGACCCAGACAGACCTTCCAATCTGCTGCCTTTGGGGTTGGCACTACAGCAGCACCATGTAGTGGTAGAGTTGTAAGCATCGACATGTCCTGAAGAGTAATCATCATCTTGCCTCACCAGAAGTGGAAGGTGTGAGTCTCCGGTCTCTAATGATCAATGAGTGCGGATAGTAACGCCGCATCAAACTGGAACGCATGCGGTAGATCCAACATGTGGGAAATGGGCAGCAGCCTGATGTCCCGCAGTAGTGGAATATACCGCTGGTCTAGAGGCCAGTGCTCTCGGGGGCTCCTAAGGATCAGGCTCGGAGGGCCGGCTCCTGAGACCACGCCAGACATCAGTGCCGCTCATCCCAACGGGGGTCTAGTAACTTGTATGCCATCTTCTGCCAAAGAAGGAAAGCATGTTAGTCTAGAATGACAACAGAATGTGCAACAAATGGCAACCGAATTTACAACAAATGTAATGATACGGAAACATATGAAATGTAGCAACACATACAGAAAATGTACACATGAATATCACCCTATGATGAATTCAGCAGAGTACAAAGGTTGCAAGCTTATGTACATGACATAAAGAAAATGTACACAACAACGCCCCTCACTAATTGAAAGCACCTCGACAACATATGACTAGAGTGCATTGCAACGCACAAAAACATAGAACCACCAATTAGTACAACAGAACTACGTGCTTGCTACTATAGAGCGTTACTTGACGTCGGCCTGTTTGGGCACTGGTTGAAGGAGTGCCCAATCGTCTTACAGAGTTTGCACTTTGGGCGCCGAACCTGATCCCCATGCTGGCTGTCATCCATGTCGTTGTGGATGCGATGACCATGTCGTCTTCCAGGGCCGATATGCTTCAGTGCATCGTTCGGCATCCACTTCACCTGCCCTGGCCATAGGTCCCTGTAGTGCATGTCCACCCCGTAGGAATGGAACTCCGTACTCCAGGTTTCATACAAGTGCTGCATGTTGTAGTACTTTGAGATGTAATGTGTCGACGCCTAGTGCCATACCGCACAGGCCGCATGCACATGGGAGCATGGCTTGTGTAGAAGTTATGGCTTATTGCAGGTGCAATATGCTTTCTCATCAATCGTGCATACCTACTTGCGATCCCCTCTAGTGTGACCCATGATGTACTTCTTCCTAAGGTGGACCTCGAACTTCTTCCTTATGCCATCCATGGTATGAGCAATGTGGAAACGAGTCTTCTCCATCTTCTTGTCCATGTAGGCCTGTATTACCTCAGAAAATTATTTGCCTTCGTCTAGATGTTTCTTCATCATCATGGCTCTATTGACAAAGTACCCAACAGAATGGTTCCAACTCTCCTCCACGATTGCTGTGATCAGTAGGGATCTGAAGCCCTTGAAGATACCATAGTACACCACGGACATGTTAGTTGTCATGATTCCATACCTTGATCTACCGGTGTCGTGTAGCAGAGACCACATCTCTAAGTCAGGTGCATTCGATTGAACCCATTGCGTGAACTCCCCAACGCTCGTAGAGCCTGTCTCCACGGCCCTAGCTTTAGTCTGGTCAAGACGCGGCACATGCTTGCTAGTTTCCTGATCGAGTTGCCTCCACAAGGTCTTAAACTTCCGCTTTTGGTTCTGCATACATAGCTTCTTGAACATCTTCATTAAGTCCTTTCTATGGAACCTTCTGTGGAAGTTCACTGCAAGATGCCTCATGCAGCAACGATTCTTCATATCATTCCACTGGAAGGGGGCTGCGTCCTGTTCTGCATCGTTTGTAACGCGGACAGCAAGCCTGCATTATGGTCCGAGATGACACACACTTCTGGACGATCTTGCACTACGGCTTGCAACATCTTAGTACACAACATGCAACAATCGTACCATCATACAGCCGCTACCACACTATAAGATTTACGTGTTAATTTCATAGCTTTCCGTATCACCTACAAAATTGATTAGTAATTTTTGTTTATTTGTAAACCTAAATTTTATTTTTAAGGATTTTACTTACAAATTCTTACATACATCAAATTACATATTTATTTCATTTTATTTTCAATGGTCTTAATTACGGATTTTACTTTGGAATTTGTATGAAAATTACATTACAATTTTCTTTTATTTTCACTACTATTATGTATTATTCTTGTTCGAATTAATACAAAAATTCTTGTTTCTGGTGGTTCCCTAAGCCTACTAATTGTAACATTCTTGGTTTTAATCCAACTACTGTTGTTATCACCTACAAATGCTCTACACGGCATATCAAAGATTAACATACAACAACATTAACAAAAAGCGGTTTGGTTAATTACAAGCTAATGACATTGATAAAAATATAGTTGCACGGGCATAAAAATTACTTCTTCTTGAAGCTCATGAGGTGATCTACAACTTTTGTAATTGCAAAATCTATTGATTCCAAGTGAAAACAACTCAAAATTCTGTGTTTCGACTCCTTACTTTCCTCCCTTCACTCCCTCTCTCATTCTGTCTTCGCTCCAACTGCAAATGAGGCTCTGTTTTGCTGTGAAACCGTATGCATTTGCTCACCAAGTGACCTTCAAGCCATTTTATTGCGTAGACTCACCAGGCATAACAAACATCAGGGGGCCATATGCATCTGCTGTAGCCGCGTGTGCAAGCGGCATGGAAAAAGCGCAGGCGCAAGCGCTTTTAGCGAGCGGATTGGATAGGAGCCTAGACGTGCGGTCGGGCATCGCATTTCTCGGTCAAATCATGCGCTTGGGCACCACATTTCTTGCCAGGACATGCGCTCGGTGACCGCACATTTTGGCCAAATTATGCGCTCGTGGACCGCACCGCACCGCGCTACAGTGCTAGTCGTGCGGTCTTGGACTGCATGATTATGCCACCGTGCTAGTCGTGCGGTCCCGGACCGTGCGACTAGCCCGTACCCTCTCCCACCGCACGATCATGCATGTGTCATCATCCCGTAGTTTCACGCTTCTGTAGAGGGCTAAAAATAGAATTTTTGTGCTCACCAGGCTATACTTGGTATTTTTGAGACAAACAATCTTAAAAATGTCCGAACTTCGCGAGTGGTCAGCTCGGCCGCAGTCACCCGTCACCAGTTTTAGCACGCGCGCAAGCCTTTGCCATCGCTTTGCTTGGCTATCCATGCATGTGAGCACTGTTCAGCTGCCACCACCTGCTCGGTCTACTGACCACTCAGCGTGACGATCGACGCCATCCGCTATGCATGGGGCCTCGTGCCAGGGCAAAACGCGCGTGCTCGTGGGTGGCATGGCTATGCCTAGCACTCGGCGTTAGCTAGCTGGGGTGACACAGTGACAAGATGGAGGAAGAAAACCAAGAGGAAAATTAACAGAGGAAAATGAGTTCTGCGGTAGGGAAAAGATTAAGAGGAACAAGACAAAGAAAATGAGAAGGAGATCGTGATCTAGCTATGTGTCAGTTGGATAACTATCTGGTTATTTTCTAATTGATGTGCTTGTTTAATTAGAGATTGAGACCGAGATTAGAGATGAAGATAGCAAGCGTTCATCGGGGGAAAATGAATAGTAGATCAGTTTAATTTGTTGCTTGGTTGTACTGTTATTATAGGTAATGTGTGGGCATAATTTGGGAGTTCCATCAACTAGGAAATTGTAGAGGTGGTAGTTTTCTGTAGAATGTTTATTTATATGCATCGGATGAAAGGATTTTGATTTATGAATTTTGTAAGCATGCAGTCTGGTAAAATTGACATTTGTTGGTAGCACGTAATAATATATAGATTAAAAATAGTAGATGAAATAATTAGGGCTTTTGATCTATATGAAAAGTGTAGGTAACTTAAGTATTCTAGAGAGTCCAAGAGCATGATTTTTATATGAGTAGAACAGAAGTTATGAATTCTGAAAGAATGTTGTCCAGATTTGAGGTTGCTGCTGGATGTAGTCATGAGAAATATTAATTTGATAGATTTAAAGTTTGGTAATAACTAGTAAGTGGTAAATAATTTCCTTTAGTTTCTTAAAATGTCATAGTTCAATATATTTACATGTGTAGATTGGAAGATATGAAATTATTAAGTCTGTTGTCCAGAAAATAATAGATATGTCTTCTGCGTTAAAACGGAGGTTTGGATGAGTTAATCTAGATATTTGATCAGCTAGGAAGTTGTAGTAAATTTTGTGTAGATTTTGAAACTGGTATGGTTTTATATAATACAATGTGGGAGTTGAAAGTTGTGACAATTCTAGTATCGGGACAGCAGAGGAGACTGTCCAGTAAAGAGGGAATGTTGTAGATTTGAGGAGCTCGGTATTGATTTAGTGTTGTATTATATTACTATAGTTTGTATTGAGTTTAGATGTTTACTGTAGGAAGAGTAACTTCAGGGTTGGTATCATCTGTTAATCAACCTGGTCATCACAAGTAGAGAGATAAGTGTATAGTAAAATGATAGTTGATGGTTGATAATTATTCATTGTTGTTGATTCAATTATATCATGCAATATTTAATCATCTTTTGTTCAATATGATATTAATTTGATGATAAAGGTGATATTTGGTAAAATGATGGAAGATTGCATTCATGATATGACATGTGTATTATGAGACAGGGCGGTGAGAAAGTCAAATAGCTATGGGTAAAGCTATTTGACTAATTTAGCGTGCTCTTGAGTAATACCTAAAACGGTAGACACCTCTACAGGAGTGGAGGAAAAGACGTACTTCAGCAGGCATCTCCACATAATGGAGATAGAGAGTGACATTGACGGGTCTACCCTCCGCTATATCGGTATGAGCTACAGAAGAAGACATGAGCATGAGCATTGCATTGCATTGTACTAAAGGAAATTGATATGAGAAAAGAGAATGGTGCAAATTGAGTATGTTGTTGCTTCTATTGTTTTATTGTGTACTTGCTGAGTCATGAACTCACCTTTGCTTATTTGTTGTTTTTAAGTGATTATTGAATGCATTATGCATTGGGTGGAAGTAGAATATAAACAATTGTACTTTTGTAGCTCTTCACTCCACCTAGCTATTCATCAGTTATGGTCATGAACAAATTTGTATCTTCCAATGTAATAATTGGTAATTTGTGGTTTCGCTTAGATCCTTATGGTTCGCAGTATTGCTATTTGATGTGTATCTTAGTTTATTCTTCTTTATCATTTATTTTTTGTAATTATTTGGTTCATATTAAATTCAATTTAGGTTTATTGTGTTGCTAAAATTTATATTCTTTATTGTGTTGAATGTTTATTCTTGAAGCCTAGTTGTTGGTAATGCTTGTTTATTGCTTAAAATTGATAGTGATAGTAGTTATTGGTGATATCTTGGGCTTTTGTTAAGCCGAGGTGTTACACTTATTTTCAAGGAAATTCTTCAAGATTGCTAAAAAGAGTATGTGATGGTATTTTTAGCATTCATTTGCATGTATGAGTTTGAAATACTCTTATGAACCAATATTTGTCAATAATTTGGTTCAAATGGCAAAACTCATGTAAGTGCTAGATTGTGACCACTTAGGTCAAACTAGGACTTTGGACATGTTTCAAAACCAAATAACTTTAATTTGGTTGACTTTTTGGAAACCTTTTGAATACCAAAATTGTTTTAAATACCCAGCTCTTGTTTTTGGTGTTGAACACTTTTTCAAATTTCTTTTAGAATTGATTTTGAGCAATTTTTTAGTTTAAAGCTAAAAGAAGATACCATATAGTTAGTTTCAGATTAGAAACTTACTATTACATGAAGTTACTTTTTTCGTTTTGGGTTAGAAATTCATTTTTACATGAAGATAGTTTTTCTAAAGCCAAAACCTTTGGAAAAAACCTTTCAAATAAATTTGTATACATTTCGCAACTAGTTTTTCAACGATATACTAATAATTTTGAAAATTTTGACTTTTGGCTAAAATGTCTCAATTTTGAAAGTCAATTACTAGCACTTAGTTAATTTAGGCACACTTATAGATGTGATAACATTAATATAAATTAGCACTCCCCCTTAATGTGCCACAACCATCTCCTTTAAGATTATATTGATGAAGTTTTTGAGCAAGAGCAAGGACACCCTTTTGAAAAGATTTTCATGTCATGCAACCTAGATAAGGCTAGGAGCTAGATACTTCAATGTAAATACTTGCTACTGAGATAACATTAGCCCTTGATATGAAATGATCATCCTCAAGTTTGACTCCAATTTTTCACATGGTGGAATTCACCTCTTCATGAATGAGCCAAGTGTCCAATACATCTCCAAGTACTTATTAAGCATTTAAGTATTTTTTAGTACTTAAACTCCGTTGGGTCTATGAATGTTACTCATAATAGATTTGGGCACCCAAATGGCCCTAGCAATAGACTTATATGAACTAACACATCTAGCAATCACATTACCATTTCTAGTCCTCCTATGCAAATATTGATCATTATAGAGAGTAGGCTTAGGAGTGATATCTATGGGATAATCGTTACCAAAATGTTCCTTCTCATGGCAATTGTAGCAAGTTTGACATTTTCTTCCATCTTTTGTCTTCATGTCTTGCTTATTGCTGACTTGCCATCCACCTTCTTGTCATCCACCTTCTTGGAGCACACCGAGGCAAAGTGGCCCTTCTTATTTCATCCAAAGCATTTGATGTTCTTGAAGCATTTTTCCATTTTGCTTTTAGCTACCCTTCTTCTTCTTCTTGATATGAATCTAATCCCTCTCTTGTCATTTGACTTTTTTCGTTACTTAAGAGTTTCTCAAGAGAGCCCTTCCCTTTGTAGCACTTTCCTAGGTCATTGCTTAATTGGTAACTTTATCCTTAAGCTCTTTATTTTCCCCTACAAGGTTAGTCTCAATAAGCAAATAGGAAGTAGAAGCATTTTGAGAGACCATGTTGGTAGGTCTAGATCAATGTGTGATGAACAATTAGTAGCTAGGATGAGTTGAATCTAAGATTTTGCAAAGGGGTTACAATTTGCTGAAATTCAAGTTGTTGTTGGCCATACTGGCTAGATGTAAGCGGTACTACTGGGGTGGTAGTACCGACATGGTGTCTGTGGTACTACCGCAAATGCAGTTCAATTGGGAGTAAGATGACAGTAGCTATATCCTAGAGAATGTTGTTTTCAGGGTCTAGTTGTATCAGCACTACATTGCGGTACTACCAGGGAACGGTATTACCAAAGCTTGGTTGGTAGTATTACTAGGGCAATAGTACCAGCCCTGGCACGTGGTCATACTGCTCCCTAATATGGGGAAATGGGTAAGGCCTGGTAGTATTGGCCAGGGGTTGGCAGTACTACCGGAGTGGTATGGTCGGCATGGGTTGTGCGGTCGTACTGGCCGCGGCAATTATGTTTTAAAAATTATCAATTGTGGGAGATTTGATTGTGGGGTGAACTCCTGCTTGAGTGTATTGTGATGCATGTTGCATGTTTATGGTAAGATGGGTCAAGTTATGATGTGTAGGGAAGCTTAGAGGCAACTATGGTCAACGACGAGCAACTGGGACTAGATCAGTGTGGATCAAGGGTAAGCGGTCAATGAGGTCATGTGAGATGGTCGAGCTGAAGCATGGCATATGGCAAAACCAAGGGATGCGTTGAAGGAAGGTTCGAGCAATGAGTTGAATCAAGTTGGCTTCATAGGTCCAAGTGAAGTTCGGTCTGGTGGGAGCTAGAAATGGGAGAGACTTGTCGATGGAGAGAAGTCATTGATCAACCTACAGATAACGTGCATGGTGGCTTGCACGATAGGGAGAACATGAGGTCAAGGGAAGGCTCCAGGAAGCTTTGTCGAGGGTATTGTGGCAAAATGCCAAACAGCAAACTTGAGGCTTGCTCCAAATCAGCGGTGCCAAGAGACATAAGGAAAGTCGTTTAGGATTAGGCTAGGACCATGTGTGTGATGTGGATCAATCCCTAGCATGTTAGTTGCTTGATCCTTGTAAGCACTTTGAAAAGCGTGCATGTGAGTGTAAAACCTGGTATTGTGGCGTTGATAGGCTTACCCAATCTGTAGTGGATCTAGACCCACTAAGGTGGCTAGTTTAGCTATTTAGAGGAGGAGGTTAACTAGGGTAAGGAAGGAAATAGGATTGAGTTCTAGACTTAGGCTAGTACTTCCTCTCCTTCATGGTGTGAGTAAGAGTGAGATTTGTGGAGGGTCCTTCGTAACTAGCAAGCTATAAGAATCATTCCTCTTCATGTAATAGATCAAGTTCTTGCAATCCTTGTGCTCTTATGCATCTTTGCTTGTATTGATTTGGCTCTTTTCATACTCCTCTTGGCCTTGCTGTGATTCATGATGTGTAAGAGGCATTAATACGCCCATGGGATCAATATTTACCTAGCTAGATAACTCTACAACAATAAACAAGATCTTTCCTAGTTTTAACCTTGTATTGACCATGATTTGTGATTTTAGGAACGTGGACTTTCTAGCCCAAACTTGTGACTAAATTACCATGCTGGAATATGTGAGAGATGATTTAGAAAGTTTCATGATTTAGATCCTCATGAGTAAGAAGTAATTTGGTGTTTAGGATTTGGTATGTTCTTGTGACCTAGAAAGTAATTCTTCTAAATTTTATAGATCTAAGTCCAAGAAACTCATTTTTCTTAATTTGATTTGATTCCTAATATTCTTCTGGCCCATACCAATATTGGCAGCATTTGGACTAGATTTGGTCAAGATCCTCATATTTGGTTTTGGTTTTGACTAGTTTGCTCTCAGTATCAAGGCAAGCAATAGTGCTAGCCTCCCTGAGTGGTAGTACTGAGAGTGATCATACTGGCCCCGAGTTGGCAGTAGTACCGGCGTGCTAAGGGTGGTACTACTGGACCAACATGCAAGCTTGGTTATTAGCTCTTGTTGATTTTGGATTTCTGTGATTCTCTTGTAGAAGGTGTTATCTAAGCTTGATGACTCTGACAGTCATTTGAGTGAAGATTTAGATTACTTGGTGGGTATGGAAATAGCTTTTGCAATCATGCACTCCTCTGATTGCCAGCATTAGTCCAACAAGTGGTATCAAAGATTGGTTAAACTCTTTCTCATAGATCTTAACTGGTCTTAGAGCCATGGCATCTGATAAGTATTCCACCAAGCCTCCCATCTTCAATGGAGTCAACTTCCCATATTGGAAGGCGAGGATGGCCACCTACATTTAGGCTGAAGAGTACCTATGTTGTCCCTGTCGATGATCAGATCACTCTAGAAAATTGTAGTAGGGATGGTCCCCACCTAAGCCCATCCGGCCTGTTAGGGGCAAAAAACCTAGTGGGATATGTACAAGGACGTGTATGCCCCTTTGCATGGCATTGTTGTAATCAGGCTCTATGGTTATATATATATATATATATATATATATATATATATATATATATATATATATATATATATATATATATATTAGGAAAATTACATAAGGCACCTAGGTGCCTAGGCACCCACATCAAGAACCGTCCGATACACGTGTATGATTGATAATTTTTTTGAGTTTGGGTATGGAAATGCTTTATACCCTTGATATATTTATGGTAAGTAAGTTTTGAACTCAGTTCAAACTAGTTTGAACTACTTTTGAGTTCAATGCGACTACAGTGAGTATATACCATAAAAATAGTTCAAACTAATCAAACTGAAGTTGAGTTAAAAATATATATATATACCCTAGCCGTGGAGGACAACCAAGGCTAGTTCATTCGTCATAATCACTCTACTACTCTCCTAGTTTACTGATTGGCCTGTAGCCACAACAGTTAGCACCATCCGTGGGGACGACAACGTGCAAGCCGTGGGCCTGAGAAGCGATGGTGCCCAAGGAGGCATCGGTGACAGCAAAGAGGAAGCGGAGCACGATGGTGGCAGTCTACACTGGTACCCGGGGCCAGCTTTGATGGCAACATCGGTATGGCGAATGGCCCCAGTATCGACGTACGCATTGGTGTAATAGGTGACCACGAAGACCACCATGGCACAACGGTTGACCCCATTAGCGGCACCCGCGTCGGTAGGACTATCGGCATCGATGCCTGTGTAGGTACGTCCAGCGACCCTAGAGCTAATGCAGGGCGACCAGTGGTCCTAACACTCGCATCAGCCTCATCACTGACCGTGAGGCTAATCACGCCAATGTAGCAAGCAGCTCTGGCAAGCAGGCCGTCATCGCTAGCAACATTGTAGTGCACACCTTCGCCCAAGTGGGTATGGTTGCCCTAACGATAGAAGGCACTCTGATGGCAGCCCTCGAAAAGCTGTAGCATGAGCTGGTAGACCTCTAGGGGGCCATACAGGAGATGCAAGAGGCTCGAAGCTAGCAAACACCGCTAGCAGTGGTGGCAGAGGTTGCAGTCGACCGAGCGAACAGCTCAAAGCCCCCGCCTCTGGCCACAACATGCTTCAATGCGTAGATCCAAAGGCTCCACTCTTTGCCAGCCTACAGCAGTCAACGTGGCCAAAAGACTTCAAATTCCTGACTATCGAACCGTACAAGGGTGATACGGACCCTAGGGAGTTTGTTCGAGTATATGAGACAGCTATCGAGGCCGCCGGTGGGGATGACTCCAACAAACAGAAGGGATTGCCACTTGCCCTCCAGGGGATGGCACTCTCTTGGTTCTTCACTGTTGAGCCAAACTCCATATATGCATGGGAGCAGATCTGAGACTGCTTGTACAACAATTTCTAAGGTAACTACGTTGAATGGGTCGATGCAGGCTAGCTCTTCACTATCAAGCAGAAGTCCTCGAAGAAGCTTCGAGAATACTTCAAGCGCTTCACCAAAGTTCACTGCCAAGTTAAAGATGTAATTGAGACCACTGTCATCAATACGGTGATTCGGGGATCAGACATATCCATTGTCATCAATTCATTACAAGTCGTCAAATGAATTTGCAGTAAAAGGATAGTCCTATGAGGCGGTCACTCACACGTGGATAGTCTGTGGCACCGGTCGCTTGACTAGTACTAGAATGGCCTGACATAGGCCGAACTGGCACAGCACACGATGCACCGCATAGTCCTCAACGAAGATGTCATACACGAGCTTCTAGTGCATCAGCCAGAAAGCCTGGTCACACTAGCAAAGTGAGGACAGCCTATCAGGACATGGCTCTGTAGTGTCGTAGGTGAGTATGGCTCCCAGCGCACATCGTCAGTCGTGAGGTGGTCCAATTGCTACATGAAGGGCAGATATGCCCGTGTAACCTAGACGTGAGCGAACTGTAGCTACAAGGAACAATAACTATTACAAACAATCATCCTTAATATGAGGGAATTAATTGCAAGTCAGACTACTTACCCGTCCATGATACGAGAGAGAACCCATCGTAGGCCAGTCGACGTTGCCCCCAGGGTACATCTCGGCCCCATACGGAGTCATGTCCTCAAGCATGGGCCATCCGAGGCTAAAGCGGTCAAACAACCATAGCTGCAGTAGCAACGGACACCCCGCAAGGACAAGTTCACCTTGGCCCTCTTGCATGCATCGCATAAGCCACGATAGGTTGTGACAAGTGCGGCCAAACCCCAGTTGATCTACAGGGCCTCGCCCTCAGCGATAGCCCTAGCGTGAGTGATGAGGCGCGTGTGGACAGTGTTGCTGTGGCTAGTAGTGAAGAGTACCCATCCAAACAGCCATAGCAAGTATGCCTCTAGGTTCTGTGAGACCTGCTGCTCATCTACGGCTGGATCCATCTGCTCCACCTAAATGCAACCAAAAAATGATTAGTGCAGTACAATGGAAATGGGAGCATCAAGGATTGAACAGAAAGGGCATCATGAACGTACCCGGAACTGTGAGAGCCACCTCAATGATGGCCCATGGGTCTGACCCGACAGGAAGATGTAGTACTCCTCCACGGTGCCAAGCAGAAGTACTCCCTGGAACCTGTCCAGCAGGTCCATGCCCCACCCGACCATGGCCTCTGGTAGGAAGGTAGCAATTCCCGCTATAGGAAGGTGGAGCAGCAGGAAGACGTCCTGTAGAGTAGGAGCCATCTCCCCGAATGGGAAGTGGAAAGTGTGTATCTTCGTCCGTCATCGGTCCACCAAAGCTGTCAGCAAAGAGCAGTCAAATGGCAAGCATCGCGATTGCTTTGTACTATCACCCACCCGCAAGCAAGGCTAGTCCGTCCTCATCGGTGGCCTGCACCATCTGAGCGAGAGGGAGTAGCCCGGCATCACTCCGCCTACGAAGTAAACACAAATGTTAGTACATACCTACTTATAGCAAGAATACAACGCTACCGGAGTGCAAACCTGGCTATCCAGCGTAGATCTATTCTCCAGGCCACTCGAGGTGTGTGTGTGCGGACCACCCTGGAGGCGGGAAATGATAGGAAGCGTGATGCAGCCAGTCGACATACTCATCCAACAGGCTGTAAGGCCAGTCCAATCCATGAAGTTCATGAGCCATACCTGCAAAATAATTCAAGTTAGCATTTATGCGAAACATAAAACATCGAATGTAAAGCAACAGTAAATAAAACTTGTAAATAAATAAAGGAAACAATACTAGGCTACCAGTAAAATACCTAATACACTACTGAAAGAGGGAAAATACCACAGTAATTGTACAAATGTTACATGCAATGTACAATATGGTTAGTATGACATTACGCACATCAAAAGTGTCAACTAACAAAGTAGAGATTATAATAGACAATTATTTGTAGTCTCCAACAATTAGTTGTAGAAAACATGCTGGTTTGCCTACTGATCAGCAGATACCTTGCATCGTCTAGCTGTGTGCCCCTCCCGACTGCATCGCCTGTAGCATGCACCAGGGCTCCGGCTTGCGCTTTGTCCATATCATTTATAATACACTGGCTCTGCCGCCACCCTTCCCACCCTTTAGCATGTCAACACTTGGAATCCAGGTCCTCCCTGTAATATCCAAAGTGGTGAAGTTCCCCACAACCCTGAACCCCCTGAGTTCGCTACAATCACCCTCTCCTTGAAGAAGTACTCGGACATAAAGTTCGAAGGATCCATGCCCACAGTCCCGCATGCAACAAGGACATGAGAGCATGGCTTGTGTAAAAACTTTGGCTTCTCGCATGAGCAGCTAGGTTCATTTACATGATCTCCAAGGCATACCTTGTGGGTAACAAGGGCACGAGCCGTCCCAAATCCGGCTCTATCTCAAAGTACCACGTTGAAACAATGCTCCCTATTGCCTATAATGTGCACTGTGTGCAATTGGCTCTTCTGTGCCTTTGTCTCCATGTATGTTGTAATTTTCAATGAGTATGATGTTCGTGGGTTGGCAGCATGAAGTGTGGCATTTGCATGCCTCTCCACGAAATAGCCGATTGTATTGTGCAGAATACCTCCCGCGATGGCGACGAGGCGTTGAGAACGAAGCCCCTGAGAACCTAGTTGTACACCTTGGCATGGTTAGTCGTCATTATGTCATACCTTACGCCGTCTATGCCGTACAGTAGGGACCACTTCTCAATTGATTCTACCTCAATCCACTTCGAGAAGCACTTGATGTTCCATGAACTCCTCCTCCTTGGACCAGCTGCGTTAGGCTCATGCAGTGCTGTGAGGCATTCGAGTTGTGCCGCCCCAGGCATGGCTGGCCCCTTGTTCCTCTTGTTGACATGCTTCCTACTGTGCTCATCCAGCAATGCCCAGAGAGCATTTTCTCCACTAGTTCTACATAGCCAACCTCTTGAACAGCTTCATTAATGGTTGCTTCAGGAACTACTTGAAGAAGTTCACCCCTAGATGACAAATGCACCATATGTTCCTCATATCTGGCCAGGGGAAGAGCTCCTTGGGGTCTTCCTGAAGTTTTCATATGGCCTTCACTATCCCAGCATGGTGATCATGGATTACGCACACACCAGGACGAGCGCTGACAACTTCAACCCTCACATCTCTAAGGAACCACAACTAGTTGTCGTAATTCTCACTTTGCATGAATGTGATGGCCAGGGGCATAATTTGATTATCACCGTCAACACCAATGGCCATAAGGATCTGGCCTTTGTATTTGCCGATCAAAAAGGTCCCGTCAACTGAGATCACAAGATGCATATGCCTAAATGCCTCGATGCACGCATTGAAAACTAAGAAAGCCCTCTAAACACCATCAAACCTGGTGGCCTTATAGATGGCTTGTCCTTCACAGTGATATATGTACCCAGGTTCCTATCCTATAACACCTGAAGCATATAAGGAAGGTTGTCGTATGTCGTCTCGAAAGACCCGAACTATTTTTCCAACGCCTTCTGCTTCACACATCACACCTTCTCATGGCTAATCTTGTATTTGAATTTCTTCTCGATAGCCACCATGATGTGCGTGGCCACCATGTCCTTTTTCTCTACTATCTCTCCATACATTAGATTGGCTACAAAGGCGGACGTTAGGTTATGATGCCTCGGCAAAACACTATTGAGAATACAGGAGTGTGTCTCCACCTTTGACACAATCCAGTAAGTCTCATACTTCGATCTATGTGCATGCACCCTTCAAGGACAACTATCCTACTTGCACTTCACGGTGAGCTGCTCCTGACTAGATTTCACGACCCAAAAAGCCTGCTACATGGACAGGGCCCACAACTTGATGGAATATGCAATGATGCCTTGACAGCAAATATTGAATGCAACCAAACCTCTATGCCATGATACTCCCACGATGATTCATGCTCATCATGTGCGGCAACACCCTCAACATCAACCCGGTTCTATTCCTACGGGATGGGAGCTTCGTCCTCATTCAAACTATCCTCGTCGTTCTTTTGTACAGCTTCCTCTTCAGCCCAAGCCATCTGGTCAATGCTGGCCATTTGATGCACTATGTACTCCATATACTCCCCTTCATTGGTTTGTCCTATAGCCTTACCATGTTATGACCATTCTTCTTCTCCTCCATATACCACATCAGCCTCGTCACTAGCAACTTCCTTCTCTTCACCAACATGTGAGGCGCTCGAGCTGCTCGCACATCCCGGATGATGGCCATCCGTACGACCTTGCACAACTTCTGTTGGGCATGGTTGCACAAGTATCACACACTTGTATCAACAGCATCCGCACCCTTGCACAAACCCCTTACACGCAATAGTACGCATCAATGTTCTCAACTCCAAGCTGATGTTCATGGGAGACTGGCTCTAAAGCCCTTGTATGATGACGCTGCATACCTTGGGGTCCAGGGAAAAATTGCTGGTGAGCCAGTGCATCACGTCTATGATTCGAGTATTCTCGCCATCCAGGTGCGCTAGAGTAGCTTGTGCAAAACCGCTCAAGTCAATACCATTAGGACCATCATAAACAGTGCCAACACCATAATGCACTTTCAATGTAGTGGGTATTGGCATTACTGATGTCTGCCTGCAAATATATTTTCAATTTTGTAACTAGTCAAATCGCACCACACAATACGGAAGTACTAACCAACTACACTACCCTCGTAACATTAACTCCCTACCGGCATACCTCACACCGATGCCGCTCTTGTCTCACTACTTAAACTCTCTCCTACTACAAATAATTCCTAATGAGTTTCGACAATTTACATAACATATCGATTTAAATGCCAATATATTAGTTATAACGGTGCACATTATTTTTCAATATACTAACGACATTACATTCATTCGTAATCACTACTACAGCGCAGAGATATAGTAACACCAACTTGTGTTACTATAGGTTAGAAAAAGTGTTACTAGCTCTCTTAGTAACACATTTTTTTGTGTTCCAATTGGCCATGTTACTATAGACTGGTTTATTGTAACACATCTGCTTGTCTACAGGAACATTTGTCTAGTGTTACAATGATTTTTGCTGTAACACTTTGTTTTGTTCTAGTAACACTGGGCATTATAGTAGAACGCATAGTTTGTAACACATTTATTTATTTATCGGAACATTTGCCTAGTGTTACAGGGATTGTCTGCTGTAACACTTTTTTTACTTGTAGTAACACTTCTACATTATGGTAGAGCACAGTATGGAACAAAGGAACACATGGTTTGTAACACTTTTCTATAGCTATTGTAACATATTCATATTATGAAATAAATATTTATTTCGCCAATACATATGGCACACGGATTATTATATAATCACACAAACATGAGACATTGCAAAATCACATAAACCACAAATTTCCATAATCATAGAAAGATCCACATATTGTAGGATGAATTCAAACATAGTGCTTGTTCAGATCAAATCATAGTTTATGTACATAACGATATGGCTCTAGAAAGCAAATACACATAGTCCATACTAGAAAGAAAAATTCAAGAACTAGCTAGGATTCATAAAGTCCATCACTTCTTCTTGTACACATCGATGTAGGAATTCAACCATTAATCAATTCAACCTGCAAAGAAAATGTAAGTTATAACATTACAAATTAGGCCACATATGTTCATTGATTTAAAGTTAAGAAAGCTAGTTTGAACATACAAACATCGAAGGCCAAGCAATTGAGACTCCTTTGGCTTGAGCATCACCAATATTGTTGCACCTAGGCATGGGCCTCACTAATGGCTCATCTTTTGCTATAACATGATTGATACGCACTTTGTAAAATTGACTTCCTGTCTTAACTCCACCAACAGTGGCTTCTGGATCAGTGCTCAAGAGAGTTGCATAGGTCACATGAGCCTTATTAGGATATTTTGAAGTCATTAATAGCACCATAGACCCAGCCTACATTAATTTGACATAATCTCTTAGTGACCAACAGCCTTTAGTTGTACATCATGATCATACAATTAGAACAAGTAATATTATGTTCATCTACCTTCATTAGAGGAAGTTGTTTAGGTGTTTGACGTTTGTAGCATGTAGCCTTGTCATGAGCCACCTCCTGGTGTGCAATGGTTGTAGTCTCTCCAGGCCCTCCATGCTGACCCTTACACATATATATAAAATGAAGTATGGAATAATAAGACAAATTCTACTATAATTATAGCAAAGTGTGGTTCATAGATACCTTTTGTTTCTTTGTTGTTCTACTTGTGGTGGACAAAAGTAGACTGTCATCATCACTAAATTCAGACTCACATGTTTCTTTATTCTAGTAAAGAGAAAAAAGACAGTAGCATGAGTTAATACAAAAAATCCTTTATGGATAAAATAAGTATTAAATTCACAATAAAGTGGCTTTACCAATTCATCCCTGTGCTTAAGGAATCCATCATTCTGGTTGGGTGCAAGACAGTGAACTCTCTAAAAATTTGAAACAATATTAAAGCCAAAAGACTAGATTACGTGAAAACATGGAAAATAGAGCAAATACCTTTCTTTTAAAATGCACCGCTTGATTCTGAGAATTGTTATGATCACTCCTAGCACAATTTCCCTGGAAATGATATAAAATTTGAGTAACACTTTTCAATATGGAGTTACAAATTAAAATGTAAATTGTTACCATTGTGTTGTCTTCTTCATTTCACGACTTATTTTGTTCTTCTCACTTAGGTTCTACAAGAAAAGTAAATTAATAGATAATGAACCATTATACATACTAGTAGTGTGCCCGTGCTAACGCTACGGTAAAATACAAAACAAGATAAAATTTGTAAACCACGAAGAGCTTTGATGACGCCATGTGGAACAAATTAATCAGTAAGTTACAGTTAATAAGAGGTGTACAGTACTGTTTTAGACTTTTAGATGATGTAGAACATGACGAATAGATCTACGGCAGAGGTTTATCTCACAATACTTCAACACAAGCAAGTGGAACTATTGATCAGTGCTACAAGTCTACATTGCACACACATTAAGCATAGAACTGTACTTACCATCTCAGCCTTTGGTACTTTAGACCAAGGTGAAAAAGAAGTTCCTACACAAATAAATACATAAGATAAGTGGGGAGGCAGATAGCATTAGATGACCTTCCAATCACAGAGATTACTTGCACTGTGCTTTAATTCATGGATTCTATGTCTAATTAACTTGGGTCATCATTAAAATCCAATATATTCAAAGCGTAGATCTTCATATTGCCCTGTTGGCTATACTAACACACCATCAAGTAATATGTGATCCCATCCCTTGATAGTTGACCAAAATAAGAAGTGTGAATTTATCCTTTTATGTAACTGCCCACATGGAGTATTCTCATACTGCATTCCATGAGTTGAGAAAAAAGATAATCCTTTGTAATTTGTAAAATAAAACATTGCTAGTTACCACTGATGGTCAGGTTGTCTACTTCTTACTTTTGGAAGATATCATTTCAGATCAGTGGCGGACTCAGAAATAAAATATAGCTAGGGCAAACTCGTAAGCATGAAGCAAATAGTATTAACCAAAAACAAAACAATCCATGATCAAACTACATTGCAATGACACTAATAAGAGTATATGATACAAAATGGAAGTAATAACTACAATTCGAATCCAAACATGTGTAGATAACGGTAGGATATTAAACAATACCTCACTAATGAAGTTATAGATAAGCTATAAAAGAAACAACCATTTAATTATAAAAGATAGATGAATCAGTAATATCACACTTCTGTCATTACCTTCACTTCTGAGTTGTGCGCCTTCTCAAGATTTTCAAAACTTCCCTATACAATTGAAGAAATTGAGCATTTGAGCTTATCCAGTAAACATAACATCTACCATCCCCATGGAATGGATACGTCTTCTGTCTCATCTCCACAGTTGTACGCCGTCGTATGATGACTGTACTATCTCCGATCCCTCACGACTGAATTCAGACGAGCTCGAGGCGCTGTTGCATTTAGGTACAGATCCAGAACCATTGCAGTCTAGGCTCCAACGAGTCGCGGCAACCTCGGCTCGCGGGGGCACCACATCCTTCATCAGCGCTCACCTCTTGCCAGTCAGGGCATCAAGCGACACAGTGGCGAAATAATCTGGCCCCCTTTAAAGTGGCAGCTAAACTGGCAAGAAAAGAAACGCACGAAACTGGAGCTCTCAAGCATCGACTTATTGACTTATTCCAGGAAGGCGAGGTTATCATGCAGATGCAGTGAGCAAAGGAATTTGGTCGCTGAAGAATGCAAATAATCTTAGGGTCTACATAACATAGAACCACAGGTTGCGGAACAATTTCAATAAAGATGGCTCAACAGTGGACACTGGATCAAAATCAGAACATATTTCGGCAACTGCAGGAAGTAATGGACCAATCAAACAGTGAAGCAAATAATGTCCAAAACAACTCATGCAGATTCGACATGGAAGTATAGTGTGCAACTACACAGTTTCGATAGAAGACTTGTGGTAGACTTCAAATATATAACTACAATAATGCATGGCTGTGATCAAAATATGATCTGTTACAGATAATACGCCAAAAGGCTTGAGTATCTTCCACCAATATTGATGTTCTCAGAAAGTAAATACACACCTCTTTACAGTATCTTCCACAAAACCATGTATCAGAACCCATATCCTCAAAGGCCATTGTCTCCATCTCAATACAAGTGTCGTGGTCTGACAGTGAAGGTGAGAGAAACAAGAATGCATCAAATTGAAGGCCATAATGAATAAACATGCAGAACAATTTCCTTTCTCCTAAGTCCTAGTACACTAAACAATAATTACTTTGTCGATGAACACATATCCATGGGGAAAATGTTGTTTATTACAAAATATGACATGGTAAAATGACAAAAAAACAACATAAGCATCACCAAGTATTCCTTGTGAAGAATCTTCAATACCAGCTTTCAACATCTCGTCCGGCGCCAGCGCCTAAATAATGGAGTCCTAAAAGAAATGGAATCGTCAGATCATCACAACGCTAAGAAGCATCCTACAAAGAAAAAGATCTATCACAATAGCAATAAATTCTTTGAAAGCAAACTTTTTAAGAAATAAATCGACACTAAAGAAAGGGGCCGGGAGGAGAAATCCTAGTAAGAGAACAGCAGAGCTCCACGAATTACTGCCAGTATTGCAAGACCAGACGCAAAAAATTCGTGTTCAATAAATTGGGGAAAAAGACAAAATCTAATCAAGAAAATATAAAATCTCCACAGATTATCGCCAAGATCAGACCAAAAGAAGAAGGAATTCTTAATCCAAGCAGAGAATCAAATAGAAAACGAAGAGACCCCATCAAGCAAATAGAACAGGACGTACCGCTACGGCGTTAATCCAGCGGAGCTGGCGGGCGCGGGTGCCAGCGAGGGTGACGATCCGCTACGGCGTCGAGGAACGGGCGGCCATGGCGGCGGCGGCCCCTGGCCGCCGCGCCACGCCATGCTCCGCCAGTCCGCCTCTGGCATCTAGGCCTCTAGGGTTAGCGGCGCGGCCTCTGCTGGTGGGTGCTCGTCGCTGGCGAAGGGCCCGACGAAGACCTGGGCAGAAGGCGCAGGGATGCGGCGGCGGTTGTACAGTCGTCGGCACTAGAAGGAGAGGGCGCGCGTAAGGTGGGGTGAACGGGAGAAGAAAAGCCAGGCTAACATGATGAGCCCCTTGCCTCCGATGGTGAAGATAAAGCTGTGGCCGGAGATGAACCGGAGGAAGGGAGCCGCCGCTACGCCGACCTAAGAGCTTCGGTCAGTTGGAGAGAAATGAGGATTGAGGACGGCCTTCGAGTTTTTTACGCTAGATTAGATTATTGGATGACCGAGTCACCGAGAACTGCTACGAGGCGGCAAATGGATTCCTGGAAGGGAAAATTTGGTGGGAACTAATTTCAGTCAATTTTTAAGGAGGGAAACTAATGTTTCACGCCTCTTGATTCTGAATTTCTGGTGTTTATATCTAAAAAAATATACTACTAGATTTCGTTATCTTTATTAATTTTCTAATTCTTCCTCAACTAAAAGAAATTTTGATGGACATCTGATACGGTCCTTATATTAAAAAATATATACTACTACATTTCTCTATCTAAAAGTTACTTTATGAGTAATGACTACGTATATTGGTTTTGTGATAATATTAATAATGTGTATCAAATTAGTCTATTTTATAGTAATGACTAATATTAATTTTAATATTAACATTAACACATAAATGAATTTTTTTATATAACTAATGACATCAATTTAATGTGGCCAATTATATTACTTTCTATTAATAAGACAAATATTAATGAAAAATAGTTTGTTGATACTTGACATTCAACTTAAAAGTAAACAATAACCAAGTATGTTCAACTTATTTTAAAATGAGTATTCGGGACCGTAATAAATTCAAATGAAAAAGTCGTCAGCTACAAAGTTGCATAATTTTTCGAGATGTACAACTTTTGTTTTAGTCATTTCTCCATCCAAGGTTGTTTGAAAAATTCGAATTTCAAATGAGAGGAAATTCACGTGTGTTTTGAAATGTGGCGCGTGAATACATATATCAAACATGATGAAAATTTTCAATAATTTGAAAACACTATTCCATTAGTGTTAGTCTATCACAAAACAAAATTTAAATTATGTAGTGTAATTTATGTTTAAGTAGACTTTTTATTCTCAAATTTGTATCATTGCACTACATACAGAAAATGATTGCTCGTCTCAGAATTTATTGAGCAGCCTGGTGATGCAGGGGCAAGTCCCTTCAAAAACGCAGACGTTTCATAATTCCATATAGGATCTAGGAGCCTAAAATGATAATTGTGGACTTAACAAGTCCATTTGTCATTTATGTAATTATGTTTAAGTAGACTTGACAAGTACAATTGTTATATGTTTAAGTGGACTTAACAAATTTAAGTGTCACATAAGTCTAAATGAACTTACCACATGAACACTTAACAAGACATGCACGTTTAAGTGTGACAATTAAGTGGTTACATGAGCTTAACAAGCTTAGGTGCCCTATGTCGATTTTGAATACTTCTTTTGGGATATGCATATACCTTAGGGATGAATTCACACCGAATACGCATGAAATCGATCCCGAATATTTCTTTTGTTTTAATAGAACATAGTCATTATAAAAATAGGGATTAAGAATAAAGAAATTGATAAGTCGATGTATTCTCATTTTTCCAAGATATATTCTCATCTGTATACCCTCCTATGTCCGTTTGAGACCCAATTTTAAATCGAGCTTAACAAGTCAATCCAAAATTAAATTTCAGATATCTACTCAAAACATATACAAATGATTTCATTAATATATAAATAAAGTATTTATTAGGATTATTTAAACATAACCCTGTACAAATCATTAATAACATTAAAACTAATATAATGTCATTAGCGATAGATATAATCTTAAGTAGTTAAAATAAGCTTATCATTTTAATATTAAAACTAACATGATTTTTATCAATTTCCATTAATTTTAGTATAGTTGTAGTTTATTATTAAAAAAAGAGACTAGATTAGGGTAAATAAGACAATACTCCAAAAATATCCCCACACCGTCGCGCCGCCAAGCCCCAGGATTCGCGACTTCGCGAGTCGCTACCGCGCCCCGTCGCTCGTCCCCGCAGCCCCACCTGCTACCTCCGTCGCCTGCCGCCTCCAGACTGCGAGACGCGACTGAACCGGCGCGGCTGCGCCGGCGCTCCTCTCTGCTACTCCTGCAGTCCTCCGCCAGGCAGGCAGGAAGCGCTCCTCTCTGCTACTCCTGCAGTCCACCGCCAGGCAGGCAGGAGCCTCGCGCCGCCTCATGCCGGCATCGTCACTGTGGAAATAAATAAATATGTTTAAATACTAGAAAGTTAAAATTTAAAATTCAAATATGAAAAGATGATCCATAAAAGGATAATCAGAGAATTGGGTTTAAATATAAAAATCTCATTTCTAAAATTTATGGCAAGAAATGGAAAGGAGGCAAAGATTAAAATACCAATGTATATAGAAATATATATACATATATAAATATATAAATATGCATAATAAAATGTGGCACTTATAATCTAATGTCAAAACTGTATGCAAAAATAAAACCATGAAAATAAAAGGGAAAAGAAAGAAATAAAAAGAAGAAAAAAAACTAGAGCCAGGCCGGCCATTACCCCGGCCCAGCCCCATCTCCCCGCGCCCTCTCTCTGACGAATGGGCCCGGGTGGCAGCGGTTGTCTTCTTCCCCTCTGTCTTTTTCCTCCGCTCGCCTGGCTCGCTCTCCACCGCCCGACTCCGGTCAAAAGCCGGGAGACACGGTGCGGGGACTCAGCCGAGCAGCGACGTGGGAGACAGCCCTGGAGTCCGCTCCCGCACGCCCGCCGCCTGCTGTCGCCGCTCCCGCACGCCCGCCGCCTGCTGTCGCCGCTGCCGCGCCGCCCGCTGTCACCGCCACCCGACCGCACCGCCTGTTCCCGACGTGCGCGCACGACGCCGTGCGTGGCTAGCCGCGCCATGCCGCCTATAAAGCCCGGGCGACCACCCAATCGCTTCGCCGCACTCCCCTTCCACTCTTCCCGAGCGCAATTGGCCTCCCATCCCCTCTCCTCGCCGGAGCCCCTTCTTTTCCCCAAGTCCGGCCACCGGGTCAATCCCCCAAACCGCACCGCCATTTCTCAATTCCCTGCGTCTACACCCTCCCCAGGACGTCTTGAGGTCAACCGCACCCACCACCGGACTCCCCGCCGCCTCACCGTCGCCGGCGTCGAGCTCTTCCTCAAGCCGCCGCCGCCGCACGCTGCCGACCCCTCTCCGGCGACCCTCAGTCACCGGCGGCTTCTCCAACACCTTCCAAGTGCCGCCGGGGTTCCGTTTTGCCCCTCACCGGCACCTCCCCGGCCGCCCCTCGCCGACGAACCCGCCGACCCGCCGCCGCCTCCGAGTTCCTCTGCCTCAGCCCTCCCCACGCCTTACTCAATAGCAAAGCTCCGCCCGCTTGGGTCAGGGAAGACCCGAGAGCCGAGTGGCTAGCGCCGCTCGTTTCCACCCAGCGCACCCGCGTTCGAATCTTCTGGCCGCAATACCCTGTAGAGATTTTTCCACTCTTTTTGCTAAATAATGACGGGGATTAGGAGCTAATTAAGGAGAGGAAATCACTGTTTAGCCAGTAGTTAATGAGAATTTATACAGATGTAATCACTGTTCATATCAGAGGATTAGACAATGCTAAATAAATGCTTAATGACTGCCATAAATACTAACACCTGTTAATCATCTAATAACACCACTGACATGTGGGCCATAACCCGAAAATGATAAAATAACCCTGGGCTCACCTGTCATAGAAACAGCACAAGTACTGATAAAATAAAGATAATGAATTAAGAATGCTCTACATGTCAGAAATTTAGTAATTTTTTTAAAATTAACAGAACTGAAATTTTTAAATGGGTATAACTTATTCATTTTAACTCCAAATTGAGTGAGACAAATTTCTAAATTCATATAAATTCAAGATCTATACAATGGAACTGAAATCATGATTTTTAGAGTTCATTTGAGTTTTTGGTGTTACTTGGTTGATTTGTTGTTCTTTCTTTTTTATCCAAATTTTCGCGCATGCTAAAATAGCTTACGAGACTCAAGAGGAAGAGGCCGAGGCAGCCACTCTAGAAGCTCAAGAAAACCAAGACCCAGACCACTGTGACCAAGGCGAGTCAATACTTTGATCATGTTGATCCTATGTTTTCTGCAAATTACTTTGTTTTAAATTATCAAATTGCATGCTGTTAATTTATATGCAAATACATGCTTAATTTAATATTCTAGTTATGTGCCCATTGTTTACCTTGAATAATATTACCCCCTCCTTTGGAATATTTGAATGTGTGAACCTTATCGCTCTAGCAAAAATATAATAGTAACATTTCGAAAATAAGTCCTTAAATATATGTCATGCTTAGCATTGATTAGGAACCCGGGGCAAGAAATTGTCCCAAGAAATTGTCCCACGCTAAAATCAGTACGTAACATGCAAAAGAACAGAAGGAACGTGCAAATGAACAGAAGGGTAAAAGCGTCAGTTCATGCGCCAAATACATGGAGGAATACTACAAGAGGGATAAAATACACATATTGGCAAGAAAATCAAGTGTCCAACGTTTTGAGGCCTATTTATTACGAAGTCGACGATTGGAGTTTCAAAACTGCAAAGCGCGATGATTGCAATCCCAAATATGCAATTTTCTCGCGCCGGGGGAAAGCGAGCAACCGGGAGCATGATTCGAGGACGTCCGGGTCCACCGCACATAGACGCGTGCGCGCGAGCGCGCGAGCGCGGGGAAGTGAGCGAGCGAAGCAAACAGCCCGGGGGACGATTGCTCTATGAATCTTTGTAACAATTGGACTGTAACATTATTTTGTGTTACTACAGGGCATATATTTGTAGCGCATTTTATATGTTCCATTTATGTGTTACAACATAGTACACTTTTGTAACATTTTGCTTGTAACACTAATTTTGTGTTACTATAATTATTGTCAGTAACACATTTTTATAAAAAAAGTGTTTTGTGTTACAAGCGAAGTCTGTAACACACTATTTTGTGTTACTATGAAATTTCATTGGAACACATTGGTGAATGTGTTACAAGAAAGTGATACAATATCCTTGTTTTGTAGTAGTGAATTAATCATAAATGTTACATATTATTGTTTTATACAGAGGAAATTATAAAATTCTTACAAAAATATTGACTGAATTTTGAATAACTACAAATTTCTACAGGGGATTAATTCTACATGACATTGACCAAATTTTCTACAACTACAATTTTGTACGTATGCTAATTTTCTACAACTATGTTCACTAAAGTTTCTACAAATACAAGTTACTACAACTGCTAAATTTTTGTAACAACATTGACTAAATTTTCTATACAAAACTTGTACTATTCTTTTCTATATCTACAATTTTCTACGAATACTAACACTAAATAAACTATCTACTTCATATACAAAAAATGAACTACAACATACAAAAATATTTACCTCATAAAAATTGCAAAACCTCTTCTTCTTCCTCTCCCACTCCTCTCCTCTCCTCTCCTCACCTCTTCTCTTCTCTTCTTTCCCCTCTGTTCGTTCTCCGTGTGGCCGAGTGCCCGTTCGGCTGCGCGGTGCTTTTATATGCGCTTCCAGTCGCCCAATCCTTCAGCGACTGGAACTGCAGTTGCCTAATCGATGGGCGACTGGAGGCAGTCACCCGGCGGTTCGGTGATTTTAATTATTTCACCCAATGGCCAGCGGATTGCTTACGTGTTGCGCGGCCATTGGGCGATTGGTTCCAGTCGCCCGATGGTTCGTCAAGTGGAGCCTATTTCTATAAAAAAAAATTTGCGTGGTATATTTCTATTATTTTGAATAAGATACAGATTATTTGTAAAAAAAATTCCTCATCAAGTTACCATAGCCGTGCCCTTCACGGCGACCAATTTTCTCAATAAAATTTTGCCTGGAATGGTTGACCTGTTCCATCCTCTCTGCATCCCAAGAAGACGTACACAGTATGACGGCAACATCCGAGAAACACTCTTCTCCCGTCGCCGAAACGAGCAGACGTACGTGCAGGAGAGCCTGCCATGGGCACGCCATGATTTTTTTAACTTATAACACACATATGTCACAACCTTTCTGCACAACGTATATAAGCTCTCCAAGATCAGTGACATGAACCATACCAAGTTACCAACGAATCAAATCAAATCCCACCTCTTCTCTTCTTTTCTCTTCAAATATATCTAGTTCTCTTTTGTATACACCTTCACTGTTCACATGGCTTCTACCGGAGTGAGTGCATTGCTTCTGTTATTGTTCATGTTCTCGACCGTTCTCTCGCCGGCCGATCGCAGGGAGGTGGTGGAGGCGGCGCGGGCGACCGATGCGAGCCGCCCTCGGAGGAGCGGTCGACCGGACAGCAAGGCGATCGATCAGGGGATTGGCTACTTCCTGATGGCTCTAGCCCTTGTTCTTACCTATGTTCTCCACTGAGAATAGCTCCGTTTTGCCTAGGATGCAAGAGAGGGCATGGTTATGTGCTCTTGTAGACTAATTAATGTAAATTTTTGACAAATGTTCAATTGTTGTTGTAAGAAAGTTTATAAGATCAAATGTATGTGTAGCACTATAGTAGTGTCCTAGCTCATGGAAATGGCTAGCTACAGACTCAACAGTTAGACTATCTGTTGGGATATCGATAGACTACACTAGCATAGATTAAAATTTTGTACTGTGTGAATTAGAAAGCCATGTGAGTAAAAGATCATAAATCGTTACAACTAGACGCGCAGTGTAGAAGAAGTAGAATTGAAGTGGCCGATTTAACCATGCATGCATCCATGTAGTAGAAGTGGTCAATCGTCTTCTGACCAACCGTCTCCTCTTTTCGATCGTCTCGATCAACACCACAGTCGCAGTAGTGCGTCTACCGAGATCCACACGTCCAAAGATGGAACGCCATGCATCGGTGTACTAGCACCAGTATGCACAACAGGGGTTATGAGAGGTGGCGGGATAATTCCCTCAGCTTCCGCACCTCTTTTTATATAGCCTCCAATTGGATTCTTATCCGATATGATTAGATATCATATCCAACTCGGAAAGCCTTAGGCAGGATGTTTATCCAATAAAGTGGAAATCGTATCCCACTTAGAGGCCATCATTTGGACCATTATTGTTCTGACCTGTTAAGTGTGTGACCCTGTAGGTTCATGTATGTTTATACATGGGCCGAAAACTCCTTTCTGGTCCACAAGTCGGTAGTGGTCCCTAGTAGGACACAACAACTCCGAAATCTTTACTATTATAAAAATGTGAGTTGGTGGTCGTCGGTCCGTTCTTTCTCCTCTCTTCTCAGCTATCTGATGAAAGATCAGCCATCCAGATCTGCATGTAGGTAGTTCTTCTGCTCCTCATAGAAAAGGTCGGGCCGACGCGTGGGCCGCGCTCCTCCTCTTCTCTTCCCCCGCGTCCTCAGCCTCACGCAACCACTCCACCTCCTGCAACCGCCAACTCCTTCTCTCTCCCGAACCCTCGTGTCACGCCTCCTCATCCTTAGCGCTGCCACCAATTCCTTCCCCATACGGCAACGATTGGTTGCAGTCCCCCATCTTCCCCCAGCAGCATCAATTCCCCCGTTGCTGTCTCCCCAATGCATTTGCCCACCGCCTCCTCTCCCCATCTGCCCACCGCCGCCTCCCCACCCCTACCTCCTGCAACCGCCGCCTCCTTCTCCCCTGAACCCTTGTAACGCGCCTCTTCCTCCTTGGCGCCGCCACCAATTCCTTCCCCGTGCGGCAGTGTCTGGTCATAGTCCCCTAACTTTCCCCAGGGCGCCTCCACCGATTCCATCGCCCCTCCAACCAGCGGCACAACGCTCGGTGATAGTGGCCGGTGGATCGAAGAGAATGGTGCTTGGGGACAGCGGCCGGTGGATCAGAGAGAAGGGCACTCGACGATGGCGACGGTGGCTTCCTCTTACTATGCTCGCCTATGTGGCTCTCCCTCACCACCACCGCCCAGTGAGCCTCTCAACCTCCTCCTGCTCTTTGCTCGAAGCCCGTCAAGCTATTTGGCGATTTTGGTCTCCCGAGCTGGTTGTCAAAGTCGGTGCCATGGTCAAATGGGGCCGTGGTCAAGGGGACATGGCCAAAGTCGAGGTGCCGTGGTCAAAGTCGAAGCCATGGTTGAAGGGGGCCATGGCTGAAGCCAAAGAGACGTGGTCAAAGTCGAAGCCATGGTCGAAGGGGTGGTGGTCGAAGCCAAAGGGCCGTAGTCGAAGTCGAAGGGCCATGGTCAAAGTCCAAGCTATGGTCAAAGGGGACAGTGGTTAAAGGGCGTAGTGGTCGAAGTCGAAGGGCCGTGAACAAAGTTAGTCCACGGTCGAAGTCGAAGGGCTGTTGTCGAAGTTAGGCCATGGTCGAAGTCGAAGGGTTGTGGTCAAAGTTTAAATCGTGGTTGAAGGGGGGTAGTGGTCGAATTCGAAGGGCTATGGACGAAGTCAGTCCGTGGTCGAAGTCGAAGGGCTTTGGTCGAAGTCAAAGGGTCGTAGTCGAAGTTCAAACCGTGGTCGAAGGGGATAGTGGTCGAAGTTGAAGGGCCGTGGACGAAGTCAATCCACGGTCGAAGTTGAAGGGCCGTGGTCAAAGTCGAAGGGTCGATGTCTGTGCTATGGTCGAAGGGGGCCATGGTTGAGGGGCCGTGGCTGAAGTCGAAGATCCGTGGTAGAAGTCAATGCGTGGTCGACAGCTTCTAACTTATGACAACGAAGTGTGATCAACAGTTTCTAATTTATGACCATGAGCACAGATCGATGTGATTTGACTTACGACCACGAGGTGTGGTCGATGTCTTCCGACTTACGACCACAAGCGATGGTTGATGTGTTCCAACTTACGACCATGAGGTATCCTCGATGGCTTCTGACTTATGACCATGAATGATGGTCATTGGCTTTCGATGTACAACCATGAGCCATTGTCGAGGGCTCCTGATTTAGGACCACGATCGATCGTCGACCACTACCAACTTACGGCCACCAGCGATGGTCGACCGTTCTCGACCTATGATCACACGCGATGGTCAACGGCTTCCAACTTACGACGACGAGGTGTGCTCGAGGGCTCCCGACCTACGACCGCGAGGTGTGGTCGATGTCTTCTGACTTATGACCACGAGGTGTGATCGATAGCTTCCAACTTACTTGACGGATTTAAAAACTTTTAGAACATGTTTGTATGCATATTCTAAAAATTTTTACCACCCGTGACTTTTAAAACATGCAGTATGATAAATTTTAAAAATCTGTAGCAACGCACGGGCATTCAGCTATTATACATAAAGCTCATATCGAACAAATGTATATAGTGCTTATGTACCGATCCCTTTGCCTCATGGTCCAATACTTGAATCTATAGTGGATTACTCAGTTATGATTGACTCCTCAACTATATTCGGTATGGCCATGCACTTTATTAATCCAATCAAATCGAGGGACCCAAAGATATCTCTTCCATTATATAGGAGGGGCAAATTCTATCGTGTTTGCTCATATTTCTCTACGTGTTCTATAGTAAACCCAAAAGCTACCTTTATAACCTCCTAGTTATAGAGTAGTGTTTGGCAACCCCTAAGTGAACAATTACATAAGTAGAAAACTGTGATGATTTCAACTCAAAGAATCCTACATATACTACGTATGAGACCAACTGATACCTCTTGAGAATATAACAATTCCTAAAGTGTCTCAGGGTAGGTCAATCCAACACCATGTTCTCTAACATGTGTCCATATTATTAATTTGATATCCCACATCCAGGATTATCAATCAATAAATGTGCTGATATGTAAATCATAATTATCTCATATAATGACATAAGATCAGAGATAATTTAGAATAACATCAAACATGAATAAAGAGTTCCATGAACAAGTAAATACTTGTTGATCAATATGAAAGACATTTATTCAAAGGACAAAATAACATATTATTCAAAAGATCATAAATATAGAAGTGATACAATCATTTGTATGATTGTCTCTAGGGCATATCACTAACAATCTCTGACTTGCACTAGAATCAATCCTGTAAGTATCTAATACCCATAACTCTTGTGCGCGCCTCATGTTTTGGCTATAGAAGAGACTTTGTCTATGGATCAGCAATATTTAAATCAATGTATACTTTGCATATCTCCACATCACCTCTATCAACAATCTTGCGAATGAGGTGAAAACGTCGAAATATGTGCTTAGATGGCTCCACTATTATCACAATAGAGATCCATTATATTAAAATTACTAGAGACCACACCCAACTCAAAGATGAACATCTTTATCCAAACAACCTTTTTTGCAGCTACAGAAGTCGCAATGTACTCAGCCTCCATTATAGAATCAGTAATCGTCTCTTCCTTGGAAATTTTTTAGCTCACTACTCCTCCATTAAAACAAAACACGAACTCAGGCTGCGATCGAAATTCAACTTTATCGATTTGGAAGCTAGTATCAGTATAATCATTTACGACTAGCTCTTCCTTACCTCCATAAATAAGGAATGTATCCCTCGTCCTTGTCAACTATTTTAGGATATTATTTATAGCTATCCAGTGACCTTCATCTAGATATGACTGATATTTACTCGTAACATATACCAGCGAAAGGAGTCTTAGTCATTTTGCCAAGTAAACAAGACTCGCATGCTTTAAATGATTCAAAATCAAATGAATTTACAAGACCATATTAATAGAGCTTCACTATGTGCTTCTCATTTATGTGACCCAAATGACAATGCCAAATATAAGTGGGATTTAAATTATTAGGTCGAAGCCTCTTAGCATTAATATTATAGATAGGCACATTCTCAAGATTTAAAACATATAATCCATTCATCAATAGAACATAATCATAAAGCATATCATTCAAATAGATTGAACAACAATTATTTTTTATTCTGAACTTATAACCTTCTGCTCCCAAACATGAAGCATAAATAATGTTTTTGCTTAAGACAGGAACATGATAACAATTATTCAATTCCAAAATTAATTCTGAGGGTAAAGATAATGGTAAAGTGCCAACAACCAACGCAACGACTCTTACTCCATTGCCCACACGAAGATTAACCTCACCTCTTGCCAAAATCCTACTCCTTGTCAGCCCTTGCATTGAATTGCAAATATGAGCAATCGATTTGGTATCAAATACCCAAGAACTAATATGAGAAGTAGCAATATTTATTTCTATAATATTTATACCTAAGTAAAAGTCTTACTTCCCTTCTTCTTTTCTAGTTCTGCCAACTATTTCCTGTAATTCCTCCTCTAATGTCTAGTCCCTTGGCAATGGTAATAAATAGTATCAGGTGTGGCACCAATCTTTAGTTTCTGAAGCTTAGATTTGATACTCGAGATCTCATCTTAAGTTTTGCTCATGCCCTTTCTTTTACCCAAAGCCTTACACTTCTTCCATCTTGAGTTTTGCCCATGCCCTTTCTTTTACCCAAAGCCTTACACTTCTTTTTGAACTTGATAGTTTTCAGAATCATCATCACATGATTAGAGTTTTTCTTAATGCTCTTCTCTACTAACATGGGCATCCCATGCAACTCGGTCATTGACTTCTTCATGCCATTCATATGAAAGTTCAAAATGACTAGCTCAAAGTTTGGAGTGAGCAATTGGAGAATCACATTAGTAGCCAATTCTTGGCTAAGAAAAAATCAAGCTTTTTCCAAACTCTCAATGTAACCAATCATCTTGATCACATGAGGGTTGACCAGATTTTCTTCAGCTAACTTGCACACAAACAATCACTTAATGGTGTTGTACCTTTCAACCCTTGCCTGGTTCTCGAACATGCCTTTGAGACTCACAATCATATTGTAGGCATCCGTGTTCTCATATTGTTTATGAAGCTTAGAGTTAATGGTAGTTAGCATGAGACAACTAACTTCAAGTGAGTCATTACAATGTTTCTCATACTCATTCTTTTGAGTTCGAGTAGCATCTTCTGCTGGTTCACATGGATATGGAACCTCTAGAACATATTTCTTCTTTTCTTGCTCAGGCATGGTAGTGATTTCCTCTAGTTTCAAATATATGTGGATGACATCATTTTTAAATGCTCTTCTCATGCTCCTATTTCCAAGTTTTCAGATACTTTGAGTAGGGAATTTAAGATGAGTATGATAGGGGAATTGAACTTCTTTCTAGGATTCCAAATCAAGCAGATAAAGCAAGACACTTTCATTCATCAAACCAAGTACAACAAGGACCTGCTTTGATGCTTTGACATGGGGAGTAACAAATCACTCTCCACACCACACACATGCCTCAGCAGTGCGGGCCGCATCAAGAGATGGGGGCAGAGCAAGGGCACAAGGGAAAGAAGGGAGAGTGAGAGAGAATAAACCTAACCCTTCCAAACATCAAGTCAAAGAAGTAAAGCAAAGGTGAGCTGATCTGCTACATAGCAATTGTAACATCCCAAAACTTTCTTTTGGAAAAATTTAATTTCAAATAAATTATTTTAAAGTATTTGGAGTTTATTTGGCTTTTGTTGGTTTTCTGGATTTTCTGGAGTTTAAAACCTATTTTTAAAATTTAAAAATATTTTAAAGTATAAAAATTTAATACCAACATTAGTTGGAAATAATTTTATTAAGTCCAAAATATCTCCAGGAGCTTCTGTGAATTTTTCTGGAATTTTGGGAGGTATTTTCATATTTTTCTGAGGCTCAAATAAGTTCCTAGCCTTTTCTGAAAATCAAAATCAAATTCTCAAAAATAAAATTCCCAACCCCTCCCTCTAGCCGACGCGTGGACGGCTCAGATCCGCCCACGTCGCCGCCCGGCCTAATCCCGGCCGCTTCTCTCTCTCTCCCTCCGCCAAGCGGGCCCGGCCCGCCAGTCGGCTCCGCCTTCCCCTCCTCTCAGGCCGCCACCTGGATGGCCCGATGCGCGCCACGCCGCCCACGCCTGCCCATCCCGCCGTCTGCACCCTCTCCCTCTCCTCTCACTGCGCCGTGGGCCCCGCCCATCAGCCGCCCGCGCTCGCTCCCGCTGCCGCCCAGGCCCCGCCTGTCAGAGCCTTCTCCTTCCTCGCGCCACCGCCTTCCTTCTCCCTCTCCCCCTTTCTTTCTTTGCTCCGGTCGACCGTATCCGCGCCCAATCCGGTCCTTCCCCGCCTCCTCTCCGGTTTGGAAACCCGCGCGACCGCATCCCCCAAATCCCGCGCCTCCCTTTCCTTCCGCGCCCCCTCTTTCCTTCCCTCTCCTCTCCCTTCCATTTTCCGGCCGCCATCTCCGGCGAGGGATTGCGCGCCTGTGCTTCCCCCTCCGCCCTATAAAAGCCCCCCATCGGCTCCGCCTCCCTCCGCACCACCTCCCACCGCTCTCCCCCTCTCTCCCCGAGCCCCGAGTGCCCCGCACTAAGAGCTCCCCGTGCGCCCCGGCGAGTACTCCGGCGAGCAATCGCCGTCGACCCAGTCCTCCCCAGAGCCCACCAATGCCACCCCGAGCATCCTCGCGTCCGTGCGGAGCTCCCAGACCCCTCGGCCAAGCCTTCTCACCGCCGGAACGCCGTCGCACCGGAGCGCCCGAGCCGTCTTCGCAGCCTCCTCGTCGCCGGCCGTCTCCGCTCGTCACCGAACCCCATCGACCCCACGGTCGGAACCACCTCCGCACCGGGAGCGCGTTTTGGATCTCCCCCAAACCCCTCCGGCCACCTCTCGCCGCCGGCAGCGTCGCCTCCGTCCACCTCTGCCCGGTCCCCTCCAGCAGGTAACTCAAAGGGTAAACTTACCCTGTAAGGGTAGGCAACACCTCAGCGACCGACTGGCTAGCACCGTTACTCCTTTCCCCCGGCTCCCTCGGCGTGCGTTCGAGCCCCCGGCTCCGCACGCTGAGGTTGAGCCTTTCCTTTATTTTCCCGCATTGACAGCCGGGCCCCACGCGTCAGCGGCCACTGTCCGCGCTGGCCACTGCCGCCTAGGTCCCACCCGTCTGCGCTGGCCACTGACATATGGGCCCAGAGCCCAATGGGTCCCACGTGTTAGAGGCTGAGCCAGTGGGCTCACTGTCAAGTGGGTCCCACCTGTCATAGACTCAGAATAAAGTAATAAAATAAAATATTAAAAAGTAAATGCTGCCAGTGGGCCCCACCTGTCAGAAATTTAATAATTTCTGGATTTATTCAAATTGAAATCTTTAAATAAGCATAACTTTCTCATTTTAACTCCAAATTAAGCCGTTCAAATTTCTAAATTCTTCTAAAATCATAATCTATCCAAATATGGCCTCTATTTGAATTTTTGATTTTATTTGAGTTTTGTTTGTATTTATTTGCTTTGTTTGCTTCGTCTTTTCGCGCGTAGATTCCACTGTTGTCGAAGATCTCTCCACTCCGCAGCAAGAAGACCCAGAGAGCGTGCAAGAAGGAAAATCTCCTTTGATCACTTTGAACCTATATTTGTAAAATATTTTTAAATTATTTTAAATTTATGTGCATCGCTATTTAATTAGAACTCTAATTTTGGTGTTAAGGCATTAGTTAAATCCAACCTTGTTAGGCCCTTAATTGAACTTGCATGCCAGGTACCCTTGTAACCCTAGTATTACCTTTGTCTCAATAATGAGAATTACATAATCCTTTGGTAATATTAGACGGTAGTATAATGCTTAGTCATGCTATTTAATTCTTTGGTAATCTTGAAATGGGAAATCATATGTCATTCAACTAGTAATTGTATTTAGAAGTAAGTGGTGACTGGTGTTGCCACTGTGTTTTTCAAACTAAAATAAAATGTGAAAGTTGGTTTAGACTGGGGTGGATGGTTGGTTGGGATTGGTGCGGAAAGCATGAGATCTTGTAAAGTGAATGTTCCACCTTAGTCGATTAAGGACCGACGCTTGTGATTGTCCAGACTGAGCATTACCGTAGAACCCTGAGTCTATATGGATACAACCTAGCTGATTAACTTACAATAGTCTAGTTTAAGTGCCACCAATGGAACGTGGATGCCAGGGATGTACTGGTTATTCATAGTGAGGGACAGGGATGTACTGTACTCATATGGCGCAAGAGGGAGCTTCGGATTGGGTGGATTTAACCCTCCTGCGGTGAAACCTTAGCGGGTGGTGTCTAGCCAGACTAGAGTGAGGAGAAGGCTTTATGATAATTTATCTGTGTCTCATGCCAAAGGAAGCGTGGTGACTGTTAAGATAATTTATCTCTTGGGGGTAAAGTTGTACAACCTCTGCAGAGTGTCAAACTATTCGAATAGCCGTGCCCACGGTCAAGGGCGGGCAAGAATGCATTCACATGGTAGACCCTTGGTTTTCATTTTAAAAGCAAAGTTTTGTACTCCGAGAGTCGAGGGAACTCTCGGAAGGGTATCCTGGCGGTCAAAGCCAGAGAGGGTGGATGTAACCCGCAGTTTCAATCTTTATCGGTTAAAGTTGGTTAACTAGTGTTGGTGGATAGAACCTTCACTATGCAATGCTTATTAGTTTCAGTTAAAACAAATAATTGATCAAAATGATGCCTTAGAAATTACTTAATGGTATTTGAAATAAAATATTGCTTTGTGCAAAAGAACCATATAACCCTCCTTTGTTAAGCCTTGCATCTATTGCATTTTTCCCAAGACTTGTGGAGTACTTTATGTACTCACATGCTGCACTCAAAAATAATACTCAGAGGAATACGAAGCTCAAGAGGGAGACTACGACTACTTCGCGGGTGGATTCGACGAAGGATTCCCGGAGTACTAGTTCGCGCTTCCCCAGTCAAATGCCTGTGGCGTATTGATGGGTCTCCGCTGAATTTATTTTTGCTTCCGCTGTGTTTCGTGTGTGCGAGGTCTTGAAACCTCATTTGTAATAATGAGACCTTTCGGTCAGTACTCTTTAATATTGTAATAAGATGTTTTTGGTTATGAATCATTTCTGTTTAACTGTGTGCACTGGCTTTGATCTGGGACTAGTGCTATAATACACAGAGGGTCCGGGTTTGGAAATCTGGGGTCCCGACAGCGATGGGTTGCACGTCATCCAAGGTGGAGCAGGAGGACATGGTGTGGCGCTGTGTGGAGAGGCATTGCCACATGAAGGACACTGTTGTGGCGTGGCAGCTGCTCACCTCCACCCACGCTGATCACCTCTACTCCCTCCGTGTCACTACTATCGTGCTCTCTCGCTTCATCCAGGGCCACCCTTCCCTCGCAATCTCCCACCAAATCACCCCCGTCCTTCTCACCACTGTAGTGCCGCCTGCACTCGTTCCCACACCACTCACACCCTCCACCACCGCGTCCTCCTCCCTCTCTTTCCCGCTTCCTCAGCACCACCCACCACTACAACAGCAGCCTGGTTCTGTGAGGGCTCTGTAGGTGTGGCACCTCAATGTGTGGCACATCATGTCTAACTCCAGCGCGGCAAGCCCAACGTAGTCATCGTTCTGGAAGCCGGTGGTATGGATGTTGTCCTCATCACTTGCATGGGACTGGGAGAACTTCTACCCGCCATCACTGCTAGACTCCAAGTTCTTTGACTAGTGCAAGGCCGTCCTCAAGGAGGCCAATCGCCTCTACGAGCTCGAGGAGGAGAAGACTTGGAGCTACCTCCGCCACCACCACCAACACCTCAAAGAGGATGACAAGGTCAAAGGCGATGAGAAGGAGGTGCATTGCGGTTGATGGGAGGATGACCACTATGCGTCCATAATGATGTCAAAGACCAGACGGTGGGACGGCCTGAGGAGGGATGAGAGGTCAAAGGCAGCGCTGGGACAAAAGTTTGAGCAGGTGAGGAGAAAAGGGTGCGGAAAGTAGCATGTTGTACGGGCGATTCGGGAGAGAAGAGTAGTGGAAGGAACTGATAGTTTCGAAAGAGAAGGCCACGACGGTTTTCACGAGGAGTCGAACACAAGGTGGAAATGAACTATTACCACCAACTAGTATTTTAAGTAGTACAAGATGGATGGGCCAGATCCTATCTCATAATTACATCGGATAGCAGTGGAGAGGTGAGAGAAAAATAAGAATAATGACTGCTTCTTCCTTTAGAGGAAGAACAATGGTTTAGCCCAGCCTAGCCCTATGAAAGTAACTTTCGGCCCATCAATCTTGGCCTAATAGAAATGTAGAGCTTTCGACTGACTTTTTTTTCTCGGTTCTAGTCTAATCTACTACTGAACATCATAGCAACATCGTATTATATTTTGATTAATAGCAAAATTACTTTTCAGGGTGTGCATGTACTACATCATATGGTACACCATTGCCATGCATACTAGACAGCTTTTAACATCCCAATAGACAAGACTCGAGAGAAAGCAACAGCATTATGCATTGATAGAAACGTTTCACTTTCAGGGTCTGACAAGACATAAAGTGCCATGCAATTGTGACATTTATTGCCGTCGGATCAGGCAAATCAAAGGCCAAGATCAACAACTACCAGTGACCTGCGTGCTGCTCCACAGGGGTGAAAATGGGTCGAATTCAGTCGGATATTGCTTATTCCATATCCTATCCTATATTTTTTTCCTCGGATTCGAAGTCGAATACGAATAGTGCCAGATACGAATACGAATCCGGATAGTATCGGTCATAGATACGAAACGAATATGGAGCGGATGCGAATACGATAACGAATATCTCGTCGGATATTACGTAGGAATACAAAAGGCATATATAGACGGGTAGAAAGTGTAATGTAATAAACTTGTTGAAAAAACTATCAAACCCCACATGCAAACATGCAGTTTTTGTGGAACACTCTGGAGTGATCAGCAAGTTTAGGTTTTCTCGAGATGTATGTAAATGGGAAGACAACTGTGGACAACTCTGCAGACTTCTCACCATGAGTTGGCACAATTGTATCATACAAGTACTCTTCAAGATCATGATCATCCATGTCAATGTCATCAAGATCATCACCATGTGACTGAGAAACTACTCTAAATACAGTAGTAACAGTAGTATTTGAAGTCTCTTTTGTGGTACTGGACGGCAGAAGCAGCAACAATGCCAAATCAGACTTTGTCTCGTTGTCACGTTCCTTTAACAGTGTGTATTCATATGCGTATAGGGTATGTGGAATACGCATATTTATTACCATATCCACCGAGTTGGGAGTGGGACAAACTAGTGACAATTTTGCTACGTAATCATTAAGAAACTTCATTCGTCAAAGCAAATAAACTGGATGTTGGACTGATTCGAGATCTCCAGCTGTAGTCTCCCGCTGTAAGCAATGTGGGCTCGCTAGGTACTACACATGGGCTGGACCGTTCAGCTGTAGTCATTTATGGCACGTTCGTGTCGAATACAGTGTAGACCGGGAGGAAAATTCACACACAAGTTACGTTTATACTCCCAGCTCTGAATCTCTCATCATTGCACTGTTTGCTGTTGATGGGCTTGCACTGCTTGCCGTTGGACCGGATATCCGAAAAATATATCCGATAAAATCTTGGATAGTATCCGTATCCGTCGGATAGTTCTTTTCCGAATCCGTATCCGAAAACAACTATCCGAATCCGACTCCGAATCCGATAATTATCCGACATAACTATCCGAATTCGATCCAACTCGGATTCGACGGTCGATCGGTCGGGAAATATCCGATCCGTTTTCACCCCTACTGCTCCACCTGAAGTGGCTCATCTGAAGTCGCTCATCACGTTACCGTAGCCGTGCCCATCACGGCGACCAATTTTCTGCATAAAATTTTGCCAGGAATGGATGACCTGTCCCTTGCTCTCTGCGTCCCAAGAAGGCGTGCCCGGTATGACGGCACCATCCGAGACACGCGCTTCTCCCGTCTCCGAAACAAGCAGACGTACGCGCAGGAGAGTCTGCCATGGGCACACCACGAATTCTTTCACTTACAACACACATATATCACAACCTTTCTGCACAAATGAAATCAAATCCTACCTCCCTTCTTTTCTCTTCAAATACATCAGATTCTCTTTTGTATACACCCCTGTTCACATGGCTCCTACCGGAGTGAGTGCATTGGCGCTGTTCTGGTTCTTGTGCTCAACCGTTCTCTCGCCGGCTTAGCGCAGGGAGTTGGAGGCGACGCGGGCGGCCAACGCGCACCACCCCCGAATGAGCGACCAACGAGGGGATTGGCTACTTCTTGATGGCTCTAGCCTTTTACTACTGTAGAAAAAATCATTACAGACAGTTCAAAAATATCATCACAGATGGTTTCGTGAGCCGTCTGACTTTTTGTGTCAGTAATGAAATGATGTCATTACAGACGGCTTTCGAACTATCTGTGATGCACACTATCACAGACAATTTCAACAACAAACCATCTGTGTTTCAACAATAAACCATCTGTGATACTATCATAGACAGTTTTTAGTAGAAACTATCTGTGATATCTGATGTATCACAGACGGTTTCAACTATAAAATGTCTGTGATATTAAACAATGACATTATTAGATTCTACAAAAAAAATTCTATCACTTTCTAGTTATTCCTAAAATTTAATTATGCAATCAAATTGCTCAAATTAATATTTTCACATGACTACGTCCTACAATAACCGGTCTCTGGATAGTAGTTTTTCTAAAATCATAACTTCTAATCTACTCATCTAAAAATTGTGTTCTCAAATTCTATGGAAACCTTAAGAAATTATCTACAATTTTCATGTTGACTAAATTTCTATATTAGTTTATTTACTATTTTTAATCTAAAAGCTAATATATACTATCCAAAACCCAACAAACTCACCAGACAGCAGAACTATAAAATTCATAACTCACGATTTATTCATCCAATTGATATGTACCAAAATTCTCCTAAAAGATAATGAGACCCTCTACAACTTCCTAGTTTATGGATTTTCCAAATGATGACTATACAGACCTCAAAATAATCATACAAGTTATAGCAGACTAAACCGATCAACTATCCAATTTTTTTTTCCCGATGAGCAACTGCTATCTCTCTCTAATCTATAGTTTAATATTCAACTTTGAATAAGCAAAAGAGAGAAAACAAATCATTACCCACAAATTAACTAGCTACTAATTCAACTTGATCGAATCTGTACAACTCACAGGCATGCACTTCTAGTCGTTCAGCACTATTCTAAAAGCAAGATTCACGTACAAACTAACGAGCAAACTACTAGTTGCTGCTACAGTGCAATACTGATAGGAGCAATACAAAACGAGAAGCTGTGATACCTCTTCTAGACGGTAGCCCATCTGCTAGTCACCAGCAGAGATGGATCACGACAGCGTGCTGCATACTAGCATGCATGAAGCCATGTAATCATTTGACTGGTAGGCGCACAGTCCCCCCACGGCTAGCTACAGCAAATATAATGCATGTCATCACCTAGTATCTGATTTGGTGGAAAAAATAAATTAGAATATACTGTACCTATGTGTTGTTACAAAGAATGTACATATCGCAACAATACGAAATTGCTGCAATAGTAATTAGTTACTGCAATGATTTATTTTTTATTGCAATACAATTGATTTACTACAACAAAAATAAAAATTATGACAACAATTTAGAATTGTGGCAATATAACAAACTTATCACCACAAATAAATAATTCATAGCAATTACAATAACTATTGCAACAAAATGTATTTTATTGCAATTTTTTGTTGCAATAGAATATACATATCGCAACAGTACGTAATTGCAATATTTGAGGAGTCCGATAAGAACTATATAGTAGACCAGGCATGATACGTAGATACACTGTGCCCTTGTCACGTTGGTGCAGGTAGCTCCCGTGCGGATAGCCCCTGTGGAGTTGGTACCGGTGCAGATAGCTCTAGTGCGGATAGCCCCTATGGAGTTGGCATTGGTGCAGTTATCTCTAATGTGGATAGCCGCTGTAGACTTGGCACCGGTTCAGATAGCTCTCATGGACTTGGCGCCGGTGCAGGAGCCTCCAAGTAGATGTCCCTCTTGGGCCATTGGATGAATGTTCCAATGGCTTGCTTTAGAGTCATGACCTATCATTTGGGGGCATCTGCAGTGGGATGAACTCGAAATTGGCATGCACACCATCCACATTCCACAATTATCTGTCATTTTATCACCACAAACTCTTGCCATTACGGTTCTAGGAATGGATACTTGTGGAAGGGCATTAGATCCTTCTCCATGTATTGCTCGACAAGTAGGCTCTTGAAGTTCATCCATGCTTTGCATGTCACTAGCAACTTATGTCATTGCACGGAGGCCTTGTATTCTTCTAGGATCTCGAATAATAGAAAAACTTCCATCACCAGCTCTTCTTTCCAAACTTCGGTCACGATCTTCCATAAATCGAACGTGATCTTAATCCGTTCCCATGCAACTACTCTAACCATTCTTCGGAATGCGGACACTGCTCAGTGAGAATTGAGAGGGGCCTAGACGCATCAACATCTGTGATGGTAAATTGGCCCTCGGGCCTTTTCGATAGTCCTCTTCCATGGCACTCGGATTTCCAGAGGATGGTCATCACACGCATCCAACGACGATGATGCAGAATGAGTGGACGACATCTTCAAAAGATAATAGATGTGACGAAATCTAATTTAATGCTAAATCAAGACTATGTAGGGCCAATTCTTGAGCATTTTGAAATAACAATTAATTAATATATCAGTAGAATTGAGCTGACTTGTGGTAAGAAAATATAGAGTTTGCATGCCTAAGACATGAAAATGACATGAATTGCAAGCAATTATCTCTCAACAAGGATAATAAATTCAAGTCATTTAACCAGAACAAGGGCAGTAATCTGAACTAAACTAAACATGAGCATTTCTATTCTGCATAGTGCCTTCTCAACTCTAGTCAATAGATCAACAGTCAAATAACGATCCCTCTATATTTTTGCTAGCTTATGAATCAGAACATTACCTCAGAAGCGTGACAAAATAATTACTCTCTATAAGCACAAATAGGAACCAAAAAGCTGCTACTGCAATATCACCAACAGAGTTATGACAGTAGCAAAACAAGTAACGAGTATGTGCTATAGTGGAGACAATTAAATCTACCAATATTCAGTGCAAAACAGAAATAAAGAACACTGAGCTAACGAAGGAAATCAACAATTGACAACTCAAATTAGCACAATACTCCTAGATTGTCACCTAGATCTCACATATGACTAGTTTTTCTCATCAAGCAATCACAAAGCCCACATTCTACAATGCAAGAGTCTTCCCAATGCTAAAATTTCTTGCCAATTTCAAAGATATAGATAGATATCAAATTAGTACGGCCAACTAATGCATAATAGAAATAAAGAACATAAGTTAAAGCTCACTGTACGGCTCGGGTGAGGTAGCGTGCTCAGGGGAGGCACCAGCCTCGTGGGAGGTGATGTTAGGCTCGGAGGAGGAGGGTGCAGGGTGCGAGGGAGGAGGGCAGCCAGAGTTGGAGGAGGTAGTGACGGGCTCAGGGGAGGTGGCGTCAGGCTCTGGGGAGGCAACATTGGTCTCATGGGAGGCGGCGTGCTCAGGAGAGGAGGAGAACGTCGAGCGCGGGAGGGGGGCACCAGAGTCGGGGGAGGCAACGATGGGCTCAGGGGAGGCGGTGTCGTTAAGTGGGGACTGGTAGCATTAGTACAGTGGAGACAAATCCTAGAGCGTAATATATATAGGGGAATAATCATAGACGATTCTATTTAAGAACCATCTGTGATATTAATCATCACAAATGGTTCTAAAGAAAAACCGTCTGCAATAAACAAACATCACAAACGGGTTTTCTTTAGAATTATATGTGATTATACATATCAGAGACAATTTTTCTTTAAAACCATATGTGATGTTCCCTACTCAAATTGACATATATATCACACATTCTCATATACATAAATGCAAATTCACATATATATCACACATTCTCATATACATAAATGCAAATTCACATATATATCACACATTCTTATATACATAAATGTAAATTCAAACACACACACACACATATATCACATATTCTCATATAAATATATAAATGCAAATACATAGCATATTACAATAAACATATCATTCATCATTCCACTTGCTTATTTCCTTTAAAAATTAGCTCTTTATGATGATCGATGCATATGTAGATAGGTTTGTCAAGTTGTTCTTTTATGTTATTTCCGAAAGGAGGTAACTTATCAGATTGATTATATTCTTCCTCGTCAACTACATTCTTAACTCTGACAATTCTCCTTTTACTATGAAGAGCTATGTGGCACTTCTTATTTATCTAGTCAGTTACATAGAAAACTTGAAGAACTTGATTAGTGAGTACGAATGGTTCATCTTTGTATCCGACACATTTGAGGTCCACAATAGTAATGCCGTACTTGTCGACTATAGGTGATGGGCCTAACGGCACCGAAACAATGGGATCTTGAACATCGCATAGTCAAACTCCCAAATCTCTTATATGAACTCATAGTAGGAGTCCTCAACCCATCGATACTGAACAAATCTATGCAGACACCACTGTTCTGGTTAGTGCTCTTTACATCCTGAGCCTACGTATAGAATGTGTACCCATTTATGTTATATCCTTGCCATGTCACAACTGTAAATAATTGCCCTTTTGCCAACCATGTCATCATATCAATTGATGAGCTCACAGAGAGTCTCTCCTTCAACCATTGGTTGAACCGACTATTATGTTGTCTCGTAATTTAAACATCCGGCCGCTTTGAATTCTGTTGCTAAAGCACATCCTTGTGCTGGTCGATATACAAGGACGCTTTAGTCATGTATTGCAAGACCGTGAAATGGGCTTGAGCACACACATCCATATCTAGAGTGATTTCTTTCCTTCTAATGGTCTCTATAATCTTGAGCCTTCCCTCATGGCGAGATCGAGGCACACCTATTGGTTTGACCTGAGCCATATAATCAACATAGAACTCAATGACCTCTTTAGTTGCATAACCTTCCACGATGCTGCCCTTCGGTCGAGATCAATTCCGTATATAGGACTTGTGAATTCCCATGAATCTCTCAAACGAGTATATACTACGTAGGAATATGGGTCCACACATTTTTATTTTCCACACAATGTGAACATTGAGATGGACCATATCAAAAAACGACGGAGGAAAATACATCTCAAGATGACATAGAGTCGTCACCATCTCGACTTGCAGAGCATCTAGTATTTCAGGATCGATGACCTTCTGAGCAATTGTGTTAAAGAAATAACACAGCCTCATGATTGTCTCTCGGACCTTGATCGGCACAATACTTCTAACTGCAATAGTGGCATCTGTGTTACCAGCACATGACAATCATGATACTTCATGCCAATTAACTTTAAATCTTTCATTGAAATAAGTTTCTTCATATTGGCGGAGTAACCAAACGGAACGTGAACACCATGCAAGACTGACATAGTTCAGTTCTCTCGGCCTTGGATAGACTATAACAAGTAGAGGAAGTTAATTTGTGCTTTATTGTTTTTTGTCAGTGCTAAATTAGGCCTGATGTCCATATCAACTAAGTCAAGTCGTGCGTTGACACCATGCTTTGTTTTGTCATGAATATTCAGTAAGAGACCAAAAGCTGTCACATATATTCTTCTTTACGTGCATGACATCGATGCAGTGACAAACTTGTAGGTGCTTCCAATAAGGTAAGTCCAAAAATAGTGGTCTCTTCTTCTAAATGTTCTTCTCACGAATTGTCAATTTACGTCTATTTCGAAGCACAATATCTAAATCATTAACCATATCATAGACCTCTTTTTCACTTAAATGCCTTGGAGCTAAACTATCTACTTTCGCTCTATCGAATTGTTTCTTCATCCTGCAGTATGGGTGGACCCTTCGAAGGAACCTACGGTGACGCATGTATGCGTTTCGCGTGAGTACTTCAGTCACACACTCTCGGTATCATCTAAGCAGTGAGTACAGCCTTTGGTCCCTGTTGTATTCTGGCCGACAGGTTAGCAAGGGCACAATAATCTTTTATGTTGCACAACAACAAAGAGCATAAAGTGAAGTTCTCTCGTTTGTATGCATTCCATACTTGCACCCTTTCGATCCATAGTATTTTTAGATCTTTCACCAATGGTACTAGGTACACATCAATATCACTCCTAGATTACCTCGGCCCTTGGATAAGTATTGATAGCAAAATATACTCCTGCTTCATACACAACCACGGAGGAAGGTTGTAGATGCAGAGAGTTATGACCCAAGTGCTATATTGACTGATCATGTTATCGAAAAAATTCATTCCATCTATACTCAATTCAAACCTTATATTTGTTTGTTCTGCACCGAAGTCTGCAAACCTCCTGTCAATGTTTCTCCACTAGGCAGAATCAGCAAAGTGTCTTAGCATTCCATCCTTCTTACGCTCCTGTGAGTGCCAACACAGCAGTTTTGCTTCCTTTGGGTTCGCAAAAAACTGCTTCAAACGGGGAATTACAGGAAGATAACATGCCACCTTAGTAGGAGGTCCTTTCTTCACCTCTCTTTCCTCATTGTCATCTGATTATTCTTACGGTTGTATCAGGATGCATTGCACACTGGACATACATGCATGTTTACATACTCTTTATGGTAGAGGATGCAGTCGTTCGAACATGCATGTATTCTTTCTACTTCTATTCTCAGTGGACAAAGAACTTTCTTGACTTTGTAGATAGTTTTGGGCAATTGTTTCCCTCTGGAAGCATGTCTGCAAAAAAAACCTAACAGCGCCGTGAAACTCTTGTCGGACCAACCATTGTTTGCCTTCAATTTTAGCAATTCAAGCACGGCTGACAACCTCGTCTACTTTAACTTACAACATATGAACAAATGTTTCTTCGAGTTCTCCATCAAGCCTTAGAATTTAACATACTCTCTCTCTCTCATCACATTTGCCTTCTGTGATACTTCACAGACGGTTTTTACCATGAACTGTCTGTAATATTACCTCTTCACATATGTTTCTAGCGCTCGTAGCAGCAAAGATAGCCTCTAAACTAAAATCGTCTACGATTGTATTTAATACTGACTGTTTTCGATAATCGTCTGTGATGTGCCGTCTAGTCTTAGACTTTTTGTAGTGGTGCTTGTTCTTACCTATGTTCTCCACTCAGAATAGCTCCGTTTTGCCCTGGATGCAGGAGAGGGCATAGTTATGTGCACTTTTAGACTAACTAATGTAAATTTTTGACAAATGTTTGTTTGTTGTTGTAAGAAAATTTATAAGATCATCTGTATGCGTAGCACTATAGCGTACTACAAGATGTACAAACTACCCTCCCCGTTCTGTGAGAGATGTCTTTTGACGTTTTGAAGTCTGCTGCTCCGTTCTTCAGACCAATTTGTTTGTTTAATTGATCATACTCACGTCATTTATCAGAGAAACGACTATATCAATCTTCAGTCGACCACTGTGCTAAATTTGAGAGCAACAAGTATGATGTTTTTTTAAGGAACATCAAATAAGAGAACTGTTCACATAATATCATTGTAAATATTTTTTCAAATTTAGTCTTAAACATCTATTTTTATAAAGCTAGGCTCCGTATATCTATCAAGCTAAGCGACCTTAGCAAGGAAATCAGCATTGACTTCCTGATTCAACACAGATCATAGGAACCGCAAAATTCGAAGGCAAGAAGAAACTTTTACCACGTCACCATTATTTCATTGTAAACAATGAGCGTATGACAAGGGATTAGATACTGTCAGGAAGTGATTATTAATTCACGATCTCAAAAAAAAAAAGGATTTTATGTACATCCTGAGTCCAGACAAGCATGGGCAATGGGCAGCAAAGCAAGAATCATAAATCTCCTGTAGGCCTCTCGACGACTCCGTACGAGCCCGCCGGTTCCCTCCATACGGCGCGTGTCGCTCCCGTCTGTTGGGCTTGGCCTCTCCGATCGCGCCCGTGCTCTGCACCTCGCCGTGCCGCGTGGGACCGGTAGCGCTGTGCACGCCTCGAACGCTCCGTTCATGCCCCCATGGCCTCGCCTGTTCCACTAACTTTGCGTACCCGTCTGCTCCTCTTGGTTGTCTTTCCAGATATACCATAGCTAGCCCCCTTCTCCTCCACGTCTTTCGTGCTTTGAATGATCAAGAGGAGAACATGGGTGTGACATGGTGCTTATGCATCCTCGCATCTGTTTATATGTTCATTTCCCCCCTGAGCTTTTAGGTAGTGGGCACTGTCTTGCATACCATAGTTGTGCAAGCTTCTTATTGATACTATTCTTGAAAATCATAATTTTTTGGGTTGCCCAACGGTTTGTGTACAGGCAGGTACTATTGCTCAAAATCTGGATCCCATACTGGAGCGCAGGTTGATTTGTATCTATACTTTGTCACCTGATTTCTGTTCTGTTGTCGTCATCGATCGGTCTATAAAGTGTAGTAGAGGATAAATCATTCTTCTGAATCGAAATCATTCTCATTGTGAATGCTGCCAATGTACTTCATATCGTTTGTTTGTAGTATTTCATATTGACAAAACTATTTTCCTGCTAACGTACTTCATGTCGTTAGTTGGATGCTTGTCTCTTTTATTTCCTGTAGATCATATCCTGAAGCAAATCTTACCCGCTGGAGTGGAGGTACCCTCCTCTTTTGAAACAATTGTTAAGTATACTGTATCACAGATGGGTGAGTATCATAGATGGTTGTAATATAGAACTATCTGTGATAGTCCTTTATAGACAATTTAGACAACAAAAACATCTTTGATAGTCCATTCTATACCTAAATTTTTCTGTTTTTTGGCTAGCTTCAAGAAATGTTAGCTATGCCCTTTGAAAACAAGCAAATACAGCAGCAAGCACAACAGTACATTCCATTAGAATCCACTGTTATAGCATCACAAGATAACAAGCAGGTTACCCATCTAACACAGGAAGAACATGATAAGAACACATCTCCTAATCCTACGAACCCAACTCTTAAACATGGCAAGAACACATCTCCTAATCATACGAACTCATGGAAAAACATAGAAAAAGGAGAGATCCTAGCAGCGTGTGACCTGGATATCCTTGACGCCGACTTGATGTAACATCCCAAAATTTGGCTTTCTGGAAAAATTTAAATTCAAATTAATTATTTTAAAGTAATTGGATTTTACTTGGCTTTTATTTGATTGTCTAGATTTTATTTCAAAATGTAAAGCAAGAAAATGCATTTTAAATATTTTATTAAAGCCAAAAAGGGAAAATTATACTTTTCCTAGCCTCTCCTAAATTTTTAAATATTATTTGAGAATTTTCTGAAATTTAAAATCAATTTTCAAAGTTAAAAAGTATTTTATAAATTATTAAAGTACAAATCTGAGATTAAAAATATTTTTATTAAAGTCTAAAATGCTTTCAGGAATATTTTATGATTTTTCTGGAATTTTTAGACTTTAAATATTATTTTTCCAAGCGTTTATAAAGTTTCTAGTATTTTCTGAAATTTATTCCGAAAATAAAAATCAAATTATTCCTAGCCCGCCACGTGTCGCTCTCAGATTAAATCAATCTCTCTCCACGTTTTAATCCTAGCCACACATGATAACTTACCCCTTCATAAAATCCAAGAGCCATAACATATCCACTTGCCACGTGTCGCAAATCCGACGGCCCGTACCCCTTCACTTCTTCTCCCTCTCTATTACACATGGACCCCACATGTCATATGTTTCTTCAACCTCTTCTTCTTCCTCCTCCCACCCTCTCTCTCCTCCACCATTAGAGCCGAATGGAGCTTTTAATTGAAGCCCGTTTCTCCCTCGTAACTCCCGATTAAAGCGTGGAAACGGACGCCCTAATCACCCCTCATCAATCTCCCGGCCGTTCCCCGTCCTTTAACCTTCTCAAAACCGAAATCTCTTCCCCTCCCTTCTCTTTCTATAAATTGGCCTTCCCTCACCATTCTTCCCCTTTCCTCCTCCATTTCGGCCGGCTCCCACTCCCTCTCTTTCGGCCGTCACCCCGCCGCCGTGCGCCACCACCGTGCGCCGCCGCCCGGCCATCTCCCGCCGGCCACCCCGCAGCACCTCGCCTCCGCCTCCATTTGCCGCTGCCGCCGACCGCCCCGGGCCTCCCCTTCGCCACCGGTAGGTGCGCCGCCACCTCCTCTACCCCCGCCGCCACTCGCCGCCTGTCAGATCCCAGGGATGGAATCCGACTAGGAAGCGAAAATCTCAGAGATTGTGAGTCTGAAATAGAGGGGAAAGGAGGGAACTGAGACCTGTCGCTACTGCTACTGCTAAGAACTAAGGATATGTTGGCAAAATAGCTTATGCCTTCCTTCCAGTGTTAAGGTCTTTATATGGTTACAACCCAACAGTATGCTTAAGAACAGATTACAGCCATAACGCCTAATTAACAAGGATTACACTAATGCAAGTAGACAAATAAAGATACTAAAGTCTTCATTAATGACACTAATGTAGACCGTTGATGCATCCATCTGAGGTATGAAGAGATCTCAGCCGTCGGTATACTCGCCGTTGAACCCAACTGAACTCTGGGAACGCTTTCTTCAGACTGAAATGCATCTTCCAATTACTCACAGATTTCAGGGTCTGACATTTCCTCCCCCTTAACAGCATACTTGTCCTCAAGTATGTTCTCTAGGAAACCAAGATCTGATTGTCTGGGTATAGAACTCAAGGAATGTTCCTTTGATAAATTAGCATCTTCCCAAGTTGCTTCTTCTGGAGGCATGCGAACACGGTTGCTCATCTGGAGTAATCTTCAAAGTTCTGGATCCTGTAAAAGCAGCGACCAGTACCACCAGATGTTGAATTGCATAGTTTACCAGTTGGGTCACCAGCATACAGCCCCGTAAGTTCCTCAAGATGGGAATTGTACATCCTTGAGTCATCGCCCACATTATCAGTGGAAAAGAGAAGTGGTTTTCTACAGATGCAACTCCATATTCATCCACATTTCTAAAGTAGCTGTCCTCAGTATATATCTTCCCCGTGTGAACTGCTAAAACTACCATATTTCTAAGGCCACAAGCTTTATATGACTTGTTAGCTAAATGAATCAGATCTCCAACATTTTGGTCAGAATCAAATGTTCCAAGGAAATTCCTTTTGTCCGCAGAATGAGTGCTTCTCATAAGTCTAACAGCGGTAGCCACCACATCAATCATACTCCAGTCAATGCAAACTCTGCAATGAGAGTCAAGAGTAGGATACACTGGTAAAACCAAATACATATTTGCATTATTCCACATGAACGTATCGTTTTTATTGAGAATGAACTCCCTGGAAGTGTTGGAAGATTTTGATCCAGTAAACAGCTTTCCAAACAAACCATTAAAGATAAGCCCTTGGAATAGTTTTGCTTGCTCCATCTGTCTATCATCCAAATCAAGAGGTCCGCAAGGAGATACTGAAGCTTTTACCGTCTTGTCATGCAGATATAAATCAATCTCCAAAGTAGCAGCTTCATTTGCTATACTTGCATCAATTAACAGAACAAAATCAGAGTAATTCTGGCCAACTTGATCACCAACAAAATTCAATTTGTAGCCTTGAAGCTTAATAACAGTTTCCTTGGAGGCCCAAGTGCCAGACAAAGCACGAACTCGGGTTGTACCATGTAGCTCCTTTCGTTTGGTTGTACATGCGTCAAGGCAAACAAGTTGTTTTGCTTTGCGCACGTCTCTTGCTTTTGGGCCCACCAAAAGTTGAAACACAGCACTAGATGGTAAAGTTAATGTACACTCACAACCATCACCATGATGAGTGAACTGAAATATAGGTCTTGGGATATAGTACTTATCCTTCAGAAGCTTCTCACAGTATCTGTAAATAACACTAATGCTGGAATCAGCAGTTACTTTTGCTCCTGCTGTGCCTATGTGGTATTCATTTATTTCTTCAGAGGAGAAGAAGCCAGGCAATAGATCCTCAGACTCTCTGTTTGAAACAATCTCAATCATTGGAGTCTTACTTCTTAAAATGGCAGATATCAAATCATTTTGTTTCACATTTCCCCGTTCAATCATGAGTATGTATTGAGAGTCCTTCTGGCGTGCTCGTCCAAGTGACTGCAGATAACTACGGGTAGTACGTGGCAAATCAATTCGTATTACACATGAGCAGTCTGGGACGTGGATACCCTCTTCTGCAATGTCTGTAGTAAATGGTAAGTTGACCTTTCCAGAACGAAATGAATCCAGTGTGTCCTTTTGCATTTTATGCTTCAGAACATCAACTGAAGAACTTCCTCCAGTAAGAAAAGAAACTGTGTAGTGTGAGAGATGTCCAATTTTCTGCATTGTACGCTCAATGACTTTAGCAATGATCTCTCGATTCACAAAAATGAGGCATCGGACATGATCAAAGTTACAGAAAGAGTCAAAGATTTGGATGAGTTCGTAAAGCTTTTGGGAAATATAGCCCATCTTTGTTGCTTCCACACATCCTCTTTCCGAATTTAGAAATGCGTCAATACCCTGTTGGAGGCGTTTGTCAATTAAATGCAACATTTCCTCAAAAAACTTCATATGAAGTGCTGAAATTTCTGCAAACAGGCACAATCCATTGGCATCACTTTGTTGATATGTGGCATCAGAAGCTCCCTTCAGCCAACCCTTTTTCTGACCCCTTTCAATGCAGATTTTGATAGCCCCACTAGCACAAAGCAGACCAACATCATTAAGGCAATAGCGAATTTTTCCGAAAGAATTTGAGAGACGCCTCCGTGATTCTTTTGTTATTTCATCTGCATCCAATGAAGAGAATTTGCAATACTCTAACATCAGCCTTATAAAGTAACAATAGTGACTTTTAGGCAACATCTGAGCCTCGATATTGTAGAGGACTGCACTCTGCTTCATATGAAAATGAGTTCCATCCTCAGTCATGAGCTCATCCAGAATCTCCTTGCTAATCTTTCCCTTGATAGTTCCATTCCTTATGGATGTAGCCAGTTCAAAAAGCTTCAAAGGTGTTAATTTAATTTCATCTATTGAGTGTTTTTCATTTATCAGATAAGCAGCAAGGTCCTTTCCAAGGTGAGATCTGATACCCTTCCACAGAGGCTTCAAAACCATATCAAAACTTTCTATACCATAAGGTGTAGCAGTCCCAGCAAATGCAGCAAGAGAAGGTGCTGTGATTGTCCTCACTTTCTGGTTCTTATCACTCAGATCATGCTCAATGATCTCGACTATGGACTTCAGATGAGGCAGATCAGCACAGCCCATGAGAATAGCAATCTGCTGTACAATCTTGATACTAGTATGCCGAACCTGCCCGGACTTCTTACTCTGACAGACAGCCTTCAAGAATGGCAGAAGGGCAGAAATACCCCAAGTAGCCTGATCATCACATTCACACAGGATATAGAACAAGAACAAATCAACATCATGGTATAGTGTCTTGTGATCAAGAAATAACTTGGCTAGATAACAAAGGTTCTGTCCATCAACCTTGTTCTTCTTACCATCAACATCAAACATCGACAGAGTTCCATTTCTATAGAATTCATCGCCTGGGAGATGTTTATGATCACACTTCTTCAAAACTGTATCATCAGTAAGTTGTTTGTAAGCATTCCTCTTTGACACTGCTTCAGCTCCCTTTTGCATGCCCTTGGCCCTCCCATAAACTTCACAAAGGTTTAAATCTGGCCAAGGTGGAAGTTTCCAAAACAGTCCAGTACACCTCAATCTTTTGTCAGCTCTTCCCACCACATACAACTGAGCTAAATCAGACTTTTGTATTTCTTCAATGACAGGTTTAAGGGGGTATACCATAGGAGTATTTCCAGAGCCAATGAAATGCCTAATCTGCTTATCCAAGGTATTAAGAACTACCCCCTCAATTAAGACATGCTTCTCTGCTACAACACTAACCCCCTTCTCCATGTCTTTTGCCATTTCAGGACCATGACTAGGGTTAGGGTTGTTCAGAGTGGGAGAGGCAATAACAGCATGCGGCTTTGGATCTTCACCCCAACCAGTGGCAGCTAGAGAAAGACCAGTGGAAGGAAGTTTGGAGTTACCTTCGGGTGTGCTCTCATCCGGCAATTGGTCCTGTTCCCAACCCGTTGCGACTATCTGCTTCAAATCATCCACCCTTCTGGCCATCTCCCTATCCAGATCACCCGGTTGACCCAGATCTTGCATCGGCCTTTTCTCATTCACTCTTGTTTGGGGATTGATCATACCTTGCAATAAGGTCTCCAACCGATTCATCCGCTCTTGTAAATCTCCCATCTTCCGCTCCAGTACGTCCAACCTGTAGGTCGTCTCCACTTCATTCCTCGCCATTGATTTGGTCATCTTCAACGGATCGAAGCTCAACTTAGGGGATTTTACCGCGGATGAGGATCCGGAACCCTAATCAAGCGTCAATCCGTCCGCCGCCACGAATCGGAAGCAGTTGGGGATTTTACGGAACCCTAGCTCCCAACCCAATCCGCTCCGACCACTTCGCGCCGAGGATCGTGCGCTCTGATACCACTTTGTCAGATCCCAGGGATGGAATCCGACTAGGAAGCGAAAATCTCAGAGATTGTGAGTCTGAAATAGAGGGGAAAGGAGGGAACTGAGACCTGTCGCTACTGCTACTGCTAAGAACTAAGGATATGTTGGCAAAATAGCTTATGCCTTCCTTCCAGTGTTAAGGTCTTTATATGGTTACAACCCAACAGTATGCTTAAGAACAGATTACAGCCATAACGCCTAATTAACAAGGATTACACTAATGCAAGTAGACAAATAAAGATACTAAAGTCTTCATTAATGACACTAATGTAGACCGTTGATGCATCCATCTGAGGTATGAAGAGATCTCAGCCGTCGGTATACTCGCCGTTGAACCCAACTGAACTCTGGGAACGCTTTCTTCAGACTGAAATGCATCTTCCAATTACTCACAGATTTCAGGGTCTGACACCGCCCCGCCTCCGGCCGCCGGTCGCCGGCGAGGTTGCCGGCCGCGCGCGCCCCCGCGTACGTACATGATTCCTTCTTCAACCATGTTCACCTTGTTTAATTGATTTGTTGTTGCTTCTTTGTCAAGAAAGAGCACATGCCCACTTGGCTAGGGGAGACAAGTTAAGGCATGCATGCTTGAGGTTTTGGGTTCAAGTCCAGAACAAAGCAAATTTCGGTTTGGCCATATCCAAATTTTTGTTCACCTCTATTCAATGACAAGCGGGACCCACTCGTCATGCAATAATAAAATAAAATTCTACACCCAATGACAACCGGGCCCCACATGTCATACACTCCAAAATACCCCAAAAATCAGCCAAAATAAGATTCCAGAGAATATTCCCTCGTTTTGCATTTTCTGGAATTTCCAAACCGATCAAACTTCCAATCGCTCGTTCTCCCTCGTCCGATCTCCGAATCCAGTGATTCAAATTTCTAAATTTGTATAAAATCATAATCTATGTTGCAGTATATATTTTATATTTTTGTGATTTTATTTGTATTTATTTATTTGGTTATTTTGTTGTTTCGCGCGTAGAAACCGACGTCACCGAGGAATTCATCGAGTCGCAGCAAGAAGACCCAAATAGCATTCAAGAAGGCAAGTCTCCTTTGATCATTTTGATCCTATGTTTTGCAAGTTTTCTTTGATCAACTTGCTCAAATGATTTATAAAATGATTAGGTAGTTATTTTAAATTATTGCATGCTTATGTTATATCAAGTGATAATTTGATTTAGAAAATTTAGTTAAATACCCAATTTGTTATACCTTCCATTGAAAATTGTTTACCTTGTACCATTGTCAACTTAGGATATCCCTTTGACTCAATAATGAGTTAGTATTACATCTGTTGAATTTTTAAATACTAGCAAATGCTTAGCGTAGCAAATCAATGTAATAATGCTCAAATGAGTAGCATGTTTGCTAAATGTTTTGATGAATGGTTTGTTTGAACATTGGTAATGGATGTTACCATTGTTAATTGATTTGTTTGAAAAGTGGTAATGGATGTTACCACTGTTAATTTGAAAATAAAAATGAAGTTCAAAGGGAAAAGTTGACAAGGGTGGATGGAAGGTTTGGCTGGTGCAGTTAGCACGAGAATTTTTGGAATTGTGAATGAACCACCCTGGTCGTTTAAGGACCGACGCTTGTGTTTGTCCAAACTGAGCAAAACAGTGCAACCACAAGTCTATATGGGTACGACCTAGCTAACTAACCTATAAAGGTGTAGTTTAGATATCACCAGTGGTGTATTGAGCGCCAGGGTGTACTGGTTACTCATAGTGAGGGACAGGGTTTACTGTACTCATACGGCGCAAGAGGGGGCTCCGACTCGTGGATTCGAGTTGTGGTGAAACCTTAGCGGGTGGTATCTAGCTATACTGGAGTAGGTGAAAGGCTTTGTGATATTTTATCTGGGTCTCATGCCAAAGGAAGCATGTTGACTATTAAGATAATTTATCTCTTGTGGGTAAAGTGTACAAACTCTGCAGAGTAAAAACTATTCGAATAGCCGTGCCCACGGTCAAGGGCGGGCAAGGAATGCATTCACATGGTAGAAGTTTGATTTTGATTTTAAAATAAAATGGTTTGTCAAACTCGGGAGTGGTGTAACTCTCGTGATTTAAATCTGGTGGTGTAACCAGATCAGGTGGTTTAACCTGAGTCTTGAAAGTTGGCAGATAGCCTGAGATTTTAGTGTTGGTGGTTTAACCTTCACTAAGTTATTTATCTAATTTCATTTATGAAAAACAAAGATGTTTATCAAATGGCCTTTGAAGTAATTATGTAGATTTGAAATAAAATGCTGATTTATGCAAAAGAACCATATAGCCTTCCTTTGTGAAGCCTTGCATCTATGCATCTTTCCCAAGACTTGCGGAGTACATTCATGTACTCACGTGCTACATTTCAAATTAACTCTCAGAGGAGATCAAAGCTCAAGAGGTGGACTACGACTACTTCGTGGATGGATTCGTCGAAGGCTTTCCGGACTTCTAGGTTGCGTTTCCCCAGTCAATTGCCTGTGGCGTATTGATGGGTCTTGCTTTAGTTTCTTTTTGCTTCCGCTGTAATTTTCTGTTTGGTGTGAGGTCTTAAAACCTCATTTGTAATAAAGGCTTCGAGGTCTGTAATCTCGATTATGATAATAAAGCGTTGTTGGCAATGTATCATCTTTTCTGTTTGAACTGTGTGTACTAGCGTTGATCTGGGACTAGTACTGTAATGCACAGGGAGTCCAGGAGTCTCTACTCCGGGGTCTCACAGAAGTGGTATCAGAGCCAATTTGACTGTAGGGCGTAACCTAGTTAGAATGGCCGTTATTAGAAAAGCTTCAATTTTTATTTTATAAAATAAAAATTTAATAATGTGCTTTTCTCATCTTTTCTCTTCTTTCTATCCTTACCTTCTTCAGGATATTCTATCTTATCTATCTATTTACTCACTTTTAAGAATGATAATTGTATCCACTTTCCTTTATAATTTCTATAGACGGGTTAGAGAGATCAAGTCTGAGAAGCAACCAGAGGACCGTGTCGTCATGAAGATTTGAAGAGTAGTTCCTTTGTTTATAGTACCCAAGTAAAGCTCTACGATTTTAGAACGCTTATGTATATTGCTTGTTGGTGTTAGATGGACTGTACTAAATCTTTGTGTACTTGTAGTACAGCCATCTTTAAAAACTATTTTTGTTTTTGAGCTAAGTTTCTTCTGGTTGGAGTTTGCTTATCTCTTGTATGTTTGTTTGGGATGTTATTTAGTTGTTCCCCGACCTCTTATCTAAGCTACTTCCCTCTTACCTTGTGCTAACCCTAGTTACTGCTTCAGATGGTGTAAGTTCCAATTCTTCCATTGTAGTCCAAGCTTGGAAAATATTTGAGAACCAAGAATATATGGAAGATCACAACATTTACGGAAAGTACTCTTATCAGGAAAGTCATCCTAATCCTTAGATGTCAAGTTAGGTAATTTGGAGGATTGTTGCTAGTGTGATATATTTGGAGTTAGAATTGACAAGATTGGATAATATTTGGGTGATTTGAAAGTAATAAAGGTATATTTGTGGATACAAATTGATTATGAATAAATCTCAAGACTACAATATTTATGGATTGAATAGATTTTGGAAATAATCACATTATTGAACTTGGTGGAACTAATTAGATCATGAGAAGTATCCAAACTTGGTGCCTTGGATTTATTATCTTGGATTGAAAGGAGTAATTGGATGTAAAACAAGATTTTAGTTGAAGGATTTATTTGTGATCATTGGAGAATTAATATTAAGAATTTGATATAGTAAAGGTGGAAATTAAAAGATTGGATTATCATAAACAATTTATGACATCAATTTTGTCTGTTTTGGTTGAATCATGAAGAGCGGATAAATTTTGTGGAATTAATTGATTATCATAGTTTGGTGGACCTATTGATGATGAGTGGATACCAGTGCAATTCTGGAAGATAATACACTTAGATATCTGGTGGATTACTCTTGTCATTGCAAAGGGGATATTGATTTGAAACTCGTGGATTTATCAGATCGTTGAAAGATAACTGGATTTTAATTTATGAGATTGAATATATCATTTAAGGATGATCGAAGGCTTAAGTTTGGTGGATTTAAGTCAAATATGGAAGATAGATTGTTCGATAAGAATTAATTGTGGTACTCAGATTCACTCAAATTTGGTGGAACCAAAATGATGATTTTCGAGAAGTTGATTTTGGTGGATTAATCTTATCATCGAAAAGTGGGTTCTGATATGTTGATTTGAAATTTGTGGATTTATCATATCATTGTTAGATAATTGGATTTTAATTTATGAATTGACTAAATCATTTAATGATGTTCAAATGGTTAAGCTGGAGGATTTAAATTAATTATGGAAGATAGATTAGAACTAATTGAGATACTTCGATTCATTCAAATTTGGTGGAATGAAAATGATGATTATGAATAGACTGATGTTGGTGGATTACCAGATATTGAATTATTGATTGGTTGATCTCAAAATTGATTGATGATTACTAAAAGGTGGGATTAATTTTATGTTATCTGATGGGAGTTATGAATCTATTGGATTAGACAAGGATCATAAAGTATTGGTGAAAATCACAGATTACAACATCATTGGATTCTTATTAGAAGAACTCTATGGTTTGCCGTCAAATTCGAATAAGTATAGACAATAAAATGTTATGGGATTATTTGTGGAAACCAATGTGAGATCAACGAGGTGCATTGGTGGTATATGATTCTGCAATGAAGCACCTTTGAAAAGATGAAATAATTATGTCTTTTGTCGGATGAACACTAGAAGTTAAGCCCTTTTGGTGGAATACTGAATTAATCGATATGATAAGGGCAATTGAAGTTAACCCAAAGCTTGCAGGCGACTAAAGATGTACCAATCCGATTTGTTGTTGTCTTCCATATTTCTCAGTTAAAGGAATACCTCAGAGCATTGAACAACAAGATAGAATCATGAAGGAAGCTGAACGCCACGCAAGAAGCATGACCATAAAGTTCCACAAAGTACAATAGTGCAACCATAATTATAAATGGAGTAAAGTTCCTAGCGAACCTTATTATAATAGACTCCGATGGCATAGATATAATACTTGGTATGGATTGGTTGATCAAGTATAAAGGACAGATAGATTGTGCCAATCGTGCCATTAGTCTTACCAATTCTGACGGAATTCAGATAAGACATGAGGCAGTTATGCACTCAAAGAAGAACAGTATGTTAACCAACTTAAAAGGGAAAAAGTTGGAGGATGTGTCGGTAGCTTGCGAATACCCTGATGTTTTCCCTGAGGATTTGCCAGGATTGCCACCAGATCGAGAGATTGAATTTGTTATAAATCTGGTACCTGGTACAGCCCCAATATCAAAAAGACCTTATCGGATGTCAGCTGATGATTTAGCTGAAGTCAAGAGGCAGATTCAAGAATTACAAGAGAAAAGCTTCATTAGACCAAGTTCTTCACCTTGGGGAGCCCCAGTGCTTTTGGTAAACAAGAAGGATGGTAGTCAGCGTATGTGCGTGGACTATAGAGCTTTAAATGAAGTAACTATAAAGAATAAGTATCCCTTACCCCGGATCGACGATCTGTTCGATCAACTCAAAGGATCAAGTGTCTTCTCCAAGATTGATCTTCGGTCAGGATATCACCAGTTGAAGATTAGACCAGAAGATATACCAAAGACAGCCTTCGCCACAAGATATGGACTATATGAGTATACGGTGATGTCTTTCGGTCTGACAAATGCCCCGGCATACTTCATGAATTTGATGAATAAAGTATTTATGGATTATTTAGATAAGTTTGTTGTTGTCTTTATAGATGACATTCTTATCTATTCGAGAAACGATAAAGAACATGAGGATCATCTAAGGATAGTGTTGCAAAAACTCCGTGAACACCAGTTATATGCCAAGTTTAGCAAGTGTGCGTTTTGGTTAAAGGAAATTGAGTTTTTGGGACACGTAATTTCAGCAGAAGGAGTATCTGTAGATCCTGGAAAAGTTAAGGATGTATTAAATTGGACTTCACCCAAGACAGTAACCGAGATCAGAAGTTTTCTGGGTTTAGCTGGTTACTATCGTCGATTCATTGAAGGCTTTTCCAAGATTTCCAGACCTTTAACCCAGCTGTTAAAGAAAGAGAAGAAATTTGAATGGAGTAAATCCTGTGAGGATAGTTTTCAAGAGTTAAAGAAGAGGTTAACTTCAGCACCAGTTCTGCGGTTACCGGATATTAGAAAAGATTTTGAAGTTTATTGTGACGCATCAAAACAAGGTCTTGGAAGTGTACTAATGCAAGAGGGAAAGGTTGTTGCTTATGCGTCAAGGCAGTTAAGGCCACATGAGGAGAATTACCCCACTCATGATTTAGAGCTAGCTGCTGTAGTGCATGCTCTAAAGTTGTGGAGGCATTATCTAATTAGTAATCGGTGTGAAATATATACGGATCATAAAAGTCTAAAGTATATATTCACTCAACCCGATCTTAATCTGAGACAAAGAAGATGGCTTGAACTGATAAAGGATTATGATGTGGGAATACACTATTATCCAGGAAAGGCCAATGTAGTTGCAGATGCTTTAAGTCGGAAGATCCATGTTAGCAATATGTTGATTCAAGACAGTCAGTCAACTCTTCGTGAAGAATTTCAGCGCCTCAATTTGGGAGTGATAAATGAAGGAATTCTGTCTACATTAAAGGTTCAACCCACTTTAGAAGATCAGATCAAGGCAGCTCAGAAAGAAGATGAGTATGTTAAAGAAATAAAAGATAACATGAAGAAAGGCAAAGCACCTGGATTCTCAGAAGATGAAGAAGGAATTCTTTGGTTTGGAAAAAGGATTTTAGTACCGGAGAGAAAGGAAATAAAAGATTTAATTCTAAAGGAAGCTCATGAATCAGGATATTCCATTCATCCCGGAAGTACAAAGATGTACCAAGATCTAAAGGAAAGTTACTGGTGGACCAGTATGAAACGAGAAATTGCAGAATATGTAGCTTTATGTGATATATGTCAAAGGGTTAAAGCAGAGCACCAACGACCTGCCGGTCTTTTGCAACCTCTGCAGATACCTGAATGGAAATGTGAGGAAATCGGAATGGATTTCATAACAGGACTACCAAGAACCAAGTCAGGGTATGATTCAATCTGGGTTATAGTGGATCGCTTAACAAAGGTTGCACATTTCATACCTGTAAAGACTACCTATTCAGGAGATAGATTGGCAGAGCTCTACATGTCAAGAATTGTATGTCTGCATGGAGTTCCAAAGAAGATCATATCGGATAGAGGAACGCAATTTACCTCAAGATTTTGGCAGAAGCTTCATGAAGTTTTGGGCACCAATTTAAATTTCAGTACTGCTTATCATCCTCAAACAGATGGCCAGACTGAATGAGTGAATCAGATATTGGAAGATATGCTAAGAGCGTGTGCTTTAGCCAATAAAGCTAGTTGGGATCAAAGTTTACCCTACGCGGAATTTTCCTATAATAACAGTTATCAGTCTAGTCTGAAGATGTCTCCGTTTGAAGCCTTGTATGGCAGGAAATGCAGAACGCCATTATATTGGTCAGAGACTGGAGAAAGTCAAGTATTCGGACCCGATGTCTTGAAGCTAGCCGAAGAGCAAGTTCGATTAATACGAGACCGATTGAAAATAGCACAGACCAGACAAAAGAGTTATGCAGATAATCGTCGCAGAATGTTGGAATTCGCACCAGGGGATCATGTGTATTTGAAGGTGTCACCTTTAAAAGAGATGCGACGTTTCAAGGTCAGTGGAAAGCTTGCTCCAAGGTATATCGGACCATTTCTAGTTATAGCCAGAATAGGTGAAGTTGCATATCAGTTAGAGCTTCCTCCTCAGTTGTCAGATGTACATGATGTATTTCATGTATCACAGTTGAAGAAGTGCTTAAGAGTACCAGAGGAGTTAATACCTTTAGAAGAGGTGGATTTAAAAGAAGACTTGACGTATCCAGAATTTCCTATCAAAATTTTAGAAGAGGCAGAACGCTGTACAAGAAACAAGACTATCAAATTTTGCAAGGTGCAGTGGAATAATCATTCAGAATCGGAAGCAACCTGGGAGCGTGAAGAGAATCTTCGAGCAGAGTTCCCTGATCTACTTCCCAGTCTTTCCGAATCTCGGGGTCGAGATTCTTTCTAAGGGGGGTAGGTTTGTAACATCCCAAAATTTGGCTTTCTGGAAAAATTTAAATTCAAATTAATTATTTTAAAGTAATTGGATTTTACTTGGCTTTTATTTGATTGTCTAGATTTTATTTCAAAATGTAAAGCAAGAAAATGCATTTTAAATATTTTATTAAAGCCAAAAAGGGAAAATTATACTTTTCCTAGCCTCTCCTAAATTTTTAAATATTATTTGAGAATTTTCTGAAATTTAAAATCAATTTTCAAAGTTAAAAAGTATTTTATAAATTATTAAAGTACAAATCTGAGATTAAAAATATTTTTATTAAAGTCTAAAATGCTTTCAGGAATATTTTATGATTTTTCTGGAATTTTTAGACTTTAAATATTATTTTTCCAAGCGTTTATAAAGTTTCTAGTATTTTCTGAAATTTATTCCGAAAATAAAAATCAAATTATTCCTAGCCCGCCACGTGTCGCTCTCAGATTAAATCAATCTCTCTCCACGTTTTAATCCTAGCCACACATGATAACTTACCCCTTCATAAAATCCAAGAGCCATAACATATCCACTTGCCACGTGTCGCAAATCCGACGGCCCGTACCCCTTCACTTCTTCTCCCTCTCTATTACACATGGACCCCACATGTCATATGTTTCTTCAACCTCTTCTTCTTCCTCCTCACACCCTCTCTCTCCTCCACCATTAGAGCCGAATGGAGCTTTTAATTGAAGCCCGTTTCTCCCTCGTAACTCCCGATTAAAGCGTGGAAACGGACGCCCTAATCACCCTCATCAATCTCCCGGCCGTTCCCCGTCCTTTAACCTTCTCAAAACCGAAATCTCTTCCCCTCCCTTCTCTTTCTATAAATTGGCCTTCCCTCACCATTCTTCCCCTTTCCTCCTCCATTTCGGCCGGCTCCCACTCCCTCTCTTTCGGCCGTCACCCCGCCGCCGTGCGCCACCACCGTGCGCCGCCGCCCGGCCATCTCCCGCCGGCCACCCCGCAGCACCTCGCCTCCGCCTCCATTTGCCGCTGCCGCCGACCGCCCCGGGCCTCCCCTTCGCCACCGGTAGGTGCGCCGCCACCTCCTCTACCCCCGCCGCCACTCGCCGCCCCGCCTCCGGCCGCCGGTCGCCGGCGAGGTTGCCGGCCGCGCGCGCCCCCGCGTACGTACATGATTCCTTCTTCAACCATGTTCACCTTGTTTAATTGATTTGTTGTTGCTTCTTTGTCAAGAAAGAGCACATGCCCACTTGGCTAGGGGAGACAAGTTAAGGCATGCATGCTTGAGGTTTTGGGTTCAAGTCCAGAACAAAGCAAATTTCGGTTTGGCCATATCCAAATTTTTGTTCACCTCTATTCAATGACAAGCGGGACCCACTCGTCATGCAATAATAAAATAAAATTCTACACCCAATGACAACCGGGCCCCACATGTCATACACTCCAAAATACCCCAAAAATCAGCCAAAATAAGATTCCAGAGAATATTCCCTCGTTTTGCATTTTCTGGAATTTCCAAACCGATCAAACTTCCAATCGCTCGTTCTCCCTCGTCCGATCTCCGAATCCAGTGATTCAAATTTCTAAATTTGTATAAAATCATAATCTATGTTGCAGTATATATTTTATATTTTTGTGATTTTATTTGTATTTATTTATTTGGTTATTTTGTTGTTTCGCGCGTAGAAACCGACGTCACCGAGGAATTCATCGAGTCGCAGCAAGAAGACCCAAATAGCATTCAAGAAGGCAAGTCTCCTTTGATCATTTTGATCCTATGTTTTGCAAGTTTTCTTTGATCAACTTGCTCAAATGATTTATAAAATGATTAGGTAGTTATTTTAAATTATTGCATGCTTATGTTATATCAAGTGATAATTTGATTTAGAAAATTTAGTTAAATACCCAATTTGTTATACCTTCCATTGAAAATTGTTTACCTTGTACCATTGTCAACTTAGGATATCCCTTTGACTCAATAATGAGTTAGTATTACATCTGTTGAATTTTTAAATACTAGCAAATGCTTAGCGTAGCAAATCAATGTAATAATGCTCAAATGAGTAGCATGTTTGCTAAATGTTTTGATGAATGGTTTGTTTGAACATTGGTAATGGATGTTACCATTGTTAATTGATTTGTTTGAAAAGTGGTAATGGATGTTACCACTGTTAATTTGAAAATAAAAATGAAGTTCAAAGGGAAAAGTTGACAAGGGTGGATGGAAGGTTTGGCTGGTGCAGTTAGCACGAGAATTTTTGGAATTGTGAATGAACCACCCTGGTCGTTTAAGGACCGACGCTTGTGTTTGTCCAAACTGAGCAAAACAGTGCAACCACAAGTCTATATGGGTACGACCTAGCTAACTAACCTATAAAGGTGTAGTTTAGATATCACCAGTGGTGTATTGAGCGCCAGGGTGTACTGGTTACTCATAGTGAGGGACAGGGTTTACTGTACTCATACGGCGCAAGAGGGGGCTCCGACTCGTGGATTCGAGTTGTGGTGAAACCTTAGCGGGTGGTATCTAGCTATACTGGAGTAGGTGAAAGGCTTTGTGATATTTTATCTGGGTCTCATGCCAAAGGAAGCATGTTGACTATTAAGATAATTTATCTCTTGTGGGTAAAGTGTACAAACTCTGCAGAGTAAAAACTATTCGAATAGCCGTGCCCACGGTCAAGGGCGGGCAAGGAATGCATTCACATGGTAGAAGTTTGATTTTGATTTTAAAATAAAATGGTTTGTCAAACTCGGGAGTGGTGTAACTCTCGTGATTTAAATCTGGTGGTGTAACCAGATCAGGTGGTTTAACCTGAGTCTTGAAAGTTGGCAGATAGCCTGAGATTTTAGTGTTGGTGGTTTAACCTTCACTAAGTTATTTATCTAATTTCATTTATGAAAAACAAAGATGTTTATCAAATGGCCTTTGAAGTAATTATGTAGATTTGAAATAAAATGCTGATTTATGCAAAAGAACCATATAGCCTTCCTTTGTGAAGCCTTGCATCTATGCATCTTTCCCAAGACTTGCGGAGTACATTCATGTACTCACGTGCTACATTTCAAATTAACTCTCAGAGGAGATCAAAGCTCAAGAGGTGGACTACGACTACTTCGTGGATGGATTCGTCGAAGGCTTTCCGGACTTCTAGGTTGCGTTTCCCCAGTCAATTGCCTGTGGCGTATTGATGGGTCTTGCTTTAGTTTCTTTTTGCTTCCGCTGTAATTTTCTGTTTGGTGTGAGGTCTTAAAACCTCATTTGTAATAAAGGCTTCGAGGTCTGTAATCTCGATTATGATAATAAAGCGTTGTTGGCAATGTATCATCTTTTCTGTTTGAACTGTGTGTACTAGCGTTGATCTGGGACTAGTACTGTAATGCACAGGGAGTCCAGGAGTCTCTACTCCGGGGTCTCACACTTGAGCACCGTCTTGGTAGTCAGCTGCTTCCACGGTGCCTTACAATGAAGGAGAGGCACCGGTAACATCACCTTTGTGTGACGACAGTAACACTACACAAGACATTCTTACGACACTTACGACAAGAGTGTCTTGTGTAGTGAACCGTTGTAACATCCTGAAAATTTGAATTTGAGAAATGTGTAGCCCTTGAAATATTTTGAAATTATCTTCTCGATATTTGGATTTTAATGGATTTCCTTTGAATTTTGGTTGAGGTTCCAACAATTGGAGAAAATCATGAAAAATAAAACTAATAGAAAATCATGAAGGAAAGGTGAAAATAATAGAAATTTAAAAATTGAAATCAAATTTGAAAAGATGATCTATCAATTAGGGTAGGAGAATAGAATACAGAGAAGAGTATAATTTGAATCAAAATTTGAAAATTTGCTTTGGGCCTAGTAGTAGTAGTAGTAAACAAAGGTATGTGAATAAATATGTATATATAAACATATATCATTATAACAAATGAATAAATAAACACAATGATCATGCTAGTAATAAATAAATATATGTATATAGATATGTATAAATGTATATGTATATATATTTACATATTAATAAATAAATAAATAAGTAAAAAGGGACAATTTTTGGCCTGGCCGTGCCGGCCCAGTTCTTCCTTCTTCCCCCTCCATTCGCTTCGGCAAAGCCGAAGCCTTGCCTCGCCTCGCCCTCGCGCGCCTCTTTGCCGCTCCTCGCAAGCTCCACCGATCACGTGCCCATACTGCTGAAGTCAGCTACAGGACGTCGCCGCGTCATGCACAGTGCCACCGTCGCGTCACCCCGACCACCTCGCCGGTCGCGCCGTATTTCCACGGTCACGCACAGAGTTCTGCCCTGTCGCATCCACCTCGGCTCACGCGTGCCCATATCCTGGCCACCGTCACTGTGCTGGCTTCATTGCGCAATCACGCCCATATCCTGGCCATCGTCTCGTCGCAAGCGTTGTAGCAACGCCGCCACCATGCCATAGATTCGACTGGCCAATAGCTCCCCTGTTGCCCGCTGCCTTTCCATGGCTATAAAAGCCCGCTCTCGCATCTGACAGCTTCGCCACACTTTGCTCCCTCTCCCACTTGAAACAATTTGCTTCCCGTGCACCACAGCTCGCCGATGACGTTTTCTTCCCCAAATCCGGCCGATAAGCAATCCGCCGCTTGGCGCCGCCGTGGTCCGATTCCTTTCCACCGAAGTATGCTCGGAGCACCATGACGCCGTTCCCCTCCTCGGCCAGATCTCTCGTCGCCTATACTTCACCCGCACCGTGCACCTCTTCCGCCCGTCATCGTCGCACGCCGCCAGCTCGCCACCGCCATTCCCGAGCCGTGCCAACCCCCAAGGCAGACTCCCGAGCTCGCCGAGATGCTCCCCTCTCGCTTAATTGAGCTCCGGTGCTGTGCGCCACTGTAGCCATTCTTCCCCTGTTATGCTGCCACCCACGGTCACCGCCGGCCAACGCCCTGGCCGAATTGGTCGGCGAGACTTCATCTTCGAGTAGGCGTGGGCGTGAGCAACCTATTTTGGGGATGCTCAGCTCCGGTCGTCGTCTCCTCAGCCGGCGGCGAGCTTGTTGAGCATTAGCTTGAGGAAGAAGCCAATGTAGCTGCACGATTAATTACGGTTAAGATAGAGTTAATGCTAATGATGAGTAATTAATACTGATGATGAGTAGCTAAAAATAAATGGTTCACTGACCAGTGGACCCTACCCCTTTTAAGTAAATAGTCACCGGTCCCACTTGTCATAGGTACGGTGAAAAGAAAATAAAAATAAAAGAAAAATTAAAAACCTGCTGTGGGCCCCACCTATCATATTTTATTTATTTTCGTTTATTTAAATTGAGAACTTCAAAAGGGCATAACTTATTCATTTTAACTTCAAATTAAGTGAAACAAATTTCTAAATTCATCTAAATTCAACATCTATCCAACGGAATTAAAACCATAATTTTTAAAGCTCATTTTAATTTTTGGTGTGAGTTTGTTTGGTTTACTGATTTTTATCCAAATTTTTGCGCAACGTAAAAATTGCGTACGAGGCCCAAGAGGTAGATGCTGAGGCTGAAGCAACTCTCAACGATCAAGACCAAGTCAACTGTGACCAAGGTGAGTCAATACTTTGATCATGTTGAGCCTACATTTTCTGCAAATTTACTTTTTGTTTAAATTATCAAATTGTATGTTGTTATTTCATATGCAAATATATGTTTGTTTTAAGATTCTAGTTATATACGCATTATTTGATCTTCTATTACTTGAACCTTGTCACCCTAGTAAAAAATTATATTAGTAAAACTTTGAAAAAATAAGTTCTTAATTATACGCCATGCTTATGACTGCTTAGATATTTGGGGGCACCAAAATGCCACAAACATCACTTTCAATTATGAACAATTGATTTGGGAAGTTATGGTAGAAATAACTAGTACATTTGGGTATGATTATTTTTATGCTCCCAAAAACCACAACTTGCTTAAATATCTGGGCGGATGGTACAGGGGCTGGTGTGTGGTGCAGTGGAAGCACGGTATGTGGATTGTGTTAGAACCGCCTAGATACTACTAACAATTGAATCTTATCATGACCTCCTGTGTACAACAGTGCAACCGCAAGTATGCAAAGTGCAACTTGGCTAAGTAAATCTATCGAAACCGCCGGACTCATCTCACCAATAGTGGAAAGGGGGAATATTGCATGGGCAAGGGGAGGCCTAAAGGGATACTGTGTGGAGGGTGAAGTAACCATCGCGCTAGCGTTGCGGAGAGTGGAGTCCAATTCTGTGTGGAGGGTGAAGTAACCACGTAACGGTGGATCATATCTGGATCACTATTATTATTGTACTCTTTCAAGCATTGATAAAAATTCTGTCTTGGTTAAAAAAACTGCTAGGTCATAGGAAATTTCTAAGTAACCTATTTTAAAAGCAATTGATTGCAAATAAAATAACCCGAGCCCTTCCTTGATAAGTCATGCATATTATTTATTGCATCCTGTGTATTGGCTCGCGGAGCATGGTGGATTTGTGCTCATCCTCGCATTACCAAAATCAGAAACAGGGAACCAAGACCACTATGCCTATGAGGAAACCCTTGCCATAGATGGAGGAACCAACGAAGGAAACTAAGGCGGCTTCCTCGATTTCGGGTCCTAGATAAGTAGACTTAATGGAGATTGTGTGCACATATATTATCTAAGTCTAGATAATACATGTTGTACACATTTACCCCTCAGTCACTTTCCTGTGGATTATGGTCTTACTTTTGCTTATGTTTCCACTGGCATCTTTTGTATGTGAATATTTGGCCTGGTCGGCCCTTGTGTAAATTTGTCGCCCGACAGGTGTATCATGCGATGTATGAGATGATGCAGCAATGTTTCACAGGGGATTCTGGATTGAAAAATCCGGGTCTGATAACCGTAGTGTCACAACAGAGGCGCTAGCTCACTGTGGTAGTCGGCGTCGTCGAGGAATAAGGTAGGAGTGGATGAACTAGGAGCAGCCAGTAGAACTCACATATCTTGGACTGAAATTGGGAAAAGGGAGAGCAGGAGTAATTCATAAGAGGTGAGAGGTGGGAGAATCCAGTGCCTACCATTCAATATGGAGAGAATGGATGGGTGAGATCAGAGTCCTAGGGGAGATGCCACGGATCGGTGTCGTGGCATTATCAAAGATAGTTTGTTACACGAACCATCTGTGATAATGCACATATCAGAGACAGTTTGTTTTACGAAACGTCTGTGATAATGCACATACCATTGACGTTTTTTATATGAACCGTCTATGATAATGCAATCAGAGACAGTTTAGAATCTGAACCATCTATGATAACGCTTAAAAATACGCGACCTACTCCTACCTATTAATATTCTAATGCAAGCGACCCTTAAACTTCTACACGGTTGGCTTTCTATGTAGCGCGGTGTATAATTCCTTAATACCACAAACTCAATCTCTTCTAAACTGTTGTCGGAACCCGGAGTAACGACTCCTGGATCCTCTGTGTAAATCGCACTAGTCCAGGATCAGCTAGTGCACACAGTACAACAAAGATAAATACCAAGCACAAATGACTTCATATATTAAATAAAGGGTATGGCCTTATGGCCAAGTCTTACATCAACGCCCATTGGAAATATAAATAAAGAAAAGAACTGCGGGAGTAAACTGATAAATAGCGAAGCCCAAGCCTGCCCACAGGCAAACGACAGTAAGACGCGACCTATTCGTCCAGATCTTCACCGTAGTCGACGTCATCTTCCTCTGTGTAGGGGGGTGTAAGGTGAGTACAAACTTGTTCTCCGCAAATCACACGGAGAAATGCAACATAATGATAAAGGCTTCAATGGAAGGCTTATAGGGTTAGTTTGCATAAAACAACATTTAAAGAAATATAATAAATAGATTTGAAATTGCTGAATTTAATACAGTAAGTAAAAACAATACTGGTGATAGAAAATAATACCGTTAGTGCAGGCTCCGACCATACACCAACCTATCCACGGGCATCCCACCCAGACCATCTTTTCCAAAAGATCACGTATGGATTCCATTCATCCACATGTTTCCAAACACTCGTGGATTCCGTCCATCCACAAGCTTCCAATCTCTCTCATGGGTTCCATCTACCCACAAAGTTTTCAAAAACATTTTGAAAAGCAAAATCTAATCCATGAAAAACTTTTACTCAGCATGCCCATGACCGTGGGCACGGCTATCCATGATAGATTATACACTCTGCAGAGGTTGTACAGCTTTACCCACAAGACACGATCATCCCTTTGTACCACTAGATTACACACTTCCTTAGGTGTGCGGTGGGGAGTCGTGACAAGGCCTTTACTGTAGGACCGAAATGGCGACAGAGGGGGGTGAATGTCAATCTCTAAAAAACTTGCCCCCAAAAAGTACTCACTTTGAAAACTCTCCTCAATAGCTATGGAAAGCTAGGAAGAAGATAAGCTAGAATCTCTGGAAACTAAAGCACTTAGAGGAGATAAGCACTGGAAACAGGAAAACCAAAAGGCCAAAAACTCTCCAAAAAACAACAGGCAAAACAGGCTGGAATGGCAGGGCCGGTCAAACCGCTCCCTAGCCGCTGGTCTGACCGCCCATACAGGGCTGGTCTGACCGCCCCTCTACGTCCGGTCTGACCGCCATGGCTACTCCGGTCTGACCGGTTAGCCTGAAAAACAAGAAGCCCGAAAAACCTGTTTTTGCTGAAGTTTCTGAACAAACACGATTTCAAGCAAAAAGGAGGATTTCTGATGTTGCCTTCTTCCCAGAAGATAAGTACCCTAATCCAAACAACACAGGGACCTCAACTAACAAGAAAAACCATTTGGAGAACAATAATCTAAGATTTTTGCCAAGAACTGAAAAGTTACAGAGAGTAACTCTAATTCACAAATTGCCATCTCATTTCTGATTCTTTGCTCAAGAAACTCAGGGAATAGCTAAGGAATATCATTAAGGCTCAAAGACTCAAGTCTGGACACATACTATTGAAGAAAAATCGAAATAACTCCAAACCCTAGAAACAAGAACATAGGTGAATAAATATTCAGAGAGCAATGCAAAATCTTAAATTCCCATTTAACCATTGATCCTCTGGCCACGAAACTTTGAGGATAGCTAATTAAAAGCCTTAAGACTAAACGTGCCAAGTTTCGTGCTATCTCATGAAGCGAATCACAAAAACACCAAAACCCTAGAAAGGGTAAAACAAGAACAGAGCAGCCCAAAAAAACAAAAACTGAGATTAAACAAGATTTGCTCTTGGGAAAATCGATCAAATGATCTTGAGGCATCATCCCATCACAGAGCAACCCATTTTGGCACTCCCCAGCCACAAACAACAAGAAATCAAGAAAGTCAAGAAATCAACCAAAATGAGAGGAACGAAGAACAGAAGCATGAACACAGAATAAACTTCAGAGTTTCATTCATGGAATCAAAAGGATGACAGAGGAGTCCCGACATGCATGGACATTAGAACAAGAGGAATGATTACAAGACTCTCAATCCATCCTCTCCCTCTCCCAAACACAAGAACACACACATACCCTACATGCTTCTTGGAGAGGAGACTCAAGAACACATCGAAGAGGGACAAGCTTCACAACAGAACTCTACCTCTCCTACCAACTAAAGCCCCACCAACTAAAGCCTAAAGCCAAAACAACCCTCTAAAGCTCATTTTGACTAAAGCAAACCCTAGAAACCCTTGGAGTGCATGAGGGGGCATGCAGCCACTCCCTCCTATTTATAGCCTTTGGCTAACGGGTCTCCACCCCGTTACGCCCGCTAAATCCAACGGAACCCGCTCCCGCTTGTGCAGCCTCGCAAAATTACCAATTCGCCCCTCCTGCACCTTCCGGGAAGCATCCGCGTTCCTTGTCATCCACGACTCGCAACCACCTCGAGTCTTCGCCGTGTTCGACACATCTCGATCGTTCTGACCTCAACACCGCCCGTGTCTAGTCCGGTCACCTCGTGTCTCGCCACGACTCCGCCTCGACGTCCTGCAGCCATCACAGACAAGAAACACATCAAATAGCACCGCTCGATACATTAAAGCATAAATGCATTGATGAAATAGCCCAAACCTGACAAGTCGACATAATATGCATCTTAACCATTTTGACCAGGTTTGACCAAGTCCGACCGAGCCCGATTGCACCACACAACATCAAGGACCGAACCAACCAGATCAAACTCGACTTTCCTAAACTGATGTCAATTACTCATCACACACATGGGATGACCTCCACATGGTCTCTCAATCTCCCCCTTAATGAGTATATTGACAAACCCAGAAAAAGCACAAAGTTGAGTTTGAAATGCAAGAAAGAAGTCAAACATGGTCCAAAGGAAGAAAAAATGAAGCTAATGACCATGTCGACACAAGGAGCACAAGAAAGAGCAAGTTTTCCTCAAAGCTCCCAAAATGCCTCAAAGCTCCCAAAATGGCTTTTTCTACCACTATTCTCCCCTTTTGGCAATAAACACATCAAGAAAGCAAGGAAGAGAACAAGTCATGGAAATGGACGAAATGGCTGAAGTTTGATTATTCTAAGCATTTAGAGCCATGAGAATTATCCAAAATGACCATAATGTATTACATCAAGCCATAACTCAATAGAATGCTATCTAGATCATGACAGGATATATATAAGCCAGCTAAACCAAATAGATGACAATCCGAAATTAATTTGACAGGATATATATAAGCCTCAGCCAGGGACTGGGCCGATTGACAGGTGGGCCTCGGTCCATGGACCGAGCCCACGGAAGGAGGGAGGCGGCTGAGGTGGAGGGTTGCGCTGACGAGGCAGAGAGAGGCTAGGTGGCCGAGGCGTGGCGCTGCGTCACCTGCCACGCAGGCACAGGCATGCTAACGGGGCAGGCTCGGGCCCGGGAGCTCGCCGGCGCTCCGGATGGCGGCGGCCGGTGGGGAGGGGCGCAGGAGGGAGAGGAGGCGCGAGGGAGTGCAGTGGTGGAGTCGGCGGTTACCGGGGATGGCCGGAGGACGGTCGGCGATGAGGAAAGGCGGCGGCGGCGTTCGGGCGTCGGTGGCGCAGGGGCTCTGGTGGCGGGGAGGCACGGCCGAGGGGCGGCCGGGGTGCGCACGGGCGCGGCGAAGGCGGCGGCGGGGACAGCGAGGCGCGAGGAGCTTCGGGGCGGCCAGAATTGCTCGCCGGAGGAGCTCGCCGGCGCGCGCACGGGATGGGCTCGGTGCGGGGCTGCTCTGCTCACCGGAGAGGGGAGAAGAGAGCGGAGGGAGAATCGGCAGAAGGAGGAGGTGCTCGGGTGGGGTTTAAATAGGGCGGAGGGGTGCGGGGGCGGTGCGGATTAGTCGCCGGAGCGGGGCGGCGGTTGCGGGAGGCGGCGCGGGAATGGGGGAGGTGGTGAGTGCCAAGGGTGGGGGACGTGGGCGCGGGGTAGAGAAGGTGGGAGCGGGTCCTGCGGGGAGGCGGCGCACGTGCGGGGAGTGGGGCATGCGGTCGGGAGGCGCGGGGCGGCGGTTGTGGCCGGCGGGCGTTGCGGGGAGGAAGAAGGAGGCGGGGTGGAAGACAGGCCCGACATGTGGGCTCGGGGCACAGCGGGAGAGGGGGCGCGGGCGGCTGACGGGCGGGGCCTACGGGGCAGAGAGAGGCGGAGGGAGGGAGTGGCTGCCGGGTGGGGCCGGGGAGGAAGAGAGAGGGGGAGCGGGGCGGCATGCCGATAGGTGGGCCAGGCGGCCAGAGAGGGAGGGAGGGGCGGGGTGCGGACGGTGGGGATCGGGTGGGCGAGGCGGCGTGGCGCAGTATGGGCCGTACGCGTGGCGCCCAAAGGGGAGGGGAAGGCGGGATCTGGCGGCGACATGGGCGGCAATCTGGCCGTCCACGAGGCGGCCAGAGGGGGAGGTTGGGTTTTTAATTTTTAGAAATTGATTTTGGTTTTCACAAAAGCCCAGAAAATACATTAAGCCTCAGAAAAATATGAAATAAACTCCAAAAATTCCAGAAAAATTTAGAGAACCTCCTGGAGACATTTTGGACTTATTAAAATTGCTTCCAACTAATGTTGATATTTAATTTTCATACTTAAAATACTTTTTTTAATTTTAAAAATACATTTTAAACTTCTGAAAACTCAGAAAAACAAATAAATTCCAAATAACTCCAAATAATTAATTTGACATAAGATTTTTATAGAAAATCAAAATATAATTTTATTTAACAATATTTTTAGGTTTTACTTAAAATACTTTTCAAATCCCGCTTTTTCAAAACAGGAAATCCAGGGCAAAACCAAAACAAAATTTAGGCACAAAAATACTTATTTTAATTAATTTTAATTTACTTATTTACTTATTTTTATTTTACTAAAAATCTGGGCTGTTACAACTGTCCTCTCCCTCGTCTTCTTCACCAGATTTCTCAATAATGGCATCTAGTATTCTTTTGATCTCCTTCCTCTCATCTATCCATCATGAGTTGTTCGCCCACAATATTACACAGGGGGCCAACAACTTACGTCTAGAGTAGCTCCTCCACTCACGCCTTGCTCTTCTTCCCCGAGTCACTTCCATCCGTCAGTTGGACCTCATCATTCATGGTCAATGGAGGTGTATCCTTGCCGCTTAGGAAAGGGAAATTTCCCTCAGCCTCGTTCTTATCTTCAATGTGTGCAAAGCGAAAGCAGTTCTTGAGGTAGTGGAGAGACACATGGATAACCTTGCCGATCAAGCAGAAGTGGCTGATTCTGAGAAAGCTTATCATGACATCCTCTTTGAGATTATGGGCTATGCTAATGATTTACTCAGGCTAGAGGAGGAAGCGAAGAGGACAAGGACAATCTTCACGGAATTCAAGAACTCAGCTGCTGATTAGAGAGCTCCAAAAGTAGAAGAGGAAGTACATGAAGCACAGAAGAGAAAGATCTGGGGATTTTTTTGGACTTTTTTTAATAAAATTAACTTGAATTTGTCTTTTGTAAAAGTGACTGGTCACACTTGTCTATTCCAGCTGATCAATCAGCAGCTTCTGTAGTTCATACGACAAAAGACAAAAAACAGGTGGTTCTATCTAAAAGTAGTATGTGATAATTGACATCACAGATGATTTTTAATTCGAACCGTCTATGATAATTCAATATCAGTTCTTAATAAGAACCACCTGTGATATTACGTCTTCACAGACAGTTTTGGGGAACTATCTCTGATGTGGCGTCTAATATTAGGCTTTTTGTAGTAGTGATATCTTCAGTTTACCTCTTCTGAATATCTTGAAGATTGTAACAATAGCGATAATAGCACAGCTATAGCATGTAATCTGTGTACTGTTCAACATCTGAAAACTCTCTAGTTGTGTATAAATAAAAATAGAGAGGCGGTAGAGCATTCCAGTTGATTGTGCCATAACCAAAACCTTTAGTAATTCTTTCATGGTATTAGAGTCAAAGATTCAACCATGTCTATCAACTACGCATCTCCTTCCATGATTCCGTCTTCCTTTCCTACCATCAATGCAATACCCTCCATTCCAATCAACCACACAATCATTATTAGACTTGGCAAAGACAGCTACATGCTTTGAAGAGCTGAGTTCTTGCCATACCTTTGGAGTTATCAGCTCCTTGTGTTGTAGGGTGGCCCCCACTTAAGCCCAGTCGGCCTGTTAGAAGGTTGTAAAGCCCCAAATGGGATATGTATAATGACATAAATGCCCTTGAGAGGGATACTTGGGTGTAAGGATACAATCATAAAATACTCCCCATGTGAATATATATAGAGCCATCTAGGTCATGGGGGAAGGCAGAAGCATTGCTCACCTAACATCTCCACTACCATACTACCATTTCTCTGTTTGGTTTGTAACCACAACAGTTGGTGCCGTCCGTGGGGACGACAAGAGCAAGCTCCAAGATCTGAAGAAGGTTGGCACCAAAGAAGGCTTCATGATCGACAGCGGCAAAGAAGAAGAAGAGTATGATAGAAGCACTTGGCAACGCTTCAGCGTCGGCTGCGGGTGCGGGCAACAGCGCCGGCGCTGCGGTAGCCAACCTCGATGCTCGTGGTGAGACGGTCGCCCCAACCACTGGCACGGCAGTGGGCACAAGTATCGACCAGGCCGTCGGGAGTGGTGACACCAATGCCCGCACCACCACATCCACTGCTACCGCGCCCAGCGTGAAAGCGACAGGTGGCCTCAGCAGCAACGCCGATCCCGCCACCGACTCCGGAGATCACCGCACCGACGCGCTGAACAGTTCTAGAGCGCAAGCCGTGGTTGCCGCCAGTCCGACGGTGCAACCCGCTGCTCCAACTGCCGCAACCACGTTGATGGTGGAGAATGCACTACTAACGGCTATCAGCACGCTACAGTAGGAGTTGGCGGACCTCCACGGAGTCGTGCGGGATATACAAGAGGCCTAGAGCCAGCAAGTCCTACCAGTGGCCACGCCAGAGCGGGCGGACAGCCGCGACGCCCCTACCTCCAGTCGCGTCCCGCTACGGCGTGTAGATCTAGAGTACCCCCTCTCTGTGGGAATGCAGCTGTCAGCATGGAAAGAGGACTTCAAATTCCCCAACGCCATCGAATCGTACAAGGGCAACACGAACCCTCGGGAGTTCGTGCGCATGTACGAGACCGCCATTGAAGCTGCAGGTGGAGACGACACTACCAAAGCGAAGGGGCTCCCCCTCGCGTTGCAGGGAGTGGCGCTTTCTTGGTTTTTCACCATAGAGCCAAATTCCATCTACGCATGGGAGTCGATCCGCGACCGCCTCTACAACAACTTCCAAGGGAACTACGTCGAGCGCGTTGACGCGGATCAGCTCTTCACCGTCAAGCAAAAACCCTTGGAGAAGCTCCGGAAGTACTTCAAGCACTTCGCTAAGGTCCGCAGCCAGGTCAAGGACGTCAACGAGATGACTATTATAAACGCAGCGATACAAGGCCTCCACCCGGGGCCGCTGGCTGAGTACAACGCACGTAAGCCGATCAAGATGGTTGCGAAGCTCTTCGATAAGATGGAAGAGTATGCGAGGGCAGAGGAGGACGCGCGATGAAGCAAAGACGATGACTCCGACACTAATAAAGCGGAGGGCTTGACGAAGAACGAAGACTCACCGCAGGGCTCCTCGAAGGGTAAGCGCAAGCAAGAGACTTCGAAGGACGCCCCCGAGCGCAAGGACGCCAAGCCTAAGGACTCGTCGGGTGACTAGTCCAAGCGCAGCCAACGTAGATCCCAGAGGGCCCGCTACGTCTTTGACATCGAGGGCGGCTCTGAAGATGGTACTCCCGCCAGTCGCGGGCGGGGTCGCTGAGGCCGAAGCGAGGGCGCGGCCAGGGTTGTGACGATAGACCTCGCGTAGAACAAGAAGACCAGCTCTATGGCCTGTGGTGCAAGGTTCATGGCCGAGGTGGCCACAACACGTGGGCATGCACCACCATTGCAGCGCTCCATCAGAGCGTCGCTAGGGATAGAACCCTGGAGGTGGGGTCACCCGTCGTGGCCCATGTGCAGTAGCCCTAAGAGGGCCCCATGCAGATTCAAGCCCCCGGGCAGCAGACCCAGGAGGGTCCCTTGCGGATTCAAGCCCACATGTAGCAAACCCAAGAAGGCCACTTGCGAATTTAGGCCTCGGAGGGAGCCTAGCACCGGATTATAAACGTCATCTCCGGGGGCTCTTCGCTGAAGTTCGCCTCGGCGTGGTAACAGAAGACCTATGCGCAGAGGCTACAGCATGTAGCAGCATACCCGGCGCAAGCACCACCAGAGTGGGCGCAACACGAAATTACCTTTAAGCCCGTTGATGCTGAGGGCGTGGTGTTCCCTCACTAAGACCCCTTGGTCATCCAGGGCGCCATCGCAAGATGTAACGTCAAACGTGTCCTGGTCGATGGAGGCTGCTCCGCGAATATTCTGTTCGTAGCGGCCTTCGACTAGATGGGGATCCCTCGGAGTCGCTTGGGCCCCTCGGGAATCCCATTGCAGGGCTTCGGGGGTCAGCCGCTGAAGGTGTTGGGCCAGATACACTTGCAAGTCTCCTTTGGTCAGGGCGACAACGCGAGGAGTGAAGATGTCACCTTCGACGTCGTCGACATGCGGTAGCCATATAATGCCATACTGGGGTGACCAACCCTCAACTCCTTTAGGGCAGTCCCACACCATGGATTCTTATGCATAAAGCTCCCGGGCCCGCAAGGTATCATCACCACTTTCGGTGACCAGGACCTCACCTGACGTATAGAGCTCGATGCTCGGGGTCCGCAATGCAAGGATCACCGACAATCCTAGGGCAAACACGTCCTCCGCTCCAGGATGGACGCCTATGCCCCGGTCGGTGGGTAAGTGGGGAATCTCCTGGGCTTCCTCGTGTCCGGATGCGACATCCAGGCGAGCCCTGACGAAGTCAACGTGATCCTCGCCATGGAGCCGCCCAAGCCGGCAAGGAAGGTCCAGAGGCTTACCGGCCGCACGACCGCGCCGAGCCGTGTCTTATCCAGGCCAGCGGTGGGGATGATGACCGCACGAAGGCTCTCGATGACCTCAAGGAGCACCAGAGGCTCCTCGCCCACTCTACATCACCGCCACAACAATAGCGGTCAGCGGTTAGTATCATGTCTTTTATAATATCTCGCCCGCACAAATGGGACATTAATAAAGTCCATCGTTTGCGAAACTTATCTTATTCTGCGTTAAGACGCGCGGAGGCCCGCCTCTGTGCGCACTCTACGGAGTATAAATAAGACATGCGGAGGCAAGCCTCCACGCGCACTCTACGGAGTATAAATAAAACATGTCGGGGGACGCCTTCGCGTGCACTTTACAGGGTATAAATAAGACACGCGGTCTCTGCGCGCACTGTTCGTGAGTATAAAATAAGACATGTGGTTTCCGCGTGCACTCTACGGAGTATAAATAAGACACGCCACCTCCGCGCGCACTTTTCGTGAGTATAAAATAAGACATGTGGTCTCCGCGCGCACTCTTCGTGAGTATAAAATAAGACACGCGGACTCCATGCGCACTCTTCGTGAGTATAAAATAAGACACACGGCCTCCGTGTGCACTCTTCATGAGTATAATATAAGACACGCGGTCTCCTCGCGCACTCTTCGTGAGTATAAAATAAGACACGCGGTCTTCGCGCGCACTCTTCGTGAGTATAAAATAAGACATGCGGTCTCCGCGCTCACTCTTCGTGAGTATAAAATAAGACACGCGGCGCACTCTTCGTGAGTATAAAATAAGACACGCGGCCTCCGCACGCACTTTTCGTGAGTATAAAATAAGACACGCGGCCTCCGCGCGCACTTTTCTTGAGTATAAAATAAGACACGCGGCCTCCGCACGCACTCTTTGTGAGTATAAAATAAGACACGCGGTCTCCGCGCGCACTCTTCGTGATTATAAAATAAGACACGCGGCCTCCGCGCGCACTTTTCGTGAGTACAAAATAAGACATGCGGCCTCCGCACGCACTCTTCGTGAGTATAAAATAAGACACATGGTCTCTGCGCACACTCTTCGTGAGTATAAAATAAGACACGCGGTCTCCGTGAAAATAAGATACGCGGTCTCCACGCGCACTCTACGGAGTATAAATAAGACACGCGATCTCCGCGCGCACTCTACGGAGTATAAATAAGACACGCGGTCTCTACATACACTCTTCGTGAGTATAAAATAAGACACGTGGGGGGACGCCTCCGCGTGCACTCTACGGGGTATAAATAAGACGCGCGGAGGCAAGCCCCCCGCGCGCACTCTACGGAGTATAAAAGCTCACACGACACCTCCTGGTCAATGCGCCTTCGCTCGTGCAGCACCGGGGAGGGCATCACCTTAGCGGCACACCTCCTAGATAATGCACCTTCACGCGTGTCGCACTAGAGATTGCATCGCTTTGTGGCGCACCAACCGCATGCATGTGTGATGGAACACAAAGCAGCACTCGCACCATTCTCCTTTGCTCCCTGCACACAAAAGACAGCGCCATGTAGCAGCTCTGCTCTTGGGTTTGCCCTCACAAGATGTGCCTGATTGGCTGCGGCCTTGTGGACTTCACCTCCAAGATCAATATGCGAGCGGTAGCTATTGCCCTAGCGCTCTCGTGTTAATAAGTGTAGGGCGTGAGGGGGCGTCAGCACCTACTAACAACCCCGCATCATCAGCGCACCATAAGGAATGCTAGCAACATCAAACGTGTCGATCACAGCAAGTAGCAAGCAAGGGGGATGCACTCTTCACAAGCATTTGATGCTGCTAGGTGTTGTCTGCATCTATGTGTGCTCTCGTTCACACGATGGCCTCACGCCTTGATGTACTCTACGGGGTACAAATAGTCGGCTAGCCGCCAGCTCCGCTGTCGCCACTTCGAAGGGTAGGGGATGCAGCGCTCGAGTGTCTACTTCGACTAGCCGCCAGCTCCGCTGCCGCCACTTCGGAGGGTAGGGGACAGAGCGCTCGAGCGTCTACTTCGACTAGCCACCAGCTCCGCTGTCGCCACTTCAGAGGGTAGGGGACGGAGCGCTCGAGCATCTACTTTAGTTAGTCGCCAGCTCCGCTGCCGTCACTCCGAAGGGTAGAGAATGGAGCGCTCGAGCGTCTACTTTGGTTAGTTGCCAGCCTCGATGTCGCCACTTCGAAGAGTGGGGGCGGAACCCTCAAGCGTCTACCTCGGCCAAGGGGCGTGAGGATGGAGCGCTAAGCCCTACGAGCTGGTCGGAGACAGGCACGATCATGAAAAGCAACTGAAAGTCTTTATTGCATTCATGAAAGAATGTTTACAAGGACAGTAGGCAATAACATTCACAAAGAGCTAATGTTTACAAGCGCCCTTGAGTATTTAAGGTCGCTACTCGTCTAACTCCACCTTAATGTACTCCCGTGCCGAAGTCTCACCCGCTGAAGCCCGGGCCGCCCAAAAGTTCAGCGAGTCCTCGGCCCACCCCTAATGTCGAAGACACCGTCGAGTCACGAGGTCAGGGACTAGCAACCGGCCCCTATCAAGCAGCTGCCCGGGGCAAAAACAGTAAAGTGATGAGAGCACGGGGGCGATTTCCACTTTATTCATAAAAAGGGGGAGCCGCAGGGTGCCAGCTTACAAAAGAAACACATACATCGCAACGCACGCCTACATTCTAGACCCCGGCATCACACCTGTGAGTTCGCGCCATGCCCCGAGGCAGCGGCACCATCTTCGTTGCACCATACAACTTCGTCAAGCCATTGGCCGAAGTTCCCCTCGCCGTGCAGGGTCTGTCGTAGAGATACCTTCACCGCGGCCTCCCCGATGTAGCCCCAGATCCGGTCGAGGAAGGCCTGGACGGTGTCGCGGACAGTGCGCACGGCGCCCGACATCACCCCGACTCCGGTTGGTATCTCCAGCTGGGGGTCGGCGAACTCGTCGACGTGCCGGCAGCCTTGATGCTGAAGCAGCGTGAAGGTTAAGCGTGAGGTCACGAAGGAGCAGTGGTTACCGAAGGCCTTGGCGGCGCTAAGAGCGAGGCCGGAAGCTTCCCTGATTCGACGGAGTGTCCGCGACAAGTCTTCGGGACCAAAGGCGCGAGCGGCACATCAACGGAGAGGTCTTCGAGGGTGCCTTCCAGAGCTAGCATGGTGTCCCACACCGCCACCGAGGCATCGCCCAAAGCCCAGTCCTTCTCCCCAAGAGACACGGTGAGGCGACCCTTCTCCTCCTCCAGCGAGCGATTTACTGAAGCAAGCCGTCACACTCCTCAGCGGCCGCACACTATGCCTCCGCCGTGAGCGCCCAAGCGTCTGAGATCGCCTTCGCGCCCTCTGTCTCTAGGAGTCGGATGCGATCATCTTTGACGCAGTGGGCCTCTTCGGCTGCGCGCAGGGCCTCGTCGGCAGCCCGCAGCCGGTCTTCTAGCACCCCCCGCTCGCGGGCGCGTGCCGCCTCCTGCAAGGCTCGGGCAAGGGCGAGTATCTAGGAAACACAGTCATTAGCAAAATTCCTAAATAACGGTAGCATCATCGAAGTCGAGCACTCACCCTCATCTCCGAGGCCTCTAGCGCGCCCTCCAGGAGCTCCGACCCGCACGCCAGCAGCGCCTGGCGATCCAAGTTGGCGACTACACTTTCCGCGACCCCTTGCTAGGCCCACAGCATCTCTGGCCGAGGGACGAAATCCATCAACATCGGTCGTGCAGCCTCCGCGGTGACAATTCCCAAGGCACCGGTTGACGATGCCACCCCGGAACGTCTCCGTCCCTCGAGGGTTGCCCACGGCCGAGGGACCGTTCCTCCGTAAATAGTAAAAGACAGTGGTCAGAGAGCTTTAGGGAAGCCTCGCACGATCGCACGGGGGAGTCGACCTTACCCTCGGCATCAACTGGCGGGCTCCGTTGGGGTGTCCCCTCGGCCTCGGGTGGAACCGCAAGAACAACAGCGCCGGCTGGGGCGGCCGGCTCCTTGGGATGGATGGCCTCTGTGTCAGAGTCATCCCCCTGACCCCGGTCGCCACCGCGAACCTCCTCTCCAGCTGAGAGGGCGACCGTTTCCACGGCAGCTTCGCTTTCGGAGACCGGGGCGAGGATTCCTCAGCCTCAGCAACCGATGTAGGCGAGGACGCTTCGCCCTCCTGGTCATCCGCGCCGCCCCCTTGGCCCTTTGTACTGCCCAGCGACTCCTCGCCCGTAGCCACCTACTCCACCCCTGCTTCGAGGTCCGAATTGGCATACTTCGCCAAGTCGGAGTCGACGGCCGTCGCACCCTCAGCCCCGGCAGAGTTGACGATAGCGGCGGCCGTCGGGCTAGATACGGCCGTGGGGGACTAGGCCCTCCGCCGGGAGGGCGACCCCTTCCCCTTGTCGTCGTCGTCGCGACGGCGAACTCAGCCCGGGGTTGGAGTGGCGCGCTCCGGCATGGGAATGCCCAGAGCTTCGCACACCCTATTTATCCACCCCAGCTTTGCTGCCTCGGTCGTGGTTTCACGCAGGTCGTGCTCCTTGGCCGCATACGGTCCGAAGAACATGAACACCGCGCGTTCCGCATCTTCCAAGAGAAATCCTACAAGAAAAGGCGAAGCGAAGTCAAAAAAAGAAAAGAAAGAAAACAAAGAAGACCTCCCGTGCAAAACTTACAAGGATTGGAGAGTCTCGGTAGCGAGGATATAGACGGCCGGACACCATCGCGCCGGAGGCCTCCAAGCTGGACACACCACCCATTAGCAAGTTGTGTCACACCGTACATGATGAACTCCTCAGCGAGGTTGTGCATGTTGAACCGGAGGGCGATTCCCACAAGCCTCCGCGCTCTCCGCTTGTCCTCATTGTCGATCGTCAGGCTTGGTGAGGTGTTTAACGACACTGGCCGGCCTGTGCACTCGAGGTCGCTGCCACTAGCCATGTGGCGGTAGAACCACCGCCTCATCCATTTCGGTTCCCACTTCGTTCGGGTCGAGTTGGCAGGAAAAATCTTCACGCATTGCAGCCGCAGGACGAAGTTGACACTGCCGAAGTTGGAAAACATCCCTCTTTCCAGCTTCTTCGGCTAACATCGTGCGTCATGAAGGAACACGAATAGCGAAATGCTAGGCCAACACGCCTCCGTCCGCAGCGCCCAGCTGTAGATAGCAAGGTGAGCTATTGCGTTCGGGGTCACCTGAGCCGCTTTAACCCGAAGGTCCGCAAAACATTGCCGACGATCATGGCCGCTGGGATTCGAAGACCGGCTTCCAAATACGCAATGAAGACGATCGCCTCCAACTTCTGCGGGTGTGGCTCCGTCTCGTCGCTGGCGGGCAGGCACCTCGCGGTGGTCTGACAGCTTCCCTTCGTGTAGTAGAGTTTGGATCGTCTCCTCCGTCGCGAGGGTCAGGCCCAGCACGCGGGAGCAAGGACCCTCCACCTTCTCCTCCGCTACACACCATTTGTTCACCAGCGATGGCTCGCGCCCCACCAGCGCGTATTCCACCTCGATCGACGATGATCGTCCGGACGAGGAACCCCCACTGGCCTGGTGAACACGTTCTTCGCCGCGAGCCATCGTCCACCGAAAGCCAAATGGCGAGAAGTACGGTGCCGGTGGCAAATAGCGGCAGCAAAGCGAGCAAGAGAACGTTGTGTAAGTCAAAGAGAGCAAGGGAACAGGAGGCGAGTGAAGGGGAATGCTGGCGCGATGCCAAAAGGGGTATATAAAGCCCCTTCACCTCACACACCACCGGTAAGCATGACCGGCGGAAGCCGAACCGCTCGCCTCCCCCACGAGTGGGAAAAGTAACCGGTGGAAGCCGAAGTGGTGCAGCCGCCCACGTGCGCCCCGCATTCTCAGGAACAGACGCATGACCGCGGTCATTACCGCCTGACAACGCATGATGCACCAATCCTGTGCAGCCACGCGTCCTGCCCCATCGGGATGAAGCGCGCGGTTGCGGTCGTGCGGAAGTCTGACAGCTCATGACGCACCAATCATATCGTACCGCGTGTCAACTCCCTTAGGACTAAATACACAACCGTAGTCGTGTGGCTGCACGATGTGGCCCACCTTCCATCGCGCATCAGCGGTCAGCGCGATTCTCGGGGCCATCAATGCAGTGTCAGCAGGCCACTAACCAGTCACTCCGACTTCGACTTTGACGATGACTCCGACTTTGACTTCGGCTTCGACTCCGCGGGGCAGCTCCGCCAGCAACTTCGATTCCGCAGCGGAATGCCCGTCGCGTGCAGCCACGCGCCCTACCCCATCGGGAGAAAGCGCGCGGCTGCAGCTGGGCGGCCGTTGACACTGCAAGATGTGCCAGTCGCGTACCGCAACGTCCTGTAATTACCGTCACACTCTAGGCGTAATAAAGCACCATCGTCGAGCTCGAGATGTGGCACATACTGTCCAACTACAGCATGGCAAGCCCGGTGTAGTCATCATTCTAGAAGCCGGTGGTAGGGATGTCGTCCTCATCACCCATGTGGGACTAGGAGAACTTCTACCGGCCGTCGTCGCCAGACTCTGGGTTCTTTGACCGATGCAAGGCCAACCTTAAGGAGGCCAATTGCCTCCGTGAGCTCGAGGAGGAGGAGAAGGCCTAGAGCTGCCTCCACCACCACCGTCAACACCTCAAAGAGGAGGACTAGGTCAACAGCGATGATGAGGAGGTGCATTGTTGTTGATGGGAGGATGAGGAGGACCACTATGTGTCCACGATGATGTCAGAGACCAGATCGGAGGGGGAGATAGGGAATATATTGGAGTGCGGGTTCACGGCCAGATCAAAGTATGGTGGGACGGCCTGAGGAGGGAAATGAGGTCAGAGGTGACGCTGGGACAAAAGTTCGGGCGGGTGAAGAGAAGAGGGTGGGAAAAGTAGCATACGGTACAGGAGATTCGGGAGAGAAGAGTGTGGGAGGAATTGGTAGTTTTGAAAGAGAAGGCCGTGATGATTTTCACGAGGAGTGGCACCGTATGAACACAACGTGGAGAACTAACTACTACACCAACTCATATTTTAAGTAGTACGAGATGGATGGCCCAGATCCTATCTCATGTTTAGGTTGGATGGCTGAGGACAGCTGAGGGGAGAACGGACCGCCACCAACTTGTATTTTTAAGTAGTAGAGATTTGTTTCCAAAATCCACGGCTTATCCTACAAGTGCGAGTGAAAAAATTAAGAAATATGTTGTAATAAAATGTTTTTTCTATCAGATCCATGCATCCTCATAAAATATCAGTGTACATTATCTATCAAAATATTGTATAATTTTCTAAAAATGTACAAATTATATTTCAAAAAATATTTTATGGTTAGGGCAGAATAAACTTAAGTTTTGCACAAAAATTCGAGCGCATTTTGTCATTCCTACAAGCTTCCAAGTTAGGTGTTTGGTAATGGCTTCGGCTCCTGAATTCTTGTTTATAGCAGTTGGAGCCATGCCACATGGGGTAGCTCCAGAAAATTGGATGCTTCGAGTAGAGTGAATCCGGAGCAACCCATTGTGCATTTTTGCGGAGCAACTAAGAGGTTGCTCCCAAGAACAAAATTGCCCTCAGAGTTTGTTGGGGATCCCCCTCCCAAATTTGAGATGAGCACCCAAAACCCTATATGGCCTTAAGCAAGCCTCTAGAGCTTGGTCTGATAGGTTCTTGTTGAAAATGGGTAATGTAAACAAAACATTATTCATCCTCAGGCATGGTAGTGATTTCCTCTAGTTTTAAATATATGTGGATGACATCATTTTTGGAGGATCTTCTCATTCTCCTATTTCCAAGTTTTCAAATACTATGAGTAGAGAATTTGAGAAAAGAATGATTGGAAAATTGAACTTCTTTCTAGGATTCTAAATCAAGCAGATGAAGAAAGGCACTTTCATTCATTAAGCCAAGTACACCAACGACCTGCTTTGATGCTTTGACATGGGGAGTAGCAAGCCGGTCTCCACACCGCGCACACGCCTCAGCAGTGCGGGCCGCACCAGGACACATGGGGCAGAGCAGGGGCATAAGGGGAAGAAGAGGGTAGAGTGAAAGAGAATAAACCCAACCCTTCCTCACGTCATGTCAAAGAAGTAAAGTAAAGGTGAGCCGATTTGCTGCATAGTGATGGGTTGCACGGTGTCCAAGGTGGAGCAGAAGGACATGGTGCGGCACTGCATGGAGTAGCACTACCATATGAAGGACGCCATCATGCCATGGCAGATGCTCGCCTTCGCTCACATTGACCACATCTACTCCCTACACGTCACTGCTGTTGTGTTCTCCCACTTCGCCTAAGGCCACACCTCCCTTGCTGTCTCCCACCACATCACCCATATCCTCCTCACCATCACTGTGTTGCTTGAGCTCATGCCCACACCAATCGTGCCCTCCACCATCGTGTCCTCCTCCCTCCCTTTTGCGCTCCCTTAGCGCCAGCCACCATCGTAGCAGTAGTAGCCTGCTTCTATGAGGGCTCTGCTAATGCAACACCTCAAGGTGTGGCACATCTTGTCAAACTCCAGTGTGGCAAGCCCGGCTCAGTCTTCGTTCTAGAAGCCAGTGATAGGCACATCATCCTTGTCACCCCCGTGGGACTGGGATAACTTCTACCGGATGTCGCTGTCGGACTCCAAGTTTTTCGATCGGCGCAAGGCCAACCTCAAGGAGGCCAATCGCCTCTGTGAGCTTGAGGAGGAGGAGAAGGCTTAGAGCTACCTCCACGACCACTGCCAACACCTCAAAGAGGAGGACTAGGTCAACAATGATGAGGAGGAGGTGAATTGCTATTGATGGGAGGATGCGGTGGACTACTATGCGTCCATGATAATGTCGGAGACTAGATTGGAGGAGGGAGATGGGGAATAGATCGGAGCACGGGTTTGCAGCTAGATCGGAGTACGGTGGGGTGGCTTCAGGAGGGATGAGAGGTCAAAGACGGCGCTAGGGCAAGGACAGTAGTGTGTGGTACAGGCGATTTGGGAGAGAAGTGCAGTGGGAGGAACTGTTGTTTTCAGAAGAGAAGGCCACAACGGTTTTCATGAGAAGTCACTTCGTATGAACATGAGGTGGAGAACAAAAACTACTACCATCAACTCATATTTTAAGTAGTACGAGATGGATGGCCCAGATCCTATCTCATGGTCATATCAGATGGCAGCGGAGAGGTGAGGGGAGAACAAACCACTACCAACTCATATTTTTTTTAGTAGTAGACATTTGTTTCCATAATCAACAGCTTATCCTATGGGTGCGACTGAAAAAAATTAAGAAATATTTTGTAGTAAAAAGTTTTTTCTACAGAATCCATGCGGCCTCATAAATTATCAGTGTACATTATCTTTAAAAAATAGTTTATAATTTTCTTTAAAATGTACAAAATATATTTCAAAAAACATTTTCTGGTTAGGACAAAATAAACTTAAGTTTCGCTCATTAACCTGAGCTTAGTCTATCATTCCTACAAGCTTCCAAAGTTAGGGGGTGTTTGGCAATAGCTCCGGCTCCTGGATTCTCATTAGGCGCAGCTAGAGCCATGCCAAATGGGGTAGCTCTAGAACATTAGATGCTTCGAGCAGAGTGAATCCGGAGTTATTTTTGCAAACCAACTAAGAGGTTGCTCTTGGTTACAAAATTGCCTTCGGAGTTTGTTTGGGGACCCCCAACCCGATCGCTCGCTCCCTCTCTCGAATTTCCCTATCTTGACACGTCTCTCTATTTCGCAACACTCTCATGAAATCCTAGCCTCACCGTCGGCTAGAGGAGCATTCACCGAATAGGAGCAGGAGTAGTAGAAGTGTAGAGCGGAGCCATGCCAAACACCCGCCAGGAGCTCGGCCTTACCAAGCTGGGAGCTAAGAACAATGATAGCTTGGGTGGGTTCTTTTAGGTTATGACTTATGGCTTATAGCTGTAGGTTTTGAATTCTGGTCTATTCACGAGAGATAGTACGCAGAGGGAAATACTCACATACGATTTTGGCCGGCACAGTTGAACTGAGTACAGTTTATACAACAATTTTTCTGTAGACTCCATCTTAAAAAAACACATCGATTGTGAACCGATTATTGTTCATCTGTACATAACCAAAAGCCCAAAGTGCAAACAAGCTCAGCCCATCTTTCTTTAGAGGAAGAACAGTGACAACCCAGGCCAACCCAGCCCCATGGAAGTAACTTTCGGGCCATCAATCTTAGCCCAATAGAAATGTAGAGCATTGAGCTGACAATTTTTTCTCGGTTCTACTAGTCTATCTACTTCTGAATGGGGATGGCAATGGATCAGATACGATCGAATAGTCTCAAATACGAATACGAATCCATATTTTTAGAACGAACATTAATACGAATTCGAATATTCTCAAATACGGATACAAATATTCTCGAATACGAATACGAATATTTTTGAATACGGATTTTGCTTACCACATTAGTGTTTTCTCGGATACGAATATCGGATAAAATGGATTTCTAGCAGTTTTGCTGATTTTTCACCGGTTTTTGATCGGTTACTGGTTTTAATCCATCCAAATTCAAATTTTGAATCATATAATTCATCCAGGTTTCTCGGGTTCTGAAAACGGATCGAATATGAATTGAGTACTCTCGAATGCGAATAAGGATACGAATATTCTCGAATACAAATATGAATATTCTCAAATACGGATATGAATATTCTCGAATACGAATACGAATATTTTCGAATACGGATTTTGTTTACCATATTCGTGTTTTCTCGGATACAAATATCGAATAAAATGGATTATTGTTACTGTTTATCACCCCTACTTCTAAACATCATAGCAACATTCGTGTTACATTTTGATTAATAACAAAATTAGTTTTCAGGACGTGCGTGTATTGTATCATATGGTACACTATTGCCATGCATGCTAGATAGCTTTCAACGGGAACGGCTCACATGCTGGGCCCCTGCACTTAGCGCCTCTCAAATACGGATATGAATATTCTCGAATACGAATACGAATATTTTCGAATACGGATTTTGTTTACCATATTTGTGTTTTCTCGGATACAAATATCGAATAAAACGGATTATTGTTACTGTTTATCACCCCTACTTCTAAACATCATAGCAACATTCGTGTTACATTTTGATTAATAACAAAATTAGTTTTCAGGACGTGCGTGTATTGTATCATATGGTACACTATTGCCATGCATGCTAGATAGCTTTCAACGGGAACGGCTCACATGCTGGCCCTGCACTTAGCGCCGTGCAGGGGTGCCCAGGGCACTGACACGTGTCCCCAAAAAATTCAAAAAAATTCCGAAAAATTCAAAAATATACTTAAAAATTCCGAAAAATTGTAAAAAAAATATCTTTGTAAGTGTAAAAAGCATTTTTTTAAGTACTTAAATTATTTGATTTTTTTACTTTTATTAAAAAGTATTTTTTTAAGTACTTTAAAAATACTTTTCAATAAAAATATTTTTAAGAAAGTACTTTTTACAATTTTTCGGAATTTTTAAGTATATTTTTGAATTTCTCGGAATTTTTTTTTAAAATTTTGGGGACACATGTCAGTGCCCTGGGCACCCCTGCACAGCGCTAAGTGCAGGGCCCAGCATGTGAGCCGTTCCCGCTTTCAACAGCCCAACAGACAAGACTCGAGAAAGCAACAGCATTGTGCATTGCTAGATACGGTTCACTTTCAGGGTCTGACAAGACATGAAGTACATGCAATCGTGACGTTTATTGCCGTCGGATCAGGCAAATCAAACGGCAAGATTAACATCTGCCAGTGACCTGCACGCTGCTCCACCTGACGACGCTCATCAAGTTAACATAGCCGTACCCATCACGGCGACCAATTTTCTGAATAAAATTTTGCCTGAAATGGTTGACCTGTCCCTTGCTCTCTGCATCCCAAGAAGACGTATCAGTATGACGGCACCATCCGAGACACGCTCTTCTCCCGTCGCCGAAACGAGCAGACGTACGTGCAGGAGAGCCTGCCATCGGCACGCCATGATTTTTTTAACTTATAACACACATATATCACAACCTTTCTGCAGAACGTATATAAGCTCTCCAAGATCAGTGACATGAACCATACCAAGTTACCAACGAATCAAATCAAATCATACCTCTTCTCTTCTTTTCTCTTCAAATATATCTAGTTCTCTTTCGTATACACCTTCATTGTTCACATGGCTCCTACCGGAGTGAGTGCATTGCTTCTGTTCTTGTTCATGTTCTCGACCGTTCTCTCGCCGGCCGATCGCAGGGAGGTGGTGGAGGCGGCGCAGGCGACCGACGTGCGCCGTCCTCGGAGGAGGGGCCGACCGGACGGCAAGGCAATCGACCAGGGGATTGGCTACTTCCTAATGGCTCTAGCCCTTGTTCTTACCTATGTTCTCCACTGAGAACAGCTCCGTTTTGCCATGGATACAGGAGAGGGCATGGTTATGTGCTCTTGTAGACTAATTAATGTAAAATTTTGACAAATGTTTGTTTGTTGTTGTAAGAAAGTTTATAAGATCAAATGTATGCATAGCACTATAGCAGTGACCTAGCTCATGAAAATGGCCAGCTATGAACTCAATGGTTAAACTATCTACGGAGGATACAGATAAGCTACACTAACATAGATTAAAATTTCTGCCGCATGAATTAGGAAGCCATGTGAGTAAAAAATCGTAGATCGTTACAACTAGAAGCGCAATGCAACAGAAGTAGAGTTGAAGGTGTGGCACATCTCGTCACCCCCGTGGGACTGGGATAACTTCTACCGGATATCGCTGTCCGACTCCATGTTCTTCGATCGGTGCAAGGCCGACCTCAAGGAGGCCAATGGCCTCCGTGAGCTTGAGGAGGAGGAGGAGGAGGAGAAGGCTTAGATCTACTTCCACCACCACTGCCAACACCTCAAAGAGGAGGACTAGGTCAACAACAATGAACAGGAGGTGAATTGCCACTGATGGGAGGATGCGGAGGACTACTATGCGTCCATGATGATGTCGGAGACTAGATTAGAGGGAGGAGATGGTGAATTGATCGGAGTACGGGTTTATGGCTAGATCGGAGTACGGTGGGGTAGCTTTAGGAGGGATGAGAGGTCAAAGACGGCGCTGGGGCAAAAGTTCACACAGGTGAAGAGAAGAGGGTTAGGATAGTAGTGCGGTATGGGCGATTCGAGAGAGAAGTGCAGTGGGAGGAACTGTTTGTTTTGGAAGAGAAGGCCGCCACAGTTTTCATGAGAATCCACTTCGTACGAACATGAGGTGGAGAACGAACTACTACCACCAACTCGTATTTTAAGTAGTATGAGATGGATGGCCCAGATCCTATCTCATGGTCATATCAGATGGCAGTGTCGAGGTGATGGGAGAACGAACCACTACCAACTCATATTTTTTTAGAAGTAGACATTTCTTTCCATAATCAACAGCTTATCCTATGGGTGCAAGTGAAAATAATTAATAAATATTTTGTAGTAAAAAGTTTTTTGTAACCAATCTGTCCATCCTCATAAATTATCAATGTACATTATCTTTAAAAAGATAGTTTATAATTTTCTTAAAAATGTACAAAATATATTTCAAAAAACTTTTTCTGGTTAGGGGAAAATAAACTTAAGTTTTGCACATTAACCTAAGCTTAGTCTATCATTCCTACAAGCTTCCAAAGTTAGGGGGTGTTTGGCAATAGCTCCGGCTCCTGGATTCTCATTAGGCACAGTCGGAGCCATGCCAATGGGGTAGCTCTGGAACATTAGATGCTTCGAGCAGAGTGAATCCGGAGTTATTTTTGCAAAGCAACTAAGAGGTTGCTCTTGGTTACAAAATTGCCGTCGGAGTTTGTTTGGGGACCCCAACCCGACCGCTCGCTCCCTCACTCGAATTTCCCTATCTTGACTCGTCTCTCTATTTCGCAACACTCTCATGAAACCCTAGCCTCACCGTCGGCTAGAGGAGCATTCACCGAATAGGAGCAGGAGTAGCAGAAGTGTAGAGCGGAGCCATGCCAAACACCCACCAGGAGCTCGGCCTTACCAAGCTAGGAGCTAAGAACAATGATAGCTTGGGTGGGTTCTTTTAGGCTATGACTTATGGCTGTAGGTTTTGAATTTTGGTCTATTCACGAGAGGTAGTACGCAGAGTGAAATACTCGCATACGATTTTGGCCGGCACAGTTGAACTCAGTATAGTTTATACTATAATTTTTCTGTAGACTCCATCTTAAAAAAACACATCGATTTTGAATCGATTAATGTTCATCTGTACATAAGCCAAAAACCCAAAGTGCAAACAAACTCAGCCCTTCTTTCTTTAGAGGAAGAACAATGACAATCCAAGCCAGCCCAGTCCCATGGAAGTAACTTTCGGGCCATCAATCATAGCCCAATAGAAATGTAGAGCTTTGCGCTGACATTTTTTTCTCAGTTCTACTAGTCTATCAACTTCTGAATAGGGATGGAAACGGATCAGATACGATCGAATCGTCTCAAATACGAATATGAATTCATATTTTTAAAACGAACCTGAATACAAATTCGAATATTCTCAAATACGGATACATTCTCGAATACGAATACGAATATTTTTGAATACGGATATTGCTTACTACATTAGTGTTTTCTCGGATACGAATATCTGATAAAACGGATTTCTAGCGGTTTTGCCGATTTTTCACCGGTTTTTGATCGGTTACTGATTTTAAACCATCCAAATTCAAATTTTGAATCATAAAATTCATCCAAGTTTTTCTTGGGTTCTGAAAACGGATCGAATATGAATTGAATACTCTCGAATACGAATACGGATATGAATTTTCTCGAATACGAATGCGAATATGAATATTCTCAAATACGGATACAAATATTTTCGAATACGAAAACGAATATTTTCGAATACGAATTTTGCTTACCATATTCGTGTTTTCTCAGATACGAATATCAGATAAAACGGATTATTGTTACTGTTTCTCACCCCTACTTCTAAACATCATAGCAACATTCGTGTTACATTTTGATTAATAACAAAATTAGTTTTCAGGACGTGCGTGTATTGTATCATATGGTACACCATTGCCATGCATACTAGATGGCTTTCAACAGCCCAACAGACAAGACTCGAGAAAGCAACAGCATTGTGCATTGGTAGGTACGGTTCACTTTCAGGGTCTGACAAGACATAAAGTACCACGCAATCATGACGTTTATTGCCGTCGGATCAGGCAAATCAAATGCCAAGATTTACAACTGCCAGTGACCTGCACGCTGCTCCACCTGAAGACGCTCATCAAATTAACATAGCCGTACCCATCACGGCGACCAATTTTCTGAAGAAAATTTCGCCAGGAATGCTTGACCTGTCCCTTGCTCTCTGCATCCCAAGAAGACGTACTCAGTATGACGGCAACATCCGAGACACGCTCTTCTCCCGTCGCCGAAACGAGCAGACGTACGTGCTGGAGAGCCTGCCATCGGCACGCCATGATTTTTTTTAACTTATAACACACATATATCACAACCTTTCTGCACAACGTATATAAGCTCTCCAAGATCAGTGACATGAACCATACCAAGTTACCAACGAATCAAATCAAATCCTACCTCTTCTCTTCTTTTCTCTTCAAATATATCTGGTTCTCTTTCGTATACACCTTCATTGTTCACATGGCTCCTACTGGAGTGAGTGCATTGCTTTTGTTATTGTTGATGTTCTCGACCGTTCTCTCGCCGGCCGATCGCAGGGAGGTGGTGGAGGCGGCGCGGGCGACCGACGTGCGCCGTCCTCGGAGGAGGGGCCATCCGGACGGCAAGGCAATCGACCAGGGGATTGGCTACTTCCTAATGGCTCTAGCCCTTGTTCTTACCTATGTTCTCCACTGAGAACAGCTCCGTTTTGCCCTGGATGCAGGAGAGGGCATGGTTATGTGCTCTTGTAGACTAATTAATGTAAAATTTTGATAATGTTTGTTTGTTGTTGTAAGAAAGTTTATAAGATCAAATGTATGCGTAGCACTATAGCAGTGACCTAGCTCATGAAAATGGCTAGCTACGAACTCAATGGTTAAGCTATCTATTAGCATACAGATAAGCTACACTAACGTAGATTAAAATTTTCTGCCACGTGAATTAGGAAGCCATGTGAGTGAAAAATCATAGATCGTTACAACTAGAAGCACTACTACAAAAGAGGCTATACTGGACGGCTACATCACAGATGGTTTGACAAAACCGTCTGTGCTTGACACTAACACAGACGGTTTTAATTTGGACACCGTCTGTGTTAGTGGCCGAGTATCACGGACGGTCCTTGCTGATGAACCGTCTGTGATACTTTAGTATCACAGACGGTTTTTTATTAAAAACCGTCTGTGATAATATGGAATTATCACAGACGGTTTTTCATTAAAAACCGTCTGTGTTGTTCAGACTATCACAGACGGTTCTTCTTAAGAAACCGTCTGTGAATTTTCACAGACGGTTTTTGACAAGAACCGTCTGTGATGTCCCTTTCTCTGTCATATTCTGTTCATGATCAGAGGTTAATATATAAGTACACATTGCTTCTAATAACTTTACTACAGAACTATTGAGACAAGAGATCACAAATTAAAAACAAATTTATTAATTTCATTTAGAGGCAAATTTATTACAAAAGTCGCACAGGTAAAGAGTTTTCCAGATTGTAATCTTTTGGGCTTCGTACACTTCTTCTTCGACTTTGGGACTTGGAGGATCAGCCACTGACTTCTCGAACGCCGTTAAGATTGTCCTTGTCCTCAGCACTTCCTCCTCCAGCCTGGGCAAATAATCAGTAGCATAGCCCATAATGTCGTAGAGGATAGCATGAAAAGATTCCTCAGAATCTGCCGTTTCTGCTTGATCGGCAAGACTATCCATCAGTCTCTCCAATGCGTGTAGAATTTCTTCCGCTTTGCGCACATTGTGGAGAAGAACCAAGGTAAGGGTTGTTTCCCTTTCTTGAGCGGCAGCGAGACGCCTCCGTCGACGGCGGATGATCAGGTCGAGCTGACGGATGCAAGAAAGTCGAGGAAGGAGAGCAGGGCGTGTGCGGAGAAGCTGCTCCAGATGCAAATTGCTGGCCGCCTATGTAAGGTTCCGGCCGAACAATTCTTGATGAACAGATGAGAGGAAGGAGATGATCACAAGAATAGTAGAATCCATATTGTACGTACGTAGAAAAGACCTGGATTAGGCGCGCATATTTAACCTTTAGCACAGACGGTTCGTATACCCAAACATTAATGATATAGACGCTTCGTATAACGATCGAGAGACATTAATTAGACGATCGAAACACGAAGCGTTCTGACATAAAGCTTATGACAGACGGTTTTTTATAAAAAAACCGTCTGTGATAAGATTATCATAGATGGTTTTTAAACTTAGAACCATCTGTGATAATTTTAGAGATCACAGACGGTTCGTGTTAATAACCGTCTGTGAACTTTCACAGACAGTTAGTAATACGAACCATCTGTGATAACTGAAACATCACAGACGGCTCGTATTAAGAACCGTCTGTGATATAAATATCACAGACGGTTCGCGTTAATAACTGTCTGTGATAATCACATATCACCAATAATTGGCGTGTGATAATCACGTGTCACCAATAATTGGCATATACCCAGGATTTCGATCTCACCCGTCCATTCTCTCCACATCGAATGGCAGGCAGCAGTTCCTCCCTCTGCTCGGCCCTTATAAATAACGCCCCATCTACCTTTCCACCGGTACTAGTCACGCGTGAGTTCATCCACTGTGAGCATGTATAGCTGTGAGTGTGGTAAGTGTGTCTTTTTCACCCGCACCGTCGTTCCATGAAGAGTTCACTAGCTTGTTCTCCTGTAATAGATCTAAATGTGTTGTCGTGCTTGCCTCTGTATTTGCATGTTCCTCGACGATGCCGACTACTGCCGAGATGTGATGTCCACTCCAACAATCCTTCTTTTTCCTGCAAAATTCAAGGCAATTTTATTACAAAAGTTCAAAAAAAAAGATATTCTCAGATTCTTCGGTGAGCAGCCGACATAGCCGACTTCTTCGCTGAGCGACTATCCATCTGCTTCTTCCCACTTCGTTTCTTCATCTCTGGTCTCTGGATCACGTACGCCAGTAGCGATGATTCATTCTCTTCGCTGAACGACTATCCATCTGCTTCTTCCCACTTCGTTTCTTCATCTCTGGTCTCTGGATCACGTACGCCAGTAGCGATGATTCAATGAATCATCGCTACTGGCGTACGTGATCCAGAGACCAGAGATGAAGAAACGAAGTGGGAAGAAGCAGATGGATAGTCGCTCAGCGAAGAAGTCGGCTATGTCGGCTGCTCACCGAAGAATCTGGGAATGTCTTTTTTTTGCACTTTTGTAATAAAATTGCCTTGAATTTTGTCGTGAAAGATGAACTGTTTCGTCATGCGCATGACTGCCAATTCGAAGCATAGCATAGCATCCGAGGCACATCCGAGGCACATCCGAGGCCTACTGCTGTGTCTTGAGGAATGCCAAGAGCTGGTCTTCAGATGTGGCACATCTGAAGACCAGCTCTTGGCATTTCTCAAGACACAGCAGCAGGCCTTGGATGTGCCTCGGATGCTATGGTATGCTTTGAATTGGCAGTCATGCGCCTGATGAAACAGTTCACCCATGTAACTATCACAGACAGTTCTATCGATATAACCGTCTGTGATAATATGGATATCACAGACGGTTATATATATAGAACCGTCTGTGATAATATGCATATCACAGACGGTTATATATATAGAACCGTCTGTGATAATATGCATATCCCAGACGGTTATATCGATAGAATCGTCTGTGATACCTCTATCACAGACGGTTCGTTTAAGGAACCGTCTGTGATAGCTCATCTTTAAATACCCGCAGTTAGGTCTGCGGAGTCCGCTCTCGCGCAGTCTCTTGTCTCCACTCTGCAGCGCCCCTGCTAGCTAGGTTTTGGTCCCTCCCACCGCCGGCGTCCCACCGCCGGTCCCTCCCGACGCCCCTCCGACGCCGCTTCCTCCCGATCGACGCCGCTCCCTCCCGACGCCCCTCCCACGCCGCTCCCTCCCGACGCCCCTCCGACGCCGCTTCCTCCTGATCGACGCCGCTCCCTCCGAGATTCACATGTATTTTATGTTATATGCTTCACATGTTATATGCTTCACATGTTATATGCTTCACATGTTATATGATTCACATGTTATATGCTTCACATGTATTTTATGTTATATGCTTCACATGTCGTCACTTCATAGAACCTTGTAGCAATAATATATGCTGCACTTGTTAGCTGCAAGGTCTATTTGGAAGGCCCATAGCTCACTGCAATTAGTTAATCGTTAGAACTTTGTCAAAGGGCATAAAGCAAGTGACACACTCCAGTGTATCTTGTTCAATGAACTTGATGCACTGGTTTGTGTCACTTGATTCATAGAACTTTGACAAGCTGGGTCCATAGCTCACTGCAGTTAGTTTTTTCTTAGAAGAGAGATGGCGTCCACACAGTCTTCGTGCAAGGTTACATAACGAGGGGATTGATTGCTCACACCGACAAGGAGTACGTCATGGTACCCTTCAACCAAGGGTAAGTGCTTCACTAGTTGCCACACATATGTTTCATTTGTACTTTACATGCAGCATGCACTTAGGATTAATCACTATGGCGACACACATGACTAGGCATCACTGGATTTTGATTGTGATTGTACCAAAGTGGAGCAAGGTAATATACCTTGATTCCCTCCTTAGGAGCAACCACGACTTCAGTCGTGTGCAAGAAGTACTTAACAGGTAAACTCATTTCCTCCATACATAACTCTATTCTAATATGTCTTTTGTTTGCCATGGCCGAGGCTAAGTTTTTTGAATCACGTAGGGCGTTTGCCGATTATGTTGCCCAAGGAGGAAGACACGATAAATCCAGTGACACGCTACGGCACAACACGCAATTTCCGGTACCCGCTACAACACAACAATCCTATCTCATACTTTGTTATAATGCCTCTAGAATTGACAATACCGATGTATGTAATTCTATTTTTGCAGTGCCACCAGCAGCTACAGGGCAACGTATGTGGATTCTACGTTTGCCGCCATATGAAGGAAATCATGGATACTAAGATCAATGATCCAGAGGTTTGTCAGGTCTTCCAATAATTATTATTTTCTGATTATATATATATGTATTTATATTACACACACATGCTAATTAATGACTTAACATTGCTCCTAGCGACAGCGGGTGGACTTCAACGAAAGTGCATATGATCTTGACAATCTCGTCGACATTCGTGCAATCATCTCCCAATTCTTGCTAGCAGAGGTCATAAATAAGAGGGGAGAGTTCCACGCCGGCAATGGTGATAATTAGATGTTGAAACATTGGATTCAATTGTACAAATCAAACAATTCCTTCAATTGAATTCATTTGTCAGATTTTGTGTAACGATTTTCATTCTATATATGTATGTGATCTGCTGGCCGTTTGTTACATTCATCTGTGTATCGAATTTTGTTGTAATTTACTATGAGTTGCAATTAACTTATATCTGTCATTTATCTATAATCTGCTTGCTTGCTTGCTTGCTTTCAGAGGGCATGGCTAGCATATCCTGAGGCTAGCCAAAAAACAGCAAATAAAATGGATGATGCACTTGGTATCACAGACGATTCGTTGTTAAAAAACGTCTGTGATATACAAATATCACAGACGGTTAGTAATAAAAACCGTCTGTGATATTGTGTATATCACAGACGGTCTTTATTACTAACCGTCTGTGATAGACGAGTATCACAGACGGTTGTTTATAAAAAACAGTCTGTGGTAGTCTCGTATCTCAGACGGTTTTTTAGTTAAAAACGTCTGTGATAATCATTTATCACAGACGGTTTTCAGTTAAAAACCGTCTGTGATATATCAATATCACAGACGGTTGTCGAACCGTCTGTGATAACCTGGATTATCACTGACCCATAAATTCAGACGGTTCAGAAAACCGTCTGTGATGACGTTTTTGAACCGTCTGTGATGTCCTTTTCTGTAGTAGTGAAGCTCAATGCAACAGAAGTAGAGTTGAAGTGGCCAATTTAACAATGCATGCGTCCATATAGTAGAAGTAGTCGATCGTCTTCTGGTCAACATTCTCCTACTCTCGATCATCCCTATTAACACCACAGTTGTAGCAGCGCCTCTACCGATGTCTACACATCCAGAGGTGAAACATCATGCGTCGGTGTGCTAGCACCAATACGCACAACAGGGGTTATGAGAGGTGGTAGCTAGTGTTTCGATGGGTGCGTCTTAGGATAATTTCCTCAGCTTCCACACCTCCCTTTATATAACCTCCAATTGGATTCTTATCCAATACGATCAGATATCATATCCAACTTGGAAAGCCTCAGGCTGGATGTTTATGTAATACGAATAGAAATCGTACCCCACTTAAAGACTATCATTTGGACCATTATTATTCTGACCCGTTAAATATGTAACCTTGTAGATTTATGTATATTTAGCTATGGGCCGAAAACTTTTTTCTGGTCCACAAGTTGGTAGCTCCTAAATATACATAAAGATCATATCGGATGAACCTATATATTGCTTATGTACCGATCCCTTTGCCTCATGATACCAGATCAAACTCAAGGCGAGAAGCATGCCATCCTGTGATAGCTCGATCCTTCACTCGAATTTATAGTGGATTACTTAGTTGTGTTTGACTCCTTAACTACATTCGGCATGGCCATGCACTTTCTTAATCCAACCAAATCGGGAGGCCCAAATATTCTCTCCCATTATATAGGAGTTGCAAATTCAATCTAGATTGCTCACATTTCTCCACGTGTTTCACAGTAAACCCAAAAGCTACCTTTATGACCACTTAGTTATGGAGTAGTGTTTGGCAACTCCTAAGCGAACTATTACACATGTAGGAAACTATGACGGCCTCAAGTCTAAGGATCATACATACACTATGTATGAGACCAACTGATAACACTTAAAAATATAACAATTCCTACAGGGACTCATAATAAGTCAATCCAACTCCATGTTCTCTAACATGTGGCCATATAATTGATTTGATATCCCAAATCCATGAAATATGATTATCAGTCAATACATATGCTGATCTGTAAATCATAATTGTCCCATATAATGACATAAGATCAAAGATAATTTAAAATGATATCAAACATAAATAAAGAGTTACACGAACAAATCACATACTTGTTGATCAATATGAAAGACATTTATTCAAGGGACAAAATAACATATTATTCAAAAGATTGTAAACATAGAAGTGATACAATCATCTCCATAATTGCCTCTAGATCATATCACTAACATTCTCTCACTTGCGCTAGAGTCAATCATGCAAGTATCTAATACCCATAGCTCTTGTGTGCACCTCATACTTTGTCTACGGAAGAGACTTTGTCTACGGATCAGCAATATTTAAATCAATGTGCACTTTGCATATCTCTACGTCACCTCTATCAACAATCTCGCGAATGAGGTGAAAATACCGAAGTATGTGCTTAGATTTTTTATCTGATCTAGGCTTCTTGGCTTGCGCAATGGCTCCACTATTAATACAATAGAGATCCATTATATTAGAAGCATTAGAGACCGCACCAAACTCAGATATGAACTTCTTTATCCAAATAGCCTCTTTTGTAGCTTCAGAAGCCGTAATATACTCAGCCTCCATTGTAGAATTAGCAACTGTCTCTTGCTTGAAATTTTTTTTAGCTCACTACTCCCCTATTAAAACAAAACACAAACTAAGACTGCGATCAAAATTCATCTTTATCAGTTGGAAGCTAGTATTAGTGTAATCATTTATGACTAGCTCTTCCTCACCTCCAAAAATAAGGAACACATCTCTAGTCCTTCTCAAGTATTTCAGGATATTCTTTATAGCTATTCAGCGACCTTCATCTGGATATGACTGATATCTGCTCGTAACACTTAGAGCATATGACACATCTAAGCGTGTACAAAGCATGGTATACATGATAGGCCCAATGACAGAAGCATATAGAATCTTATTCATCTGATCTCATTCATCAGGTGTTGAAGGACAGTGAGTCTTACTAAGACTAATACCATGTGACATAGGCAAGAAACTCTTCTTGGAATTCTGCATGTTGAACCGCTTGAACACTTGTACGTACCTTGGCTTAATCCAATTAGCCTTTATGCCCAAGATATATGTTGTCACTCTTAAGTCTTTCATAGAGAAACTATTTCTTAATGAAGACTTAACAAATTCAAGCATAGAAATATCATTTCCGATCAATAATATGTCATCTACGTATAGGACCAAAAAAACAAGTGCGCTCTCACAAACCTTTTGTAAACACAGGGCTCTTCTTCATTTTGATGAAGCCAAACCCTTTAACTACCTTATCAAAATAAATGTTCCAGCTCTGAGAAGCTTGCTTCAGTTTATAGAGAGATCTCTAACATTTCCATATCTTTCTAACATTTTGGGGATCGACAAAACCTCAGGTTGTGTTATATACATATCCTCACTTAGGTTTCCATTTAGAAAAGCTATTTTGACATCTATCTACCATATCTTATAAATGAAATATGCAGCAATAGCTAGAATGATCTGGACAGACATAAGCATAGCGATGGACGAGAAAGTTTCATCATAGTCAACACCTTGAATTTGTTTGAAATCCTTCAGTACCAATCATGCCTTATGGATATGAATATCTCCATCCATGTCTATCTTTTTCTTGAAAACACATTTACACTCAATGGTTTTTACACCATCGGGTGGATAAACCAAGTTCCAAACTTGATTATTGTACATGGATTGAATTTTGGATCTTATGGCTCCAAGCCATTTCTCAAAGTTCAGGCCTATCATCGCTTCCTTATAAATCTTAGGCTCATCATTATCTAACAATAAAATATCATGTCAACACCTTATCAGCATTTGACGTGGCCTTCAGACCTACGTGGGGCAGGTGCCTCTTCCACAGGTTCTACAACATCTTATGCAATTTGTAGAGGTTCAGTAGGAGTTGAAACATTTTCTAATGGCTTTAGAATTTCTTTGAGTCTCACCGTGCTCCTGTTAACTCCTTTTGAAAGAAACTCTTTCTCCAAAAAGACACCATTTCGAGCAACTAACACTTTGTTCTCATCCCTTTAAGTAATATACTTTAGTTTCCTTTTGATACCCCCATGAAGAAGAATTTATCAGATTTAGGTGTGAGCTTGTCAGATGTCAAACATTTTACATATACTTTACATCCCCATATTTTGAGAAAATACAACAGGGACATTACTCAGTCCATATCTCATATGGTGTCATCTCTACGGCTTTTGATAGAACCCTATTCAATGTGAACACAACCATTTCTAGATCATACCCCTAAAAAGACAATAATAGATCAGATTAGCTCATCATGGACCGAACTATTCCATTGAGGCATTCCTCGTGGAGTTAGCTGTGGAACAATTCTACATTACTTTAGATGATCATCTAACTCATAGCTCAAATATTCACCTCTGTGATATGATCGTAGGGCTTTAATTGTGTTGCGAAGTTGATTTTGTACATCATTCTAAAATTCCTTGAAGTTTTCAAAGGATTTAGACTTATGCCTCATTAGTTACATGTATTCGTACCTACTAAAGTTATTAGTAAAAGTTATAAAATACTAAAAACTACCTCTGACGGTTGAGCTCATTAGTCCACAAACATTCAAATGTATTAAGGGCAACAAGTTATTTGCCCTCGCACCTAGACTAGTGAAAGGTGTCTTAGTTATTTTACCAGGTAAACAAGACTCACATGTTTTAAATGATTCAAAATCAAATGAGTTTACAAGACCATATTTATGGAGCTTCACCATGTGCTTCTCATTCATGTGACCCAAACAACAAAGCCAAATATAAGTGGGATATAAATTATTAGGTCGAAGCCTCTTAGCCTTAATATTATAGACAGTCACATTCTCAAGATTTAAAACACATAATCAATTCATCAATGGAGCATGATCATAAAGCATATCGTTCAAATAAATTGATCAACAATTATTTTTTATTCTGAACTTATAACCTTCTGCACCCAAACATGAAGCGAAAATAACGTTTTTGCTTAAGATAGGAATATAATAACAATTATTCATTTCCAAAACTAATCCCGAGGATAAAGATAATGGTAAAGTGCCAACAGCATACACATCAACTCTTATTCCATTGCCCACACGAAGATCAACCTCGCCTCTTCCTAAACTCCTACTTCTTATCAGCCCTTGCATCAAATTACAAATATGAGCAAATGATCCGGTATCAAATACCCAAGAACTAATATGAGAAGTAGCAATACTTATTTCTATAACATTTATACCAAAGTAGAAGTCTTACTTCTCTTCTTCTTTTCTAGTTTTGTCAACTACTTCTTGCAATTCCTCTTCTATTGTCTAGTCTCTTGGCAATAGTAATCCATAGTATCGGGTGTAGCACCAATCTTGAGTTTTTGAAGCCTAGATTTGATACTTGAGATCTCATCTTGAGTTTTACCCATGCCCTTTCTTTTACCCAAAGCCTTAGACTTCTTTTCGAACTTGATAGTTTTCAGAACCATCATCACATGATTAGAGTTTTTCTTAATGCTCTTCTCTTCTAACATGAATATCTCATGCAACTCAGTCATTGACTTCTCCATGCCATTCATATGAAAGTTCAAATAACTAGCTCAAAGTTCGGAGTGAGCGATTGGAGAATCACATTAGTAGCCAACTCTTGGCTAAGGGAAAAACTAAGTTTTTTCAAACTCTCAATGTAACCAATCATCTTGATCACATGAGGGCTGACCAGACTTCCTTCAACTAACTTGTACACAAACAATGACTTAAAGGTGTTGTACCTTTCAAACCTTGTCTGGTTCTTAAACATGCCTTTGAGATCCACAATCATATTGTAGGCATCCATGTTCTTATATTGTTTTTAAAGCTCAAAGTTCATCGTAGCAAGCATGAGACAACTAACTTCAAGTGAGTTATTACAATATTTCTCATACTCATTCTTTTGAGTACGAATAGCATCTTCAGTTGGTTCATATGGATATGGAACCTCTACAACATATTCTTTCTTTTCTTGCTCAGGCATGGTAGTGATTTCCTCTAGTTTCAAATATATTTGGATGACATCATTTTTAGAGGCTCTTCTCATGCTCCTATTCCCAAGTTTTCAGATACTTTGAGTAGGGAATTTGAGATGAGCATGATGGGGGAATTGAACATCTTTCTAGGATTCCAAATCAAGTAGATAAAGCAAGGAACTTTCATTCATCAAATCAAGTACACCAAGGACCTGCTTTGATGCTTTGACATGGGGAGTAACAAATCAGTTTCCACACCACGCACATGCCTCAGCAGCGCGGGCCGCATCAGGAGATGGGGGCGGAGCAAGGGCACAAGGGGAAGAAGAAGGGAGAGTGAGAGAGAATAAACCCAACCCTTCTAGACATTGAGTCAAAGAAGTAAAGCAAAGGTGACCTGATTTGTTGCATAGTGATAGGTTGCATGGCATCCAAGGTGGAGTAGAAGGACATGGTGTGGCGCAGCATGGAGCGGCACCGCCACATGAAGGACACCATCATGGCATGGCAGCTACTCGCCTCTACCCATGCTGACCACCTCTACTCCCTCTGTATCACTGCTGTCGCGCTCTCCCACTTCACCCAGGGCCACCCACTACTACAGAAAGCCTAATACTAGACGGCCAATCACAGACGGTTTGACAAAACCGTGTTTGACAAAACCGTCTGTGACCAACACTAACACAGACGGTTTTAATTTGGACACCGTCTGAGTTGGTGGCGTCGGAGAAAACGAGTATCACAGACGGTTTGACAAAACCGTGTTTGACAAAACCGTTTGTGACCGACACTAACACAGACGATTTTAATTTGGACACCGTCTGAGTTGGTGGCATCGGAGAAAACGAGTATCACAGACGGTTCTTACCAATGAACCGTCTGTCATACTTTAGTATCACAGACGGTCTGTATTAAAAACCGTTTGTGATAATCCCAGATTATCACAGATGGTTTTTAATAACAAACCGTCTGTGATAAGCTGGTTATTCCAGACGGTTTTTAATAAAAAACTGTCTGTGATAATTCACAGACAGTTTTTAATTAAAACCGTCTGTGATAATGGAAGTAGGCATTTATTGCGCTGCTCAGACCGCAGCTATCTTCATCTCGATCCAGATCTAGCCGTTGCTGCGCACTCTTTCGCTCAGGAGGCAAGCTAGACGATTTCAGGCCAGTTAATTTGGTGGGAGGAGGCAGAGATTTAGCTTTCAAGATTCATACTTTCCTGGTTGCTCTAGATATGGTTAGTAATGAAATTGATTTTTTCTTTGCATGCATTACAATTTAGATCTAAGTAATTAGTGAGTGTTATTAATTGAAGATGGTTTGCAAAATTGTTGGTTATATAATAGTTGTTGTGTTTATAATATGAATTGAGCTAGCAAATTAAGTCTCAATATAATACATGTGGCCGGTATATATGTAGTAATAATTAGTTAATTTAATTTTTAATACTAAGTTGTTATATTTGTACGTAACGTAGGACCGAAGCTGGATGTATGCCGCGAGCCGTGTGAGTGAAGAGTACATTAATGGCGTGTCTGCTTTTACAAGAGCCGCCGAGGAGGATATGTTGAATAAGGGGGTGGAATATATGTACTGTCCATGCACTGACTGCGGGAATTTAAAGATGTTTAAGATTCGAGGGCAAATTGAAGCGCAATTGATTTGGAGGGGTTTCAAAAAGGGTTATACGTGTTGGACCAGTCATGGCGAAGTGAATGATCATATGCCGCCGGATGACATCGCCGGTGAACTGAATGATATGCCGCCGGATGACATCGCCGGTGAAGTGAATGACATGCCGTCGGATGATGTCGATTGTGTTCGGATTCGGATAGGTTGCACGATGATAATCTGGATCAGATGCTTCGCGATGTAGAAGAGAACTATGATGAGAGAGAGTATTTTAAATTTCGGGGCTTGATGGAGGACTCGGAGAAACCTTTGTTCACGTGCTGCAAGTATACGAGGTTGTCGGCCGTGCTTGAACTGTTGAAATTGAAGGCAAGCAACGGTTGGTCCGACAAGAGTTTCATGGTGCTGCTAGGTCTTTTAGCGAACATGCTTCCGGAGGGAAATGAGTTGCCTAAAACCACGTATAAAGCCAAGAAGGTTCTTTGTCCGTTGGGAATGGAAGTAGAAAGAATACATGCATATCCGATCGACTATATCCTCTACTGTAAAGAGTATGCAAACATGCATGTATGTCCGGTGTGCAACGCATCCCGATACAAACGTAACAATCAATCAAATGATGGCGAGGGAATAGAGGTGAAGAAAGGACCTCCTGCTAAGGTGGCGTGGTATTTTCCTATAATTCCCCGTTTGAAAAGGTTTTTGCAAATCCAAAGGAGGCAAAACTGCTGCGTTGGCACTCGGAAGAGCGCAAGAAGGATGGAATGCTAAGACACCTTGCTGATTCCGCGCAGTGGAGAAACATCGATAGGAGTTTTGCAGACTTCGGTGCAGAACCAAAGAATATAAGGTTTGGACTGAGTACAGATGGAATGAATCCTTTCAGTAGCATGAGCAGCCGACATAGCACATGGCCCGTGACTCTCTACATCTATAATCTTCCTCCTTGGTTGTGTATGAAGCGAAAGTATATTTTGCTGTCGATACTTATCCAAGGGCCAAAACAACCTGGGAATGATATTGATGTGTTCCTAGCACCGTTGGTGGAAGATCTAAAAGTACTGTGGAACGAAGGGGTACAGGTATGGGATGCATACAAATGAGAGAACTTCACTCTGCGCTCCTTACTGTTCTGCACCATAAATGATTATCTTGCTCTTGGTAACCTATCGGACCATAGTACAAAAGGTGCCAAAGCTTGTACTCACTGTTTAGATGGTACCGAGAGTGTGTGGTTGAAACACTCACACAAAACCGTCTACATGCGTCACCGCCGGTTCCTTCGGAGGGCTCACCCATACCGCAAGATGAAGAAACAATTTGACGGAGAGAAGGAAAATGGTTCAGCTCCAAGGCATTTAAGGGGACACGAGGTTTATGATATGGTTAAGGATTTAGATGTTGTCCTCGGAAATGGACGTAAATTGACGGCTCATGAGAAGAACACCTGGAAGAAGAGATCAATATTCCGGGACTTACCTTATTGGGATGTAGGACCGAAATGGCGAAAGAGGGGGCTGAATGCGCCTTTAAAAAAATTATCCCCCAAAGAGTATTCGCAAAAAATCTCAGCTTCTCCAATAAATATAAAAAGCTATGAGGAAGAGAAAACAGAGTGCGCGGAAAAACAACAGAGAAACGCTACAAAAAATTCAACAGGATGAGTAAATCAACCCTAGCTGCAATCACCACAAAGCAGTAGATTCTTAACTGAAAAAGAGTCTCAACAACAACTGAAAAGACCACCTACTGGCACTGCCAAACTAAAAGAACCAATAGTATGCAGCATACACCCAGCCGAAAGAAGCTTTGATCTTCACTGTTGCTAGCCAAAAATCCTCATGTACTAGTGACCTGACCAAACACCACATGTGTACTTTCTTGCTGCTGAAAGCTACCAACTCCAGGCCAAAACAGCAGTGCACTGCATGCTGTTTGGCAGGGCAAAACAATGCAAAAAACAGTAAAGAAAGGAGTACTAGTAGAGCTGTTCGGTTGCACAGGAAATGCAAAGAAATGTGCTGCCTAGGACTGCATAAGCATGCAAACTGCAGCAAGTATTCTTGCTGTCCAAACCTGCTCTGATTGCTCAAAAATTGAGGCTGCCCGAGAGACCAAAAACTCACAAACTGCTGGCCGAAATCCTATGGGAAACATAGACATAAAGATCATTCGGCAAAACAAAAGTGAGACAATAAAAGCTGGCCGAGAAACATTTAAACTGCAGCCGAAATACAACAATACTCAACTTGATGTTTGCTGCTACATATACCATCAATCTGTAGCAAGCAAGCAGAGAAAAACGGCAGAACAAATGCAGTAGAAACAAGAACCGAAAGCAGCCAATAAAAGCTATACTGGCCGAACAAAAAGACTTGTGGCTGTAAGGTCTCAAGCTAAATAGATCTTGCTGCCATGAGAAGCTACAGCTGAGAACAAGTCAAACAAAAACACCACATAAGCTCTAGCAATTAGAGAGAGATGAAGAACTAGCAATCAAAAAGGAAAGCGAAATTGAGGAGAATACAAGCAAGACAGCTCTCCATAAAAACGATAACAAGCAAGACAGCTCTCCATAAAAACGATACAGAGACATACATGATTAAAAGAGGGTTTACATCTCAGCTATCTATCTCTCTATCTCTCACTAACTAATTCCCCATACATGATTGGAAGAACAAACTCTCAACCCATCTCCTCTAAAAATTCTGCACACTACTTTTCTCTCAAGTCCATCTAAAAACCATGAAGACTACTAGAGAACACCCTCTCTATTTATAGCCTCCACTAATGGGTTCACCATTGCTTTACCCATTAACCTTTTGCGCTTTACCCACAATCCACTTCCTTTAGTGCAGCTTTGCGTATTCACCAAAACGCCCCTCGCGCACCTTCTAGGAAGCTTCCTCATTTCTTGCCTTGCAAGCCTCGCAGCCACCTCGAGCTCTCGCCGTCTTCGACACCTACCGACCGTTCTGACCTCAGCGCCACCTGCACCTAGTCCGATCCACCGTGTCTTGCCACGACTCCGCCTCGACGTCCTACAGCTAACACAGACAAGAAACACATCAAACAACACCGCTCGATACATGAAAGCGTAAATAGCATAAGCACATCATACTTACTCATGATGAAGTCCAAACCTGTTGAAACAATGGAAAAAGCATCCTAATCCCATACGACCCGGTTTGACCAAGTCCGACCGAGCCCGTTGCACCGCGCAACGACATGGTCCGACCTCACAAACCAAACTCGACTATCCTAAACCTTTGTCAATTACTCATCATTCACATGGAGTCACGACCACATGGTCTCTCATGGGAGTACCTAGATGTTCGACACTGCATCGACGTCATGCATGTAGAAAAGAATGTATGCGACAGCTTGATTGGTATCTTACAGAACATTCGTGATAAAACAAAGGACGGCATCAACGCACGGCTTGACTTGGCTGATATGGACATCAGGCCTGAGTTAGCACCGACACGCACTGATAATGGACGAACGTACCTTCCCCCTGCGTGTTACACTCTGTCCAAGGCTGAGAAAACAGAACTGTGCCAGTGCTTGCATGGTGTCAAAGTTCCGTCTGGTTACTCCGGCAACATGAAGAAACTTGTTTCGATGCAAAATTTGAAGTTAAATGGCATGAAGTCTCATGATTGTCATGTGATGATGACACAGATGCTCTCTATTGCAATTAGAAATATTTTGCCGATCAAAGTCCGAGACACAATCATGAGGCTATGTTATTTCTTTAACACAATTGCTCAGAAGGTCATCGATCCCGAAGAACTAGATGCTCTGCAGGACGAGGTGGTCAAGGTAGTGGCCAGGGCAAATCAAAGACGAAGGATGATGACGATATCCCGTACCTGCCATTGGCCCGCAAATGCGTGCTAGGCGAGCCGATGATATTCCCGGAAGAGCACCTCTTAACTCTAGGACTTGGTTGACAAAAATTCCACGCTTGGTATATGGAACAGTCCAATAGGCCAGAGGCAGAACGGCGCTCAGGTATCACTGTCAAATTCAAGTCGGAACATTTCGTGCACGAAGTTCAGGAATGTGTCTTCGCGGTGACCTTTGACGATATATTTGGTCTTTTCACGCTCAACGCTCTCGACGCCTCACTCGTTCGATGCTGGACGCTGTAAGTCTGTACAATCACAGTCTCTGTTCACGTAATACCGATATATGTCACAATTTGTTGCTTTTCTGTGTGTATATATATAGATTCATGCTGACCGAAGCTAGATCATCGAAATCACCAATTGGTTTCCTGGACCCACGCTTGGTCACCATTGATACCATCAACGAGGATGCATCCTTCATCGAGAACTATATTACAAAAACACTGCTGGCTCACCGCGATAAGGAATTTGTTTTTATGCCATACAATGAGCACTTTCATTGGATTTTAATTGTAATTATACAAAAATGGAACAAGGCTATATACCTTGATTCTCTAAGTAAGAACAAATCCAAGTACACAGCTATCGCTCAAATACTCGATAGGTAAGTACATTGTACATTGTACTCTTTCTTTCCTTCCGAATGCCTAATCTAACTTTTTCGAATAACGAAGGTCGTTCGCCACATACGTTCAACAAACATGTGGCTCAACGACAGGGGCCAAGCCCTTGAAACATGCTCGCAATTTTCGGGTATTCGCTAGCTACACATTAATTAATCATATACAACGCTTAGTAGTAATGCCTCTTGATTTAACACATTCTATTTTTTGCAGTGCCACCAGCAGCAGCCGGGCAACACGTGTGGATTCTACGTATGCCACCATATGAGACTACTCCTCGATTCCACCAAGATCACCAATTCTAAGGTTTGTCAATCTTCCCACATTTATTTCATACATGTCAGGTTTTATATGCATGCGCGTTGATATTCCTATCGACAGGCTGCGCCCATCTCTACATCTGCATTGAAACAGCCGGACTTTGCAAAAATTCGAGGAGAGTTCGTTTGGTTTTTGTGGACTAAAGTCATAAGATCAGATGGAGAGTTGCACTGTGCAGAATGTTTTTTTATTGCTCTTATCAATCCAGAATCGAGGGCTCGCGAAAGGAATAGATACATAATCAACAAACTTGTCAGGTGGCACAAGCTATACTTGGATAGTGCATCATTATCATTCAAGTATTGCTTGTGCAGCTGACAAGTTCGTTGATTATAGCTCTGTTCCTTTCACGAGACCTCGATTCTGGAGTGATAGAGCAATAAAAAAATGCAATTTTACCACTGCGCACAACGATTTTTTATTGCTTTTATCACTCTGGAATCGATGTCTCGCTAAAGATATCCACAATCAACGAACTTATGAGCTGCACAAGCAATACTTGAATGACAATGATGCACCCTCCAAGTATAGCTTGTGCAGCCTCACAAGTTTGTTGATTACGGATTAGTTTCTTTCGCAAGACCTCAATTCCGGAGTGATAAGAGCAATAAAAAAACATTGTGCGCAGTGGTAACATTGCATTTTTTTATTGCTCTATCACTCCAGAATCGAGGTCTCGTGAAAGGAACAGAACTATAATCAACGAACTTGTCAGCTGCATAAGCAATACTTGAACGACAATGATGCCGCCTGACAAGTTTGTTGATTATGTATCTATTCCTTTCGCGAGCCCTCGATTCCGAAGTGATAGAGCAATAAAAAATGCAATGTTACCATCTAAGTGCAAATGCAGTGTAGATCTTTTGTAATTCTGTATTTGTTAATGGATATTTTATTTCATTTCAATTAATTGATTTGCGAAATGGATGCTTTATGTTTGTGAAATGAAGTGCGATGTGAATTGGATGTTTTATGTCTGTGAAATGAATTGAGATGTGAATTGGATGTTTTATGTATCTGAAATGAATTGAGATGTGAATTGTATGTATACATGTTTGATCTGCTTGTTTCAGAGGGCATAGCTAGCATGTCCTGAGGCTAACCAATAAACAGAATAAGATTTAGGGGTAGAAAAGCATATCACAGATGGTTTTTAACTAAAAACCGTCTGTGATAGACGATAATCACAGACGGTTTGTAAGTAAAAACCGTCTGTGATTATAACCTATCACAGACGGTTTTTTAACTAAAAACCATCTGTGATATATCCATATCACAAACGGTTTTTAACTAAAAACCATCTGTGATAATCAGCTATCACAGACGGTTCGTAGTTAAAAACCGTCTGTGATATTGATATATCACAGACGGTTCGACAAACGTCTGTGATAACATTCGATTATCACTGACCCATAAATTCAAACAGTTCAGAAAACCGTCTGTGATGACGGTTCTGAACCGTCTGTAATACGGTTTTCTGTAGTAGCGACCCCTCCCTCGGGGTCTCCCACAATCACCCCTGTCTTCCTTACCACTGTAGGGCTGCCTGTGCTCGTTCCCACACCGCTCGCACCCTCCACCACCGCGTCCTCCTCCTAACCTTTCCCACTCCCTCAGCACCACCCACCATCGCAGTAGCAGCAACAGCCTACTTCTGTGAGGGCTCTGGGGAATGGTTGGAATGTAACTCTCTAAGTGGATAAAGTTGATGACTTGAGGTATCATGTGAGAAAGACTTGGATTGGGATCATCGGGGATGGTTTTGAATTTGGACCGAGGGAAACTATAGAGGTGGCGGGACATGCAAGTAGGCTACACAAAATAACAAGACCAGTCGAATTATTCGAGCTTAGCTAGTCAAGGCTCACGAGCTTGAGATCATGCTCAAGCTCTGTTCATTTGGAGCTTAAGTTGGGCTCGAATCGAGCCTAGGGTGAGCCAAGTTCGAACAGCTCGCAAGCCTTGAGCTTTTCTACAACCCTATGTACAGGCTCCTCAGTCTCCAAATCCCAAACATTTGTCTCACATGCAAATGAAACCAAACACACATCCGGAAGCTAACCAGAACCAGCTGCCTTGCAAGTCGGGCTGTAAACGAGTTGAACTCGAGAAAGCTTGGCCTCCCAAGGTCAAGCTCCAGCTATCCTGAGTTTGGGTCCGAGCATGGACCTAGGCTCGTGCTCGGCATGGCTTAAACTCAAGTAGGTTCGAGCTCGACTCGAGTAAACTCGGTAATAATAAAAAATGGAGCATGCACTAATTTTCAACGATAAGAAAAGCTCATGTTTGAGATCGGCTCAAGTAAACTTTGTAAAAGTTAACATGCAACCATATTCAAGCTCGAATCGAGCTCGAACAAGCTATTCGAACTCGGTGTATTGAAATTCACAAGTTCAAGATCAAATTCGAGCTCGGCTCGTATAAAGCTTGAGCTAAGCTCAAATTAAGGGGGTGTTTAGTTTGGCGATAGATTATGTCTTTTCTTCACTGTAGTTGACTTATTTTTTTACTGTAGCTGAGGTAGCTTATTTGGTATAATTAAATTTAAAAAAATTTAAAAATAAAAACATTATATTAGCCCATCACGGAGAATGTGAAAGAATGATGGAAAAATAAAAGGCAAAAAAGCCCATAAAACAAAAAACTAGAAAAAAAACGAAATTAAAAATAGTGAATTAAAAATAGAAGTTACAAACTATCGCCAACATAAACGGAGGCTAACTAGAATAAGCTAAGCTCATGCCGCTCCTAGCACGAAGCTTTTTCTTTTACGGCCCTACTCTCGAGCAGCTTGGACCCGCAGACAGCGGGGCCGGAATCTGTCATGTCTGCAACCACCGGCTAGCTAGCTTGCCCGTCAATCGGTCCGCAGGGAATTAATTTAAAACATGCAGGTACGTTGGATTCGCATTATCGGTACGTTGGTCAAATCCAAGCCCGCACGTTGGCTGCTACTAGTGCATAGAAAAAGCTAGCTCCTCCGGGACATATATAGAAAATATCTTTTATATCATATATATATATATATATATATATATATATATATATATATACACACACACACACGAGTGTTTCATGCACCATGGTGCCTAGGCACCAATATCAATACCCGTTGATTTGCTTCGAGATTCGCAACGTTTGATGTGCGTATCTTCATATACCCATAAAAAAGTATATTTGAGATATCAAACTCCGAAAAAATTTAAATTCAACTTCAGTTTAATTAGTTTGAACTATTTTTATGGTATATACTCACTGTAGTTGCATTGAACTCAAAAGTAGTTCAAACTAGTTTGAACTGAGTTCAAAACTAACTTACCATAAATATATCAAGGGTATAAAACATTTTCATACCCAAACTCAAAAAAATTATCAATCATACACGTGTATCGAACGGTTCTTGGTATATATATATATATATATATATATATATATATATATATATATATATATATATATATATATATATATATATATATATATATATATATATATATATATATATATTGCTAAAGCCCATTTGAGTGCTAACATGCTAAAGTCGCTCTGGAGCGTTAGATCTGCCCCCTACGGCCTGGATCTGTAAAGATGGAAGCACTAAATTCAACTTATACTTTTTGCGAAAACCCCCCGCCTCCCATCCCTTTTTCCCCGCCTCCCCGTCTATTTTCCCCGACGCCTCGCCTCCCTCGTCTGCCGCTCACGCACGCCTAATCGCCCTCCTCGCCGTTCCGCGCCGAAGATCGCGATCAGATCGATCACGCCGTTCCGTGCATGCATGCATGTTCTTTGCCGCAGCTTTCTTGCTTGGATTGGATACTTTATAAGGGCATGTCCAATGGTGGTTTATGAGCTAGCTCTAAACATATTATTTCATATTTTAATAGAAGAGAGAGAAAAGCTAGCTCTTGATCAAGAGTTAGTCTCATACACACATTCCAAGATTATATGAGGATGTCATGTGGGACTATCATGTTGGCAGTCCCAATGGAAGAAACTGACACGATTTCCATAGCACAAGAAATCATCTATAGAAACTATCTTCCACAGTGGAGGTGTCTTCGAGTAATAATTATTTTCTCTTTCTCTCTCCCAACTCTATCTTCTTCCTCCAATGAGAGTGTGCCACGAGCCCCCTAGAAACTGGTGGTTTCTTCCCAATGGCGATTTCATAGTTTCTTGGTGCATTGGGTGGAGTGAAGACCTGATTTCTTCATGAGGAAACCGTTTCTAGGATTTGTGCTCTCTTTCATCATTAATTACGTTGCCATGTCAGCATTTTGCCTACGTGGCAAGTCATTTAATGAGGATAGAAACCATCATCAATACACCATTGGGAGCTATGTGCTAAAAGTTAATATCATTGGAGAAGTTAGCTTAGATCTAGTAACTAGCTCATACCATTGTACATGCCCTATGGCATGCACTACATATTCTTTGCCGCAGCTTTCTTGCGTGGATTGGATCCTGTATAAGGCAGCTTTTTTGCCGCAGCTTTCTTTCTTGCTTTACCTGACAGAACATGCATGCATGCACGGAACGGCGAAACGGCGACGGCGCGATCGATCTGATCACGATCTTCGGCGCGGAACGTATCCCTCGCGCGGAACGGCGCAGTGTCGACGTGAAACGGCGAGGGAGATTAGGCGTGCGTGAGCGGCAGACGAGGGAGGCGAGGCGTCGCGGAAAACAGACGGGGAGGCGGGAGAAAAAGGGATGGGAGGCGGGGGTTTTTTCGCAAAACGTATAAGTTGAATTTAGTGCTTTCACCTTTACAGATCTAGGCCATAGGGGGCAGATCTAACGCTCCAGATCGACTTTAGCATGTTAGCACTCAAATGGGCTTTAGGCACTATATATATAAACAGTCCTAAATATTAGAAGTATTAACAAATCAAATACTATGAATATAGATACTAGACAATAAAAATATAATCGATGCTATTTAAGTCTTAATGTATTGAATACAAATCAAATAATCTGGATACGAATATGGATAAAACAGATAATTCAGATCTAATTGACGCCCTACTAAAGACAATTTCTACAATGGACTAGCTTTTACGTCTCTATTTATGATGTGTCTTTTTTCTTATGTTATAGTCGACTAACGTACGTATCAGAGATGATCCAGTTCTCTATGCTCCCTCTCTTATCTACACCATCTTGTATTATATATTGTTCGTTTGGTGCCACACTATTGTATATGCCCTTCTTTATGTTGGTGTTCATTAATTTTATAAACACACACACACACACACACACACACACACACACACACACACACACACACACACACACACACACACATATATATATATATAGGAAAAATACTTTTTACTCCCGGGTGTAGTTACTCCCACCTTTAATATACCACCTAAATAAACTTGAAATACTCCTTTATCACTTTAGGTATACTCGTATACTAATTATAAGATACTCCAATGTGAACCACACAAAAAAAATTGCAAAAGAGTCTATAGTTTTTAGCGTATTTTGTAAATACCTTTATATACACATATAAAAAGGAGTATGTCTAAAAAATATATATACCACCTCTGAAAAATTATACATACTACCTAGATGGTCTTAATTACTCGTATACTACACGTACATACCCTCCGTTACGCGAGATACTCCCTACATTGTGAGATACGACATAGGGAGTAACTACACCCGGGAGTAGAAAAGAGGTTTATATATATATGTTTGGAAAAAATACGTATATGTGCTTTGTATGGCCGTGCATCTCAAAACTGAGAGAGCACGTTGGTATTGCAATCAAGTTTGTGTTGTTGGAAAGCCGGTGACTGGTCGAGACTTGAGAGCTGTTCTTAGGTCAAGCTAGCTGTCAAGTACGTGCAAGTAGCAAGCAAAAGTTAAATTGTATAAATATGCATGCATGGGCCCATGAAGTATGAACTCCCAACTAGATCGGACCATAAGTGTACTTTTTTTTGGGTCTTTTTATGACTTTTAGTGATACGGTTGGAAGATTGAAGATGACTGTATTCATGTACCTAATAAATAACACCCTTGATCATCATCTCTATTACGGTAATCTGTGATACTTGATTCATACAATCACATATTTCGATTCCTTTGTCTACTCACTCATATGAAATAAACATATTCTTACAATCACCGAGGCAATCATAAGAACGACGAAGACAAGAACTCTTAGATAATTTTTAATTTTATAGGATGTAATTTATCCCATATAAACCCTAGAATAAGATTGTTTAAATTCTGAAAATTACAACTCTACTTACATGGAGGGGGTTACTCTCACTGTCTCACAAAGATATAGCACTCTAAGTCAGTCACTACAGTACAACTACAATAAGTCGGTGCTACATTGTTGCATTTGCTATAGTACACATATCGGCGCCACAGTTTTTTCAAAGGAAAAATACATTTTTGATTTGTCATGCTTGTGAGACAAGAGAGATAATTCGGCATATTCTCTTCTGAGTTTTCTGTAGATATTTTCTTGAACTTCGTGGACAACAACCTCACATTATTCCCTCTCGGCTTTCAAGTCAACAATAGCTTCAAACCTGAGTAGACATAATATATATGAATTAGGTAGTAATCAATTCTTCATATTATCATGTGTAGATTCATTAGGGAAGGCATCACCTGATAATTTTTATTCGACTCGAATAACTTGTTCCAGAAAATCAATACCTTGAACATGAAAGTGTAAAGCATCTTAAAGTTGTAAATGCAAAATATGCCTATACCTTTATCATCATCCCTTTCTTTAAGAAAAGTCATTTTTAGCTTTTGATAATATGAAATTGTAGTAAACAAAGAGAAGAGAACGTATATGCATAATATATGTATAAATCAATTATGCTAACTTTCCCTTTGTTTCGCTCAATACAATATGCACAAGAGCTATAGGACATATATATATCAAATCAACATGTATAATGTCCAAATCATTCCCCCTCATGTCAAGAAAAGTATTCCTTTACTTTTGTAAGTCTGTATATAAGTTAGTAGTAGATAACACCATATCAAATTATTCTGACATGGGTAAGAAATTTTTAGTGCCTTCCATGCTTCAACTACGCTACTCTGATTATTTAACCATGGCTCAAAATATGGCTTATCCAAAACACACTATAAGTGTAGGTGTAGGTAATGCATAAGCGATAAATATGAAACTTCTTGTCTACACCATAATCTCCAACAAATCAAATCTATAAGTGTAGGTGTAGGTACTAAATAGTGATTTTAGGTATAAAATTTCTAAAACTTTCTCAATCACACCAGATAGTTCTATAAGCTCGTCAAACTTGATATAACATAAAGTATCGTGGGGGATATTCTAGTAGAAACTTCTTTATGAATAATCAATTCTACATTATGTAAATTAAGCTCATTAAATTCAAAACATAGAATTTATTGATGACTACCAATTCAGCACCAATATCGTTACCTTTATTGACCTCCTCAATTGATTTAAGTGTTGTAGGTAGTGATTCTTCATGATTTAATCATAGAACAGCAAGCATTCTATCTTCAATGATGGTCATCTCCTCAACTTTCTTCTCCAATGGTGCGGACTGTGTCGTGTTTTGTAACATCCCATTTTTCAAAATTGTGTGTTAATGCAAAATTTCAAGTTTATGTTCTAAAATTCAAAGAATTTTATTTTCCAACCTAGTGATCATCTTGCCTTTCAAAGAAAAATAAAGAAGTGCATAAATTGTTTTAAATAAATATTGATTTTATCTTTCAAAAAGAAAAGAAAAAGAAAAACATTAGAATGAACCTAAATTCAAGGTCATCCTTCAAAATCAGAAATCTCAAAAAAAAATTGATTTTATCTTTCAAAAAGAAAAGGAAAAGAAAAAATAATAAAATAAATTAAAATCTCAGCCGTTCGGCTCCTTCCTCCCCCTTCTATCCCGCAGCGCCTCTCCTTCTATCGCCACTCGTCGCCTTCCCCTTTCTCCCTCCTCCTCCTCCTGCCACCGATGACCAGAGGAGATGCCGACCGCCTTGCTTCTGTGCCGGCGACCTCGCTTTCACCGCCCTCGCCTTTAGCGCCTGCCGCAGCAGACCTCGGGCCCGTCTCCCACGCCCTTGCCTTCAACGCCGCCTTGGTCCGGTGCCCTGGCCGCCATCAACTCGCCGTCCATCACTGCCCGACCGAGGAGCAGCACTGTCCCGATGTCGCATCTCCAGTCACCTCCCGCACGGTGCCCTGCCCGCATTGACCTCGCCCAGCCGTGCGCGACCTTGTCGCTTTCCTCACCTGCTGCGCCCCGTAGTCCTTCTCTACCACCCCATGTCAATCACGTCCCCTCGCATAGTTTTCCGCCCTTCCCCCACCTCGTGACCGCCGGACAAAGCGTCGCTCGGCCAAGCTTTTACTTGCGCTCGACAAGCTACGGCAACTGCGCCCCTGGCTGTAGCCGCTCGGGGCTGACGCCACCACATAGCCAGCGCCATGCTGCCTAAGCCCCTCGGCGCCCGTCTCCCTCTTTCCCCAACCTTCTATAAATTGGTGCCAAACTTTGCTTCACACCCACATCACTGCTCGCCGATTTCCCCCTTTCACTGCCTCCTCTGCCGCAGGCGCTTCTCTAGCCATCCCCGCCGCCAGCTCCACCCGGTTGACTTCAGCACCTATTGGGCCTCTCCCCGAGCTCGTCGTTACTCCCCCTCCCTCTTCCCCCGCTTAATCGGATTCTCCTCTTCTGCAGGCCGCCGACGAGCCCATTCTTCACCAGCTCTGGCGCCGAACCTCCCAGGTGAACCGCCGCACCCCAAGCCAATTGCTTGCGCCTGGAGCACCACTTGGCCACCACGAAGACAACCCCCTCCTCGCCGGGCTCTGTCTCCCTCCCTGGTGAGCCGACACTGTCGCCCTCCTCGCTGTCAAGGCCACCCTCGCCGCCAGCCCTCTCGGTTCCACTCCGGTCACCGCTCGAGCCCCAGGTGAGCGTTTGACTGCCCGTAGAAGCTCTCAGGCAAAGCAATTCAACTCTAACAGCCCGATTCGCTGGATCCCAACTTCCCCTGTTTCGGCCGCCGCCATGCTTACCGCCGGGCCAAATCCAGCCGCCCCACTCCTCCCCAAGGTGCACACGAGGCCGTCGAACCCATTTTGGCCAACGCCGTCACGCCACCGTGGCCTCCTCGCCACCGGTCGGCTCCGCTACCCTCTCGACCAGACCAATTTGTGGCAGAGCAGCAAGCCAGCGCAGTAATTGAGTTAATTAATTGCATGTCTTAATCAACCATTAACCACTAATAACTCTATTAATGGTGGGTCCACCAGTCAGCCACTGTAGAGCAGTAAATACTATTAATTTTTCCCTCAGTCCCCACCTGTCAACCACGGTAAGCGGTAATAAATCCAACTGTTATTTAATTCCTCCTCGGGCGCCACCTCTCAGCGAGTACCTCTCTCTCTCCCTTTTTATTTTCTGAATTTTCTTGGAATTAAAACTTTGAAAGGCTCAATCTCCCTTGTCGTAACTCCAAATTTAATGAGACCAGTTTCTAAATTTTTCTAAAATCAAGATCTATCTATTAGTTTCGGTTTGGTTCAATTTAGAGTTCATTTGATTTTTTGTTTTATTTTTTATTTGGTATTTACTTGCTTTCCCTCGTTTGTGTTGTTTTTCCGGTGCGTTCTTCCGAATAGAGTTTGAAGAAGTGAATGAGCCCCCGATTGAAGCAGCACAAGACCTCCAAGCTCTTGATCCAGGTGAGTCAATACTTTGATCATTTTACGCCTATATTTCATGTGAAACTATGTCCATTTAACTTATCAAAATTTGCATGTTTTACTTTATATGCAAACGTATGTCACTCTTAAGGTAGTTGAACATCCACTTGTCTACCTAAGTACTATGATACCTCATCCATGATTATTGAATGTCCATGAACCTTGTTGCCCTAGATTATACTATTAAAATTGCTAGCTATAAGTTAAGCTTAAACGCCATGCTAGTCCTATCTAGAGTCCAGAGCACTAGTTGCCCTAATCATCAACTTTTAAACATGAGAACTTGTTTTGGGAAGTCACGGGAAGTAAGTGGCTGAATAATTATGGTAACTTATGTTATGCTTCTCAAAACCCTAAAACTCTGCTATACCTGTTTGGGCGGATGATAAGAAGGGTGGGTGTGGATGTAACACAAGGTTTGTGGTTAGTGGAATGAACCGCCCAGACAAATTAAGGACTTAATCCTGTGATGACCCCTCCGTGTACAACAGTGCAACCACAAGCTGGCATAATGTAGATTTGGCTAAATAATTTACTAGACTCTCTAGTCATTTGACGGAGGACGTGTGTAGGTGGGTAATAAAAGCCCCACGTGGAATGGGACACCGGATGTAGGTGACGTTGCCAAGGCTAGCGTATGTAGAGAGTGGAGTCCAACTGCGCTAACCTATGGTAGACATCCCGCACAACCTATGGAAGCAACCCCATAGGAGTGAGATGCTAGGGGGCGAGGTATTGTAAAGGCCTCGTGGTAGTCTCTCGATCTGTGTGACCAAGGAATCATGTAGAACCACCAGGATGATTATCTCTTGTGGGTAAAGATGTACAGTCTCTGTAGAGTATAAACTATTTGGATAGCCGTGCCCACGGTCAAGGGCGGACATGGAAATCCTCCTCGAGTTAGTTCTATTTCAAAACTTTTGGAGGGTAGGGAAGAAAACTGTCAGGCGGATGTAAGCATGACTTTGTAAATTTTTCCTAGAGGGATGTACTCCAATGTTGATAATAAGGTGGAAGTAACCTCGTGATAAAAAATTAGCATAGGTGGATGGAACCATGAAATCGATGGATGGAACCTACACCGCTATATTTATTGCACACTTTCAAAACACCTAAGCATATGTTTTGTTAAATGCTAGGTCATAGGAGCTTTTAGCTATAATTATTCCAAAAGTCACTTTAAGCAAATAAAAGAACCCGAGCCACCCTTGATTAACCTTGCATCAGTAATTACATGCATTCTGTGTGTTGGATTGCGGAGCACATTTGAATGTGCTCACCCTCGCTCTTAATCCCCCTTCAGAAGCCATAAATCAAGGGCACTGTGTCTACTATGAGAATCAAGACGATGAAGGCAACGAAGATGGTGGAGACTAGATTAGGCTTCGGTAGTCTTGCCCTCGCTTCAGTTCAAGTCGACCAGGCTAGTTTGTGGGTGTATCCGCTATTAGTTAGGTCCCTGACTAATATCGGAAGCACCTAAGTTGTCTCAGTCACTTTCCTATGGCGAGTTGTGCCTTATCACGTTATGTACATTTCCTCTTCCGCTCTTTATGTATTGTAACCATTTGGCATGATGGCCCTGCTATAAACTCGACCCGACGCGGTCTATTTGAACTCTGGTAATGTAATGTATAGTATTTTGTCGTGTATGAAATGATACAGCAATGTATCTGTGAGCACTATCTACTGATCTAGGGAATAGTGCAGTGAATTCACAGAGGGTTCCAGGTTAGTAAACTTGGGGTCCGACACGTTTCATTGTCTACCTGCATACTAAGAGAAACACAACTAGAAGTAGATATTAGGTTGTTAATTTTAGGAACAACCTCACATTTGCTATCATCTACTTCTCTCATTTTCTTTTTTTTATTTCTCTCACTCTCAATTTAAATGCACTCAACCTCATATATGGTGGAATCATATAGCTCACTATTTTTAACACCCTCACTCATTTTAGCTTTGTGGTTCTTATCCTCACATGGGTTTTGATGCATCTCACTTTCAAAGACTGTGGGCCAGTAATGGTGCATTCACCATCAACCATGACCTCATCATGTGTTGTGGGTAGCAACGGGGCAACAATACTTTGTATGCATTGGTGACATGAGAATACTTTGTATGCAGAAACAACCACTGGAGGTATCTCTTACATGACTGGAGCTTCATCTTTATGTTATTAAACTGAATGTGTAGCATTCTTTGATGACACAATAGTATGGGCTTCTCTCTTATCAGCTCTAGGTAACCCAAGAGTAAACCTAACTGATGTAGTAGGTGAAGTAAGGCTTCGGCCCAAATTGAACCGAGGTGTACATTTCTCCTTAATTCTCTTCTCCTCCTCCTCTATAGCATAACTCACAATATCCTGCATACCACCATTACAATTCAAATGAATAGTAGCAACGATCTCTGAATTCGAATCTCTTTTGAAGTATACCCTTGCTTTAGATACATTCATGATATTGGCACGATGCATATCACAATCCAACTCCTCATAATATGCTTGGACTGTGTGGGATCCTTATTTAATGCTCTTAATTTGATAAAGCAACTTGTTCTCATATTCATATGGCACAAATTCTTCCCTCATCATTCCTTTTAATTCTTGCCAAGGTCTCACAAAGTGTCTTTTGGGATGCTGCTTCCACCATTTGTAAGCATAATCCTCAAACTACATGGTAGCTCGCATTAATTGTTTGGCTTTGGATAGCTTATAGGATTTAAGCTCCAACTCCATATGTTGTATCCATTCAAGATATTCCTCCGGATCATCACTTCAATAAAGAGAGAGTTTTACATACTCATGACCTACCATGGTTAGTTGCACCAAACAAAAATATCCATTCTAAATAGTTGGTGTATAATGTGGAATAACTCAATCTCACCTATTGCTTAACGAATTTCTTATGATTGCTTTGTGGATTGAAGAATTATATGCCCATGGTGATAGTAGACAATACGAAGGTGATAGACTAAGTGAATCAAGGTCCAAATGGTGTAAATGACAGGGGCTATTTTGTGTAACTTGGAGGGTTAGTATAATTCTATGCAATTGAAATTCTAGATATTGTAAAGTTAAGTAATAATCCAAACTAGAACGCAATACCTACTTACTAATCTTTTGATATAAGTGAAGAACAAAGCAACTCATGTGCAATGATAATGAAACTTAATGTAATTAAGGAATGAGCTATAAAACAGGGTATAAGTGAAAAACAAAATAGCTCAAGTTGTACAAGTTATAAACACTATCTTGATTGCAACTGATGTAAACAGGCTACAGATTTGCACACTAGATCACAAACTATATCGAACTTTGGAAAGGAATTTATGCTTGATAAAAGTATTGACCATAGCACTTCTTCCTTTTCTTTCTTTTATACTTCTTCTTTTCTATTTTCTTTCTCTTTTTTTGGACTATTTTTTGTTTGCTTTTCTTTTTCTTTTGCACTAAAGTCAACATATATAAAGAGCTCTTAAGATATCCAATAATTTGATCTTAAAATTCAATAATGATATCAAGCGTGTAAATCCCTAGCCATACTCAAAAGTTAGTCTTCAATTATGACCAATGTATATGCAAAGGTTTTGTTGTTAACAAAGGATTCAAGCAAAGATAAAGTCAACTCAATTATGAAAAGTACTTTGTAACATTCCAAAAATTTTATTTGCATTTTGTTGATTTTCTGGAGTTTATTTGGATTTATCTGGATTTTATTTCGAAGCCTAAAGTAAGAAAATTCATTTTAAGAATTTTTATTAAGCCAAAAAGAATTTATTTTTACTTTTCCTAAGTTATCCTTGAATTATAGTATTTTTGGGAATTTCTAGAAATTAAAAATCAATTTTGAGAGCTAAAAAGTATTTTTGTAACAATTAAAATATCAACCGTAAGTTGGAAATATTTTTCCTAAGTCTAAAATGTCTCCAGAAATTTTTATGAATTTTTCTAGAATTTTTAGACTTTAAATATTATTTTCTAAGTATTTATAAAGCTATCTGGCATTTCTGAAAATTAAAACGAAATTTAAAATCCAAAATCCCCTCAGGCTGACACGTGGCCGGCCCGGATCGCATCCGCCCCCGTCCGATCTAATCTAGACCCTCCGTTGCCACTTACCCCTTCGCCTCTAGGCCAACGGCCCTAATCTCCTCCCTTGTGCGCGTGGCTCTAATCCGGCCGTCCGCCCCTCCCCTTCTCTTGTCTCTCTCTCGCCGACATGTGGGGCCCGCATGTCAGGCCCTTCTCCCACCTCCCCCTTCTTCTTCCTCTAGCCGAGTCGCCATGAATGTCCACCCGAGCTCTAAATTCGGCCGTTTCCAGCAATTAAGCCCCGAGCTAATGCACGATTTGATAGCCTCCTTCACTCCTCAGTCACTCCCGCCCGTTTCCCCCTCCTTTAAGTCTCTTTACCCTGTCGTTTCAAGCCGCCTCCGACCACTTTAATCCGGTGAGTAACCGGCCGCCGTTTCCCTCCGCTCGCCCTATAAAGACCCTTCCCCGAGCCGTCCTCCCCACCTTTGCCTCCCTCGTGCGCCGAGACCCCTTTTCCCCTCTTTCCCGAGCCCGAATCCTTCCCCGAGCTGTAACATCCCAAAATTTGCTTTCTGGAAAAATTTAAATTCAAATTAATTATTTTAAAGTAATTGGATTTTATTTGGCTTTTATCTGATTTTCTGGATTTTTTGGAGTTTAAAACCTATTTTTAAAAATTAAAAAGTATTTTAAAGTATGAGAATTAAATACCAACATTAGTTGGAAATAATTTTATTTAGTCCAAAATATGTCCAAGAGCTTCTGTGAATTTTTCTGGAATTTTTGGAGGTATTTTCATATTTTTCTGAGGCCTAAATAATTTCCTAGCCTTTTCTGAAAATCAAAATCAAATTCTAAAAATAAAATCCCTTCCCTCCCCCACCAGCTGACGCGTGGACGGCCCAGATCCGCCCACGTCGCTGCCTGGCCCATCCAGGCCGCACTCCCCTCTCCCTCCGCCAAGCGGGCCCGGCCCGTCAGCCTCCCCGCGCCTCTGTCTCCCCTCCTCTCTCTGCCCCTGGGCCCCGGCTGTCAGCCGCTCGCGCCCGCACCCGCCGCCCGATTCACCCCCGGGCCTCGTGGCTGCGATCCGCGCCGCCCGCTCACTTCCCCTCTCTCTCTCTCGCTGCGCGCAGGCCCCACCTGTCAGGGTCTTCCCCTTCCTCCCGCGCGCCACCTTCCTTCTTTCCTCCTTTTCTTTCCTTTCTTGCGCCGGCGACCGATTCCCCCGCGGATCCCCACCTTCCTTCCCCGGCTTCCTCCGGTTTTGGAACCCCGTGACCAAATCCCCGAGCTTCCGCGCCTCTCCTTCCTTCTGCAGCCCCTATTTCCTTCCCTCCCCTTCCCCTTCCTTTTCCGGCCGCCAGCACCGGCGAGCAATTGCCGCTGCCGTGTCCCCTCTCCGCCCCTATAAAAGGCCCCCTAGGCTCCGCCTCCCTCCGCACAACCGCCCACTGCCCTCCGCTCTCTCTCCCGAGCTCCGTAGCACCCTAGCACCGTGCCACCTCTCTCTCCGAGCTCCGCCGTTCTCCGGCGAGCAATCGCCGCCGCCTCGATCCTCCCCGGAGCCCGCCACCGCCACTCCGAGCACCCCCGTGGCCGTGCGAACCTCCTCGACGCCTCGGCCGAGCCTCCCCACCGCCGGAGCACCGTCGCACCGGAGGACCCGAGCTGCGACGCCGCTCTTCCTCGTCACCGGCCGTCTCCGCTCCTCGCCGAACCCTGCCGACCCCGCCGTCGTCATCTACTCCGCGCCAGGACCCCGTTTTTGAACTCCCCCGAACCCCTCCGGCCCTCCCTCGCCTCCGTCCACCTCTGCCCGGCCCCTCCAGCAAGTAACCCTCAAAGGGTTTACCTACCCTTTATGGGTAGGCAACGCCTCCCCGCCCGACTGGTTACCACCGCTCTTCCTTCTCCCCCTTGGCTCCCTCGGCGCGCGTTCGAGCCCCGGCTCCGCACGCTGAGGTTGAGCCATTTCTTTATTTTCCGCGCTGACAGATGGGCCCCACCCGTCAGCGGCCGCCAGTCTGCGCTGGTCACTGCCGCCTGGGCCCCACCCGTCTGCGCTCTCCACTGACATCTGGGCCCAGAGCCCAGGAGGGTCCCACATGTCAGAGGCAGGGCCAGTGGGCTCACTGTCCAGTGGGTCCCACCTGTCATAGACTCAGAATAAAGCAATAAAATAAAAGATTAAAAAATTAAATTCTGCTAGTGGGCCCCACCTTTTTCAAACTGAGAATTTCAAATGAGCATAACTTTCTCATTTTAACTCCAATTCAGCCATTCAAATTTGTAAATTCGTCTAAAATCATAATCTATCCAAATATGGCCTCTATTTGAATGTTTGATTTTATTTGAATTTTATTTGTATTTATTTGCTTTGTTTGCTTCGTCTTTTCTCTCGTAGATTCCAACGTTGTCGAAGATCTCTCCGCTCCGCAGCAGGAAGACCCTGAGAGCGTGCAAGAAGGCAAGTCTTCTTTGATCATCTTGAACCTATGATTTTGAAATGTTTTAATTATTTTAAATTATGTGCATTGCTATTTACATAAAACATTAGTTCAAATCTTAAGGTATAGTTAATCCAATTTTGTTATGCCTCAATTGAAGTTGAATGCCATATACCTTTGTAACCCTAGAAATTCCTTTGTCTCATTAATGAGAGTATTATAACTATTTGTGAATAATAGAATGGTAGTATAATGCTTAGTCACGCTACTTAATACCTTTGAAAATCTTGAAAATGGGAAATTATGATTTGTTGTAATAACCTTGTGTTTATAAGTCTAGTGGTGATTGGAGTTGCCACTGATCTTTAAAAATAAAATAAAATGTGGAAATTGGTTTAGATTAGGGTGGATGGTTGGTTTGGGTTGGTGCGGCAAGCACGAGATCTTGTAAAGTGTATGTACCACCCTAGTCAACTAAGGACCGACGCTTGTGTTTGTCCAGACTGAGCACTACCGTACAACCCTAAGTCTATATGGGTACGACCTAGCTGATTAACTCATGATAGTCTAGTTTAGGTGCCACCAGTGGAAAGTGGGTGCCAGGGATTTACTGGTTATTCACAGTGAGGGACAGGGATTTACTGTACTCATATGGCGCAGGAGGGGGCTTCGGATTGGGTAGATTTAACCCTTCTGCGGTGAAACCTCAGCGGGTGGTGTCTAGCTAGTCTAGAGTGAGGTAAAGGCTTTGTGATAATTTATCTGTGTTTCATGCCAAAGGAAGCGTGGTGACTGTTAAGATAACTTATCTCTTGGGGGTAAAGTTGTACAACCTCTGCAGAGTGTCAAACTATTCGAATAGCCGTGCCCACGATCAAGGGCGGGCAAGGAATGCATTCACATGGTAGATTTTTGGTTTGGTTTTAAAATCAAAGTTTTTGTATTCCGGGAGTGGAGGGAACTCTCGGAAGGGTATCCTGGCAGTTGGAGCCAGAGAGGGTGGTTGGAACCCGCAGTTTTAAACTTGATCAATTGTAATTGGTTAGCTAGTGTTGGTAGATGGAACCTTCACTATAAAGTTAATGATAGTTCTGTTAAAACAGTTACTTTATTAAATTGATGCCTTCGAAAATAATTAGTGGTAATTGGATTTAAAACATTGCTTTGTGCAAAAGAACCATATAGTCTTCCTTTGTCAAGCCTGGCATCTATTGCATTTTTCCCAAGACTTGCGGAGTACTTTATGTACTCACATGTTGCACTCAAAAATAATATTCAGAGGAATACGAAGCCCAAGAAGGAGATTACGACTACATCGCGGGAGGATTCGACGAAGGATTCCAGGATTTCTAGGTCGCGCTTCCCCAGTCAATTGCCTGTGGCGTATTGATGGGTCTCCGCTGAATTTATCTTGCTTCCGTTGTGTTTTATGATTGTGCGAGGTCTTGAAACCTCAAATGTAATAATGAGATCTGTTGGTCAGTACACTTTATAATTGTAATAATGCGTTGTTGGTTATGAATCATTTTTGTTTAACTGTGTGCACTAGCTTTGATTTGGGACTAGTGCTGTAATACACAGAGGGTCCGGGTTTGGAAATCCGGGGTCCCGACACGAGCCGTGTTCCCCGTCCGCCGCCCGTGCGAGCTCCGGCGAGAAATCGTCGTCGCTCCGGGTGCTTCCACACCTCGCTGACGACACCTTCGACTTCCTCGAGCCTCGGCAACCGTCCTCCGCCCCTCCGTTGGTCGAATTCGCTGCCGGAGACCCCTCGCCGCCGACGCCCTTGCTCTGCCGCCGTTAGAACTCGCCGCCGGTTCATTTTTTGTGCCCCGCCCATGTGAGCCCGACCCCCGCCTTCTCCTCATGCCGATGCGCATCTCGGCCGCTGCCGCCGCCGGGGGCTACAGCGCCGGCGAGCCGGTGAGCCCGAGCGCCGCCTTCGGCCGGCGCCACCTCGTCAGTGCGCACGCCTGCGTGGCAGCCCGTGTGGCGCCGCGTGGCCGCCTCGTTAGCACCCGGCCACCACCTCCTCCTCTGGGCCACGTCGGCCGTGGACCGAGTCCACGGTGGACCAAGCCGACCCGTGAACCCAGTCCATCGCACACCCATCCCCACCTGTCGGTCAAATGAAGTATTTTTCAATGTAAAACTAAATCAGCCAAAAAAATAAAATTAGATGCTGACATCATAAAGTTAAATTTCAGTATAAAAATAATACAGAAAATCAGTCTTTTTCTTTTTCTTTAGATTTAAACTTCCGAAAGCCCGTATTTCTTCATTTTAACTCCGATTTGACCCATTCAAATTTGTAAAATCCTAAACTATGTATTTCTGGACTCTTTTTAAATTTTTGAATTTTATTTGAATTTCTTTTGGTTCTTCGCGTGTAGATTACGATGAATCCGAAGAGTTTTTCTTCGACGAATCACAGCAAGACTTCGAGCAAGGCAAGTTACACCTTTGACCATATTGATCCCAGTAATTTAAATTATTTATGTTGTTTTTAAATTAGTATGCATGCGTACTTTTATTCCAACTAGTTCAAATGTGCTTTAAACTTTAGTTACGCCAAATTCCCTTTGTGTATGGCCAATCTTGATATTGAACAAACATACCTTATCACCATAGATGAAAACCTAGTTGGTACACTAGTATTAACTAGAAAATTTATAGAATTGCTTAGCCATGCTTAGAATAATTTAGGTAGGAAGAATGGTTTCACTTAAAATGTCGATTTATAAAATTTATTATTGACTTGGTGAGGCAAGAAAGTCTATGAAAGTTTGATAAAATAAAATTTTAAAACCTGTTTTAGACTTAGGCATTGGTATGGTGGTGGGTGCTTGCTGGCATGCATCGTAGTTTGTTGACTCGATGTTGACTGCCTGGCACAAGGGGTATGAGGGTAGGCCTAAGTCAATTTAAGGACCGCTCTGTGAACTACTATTACAAAGTCACACCGTACTACCACAAGTTTGGTATGGGACAGACCTGGTTAAGTAATTTGTGAAGTTCCATTTTAGTTTCGCTATAGGCTGGATGCAAGCGTGGCATAGGCCATGAGAAGTCTCACATGGCACAAGAGAGGGCTCCAACATGTGGATTCATGTTGTAGTGAAACCTTAGTGGCTGCGTAACTAATTTGGTAATGGAACATCAGAACAACCTTGTCATGAACTCTCAGCCACACACCTAAGGCAGTGTGTTAATTGCGAGGCAAAACGAGAGGACATGTCTTGTGGGTAAAGTTGTACACTTCTGCAGAGTAACAAACTATCCTAGATAGCCGTGACCACGGTCAAGGACATGCTTAGTATGGTTTTTCACGGATTAGACTTTGGTTTTAATAAAATCTGTTTGTGGAAACTTGTGAAATCATTTGGGAAAGATGGTCCGGGTGGGATACCCGTGGATAGGTTAGTGTTAGGTTGTTGCCTGCACTAACGTTATTATTTCAGTTAAAAAGAAAGTTTTACATATTGTATCAAATTTAGGTTTTGCACTTACTTTATTGTATTTACACCAATGTTGCTGTTTATGCAAACAACCATAATATGCCTTACTTTGTAAATCCTTATGCATGCATCAAATCTGTTAAAATTCCTGGTGTAACTTGTGGAGTACTTTATGTGCTCACCTTGCTTAAACTCTGTTGCCAGAGGACGACGGCTTCGACTATGGTGAGGATTGCGACGAATATGTCACGTCTTATATATATATGTCTCTTTTCTACTCCCAGGTATAGTTACTTCCTATGTCGTATCTCACAATGTAGGTAGTATCTTGCATAACGGAGGGTATGTACGTATACTATACAAGTATATGACACCATCTAGGTGGTATGTATATTTTTTTTAGACATACTCCTTTTTATGTGCGTATATGAAGGTTTTTACAAAATACGCTAAAAACTATAGATTCCTTTGTAATTTTTTCATATGGTTCACATTGGAGTATTTTATAATTCGTATACGACTATACCCAAAAGTGATAAAGAAGTATTTCAAGTTTGTTTATGTGGTATATCAAAGATAGGACTAACTACACCTGTGAGTAAAAGGTATATGTGTGTGTGTATACATACATACATACAATATATATATATATATATATATATATATATATATATATATATATATATATATATATATATATATATATATATATATATATATATATATATATATATATATATATATATATATATATATATATATATATATATATATGAGCTTTTTTTCTTTTCCCAGGTGTAACTACTCCCAACGTCGTATCTCGCAAAGTAGAGAGTATCTCACGCTACAAAGGGTATATATGTGTAGTATATAAATATATAAGACCACTTATATGGTATGCATATATTTTTAAGATGTTATGTACAATTTTTTGAACATATTCCTTTTTACGTACGAATAGGAAGGTTTTAGAAAAATATGCTCCCTTGCAATTTTTTCTTGTGGTTGGCATTCGAGTATCTTAAAATTAATATATGAGTATACGTAAGGTGGTAACAGAGTATGTTAAGTTCCTTTAGAGTAACTACACCCGGAAGCAGAATGTATTTTTCATATATACATGCTTACATATACACATAAAGCAAGCTACAGTAGCAAAAAACGACCACTGAGTACACATAAAGTATAGTTGTTGAGGGATTGAGTGGCCAATAACATATACATATACAATCTCAAAACTTATTTGCGGGTAGGAGCGAAAATGGATCGGATAGTACTCAAATCATATTTGTATTCATATTTTTTTCTCACATTCGAATATGAATTGGACATATGTCGTATATGAATACGGACCGAACAAATGTCGGATACAAATTTGGATCGGATTATACTCAAAATTTGATCAAGTTTGACTATTTTTTGGATTCTAGTAATTATTCATGGCCTCTCCAATTTAAAACATGACATCAAATTGTTTTAACATTTTAAATTGGTAAATAGGTGAATCTAACATGTAACTGCGTATTAAATATTGACAACAACAAATGAATTATTTATTTTAGATATTTGTATAATACAGCTTCATATCCTATGGTACAATATGGTAACATTTATGCCCATTTTCCTCTAGTTTATCACATAATAATTGATCATCGGTGTCATTTTACCACTAATCCTAACTAATTCTACACATATTGCAAATAAATCGGTTATAAACATATCAAATTTAGGTAAAAAGAGCATGCAGAAAGCTTTATTGGTGATGTGCCAAAATAAAATAACATAAAATGCCGAATTAGAGTCTACCATGATAACGGGCTCGTCGAGATAATCAAAATGCATGTATAATATGCCCAATTTTGAAGTTAAATGCAAAATATATGTATTAGCTAGCTGCTGCTATTATATCTGCCGAATCTGGATATCTGACTCCGAATCCATATCTTATTCAAATATCCGGTTCCGAATTCTCGTCAGGCCATACTAGATTTGCATCCAATATTTGGGACTTCGCCAGTTCAACATCCAAATTCATATCTGTTTTTTATTCAGATTCGGATATTAAGTATCCAGATAATCTAACCGAATCCGAATCCGTTTTCACCCCTATTTGTAGGGGAATCATTACCAGTCTAAGCAACCACCAGTAGCACCACCACCTTTTTCTCATTTAAAATATCGTAGTCAATTACATGAACAATACATTAATACATATCTGGAACAAAAAATAATGTGTTTAATTTGGTGCTAGCGAAGGAGTCTACATCGACCCCCTCCGGAAAATCTCGAGCACAATATCAATTCCAAAATTCAAAGTTCTAGATTATCTCCATAGTATTGATTGGACCAGCATGAGTAGGTTGGCAAACTGTAACATGCTACTTTTGTCCCTTCTGTAAAAAAACTGAAAAGTCCACACAGGATTGCAATTTTATTTAGGTTATTTTACTAACATCGTGATTCCAGAAACTATGTGTCACTAAGTCAACGATAGAAATAGAACCCGTGAATCTAGAACCTACATATCAGTGACAGTGAGTGAATGGTAGAAGCAGAACGCGTATAGGGCGTAGTGGCAGGACCAAATATCAGTACAAAGCAAATTGGGAACAACGAAACATGGGATTGGAGCAAGCTGGGCGACAACGATAACTAGTCTGCCTTGTCAGCTAGCTACTACAGTTTTACCGGTGCATATATGGAGGTTTTCTGAACCGGTCGAGGAATCGAAAACATGCACAATTGTGAAGCTACCTTGCATGTGCATCAACCTGCCTTGCAACTTCAATTCAATTCAGGCTGCTCTTCATCGGTCCACATCCAGCCGTCCAAGTCCATGCGCAGGCCAAACAATCCGCGCATACCGTTCACAAGCGCCTATGAATTTCATAGGAAATTCAAGATAATAGTGAGCTTAGACGTCTTCTTTTCTACGAAAGTTAGAATCCCCGCATTCCAAGCAAGATCTAAAAAAACATACAAACATAGAGCATGGAAGCTCTTGATACTATTTGCCCTGTGTTTAATTATTAGGACCATTCTTAATTTGCCTTCTTTTAGACTCTGGTTGGGACCATGCATGCTTTCAGGATAGACAAATATATAGTTGGGGTTTGGGGATATACAGTAGTATGCATGGCTTGAATGGAATCTTCTTTGGAAATTGGGAGCTTGGGCGTCGCTATATCCAATTGAATGTTGCCTTCGAATGTCTTCAGTTGGGTGTAGCTAGATCTCCCGTACAGCTACTGTGCCGAACTTGTTCTCGCGATATACACGAGTAGCTATCAAGTAGTTTTTCCGGTGTACAATCACACACACAAGGGGAAAAAAGATAATGGAATAATTCGTCATGCTTGGCAATATGTACGTACGTAGTAGAAATCCGACGCTAACGTTCTGTTTTGGATTACGTTGCATTCTGAAGCCTCTATTTACCTGAAGCTTTTTCTTGCTGGAAGCACGGACATCGTACGTCGTATATATTTATGCATGGATGCGTAACGATCGTATTTGAGTAACATCCCTTCACGCTTTAAGGCCATGAAAGAGACGCTAGAAATCTCAATTTGTAGTTACACAGGCATCTTTTTTGAGTGCATGCAAATAATTGTACGTCTTGCGTGTGTATATATCATCCAACGCTATCTCCTAGCTAGGTACTTCACTATGCATATGTAGGTTAACCATGTAGTATTTTTGATCATTTTGTTATATCTCCATAGCTTTTTAAATGTTAAAATCAACAGGCTCAGGAGGCCTTTGGAAGAAACCTGTTGGGTCAATTGACCCGATAGCTTGTTGCACCTCCTTGAAAGGAAAAGGTCAATCTTGTTGATTTGTGATCCAAATTCTACACATCAATAAGGCCGGCTTCTGGACGGAGCGTAGCGGAGGCCCGTCGCCGGAGGCTTAGGGCCCGTCCCCGGCACCGCCTCCCTCGAGCCCGTCGCCGCCTCCCCCGAGCCCGTCGCCTCCCCGAGCCCTCGCCGGCCACCTCCCCTGTGCAAGTTTGTTAATCTTCCATATACTGAGATTGCCTGTGGGATTTACAGTTGCTCGATGATGATAAATTCATATACTGAGATTGCCTGTGGGATTTACAGTTGCTCGATGATGATAAATTCATATACTGAGATTGCCTGTGGGATTTACAATTGCTCGATGATGATAAATTCATATACTGAGATTGGTTCATTCGGTCTTTGAGCTCTAATAGCTGTCAGTTCATGCAGTTTTCAGGTTATAGACTGAATTATTGGGCAAAGATATTAAATTGATCTGTTAGGATTTAATCTTGACAAGTTAAAAGACTGAATTATTGGGTAAAGATAACTTGTATGGCCTTGATCTGTATGAATACTGCTGTCTGAATATATGCATGTTGAATATATCTTGATCTTGAGATTGTAGAGTTTGTATCTAGAGCTCAAAAGACTGAATTCATTATTTGACATAACCAATCAAGGAAGAGTATATGATTTAGTAGCGGGACGGCCAAGATTAATCTTGTGCAACCCTACAATTTGAGAGCACAAATTAATCAATTAAAACTTGAGCTTGTTGCTAGTCTTAATTGATACATGCCTTTTACATTGTCATACATATTCATGTTTAGACTGTTATTGATTCTATTATTGATGCTTGTTGCTTCATATATATGCCACATAGACCTTCAAAGGGCATGAAGCAAGTAACACATTCTAGTGTATCTTGTTCAATGAACCTAATACACTAGTTTGTGTCATTTGCTTCATAGAACTTTGTTTAGAGACCTTGTAGTAATAGTATATGCCACATAGACCTTCAAGGGGCATGAAGCAAGTGACACACTCTAGTGTTCCCTGTTCAATGAACCGGGTACACTAGTTTGTGTCATTTGCTTCATAGAACTTTGTTTAGAGACCTTGTAGTAATAGTATATGCCACATAGACCTTCAAGGGGCATGAAGCAAGTGACACACTCTAGTGTATCCTGTTCAATGAACCGGATATACTAGTTTGTGTCATTTGCTTCATAGAACTTTGTTTAGAGACCTTGTAGTAATAATAGATAGATATTGATTCTATATATGTATATATGTAGGTATATATATATGTATATGTATGTATGTATATACACATATATATGTATTGTAATCGCCTATATTTAGCGAAATAGATAGATATTGCACTTTCTTATCTTATGGTATGACACTTTCTTATCTTATTCTAATAGACCCACAAATTGAGCAAAATGTCATCCGCGTATTCTTCAACACCATCGCCGGAGGCGTCCGCTTCAAAATCAAGACGCCAAGGAAGAGGGCTATCGAAGAAGCCCGAGGGCCGATTTACCATCACACATGTCGTTGTATCTGGGGTCCCTCTCCTTCCTCGCAAAGCAGCAAGCGCATGGAAGAGCATGATTGGAATCGTTGCACGAGAACGAATTGAGATCACATTCAATTTGTGGAAGGATGTGCTTGCGACTCGGAAAAGAGAGCTGTGGACAGAAATTTTGGCATCGTTCGAGATCCCAGAAGAACACCAAGACGCCGTGCAACGACAAGCCTTCCTAGGGGTGTGCAAAGCATGGAAGAACTTCAAGAGTAAGCTTGTTAAGGACTACGTGGAGAAAGACGAAACGCCCTTTCATAAATACCCATTCCTGGAACCACAATGGGAAGAGTTCAAGGCTTCGAAGACGACCGAAGATTTCAAAAGTACAAGTGCGGCGCACAAGGCCCTCCAGGCAAAAAACACACATCCCCACAGACTTGGCACAGCTGGGTATGTGGGTAAAATCCCGCAGTGGAGGAGCGAGGACGACCAGGCAGCCCTGCAGGACACCGCCCCGCCATTTGCCAATATCACGGATGACCACACTCAAAATTGGATTAGAGCAAGGTCATCCACAACGACATCGGGGGACGTATCCTTTCGAAACCCTGCAGACCAGCAAGTGTCCGAGCGCCTGGTAAGATATCGATCGAACTACATAGCTTGTAATTACTCCACAACTTCGTACGAAGTGAAATGACATGTCGTGCTCTTGCAGGAAAAGCTAAGTTTTGAAACTACCCTGGGATCATTCCAGAGAACAAGGGAGAATGATATGCTCTCGGCGGCCCTGGGAAACAAGGAGCACCCGGGCCGTACGAGAGGCCTTGGGCTTTACGTTCCTTGGAAACATGGTTTCCAAGATGACTCCGACATGTATCGGCGCAGGAAGAGAAACAAAGCCGAGCGTGACGCACTCCTACGAGAAGAGATCAAGGCATCTCTTAGAGAGGAGCTAATGGATGAGCTGGCTGATGTAGTCAGAGATGAGGTGCGGAAACAGACAGAAAGTCAGCAGGCCGCCGCCACCGCTCCTGTGCTAGCTAGCCCGCACAACCGTCCGAGTAGTTGCGCGTCCAATCCGACACAAACCGATGCCAGATTTTCTGTGGACGACATCCTGGTAATAATTATTATCTCTCGAATGCTTGCTCTATTGATATGCCTATTCGACTAGCTAATTCTGTATCGTTATGTAGGATCCTACGAAGTGCAGGCTCCAAGTGAGATATGCCTTCGTTCCGTTGCACGCTGCTTGGGGCCAGGCATGTCCGTCTGGTATCAGGGCCATGCTGCACGGTCAAGCTTTAGCGCCAGGCTTCGCAAAAGTTAATGTGGATGGTGTGCATGTCAATTTTGAGGTCGTCCCGCTACCGAAGCCCCCCAACGACGAGATCGTGACTCTAGGGCAGGCCATTGGAACATTCATCCAGTGGCCCAAAAGCGACAACTCCCTGGAGGCTTCTTCACCGGTGGCAGGACCAGAAGGGCAATGCGAACCAGAGCAACATGCACTGCTGCCATCTCCAAAAGGGCAGTGCGAACCAGAGCAACATGCACTGCTTCCATCTCCAAAAGGGCAGTGCGAACCAGAGCAACATGCACTGGTGCCATCTCCAAAAGGGCAGTGCTATTCTCGGCAAAGCAACTTGCACCGTCTGTACTATTACAGTCGACTACCACAAGGCCAACCTACAGTCGAGGCAGTGGCCATGGCAAATCAAAGACGAAAGATGATGACGATATCCCGTATCTGCCATTGGCCCACAAATTCGTGCTAGGCGAGCCGATGATATTCCCGGACGAGCACCTCTTAAAATTAGGACTTGGTTGCCAAAGATTCTACGCTTGGTATATGGAACAGTCCAATAGGCCAGAGGCAGAACGGCGCTCAGGTATGACTGTCAAATTCAAGCCGGAACATTTCGTGCACGAAGCTCACGAATGTGTCTTCGCGGTGACCTTTGACGATATATTTGAACTTTTCACGCTCAACGCTCTCGACGCCTCACTCGTTCGATGCTGGACGCTGTAAGTCTGTACAATCACAGTTTCTGTTCACGTAATACCGATATATGTCACAATTTGTTGCTTTTCTGTGTGTATATATAGATTCATGCTGACCGAAGCTAGATCATCGAAATCACCAATTGGTTTCCTGGACCCACGCTTGGTCGCCATTGATACCATCAACGAGGATGCATCCTTCGTCGAGAACTATATTACACAAGCACTGCTGGCTCACCAAGATAAGGAATTTGTTCTTATGCCATACAATGAGCACTTCCATTGGATTTTAATTGTAATTATACCAAAATGGAACAAGGTTATATACCTTGATTCTCTAAGTAAGAACAAATCCAAGTACACAGCTATCGCCCAAATACTCGATAGGTAAGTACATTGTACATTGTACTCTTTCTTTCCTTCCGAATGACTAATCTAACTTTTTCGAATAACGAAGGTCGTTCGTCACATACGTTGAACAAACATGTGGCTCGACGACAGGGGCCAAGCCCTTGAAACATACTCGCAATTTTCGGGTATTCGCTAGCTACACATTAATTAATCATATACAACACTTAGTAGTAATGCCTCTTGATTTAACGCATTCTATTTTTTGCAGTGCCAGCAGCAGCAGCCGGGCAACACGTGTGAATACTACGTGTGCCACCATATGAGACTAATCCTCGATTCCACCAAGATCACCAATTCTAAGGTTTGTCAATCTTCCCACATTTATTTCATACATGTCAGGTTTTATATGTACGCGCGTTGATATTCCTATCGACAGGCTGCGCCCATCTCTGCATCTGCATTGACACAGCCGGACTTTGCAAAAATTCGAGGAGAGTTAGTTTGGTTTTTGTGGACTAAAGTCATAAGATCAGATGGAGAGTTCCACTGCGCAGAATGATTTTTTATTGTAATTCTAAGTGCAAATGCAGTGTAGATCTTTTGTAATTGTATATTTGTTAATGGATATTTTATTTCAATTAATTGATTTGCGAAATGGATGCTTTATGTTTGTGAAATGAAGTGCGTTGTCAATTGGATGTTTTATGTCTGTGAAATGAATTGAGATGTGAAATGTATCTGAAATGAAATGAGATGTGTGAATTGTATATGTTTTATGTCTGTGATTATCTGCTTGTTTCAGAGGGCATGGCTAGCATTTTCTGAGGCTAGCCAAAAAACAGAAATATATTTAGGGGTTGAAGGGAATATCACAGACGGTTTTTGAGTAAAAACCGTCTGTGATAGCTGATAATCACAGACGGTTTTTAGTTAAAAACCGTCTGTGATTATAGCTATCACAGACGGTTTTTACTCAAAAACCGTCTGTGATAATCAGTATCACAGACGGTTTTTAACTAAAAACCATCTGTGATTATCAGCTATCACAGACGGTTTTTACTCAAAAACCATCTGTGATAGCTGATAATCACAGACGATTTGAAAACCGTCTGTGATGACCTTCAATTATCACTGACCCATAAATACAGACGGTTCACAAAACCGTCTGTGATGACGTTTTCGAACCGTCTGTGATGACCTTTTCTGTAGTAGTGAATCCTACAGTAAGTAGAAACACAGGGATATGTAACAAATGATATTTGGTTGGACCATAGGAAAAACCATAGGAATTCTGATGATTAGCATGGTTGTCATAGATTCAGGAAAATTTTTACGAGGATTGAGTATATCTTTTGTTACAACTTTGATCCAGAAGAAAACACACACATTGCAAATAAACTAAAAGAACATAGAAGAATTTCTGAATTCTTTATTCTCTTACTTGCTCCCCTTTTTCTTGCTTTTTCTCAAAAAATTGGCTACAAGCCTTCTAATATATATGCTAATACTCTCTACTAGCATACGTAATCGGACTTCAAGTTGGACACAACTTCAACTTGAGTTATACACAGAGACGGACTTTACTACGTCTTGAACTCTAAGTCAAGATTATTTCTAACAATCTCCCCTTAATTTTGACTTGACATACTCTAGTTTTAGCCTCAATGCATTATGAACTACCAGCCACGCCTTCACACGAAGCGCTCTATATGCAAGCTACATGTAGGAACTCAACTCAACCGGTACGGGTCATCCAGATGCAAAGATTCTAAAACATTGAGACAATCGGTCTCAATTACGACTTACTAAACTCATACTTGACACAGAACGATGACACATCTCCTCAACGTTTCGGTTCCTTTTCACCTTACTTGAGTTTGGATGGCGACACATCTTCTCGATGTCCTTGACTCTTGCTGCTCCAGCTGTACGACACGCGCGCGGAGGCCTTGGGAGCACCGCTCGAGATGAGCGTAAAACAGAATCGTTGAGATGATTTTTTTCAATGACTCGCTTTTTGCCTAGGCTCTGATACCACTTCTTACAACTTTGATCCAGGAGAAAATGTACACATCGCAAATAAACTGAGAGAACACAGAAAAATTTCTGAATTCTTTATTCTCTTACTTGCTCCCCCTTTTTCTTGCTTTTTCTCACAAAACTGGCTACAAGCCTCCTCAATATATATGCTAATACTCTCTACTCGCATACGTATTCGGATTTCAAGTTGGATACAACTTTAACTTGAGTTATACACAGAGATGGACTCTAGTACTACATCTTGAACTCTAAGTCAAGATTATTTCTAACATGTTTGTTTTCCTTCAAAATTACCATAAAAGCACAATATTCCATAGGAATTTCAAAGGAACTATGTGACCCTTCCTTTGAACCAAATGCCCCATATAGTATTTTTTTTCCTTGGAATAGATACCTCCAAAATTCATCCAAAGAGGAGGCCGGTACTTGAATGTCTCTGCCTTTGTCGGATTTAGAACGGCTGTGTGGCTCTAATTGATCCAAATGGCACAGAATGGCATATTTGCAATCGCAAGGATGCCAATCATCAGTAGTATGGCACTGTGCATAAAACGCCGTGATAACTGATAATTCTAGATTGCCAAACCTTTTTATGTACAGGATTGTACATGCTGTTTGCTGTTGAAGTGTTGTGCAACGCGTACGGCCGGTTAGCTGGCAGTTCAGCATGGTGAAGGTGTGTGATTGATCTATTATTATCACAATAAATCAGTATTTAAGTTGTTCCCTATAGATGACCCAGTACTACTTGCTAAGAGTAGCATCTACCAACAGTCCAGCTCCATTGAAATAGTAGAACAACTACTGTGAGTGCACAAGAACTCATGAATTGCAAAGGGTTCTGGAAGTGCCGTTTGGTACTTGAGAGGAATCCCGCGTGCAGGAATTATATTGTTTTCAGGACCCCTATAGAATGTATGAATTTCACATAATGTTTGCAGAAATCTTACAGGAAACAATCCAATTCCCGCAAGAATCGGGAAAAATACTCACATTCCAAATGGGGCCTTGGTGAAATTCCAACATTTCAAACAAGCACACTTGGTAAAGATGACTGGGTGGATGTTAGTTTTTAAAAATCAAATTAAAGAACCATTTCATCTATTCACATCGTGAGTATTGCTCGATTAACTGGGAGGCAAATTTCAAAGAAAAGTCGGTTTGGTACAAGGAATGCGTGTAATGTGCCTTTGACAATTATGTTGTGTGTTCAAATAGCATAGACAACACATGCTCAAGAACTTTCAATATTGGAAATCAACACTTGGCATTTATAGTGAAGTCTCAATTGTTAGTGGACGCGAAAGGAAGTCCGATCGACAATTAGATGTTAACAGCATATTGGAGATAAAGATCTCTGGTCAGATATTGGATATAAGAATGATCCTCATGACAAATCGAGCCCCTTCTTGGTGTTGATTTTCACTTAACGTGTAGGCTTAGTCAAATTCAGAGAGCTTAATTAGACTGAAAGTGGAAAAACCTGTGCTAGCTGCATTTTGCTGCTAGCTTTGAATAACTTCTCAACCATTGGCAATATAGAAACATACCCACTTGCATTGATTCTTAAGAAAACAAAATTGTACATGTAAGGACACGTAGGACATAATCTTTGAGTTACAAGAGAAAACAATTAATGAGCAGATAGATGAAATATCCCAAGTTTTCAGAGTCAACAAATCCATTGTCAAATCAAGAAGGCATCATATAATAGGAACGAACAGCAAGAAATCCCTGCAAGGTATTCAAAATTCCAACTTTTAGATGCGCCTACACTCTTTCTTTAAGTTGACAAGAAGATCTCTGTAACGGTTAAACCTTCTGATTCAACTGACAAGTAGGCTGGTTAGTCAAACCTACCTCACGTCCTCACCACCACATATGAACGTCACAGTGAGTGATAGTGTGAATCAAATGATCCATTCAATTTCCACTAGATTCCTAAAATCTCCAATCCTACACCGTAAAGATCGACGCACCCTGCAAAATAACCCCGTCTCCCTCAACGACAAATTTCGCAGAACACACATTCTTAGATACACTTGAGAAAAGAAAATTTACACATATAGCTTCCAGCATCAAAGCTTAATTACGTTGCAACTTTGAACTGTCTCCAGTCTCCCTATATATAGTTTCTCTCCATCTAAGTACAGTTTGACATCCTGATTAGCCAACAACATCCATCACGCTAACACTAAAAAAAGGATCAAAGGAGGCAGAAAAAAAAGCATGTAGTCTTTTGTTCATACAATTCTCGTGCGTGCAACTGAACAACATAACTTGCATCAGAAAGATCATCAAATGTATTCTTTTGGAGGGTAACTCTCCACGCTGTCCACCCACGGGTTGCAGCAGCGCCGGTCGCCGGCGCCGGAGGCGGGGGACACGGCCGGCACGTCGCGGAGCGCGTGCCAGACGGCGCTGTTGCACTTGAATCCGGAGCCGAAGCCGATCTGCCAGACGCGGTGGCCGCGGCGGACGCGGCCTTTCGCCTCGGCGTAGGCCAGCTCGTACCAGAGCGAGCTGCTGCTGGTGTTGCCGAACCGGTGCAGAGTGCACTTGCTCGGCTCCATGTCGGTGTCGTCGAGGCTGAGGCTCCGCTGCAATTCCTCGAGCACGGCGCGGCCGCCGGCGTGCACGCAGAAGTGCTCGAACGCGCGGCGGAAGTTCGGGATGTATGGCCGCACGCCGCGGGTGCGGAGGACGCGGCGGAGCACGAGGGAGCGGAGGAACTTGAGCTGCTCGGAGAGCGGGAGGACGAGGGGCCCCAGTGTGGTGATGTTCGTCTTGAGCGCGTCGCCGGCGACAGCCATGAGCTCGCGCGCCAGAGAGACGCCGACCTTACCCCCAGCGTCCTCGCGCTGGTACACGCAGTTGAAGCACTCGTCGGCGGCGCCCTTATGGGTGCGCACCGTGTGGAGGAGCCGGTACTTGGCGCGCCGGGCGTCCGCGCGGCGGTTGGACAGCAGCGCCGCCGCGCCGCCCATGCGGAAGATGCAGTTGGACAGCAGCATGGACCGGTCGTTGCCGAAGTACCAGTTTAGCGTGATGTTCTCGGTGCTGAGCACGACGGCGTAGGACTCCGGGTTGGCCTGGAGGAGGTCACGCGCGAGGTCGACGGCGATGAGCCCGGCGCTGCAGCCCATGCCGCCGAGGTTGAAGGACTTGACATCCTCGCGCATCTTGTAGTGGTTGACGACCATGGACGCCAGCGACGGCGTCGGGTTGAAGAGGCTGCAGTTGACGACGAGCACCCGGACATCGCGGCGCGGGTCGATGCCCGTCGCCGCAAACAGCGCGTCCAGGCAGCCGAACATGACGGCCTCGGCCTCGGCCCGCGCCTCCTCCATGGACAGCCGCGGTGGCCGCGCCTGGATTAATTTCAACAAGGAGCATTCGCAAATATTTTCATAATCATTCGAGCTCATCTATTGTGTCTAGTTTTGCCCAAACCTCTCAGCTCACCTCACCCTTTCTCTCTCTCTCTCTCTCACTGTCACGTGTGGCACATTGGCAGTACCCTTCTTCCACCTCTAGCCGACCTGAGCATAGGCCACTGGTTTTTGACACCATGCTCATCGTTTTGATGCCACGCCTGTTGTTTCTTCTCTCTGCTGAAAGCCTGTATCTTGCACCACATCTTTCCTCCATTCATCCTGACTTGTGCCCAGCTTTGCCTCTCGACTGCTAAGTTGGCCCTCAAGAGCTCCGACCGGTTTGCTGTTGCTCGAGAGGCTTAGACCAGCTAGCAAGCTATCTTACGAGTACTTGAGAACACAAGTACTCGAACGCATAGACTCCTAAACCCTTTTTTGCATGTCAAGACAATCCCGTTAGGCCAGCTCTCTCTGCTCAATGATGTGTTAGACCTACTGACAAGGTTCATAGTCCACCTCACGTGCATGCACCCCCTCCGTCGAGGTTGTGGCCTGAGCAGCCCCCGGTTTTAGACACCATGCCCGCGGTTTCCCCTCTGCTACTTCCCACTCCTGCCTAACCCATCGCTCTGATGCAACCGTTTTCTTCCCTGTTGTCATCTTCTTCACCTCACACTCCACAGTGAGAGCCCAAGAATGTGCCTATAAAACCCACCCCCGACTGTGCCATAGCTCTCTAGCTCGCCACTCGGTATCTTGCGCATGATCCTTGAGCACTTCGCTCTCTAGAACGGTGAGAAAACTGAAGTCGTAAATGACTCCGGTGAGCTCCTCTCCTCCCCCAAACTCCGTCTTAATGTGCTTGCCTCTTCATGCACCCCACTCATTTTTTTTGGCCTTATGTGCAATGGATCAGTCGGTGGATCACTAGAACTAGGCCTTCTCCTTCATCTCTAACCAGGATGCCACCACAAGACTTCCCTTCTTCGGTGAGCCGTACCTCGATTCCTATCACCCATATCTCCACATGCATGCATGCAAGCTCATGCACACGACTTTTTGTAGCTTCTCTGTTGCTGGACATCATTGTCTCCGTGGACCCCTTCATCGTTGACGAGGTCTCCAATGCCAGCTCCTCCCGCTTCTTCTTGTGAACTACCATCATCATCGGTGAGCTCCTCCTCCCCCGTAGAGAATGTGAAATCGAAAAGAGAAACTAAAGTAATCATAGTTGAAAGGAGAACTAAAAGCAATCATAAAGAAAACTATTGTAGTCGAACACGAGAATAGAATCGTGGCAGTCGAGGTCGAAACCTTTGACTGCTACTATGTCAAAACCTTCAACCACCTGCATGGTCATGATCTTCGACCGCTGGCCTGGTCATGATCTTCAACCACTTGTGTTGTCATGATCTTTGACTATTTGTATAGTTGAGATCTTTGACTGCTTGTGTGGATGTAATCCTCGGCTGCTAGCCTGGTCATGATCTTCGATCGCTAGCTTAGTTGAGGTCGTCGACTGCTTGCGTAGTCGTGATCTTTGACAACTTGCGTGGTTGTGATCTTTAACTGCTTACGTAGTTGTGATCTTCGACCGCTTTCGTCATCGTGATCTTTGATTGCTTGCGTTGTCAAGATCTTCGACCACTTGCATGGCTGTGATCTTTGACCGCTGGCCTAGCCATGATCTTTGACCGCTTATGTGGTCACGATTTTTGACCACCGGCATGGCAATAATCTTCGACCATAGTCGAGCATCGACATCCTTGACCGCTGTAGTGTCGATATTTCCACCCATAGCCGGATGTTGGAATCTTTGAACACTGACATGTCGAAACCCTTGACCACTGCCATTGTCGAACTCTTCAACCATAACCATAGTCGAGATCTTCGACCACTGCCGTTGTCAAAATCTTCAACCGTAGATGGACTCGTAATCTTTAACCGATGACCGTAGTCAATAGTCAAAACCTACAATACTTGGTTGGTAGTTAGAAATCTACAGAACCTGGTCGATAGTCAGTAGTCATAAGTTGCAGTACACGCTCAGTGCTTAGAAAACCTTCGTGGTCGAAGACCGGTAATACTAGCTCTGTGTGAGCAGTATGACTGAAGTTGCGGTAGGATGAAGACCTTTGTAGTCGAAGCACTGTGTCAGTGGAATGGTACTCGAAGCATTCGAAGAATGTGATAGTTGTAAATAGCTCTGTACTCACGAGAAGAAACAATTCAAACTAAGTGAAAACTCCAACACAAATAACTTTGGCATACGAACTCCAAATTTAGTGATCTTTGTTTCTAATTCTTTATAAAAACAAGATCTTTCTGAATTTACAAAAACATTTGAGTCTTGTCTCTATTTATTTAGCTCTTATTTGCTTTTATTTGGATTTATCTACCAGTTAGACGACTCCACACCAGACGTCGTCAAGAACGCATCCGAAACATTCTCTGAGCAACAGGAGCAAGGCAAGCACCCCCTTTGACCATATTGATCCCAGTATTTCAATTATTGTATATTGTTTACAAAATCTATTATGCATGCATGTATGTTCCACAAAACTACTATACCGTGGGTAATGGTAGTTACGACCACTCGTATGCATTGAACCTCCTTAAAAACTTGATACCCTCACCGGTGTAACCTCTAGGACATGGTTTAGACAATATAGTGTCAAATTGGGAACACTACATTGATATATGGTCTAGATGCTTAGACAAGCATTAGTTTCTACTAAGTTTGAAATTTCAAACAAATCTTCACATGGCTATGATTGTTTCAAAATGTTGGACCAGAGGGGGAACCTCTGTTACTTTGTTATCAAAAAAATGAAAAACCTAGTTTTTGGACGCGGGCGAGTTATACAATACACTGTCAAATGTGAGAGGGAATCTCGCTTGTATATAGGGGGAGAGTCTTGCCGGGGTCAATTAAGGACTGAACGCTATTGAAGCTCATCTAAGTCACACCATACTACCACATGTGTTATATGGGCTCTGGCATATAGCTGATTAAAGTTGTCTAGGTCTAGCCTTGCATTGTAGTAGGCATAAAAGTGGTAAGGGCATTCCGTGTAACGGTCTAGTTCGTAGGGGCTCCCTTGAACAAGGTGTTGGGATCAAAGCTTACAAATACAATAGCGAATGCCTCACCAAAGGGATGTAATCCACTAAGGTGAGGGTCTATCATGCGGCTCACTTGGCGCACCCAAGTGAGGGCTTGTCCATTCACCAAGCTGGTGCAAGGTTAGGGCTAGGTGACCTAAAAGCTATAAGATAATCTCTTTGTCACACGCCCAAGGAAGCGTGTAATGTCTAACAGAGCGTTTGATTATCTCATGTGGGTAAAACTGTACAACCTCTATAGGGTGTCAAAAACTATTTAAATAACCATGCTCGTGGTCATGAGCAAACTTGGATGTAGCTACAAGGGGTATAGTTTTCCCTTTTCAAAACCATTTCGCTAAACATATGGGATGGCATGTACGTGTCTTTCATGAGCCATGCCCATGGTGGGATTTGTGCGATGTTCTCAGCCAAAGAAGGCTGCGAATGGATTTGAGCTAATGTTATGGAAATTATGAAAATGTTATTTCAGTACATGTCTGTCAAATGCTCTTTATAATTCTGTTACAAATTACTACTTATCGATATTACAAATAAAATTTGCCTTATGCTAAAAATAACTTAGTATAGAGCTTCATCCTTTGATAGCCTTGCATATATATATATATATATATAATTTGTGATACACTACAAGTCTTGCTAAGTATACAATGTACTCAACCTTGTTTAAATTATTGTTGATGAGAGAATGAAGAAGGATACGTGTTTGACAACACGTACTTCGCCCTTGGCTTAAGGGAGTTCGACGATGGGTTTTCTAGAGCCTAATCACCAGTCAGTTGTCTATGGCTATGGTGGCATACCACTGGATTGATGCTTCTGCGTAGTTATTTGTCTTCCACTGCAATTTATTCTTGACTCTGTTATTCTCTTGGCTAGTCAGCCACAAGTTGTAGAACCTTATTGTATTCACCCCTTTGTCATAAATTAAATATATTCAAAGTGTATGGATGTGATCTTAATATTGTGAATGTACTAACTACTGATCATGGGATTAGTACAGGAGAACACATACGGTGGCCCACACCCCCAGGTCCCCACACAGCCACTCCACTGGCATGCCCCAGGGTGTAGGCTTCGGTGGCACTGGGGCCGACGGGAGTGGATCTAGTCACCGTCGTTGTTGCGGCAATGGCAGCAGCAATACCAAGCCCGGCGATGGAGCTACGATGGTCACTCCGGGGGTGACACCTCTGGTTGGTCGCCCTCCTTCTACAACCCTTGGACCGGTAGCATCCAGGTGTGGCCCAGGCAACTCTATCCAACCCAAGCCTCCGCCTCCTCAGCCCGCACGCCCCTAGCGCACCACGCCAGCCATGCTACAGCACCTGCACGCACTAGCGACTGGCCAACTCTAGGCCGGCTACCCGCTATACTCGTACCCGCCACCCACACGTGGCCTCATCGGGTCAGTCCAAGTCCTGCGCCTCCTGGTCTTGGTCCATGGGATCAATAGTCATTAGCGAACTCTTTCAACACCATGACTCTTGCTTCTCTGCCAACCACCGACTGGTACATGGACTTTGATGCAACCTCGCACATGACATCGGACGACGGTAACCTCTCCCGTTCCAATCACCCTCACTCCTTCACTCCTTACACCATTGTTGTCGATGACGGGTCTCTGCTACCCATCATCTCCACTAGTTCCACTAGTCTTGGCCCTCTTCATCTTAATAATATTCTTGTCAGTTCGCATCTTATCAAAAATCTTGTTTCTATTCATCAATTCACTATTGACAACAAATGTTCCATTGAGTTTGACCCTATTGGCTTTTCTATAAAGGATATTTGTTCCCGGAACGTGATCGCCAGGTGCAATAGGGCCTATTCTTTAAGTCAAAAGCTGACAGCTTTTGGTTTTTGCTACAGTACCTAACTTTCAAACAGAGTATTTTCTCAAGACGGGGTCTAGAAGTTAAATGATCTACACGTTAAAAGCCCAATATCTGTACTAGCCAAAATCTCAAGTGAGTATCTATCTCTCCATAATATGTACCGTAAATAGCCAAATTCAAAAATTTCAGCCAAAAGTCATAAGCCGCAGCCGAAAAGAACAGGCCCATAGCTCCAGAGCTCTCTACCCCTTGTGTCTACCAGCATCGCCTCCCCTTCGTGTGCACTCGTCGCCAGCGCCTCCACCTCCCTGTGGCATCATCGTCTCAGGCACCTCAACCATAAGTCCCTGTCTCGCCTTCCTAGTGCAGTCACCATTTCTTGCAATAATGAACCCACCGATACTATCTATCATGCATGTCAGCTTGGTCGCTATGTGCGTCTACCTTTTGCTACTTCACAGTCTCGTGCTCTCAAGAATTTTAATTTAGTTCATTGTGACCTTTGGACCTCGCCTGTCATCAGTGTATGTAGTTACAAATACTAGTTGGTTATTCTTGATGATTGCTCGCATTATCTTTGGACGTTTCCTCTACGACTGAAATCTGATACTTTTTCCACTATCTCGCACATTTTCTCTTAGGTTGCTACTTAGTTTGGTGCTAAGATCAAGAGCATTCGGTGCAATAACAGCCATGAGTTTGGCAACTCGACCACTCGCACCTTTTTCCTCACCCATGGTGTTGCACTCCTCATGTCACGTCCATACACCTCTCAGTAGAATGGCAAGGCGAAATGCATTGTTCGTTCCACTAATAACATTGTTTGGTCTTTTATGTTTCAGGCCAACCTCCCTTCCTCTTATTGGGTTGAGGCTCTTCACGCCGCTACCTACCTTCTCAATCACCAACCCACAAAAACTCTCAATTTTCCACACCTATTTTTGTGCTCTTTGGTATTTCCCCTCCTACTCTCATGTTCAAGTTTCGGCTGCAAGTGTTACCCGAAACTTTCTGCCACCGTTCCTCACAAGCTTTCTCCTCGCTCCACCATGTGCATATTTCTTGGCTACCTATCCAAACACAAGGGATACCAATGCCTCAATCTCTCCTCCAATTGGGTCATCATCTCCTGCCATGTTACGTTTGATGAGTCCTCTTTTTCCTTTGCCGAGCTCGCCGCCCAGCCCTCCCCCACTAACCATGATATTTTGTTGGAGGTTGATCACACGCCGATGCCCATTGGGCCTCCGCATCTTGCAGGTCCCGGTGCTCCTCTTGGTGTAACCCACCCACCCATGCTCCTACCAGCCGTGGAACCAGATGATGCTGCCTACCCTGTGCCGGTTGTACATGGCCTCAGCGTGCCTATGGCTCCTGACATCATGCGCATTCCCAGTGTGCCCGTACCTACGCATGTGACGCCGATTGGTAGTGCCTCTCCTAGCAGGGACTCCCCCTCGCCCGTCGCTTCGTCCACAGCTATGTAGCACCCAGTGCTCCAACCACGGCTCCTCCCGTGGTAGAGGAAGCACACAGCGCTCTTGCCATGGGACTACCAGTTGACACACTAGCTCCTAGTGGGGTCGTTGTACCGCAGCTCCCGCCAAATGCTATGCCGCTCCAGCTGGTCAAAAACTCCCACACCATGGTGACTTGTGGAAAGCACGTTTTTTGGCAGCTACTCAATTGCATAAACCTTCATGCCGCCACTTTGTCTCTTGTTCTGACCACATACCGACTGCCCTCATTGACCCTAATTGGTATAGTGCCATAGAGGAGGAATACGCTACTCTTCAGGCCAACAACACATGGACTCTTGTTCCACAGCCATCTAATGCCAATATGTCACTGGGAATTGGATGTTTTTGGCATAAGTACAATTCGGATGGCACTCTTGCCCGATATCAGGCTCGCTGGGTTCTTCATGGTTTCACACAACGTCCTGGTGTTGATTTTGATGAGACTTTCAGTCCAGTCATCAAGCCAGCCACACTTCACACAGTTCTCTCTCTGGCCCTATCTCCGGATTGGCCTATCCACCAGCTGGATGTTAAGAATGTGTTTCTTCATGGCTGGCTATGTTTCTTCATGGCATACTCTCTGAGACTATCTTCTATTTGCAGCCAGCTAGATTTGCGGATTCCTCTCACATGGATTATATTTGCAACCTTAACAAGTCTCTTTGTGGTCTCAAACAGGCGCCCTGGGCCTGGTACAGCTGTTTTGCAGCCTACTTGTTGTCTCTTGTTTTCATGGAGGCAAAGTTTGACACCGCTCTTTTTATGTTTCATCAAGGCGGTGATACTATCTACCTAGTACTCTATGTGGACAACATTGTGCTGATTGCTTCTTCGGATAGTGTGCTCCACTAAGTGATTGCCTCCCTCCAGTAGGCTTTTCCTATGAAGGATCTTGGTCCACTCCATCATTTGCTGGGTGTTACTATTAGTTGTCATGATGGCAGCATGTTCCTTTCTCAGCAGCAATATACTTTCGACATCCTGGACCACGCTGGCATGACTGCTTACAAGCCTTGCAGCACCCCTGTCGACACTCACTCCATGATCTCCTCTACTGCTGGCTCTTCTTTGGTTGATCTGACATTCTACCAAAATCTTGCCAGTGCTTTGTAGTACCTCAACTTCACTCGCCCAGATATTACCTACATCGTACAACAAGTTTGTCTCCATTTGCATGATCCTCATGAGCCGCACCTCACCGCCATAAAGTGCATTCTTCAGTATCTTCGTGGCACCATCGACCACAGCCTACTTCTTCACCGAGTAGCCTATATGGATTTGTTGTCTACTCCAACGTTGACTGGGCTGGTTGTCCCGACACGCGTAAATCCACTTCGGGCTATGCCATGTTCCTAGGTGATAATCTCGTCTCTTGGTCCTCCAAACGACAACATACTGTCTCTCGTTCGAGTGCGGAGGCTGAGTGCTAGGTCATGGCCAATGTTGTTGTTGAGGCATGCTGGCCGCACTAACTTCTTCAGGAGCTTCACAATCCTCTACGCTGAGTGTCAGACCCTAGAGCAATAACTTCAGAACCGTCTATATAAATCACACTAGTTCAGGATCAGCTAGTGCACACAGTGATAACAGGGATAGATATCAAGCACAATGACAAACTTTATTTAACTGAATATGGGGATTGAAGGCCAAAGTTTACATAAATGGTCCATAAATGCAACAGCCCAGGTTTTTCTAAAAAAATAAATAAATAAAATTATTAAAATTAAAACTTTAATTTAAAATAAGTATTTTTGTGCCTAAATTTTATTTTTGGTTTTGCCCTGAATCTTTGTTTTTGAAAAACTGTATTTGAAAAATATTTTAAGTGAAAACCTAAAAATATTAGTAAATAAAATGATATTTTTATTTTCTATAAAAATCTTATGTCAAATTAATTATTTGAATTTATTTGGATTTTATTTGGTTCCCTGGTTTTTCTGGATTTTAAAATCTATTTTGAAATTAAAATGTATTTTGAGTATGAAAAATAAATACCAACATTAGTTGGAAATATTTTTTAAGACCAAAATGTCACCAGGAGCTTCTGTGAATTTTCCTGGAATGTTTGGAGTTAATTTCATATTTTTCTGAGGCTTATTTAATTTCCTATGCCTTTCTGAAAATCAAAAATAAATTTTAAAAATAATTTCCCTTTCCTCTCTCCTCCGGCCGCCACGTGGACGGCCGGGATCAACCCACGTGCCTCGGCCGATCCCGCCTCCCCCTCCTCTCGGGCTGCCACCTGGCTGGCCCAGATCGGCCGCCCTCCTCGCCAGCCCATCCCATTGTCCACCCCGCATGACCTCCCCGCCGCCCGATCTCCATCTGACACTCTAGGTAATACATTAGTGTTGGCTAGAGACATATTATATCAAATGCTTAGACCTACTTAGTTATAATATTTATTTTGGGATATCTTTTCACATGAAATGACGAACCTCTTCACATAAAATGATATGCTTTTGATATGTACTCTTGACTTCGGAGAGTCAAGGAATGTTATGAGATGTTTTGAAAATAAAATATAAAACCTGGTTTAGACTTAGGCAATTTGTTAGATTGGTGGGTGCAGGCATGCCCTGTTGGTTGGAGCTGCAGTGGTTGATTGTCATGCACAGGGGTATGTGGTTGGGCCTAAGTCAGATTAAGGACCGGTCTGTAAGCTACTGTTGCAAAGCCCTAATCGTATGACCACATGGTTGGTATGAGACAGCCTAGGCCGAATAATTTGCAAGTCCCAACCTGAGTCAAGTTGTAAGTTGAAAGTGAGCGTGGTTGGTGCCATGTGAAGTCTCACTTGGGCGAGCATGGTTAAGCCATGAGAAGTCTCGTCTAGGCTCAAGAGGGAGTCCCGGTCTGGTGGATTCCTTACTAGGTGAAACCTTAGAGTTGGCTCGACCAGGTTGACGGCTTTGCATTGTAAAAGCCTTGTCACGACTCCTCGCCGCACACCAAAGGAAGTGTGTAACTCGCGTGGCAATATGGGATGATCGCGTCTTGTGGGTAAAGTTGTACAACCTCTACAGAGTGTATAATCTATTCTGGATAGCCGTGCCCACGGTCATGGGCATGCTGAGTAAAGGTTTTTCATGGATTAGACTTTGTTTTTTAAAAATGATTTTGAAAACCTTTTTGGTGGAATCCATGAGAGAAGGAAAACCTTGTGGGTGGATGGAACCCATGAGAGAGATTGGAAGCTTGTGGATGGATGGAATCCACGAGTGTTTGGAAACGTGTGGATGGATGGAATCCACACGTGAACTTTTGGAAAAGATGGTCCGGGTGGGATGCCTGTGGATAGGTTGGTGTTTGGTCGAAGTCGGCACTGACGGTATTATTTTCTATTACAAGTTATGTTTTTACTTACTGTATTAAACTCAGCAATTTCAATCTATCTATTGTATTTCTTTAAATGTTGTTTTTATGCAAACTAACCCTATAAGCCTTCCATTGAAGCCTTTATCATTATGTGCATTTTTCCGTGTGATTTGCGGAGTACAAGTTGTACTCACCTTGCACTCTCCATACAAAGGAAGATGTTGTCGACTACGGTGAAGATCAGGACGAGTAGGCCGCGTCTTACTGTCATTTGCCTGTGGGCAGGCTTGGGCTTCGCTATTTATCAATTTGCTTTCGCAGTTATTTCCTTTATTTATCTTTGCCAATGGGCATTGATGTAAGATTTGGCCATAATGCCGTACCCTTTATTTAATATATGAAGTCATTTGTGCTTGGTATTTATCTTTGTTGTACTGTGTGCACTAGCTGATCCTGGACTAGTGCGATTTACACAGAGGATCCAGGAGTCATTACTCCGGGTTCCGACAAAGGTGGTATCAGAGCCATGACGACACTAAGACGTGACCGTAGGTAAAATAGAATGGTTTGACCCTAAGGACTTATTTTTAATAAACCATATTTTCAAAAACAAATATATGTATGTATATATATATACATATGTATGCTTATTCTTACCCCTCAATCTTTTCTTTCTCTCATCCCTCAACTCTTCCTCTTCCTTAATGCTATCATTCCAAGAACACATTTCTTACTTCTCTCTCCTTTCAAACAATTGTAGATGAACACTTTCGATGTTGCACCGAATGATGGATGGAGTATGGGTCTTCAGCGACTACTTCATCGATTAGGTTTCCAACGCCAAGCTATCTACATGCATAAACAAGATTGCCATGGAGACCGGATAGTGGGACATCGCTTCACTCTACTCATTACTAAGTGAACTGGACAGGGGTGTTTGCGTCTCCTCTTCAAGGGATATGGATACTCGTTTGACAGAGCCAGACAAGAAGCCACTCATAAAGCAGTTCTTCGTTTATGCCACCTCTTCAGTCTCCGTATTGAGGGATCTCGTGTGGTATCTCGAGAGCCACGAAGGATGACCCCGAGATGACCCTTACCCCTTTAGGATGAGTTGTTAGGCTAGCTAATAAAATGTTGTTATAAGCTATCAAGCTTTCTCTTTTGTCGACAGCCGTAACTAATACTTATGAGATTAATAAAGATTTTATTTAAGTTGAAATTTTTGGGTTGCACAAAATATCCCCTATTCCTTCCTTTGCCTTGAGTCTTCTCTTTCCTAATTCTTAAAAGCAACCAGCAGATGGTGAACACAAGGAACAACGGCAACGACAGCCTCAATGGAATACAAGGAAGTTACTCTGTTCCCACTTCTCCTCGAGCAAATGAACCTGATTGTGCTCAGATGATGGCAAACCAGACTCAACTCATTCAACTGCTAACACAGACCATCAACAACTCTGCACAACATGCTCCACTGGTACCAGCTCAGGCACCACAATCAAGATTATCGGAGTTTATGAGGTTGCGTCCCCCGGCCTTCTCCTGCAGTACTGAACCCATGGACGCGGATGATTGGCTCAGGGCCATAGGCAAAAAGCTGGATATTATTCAGTGCAGCGATCGGGAAAGAGTTTTGTTCGCTTCACACCAGCTGCATGGACTAGCATCAGAATGGTGGGACACTTACACCGCCGCCCATGCCAATGATTAAGCTATCACTTGGAATGAGTTCGTGCGGAACTTCCGCAAAGCTCATGTTCCCACTGGCACTGGCACTCTCAAGAAAAGGGAATTTCGAGCACTGCGCCAAGGAAGCCGCTCTGTCAATGAGTATTTGCAGAAGTTCAACCAGTTGGCACGCTATGCACCTGAAGACGTCGCCACTGATGAAGCCAAACAGGAAAGGATCCTAGAAGGACTCAATGATGACATATCGGTTCAACTTCTTTCTAGTGATTACGCTGATTTCCACCAGCTTGTCAGCAAAGCGATTCGCCAGGAGTCCAAGCACCAGGAGATTGAGAACTGGAAGAGACGGATGCATGGTCAGCATATGAACACCGGCAGTTTCTCCAAGGCCAAAAGAGCCCCACCACAGAACAACAGATTCCAGGCTTCGTCATCAATCGAAGAGCTAGTCCCCATGGATCCCTCCCCCAACACTGAAGACAACAAGGCCTTGAAGGACTCAAACCCTGCAGCAGGAATCACTTGCTTCAACTACCACGAGATGGGACATTATGCTAGCAACTGCCCCAAGAAGCAGCAGGCAGTGAACAATGGAACAGCCAACAACCTGCAGGCAGCAAATAGAGGGTCGAAGAAGTTCATGAAGGGACACCTGAATTAGATATCCGCTCAAGCCAAGCAGAGTTAGATCCAAACCCATTTCTTGCTAGCCAACCCGAATCTCGAGGACGAGATTCCTTTTAAGGGGGTAGATTGCAACAGCCCAAGTTTTTATAAAAAATAAATAAATAAAATTATTCAAATTAAAACTTTAATTTAAAATAAGTATTTTTGTGCCTAAATTTTATTTTTGGTTTTGCCCTGAATCTTTGTTTTTCAAAAACTGTATTTGAAAAATATTTTAAGTGAAAACCTAAAAATTTTTGGAGTTAATTTCATATTTTTCTGAGGCTTATTTAATTTCCTATGCATTTCTGAAAATCGAAAATAAATTTTAAAAATAATTTCCCTCTCCTCTCTCCTCCAGCCGCCACGTGGACGGCCGGGATCAACCCACGCCCTCCTCTTGGGCCGCCACCTGGCCGGCCCAAATCGGCCGCCTCCCCCTTGCCAGCCGATCCCACAGTCCACCCCGCATGACCTCCCCGCCGCCCGATCTCCATCTGACGCCCGCGCACCCCTCTCTCCCTCCTTCTTTCACTGCCACCCCGGGCCCGCTTGTCATCCCTTCCCCACGCCCGTCTTCTCCTCCTGCTCCGCCTCCTTCTCCCCGGCCGCAACCGCCTCCGCCTTCCCCACCAAAGCCGCTGCCACTAACCACTTCCCCGAGTCGTGCGCGCGCCACCACCCCCACTTCCGCCCTCTCCGCGCCCAACGCCCACCTCCCCACGCCCTCTCCCCGCAACCACCGCCACGCCCGCGACCCACCGGCAAGAAATCCCTGCGGCCACGCCCTCCTCCGCCCCCTATAAATGCCTCCCTCAGCTCCGCCCTCTTCCGCACCGCCTTCCCCCGCTTCTTCTCTCCCCTCTCCCGCGTCCCCGGAGTTTCTCGCCGCTCACCCCCACCTTGGCCACCCGAGCTGCTCCGATGAACAATCACCGCCGGCCCAAGCCTCCTCCCTCCCAGCCGGCGCTACCATCGTCCTCACCGCGCCCGTGCGAAGCTCCCCGATCCCTCGGCCGCCCCTCTCCGCCCGAGCGCCGCCGCCTCCTCCCTCGTCGCCGACTCGTCTCCGGCCACCCATGGTAACCGCCGCCCCTACCCCTGAGTTCCCCGTGCGCCACTCTCCCCGTTGCCGCCCTCGTCGCCGGTCGCCGCCCGCCGGAGCGCCGGCGAGGACGCCGCCTCCGAGCACCCACCCAACCGGCCGGCCACGTCAACGCCTCATGCTTGCGTGGCTGGTGAGGTGGCGCCACCCCATCGCCACCTCGGCCCGTCCAGCCCAGTCAGCGCGCACACGTGCGGCCATGCCACCTCAGCACAACCCCGGGTCTGTGGGCCTGGTCCATGGACCAAGGGCCCACCTGTCAGTCCAACCCCCTCAGGCTGATGTCATGCTGGCGTGGTAAACCAGATTTTTCAGTTGGAAAATAATTCGACCGAAATTAAAATCCCTGCTGATGCCATAATTCAGATTTTCCTTTAGAAAAATAAATCCAGAAATTCCTCTTTTTCCTTTTTCTCTGAATTTAAACTTCCCGGAGCCCGTTCTCCTTCGTCCTAACTGCGATTGGGCCCATTGGAATTTCTAAACTCATCAAAAATTCCCCTCTATCCATTTCTGGCCTCAATTCAAATTTTTCAAGTCAATTTGAATTTATTTGAATTTGGTGGGTTATTTTCACGTGTAGACTTCGACGATTCGGGAAAATTCTTCGACGATGATTCAAACCAAGTTTAAGAGCAAGGCAAGTCACACTCCTTGATCATGTTGATCCCAGTTTTCAAAATAAAATTTATGTTAATTTAAATTATTCTGCATGCATTTGTTTAATCAATTATTTCAATTCAATTTTGAATTTAGCTATTACCTACTTGTTATTATCTCCATTGACCTTGAATTATCTTGATACCTTGTAACCCTAGATTCAAACTCTAGTTAATACATTATTGTTGGCTAGAGACATATTATATCAAATGTTTAGACCAGCTTAGTTATAATATTTGTTTTGGGATATCTTTTCACATGAAATGACGAACCTCTTCACATAAAATGATGTGCTTTTGATATGTACTCTTGACTTCAGAGAGTCAAGGAATGTTATGAGATGTTTTGAAAATAAAATATAAAACCTGGTTTAGACTTAGGAAATTGGTTAGATTGGTGGGTGCAGGCATGCCCTGTTGATTGGAGCCGCAATGGTTGATTGTCGTGCACAGGGGTATGTGGTTGGGCCTAAGTCAGATTAAGGACCGGTCTGTGAGCTACTGTTGCAAAGCCCTAATCGTACGACAACATGGCTAGTATGGGACAGCCCTGGCCAAATAATTTGTGAAGTCCCAACCTGAGTCAAGTTGTTGGTTGAAAGTAAGCGTGGTTGGTGGTGCCATGTGAAGTCTCACTTGGGCGAGCGTGGTTAAGCCATGAGAAGTCTCATGTAGGCTCAAGAGGGAGTCCCGGTCTGGTGGATTCCTTACTGGGTGAAACCTTAGAGTTGGCTCGACCAGGTTGACGGCTTTGCATTATAAAGGCCTTGTCACGACTCCTCGCCGCACACCAAAGGAAGTGTGTAACTCGCGTGGCAATATGGGATGATCGTGTCTTGTGGGTAAAGCTGTACAACCTCTGCAGAGTGTATAATCTATCCTGGATAGCCGTGCCCACGGTCATGGGCATGCTGAGTAAAAGTTTTTCATGGATTAGACTTTGTTTTTCAAAAATGATTTTGAAAACCTTATGGGTGGATGGAATCCATGAGAGAAGGAAAACCTTGTGGGTGGATGGAACCCATGAGAGAGATTGGAAGCTTGTGGATGGATGGAATCCACGAGTGTTTGGAAACGTGTGGATGGATGGAATCCACACGTGAACTTTTGGAAAAGATAGTTCGGGTGGGATGCCTGTGGATAGGTTGGTGTTTGGTCGAAGCCGGCACTGACGGTATTATTTTCTATTACAAGTTATGTTTTTACTTACTGTATTAAACTCAGCAATTTCAATCTATCTATTGTATTTCTTTAAATATTGTTTTATGGAAACTAACCCTATAAGCCTTCCATTGAAGCCTTTATCATTATGTGCATTTTTCCGTGTGATTTGCGGAGTACAAGTTGTACTCACCTCGCACTCTCCATACAGAGGAAGATGTTGTCGACTACGGTGAAGATCAGGACGAGTAGGCTGCGTCTTACTGTCGTTTGCCTGTAGGCAGGCTTGGGGTTCGCTATTTATCAGTTTGCTTCCGCAGTTATTTCCTTTATTTATCTTTGCAAATGGGCATTGATGTAAGACTTGGCCATAATGTTGTACCCTTTATTTAATATATGAAGTCATTTGTGCTTGGTATTTATCTTTGTTGTACTGTGTGCACTAGCTGATCCTGGGCTAGTGCGATTTACGTAGAGGATCCAGGAGTCGTTACTCCGGATTCTGACAATAAACCAAAATTAAATGTAAGCAGCAGGAGATAAAACTGAAGTGGAAAAAGCCCAACAAACCTGCCTATAGGCAAACGATAGTGAGACTTGACCTAAATGTCCTGATCCTCACTGAAGTTAATGAAGGCGTCTTCTGGAAAAAGATAATTGAAGCGACACGAGGACAAAGTACTCCACAAGTTACATCAAGAGGCTTAACAGAGTTAATGCATGCATAAAGATTGACAAAGGAATGCATTGTAAGGTTAATTAAGCGAAAAGCAGAATTGAAGTAAATATTGTAAGTAGATTTAAAAGCTGAATTTAATACAATAGATAGGAACAAGATTTTAATAAAATAATATCATTAGTGCAGGCTTTGACCAAACACCAACTTAACCATGGGCATCTATAACACCCTGAAAAATGTAAATTTGAATTGTGAAGCTTTTGATTCATTTTGCAATGAATTTTTTATTGCATTTGGAGTTTGTGGGATTTTTCCTGAAAATTTGATGAAGGTTCCAAAAGGAAGAAACAAACATGTTTAAATACTACAAAGCTAGAATTTAAAATAAGAATCTGAAAAGATGATCCATAAAAGGAGGAGAGAAAATTTGGCTTAGAAATGCAAAACCCTAATTCCATAAATAATGGTATGAATAACAAGAAAGTAATACATTAAAAGTGCTAACAAATATGCATATACATGTATATAAATATATATATACACAGGTGTATAAATAAGCATATGTGTATATAATAAAATATAACCTCTACAAAATATATGTTAAAAAGATAGTACAGAAATTTAAAGGAGTAAGGAAGGGAGCAAATAAAATCAGAAATATAAATATATATATGCATACATATGAAAAACAAATGCATAAAACAAAAGAAATATATATATATATAGCACACCGGGCCGGCCATCACCCCGGCTCAGTCTCCCTCCCACGCGCGGTCAGCGCGCACGCGCGGCCCAGTCAAGCACGCCCCGCAGCCCACTTCCCGCGCGCGCCCGCTCTCTCTGGCAGGTGGACCCGAGCCGTCGGGCTCTTCCTTCCCCCCTTCTCTTCCCGAGCGCGCCCAGACCCCCACCTCTCCAACCCTCTCTCCGCGCTGCTCTGGTCAAAAGCCGAGTAACCCGGCCGCGGGGATCCAGCTGAGCAGCAGAGCAGGGATGACGCGTGTGCACCGCCCAAATCTCCCTGCCATACCCCCGGAGCCCACTGCCGCCGCTGACATCGCCGCCATCCCCGATCTGCGCCGGGCTGCCCCCTACTGTTTCGCCTCGTTTTCTCGCCTCGCTACACCCGGCCTCATCACGCACTCGGCGCTAGACCCTCTGCCCCTCAGCATGCGCACGGCATAGCGGCATTATGCCAAATCCCCCGCGAATCCCCGGCTCTGCCATCGCCTCCTGACATTGCCAGCATGCCGCACGGCCTCGCTAGCGGCCAGCCCCACCCCGTCGCCTATAAAACCCGGAGCGACTCCTGAACGCTTCATCACGCTCACCTCCACCCCTCATCAAAAACAATTGGACTAAAACCTCCTCAGTCACCGGCGGGATCGTCTCCATCCCCAACTCCAGCGAACTCCAATCCGGCGATTCAAGGCATTCGGGTTCAATTCCTCGTAACCCCACCACCCTCGGCTCACCATGAAACCATCCCCCGCCTCACCCGAGCTCTCCGTTGCTTGTAGGTCGCCGTCACCGGAAGCCTCCCTGAGCCACCGCCACCGTGCGCCGCCAGCCCTCTCCGGTGACCATCACCCCCGGCCGTCTACACCAGTAGCTTCACCATCACCCGGGGGCTGCATTTTACACAACTCCCGAACCTCTCCGACCACCGTTCACCGGCGACGCCACCGTCTTTTCTCGGCCGAGCTTCCTCTGTCGGGCCCCCTCCCAGAGCTAACTCAAAGGGATTTATTCCCCTATAGGGGTAAGCAACATCCTTGAGTCCGACTGGTTAGCGCGCTCTCTCTTCCTCCCTCCTGCTCCCGCGGCGCGCATTCGAGCCCCCGGCTCCGCGCATTGCGGTCGAGCATTTCTTTTACTTTTTCTCCACTGACAGCCGGGCCCCGCCCGTCAGCCGCTGTCGGCTAGTGGGCCAGCTGCCTTCTGTGCCCCTCCTGTCGGTGTTACCAGCTGACAGATGGGCCAGAGAACCAGGGTCCCACCTGTCAATGGCCCAGTTTCATCCATGGCCACTGACAGAGGGGTCCCACATGTCAGTGAGTGAGTACACTGACAAATGGGCCCCACTGGCCATAGGCACAGAAATAAATAGATAAAGAAAAAGGTAAAAATGATAAATATGACATGTAGGACCCACTGTCAGAAATCTATTAATTTTTAGATTTAATTGAACTGAAATATTCAAATGAGCATAACTTATTCATTTTAACTCCAAATTGAGTGAGACAAATTTCTAAATTCATCAAAAATCAAGATCTATCCAATGGAACTGAAATCATAATTTTTAGAGTTCATTGGAATTTCTGGTGTTATTTGGTTTGATTTGCTGTTTTCCTTTTTATCCAAATTTTCGCGCACGATTAAAATAGCATACGAGGCTCAAGAGGAGGAGATCGAGGCAGCAGCCCTAGAAGAGCAAGATAATCAAGTTCCAGACCACTGTGACCCAGGCGAGTTAACACTTTGACCATGTTGATCCTATGTTTATGCAAAAAAAAATTATGTTTCTTTAAATTAACTCTTTGCATGCTGCTATTTAATGAAGTAAAATATGTTCATTTTCAGAAACGTTAGTTACACTCCTAATAAGTTATTTGTTAATAATGCCATGTGGATAAGTTGAATCTGTGAACCTTGTCGCCATAGCAAATTAATACTTAACATAGTTTTTGCAAGTAAGTCCATATAATTAATGCACTGCTTGGTAATGTTAGATAAACGAGGTACTTTGTACCTCAAATAACAACACTTGCAAAGTATCATAAAATTTTGGGGACAGTCATGGATGGAATGACTGTAGAAAATGGACACTGTATTTTATGTCTCTGAAAAATCCTGAAAAATTCTCAAAGTACCTGGATGGATGGTTTGGGGGCTGGAATGAGGTGCAGTGGATGCACAAAGTGTGAAATGCGGTAGAACCATCCAGGTAACCCTAAGGACCGAATCTTGCTATGTCATCCGTGTAAGACCGTACATCCACAAGTCTGTAAAATACAACCTGGCCAAGTAAATTTATCGAACCCCCGGACTCATCTCACTGGTAGTGGAAAGAAGTGGTTAGGCACGGGCACGGGGGCCCTAAGGGACACCAGGTAGGGTGAAGTTTCCCCAGCTGTTCTATTCGTTGCGGGGAGTTGAGAAGCCCGTCTGCGGTAGTAATTGTGGGGAAACATCGCGCGCATAGATGGGACCCACCGCAAGTGGGAGAAGCCCATAAGGTGAGATGACAAAAGGGACTAGATACATTGAAAAGTTATTGTGATGGTCTGCTCAACCACACGACTAAGGAATCATGTGGGGCAACGAGTTGACTATCTCTTGTGGTGAAAGTGTACATACTCTACAGAGTCAAAACTATTCGAATAGCCGTGCCCACGGTCAAGGGCAGACATGGGAGCTTAACTAGATATAGATCTGTTTTAAAATAAATTGATGGGAATAAAATGTGCAGAGCGAAGGACTGCTCTGATTTGGAAATTGTCCTGGGTATCGTCCCAGTGGTAAGTTAAGCGGCTATAACGCTGAAAGAAATTATATGGTGCAGAAGCCATGAAATGGTGGATGGGTTCTGTAACACTGATATACATGAGTATTTCTTTAAAATGTTCAGTCATTTCTAAAAATGCTAAGTCTAGGAATTTTTAAATAATTGTATTCAAAAGCACTCCTGCAAATAAAATAAATCTAAGCCATCCTTTGACAAGCTGAGCATGATACATATATTGCATACTGTGTGTTGGCTCGCGGAGCACGGGGTTGGAGTGCTCACACTCGCTTTTGCGACAAAATTCAGAAACAGGAACTCAAGGGCATTATGACCATGAGGATGCCCCTACAAATGATGGGGGAAACAATGGCGACAACTAAGGGCGTTATTGGCGTATTTTGGTCATAGACAAGAAGACTTGATGGAGATTGTGCGCACATATATTAATCTCACCTAGAAAATATGAGTGATGCAAATCTACCCCCAGTCGCTTGCCTGTGGCGTTGGTTCTACTTTTGCTTATATTTCCGCTGTAAGTTTGTAATAATGAACATTTGGCCCAGGCGGCCCTTATTGTAAAACTCTCGCCCGACGTGGCTTATTTTAAATTCTGCAATATTAATATTATTCAGACGATGTATGAAATGATTCAGCAATGTTCCTGTGTGCATTATCTGCTGATCCAGGGAATAATGCAATTGACACAGTAGATTCTGGATTAATAAATCCGGGTCTGACAGCATCCTACCTAGACATCTTTCCTCAAAAAGATCTCATACCATCATCCAGAAGCATTTTGTAAAACAAGTTTGAAAACAAAGTCTAATCCATGAAAAACTCTACTCAGCTTGCCCATGACCGTGGACATGGCTATCCAGGATAGTTTATACACTCCTGCACAGTTTGTACAACTTTACCCACAAGATATGATTATCTCATAATGTCAGCCATTACACACTTTTTTAGGCGTGCGACTGAGAAAATCATAACGAGGCCTTTACAATATAAAGCCTTCAACCTGGCCAAACCAACACTAAGGTTTCACCCCAGTAAGGAATCCACTAGACCGGAACCCCCTCTTGAGCTGAGTGAAACTTCTCATGGCCTACGCCATGCTCACTTTCAACCTATAGTGTACCTACAAATTAGTCAGCCAACGTTGTCCCATACCAGCCTTGTGGTTGTACAAAAGGGCTTTGTAGCAATAGCTCACAGACTGGTCCTTAACTTGACTTAGGCTCAAACCACATACACCTTGTGCCTGGCAATCAATATTATGTCACCGAACAATTGAGCTTTTCACTACCTACACTCCAAAACAAAATGGAGTTGTAGAGAGGAAAAATCGAACATTAATTAAAATGGTTAGGATAATACTTGATGAATATAATACTTCCGATAACTTTTGGATGGAAGCAATTAACACCGCATGTCATGCCATAAATCACATTTACTTGCATCGACTTTTGAAAAAGACTTACTATGAGCTTCTCATTGGAAGAAAATCGAACATCTCTTACTTTTGAGTATTTGGTTGCGAGTGCTATATCTTAAGAAAAGGTGTTCAATTCTCAAAATTTCAAAATAGATGTGATGAAGGTTTCTTGCTTGGTTATTCTTCAAATAATAAAGCTTATCGTGTCTTCAACAAAAACTCTGGTTTAGTTGAAGAGACATGTGATATTCAATTTGATGAAATTAATGGCTCTCAAGAAGAGCAAGAAAATTTGGATCATGTTTGTGATGAAGGATTAAGGTAAGCAATGAAGAATATGAAAACAGAGATATCAAGCCAAAGGAAAATTCAAGTGGATCACCTTCATCAAAACAAGTTGAACCCCCAACCTCTTCCACAACAAGCAACATTCAAGAAATAGGCTTGGAAGAAAAAGAAGAATAAGCTTCAACACTACCACTGGAGATCCAATAGGGTGACGTGAGTAAGGGTGTTCAAACTCGATCTCGAGTAGCTTTATTTTGTGAACATTACTTCTTTGTTTCTTCAATTGAGCCAAAGCATGTAGATAATGATCTAGATGATCCGGATAGAGTGAATGATCTAGATGATCCGGATAGAGTGAATTCAGTGCATGAAGAGCTAAACAATTTTGCCCAAAATGACATTTGGACATTGGTGGAAAGACCCAAGGAGCACAATGTAATTGGTACAAAATGGGTCTTTTGCAACAAGCAAGATGAAAATAGAGTTATGGTAAGAAACAAGGCAAGGTTAGTCGCTCAAGATTATAGTCAGGTTGAGAGTTTAGATTATGATGACATTTTTTGCTCCCATATCTAGATTTGAGTCTATTCACATATTACTTGCCTTTGCTTCAACTTTTACATTAAATTGTTGCAAAGTGGATATAAAAAGCACCTCCAAAAGTTGTTAATTGTCAGAAAAATCTTTAGTTTCATGGTCATCCAAGAAAAAAATTCTGTAGCCCTTTCCACCGTTAAAGCCGAACATGTTTCCATGGGTAGTTGTTGTGCTCAATTGCTATGGATGAAGCAAACTTTAATGGATTATAGGATTAAATTCGATAAAATACCTCTTTTGTGTGATAATGATAGTGTTATAAAAGTAGCCAACAACCTGGTGCAACACTCAAGAACCAACAGATAGATATACGCGACCACTTCTTCACAGATCATGTGAGCAGAGTGTAAAACTATTCGAATAACCATGTCCCTGGTTATGGACAATGTTCAGTGATTTCACACAAGGGGTAGAGTTTTCATAAAAATCTAGGTGGGATCAAGTTGGGAAGTGAATGGTTACTACACTGGTGGTTCATTACGTGAATCTTAGTTTACGGGTGATTCATTGGAGTGAATGGTTAGTTCACTTGTGGTTTGTCTCAATTCCTCTGATTATTTACTTATTAATCATTTTCCAATCTCGCTTTTCAATCTATTTATTGTATTTACTTTAATTTTTGCTTTACGCAAATTAACCTTTTAGCCATCCATTGGTAAGCCTTGCTTACTATATTGCATTCTTTGTTACAAACGACTTGTTGAGTGTTCTATGTACTCATGACTGTATTCACATTTACTCAGTTGAGGAAGAAGGACCAGATCAGCAGGAGGTACTTGAAGGAGGTTATTTCGACAACTTCATGGATTAAGACTTCGCTCCCTAGTCGATTGCCTGTGGGCATGTCGAGTGGCTACTATGCTTATTTTTATTTTTCCACTACAAGTTTCTTAAGCCATTTAGGCTATTATCTATAAGCTTGGCCATAAGGTCGCAACTCTAATAATTATTAATAATATTTGAGTCTTCTCTTAGTAAATCGTGATATGGTCGATATTTCATCTTTGTTTATACTGTGTGCACTAGCGTGATTCTAGACTGGTGTAGAATACACAAGAGAGTTCAAATTTGCATGTTCAGGTCTTGACAGCTACCCAGAAAAAAAACAACAGGGACCATAACCAAAAAGGCTACAAAAGAATCAATAATTAAGAGCAACCAAAAATCCTAAAACTCATAGTCTAGGTGATACTGACAAGTCTAACTTTTGTGGTTGCTAGTACTAAAACTACAGATCTTGAGACGTCCATTCCACCCATTGTTTGATACTGAAGACTCGATCCTATAGAAATTTCTGAGATGAGAAAAGTTAATTAAATTTGAAAAATAAAGTTTTAGATTAGACAAGAGGCGAACCTAAGAATGATATTAGAAAAGATGAGAATAAGAAAAAAGAATAGAATAGAATGAGATGAGAGAACAATAACTATTCATGTCATTTTGTTTGTTTGATTTACAAAATAAATTTTGAAATTTTTGACTAAAAAGGACCATGCTAACTATGGTTGCGTCCTACAGTCAATATGGCTCTGATACCATCGCAGTTGGGACCCGAATATGCAAATCTGGACCCTTTGTGTATTCTAAAATAGTCCCAAGATCAGTAGCTAGTTTGCACAGTATCAACAATGATGAAATCATATCCATACAACAAAACAGCTAAGAATAAGCCAAATTTCATTAAATAGTAACAACGGACCATTGGTCAAAGTTTTACAATTATTGCCACATAGGACTTAATGATAGAAAATAAACTTGCTGAGGAAGAAACTCTTGTGGTAGCCATCCGATACGCCCACATGCATTCGATTGGAGAGTTCACCCTAGTTTTCATAGTCCTCGAAGTACTCCTCGTAGAACTTGGTGTTTCCTGGGTCTTCTTCGATGACTGATCAACAAATGGTGTAAAACCATGAGTCCATAAAGTACTCAACAAGTCGTATACAAATAGTATTCATGCAAGGCTTGAACAAGGGTAGCTTTATGGCTATTTTGTATAAAGTAGTTTTGACAATAAATACAGTAAATAGATTGAAAAGCATATTTGAAAAGATTACATATATAAGTAAACAAGTACGTTAAAACAACTAGAGAACTACCCGTTCACTTTCCAACCTTCCACCAACCACAATTTCTAGATAAAATCTATCTCTCATGTGAAATCACCAGGCATTGTCCATAACTGGGGATATGACTATTCGAATAGCTTTCAACACTCTGCAGAGATTGTACTGCTTTACCCACAAGACATGATCATCTCATATTGCCACGTGATTAACACAGTTCCTTGGGTGTGCGGCGGAGAGATCATGACAAGGCCTTTACAAAGCTCTATTTTGACTCAGTTCTGCTCGCTAAGGTTTTGCCTCCATCCGGCCCCCTCTTGCACCTAGTGTGAATGTCCAACCCAAAGTTCACACTGCAACCCAAACAGAACTAAATCAAAACATTACTAATTAATCAGTCAGGTCTATCCCATACTGGACATGTGGTTGTACGATAGAGCCCAGCTCAATGGCACACAAGATTAAGTCCTTAGAGACTACTCAAGCAAAATAACCTCATCCAAAATGTGCTTCCCGCGCCTCGTTTATTGCACGATCATTCGCCTAAGTATGAAATCAATTTTTGTTCAACCAAGCTCATTGGCATCCCCCACTATGGCCCAATAAATTTTATTAACAGTGGCTACCCGCCACAATTCCTTATATGGTTAAGTCAAATTCTTATGATAAACATGGTGAAGGAACCCATTGCACAACTAAAGCATGTTTAAGTATAACTTCGATTCCTATGTTGGTATCAAAATATGTCCAACTAAAATTACCCATCCTATAGTGTTCAAGAATATATGTCATTCAGGATGATTCTAGGTGGCATAATATCAAGTAGGTATTTAACTAGTCCCGAAACAATTTAATATAAAACTAGCAATGCATGTTAATTTAAAACAATATAATTTTATAAAATGGGTTCAATATGGTCAAAGGTATATGACTTGCCTTCGTTGAAGTTGGAGTTTAATGCTTCCTGTCGGTCCAAATTGGCGTCGGCGACGTCGGATTCTACAAGCGCGAATCAAGAGGAATAAATAAATAGATGAATAAATTCAAATAAAATCACAAATGAAATATAAAATATAAATAATAGAAGGAATTTTATGATTTTAGATGATTTTAGAAATTTGAACGAGTGCAAACGGAGCCAAGATGAAGGAGTATGAGCTTTTGGAAGTTTGAAACTTAAAGAAAAAAAGGGCAAACATTCGGACCGTCTGATCAGCCAAAGAGATGTACGGACCAATCCGATTGGCCAGAGAGAGGAGGTGGTGTAGAGAAAGTTTTGGTGTAGGCGAAGCTACAAAGTGGCCGATGGTTGAAGGCGGCAATGTAGTCAATGATCGAAAGTCTAAGTGCGAACGAAAGCTAACGCGGTCTAAGGATACAACGTGGTCAGAGGATATAACATGGTCAGAAGGCTTACGGTGGTCGAAAGTGGCACCGGTCGAAAGCAGAGGTGGTTGAAAGCGATACCGGTTGAAGGCGGCTAAGGTCGGAAGCAACTTTGGTCAAAAGTGACACCGGTCGAAAGCGGAGGTGATCGAAAGAAGCCATGGTCGTGGGAAGTAGTGGTCGTAGAGGCTGCGAGTGGTTAGAAGGATCGAAGGGTTCGGAGAGGTCAGAGAGGACTTTAGTAGTCAAAAGATACCGAGAGAGGAGTTGAGTACCTCAGTGTGGACTATGAGGAGGTCGAAGATTGGTCGACGGTGAAGAAGAAGCTGCGGAGACAGCTCGGTTGTCAACGGTGAGGGATTCCAGTGGTCAGTCGTGCAGGCTCAGTGAAGGCAAAGGCGGTGGCGACGACGCGCAAAGAGTCCCATGCTCCTCGAAAAAAACTCGCTGAAGCTCGACTTGGGGCCGGCGAAGGAAACACTCGATGCGGACAGTCTCAGGTGCACAAAAACAAGAGTTGAGCGTGAAAGAAGAACGATGCGAGCTGGAGATGCTCGGACAAGTATTTATAGACTCAGAGAAGAAGAATGGCCGAGAGACGGCTCAATGAATTTATGGCCAGTGCAGTGGTACACGACCGGGGTTGATGACAGGGTTTAATGCGAAGAAAACCATTGAATGATAAGGGGAAAAAGAGGGGTCTTCCATTGGCAGCATTTGTTTCGGAAAGTAACACTCGGCCATTAAAGGCTTGGAGGGCATCAATGGCGAACGGTGGAGGAAGAAGAAAGGAGAGGAAAGTGTTGGACCGAAATGGCGACAGAGGTGGGGGTGAATGTCGATCTTTAAAAATCGCCCCCAACAAGTATCCTCACTTAAGCTTCTTCTCCAATAGCTATGGGAGCTATGAAGATAGAAAAAGCACTCACTGGAAATCACAGAGACAAGGAAAAACCAGATCCAAACAGAAGCAGTCAAGAAAAATAAAATCAGAGAAAATCTGACTGCAAGCGGTAGTACCGCTGAGACGAGCGGTAGTACCTCTGAGCGGTAGTACCTCTCGAGGAGCGGTAGTACCACACGACGATCGGACTTGTCCGAACGTTTCTTCGCTGCCGATCAGACTGGTCCGAACATAACCGGTAGTACCGCTAGGACGAGCGGTAGTACCTCTGAGCGGTAGTACCTCTCGAGGAGCGGTAGTACCTCTCGAGGAGCGGTAGTACCTCTCGAGAAAAACAGCAAACAGGATTTTCAGGCTGGAACTTTGAGACTTCGGATTTTTGGCTAAAAAGAAGGTTTGTTCTCAAACTTTTTGATCCACGGCCTTACTACAACAAACTAAATAGTAAGGGGGCCTTGAGAAACAAGAGAATCAAACCAAGAAGCAAGAATTTCAGATTACGGATAAAAATCTGAATTTTTGCACAACCCGAGCCAAAAATCAAATTACTCCCCAACCGTTGATCCTTTGGCTATGAAATTTTGAGGGTTGCTAATTAATAGCCTCTGGACTCTCCATACCAAATTTCAAGCCATCTCAACAAGGGAAATAAGAACAGGACCAAAACCTAGGAAGGCAAAACATGAACAGGGGAGGCCAAAAAAGCAAATCTAAGATTAAACCAAGGTTTGCTCATGGGAACTTGATCAAATGATCTTAAGGCACTATCCCATCTTAGAGCAACCCATTTTGGCCAATCTCAGCAAGCAAGAACTCAAAACCACAAAAAATCAAGAAATGAGGAAATGAAGAACAGAGGCTACGAACGGGAATAACCAAACTTCAGATTTCATTTCTTGGATCACAATGAATACAGAGGAGTCCCGATGACACGATTACAGATAGAGGACATGATTACAAGACTTTCAACTCAATCCCTCTCCTCTCAATCCTCAAGAACACCAAGATTCTCACCACATCTTGGGAGGAAGAACACACAAGAGAGGAGACTCACATAGAAACCATCGATGAAGCTACGGAGGGAGCACGCTCTGCCTCCACCAACTCACACCAACTAAAGAGCTAAAGGAAACAACCTTCCTAAAGCCTCTTTTGACTAGTGTAAACCCTAATTCCCTACAAGTGCTCAAGTGGGCATGCAGCCCCTCCTCTCCTTTTATAGCACTTGGCTAACGGGTCTCCGCCCCGTTACGCCCGCTACGTCCAACGGAGCCCGCTCCCGCTCGTGCAGCCTTGCGAATTTCCCGATTCGCCCCTCCTGCACCTTCCGGGAAGCTTCCGCGCTCCTTGCCTCGCACGCCTCGCAACCACCTCGAGTCCACGTCGTCTTCGACACATCCCGACCGTTCTGACCTCAGCGCCACCTGCGCCTAGTCCGGTCCACCGTGTCTCGCCACGACTCCACTCGACGTCCTGCAGTCATCGCCATTTCCCGTCGTGTCCACCATCGGTAGCACCAGCTCCGGTCCCTCGTCTCCCGACTCACAACCACCTCACCAGCCTCGATCATCCTCGGCGTACCCGACCGTCTGGACCTCAACACCTCCTGTGCCTTGTCCCGGTCCTTCCACGCGTCACCATGACCTAGCTCCGAAGTCCTGCAGTCACACAGACAAGAAACACATCACATAGCACCGCTCGACACATAAAAGCGTAAATACCATCACACTTACCACATATGAAGTCCAAACCTGTCGAAACATTAGAATATGCATCCTAAGCCCAAATGATCAGGTTTGACCAAAGTCCGACCAAGCCTGATTGCGCCACGCAACGGCTCGACTCCGAACCACTCAAACCAAACTCGACTATCCTAAACCTTTGTCAATTACTCATCATTCACATGGAGTCACGACCACCTGGTCTCTCAATCTCCCCCTTGATGAGTATATTGACAAACTCAGAAAAAGCATGAAGTTGAGTTTGATTTTGAAGAATCCAACATGGTCCAAAGAAGGGAAAGAAGCTAATGACCATGTCGACAGAAGGAACACTAGAGCAACAAGAAAGATCAAAATGATCTCCAAAGCTCTAAACTGTTCCCAACAGATTTTTTCTTCTCTATTCTCCCCCTTTTGGCAATAAACACATCAAGATGCAATAGAGAGAATATGACATAATGGATGAATATGGCTGAAGTTTGTTTATTTAAGCATTTAGAGCTATGAGAATTATCCATAATGACCATAATGTAATACACCAAGCCATAACTCAATAAAACGCTATCTAGATCATGACAACATATATGTAAGCCAGCTAGAGCACATAGATGACAATCTGAAATGTAATGCATTTTAGTGAGCAAGTCAAGTCATCAATGAGCAAAGTCTAACTAGAGATATCCAAGGATGATGCAGGCCATGTCAATAAGCTAAGCGGAACAAGGAAGCTAACATTGAGTCCAAATAGAGTGCTATAAGCTCAAGATTGAAACTTTGGTTAAAGTACTTGGTTCTTTTTGAAGCTTAAGCAAATGGAGCACAAATGACATATTTTCTTTTGAAATTCATGGTTGTTGCCAACCAGATTTTTGTTTTATCATGTGCTAGGTCTCAAGCCTTATGCGACTACTCCAAGCCATGAGCTTAAGAAGATAGTCTAGGTCATCCAAAACTCCCCCTAAGTTCATGCCAAGTGCAATGGCAAGCCGTCTCATAGGAGAGAATTGGTGAGATCAGTTTTTTCGCACAAAACAGATCTTTTTGCTTTTTAACATATTGTACTAACTCATGCATCATCAAGAGACTAAACAGCTCAATCTAAGGCTCAATATAGATTCAACGCTCTACTCAGCCTATTTGACATGGCATGAATCATAAAGGGATAGCTCAAGAAAGACTAAACTCAAATGCTAGCATGACAAGTTTAATTTAAGTTGATCAATTTTACTTAACTTATCATAGCAAACGCTAGTCTACACATATGAAGTCATGATAAATTTAGCAAGCTAAGCACAAGTCATGGCAAGGTGTAAAGCACTGAAGCATGTCATAACAGGATAATGATCAAGGCTCAATGCAGTTTGATTATAATGCGAAATGCTGAAAATGCATGAAGGATCAGCTCCCCCTCAACATTAGATGCAACTTTTAGTTCAAGTTGAGTTATGTCAGAATTAAGCTCCAGAAGCTCCCAATTGAACTCCCCCTGAACCAAAGCAATAGAATCGAGAAGCTGGTAAAGAAAACCAAACAGGTAGTCCTTAAAGCATAGAAAAGATATAGAGGCAACTATGGCTCCGACTGACTCTCATCTACCCCATATGACTCCAGGACAATCAGCTGACAGTAAATCACACACTAGAGAGCAAACACGTACCCTGTCTACCCGAGGGTGGCCCAACCCTCGCTAGAACCTACAAGAAGTGAGTGAGCTCGACCTAGTGAGATAAGAAATAGCTAATAAGAAGCATCCTGAAAGCACAAGATAAGAGTAAGAAATCTAAGCAACTAGACAAGAGAAGCACTCTAACCTATGCTGGAAGGACTAAGCCCGATGCACCCCGAGTGTAAAGCAACAGAAATGAGACAGAAGCATAATCAATATAGTAAAGCAGTAAAGCCCAAAGCTCCCCCTCACTACAGTCCATAAGGACAAACCACCCCAAGCTCTCCCCGCAGAGCTGAAAACCTCGAACTATCCAATGGCTTGGTGAAGATGTCAGCCAACTGGTGGTCACTCTCCACAAACTGGAGCACTATATCGCCCTTCTCTACATGGTCTCTAAGGAAGTGATAACGGATATCGATGTGCTTGGTCCGAGAGTGTTGTACTGGGTTCTTGGCAATGTTAATCGCAGAAGTGTTATCACAAAAGAGTGGAACACTGTCTATCGCTAACCCAAAGTCCCGCAGGGTCGAGACCATCCAAAGCACTTGGCTGCAGCAACTGGCAGCAGCAACGTACTCGGCCTCTGCAGTGGACTGTGCAACACCGGACTGCTTCCTCGAAGACCAGGAAACGAGAGAAGTGCCAATGAATTGGCAGGTGCCAGAGGTGCTCTTCCTATCTATCCTACAGCCGGCAAAGTCTGCATCCGAAAAGGCTCTCAAGGAAAGACAGGATGAGGAAGAGTACCAGATACCATAGTCAATGGTAGCTCGAAGGTACCGAAAGATGCGCTTCACCGCCTGACGGTGAGATACGCGAGGAGAAGCCTGAAAACGAGCACACAGACACACTGAGAAGTGTATGTCTGGTCTCGAGGCAGTGAGGTAAAGAAGGGAGCCGATCATACTTCTGAACTCTTTCTGATCAACTGGCTCGCCATCCTCATCTGGGTCAAGATAGGCTGTCGAAGCCATGGGAGTTGACACCGGCTTACCATCACTCATATCGAAGCGCTTCAGGAGGTCACGAGTGTACTTTCCTTGATGAAGAAATGTACCCTCCCGAGTCTGCTTAATTTGGAAGCCAAGGAAGAAGGTCAACTCACCCATCATACTCATTTCAAACTCGGTGCTCATGACATCCGAGAACTGGGAAACCAGAGTATGGGAAGAGCCGCCAAAGATAATGTCATCGACATAGATCTGGACGAGCAGAAGGTCAGCGCCAAGCCGGCGGATGAACAAGGTCTTATCAACTTTACCCATTTCAAACCCATGACTCAACAAGTAGGACTTAAGCCTCTCATACCAAGCCCTGGGGGCCTGCTTAAGTCCATACAACGCTTTGGAAAGCTTAAAGACATGGTTTGGGTATTTGGGGTTTTCGAAACCAGGAGGCTGTCGGACGTAGACCTCTTCCTCAATAAGGCCATTGAGAAAGGCACTCTTGACGTCCATCTGGTAAAGCTTGAAACCCTTAGAAGCTGCAAAGGCAAGCAGGATTCTAATGGCTTCAAGTCTAGCTACAGGGGCAAAGGTCTCCTCGAAATCTAGACCTTCAACCTGGGAGAACCCCTGAGCAACCAGTCTAGCCTTGTTTCGAATAACCACTCCATCCTCGCTCTGCTTGTTCTTGAACACCCACTTAGTCCCAATAATATTGTGACCTCGCGGGGGCTCGACAAGCGACCAGACCTTGTTCCTCTCAAAATTTTCTAGCTCCTCATGCATGGCATTGACCCAAGACTCATCAGATAAAGCATGAGAGACATCTTTGGGCTCAAAGGAGGCAATGAAAGCAGAATGGAGACAGAATTGAGATAAGCCGGATTTTGAGCGGGTAACACGCTCGAAAAGGTCTCCAATGATCTGCTCTGAAGGATGAGCTTTCTGGATATGTCTAGGAGGTCCAGGATGAGATGAAGAAGTGGCCTCTACCTCGTGAGCTGACGAGGTAGGAACAGAGCCACCAGCTCCAGAAGAAGCAGAAGGCATGGGCTGATCGCCTCGAGGTGCGGTGGAAGACGGCACCTCAAGGGGTGGATGAGGGACAGGATCAGGTAGACAACCGTCGTCTCCATCATCCTCATCATCCACAAAGATGGTCTCGGACTGCTCTAAAGAACCTAAGATATCGGGCCTAGTCCCCGGACTGGCCTCGTCAAAGGTCACCTCACAGGTCTCTACCATTTTGCTAGACTCGCAGTTCCAGACCCTATAAGCCCGCGAAGAAGGCGAGTAACCTAGAAAGATTCCATCACAAGAACGTGACTCGAACTTGTCTAGGTTCCCGGACTTCAAAACAAAGCACTTGCAACCAAACACACGAAAATGAGAGACGTTAGGCTTTCGCCCATATCTCAGCTCATAAGAAGTGCGATGCAAGTGTGCCCTAAGAAATACTCGATTTGAGACATGGCACGCGGTGGCTATAGCCTCAGCCCAAAACTTCCGCGGTGTAGAGTACTCATCAAGCATCGTCCTGGCCATCTCGACCAAGGTACGGTTCTTCCTCTCCACAACGCCATTCTGCTGAGGGACGTATGGAGAAGAGAACTGGTGCTCTACACCTGTCTCACCACAGAAACTCTCGAAGTAGGAATTCTTGAACTCCGTGCCATTGTCACTGCGGATCGCTCGTAAGGCACCCGGGAGCTCAACAGAAAGCCTACCGAAAAGACCTCGGAAATGTGAAAACGTCTCATCCTTCGAGGCTAAGAAAAACACCCAAGAATACCTCGAGAAGTCATCGACCACGACAAGAACATACCACTTCCCTCCTGCTGACTGCACTCGAGCTGGTCCCACTGTATCCATGTGGAGCAGCTGTCCCGGTGCATCGGTCATAGTGACTGTGACCGGAGGGTGAGAAGCGGCAACCATCTTGCCATGCCGGCATGGAGCACAAACGAGATCTTTGACCATCTTGAGTTTCGGCAGACCACGAATGAGATCGTGACTGCTAACCCGAGTCAAATGGTCAAAGCCTATATGACCAAGTATCCTATGCCAGAAGGAAAGGTCGCGGGACTCAGAAGCAACTAAACACCTGAGAGGATCACCAGAAGACTCAGAAAAATCAGCACGAAAGATCCTCCCAAAACGAGAAATCCCGCAAACCAGACTACCCGAAGAATCAAGAATTTTACAAGCATTTTTCTTAAAGCTCACCTCGAAACCGTCATCGGTAAGCTGAGAGACTGAAAGTAAATTGTACTGCAGCTTACTAACCAAGGCAACATCTTTCAAAATGAAAGAATCATTAATGCGCACAGTACCTTTGGCGATGACGCGCCCAGATGAAGCATCTCCGAAGGTGATCGTCTCATCACCTGGAGCACGGGCAAGGGAAGAAAACCAACGGGAATCTCCGGTCATGTGTCGTGAACACCCGGAGTCAACGAGCCAAACCTTTCCCTTCCCTGCCCGGCGAACCTGAGTCAACGAGAGAGTAAAGTCTCAGTACTGGGATAAATCAAAAGTGATTTTGGTACCCAATACTGAGTAACACGTGGAGCAGATGAAGTAGTCAAACACGACTGACCTCTATCTACCCTACGCTCTCCGTGACGCAAAGAAGCAGAAGGTCTGTGAGCAGACCTGAAGCTGTTGCGGGGTCCAACTGCTACGAGAGAGCGAGTCGGAACACCGGCAACATGCTGATCACGCCGCGGGTAGCTATCTCGACGGGGAAACCGAGATCTACCCTCAGGACGGCGGAAGACACGACCAGGGGCAGCATGAGGACGGAAAACAGAAAACTCGGAAAAACCAAGTCCTCTATGCTGCCCAAACTCCGCAACAGGAGCAAACCTAGACCTCGTGTTGGTCTTAGGTGCACTCAGGATCTGGGGCTGACCCTGAATACCCCTAAGAGACTCAACACGGTCTCTACATGCGATCTTGGCGCGCCTGAAACATCTCTCGATCGAGTGCCCATCCTTCTGACAGAAGGTGCAATGATACTTCGCCTTCTGAGAGGCAGAAGTAGCATGATATGGCTTCGCCTTCTGAGAGGCCGAAGCTGCGGGTGAAGTCACCTTTTTGTCAGAGATCCCTTGGACAAGGCCCGCTGACTTGAACTTAACCTCATCGGATCTGGGCTCAACCTCGATCACACCTCCTACTATGGGTCTAAGAATAGCAGGTGGATGCTTCCTCATGTCCTCATAGAAATCGTATCCTAGACCTTGATTGAATTTACAAATCTTGGATTGGTCTAGAATAAGATTAAGCTTCTTCTTGCCTCCTACAAATCTCTCGAGAGTGTTCATAAGATACTGACACTCCCGAAAGAGAGAGGTGCAAGAAGAGCAAGGAGAAGAGGGAACAGCAGGAGGTAAGGAAGCAGAAGAAGAACCAACAGTAGAGGAGAGAATGGCTTGTGCATGCACAACCGACCCTGAGGGGACAGTTCTACTACTAGCAGGTTGGTTCGCGTCTCTAGGCATCTCACCCTTACCCTGGGGCTTCTCCCCCACACCATCAATCACATCACAACCAGATTGTGGCTTCTCTAGTAAGTCCTTAGTTAGCTTCACACATTTGTCATTCAAAGCAACGAGTTCAAGTTTTAGTTTATCACAACTAATGCATGGTGAGCTAACAGAATCCTTAGTCGCATACTGAGCCATTTTCTTGTTGTTGTCAATCATTTCTTGAAACTGTTTTGAGACAGATTCAAGTTCAGCAGTTAACTTTGGACAGTTCAAACATGAATCAATAGGCTCAAGTAAAGAAGCACGCAACTCAGCAATCTTGTGATCTGCCCGTTTTAGGTTCATCTTTAAATTATTGCAATTTTCACAAGACTCGGGCAGATCAAGGAGCATGGCATAAGGTCCTCTAGCAGCAATGTCCTTAACCTCACATGAGGTGGGAGAAGTAGTCTCATCAGTAGTAAGTAGGGTAACAGCCATCCTACTCAACTCTAACTCAGCAAGCAGACTAACATTCTCCACCTTAATAGAATCAAGCTCGGAGGACACACTATCATGCGAGGTCCTTAACTTCTCCAAATCACCCAGCAAGGCACAGCATGTATCACAGTCGTCACGGGAGGGAGCAGATGTAAGAGAAGTAAGCTCCCGTGACAGTCTATCTACTTCCTTCTCTAACTCGGTACACCTAGTCCTAGCTCTAGCATGAAAACCTCCTAGCTTAAGGAAAGCTTCATTAAGTTGGTCATAGGAGGGACATACCTCGTCCGAGTCGGAGTACAGCTCGCTGTCGCTGAGTTCGCCCTCGAGGGCCATGAAGCACATGCCGGAGAAGTCGTCGCCGCCATCCTTGGGCTCTTGGTCACCCGTCCCGTCGTCGTCGCTCCATCCCTCCACCTCGCTGAGGTCGAGGTCGTCGAAGGCGGTGAGGACGCGGTGGAAGAGCTTCTTGGCCTTCCCGAAGTTGCGGAACTTCTTCTTTCCCGGCGTCTGAGCTGGAGTCTTCTTGTTGCGGTTCTTGTCGGTGTAGTCGTTCTTGCCCGAACCGCCGTAGTCGTTCTTGCCCTTCTCCAGCTTGGGACAGTTCGCTCGAATGTGGTTGGGGCCACCACACTCGAAGCAGATGACTGGTCCGCCTCTCTTTCTGTCCCTCCTCCTCTTGTAAGCATGGGAGAACTTCCGAGCTAGGAGGGCCAGCTGTTCATCCTCTAGCTGCTCTAACTGATCATCAGTTACGTCACATAGAGCAGCTAGGGAGAACCCACAAAGCGAATCGGCGGAAAAACCAGAAGCCGAACTGGGATCGGTGACCAAAGCCATCGACTGTGACTTCGACCGACGAGAGACAACGTCAATCTCGTGAGTCTTGAGGCGCGAGTACAGCGCGTCAAGAGTCAGGGTCGAGAGGTCTGTCGTGTCTTTGATGGTGGTCACCTTCATCTCCCACACGCGCAAATCGAGTGCCGCGAGCATCTGACGAGCGTTGTCCGAGTCGGGGTATGTGAGACCGACCGCTCGGAGGTTGCTCAAGATTTTGTGAAATCGCGAAAAGCACTCGTCCAGGGACTCACCAGCAAGCATCTCGAATTTGTTGTATTCGCGCTTGAACTGGTCTTGTCGAACCGTCTTGATCTGGGTGGTGCCCTCATGGTATGCGTCGAGGGTCACCCAGACGTCGTAGGCGGACGACAGGTGAGATATACGGTCAAACTCGCTACGACTCAACCCCTGGATGATGATGTTCCTTGCCTTTGCATTCGCCTCAACATCAGCCATGTTCCCGGCATTGATGTTCTCATCGGCAGGAAAAGCGAATCGTACCTTGACCTTCCGCCAGATGGCATACCCCTGGGCCTGGATGTATGTCTCCATTCGGCTCTTCCAGAAGGGGTAATCGATGCCATCGAACACGGGCGGCTTGGTCGAGTACTTGTCCGTCGCCATGGCTCTTGAGACCGGTTAAGATCTATGAATTAGAGCTAACCGGCTCTGATACCAATTGTTGGACCGAAATGGCAACAGAGGGGGGGTGAATGTCGATCTTTAAAAATCGCCCCCAACAAGTATCCTCACTTAAGCTTCTTCTCCAATAGCTATGGGAGCTATGAAGATAGAAAAAGCACTCACTGGAAATCACAGAGACAAGGAAAAACCAGATCCAAACAGAAGCAGTCAAGAAAAATAAAATCAGAGAAAATCTGACTGCAAGCGGTAGTACCGCTGAGACGAGCGGTAGTACCTCTGAGCGGTAGTACCTCTCGAGGAGCGGTAGTACCGCACGACGATCGGACTTGTCCGAACGTTTCTTCGCTGCCGATCAGACTGGTCCGAACATAACCGGTAGTACCGCTAGGACGAGCGGTAGTACCTCTGAGCGGTAGTACCTCTCGAGGAGCGGTAGTACCTCTCGAGAAAAACAGCAAACAGGATTTTCAGGCTGGAACTTTGAGACTTCGGATTTTTGGCTAAAAAGAAGGTTTGTTCTCAAACTTTTTGATCCACGGCCTTACTACAACAAACTAAATAGTAAGGGGGCCTTGAGAAACAAGAGAATCAAACCAAGAAGCAAGAATTTCAGATTACGGATAAAAATCTGAATTTTTGCACAACCCGAGCCAAAAATCAAATTACTCCCCAACCGTTGATCCTTTGGCTATGAAATTTTGAGGGTTGCTAATTAATAGCCTCTGGACTCTCCATACCAAATTTCAAGCCATCTCAACAAGGGAAATAAGAACAGGACCAAAACCTAGGAAGGCAAAACATGAACAGGGGAGGCCAAAAAAGCAAATCTAAGATTAAACCAAGGTTTGCTCATGGGAACTTGATCAAATGATCTTAAGGCACTATCCCATCTTAGAGCAACCCATTTTGGCCAATCTCAGCAAGCAAGAACTCAAAACCACAAAAAATCAAGAAATGAGGAAATGAAGAACAGAGGCTACGAACGGGAATAACCAAACTTCAGATTTCATTTCTTGGATCACAATGAATACAGAGGAGTCCCGATGACACGATTACAGATAGAGGACATGATTACAAGACTCTCAACTCAATCCCTCTCCTCTCAATCCTCAAGAACACCAAGATTCTCACCACATCTTGGGAGGAAGAACACACAAGAGAGGAGACTCACATAGAAACCATCGATGAAGCTACGGAGGGAGCACGCTCTGCCTCCACCAACTCACACCAACTAAAGAGCTAAAGGAAACAACCTTCCTAAAGCCTCTTTTGACTAGTGTAAACCCTAATTCCCTACAAGTGCTCAAGTGGGCATGCAGCCCCTCCTCTCCTTTTATAGCACTTGGCTAACGGGTCTCCGCCCCGTTACGCCCGCTACGTCCAACGGAGCCCGCTCCCGCTCGTGCAGCCTTGCGAATTTCCCGATTCGCCCCTCCTGCACCTTCCGGGAAGCTTCCGCGCTCCTTGCTTCGCACGCCTCGCAACCACCTCGAGTCCACGTCGTCTTCGACACATCCCGACCGTTCTGACCTCAGCGCCACCTGCGCCTAGTCCGGTCCACCGTGTCTCGCCACGACTCCACTCGACGTCCTGCAGTCATCGCCATTTCCCGTCGTGTCCACCATCGGTAGCACCAGCTCCGGTCCCTCGTCTCCCGACTCACAACCACCTCACCAGCCTCGATCATCCTCGGCGTACCCGACCGTCTGGACCTCAACACCTCCTGTGCCTTGTCCCGGTCCTTCCACGCGTCACCATGACCTAGCTCCGAAGTCCTGCAGTCACACAGACAAGAAACACATCACATAGCACCGCTCGACACATAAAAGCGTAAATACCATCACACTTACCACATATGAAGTCCAAACCTGTCGAAACATTAGAATATGCATCCTAAGCCCAAATGATCAGGTTTGACCAAAGTCCGACCGAGCCTGATTGCGCCACGCAACGGCTCGACTCCGAACCACTCAAACCAAACTCGACTATCCTAAACCTTTGTCAATTACTCATCATTCACATGGAGTCACGACCACCTGGTCTCTCAGAAAGTGATGACGGCTGGCTTCGAATTTTTTTTTGATATTTTCTTCCGGTACTACAAATAATCCAATTAAAATCCCAAAATTTAAATAATTAATTTAAAATTAAATTATTTAAGGAAAACAAATTTTTGAGATGTTACAGAAAGCTTATTCTGAGGCCCCCGAAAACATGTACTCATTGGAAAGTAATGGATAAGGTGCCAGCCTCTGAAACCTTATGGCCACGCTGTAATTTGTACAACAATCCGACGAATATAAATTTAGGGTTTCTTTTTGTGTTTGTGTTAGAGTCTAAGTCTTGTTAAATGTCTTAGGAGTGTTATTAGCCAAGGGGCCGTGCACCCCATGTATCAATGGGACATCATATTTTCAAATTATCAATGCACTCTTGATTCTAGGGTTTGAGCAAATATTTCCCCCATTAGAATAGAGAGTTTCAATCTGTTGTGTGGTTCCATGTTCTCGTGATTTCACTTGGTTGCCGTAGGATTATGTCTATTTTTTTGTGTGGCGAGCAGACAAGAATCAACTCGTGTTGTTGGGCGAATTCAAGTGTTGCAAATTACGGTTAACCATACCGTTGTTAGTGACGCCACCGTTCGTTAGGTTTCACGAATTCTTACAAACAAGCCGTATCTTATCAATATCTTTGATCCTATATTGAGTGTAGGCCTATGCTACATATAATGTTTTAATCCCGGATAATAATAAGGTTTAAATTAAAATGTGCGCTTGATTTTTCTCTCCATCGATCGTTCCTAGAGTACAAAACATGGTCCATGGGAAAATATGTTTCAACCTTATTTCAAACAAAAGGAATTAAACCATCAGGGAAAATGCCTTGAATGCCCTGAGCGAGAGGCATCCTCCCTGGGTTTGTACTGCTCAGCACTGTCTTGTGCTACTTTGGGGCATCACGTTGAGTTTGGTCCTGGCCGGCCCTCTGCACATCATCACCTTGGGCTTGCTGGTTCGGGCTCGCCCTCTGCGCAGCAGCAGCACGTTGGGTTTGATTTAGGCCGGTGTTGGGTGGAGGCGGGGCGGCCCTCTGCGCATCATCACCTTGGGCTTGCTGGTTCGGGCTCGCCCTCTCCGCAGCAGCACGTTGGGTTTGATTTAGGCCGGTGTTGGGTGGAGGCGGGGCGGCCCTCTGCGCATCATCACCTTGGGCTTGCTGGTTCGGGCTCGCTCTCTGCGCAGCAGCAGCACGTTGGGTTTGATTTAGGCCGGTGTTGGGTGGAGGCGGGGCGGCCCTCTGCGCATCATCACCTTGGGCTTGCTGGTTCGGGCTCGCCCTCTCCGCAGCAGCAGCACGTTGGGTTTGATTTAGGCCGGTGTTGGGTGGAGGCGGGGCGGCCCTCTGCGCATCATCACCTTGGGCTTGCTGGTTCGGGCTCGCTCTCTGCGCAGCAGCAGCACGTTGGGTTTGATTTAGGCCGGTGTTGGGTGGAGGCGGGGCGGCCCTCTGCGCATCATCACCTTGGGCTTGCTGGTTCGGGCTCGCCCTCTCCGCAGCAGCAGCACGTTGGGTTTGATTTAGGCCGGTGTTGGGTGGAGGCGGGGCGGCCCTCTGCGCATCATCACCTTGGGCTTGCTGGTTCGGGCTCGCCCTCTGCGCAGCAGCAGCACGTTGGGTTTGATTTAGGCCGGTGTTGGGTGGAGGCGGGGCGGCCCTGTGCGCATCATCACCTTGGGCTTGCTGGTTCGGGCTCGCCCTCTGCGCAGCAGCAGCACGTTGGGTTTGATTTAGGCCGGTGTTTGGTGGAGGCGAGGCGGCCCTCTGCGCATCATCACCTTGGGCTCGCTGGTTCGGGCTCGCCCTCTGCGCAGCAGCGCCTGGGGCCTGGTCTGATACTGGGCCTTGGTCCAGGCTTTGGGGCCCGAACCCGACCCTATGGAAGCCGCGGCGCTGCTTGGACTTGCCAACGGTCACCACCAGCATCCCGGCCTTGAGCTCGGCCGTCACATTGTTGCTGTCGTACTCCTTGGTCATGAGCAGCCTGATGTGGAAGGAGCCTACCCCGTGCACCTCTGTCGGCGCTTCGTCGTCGCCACCGCCGATCCTGGCGCCCTTCCTCTTGATCTCGAGCATGTCCTCGCTGGCGTTGATCTCGAGATCTTCCTCGGAAAGCCCAGGCACCTGGAACCATAGCTTGACGTGGTCCTCCTCCTCCTTGATGTCCCACCGCTCTTTACCGTCTGGTGGTGGGACGGGGTACAGTAAAGCTGCACGCACGCAATTCAGATTTGTACAGCTATATACATAACTCCTAATATACGTGCGAAAATGGCCTAATAAATACACATTGCCATCATTGTAATTTTGAGACTGGAGGTCAAGGACGATAAGTTACCATCACGGTCAAGATAAATTACTAGCGGTGGGACTGTGGAATTGCACAACGCCATATCATACTGGTCCTAAGAAAATCCTCTATTTTTATGGGCTCTCTGCTCTCACCTCGCTGACCAGATGGCTTACGAGGAATGTGTGTGAGAAGGAAATGGAAAATAACAGGTTAATTAAAAACCATTGTGAAAGAGCAGCGTTGGGGCTAGTCACCAGTGGGGGGAATGCTGAACGCAGGCCGCTGTTTCTCCGGGAGGGCACATGTCACAGACAGCGGCCGCCGGCATTTGACGGCGACAGGAGTAGGGAAGGCCGCCGCCGGCCTCCAAGAACGGCTAGCCGGCTGCTTGCCTGATAAGGCCGGCAGCACCGGCGAACGGCACATAGAAGTGCAAGAGGCAAAAACCGTCGACATTACACCAGTAGTGCTAACTTAATTGCACCACTGTTTTTCTCTTGCCTCTGGATCGTAAGAACAAGAACTGCCTGAAGAGAAGGGGGAAAAATAGATTTAATGCATGTTAATTCTGGTCTTGTTTGAGGCTGTGTTCTAATTTATTCTATACGCGCGGAAGCGTTTATATAGAGAGGAGTGATGAGCTGGTCGTTTGATCAGCTTTGCTTGGTCGGGTTGTGAAGGAATAAAGAGAGAGGTCCGGCTGGCCGGGGAGCTTCTTTGGTACGTAAAGTAACGATTCTTCATGTGGAATGGATGTGATGCCAATCATGCTGTTGTGGTACGATGGAGACTTTGGAGGTATTCATTTTGTTGGACATGTTTCTTTTCTGCCTTTTCCCTTTGTTCTTCCTTCAGAAGGAGATACTGACCAATGTGTTTGGTTCTACTTTAGTTTACATCAGGGCAAAAATTATATATTTGCATATGTATGGTGTTGCCTCTATATTTGTAGTCTAAACACATTTATAATTTGAAATCCAAATACCATGTTAGTTAATCATATTGTGTGCTATCTCCTTTCTTTTTTTTACTTATCATTGTGGACGACATTGATACAGTCACCAATGCACACTTTTGACTATTATATTTTCTAATTATATTTTAGTACAAAATTTAGAATATATAACGATATGAAAATATTTTTATGAAAAAACTAGTATATAAGAGTCAAAGTTTTGAAAGATTGATTGCACACATTATAAAACAATGTCTAAAAGGAACAGAGGGAATAATAATATAATATAGTTATGTCAGATTTTGTTAACTCGGTCTAGTTGTTTTAATGATATTGGCTTGTTCAATTCAACACATATGTAATCATATTTAATGTCACTTTAATCACTACCAGAAACACAGAGAATCACTCGCGACCACGAATTATGGTGGTGATCGGTTCGGCTGAAAAGCTCGTGGCTTATGGCTGAAAACACTGTAGCTGGCTGAAAAAAGTACTGTAGCTGACAGAGGCTTATTTAGCATAATTAAATTTAAAAAAATTTAAAAATAAAAAAATATGTTAGCCCATTACGTATAATACAAACAAATACGGGAAAAAAAGAACCGGCAAAAAAGCTCAACAAAAAGCCAAAAGTTCAGAAAAAGACGAAACTTATGAATAGTGAAAAATAAACCAGAAGCCAGAAGCCGAAGCCGAGTTGATCAGGGCCATATGTTGGTAGGCCCGCAAACTTTTGTGACGGAAATAATAATTTGTTTTTCCTATTTTGCTGACGGTTTTAAACCATGGGGATTGTCTGTTTTCTGGTGGTGAGTTGTTGCAAAATACATCAGCTGACAACCGGTTGGTAGTATAATTGGAAATTAAACCTTTTTCTGAGAGAGATACCCTAAATTTTCTCTAGCATTGGGTTATGCTACTACCTAAGCGCGCTAGTATATGTGACTTGGACCCGCGCCAAAAGGCTAGTATCATGATTAACTGCAACAAGACCCAATTGTGATCGATAATGGAGATTTAGGTTACAAATCCAACTGACCATTGTAATTAAATGGATTACTACAATTTTTCTATAGAATTATACGTTTCCCCACAATGGGGAACTAAAATACAAGAAATTGTAGGGGTTTTGAAGGACTATTTTTTGGATTGAGGATTGCTCCATAGGATTTCCATTTAAAAGCTTCCTTCTCTAAACGTTTTGGTGGAAATCAAGTATATACGTATTTGCCTGGCAGGAAACCGTCAGGAAATATTTTCCTCGCAGCTTTTCCTTTTTTCCCCCCAACGGCTTCTAGCCGTCACGAAACATGTGTAATCTGGTAGCGCGTACACGAAGTGCTTCAACCTCATGGTAAAATTTCTTTCGAGTTCCCAAATAATGCGATCTATCTCCTCCTCTCTCCCGATATCTATTCAAGACATATTCCTCGACAAAATTTCTGTATTTTTCATTTAAATAGTCACAGCACTCCTTTTTTTAGGTGGGTCGCTTATTTTGATATACTACAATTTTCCTGTGAGATTTCACTTGATGTGACACTAAATTATGTTTATTCAGTATTTTTCCTATTCATGTGTTCTTTTTGTTCCATGTCTTACTGATGGACCCTCGGGTTTTTAGGTAAATTAACAATTAATGTTTCCTCAAAGATTTCCATTATTTTAATGATGTTATCATTTCCCCCTAACCCCCTTGCTTAGTGCCTCCTAACCACCTCAGGACTCATCCTGTAGAGAGAGTAGCATCTACGTACTTGCTATAAGAGGAGTAAACAAAGTAGTTTCATCTAGAACAGTTATTACTTCTGTTACATATTACAAGGCACTATATATAGTATATATAATTTTATAATATTTTGATAACAAAATTGTATTCGAACTAATGGCCAAAGTTGTAACAAATCAACGACACACATCATATAATGTGAAATGGAGGGAACAATAACTTCACACTTGCATCGAGCACAACAAACGCTCGTTTTATTGATTTGGATGGAATCACAAATTCAGCATGCATACATATATGTATATATAGTCGATCTGGGGAAAACAAGAGATATATAAAAAGTACTTATTCATGAGCATCTTGGGCAAGTGCTCCTTCAAGCCATGGACGTCCAGCGCAGGCATGCACACGTAGTACGTAGAGATCGAACGGTAGCCATGCACTCCTACTTGACTTGGATGTCGACATTGATCCTCCTGCGCGCGTGCTCCTTGACCTTGAAGATTTTGACCGTCAGCACGCCGGAGTCGAGTTCGGCCTCGACGCTCTCCCTTTTGTACCCCGCCGGGACGAGCAGCCGAGCGTAGATGCCGGCGTTGTACGCCGCTTCGACCTTGCTCTTGGCCGCGGTCCTGACCCCCGCCCGTTGGACGGGAATGTCCTGGTCGGCCATGACCTTCCTCTTGATGATGAGCACGTCCTCGTCGATCTCGACGATGAGGTCCTCATTGGATAGCCCCGGCACCTCGAACCGCAGCGTCACGGCGTCGGCCTCCTCCTCCATCTGCCACCGCTCCTCCGGTTGCGACACCGGGTTCAGCAGAGCTTCATGTACATATATCACGACGCCAAATGAATGAACTCATTAATTAACTGACAACACGAGCAATATTTTTCATGTCGAGAGTTTTTACTATCATTGGGAGGTATCGGTATTTTTCCCACCAAATTAATTGCCCCCTTAAACTCTTGGTACCACTCAGGGTTTAAATTATCAGAAGCAAAATTTTAACGGTGGGTGGGGGCTGGTAAGACCGGAAAAGACAATTATCGGAAATTTTTGAAATATTTCGGACAAAAATTTTCAAATAAAATTTGAATTTCAAACTAGTTTCAGCCGAAATCGTCAATAATTGGTTGAAAATATTTGCTGAAAAAATTGAAACAAATTTCGGCAAAAAATTCTTCTAAACTTGACAAAATTCATGGAAATCAAAATTTTCAGATCCGATTTGTATTTTTACCAGGGGTACTGGTAAGACCGACATTGTCGATAGTCGGCCGATTATCAGAACCGAGGTACCACTTGGTGCTAACTCAATAGATGTTTGGTACCTCCCGAGAATGATAAAAAAAAATGTATAACAATATATTATGTATTTAATTAAGTATTTAATCACCTCCCACCAACTTATATAGCAGGAGCTAGATTCTTCCTATCAAAATTATTTCCACAACATTTTTTATAATCTTTTTACTAACACGTTGCGTGCTGCAAAAATTATCGGCAGACGTTGTACACTGAAAACCGCAAAAATAGTAATAAAAATAAAACTCCGAGACACTGAAAAATATAAGGGTACATCAGATCAGCTTATATACCGACGGGTGAGATGTTGAATGGATGCAAATCTGTCTTTGGACTATGCTCCCCCTTTGTGCTCGCAAAGCACAGAGAAAGAGGCCGGGACTTCCTTTGGGAACAAGGGAGAGCAACTGCTGCTACCTTCCCGGCCTGAAGGCGACTGCCGAAGGGACTCACCGGTGCCGCCGCCGGCCGGCCGCTCAGGAGGGTGCAGGAGGTGACAGTGATAGTCGACATTGCAATCAATTAATTGCTTGGTTGGAGAAAGTGTAAGATGAACAAAAGAGACCAGCTACAAGATTGGACCAGCTACAAGCTAGAGTGGTGAGATGCATGAAAGGGATTGTGTGAGGAGCCTTTTATAGATACCGCAGTGGGCAAACTAGGAGTCAGCTTTGCTTGGGCCATGCATTGGTGGGAATAAAGAGGTTTGTGAGCTGCTTTGGTAAAGGAATTTGCAATTGGCGCAAATGATTCCAATCCCGTTGTTGCAAGCTAGAGAAAAGAATAAGACCAGGGTGTGGTGTCTTTTTTTCGTTTTCTTTTGGATACTCTCTAGATCTGGGTAGCTAGGAAATAATTAAGGAGATCGAGTTCTACATGCAGTGCAGGGACTCGGTCCGAGATGGAATGCAGGATTCCAAATCGGTTCCTTGCGAGATGATGGCTAGAAAAACGGAGGAGAGATGCTACCATGCATTTTTCAGACACGAGTCGTGAGTGCATGGTGCACACTTATTCCTCAGAATCTCACAATTATCAAATTGTACGTAATAGCGCATCAAATAGGTTAAATCTTAAGCCCCAAAGATAACAGAACGTATTAATTTTGTTAGACAATTATCCTTTGAATACTACTAAAGTTGTAATAATATTTCCTCACTTTATGTATAAAAGTTAACTACAATTGTCACAAAAATAAGAGTACTACTTATACAATTTTTAGGATAGATATGATTTATCTTACACGTGCTGTATCATTCCTTATGAACTTAATATTGAATTTACGTTTGTTCTGTTACATGATTAAGATATTTCAATCAGTTTCTGAAGTGTTGTTAATATATCATGAAATTAATTTACGATCATTTCCATCGCAAAAAAAAAGTTTAACTTGACTGATTTGAAAGCTGATAGATTACAAAATACAGCCACAAAGCTCAAGGGGAAAATAGACTTGATCACAGAGCTGAGGAGAAAAAGACAGAGTGGACAGGTTATCATCATTTGAGGTGTTATTTAAGAACATATTTCACATAAGAAAGTTTTTATTATCCTTGAAAGGTATCGGTACTAAAAGGTACTAAGAATTTATATATAATTTAATGGTGAGTAGTGATACTTCTAATAACTTTCGAGAACAGTGAAAAATCTTTTCACATAATTATTCCTTCAACCAGAGCAAGCAAAGGACATTGGGCGGGTTCGTTTTTACTTACAGCTTATGCTTATGTACTGTAGCTATAATAGATTTTTCAAAAACAGTGCATTTTTTGAGGCGAGGTCCAAAGTTCAATTATAGTAAAAAGTGTACTGAGTTCAGCTATACTAGCAAAAAATCACATGTGACTATTTTTCTATACATACTGCCTCTCACGAACAGACTATAATTAAAAATCCACAGCTATAACCTATACACCTCAGCTTAAAAGAACCAACCCATTATTCCCCTAACCCAACCAAGCCAAGGAAACGAGTCCTCTGTTTTGCCCTATGCCTGTGCAAATGTCATTCTCGCAATCACCGATTATAGTAGCACAAATGATGGTTTCCTTTCTTTTTCTTTTTCAAAGATCAAATCATGAATACCCATTTTTTCTTTTTCAAAGATCAAATCATGTATAGCCATCACGTGAGCTGCTCGGATGGCCTGTCGGCCTCTCCAAGAATATTTTTAAATAATCTATTTTATTTAAAAATTATAGTAATATACTTCCATTTTTTCTTTTATACTAATAATCCTCTATCGCTCCACTATTGAGTGACTTTGACTAGTCACCCAATGGTTACACGTCAAATGACCAAGTGGCCTACCAGTTGAGCGACTAGTCCCTTCGACCACTAGTTGCTCAACCATTGAATAACTTATCCCCTAGTCGCTCAACCGTTTGGCGACTATTTTGTTGGATCCCGGAGTAACGACTCAGAAGCCCTCTGTGTAAATCGCACTAGTCCAGGAACAGCTAGTGCACACAGTGATACAAAGATACATATCGAGCACAAATGACCAAGCAAATATATATTAAACAAAAGAGTATGGTCTTATGGCCAAGTCTTACATTAGGATTAAAGATAACACATAGAGAAAGTAACAGCGGAAACATAAAGATAAGCAGCGAAGCCCGACAGCTTGCCCACAGGCAGACGACTGTAAGACGCGTCCTACTCGTCCAAGTCCTCACCGTAGTCGAAGTCATCCTCCTCTGAGATGCGATGGTAAGGTGAGTACAAACTTGTACTCTGCAAATCACACGGAGAATGCAACTTAATGATAAAAGCATTAATGGAAAGCTTATATGGTTAATTTGCACAGAACATAATTAAAGAAATATAGTAAGTAGATTGAAAATGCTGAATTTAATATAATATGTAAAAACAGTACATGTAAACAAAATTAATATCGTTAGTGCAGGCTCCGACCAAAACTAACCTAACCGCGGGCATCCCACCCAGACCATCCTTTCCAAAAGACTTCGTATGAATTCTATTCATCCACACGTTTCCAACCACTCTTGGATTCCATCCATCCACAAGGTTCTCGAAAACCATTTTTAAGAAAACAAAATCTAATCCATGAAAAACTTTACTCAGCTTACCCGTGACCGTAGGCACGGCTATCCAGGGATAGATTATACGCTCTGCAGAGGTTATACAACTTTACCCACAAGACATGATCATCCCGGATTGCCACGCGAATTACACACTTCCTTAGGTGTGTGATGAGGAGATCATGATAAGGCCTTTACAATGCAAAGCCTTCAACCTAGCTAAGCCAACTCTAAGGTTTTATCCCAGTATGGAATCCACCATACCGGGACCCCCTCTTGAGCCGAGTGAGACTTCTCATGGCCTACGCCATGCTCACTTTCAACCTACAAATTAACACAGATTGGGACTCGCAAATTATTCAGTCAGGACTGTCCCATACCAGCCTTGTGGTAGTACGATAGGGCTTTGCAACAGTAGCTCACAGACCGATCCTTAGTTGACTTAGGCTCAATCACATACCCCTGTAACACTGTGTCTCCGAACAACAGTGCATGCCTGCACCCACCACCTAACCATTAGCCTAGGTCTAATCCAGGTTTTATATTTTATTTTGACATAATTTTTTAACTCTTCTTGACTCACCGAAGTCAAGAATACATTTCAAAACTTTATCATTTTATGTGAAAAACTCGCCATTTTATGTGAAAGGTATCCCAACCCATAGTTATTTCTAAGCAAGATTAAGCATTTGCTAACCATAAAGTCTCTAGCCATACTAGTGTACCAACTAGAGTTTTAATCTAGGGTGACAAGGTATCAAAGAATTTCAATGTCAATGGAGGTATTAACAAGTAGGCAATAACTAACTTTAAAATTGAATTGAATTACATTGGATAAAAATATGCATGTAGAATAATTTAAAACAAAATAAATTTTAATTTGAAATTTTGATTCAACATGATCAAGGTGTGTGACTTGCCTTGCTCTGCAGTGGAGTGAGAGTCGTCGTCGAAGAAATCTCCCGAATCATCGTAGTCTACACGTGAAAATAACCCACTAAATTTAAATAAATTCACAATAAATTCAAAACAACTTCAAATAAGTGAAATTAGGTCAGAAATGGATAGAGAGGAATTTTTGTTGAATTTAGAAATTTTAATGGGCTCAATCGGAGTTAGGATGAAGAAAACGGGTTCTCAGAAGTTTAAAATTAGAGAAAATGAGTAAACTAGATTTTTTGAATTATTTTTCTAAAGGAAATTTGATTTATGGCGTCAGCAGGAATTAATGGAATTACTTTTCTAAAGAAAAATCAGACTTATGGCGTCATGCTGGCATTAGCCTTGGGAATATTCGGACAGGAGGCTATCACGTGGGCCCCAGGTCTATGGACCGGGTCCACGGGCGAGGGTGATGGGCAAGGTGGCATGGGGCTGAGGTGGCACTGACGGGGCAAGGAGGTGCCGAGGTGGTGGCCACCGGGCGCCAGATGGCAGCCTCGTCAGGAGATCGTGGCGCTCGGGGACCACAGCTCGCCAGTGATCGGCGGCGCGGCGGCCAGTGGCGAGAGTCGGAACGGGGAGAGGAGGCTGCAGGGATCTCAGTGCTACCTGATGCGGAGCTCAGCGAGCACAGGAGATGGCCGGCGACGAGCGAAGAGCGGCGGCGGCGTTCGGGTGGTGGCAGAGACGGCGCTCCAGCGGCGCTCGAACCCGGGGAAGTGGCTCACAGGCCTTGCGGGGAGGCGAGAAAACCAAGGACAGCGACGACATGGCTTGGACCTGGCTGAGGTGGTAGCGATTTCTCGCCGATGTTCGGGACGGCGGCAGAGATGGGGAAGCACGGCGCAGCGGCGTTCGGGCGCATGGGAAGGGAGGAGGAGGCGGTGTAACAGCCCTGCAGTTTATTTCAAAAATTTTAGTAAAAAAATTTAAAAGTTATTTTAATTTAAAATAAAATCAAGTGTTCTTTGTTTGCTTGAATTTTTGGAGATTTGATTTGTTTGTTTTCAGTTTTTTAAAAAAAGCTTTTCTTTTGAAAACTAGTTTAAGTAAAAGAAAAAACTATTTTTAATAAAGAGTATTTTGAATTTCTATAAAAAAAATTCTATTTTGAATTAAGTATTTTAAAAGCATTTGACTTTTATCAGGATTTTCTTTGCTTTTCTGGCATTTAAAAATAAATTTTAAAGCTAAAAAAATAGTTTCATACAAATTAAAAGACTAACTTTAAGTTGAAAATATTTTTCCTAAGTCTAAAACATTCCCAGGAATTTCTGTGAATTTTTTTTCTAGAATTTTTAGACATTATTTCCCATTTTCTAAGTTATTTTTTAAACCTTCTTAATGTTTCTGAAAATCTAAATCAAATTTAATCCTCAACCTCTCTCCTCGGCCAACACGTGTCACTCCCTGATTCAATCCATCCTCGCCTGGTTTAATCTCAGCCACCCGCCTTCACTTACCCCTTCGTTTCAATCCGATGGCCCTGATCTTCTCTATGCGCCGCGTCGCTCATCCGACCGTCCGTGCTATCTCCTCTCTCTTCTCACTCGCCAACAGCCCGACCCTGCCTGTCAGTTTCTTCTTTCTCCTTGTCTTCTTCAACCTTCCACCACCGCCATTGATGCCCCACCCGAGCTCTTAAATTTGGCAGTTTCTTCTCATTAGCCTGAGCATTTGCTACAATTAAAAGCCTAATCACTCCTGCATTCAACCTCCACCATTTCCCCACTTTAAACCCCGCTTACCTCCTTCTTTACTCGCCTTTGCACTAACCTTAACTTCGGACAGCTGTTCGTCGCTTCCACCTTCGCCAGGCCCGTGAGCACATCCCCACCCCTCCACCGAGTGAATCCACCGCCAAAGAGCCCCGCCGCCAACGCCCTCACTCTGCCGCCCCTCATCCTCGTCGAGCGTTCCCGAGCGTCGCGCCAAGGTGCACTAAACTCGCCATGTCCTCCTCCCTCTCGCGCACCTCTCGCCGACCCCAGCAGCGCCACCATCCGCCAATGCTCTCAGTCCCCGTGTGCCACCTCAGCAGCCCTGAGTCACGCAAGCGCTACGCCAACTGTGTGCCATCTCAGTCTTCTCCCCGGTCCATGGAACCAGTCCACAAAAGCCGGTCCCACCTGTCAGTGAATAAAACCCTTGTTCTGTTGAAAAATAATTCGGCCAGAAAATCAAAATCTCTGCTGACGTCACCCTGACATATAAATCCCTTTTCCAACAGAAAAATAATTCCTCTGAAAAATCATTTCCCTTGATTACATCATAATCTGGTTTTTCTGTCCAAAAATAATTCTAGAAAATCAGTTTATTCTTTTTATCTCCTTTCAAACTTCCAAAAGCTCGTATTTCTTCATTTTAACTCCAATTGAGCCCATTTAAAATTATAAATTCTTATAAAATTCTAATCTATCCATTTCTATCCTCTTTTTAAATTTTTGGAATTTGTGAATTTATTTGAATTAAATTAAAGCTTAGAAAGTAAAAATATTTTAAAAGGTTAAAATATACTTTAAATAAATCCGAAATTATTTTATTTAGTATTTTCGTTTTCCAAGAATTTTTTTGGAATTTTCGCGATTTTTTTTCGAATTTATTTTTTTTTGGAAAGATATTATTTTTTATTCATGTTTTCTCTCTCCTCCCTTCTCCATTGCATGCGTCCGTTCATTTCCGTCCAGAGAAGCTGCCGCTATGGCCGTTTCTTTGAGCTTTGAATCCTCATGCATTTCTTCATTATTTTTCGTGCAATCAAGTGCATTCACTTCCTCTCCTGAAGACTCCTCCATTCCCAACCGTTTCTCTCCACCTTTATGTGCATTTACACGAAAATGAAACCGTTGCTCTAAAAGACATCGTCGTTTGATCTCCCTCTCCCGTCCACCTCCACGCCTATAAAAGGGAGCACCGGGTGCCCCTCTTCACCCTTAGTCACCTCCAAAAATCTCAGGTCTTCTTTCCCTTTCTTCTCTCCGCAATCGCCATTTTTCTTTTGTCAACCGAACGGCGTTCATCAGCCGTTTGCGCCTCCTACAGTGGAGTTCCGCCACTTTTGACCACATCACCGGCTTCGTCTTTACGCGTTCTACACAGTGCTTCCCTCGCCTTCACCGGAGCTTCGCCGGACCATCATGGCCAAACCGCGCCGTCGCTTCTCTCCTCGCTGCGAGCCGACCGTGCATATTCCACCATAACCGAGGTGAGCATTATGTTCCCCGCATTCTCCTCTTCGTTTCGCCACAAACCCCACTTGCTAACTCCTCTCCGTTTGCCCGGAACGCCGATGTCAACCCACCGGTCGCTCAATGTCTTCTCCGTCGCGTTCCGCCACCATCCGATGTCCTTTGGCCGAGCCGTTTGCACCATTGAGTGTACCTCGATGTGTTCTACATCGTGCTTCCATTGCCATCACCTAAAAATTCCCCGAGTCCTCATCGACCTTGTCGAGCCAGACACTGAAACTGTGCCTTCGCGCGTACACCCCTTTTTTGGTAAGCGCTTTGATTTTTGTTCGCGTCATATCGTGTCCTAGCCTATAAGAAATTTTTCTACCATTTTGTTTAATTTTTAGTGGAGCCAATTGTCAGGAATTGAACTTTCTGCGGAAATATCCGTGTTGACTTCCCGACATCGATTCGTCGCCTCCGGTAAGCTTTAGCCCATGCCGTAATTTTTCTTAGAATTGCCCGCGTTCTACGCCATGCTCTCTTCCTTTTCCCCAAAAAGCCTCCACAAATTTTCGCCTCCGACGCCTCGCCATGGCCGCCAATAGCATCTTGTGTCCCCATCTATCCAGTAGAGTTTTCCCCAATCCATTCGCATCATATTGTGCCAAACCATCCCAGTAGTTACCTTCCAAGTGGTTTTAGATTCGCTTCACCGAGCACCAAGATATTAAGTTTTTCCTTTCTCTCTACCGTCGCCGTTCAAACATCGATGGTATCGTCTCTGTTCCTCGCCGTCGTACCCGTGTAACCACCTTCGCCTCATCGCCAGTATTCCATTTTGCCCATTTGCTAGCCACCTCGTACCCTACCGCCATAATACTTTTCAAAAAGTAATTCTCAGATGTTGTTATCATTTCATGTGATGTCCAAACTTCCAAATATTTGTTCTCCCTCATATAAACTCCGAATCCGTTGATTCGTTCTCCTAAATTCATCTGAAATCATAATCTATCTGCCAGTATATATTTTATAATTTTTGGATTTTATTTGGATTTTATTTGAATTTATTTTGTTTGATTCTTCGCGTGTAGACTACGAATATTCTGGAGAGTTCGATTTTGACGATTCGTAGCATCATGTCTTCGAGCAAGGCAAGTTACACCTTTGATCATGTTGCTCCCACTAATTTAAATTATTTATGTTGTTTTCAAAATTATTATGCATGCGTACTTTAATTCAATCTAGTTTAAATTCGATTTAAATTCTAGTTATGCCCATCTCCTTTGTATATGGCCAAATTGGACATTGAAAAAACATGCCTTGTCACCCTAGATGAAAACCTAGTTAGTACATTAGTATTAACTGGGAATTTTATAGAAATGCTTAGCCATACTTAGAATGATTTCGGTTGGGATACCTTTTTCACATAAAATGATATGCTTTTGAAATGTATTCTTGACTTTGGTGAGTCAAGAAAGATTATGAAATGTTTCCAAACAAAATATAAAAACTTGGTTTTAGATTTAGGCAAATGGTTAGAGTGGTGGGTGCTTGCTGGCATGCATTGTTGTTCGGTGACACAATGTTGATTGCTAGGCACAAGGGGTATGTGGTTGGTGCTTAAGTCAAGTTAAGGACCGGTCTGTGAGCTACTATTGCAAATCCCTATCGTACTACCACAAGTCTAGTATGGGACTGACCTGACTGAATAATTTGTGAAGTTCTGACTTAATCTCGCTATAGGCTGAATGTGAGCGCGGCGTAGGCCGTGAGAAGTCTCACATGGCACAAGAGGGGGCTCCAACATGTGGATTCATGTTGTGGTGAAACCATAGTGAAGGTGTGATTATGTTGACAATGGATCATTGTAAAGGCCTTGTCATGATCTCCTGGCCACACACCTAAGGAAGTGTGTTAATCCGGTGGCAAAAAGGGATGATCATGTCTTGTGGGTAAAGCTGTACAACCTCTGCAGAGTGTATAATCTATCCTGGATAGCCGTGCCCACGGTCATGGGCAAGCTGAGTGAAGTTTTTCACGAATTAGACTTTGTTTTTCAAAATGGTTTATGAAAACCTTATGGATGGATGGATGGAATCCATATGAGATCTTTTTGGAAAAGACGGTCCGGGTGGGATGCCCGTAGATAGGTTGGTGTTTGGTCGGAGCCTGCACTAACGATATTATTTTAGTTAAAAGAATGTTTTACATATTGTATCAAATTCAGCTTTTGAATCTACTTACAGTATTTACTTCAATTTCGCTTTATGCTCAACTAACCTTACTATGCCTTCCTTTGTTAATCCATATGCATGCATTAACTCTGTTAAACCTCCTGGTGTAACTTGTGGAGTACTTTATGTGCTCAGGTTGCTCAATTCATCATTTTTCAGAAAACAGCTTCGACTTCCGTGAGGATCAGAACGTACAGGCCGCGTCTTACGGTCGTTTGCCTGTGGGCAGGCTCAGTGGGCTTCTTTCGCTTTGGTTTATTTCTTCCGCTGCTTGTATTTAATTTTGGCTTATGCGCCGTTGATGTAAACTTTGGCCATCAGGCCCATATTCCGTTAAATAAAGTTTGTCATTATGCATGATATTTGTCTTTGTTATCACTGTGTGCACTTGCTGATCCTGAACTAGTGCGATTTACACAGAGGGTTCTGGAGTTGTTGCTCCGGGATCCGACAGGGGGGGCTGGTGTGGAGTGGGGAACGGTGATGCTCGGGGGTCCCTTTTATAGGTTCGAGGGGGAGGGAGGAGGACGGAATTCCTCGCCGGAGGTGGGGGAGGTGGGTGGCGGTTACAGGAGATCGTGCAGCGTGGGGGAGAGGGGAAAATGGGGGGAGGTGGGGTGTGGAGTGTGCGGGAGTGGGACTGGGGGCGTGACCGGAGAGAGCGGAGGCAATTGCGGAGGCGGATGCGGCGCGAGGAAGGAGACAGGTGCGAGGAAGGAGACGACGGCCTGATAGGCGGGCCCGCGGTGTAGCGAGAAAGAGGAGAGGGGCAGCTGACGGGTGGGTCAGGGAGAGAAAGAGAGGGGCACGGGTGGCCGAGATCGTGCCACGGGGAAGAGGAGAAGATCGGGCAGCTGACGGGTTTAAGTGAAAAGGGACGGCGGGGATGCCATGCGGAGACGTGGCCGAGATCATTGTAACAGCCCAGATTTTTCTTAAAATAAAAATAAATAAATAAATAAAAATTAATTAAAATAACATATAAATTAAAATAAGTATATTTGTGCCTAAATTTTAAATTTGGATTTGCCCTGAATTTCGGTTTTGGAAAAAGATGGATTTAAAAAATATTTTAAGTGAAAACCTAAAAAGAATTACTAAATAAAATAATATTTTGATTGTCTATAAACATCCTACTTTAAATTAATTATTTGGATTTATTTGGCTCTTGTTTGGTTTTTTCTGAGTTTTCTGGAGTTTAAAAGCTATTTTAAATTAAAAAGTATTTTAAGTATGAAAATTGAAAAACCAACATTAGTTGGAAATATTTTTAATAAGTCCACCATGTCTCCAGGAGGTTCTCTGAATTTTTCTGGAAATTTTGGAGTTTATTTCATATTTTTCTGAGGCTTAATGGAATTCCTAGCCTTTTCTGAAAACTTAAAACCAGAAAATAAAAATAAAAATCCCTCTCCCTTCCTCCGACCGCCACTTGGACGGCCTGGATCCGCCCGCAAACCCGCCTCCCCCTCCTCCTGGGCTGACACGTGGCCGGCCCGATCCGCGCCACGCCACCCCGCTCACCCCATCCGGCCGTCCACCCCTCCATTTCCCCATCGCCCTCGAATTTTCATCCGGCTGCCCATGTTTCCCCTCCCTCCCGCTCTCACCGACAGCCGGCCCCACCTGTCGGGTCCTCCTCCTACCTCCGGCCGCGCCCTCCTCTCTCCTCCCGCACCCGCCGCCGCCCGCAACCGCCGCCTCCGCCTGACCCGGTCGCCACCCCCACTTCCCAGCGCCCAACCGCCGCCCGCCCTCCCCACTCCTCCACCTCCTCTCCCGCACGCCCGCGCCCCACGCGCCCACTCTTCCGTGCCAGCCTCCCGCAACCGCCGCCACGACCCCGCCCTCTCCAGCGAGGAATTCCCCCAGCCTCTCCCCCTCCCCGAGCCTAAAAATGGCACCCCGTCTCTGCCTCTCTTCGCTCATCCTCCCCTGCCATCCATCCCTCTCTCCCACCCTCTCCATCGCCGCCGCACTGAGTGCCGCCCGCTGCCGCCTCTGCCCGCTCGCCGACGGCCCATTCCCGGCCTTCCCCGGTAAGCCCCGAGCCACCCCCGGGACCGCCGCACCCTCCTCTCCCTCCTCCTCCCTTCGCCGGTCACCGCCGCCCGCCGGAGCACCGGTGAGCTCCCTTCCCCGAGCGCCACCGCCAGCTGCCCTGTCCACGTCGACTGTCGTGCCCGCGTGGCACACCACGTCGGCGCCACCGTAGCCCCCTCTGCACCCGTCAGCGCCAGCCCGTCACTCCGTGCCACCTCGCCACTTCCCCTCCTCCGTGGGCTCGGTCCATGGACCGAGGTCCACCTGTCAATGCCATGCCCCCAGTGCTGACGCCAGCATGGCGTAATAATTCGATTTTTCTGTAGGAAACAATTCGGCCGGAAATAGATTCTCTGCTGACATCATAATTCATATTTTCCTTTAGAAAAATAATTCCAAAAGTTCTGATTTTCCATTTTCTCTCTTTTCAAACTTCCCGGAGCCCGTTCTTCTTCGTCTTAACTCCGATCGAGCCCATTCAAATTTCAAAATTCATCAAAAATTCCCCTCTATCCATTTATAGCCTCAATTCAAATATTTGAAGTCAATTTGAATTTATTTTGAAATTATTTGAATTTGGTGGGTTATTTTCACGTGTAGACTTCGACGATTCGGGAAAATTCGATGACGAAGGTTTGAACCAAGTTGAAGAGCAAGGCAAGTCACACTCCTTGATCATGTTGATCCCAGTTTTCAAAATAAAATTATGTTGATTTAAATTATTCTGCATGCATATTTTTATTCAACGCATTTCAATTCAGTTTTAAATTTAGTTATTGCCCACTTGTTAATTCCTCCATTGATATTGAATTCCTCGATACCTTGTCACCCTAGAATCAAACCCTAGTTGATACACTAGTGTTGGCTAGAGAACTTAAATTAAATGCTTAGACTTGCTTAGTCATAATATTCGTTTTGGGTTATCTTTCCCATAAAATGATAAACCTTTCACATAAAATGATATACTTTTGGTATGTACTCTTGACTTTGGTGAGTCAAGGAGTGTTATGAAATATTTTGAAAATAAAATATAAAACCTGGTTTAGACTTAGGCAATTGGTTAGATTGGTGGGTGCAGGCATGCCCTGTTGGTTGGAGCCGCAGTGGTTGATTGTCGTGCACAGGGGTATGTGCTTGGGCCTGTCAGATTAAGGACCGGTCTGTGAGCTACTGTTGTAAAGCCCTAATCGTACTACCACATGGCTGGTATGGGACAACTCTGGCTGAATAATTTGCGAAGTCCCAACCTGAGTCAAGTCGTAGGTTGAAAGTGAGCGTGGTTGGTGCCATGTGAAGTCTCACTTGGGCGAGCGTGGTTAAGCCATGAGAAGTCTCGCCTAGGTTCAAGAGGGGGTCCCGGTCTGGTGGATTCCTTACTAGGGTGAAACCTTAGAGTTGGCTTGGCCAGGTTGAAGGCTTTGCATTGTAAAAGCCTTGTCACGACTCCTCGCCGCACACCTAAGGAAGTATGTAACCCGGTGGCAATATGGGATGATCGTGTCTTGTGGGTAAAGCTGTACAACCTCTGTAGAGTGTATAATCTATCCTGGGTAGCCGTGCCCACGGTCATGGGCATGCTGAGTAAAAGTTTTTCATGGATTAGACTTTGTTTTTCAAAATTAATTTTTGAAAACCTTATGGATGGATGGAATCCATGGGAGAAGGAAAACCTTGTGGGTGGATGGAACCCATGAGAGAGTTTGGAAGTTTGTGGATGGATGAAATCCACGAGTGATTGGAAACGTGTGGATGGATGGAATCCATACGTGATCTTTTGGAAAAGATGGTCCGGGTGGGATGCCCGTGGATAGGTTGGTGTATGGTCAGAGCCTGCACTGACGGTATTAATTTCAATTACAAGTATTGTTTTTACATACTGTATTAAATTCAGCATTTTCAATCTACTTACTGTATTTCATTAAATGCTATTTTATGCAAACTAACCCTATAAGCCTTCCATTGAAGCCATTATCATTATGTTGCATTTCTCCGTGTAATTTGCGGAGTACAAGTTTGTACTCACCTTGCAATCTCCATACAGAGCAAGATGACGTCAACTACGGTGAAGATCTGGACGAGTAGGCTGCGTCTTACTGTCGTTTGCCTGTGGGCAGGCTTGGGCTTCGCTATTTATCAGTTTACTTCCGCAGTTCTTTGTTTTATTTATCTTTGCCAATGGGCGTTGATGTAAGACTTGGCCATAAGGCCGTATCCTTTATTTAATATATTAAGTCATTTGTGCTTGGTAATTATGTTTGTTGTTACTGTGTGCAATAGCTGATCCTGGACTAGTGCGATTTACACAGAGGATCCAGGAGTCGTTACTCTGGGTTTCGACACTGGTGCCTAGTCGAAGTAGACACTCGAGCGCTCCGTCCCCTACCCTTCGAAGTGCTGGCAGTGGAGCTGGCGCCTAGTCGAAGTAGATGCTCGAGCGCTCTGTCCCCTACCTTTCGAGGTGGTGGCAGCGGAGCTGACGCCTAGTCGAAGTAGATGCTCGAGCGCATCGCGTGTCTTATTTATACTCCGTAGAGTGTGTGCAGGGACGACATCCGCACGCCTTATTTATACTCCATAGAGTGCACAGGGACAACCTCCGCGTCTTGTTTATACTCCGTAGAGTGCGCAGGGATAACCTTCGTGTCTTTTTTATACTCCGGAGAGTACGCGTAGGGACAACATCCGCGTCTTTTTTATACTCCGGAGAGTACGCGTAGCGACAACATCCACGCGTGCGCGGGAACAACATCTGTGCCTTTTTTTATACTTCGAAGAGTACGCGTAGGGACAACATCCACGCGTTCGCGGGAACAACATCCGCGTCTTTTTTCTATACTCCGGAGTGTACGCGTAGGGACAACATCCACGCGTGCACGGGAACAACATCCACGTCCTTTTTTATACTCCCGAGAGTACGCTTAGTGACAACATCCACGCGTGCGCAGGAATAACATCCGTGTCTGTTTTTATACTCCGGAGAGTGCGTGTGGAGGTGCGCCTTTGCGTAGGATGAGACAGTTTTGCAGACGATTGCCTTTATTAATCTCCCGTTTGCGTGGGCGAGCGTCTTACAACAGGCGGGGTGCTAGCCTTGCTACAGGCTTTCCTTTGGCCCTAGACATAGTACCGCCGCATCCTGTTTTATTCCATGTGTGGCGAAGTGTCTGCCCTTCCAACATTGCGAGGCGATAAGCATCGCGCTGCAAAGCTGCAACGACGATGTATGGGCCCTTCCACTTGGACTCCAGCTTGCCGACAGTCTCCGCATGGAGCGCCATTTTAAGGACGAGGTCTTCTGGCTGGAACTTCCGCGAGTATACTGTGCAATCACACGTGCGTGCCATTTGACGCGCGTACTTTGCGACGTGCTGGGTTGCACATATTCTCTCTCCATCAAGGAGGTCCAGGAACAATTGGCGCTCCTCTGCTGGCACCTGGACGAGGACCCTCCTCGAGCTAGCCTTCATTTCTTCGGGCGTCACTGCCTGATCACTGAAGAGGAGTTTGAACGGCGTGAATCCCGTCAGACGTGTCACCGTTGTGCAGAGAGACTAGAATACACTGTGGAGCTCGTCTGGCCACTTGCCCTTTGGCAACCAGACGAGGCGCTTCTTGACTCCGGCAGAGATGGCGCCATTCGCCTGCTCGACTGCTCCATTAGACTGTGGGTGCCCGACTGAAGCGAATCGGAGTGTGATGCCCATACTGTCACAGAACTCCTTGAATGGGGCGGAGTCAAATTACAAACCGTTGTCGATGGTGAGCTCCCTAGGTACTCCGAAGCGGCATATGATGTTCTGCTAGAGGAAGCGCTGCATGGCCGCAGAGGTTATCTTGGCTAGAGCGACAGCCTCCGACCACCTGGAGAAATACTCCAAGGCGACTACCGCAAGCCGAAGGTCTCCAGGGGCCCGGGGAAGTGGCCCCACGACGTCGATGCCCCAGCATGCCAGTGGCCAGACTGGGGGAATGGGCTGCAAGCTCGCCGGGGGTCTGCGGATGACCCGCCCCATCCATTGGCAGCCTTAACACCGGTGCACGAGGTTTTGGGCGTCGGCAACAGCGGTTGGCCAGTAGAAGCCTTGCCTGAATGCCTTGCTAACTAGCGACCTCGGCACCAGGTGCGAGCCACAGAGCCCCGCATGAATCTCCACAAGGAGGCTCTTTCCCTCATCGCGCAAAAGGCATCACAGGAGCGGGGCGCAGACTCCCTTTTTGTAGAGTACACCGTTGAGCAGCTGGAAGGACCTGGTGCAATGTTGTAGGCGTTGGAGCTCCAGGGGGTCATCTGGCTCCGCGATGCCCTGCAAGAAACCGTAGATGGGCTCCCGCCAGTCGCCCTGCCGTGCAATTTGGTGGACGAGGGCCGCATCGCGGTTGTCTTGAGCGATGGCTACCGCGGGTAGGACTTCGTAGAATGCTCCTTCAGGAAGGGGAAGCTGTTGGCTGGCGGCCTTCGCGAGGACATCGGCTTGTTCATTATCCGCATGAGGGAAGGCCTTAACTGTGACACCCAGGAAGTGTCGCTCCTTCGCTCTTACGGCTACCAGGTACTTGGCCAGCTCAGGGTCCTTGGCTTGGTAGGATTTGTCGACGTGGCCCGCTACCAGCCGTGAGTCGGTGCGGACAAGGACCCGTCGTGCGCCAAGAGCCTTGAGCTTGGTGAGGCCAAAGAGCAGTGCCTCGTATTCGGCCGTGTTATTGGTGGCTAGGAATCCGAGGCGCGCCGAGTACAGCGGGTGGTGCCCCTCCAGCGTGGTAACCACTGCACCCACTCCAGCACCCAAAGCGCCGTAAGCTCTATCGGTGTTGAGCATCCACACCGGGTCCTCTAGCTGTTGGACATGCTGGGCCGGCGGGGTCCATTCCACGAGGAAGTCCACGAGGACCTGGGATTTGATTGCCATTCGCGAGGCGTATGTCAAAGAGAACGGCGCAAACTCGGCGCCCACTTGCCAATGCGCCCCGTAGACTCCTTGTTATGTAGCATCTCCGCCAGAGCGAATGAGGATGGCATCGTGATCGGATGGGCCAAGAAGTAATGCCGGAGCTTCCTCGAGGCCATGATCAGTGCGTATGCCAACTTCTCAAGCTCCGTATACCGCATCTTGGTGCCCTAGAGGGCTTCGGAGATGAAGTATATAGGGTACTGAAGGGCATCCTCCTCGAGGACAAGGACGGCGCTGACCGCGGTTGTTGTCGTGGCAAGGTAAAGGAGGAGGGGAGCCTCTGGCGCTGGGGCGACCAAAGTGGGGAGGCTTGTGAGGTGCCTCTTGAGGTCGTCGAAGGCCTTCGTGCAGTCATTGTCCCAGTGAAACCCGTCACATCCGTGAAGGGTCTTGAAGAATGGCAGGCCTTGCTCCGCTGCCCTAGATAGGAAGCAGCTCAGCGTGGCCATGCGGCCAGCGAGCCTCTAGCCACCCTTGTCGTCTTAGGTGGCTCCATAGCGAGGATCACATCGACTTTGTCAGGGTTCGCCTGGATGCCACGTCCGGACATGAGGAAGCACAAGAGCTTGCCTGCTTGCACGCCAAAGACACACTTGTCCGGATTGAGCTTGATGCCTGCTCTCCTAAGGTTGTTGAAGGTCTCTTGGAGATCCTGACCATGGGAGATGAGCTGCCTGGTTTTGACGACTACGTCGTCGACGTAAACCTCCACGTTCCTCCAGAGCTGGGAGGCCAGCGCTAGCCCGATGAGGCGGGTGAAAGTCGCCCCTGCATTCTTCAGGCCGAAGGGCATCCTGACAAAGCAGAATGTCCCAATTAGCGTGATGAAGCTGGTCTTGTTCTCGTCGTCCTTGGCCATGTAGATCTGGTGGTAGCCGGAGTATGCATCCAGGAAGCTCATAAGCTTGCACCCCGCTGTGGCATCCACCAGCTGATCTATGCATAGCAAGGGGTAGTCGTCCTTTGGGCACGCCTTGTTAAGGGCGGTAAAGTCGATGCACATACGCCAGGCGCCGCTGGACTTTTTAACCAGCACCGGGTTGGCAAGCCAATCCGGATGTTGAACCTCGCGGATGAATCCGGCCTAGAGAAGCTTCGTCACCTCCATCTTAGCTGCTTGCTACCGGTCGATGGACATGCGTCGAAGCCTCTGCTTGACTGCTTTGGCGTCGGGGCGGACTGCTAGGTTGTGCTCAATAAGGGCGCGGTCCACGCCCTTAATGTCTTCCGGGGTGTTTGCGGAGCTGCCTCCATCGACCATGAAGTGTTTCACATCATATCCTGCGATGGCGACCTGGATGACCAGGGGGTCCTGGTGAGGAAACTCTACACCCTCGGCATCGGCAAGCATGAAGGTAATCTGGCGCTGCGCCTAGGCTGGCGGTGCCTACGCCGAGAACTCCCGTGCGGAGCCCCCGGAGATGACGTTTATGATTCGCCGCTGGGCTGCCTCTGGAGCTTGCATTTGCAGGGGGCCCTCCTGGGGCTGTTGTACATGGGCTATGGCGGGGGGCATTGCTGCCAGGGTTCTGTCTCTGCCAGCATGCTGACGCAGCACTGCGATGGCAGTGCACGCCCACGTGAAATGGTTGCCACAGCCGTGCACCTCGCACTACATGCCATAGCCTTGGCTCTCCTGCTCTGTGCAGGGCTTATCATCCTGTGCACGGCCGCGTCCCCGCCCCCGGCCTCCGCGGCACTGCTCGCGAAGAGCGGGGGCGGCGTCCTCAGAGGTGCCCTCTATGTCGAAGACATACCGGGCTTTCTAGAGTCTGCATTGGCTACGCTTGGGCTTGGGGTTGCCGCTCATCGCACCCTGACTGTACTTGGCATCCTTGCGCTCAGAGGCGCCTTTCAGGGGGTCGCCCCTGCCAATGGGTCTCCTTTTTGCGATGAGTCCTCCGCCTGACTGGTGTCAGAGTCATCGCCCTTGCGCCTCCGCGCGTCCTCCTCCGCCCGCTCATACTCTTCCATCTTGTCGAAGAGCTTCACAGCCGTCTTAATTGGCTTGCACGCATTGTACACAGCCAACGGCCCCGGGCGGAGGCCCTGCACAGCTGCGTTGATAATAGTTGTCTCGTTGACATCTTTAACTTGGCAGCGTACCTTAGAAAAACACTTGAAGTACTCCCATAGTTTCTCCGAGGTTTTCTGCTTGACGGCGAAGAGCTGATCCGCGTCAACGCGCTTGACGTAGTTCCCTCGGAAGTTGTTGTAGAGATGGTCGCGGATCTATTCCCACGCGTAGATGGAGTTTGGCTCTATGGTGAAAAACCAAGAGAGCGCCACTCCCTGCATCGCGAGGGGGAGCCTCTTCTATGGCAGTCTCATACACGCGCACGAACTCCCGAGGGTCTGTGTCGCCCTTGTATGGCTCGATGGCGTGGGGAACCTGAAGCCCTCCGGCCATGCCGATTGCTGCAGGCCCACGGAGAGGAGGGACGCCGGATCCACGCACCGCAGCAGGACGCGACTCGAGGTAGGGACCTCGCGGTTGTCTTCCCGCTCTGGCGTGGGCTCCGGTGTGGCCATCAGTGGGATCTAGTGGCTCCGAGCCTCTTGCATGTCCCGCATGGCTCCGCGGAGGTCCGGGGCTATTGGCGCGCCTAGTTGCACCGTCGGGGCGACAGTAACCATGGCCTGCACTCCAGGGTTACCCAATGCGCTGGTGCAGTGGACTTTGGGGTCGATTACGAGGCCGACGTGGTCGCCAAAGCCGCTCGCTGCCCCCGCACCGGATGTAGGGACGGTGGCCGTGCCGGCGCGAGCATCGGCGTTACCGCTCTCGACAACCCAGTCGGCGCTGCCGGCGTCGATCGTCGCGCCAGCAGTTGGGTCGATCGTCGCGTGCGGGGCGGGGTCGATCGTCACGCCATGAGCGTCGATGTTCGTAGCTGCCGCGCTCGTGCTGACATCCATGCTCACGACTACCGACGCCGAAGCTCTAGTGTTGATGCGAGGCTCCGTCGCGCCCCTCTTCTTTTTCTCCACCGCCGATGATGAAGCTTTCTTTGGTGCCATTCTTCTTCAGATCTTGGAGCTTGCTCTTGCCTTCCCCACGGACGGCGCCAACCGTTGTGGTTACAGACCAAACAGAGAGAGAGTGGTATGATAGTGGAGAGTTCAGTGAGCAATGCTTGGGGCTTCCCCCATGGCCTGGATGGCATATATATCACATGGGGAGTGTTTTACAATTATGCCCTTACACTCAAGTATCCCCCTCATGGGCATTTATGTCATTATACATGTCCCATTTTGGGCCTTACAACCTTCTAACAGGCCGGCTGGGCTTAGGTGGGGACCACCCTTACAACAGTTACACTTACTCACTTCAGGTATTTTGGGGGCGAAGGTCACTTCTACTCCAACATCATTTGTGAGAGTAATGGACCGGGTAGCACAGTCTATTTGGCCTTTATTTTTGGACAACCAATCCATACCAAGGATAACATCTAAACCATGAGAGTCTAGGATGATCAACTCAGCTAGGAAAGGCACTCCTATGAGCAACTCCACTTTTGGACACAAAGTCCTGGCTCTCATTTCTGCTCCTAGGGATTGGACTAGCATAGGACTGCTAAGAGGAATGGATCCCAGCTCATTTCGAATCGCAAAAGCTTTGGAAATGAATGAATGGGAAGCTCCCGAATCAAACAAAACTGATGTCGGGGTTGAGTTTACCAAGAACTTACCCAACACAACGTCCGGGGAGGCTTGAGCTTCCTCTATTGTGACATGGTTCACACGTCCCTTGATGAAATTTTGAGGCTTCTTAAATGCTACCCCTGAGTTCTGTCCTCCTGAGGATCCTGTACCTGCATTGTCTTGCAGCTTCTTGGGGCAAGACATGGCAAAGTGCCCCATTTCCTTGTAATAGAAACAAGTCACTCCATCGACCAGGGTTGGGTTCTTTTGAGCTGCCCCATTGGAAGGAGGCACACGGATTGTCTGTGATGCCGGGCAGTTTGCTTGAGGGATCGGGTGCTGGAAGGCTGGCCTGGAGCTGCTGGGAGATGACAGGGTGTTTTGGGGTTTGGGGAAACCACTGGAGTGGGCCTTCTGGGTAGCCATCTTCCACTTGCGATTTTCCATCTCCACATGTTTGCCCTCCTGGCGAATTGCCTTACTGACCAACTGATGAAAGTCGGCATAGTCATTGGAGAGGAGCTGTATGGAGATACTATCGTTGAGGCCTTCAAAAAACCTTTCCTGCTTGGCCTTGTCTGTGGCAACATCTTCGGGTGCATATCATGCCAACTGGTTGAACCTCTAGAGGTACTCGCTCACGGTACGTCCTCCCTGGTGCAAGGCTCGAAACTTCTTCTTCAAGGTGACAATGCCAGCTGGCATGTGGGCTTTGCGGAACTGTCGGACAAACTCTGCCCATGAGATGGCCTGTGTGTTGGGATGCGAAATAGAGAAAACATCCCACCACTCTAAAGCAGGTCCATGCAGTTGATGAGAAGCGAAGATGACTCGCTCTCGGTCACTGCACTGCAGGAGATCCAATTTCTTGCCGACGGCTCGGAGCCAGTCATCTGCATCCATAGGCTCGGGGCTGCTTGAAAAGGTTGGTGTAACATCCTGATTTTCAGAGCCTTTTTGAAGCTTTTAAAATAAAATTCACCATTTGAATTTTTCTGGAATTAATTAAAGCTTAAATGGAATTTTTATGAATTAAAAGGATTTAATATGATTAATTTGAACATGAACATTTGCCAGAATTTATTTTATTTGAGTTCTTTGTGTCTCAAGGAATTTATTGGAATTTTTCTGGATTTTTATGGATTTATTTGCTATTTTCTAGAGCTCAAAAGAATTTATTTGAATTTCTGAAAAAGAAAAAGAAAAGAAAATCCCAACCGGCCAGTGGGCCGAAACCCACCAGCCGGCCCAGCCCAGCAGGCCGCCAGCCCGCACCGCCCCGCCGTGCCACGCGTCGCACATCGGTGCCGCGCACGCGCCCGCCTTGCCCCTGCCGATGGTCGACGCGTGTCGCCATCCCGGCCGCCCGCTCACGCCCGTGCGCCATCCTCGCCGCTCGCTCGGAGCCACTGACAGGTGGGGCCCACCTGTCAGGGTCCTCGTCTCCGAGCAGGACTCTCCCTCCCGTGTCCGGCCCGGACTCCGCCCGCCGCCGCCGTCTCCGCCGCGGACTCTTCGCCGCACCCGACACGGTCGCCTCGGTGTCCGCGTATAAAAGCCGGCCGACCCCTCGGTTTCCCTCGTCCCTCGAGCCGCCGCCACCGCCGCCGCCCACCGCCGCCGACGCCCGTGCGTTCGTCCCCGCCGGAGTTCGCCGTTGTGCGCCGCCGTCTGCCGTCGTCGTCGCTCGCTGTCTTCGCCGCCGGAGCTCGCCGCCGGTGAGTCCCGCCGCCGCCTCAGTCGCCGCCGGCCAGACCCCGCCGCCGTCCCAGACCCGCCGGCCAGCCGTCGCCGCCGCCCGGCCATCGCCGCGGACGCACCCGCGCCTCGCCGCCGCATCGGCCGCTCCGTCCGCGCCGCCTCGGTCCCCGCGCCGCCACGCCAGCAGCGCCCGCCGCTTCACCTTTCCGTGTACCCAATCCACCGTGAGCCGTCCCGCTGACAAACCAGGTCAGCCACCACGTCAGCCGAGCCCCGTCACCCGCCCAGTCAGCAGCCACGCCAGCCCTAGGGCCGACGGGTCATGCCACGTCAGCCCTAGCCGCCACGCCAGCAAGCCGCCGCCCCGCACTGTTCCGTGCGCCGCGTCCACCGTGGACTCAGTTTCCCCGTGCACCCGGTTCACAGCACAGTGCCCTTTTCCAATTTCCCCGATTTTCTGTAGATTTAATTTTCCAAGAGCCCGTTCTCCCTCGTCCTAGCTCCGATTGACCCGATTCTTCTTCCTAAATTCATCTAAAATTGAGCTCTTTCCTTTGGTTCTGGTTTTGCAGTTTTTGGAGTTCATTTGAATTTTATTTGATTTTATTTTGTCTTTTCGTCCCGTTTTCTCTCTCGTTAGATCGCGTGTTCAAAGGAGCGGAAGTTGGATTTGAAGATCAAGAGCCCTCAACTGAGCAAGGCCAAGGCAAGTCGTGTCCTTTGATCATGTTGAACCCAGTTTTCAAATCTATTATGTATTACTTTGTTTTAAATTATCATGCATCGCTATTTTATTATCAACCCTTGTATTGGTAGTTAATGACCTAATTGATTATTTCTTCCTTGATAATTTGAATACCATGATTCTATTGTCACCATAGGATGGGTAATTATTTAGTGATGCAATACTAGTTGTCACATGGGTGGTACGCTTATTTTGCTTAGCCATGCTTACTATTAGATCGCTGGGATCTATCATCACATGTGGTTAATTAATTTTGACTTAATGGTAAACTTGAACGTGGTGGTTAACCACAGTTATAAAATTTGTATGTCATGACATGGGTAGTGTCATGGGCATTGGTTATACAAACTTGCTTTCACTTGGGCGAATGATCGTGCAGTAAAGGGGGTGCAGGTTGCACATTGGGATGTGGATGCTTCGCCTGGGTAACTCTTAAGGACTTAACTTTGTGCGCCATTGATCTGAGCTTAATCGTGCAAACCACATGTCTAGTATGGGATGGACCTGGCATAATAATTTGTGAAGTCTCCACTTTGGTTTTACTACTGATGTTGTGTGGCGCAAGAGGGGGCAATTATCGACTAGGGGGTTACCCTACTCGACGGCGAATCCTTAGCGAGTGGGATCGGGTGGAGATGGATCACTGTAAAAGCCTTGTTGTGATTATCTTTAACGTGAGGATTATCACATCGTGTGGGTACAGTTGTGCAACCTCTGCAGAGTGTAAAACTATTCGAATAGCCGTGTCCTCGGTCATGGACAATGCTCGGTGATTTCACACGAGGGGTAGAGTCTTTATGAAATTCTGGTTTGGTTTGAGATGGGAAGTGAATGGTTAGTTCACTTGTGGTTATGCTCATTTTCCCTTGGTTATTTACTTAGTGTCTGTTGTTAAATTTGCTTTTCAATCTATTTATTGTATTTACTTTAAATTATTGCTTTATGCAAAATTAACCTTTCAGCCATCCATTGTTAAGCCTTGCATATTATATTGCATTCATTTGTTACAAACGACTTGCTGAGTACCAATGTACTCACGGCTTTGTGCCCCTGTTGCTCAGTTGAGGAGGAGGAGTATCATCAGCAGGAGGTTCCAGAAGGAGAGTACTTCGACGTCTTCGCGGATTAGGCTTCGTTCTCCACTCGATAGCCTGTGGGCGTGTCGATTGGCTACTGCGCTTTCTTTTGGATTTCCGCTGCTAGTTTCTTTTAAGCCTTTCAGGCTATTAATTGTAAGCTTGACCATAAGGTCGTACTCTGATGATTATTAATAATATTTGAGTCTTTTCTTAGTAAATCGTAATATGTTCGATATTTCATCTTTGTTTATACTGTGTGCACTAGCGTGATCCTGGACTAGTGCAGAATACACAGGAGAGTCCGGATTTGTATATTCGGGTCTCTACAGTTGGCGGGCGCATCCTCATGAACTCTGATAGTAGGGATTGAGAAGCTTGAGCTAGCTACGGGTCATAGGCAGGCGGTGTAGGGTTGGCGACTGTCTGAACCAGTAGCTAAATCAGTTGGTTCTGGTTGGCCATCATTTGTGCCCAATCAAGTCCATTAGCCGGTGGTGGGGGTGGAGTAGGCTATCTTCCTTGCGTTCCGTTAAGGTTGCCATTGTTGTTGTTCCTTGTGCTCACCATCTGTTCGTTGCTTCCAGGGTTTAGAAGAGAGGGGACAAAGATTACTAGGGGGTTCTACTTGATCCATCCCACACACAAAGACAAACAAATAAGGTAATCATTTCATAAACAAGGAAACTTTATTTTATTTCAATAATTTTGTGGCTGTTGACCAAGGAAGTACAGCTCACAAATGCGTTCTAAATTAGCCTAAGTCCTAACAACTCATCCTAAAGGAGTAAGGGTCCCCTTGGAGTCATCCTTCATGGCTCTCGATGAACAACACGTGATCCCTCGATGCGGAGACTGAAAAGGCGGCAGAGACAAAGAACTGCTTTATGAGCGGCTTCTTGTCTGGCTCTTTCAAACGAGTATCCATTTCCTTTGAAGCAGAAACACAGACTTCCTTGTCCAGTCCGCTTGGTGATGAGTAAAGTGAAACGATGTCCCATCGTCCGGTCTCCATGGCGGTCTTCTTTATGCAAGTAGATAGATCGGCATTGGAAACCCAAACGACGAAGTAGTCGATGAAGACCCATACTCCATCCATCATTCGGTGCGACTTCATAAGCGATCATCTACAATTGTTTGAAGAAGGGAGAAGTTAGAAATATGTTCTTGAATGATAATCATAAAGATGAGGAAGGATTGAGAAATGAGAGAAAGCAAGGATTGAAGGGTAAGAATAAGCACTATATATATATATATTTGAAATTACTATTTATAAAAATAAGTCCTTGGGGTCAAACCAATCTATTCTACCTACCGTCACGTCTTAGAGTCATCGCGGCTCTGATATCACCTTTTTCGGATCCCGGTGTAACGACTCGGAAACCCTCTGTGTAAATCGCACTAGTCCAGGAACAGCTAGTGCACACAGTGATACAAACATACATATCGAGCACAAATGACCAAGCAAATATATATTAAACAAAAGAGTATGACCTTATGGCCAAGTCTTACATTAGGATTAAAGATAACACAAATAGAGAAAGTAACAGCAGAAACATAAAGATAAGCAGCGAAGCCCGACAGCTTGCCCACAGGCAGACGACTATAAGACGCGTCCTACTCGTCCAAGTCCTCACCATAGTCGAAGTCATCCTCCTCTGAGATGAGATGGCAAGGTGAGTACAAATTTGTACTCCGCAAATCAGACGGAGAATGCAACTTAATGATAAAGGCATCAATGGAAGGCTTATTGGGTTAATTTGCACAGAACAGCAATTCAAGAAATATAGTAAGTAGATTGAAAAATGTTGAATTTAACACAATATCTAAAAACAGTACTGGTAAACAAAATTAATATTGTTAGTGTAGGCTCTGACCAACATTAACCTAACCACGGGCATCCCAGCCAGACCATCCTTTCCAAAAGACTTCGTATGGATTCCATCCATCCACACGTTTCCAACCACTCATGATTCCATCCATCCACAAGGTTCTCGAAAACCATTTTTAAGATAACAAAGTCTAATCCATGAAAAACTTTACTCAGCTTGCCCGTGACCGTGGGCACAACTATCCAGGATAGATTATACACTCTGCAGAGGTTGTACAACTTTACCCACAAGACATGATCATCCTGGATTGCCATGCGAATTACACACTTCCTTAGGTGTGTGGCGAGGAGATCATGACAAGGCCTTTACAATGCAAAGCCTTCAACCTAGCCAAGCCAACTCTAAGGTTTCACCGCGGTATAGAGGGGAATTTTTGATGAATTTAGAAATTTGAATGGGCTCAATCGGAGTTAGGACGAAGAAGAATGGACTCTACGAAGTTTAAAATCAGAGAAAATGAATAAACTAGATTTTTGGAATTATTTTTCTAAAGGAAATTCGATTTATGACATCAATAGGAATTAATGGAATTACTTTTCTAAAGAAAAATCAAACTTATGGCGTCATGCTGGCGTCAGCCCTGGGAATATTCGGACAGGTGGCTGACAGGTGGGCCCCGGGTCTATGGACCGGGTCCACGGGGGAGGGTGATGGTCAAGGTGGCATGGGGCTGAGGTGGCACTGATGGGGTGAGGAGCTGCTGATGTCGCGGCCACCGGGTGCTAGATGGCAGCCTCGTCAGTGGCGCCTGGGGACCATGGCTCGCCGGCGATCGGCGGCGCGACGGTCGGCAGCGAGAGTCAGAACGAGGAGAGGAGGCTGCGAGGTTCTCAGTGCTACCTGATGCAGAGCTTGGCGAGCATGAGAGACGGCTGGCGGCGAGCGAAGAGCGGCGGCGGCATTCGAGTGGTGGCGGAGACGGCACTCCGACGACGCTCGAGCCCGCGGAAGTGGCTCACGGGTGTCGTGGGTAGGCGGGAAAGCCAAGAACGGTGACGGCGCGGCTTGGACGTGGCCGAGGCGGCGGTGATTTCTCACTGATGTTTGGGACGGCGCGGAGATGGGGAAGCACGACGCGGCGGCGTTCTGGCGCACGGGAAGGGAGGAGGAGGCGGGGCTGGGTGGAGTGGGGAACGGTGATGCTCGGGGACCCTTTTATAGGGTTGAGGGGGAGGGAGGAGGGCGGAATTCCTCGCCGGAGGTGAGGGAGGTGGGCGGCGATTGCAGGAGATCGTGCGGCGTGGGGGAGAGGGGAAAATGGGGGAGGTGGGGTGCGGAGCGTGCGGGAGTGGGGAGTGGGAAGATGGGGCGGTGCACGCACGGAAGTGGGGGCATGGCCAGAGAGAGCGGAGGCGGTTGCGGAGGCGGGAGACGGGCGCAAGGAAGGAGACGACGGCCTAGCAGCGGGCCTGGGTGCAGCGAGAGAGAGGAGAGGGGCGGCTGACGGGTTGGCTGGGGAGAGAAAGAGAGGGGCACGGGCGCCCGAGATCGTGCCATGGGGAAGTGGGGGAGATCAGGCGGCCGAGGGGTTTAAGTGAAAAGGGACGGTGGGGATGGGCCGATGCGGAGACGTGGCCGAGATCGGGCCGGCCACGTGTCGGCCCGAGGGAGGGGGAAGGCGGGATTGAGCGGGCGGTCAGATGGCTGCAACGTGGGCAGATCACAGCCGTCCACGCGTCGGCCGTAGTGAGAGAGGTATTTTTTGGATTTTCCAAAAAACCCGAGAAAGGAAAATAAAGCTTGGAAATTAGCAAAAAGATCCAAATAAATTCTAGAAAATTCCTATAATTCTAATAAAATGCAAGGAACTCAAATAAAATTAAATAAACTCATTTTGAACACCATTTTCTCCCAAAATTTCATTGTTTTTAATCTATGCTCAAAAGAAAATTCTAGAAAATATCAAATAAAATTTGAAAACGAGTGGGGGAAGGGTTGTGTAGAAAGGTTGTCAAGTCGTCTAACAGTTGAACGACGGAAGGGTTGTGTAGAAAGGCACACCTGACCCCCTCACCGTCTCTTTCACCATTTCTCACAGGAGAAAACGAGAAGAGCTTGGGAGAGGAGAAAGGAAGAGGAAGAGAAGGAGAGCGGAAGTGAAGTGGGGGAGAAGGTCGCGAGTGGGGGAAAAGTGTTGTGACATGGGTAGGTTATGTAAGCTCAATTTCAAAAATCTACTACATAAACAAGAAACCTCCGCTAGTAATAGATCACAGGATTACCACTAAACGTGTAGACTCGTAGTAGAAGTAGAGTCAATGTAGTGTGTTAGTGTGGTGGTAGTCGTACTAGCCACATGTCTCCTCCTTCAGCTCCTTATGGTTGTCATAGGTTGCGGATCGTCCTAATGCTGAAGCTTTGCATCAACACTTCCAAGGTATCCATACATACGGGGCAGGAACACCATGCGCTTGTAGTGCTAGCACTGGCTGCATGGTATTGGATGAGGAAGGTATGGTAACTAGGGTTTCAAGAATTCCGAATTCTCTCTTAGAAACTCTATGCCAACACCCCTCTACATATAAGCATCCATGATGGGCCTCGAACTTAAGGACCATTAGAAACTCATGGGCCACACGAATTCAAATCACTATCTGAATTATATCCCAGCCCCTTAAACGTGCGACCCTATAGGTTCACGTACACTTGGATATGGCTCAAGTACTCCTACTCGTCCACTAATCGGTAGCAGCCACTACAAGACATGTCAACTCCCAAGTATACGTAAACATCTTATCGGATGAACCTTAACAAAACTTATATGCATTTCCCTTTCCTCACGATATCGGTCAAGCTTAAGGCGAGTATGTGCATTCGTTAGCTTGACCACTCTTTCTCAATCATGTTACTTGAATTCCCTGAGTACGGTTAACTATTTAACACTGAGTAGCATGTTCATGCATTTCTGGAATCTAATCACTCAAGAGTTCTAGTGATATCTCTTCCATTGCATGGAGGGGTAAATCCTATCTTGATCGACCATGCCTCGATGCATGCATCATAACAAAACCCAAAAGCTACATTTATAACTACCCAGTTACAGAGTGGCGTTTGGCAACTCTTAAGTCAATCATTATGCATCTTGAGTACGTGCGATGACCTCAAGTCCTTGGACATAGAATACGCATTATAAATGAGACCAACTGATAACATGTAAGAATACAACGTTCTCAAAGTATCTCATGGTGGGTCGATCCAATGCCATGTTCACTAACATGTGTCCATATTATTGGTTTCATATCTCCATATCTATGACCCATGAAATATGGTCATTAGCCAATACATATACTAGTCTATTCATATGTGCCCTCATATGTTTCCGACTAGGGATTGTATGAGAATAATCATCATAGAAATATAGAGTTTACAATCAAGTCACATACTTGCTAAGAAATATTAACAATATTATTCAAGGAAAAAGATAATATATTATCCAATAAATCATGAACGTAACAAAATATAATCATATTTATGATTGCCTCTAGGATATATTTCCCAAAAGGAGAGGAGAAGAGAGAACGAGGGGGGAACAGAGGAGCTCGGGAGAAAGAGAGAAGGAGAGGAGAGGAGCTCGTGAGGTAAGAGAGAAAGACAAAGAAAGCTCACTGATGAGGAGAGAAGGTCTTTATGTGAAGGTAATAGTCTCATATGTTCTTGTTCTCATTCAAATGTAGACAATGTGTCGTTACTTATTGGTTTAGCATGTATTTAGTGAATGTATATTGATAAATGGCAATATTTTGTGGTGAGAAATCAGTCATGTCTGAGTCTACAAGATTAAAAGTGCATTTTGGTGTTGATACGATTCGTGAAGGTCCATATAGTGTTGACCTAAGTGGTTTCCCGCATGTTAGTTTGATACTCCTACATGCAGAGAATGCTCTAATTGGAGACGTCCTGCACTGGTTCACATGCAGTTTCTCCTTGGACCCCGAGATCCGTAGTGTCATCCTATATAGGCTTCGGAGTCGGTCTGCCATGTACATTTGGTGGGAGTTGAGGAGACTAATACGAACAGTTGCATGGAAGGGCTTTGTGGAAAGCTATCGGTGACGTGAATACGAGTGTGTGCTACTCATGCAACTATGTCCAAAGGGAGTCGCATGAGGCCCTGCCGACGGCTATCATCCGATTGGTGGGTGCAGCTCGGGCGTGCAGTGCGTGGTTCATAAAGAGGATGCAGCGGCTAATGTTGCGGAGGCAGAATAAGAATATCGCACACTGTACGCTGAGCCTACTGGACATGTGGATGCAGATGTTGCTAAGGCAGCACAGGAAGATAGCACACCGCACGCTGAGCCCATTAGAACTGGAAGGTCGCTCACCGCACGCTTTCCGTTATGCCATAACCACATCTCTCTTCCCACCGCAGTCTTCGTTGCACCTATGCTACTTCAACCAATGGATCAATGACAAGATCCACCCTTACGATATATGGATGTTGATGTCATGAAAGAGGTGAGCCAGGGAGGACTACGAGGCCCGTGAAAGGTGCCTCAAAGAGATGCAGGCTGAGATGGAGGAGAACAAGAGGTGGGAGAGACTGCATGAGGAGCAGGATTGTGAGCATGCCTAGCGACAGGAGGCAGACGGCACGGAAGAGGGCCATTGTGGCGAAAGCTAAGGCACAAGGCAAGGAGTACAATGCTGAGCTAGGCCGCAAGGGCAAATGACCACGTTCTACGCAGTAATTCGACTCTCTTTGTCTATATGTTCTATGTATTTCTAATTCCCTAAAGGCATGCGTATACCATCCTTGATTCGTTAGCCTGCGTGTCATGTAACCCCTCTTATCGGATCAACTATCATGTTGTTATCGTTACACCATTTATCTAAAGTTCTCCTCTATGTATGAATTTTCTGTTGCATCGCAATATCACTTACCTTCCTACTTACGAATGTTTGCTACCTCAATCGTCCTTACAAAATTCTTCAGAAGTTTATTGCACTGCAACAACATACGACGATCACAAAATGTTATTGCAAGTCTAATAGATTTCATACCCTTAAGAATCTACGAAAATCACAAACAGACCAACCTACCTTGTCTTCCCTTTTATTTCCAAAAAATAACAACCTACAAATATGATTTGCTAAATATATTACCTACAAAAAATGTCATTTATTCCCCATAATTATTTCCATCGGATTAATAAAATAATAATATTATTATTTTAAATCGCCCAACCGGTGCGCGACTTGTCGAGGTGTCGCTTCATCGTTGAGCGACTACGACTAGTCACTTAATAGTTGGGCGACTAGCACTAGTTGCTCAACTGGTGCGCAACTTGCACACTTGTCATGCAACTGTTGGACAACTAGTCTTAAGTCGTTTAATGGTGGAGAGACAAAGTATTATTAATATAAAATAGAAAACGTAGGTATATTACTATAATTCAAAATAAAAATAAATTATTTTAAAAAAATTGCCTCTTCAATCTACTGATGGTTCTCTCACGTGAGCTGCTATATCAGGCCCCAAAATCGCGGCATTTCTAGAAATGCAACATGGAGAACGAAAGAAAAGGAGAAAGGGCCAGAAGAAAAAAAGAAAAAGAATTAAAATAACGGAAACCCATTGCTACACAAGATTTTCTATGCAATATAGCGAGGAATTTTCAACTGGCCCCCTCGATAATTCATCTTTTACCATCTGGCCTCCCACCGGAAATTCTTACCATCTGATAAAATGCTAGTCTGAAAGGAAAAAAAAAGTGAGAAAAGCCCTACTCCAAAGAGTGGTAGGAGTGGTATGATTCCAGACGTCACTTTAAAGTTTAACTTTCATTATATGATACTTAGATTCACGAAATACCATTTTCTGCACTTTAATGCTTTTTCTACCTTTTCCAGCTATGGGAAAAGACACCTTTACCCCTGTCGGATCCGACCGTCACAATATCACGAAATAGCACTCACTCCTGTGTGCCTGAAGAACAACACTAATATAGGAGGATGCATGTGTGAGCCAAAGAGCCTCATGCGGCTTCTCCAGGAAGAGAACGAAAGCCATAGCCAAAACGGGATCTGTGCAAAGCTATTCAAGAGTATCATTCAGGGTGTGTTTGGTTGAGCTGTGGCTTCTAAAAAAAGCTGCTGTGAGCTGTGGGCTATGGAAAAGCTGCTGTAGGTTGTGGGCTGTGGAAAAACTGTAAGCTGTTTGGTTCAAAAGTATAAAACTTACCTCCTATCTCTATTTTCCTTGAAACAACTGTGAAACAGCTCTCTATTTTCACCATTTCAAAAAGCAGAAAGCCAAAAGCCAAAAGCAGGGTCCAAGGTGCTTTCAAAACTGTACTACCCAAAAGTAGCTGCTTCTGAAAAAGCAGCTTCTGGTTTCCACCCCTTTGGTTGGCTTTTGGCTTTTTGGAAGCAAAAGCAGCTCCCAAAAGCTCAACCAAAGACACCCTCAATCCGTCTTAGGCTTCTGGTTTTCGGCTTTGAGAAGCCAGAAGCCGGAATGAACACCTTAGTTTCTTAATTTTACCTTTTTTGTTCTTTTGCTTTTTTTTGTTTTTTTTGTTTTTGCATTGTTCATGTAGATTTTTTTATTTTTCTTTAATTGAATGATTTGGATATAGCTAATAGTACTAGTAATTTTAGCTAAAAACTATAAACTGTCAGCCGAAACCGGATTGAACGCAAGCCAAGAACAGAAAGTAATCAGAACGCACACCAAAAGTCCAAATCCTATTTGGCTTTCGATAGGATCCCAAATATTTGTAGAGTTCAGCCCGAGTTGGATCCAGGTGTATGCCCGAGTGTGGGTTATTTCGAGTTCCCAGTTAGGCTTTTCGTGTTACTTCGTGTTCATCAGGCAGCAACCCATCTAGGGTTTCTTGGAGTGCGCAAGAATTGAGGCTGCTGCGCTCTAATTTCTGCTTGAATCTACAAGGTTCAACAGTGCAATACATCAATTCGATCTAATACAGATTGGTTTGTCCATCCTTTTCTCTTGATTGCATCTGACAACCTAAAGTTTTAATTTGCTTGGGCTGCTGCTAGTGCCGTGAAAGGAGGACATTTGTGCGTCAACTAATTTCTCCAGTTGGTCCAGATCAGCGGGCGAGTGGTATTTTCTGAAATTACAACGCGGTTAGTCACTGAGGGTATAATTGTCTTTCCCTGTGGCTGAAATGGTGGAAAAGGCATTAAAACGCAGAAAATGAGAGGAAATGGTATTTCACGAAGCCAAATTTGTTCTGAGTGGCATACGATGGAAGTCAAACTTTGGCGGTGAGTCATGCCCCTCTTTGGAGTGGTATATCCTGAATGCACTCTAGATATTAGGTGGGGCAAAATATGCATAACCCAAAAAAATAAGTCAAATTGAAGATTTGCCCCTACCTAATATTAAGTCTCTCTCTCTCTATATATATAATCTTTAATTTGATTTATTTTTTATAGGTTGGAACAAATTTATTATCACATAATATTAATTGTTTTGCTTTAAGATTTCTAATATTTTCTAAAAGAGGTGCGCTGAAGTAAACTCCATGTTATTATCAAACTGAGTTGGGCCTGTTTAGTGAGTTGCTTACAATGAGAATGCCCAGCTAGGCCTTTGTTTCAGGCCTGTCACCAAAAGAAGAAGAAAAAAAGCCTTTTTGGGCGTTCATGGTCATTGTCTCATGGACGAGGAGCTGAAAGTTGCCCAGCAGTAGCTCTTCTTTGTCAAGAATTCAAGGAGTCGTTGTCCCAAGATGTGTAATCAGGTTATGGATAGCTTGTCAAGCGATATGGGCAGCAGGTCGCGACGTAATCCATGTGATGTTCATTATTATTTTATTTAGAAACAAAGGGTGATACCACCCCAGTTCCATTTATGAATGAAATCACAGAGTTTACAGGTTCTCAGGTTTCAATCCAGAAGTGTTTTCTTTTTCAGAACCATGACATTACAACCTTACAGCAATAGACCACGGCACCACCGCCCCTATTACCTACTTCGCAAAAAACACCATGAGAACTTTCAACCAAATGTATGCCTTTCTGCAGCTTCTGTTTCTGAACATCAGTCCCAGGCGCCCTATCTTCAATCTTCGCACAGCTTGACAGCCATACCCTGTGATCAGGCCCATCTGCATGTCCAGCTTCTCCTCCTTGATCATTTAGAGTGCTGTCTTGGGACCTCCATTGTCTTGAACTTCAATCGACCGATAAAAGAGATCCACCTGCTGCTCGTGTGCACCCGGGCAGCGTAATTTCCACTTCTGCGCCATCAGCAATATTTTCCTCCATAGGACCTGCATCCCATACCATTTTGTATGTTGAAGATACATGTTATTCCTCTCTTTCCACAAGCACCAGAAAAACAATTGAAGTGAGCATGTTCATAACCAACTTATTTTTGTTGCACCGCCACCATCTAGCAACTGATACAAAATCATTACCAACTTGAACACCCATGTTATAAAACTTGCGTCAGAACAGAACTAATCGAAGACCAGGAGATATATATTTAACGTGACAGACGCACGAAGACGGAATTCACTAATATAGAGAGATATTTACAATAAAACTCTTACCTTCTCTATAGTCTAGAGGATTAAATTTATAGTATTTACAAAAGGATTTTAGATAAGAGTAGAACTCTGTATTGGAAACAGAAATGAAGCGAATAGAATTCGGATCATACTTCAACAATCTGCTCCTTGAGACAAATTCGCTTCTTTAGCTGAATATCAAACCTCCTCAAAGTAAGTCTTCACCACCAAATCTTGTGCCTCGAAAGTCCATCGGACTAATCAATGAGTAAGACTAAATCAGTTTTCTCCATATACTTCTCCTGTGGCGCCAGATAATTATAGTAAAGAATTTATCTCATGAACTTTTTACATGCTCCAACTAGAATACATAACTCGGCAAACAATACCCATTGAATAACAACTTGCATATATGGCATCACATACATCAAACTGATGTCTGTAAAAGTAACTGAATTACATGATATGGTTGAAACTACTCATGTCGAAGAACATCCAGATGAAAATAACTCTTGTGTTGTTAATAGAGCAGAAATAATCTCTACAATAGACCCCTCATATTGCACCTGCAATACTAAACGATGTAGTATCTATATAGACAATTAACTCCTTGCACTTTAAATTCTTTATCTCAAACTCATATTTGGAGCATAACTTTCACTAATGAATAAGAAATTTTAGAGAATATTATGTTAGCTACCATTAGTGTGTCAACAAATGGTGAATAAGTTGTCCCCTGAACTGACATTGATTTTTTAAAGTATCCTTGGTTAAACGTAGCACAAATTGTGTTGAAAATCTACAACTCCACCTTAGACTCTATATGTGCAAATTTTGCCTAGTAACCCATAGAAGACTATGGATTGTTGAAGAAATTACCAATGATTATTCTTACATTGCCATCAATAATAGGCACAACGACCTAAATTACAACGAACTCCACCTCCAATAGAAGCAATCTGATAATAAACTAAGGCAAAACATTGTTGATAGAGATGGCGTAATATGACGCCAGGGTATGGCGCCGAATAGCGTGGGTTATGATGTTGGCAAAACCAGCACTAGAATAGTTGTCGGGGTAGAGCGCAGGCTGTTGCTCAATATGGAGTTAAGTCATAGAATGGACTTGAGTTTTGGTACATTATTGTGTACATGAAACAATAAACAGAAACCTTCTTGGTAGACTTTCTTGTGTGGACATAGCAACGCTCATTAGAATCTCTGGTACCCTCGTGTGTGTGCCTAGCAATTTTCTTCAACATCACAAAAGCCAAACTCTTGCCGATAGCTTCTAAGAGCAAGTCCAATAATAGAGCCAAGTGTTTGGCTGTAAGTCAAGTTATAAGAGTCAAGTTATACAATAATTTGTCTTCTATTTGTCTACAAAAGATTTTTTATTATTATGTGGTACCATGTCTCACATTTTCTTTCCTATTCCTCCTCACATACATTTATTATCTGAGCCCACCGCTGCATAGGCTCCCGTGCCCAGCTTGTTGCTTGCATGAGAGCCAAGCTCTCATCTCTCTCCTCTCTTCTCTCCTCCACATCAGCAAAAAATGCTGACTAGCTTGGCTATAAGACCATTATTGGACTTGCTCTAATCATTGCCTTCCTTGGGTTCAATGCATGCTGGACGTCTTCTTCTCTCTTTCTCGTAGCATGTGCAGCAGGTTGACAGCTTTTGAAGAGGTAGGTGGGGTCTGACCTTGCTTCGTATCTGGTGACTTGAATTCACTCCAGACTAGGTGATCATTTGGGCTTTTTGTGGCTTATAGCTGAAAAGCACTGTAGCTGCCTGAAAAAACACTGTAACTGGCTGAAAAAACACTGTAGCTGACAGAGGCTTATTTAGCATAATTAAATTTAAAAAATTAAAAAATATGTTAGCCCATTAGTATAATACAAACAAATACGGGAAAAAAAGAATCGGCAAAAAAGCTCAACAAAAAGCCAAAAGTTTAGAAAAAGACAAAATTTATGAATAGTGAAAAATAAGCTGAAAGCTAAAAGCTGAAGCCAAAACGATCACAGCGTTAGATGGCTGATGCACGTGGAGATGTCCCATTAAATCTAGTTTTGTTGTAGACTCGATGAGATGGACCTTTCACTGATTCGATGACTTTTTTCGATCAGAGTCCCTGAGCTCGCCTTGATGCCACACCACTTGATGTTGTGCAAGTGCTGGCTCTAGGAGTTGCCTTCTCTTGGGAGCAGTGGTTAGATTTTCGAACCCAAAGTTCTGATACTACTTGTTATAAAACACACGATAAAATAAAAGATAATTGAAGAGTAAGAGACATGGATTTAATATGAAAAATCCTTTTGGAAAAACCACAGATGCACGAAGTCAGATTTCATTATATTAGAAGATGTTTACAATAAGTCTCTTACCTTTCCTATAGTCTACAGTGGTATATTTATAGTGTTTACAAAGTCGGCTCTGATGCTAGTCCCACTATCCGAAGTGGGTGAGGACACTGCCCTCCGGTGCCCTGGCTTCCCATAGTTAAAGCATGCATTCATGCCCCTCAAGCAATCCTTGGTGAGATGATTGCCACTGCACTTGACACATTTAACAGACATCATTGCTGGTTGGTATGGAAATGTCGACCGTGGGATTGGTGTAGTGAAGGATCTTTGTCTAGAAGGTCCAAGGCCCTATTTGGATCATGTAGGATCGTCGATGGCAATCAGAGGGGGGGTGAATGATTGCAGCGCACAGTGGAAACTTTTCTCAAAATCTATTATGCTATGTTTTTATTCAACCTGCTAATCATTCGAAACACACAAAAACGGCAATATATATAATATATGTTTTTGTTTTAAAGTTGCTGGAGCATCTAATAAAAACAATGACAACCAACTAATCCTGTGAAGTAACTAATCATGAGAGAGAGAGGGAATTAAAAACTACTAAACTTACTGCATGCATTAAAAAGCCATGAATTCTTCACGTAAAGCCATGCACAAATTAAGTTGTTACCTTTTTCACGTAATCACCTTCTCTCACCTAATTGCTTTTTCTCTTCTCAGAACACAAAAAAAATCACCGCCTCATTAATTCTCTGCTGCCAGCTTTTCTTTTCTAGTCATATCGTAGCCTGATGCATGTACTGGACTTCTTCTGGGCAGCAAGGCACGCGGACGAGAATCGAAGCACAAGACGTCGCCGAAAACGCGCTGTCGCAACTTATCTCTGAAAGCCAAAAGATGTCTGATCCCCCAAAAAGCCGTGCCGAACAACTCGGCCAGCCCCGCCTTTTATTATGAGCCAGAGTCCGCCTCTGTTTCCAAATCGGCGTCCTCTCCGAAACGCCTCGGCAAGAGTCTGTTTTCCTACTCGGATACGGCTCCGATTCCAAAACAGCTCCGCCTACGAAACTAATACAAATCTCAGCTTTTAATCCTAATACCACTCGTCCAACTGGGCCTAGATTTTTTCTCAACCAGACATTTGGCCCACTAATTTTTAAAGGACCCGAAACCCTTCCTAACACGGGTTTTCACACTTCCGATTTTTCAACCCATCGCGCGTCGAAGCCTCCAGGACTGCACCTCCTGTATCTTCTCCACGCATCATCCACCTTTGATCTCCATATGCTCCAGCGTGAGCCCGACCACCTCGTGACATCCTTGACCGCCCGGACCTCAGATTTCCCCCTCCTAGTCCCGGTCTTCCTCGTCACGACCATGACCGTCTCCACGCCTAACCTGCACATGCAAAGACCAAAGAACATTTTTCCCGGCACAAGTTCTCACCAACTTGACCGATATTAGTCCACGCACACACGCACACGCCTCGAATAGCAATACTAAGCCATGTTGTCAATTATTCATCATCATAAACATCCTAGACCTAGCCACATGGTCTTACAATCTCCCCCTTGATGAATACATTGACAACACCGTAAGATAGTATGATGAAATAGCTTCAAAAAGATATAAGTGAAGAACTGAAGCCGAAAAAATATTTTAAACCACAAATCTCAAATTTCTCCCCCTCAACACAAGAGAGCAAATTTCTTCAATATCTCACAAAGCACACCAAATTTCTCCCCCCTTTGGCAATGTAATCATCAAGAACTTTCAAAGAAGAACTATTCTTAAAGAAGCAATGAGAATAAAAATCTAGAAGCTTTGTAGATTATCCAAGTCACTTTGAATTGATTTAGTAATTTAACCAAGCCATATTTTTGAGTAGAGCTATCTAGATCATATAAAGTCATATATCATATAGCAATATCAAAACAAAGTTTTCAATATGATTAGGCGATTTATATCAATGACAGGCATCTCAACAATGACTAGACCAATTATAAAGAGCACAATGAGATATAACAACAAAAAGTCAAAGCCTAAAAGTGAAGCAAATTTTAACTCTAGACGGGCTAGCAGTCTCATGTAACAACTTATTGCTTCACACTCAATTCTTAGGCATGTGGCATGCTTGTAGCATACTTCTTTTTCATAATGACATATAATTTTTTTTTGATGGTGGCATGCTTGAAGCATATTTCTTTTCATTTTGCGCACTTTTGTGCCTTTTTTTTCACCATGGCATGCTTGAAGCATACATCTTTTCAATTTTTTCTTTATATACTCATTTTTTTAATAACATGCCAAATTGAGTGATTATAAAAATTGGAACATAAAACATGCGAGCCTCATAGTCAAGAGTTAAAATAAGACTCACAGTCAAGCTAATCCTTTTCGATGGACATCGCAAAGTAATAAATATAATTAATCTAGTCAAAGCATTCCGCCATGTCATACTTTTAATTCAAATGTAGCAATTTAATTATAAACAGTCATGATCAAAGCTACACAACATATGAATAGATATGATAAAGATAGCTCCACAACTCATTTAAATTTGATGGCTTGGACTTGTTAATTTAATTAACAAGTATAATAAACAAAGCTTCCTAAATTCTTAAACATCAAGTTCCCCCTCAGAATAATCACATAAGATGCAACACGCCCAACCCACTTCGCAAAAGAGCAAAATAAGGGGAGTCAAGTGGAATTGAAAGAATATCATCAACATGAGAATCCAACTCAATAGGATGTAAGACAACATCACCTTTTTCACATGGTCTCTCAACAAGTGAAATCTCTTGCAAGTCATCAAACAAGTGAAGAATCATCAAGTGTTCCAATCAAGCAAAAAAGTACAAGACTGGAATCCAATCGAGCTCATGTTCTTCATCCTTGTCAACTGTTCTTATATCACAGGAAACATCGGTCTCGCAGTACTGGGGTTAGTGAAATAAGATCTAGGAATCCAGTACTGAGACACACGAATTGGAGCAACAAAGCTAGAACCAAAATCACGTGCATGTGAATGATCGGAATGCCGAAAAGAACGTGAATTATTTGAATTAAATCCCAATCTAGCATGTGAAGAAGATTTAAAGTCATCATAAAAATTCTTTAAAAACATAGTTTTCGCATTTGATCTAGAAACAAAAGAAATTGCACGTTTTTATTTTAAAGCATTCAATCTATCCTTCTTCTCTTTCTTAGCACGCCTAAAGCAAAATTCATGTAAGTGACCATCTCTTCCACAGTAGGTGCAATGAAATTTAACATAATTAGAATTCTTTTGAGATGATGAGCTAGCACCTACATTATTATTCGATGAAGTTTGCACAAAGCCAGCAGATTTAAACACAGTTTGTTTTGGTTCAGATTTTACTTCAATCTTTCCAGGTTCAAGCAACTTAACAACCTTAGGAGGATTATTTTTGGCAAGCTCAATAAAATTAAATCCTAGACCACGATTTTTCACACTTGTTTTTGACTTGTCTAGAATCATATTCAGATTTTTCTTGCCAAAAGAGAATCTCTCTAAACTGTCCTTAAGATACTCATTTTCCTTAGCCAAAGTGGAACAAACAGTGCATTTAATAGGTTCATTCACAAAATTCTTGGAAGCACTATATTGAGCTAATCTTTCCTTTTCAGCAAAATCATTCAATTGCCTAGTTAAAGCATTAATTTCAATATTTAACTTAGGACAATTTGAGCAAGACATGTTTTCATGATAAAGCATTTGTTGAATAGATTCCTGAGATGAATTAAGTCTACCTTCTAGCAATTTACAATTAGAGCAAGCTTTAGATTTAGCATTTGAAATACTTGACTCTAAACATGTAGAAGAACTAGATTTGAGCTTTTCAATTTCATCATTTGCATGTTTTAATTTTTCATCACAAGAAACATGTATCAATTTTAATTCATCAAATTTGTCAGTTATATCTGTAAGTTGAACCAGATTTGTTGCACTAATAGATCTAACAGCCTCCAACTCAGAATGTAAAACTTGGCAAGACTCACATGATTCATCATCAGGAATTAAAGCTCTAAGTCTATTAATTTCAGAATTTAGACTTTCAACAACACAATTATTTTCTTTCAATTTCTGTTTTGTCTTTTTTAATTCAATAACAAGTTTAATCAAACCATTTTCAAGCTCATCATATGAAGGTCTTACCTCATCGGGATCACTATCGCCATCATCACTGTTGTTGCCTGCCATGAAGCACATGCCTGTGAAGTCATCGTTCTTCTTCTTCTTGCCTTTAGCATCATCATCATCGTGGTCCTCGTCGTTGCAGCTCTCATACTCCACATCGCTCAAATCAAGACGCTCAATGGCCGATATGATCTTTTCAGCGAGCTTGCGATGGAAAATGCCACCCTTGCTGTTGTTGTTCTTGGATGGCCGACGACGATAATTCTTTTCTTCCTTCACCACCTTTTCCTTGAGCTTGGGACAATCCATCTTAATGTGGCCTGGCTCGCCACACTCAAAGCATCTGATCGGTCCTGACACGCCACCTCGCTTCCTCATCCTCACATTGTTGAGTGCCTTGTATGCTCGTGAGGAAATCAAAACCAAGTCCTCTTCAGGAAGCTCCTCGAACTGTTCCTCTGAAAAAGAAGACAAGGCAGACAAAGAAACACAAGACAAAGCACTCGACGAAGTCGCCTGCACGGGGTTAGTCACAAGTGTTAAAGATGAAGATTTATCAATCTTAGATGGCAAAGCTTCCATCTCATAGGTTTTCAATCTAGAATAAAGATCATCCATGGTTAAAGTATCAAATCAATAGTTTGATTAATAGTTGTAACAACCATCAACCATTCAGAACCTAAAGATCTCAAAATTTTAGTTGCATTATCTTCATCAGCAGGAATAACACCAACACCGCGCAGATCACTCAATATTTTCTCAAACCGAGCAAAGAGATCATCAATGGATTCATTAGGTTTCATAGCAAAATCAGAATATTCTTTTTGATAAAGATTTTTACGCACCTTCTTGATTTTAGTGGTTCCTTCATGATAATCGCAAAGAGTTTTCCAAATTAAATGAGCAGAATTAATATGAGCTACACGATCAAATTCTTTACGAGAAATTCCTTGAAACAGCAAATTACGAGCTTGAGCATTTAAATTAACATCTGCTTTATTTAAATCAGTAACAACAGTAGGAACCTCATATGGAGTAGAAACTTTATTCCAAACATCACTACCTTGAGCCTCAATATAAGCTTGCATCCGACACTTCCAAAAAGCAAAATCCGTACCATCTAGCATGGGGGGACGATTCACATACCTCTTTGACGCCATAGCAACCTGCTCTGATACCACTTGTAGGATCGTCGATGGCAATCAGAGGGGGGTGAATGATTGCAGCGCACAGTGGAAACTTTTCTCAAAATCTATTATGCTATGTTTTTATTCAACCTGCTAATCATTCGAAGCACACAAAAACGGCAATATATATAATATATGTTTTTGTTTTAAAGTTGCTGGAGCATCTAATAAAAACAATGACAACCAACTAATCCTGTGAAGTAACTAATCATGAGAGAGAGAGGGAATTAAAAACTACTAAACTTACTGCATGCATTAAAAAGCCATGAATTCTTCACGTAAAGCCATGCACAAATTAAGTTGTTACCTTTTTCACGTAATCACCTTCTCTCACCTAATTGCTTTTTCTCTTCTCAGAACACAAAAAAAATCACCGCCTCATTAATTCTCTGCTGCCAGCTTTTCTTTTCTAGTCATATCGTAGCCTGATGCATGTACTGGACTTCTTCTGGGCAGCAAGGCACGCGGACGAGAATCGAAGCACAAGACGTCGCCGAAAACGCGTTGTCGCAACTTATCTCTGAAAGCCAAAAGATGTCTGATCCCCCAAAAAGCCGTGCCGAACAACTCGGCCAGCCCCGCCTTTTATTATGAGCCAGAGTCCGCCTCTGTTTCCAAATCGGCGTCCTCTCCGAAACGCCTCGGCAAGAGTCTGTTTTCCTACTCGGATACGGCTCCGATTCCAAAACAGCTCCGCCTACGAAACTAATACAAATCTCAGCTTTTAATCCTAATACCACTCGTCCACCTGGGCCTAGATTTTTTCTCAACCAGACATTTGGCCCACTAATTTTTAAAGGACCCGAAACCCTTCCTAACACGGGTTTTCACACTTCCGATTTTTCAACCCATCGCGCGTCGAAGCCTCCAGGACTGCACCTCCTGTATCTTCTCCACGCATCATCCACCTTTGATCTCCATATGCTCCAGCGTGAGCCCGACCACCTCGTGACATCCTTGACCGCCCGGACCTCAGATTTCCCCCTCCTAGTCCCGGTCTTCCTCGTCACGACCATGACCGTCTCCACGCCTAACCTGCACATGCAAAGACCAAAGAACATTTTTCCCGGCACAAGTTCTCACCAACTTGACCGATATTAGTCCACGCACACACGCACACGCCTCGAATAGCAATACTAAGCCATGTTGTCAATTATTCATCATCATAAACATCCTAGACCTAGCCACATGGTCTTCCAGATCAGTTTCAGATTCTTAAAAACCAGCTATTACTTCTAGTTTTTAAAAGCTGGTTTCTAAGCAAAAACTGATGGGGTGTTTGGATCCCCTAGTTTTTAAAAGCTGGTTTCATTTATGATTGGTGCTAATAGACTATTATACCCTTACATTTATTGCTCTTGAACAGCATATTAAACAGCCATGCGCGTGGTCTTTAATGAGGGTAAATGGGTATTTGTGCAAAAAAACTGGCAAAAGCTGGGTATCAACAGCTTCTTGGTTTTTAAGAATCTGGGTAGGTAGATTTTAAAAACTGCCCCAAAAACTGGTCTGTTTGGATCCTACCCAGTTTCCAAAAGCCAGATTCTTAAAAACTGGGTGGATCCAAACAGGCCCCAAATCGATATGGTGGCAACTGTGGATGAACTCTATTCATTATTACCAGGCAACAATCAATCCTTTCCTTCTTCCTCCATTTAAGTTAGAGTGTTGATTTTCTAGTATATAGCTCTATTAATCAGGTCTTGGAACTCGGTGATCTTGTGTATGCATAGGAGCATTTTCATGTATGGGTGCATTCCTTCTAGGAATTTCTCCATTTTCTTCCTATCTATATCGACATCATCTGGTGCATAACGGGCTAACTCATTGAATTTATTTAGGTATTCAGTCATTTTCTTACCCCCTTGAGTTAACTCAAAATTCCTATTTCTTAAAGTCCATCCTCCCTTGTGGTACATCGGTGTCAATGAAGTTCTGTTTGAATTCCTCCCATGTGACTAGGTGAATACTGGCACAGTTGCTGTTGAAGTTGAGCCACCAAGTCATCACTGGAGTCATGAGTTGGTGGGATTCATACCATACTTTCTCTTCATCAACGCATCCCACTGTGTTTAGTTTCTTCTCTATTTCAATCAGCCAATTGTTGGCATCTAAAGGATTAGCTGCTCTTCAAAAGGTGGGTGGGCGAGTTTTTAAGAATTCTCCTAAACTAACTCCAGTGTTGGTGTGTCGTGGAGTGGCTAGTGTGATTCTAGTGAGTAGAACCTCCATAAATGGTTCTGGTTTTCCTTTGACTCTCAGTAGGAGGAATCTAAATATGTCTCCCATGCTACCCGCATTTTTGGTAGCCTCTGAGGGTCTGTGTAGCTGACTTTAGGCATGGCAGGGGGTTGTCCTTGCTCGGCAATACACTCTAATGGTTAGATGGCCAAGTGTCCCCTAATTGAACTTGGCTAGATGCTCCAAGCCTTAGTAATAGATCCTATTCATTATGACTATCCATCCAGCAGGGTGGTCAATTTAGTTTCTTAGCGACTAGCATCATGAAGTTAGATTTGGGGGGGGGGGGGGGGGGGGGGGGCAGATAGTTTAGCAGGTTAGTAGATGAGATTATATTCAGGTTTAGTTAATAGAAAGTGATGTTATGTTCTCTGTCTTTTGTTTCTAGCATCATAGCATACATTGGGCAAATGAAACCAAGAAACAAGGAGATTCAATAAAATCCAAATCCTACACTAATCCTATATCCACATGCCCAGGCGCGCTCAAGACCTCGGGCTCGAGACCACCCAAACCACACATTTGCAAAGTGCTCAGAGCCTACCTCTGAGTGCAACCTATAACACTACTAGTGGATCCACTCGCTATAGAGTTAGGTAATTACAGTGCTATCTCCTACCCTCTTGCTAGTGCAATCAAATAGTAATTATTCTATTCTAAATTTATGCATGCAAGGATATAATTAAAACAAGTGTATTGCTTAATGATTAGAAATGAAAGTTACTAACAGGTTGCATCAAGATAATTAAAATAAACATGAATGTTCACTACGATACATCAAACCATGTGACAATGCTCATACACCATACACTCGACACTACTACTAGAACGTACCATCCATGAACACTAAACATGAGTAAAATACAATAGTACCACACCGCAATGACTCAGTCTACCCCGGGAAGGATAAATCCCAACTTAAAAGCTTGCTGCCCCCTTGTCCTCACTGCTCCTAATCTCCTCCATCTTCCTCCTCTCTATCTCCCTCATCGTCCCCTATGCCATGGCTGTTGCTAGCTCCCATGCCCGCGGTGTAGCTACTACTAGGGTCTGCAAAGTAGGTGTGAAGATGGCATCTACTAAGGTCAACTCCCTAGCTGGCTCTGGGTGGACACTCATGCAAACATTGTAGAACTCTAGCCTCATACGGGGTAGAAATGGGTAAGGGTGGGGTGGTGACTGAGTAGAGGTAACTCCTATCTCTCTTGTGGTGGAGCGGGAAAGGTAGTGTAGGGGTCATATGGTGGTGGAGCGTAATATGGTGGAGGGACAAAAGTGGGATCCTGGAATGGGCCATAAGCAGGTAGAGATGGTGCATAGGTCTAGGAGGGGTGGAACTGAAGGGGGTAATCTGGGAGTACTACCCCTGAGAGTGGCAACAGTGTGGGAAGTGTGGTGAGCGGCACCTCCAGGTGATAGGAACTGGGGAGTCTCATAAAGAACATCCCTTTTTCTATTGGATTATGTATACCGTCATTGCCAGAAGGAGACATTCTCCTCCGCTCTACCTAAGACCCCTGCATGGTGTTGTGAAAGAAGGTGTTGGCCATCAACATCATTCCTACGGTGTCCCCCTGGGAAGATGAGATGGTTGCAGAAGAGGGCTCAAGTGGGAAGTTAAGGATGCTAAGGCTAGGACTAAACTATGCACCTCGACTTCCTGGTGCTATGGGAGGATCTCCCCAAACCTCAAATCCCTCAGCTGGTCATTGAAATGGGTGCAGAGAGTGTGGATGGCCTTTTTGGCCATGTCCTGTAGGGGTTGATGGTTGTCTGAGGTGCACCGCTCCTCAACACACTCCAAGGTGTATGCCATGTTAAGGGGGAATACGTGTAATGATCACCCCTATCATCGGTGGTGGCCCTCCCACTGAAGTCTCCTCAAATTACTCTAGGAAGGGTGTTCCTAGGTACTGCAGCAACCTCCCTAATAGTAGCATGTGCTCCCCTTGCACCGAGTAAGAGGAAGGCTCACGTGAGTCATCCTGCAAAAAGGGATAGTTCTAAATTAGTCTCGTTATGTAACAGCCCAAGTTTTTATAAACAATAATAATAGTAAAAATAATTTAAAATAAAAATAAGTATTTTGCTTGCCTAAATTTTACTTTTTGATTTGCCCTGTTTTTTCTGCTTTTAAAACACTGGATTTGAAAAGTAAGTTAGGTAAAAATATTATTAAATAAAAGGATATTTTGATTTTCTATAAAAAAATCCTATTTCAAATTAATTATTTGAAAGCATTTGACATTTATCTGGATTTTTTTGTGTTTTTCTGGATTTTAAAAATTAATTTCAAAGTTAAAAAGTATTTTTGTAAAAATTAAAAGACCAACTTTAAGTTGGAAATATTTTTCCTAAGTCTAAATCATCTTCAAAAATTTCTGTGAATTTTTCTAGTACTTTTAGACTTTATTTTCTATTTTCTATGTATTTTTGACAGTTCGTCAAAATCTAAATCTAATTTTACACTCTCTCTTCTCGGGCTGACAAGTGTCACGCCTAGATCCAATCTTCCGCACCTGATTAAATATCGGCCCTTCGTCTTCATTCAACGGCCTGGAATCAATCTGCGCCGCCTGATTTAATCTCATCCATGGCCCATGAACCCAGTTCACCATGGATCCAGTCCGCAAAAGCCACCTGTCAGCCAAATATAATCCTTTTCCTTTTGAAAAATAATTCGGCCAAAAAAAATCAAAATCCTTGCTGACGTTGCCCTAACGTCATAAATTCCTTTTCCCATAGAAACATAATTCATTTCCTTGCTGATGTCATAATCTTTCTTTTTCAGTACAAATATAATTTCGAAAATCTCCTTTTTTTCTTTAGTTTCAAACTTTCAAAAGCCCGTTCTCCTTCATCGTAGCTTGAATTGAGACCGTTCAATTTTTAAATTCTTTAAAAATTTTAATCTATCCATTTTTATCCTCTTTTCAAACTTTTAGAGTCTGTTTGAAATTTGTTTGGTTTAAATTAAATCATAGAAATTAAAAATATTTTAAATGGTTAAAATATACTTCAAATAAATCCAAAATTATTTTATTTGATCTTTTCAGATTCCAAGGGATTTTGTAGGATTTTCTTAATTTTTTTCGATGGAGATGATTTAGACTTAGGAAAAATATTTCCAACTTAAAGTTGGTCTTTTAATTTTTACAAAAATACTTTTTAACTTTGAAATTGATTTTTAAAATCTAGAAAAAAAAACATTCAGATAAATGCCAAATTCTTCCAAATAATTAATTTGAAATAGGATTTTTATAGAAAATCTAAATATCCTTTTATTTAATAATATTTTTGTATTTTTACCTACATTACTTTTCAAATCTAGCATTTTTAAAAGTAGAAAAAATAGGGCAAATCAAAAATAAAATTTAGGCAACCAAAACACTTATTTTTATTTTAAATTATTTTTACTACTATTATTTTTTTTATAAAAACCTGGGTTGTTACATGTTATCATTTGAGGTTTAGAGAAGTTTAATATACTAAAATTTTGAAATTAGACCAGGGTAGAAAATGACATGTAAAGCAAGAATTAATAAAGTACATATTGCCATATAGCAAGTGAGAAAAGCCTAACTATTATAGGCATGGCCCCCTAACTCTTGTTCTAATATCACCTGTGACGCCCCATGTCATTATCCTTAGAGCATGACATTGGGCATGGATTATTACCCCCTAAGATCAACGCCTTAGGAAATAATAAGTTATACCAGAGTTATACATCAAAACAATAGCTAGAGACCTTGCATTATTACAACAACCAGCCACGTGGGGCTAAAGTCCTTCGTACAAATATCAGCTACAAAAGGAGTTATAGGTTATTTATATACCCTAACTCTCAGAGATGAGGCACTAAAGGTAACCTACTTGTCCCAACTGTTGAATTGGGTGTCCACATTGCCCCGGTCCTTGATACGATCACCCTTGTTCGATGTAGCATCCTTTGGTCCTGTAAGCCCCATGTCCCTCTCGAGGTATTCCTCAATTGGATTAGGATCAAACAAAGGAATTTAATAGCAAGGGTGAGTATAATGTACTCAGCAAGCATTAATAGAAACAACTGCAATAGTTTGACTCATCTCTTCATAATCCATCTCTTCCTCCATAAGAAAATATGTTATTAGGTTATAAAATGAAATTGCATATTTTCCCATTGAAGAGAAAGAACCTTAGTCAATCTCTGTAGCCTCCAGTCTAGGAGACAGGCATGAATTCATGATTTGATTAGCACTACGCATGTTTGTGTCACTTTACCCATAGCTACTCCAAGCTCTTTGTTACTGGGTTATCTGGATTTCCTTATATTGGGGGCCGAGTCAGAGTACAGAACAATTTCCCTAGTTCCATTATTATATCTCCACCCAACTATTTATAGTCAGTGGCTTGGGATGGTCTCTTACCCTCACTCGGCATGCTTTGGACTATGAACTAGTCGTTGGTCAGGGCGGTCTAATCTACACTCGACACTCCATACTACTAACTATATGTGCCTAGGCTCCCACTTTTAGGCTCTATACCAGTTCTAGGTCCACCTGCTTTGGATCCACCACTTTTGGGCTCTATACTAGTTATGATTTCCTCCACCTAGATATACTACTTACCCTCATGGAGATGATAATAACGTTGTAGGGTACCATTTTCTGCTCGTCAAAACGAGAATATGGCTGACAGTAGAAGATATGGCTCCATACCAGAGTGAGAGTTGTTTAGTCCATATATTATACACATATGTAGAGGGACCAAATCTACCCCTTCCATTAACTAACTAGGGAGCCTTCTCCCTCTTATTATATATAGCTTACAGTCTAACTGCTCCTTTAGCTGGAACTACCCTTCTCTTTTCTCGTTCTCCATCATTTCTGTGCAAAACTCATTTTAATGCAACAGGTGATAATATATACTGCAAGTAACATAAATTACTCAAAGTGATGAAAGGTGAGCTCGTCTTGGTATGAGTAGAATGCCTCGGTCTCAATTGTGACTTGCTTAATTCCCTTTTCTTGCCCTGGTTCACCCTCTATATTATAGAGTTTATTTTATAGTTTTAGGAACCTGATTTAATAGACAATTGTGTTGTGTTACTGTGCTAAGTTCTCAGTTGAGATTTTAATTTTGCTAGGATTTTATTTAATTCCCTTTAGTTGATTTCATACAACTATAGCCTAATATTGCTCTTAGACCACTCTTTGACTGGCTCAATATTCCTACATGGACCTAGCCTGGCCTGCCTACTACTGCCCCACAACTACACACACTGACCCACCTACACAGCTAGCCCTCTCTCTCACACGCACACACACAAAGCCACGAAGGCCCACACAACTGGCTCGCTTACACCCAACACACCTAGCACACACACTCCAACATGCACACATGCACACCACTCTGTTTCCCTCTCTCGATCATTCTCTCTCTCAGTTGCTCTCTCCCCCTCTCCACTCCACCGATGCTCCATCACTAGTGATCTCTCTTTCTATCTACTGTGGTCCCCGTGTCGCTTCCCCACCACCATGGCTCAATGGCACCGGTGGTGCAAGATCTAGGTGTGGCACCAGCAAATCATATTCCTTACTCCCCTGTCATTGCTGTTCTCGCCAACCCCAATTTCCTAACCAGATCCGGTGCCGGTGATGGTTCTGACAAGGATATAATAATCCTTATTTTATTTATTATTTAGTTTTATTACATCATTGAAATCCTTAAGTATACCCCTTATTCGTAAGGGAGAGATTTAGTCAGGTGGTCGTAAGCCCCTTCTACGACCACTCTATAGTCATGAGCCTTTCCATGACTGCTCCATATTTGTAAGTTCTCCTACAAGCATGATATAGTCATAAGTCATCTTACGACCACCCTATGGTCGTAGACTCTTCTACGACTAGCCTGGCTTCGACTAGTTTGTCTACGACAAACCAATACATCATGGGTTTGTATGACAATGCAGTTAGCATACGCACTTATTCTCTAGAATAACTGCAAATAACTTCTCATTACTCCTGATGATAACCGTCTGGCGGCCAAGAAGAGCCACGTCTCTAACAATAACTTCTGAATATTGGTTATCATCCAAAAAGTTAAGATACCTCTTAGCATGGAGAAGCTGCCACCACTTCACATGCCATATAAGTGCTGATGTCAAAGAGAATAGGGACAGGCAACAAAAGTAACAGAACACGTCCGGCATTACTTTCTCTCCTGATTGTAATTAGTGCAATCAATATAGCCACATAGGAGTAGGATTATTATTCTCCCAAGAGAAGACCCGAACCTGTATAAAATCCCTGTGTCTTTGTCTGTGTGATCATAGTTAGGTCGCCGAGAGATCCCCCAAATTCAAATAATCATATGTAAGATTGGTATTAGAACACCGATAACTAGTGCCGTCCATGGGGATCTTCTTCCAAACTCTAGTAATTCTTTGTCGCAAAGTCTTTCTCTTTTTGATGTCCTCATGGCAAGAGAATGGAACAAGGAGAATTGGTTCGACTTGACCGACTAGCAGATCTCGACATGGATGCCTACTACGACTATCAGTAGAACATGCTTTCATCTGATGGTGAGCCTTTCTCTACAGATCCATCACAAGATCCCGAAGATCACCCCATGGATAGGGTTGAGGAGAGATCCTTATCCCCCCACAACGTTATGCTCTGTGAAGAAATGAGTTTTCCCAAAGAGCAAGGGTCAATCTGACCATAAAGACAACTCACAACATGACAAGGGGTCCCCCTCTAAATGTTTGAGTCCCTCAGTGGTCGTCCGATCAGGTTCAACAAGTCCTAGAATCCTGCATTCCCGGACTCCATCAGCATCTGATGATCGTCACTCTCTGGTTGTCCCTGTAGATAATGTGGGTGGGCTCCCTGTGAGTTCACCCATACTTTTGTAGGGTTCAACTCCGAAGGGAGACAATTATATTCTAGAATTCCCCTTCTTGGAGGGGTTTACTCTAAGTCACGATGCACTATCATTTGATGACTCTTCAAGCCAGGATCCATCTGACACAAGTGGAGATTATATCAAAGAGGTCTTTGCCCTCCCCTTAGATACTGATCGCTCTCCCAGAGGAAGGGTTGACAATGCTCTTTGCTGCTCACACACTATGACCCTTTGTGGTGATGGCGAGGAGACCTCCAGTGATGAATGAGATGAGCACTCTGATGAGCGTGACAGAGATCCTTAAAATAATTGCTCTCCTTTAAGGTAGGCCCAAGCAATTTTAGATATTGAAGATCCTGAGACCAGCCAAAGGTGAAGGTTGGTTGCCCAGAGGTCTTTGCATGGGCACATCCTGTACTGATCTGAGGAGGCTCAGGAGCTTCAACACATAAATGACTTGCTCGAAAACCTAACTCAAGAGCTTGCTTGAGCACCAGGCTATGACCATTTTGCTAAAAAGATCACAAGAAGACTCTGAAGCATGATGGCTAGACTCGAGCAACCTTGCCGGCACATTTTGGGAGTCGAACAGGTATGACTATGACTATTCGTTCACAAAACTCACCCTGTGGAAATCAACATGGTGACAAGTCACATCGCTCTCCTAATCATAGCTCTAGTTAGAGAAGAGTTCCTCAAGCATCCCAAGATCAGCAAGCTTTTGGAGGGGGTGATAGTTCACCACTTCGAGCAAGAGATCTACATCGACACATAGAATACAAGGAGTATTACCCTCATATTGATGAGACCTATCATAGGTCGGGTCCATCGACTACCAGGCATCATTGAGTGTGGTCTCCTAGAGACACCAATCACTCTTTCCCGTAAAGGAGGTGTTGTGATCTTATTACTAGATGTTGGGCATTTATGTCCAAACTTTGAGCAGTTCGCTGGCCACTGTGGTTCCGGCCAGCAAACATGAGAAGTTTGATGGTTCTCAAAATCCCATTAAATTCCTTCAAATCTACACGACTGTAGTTCGAGCAGCAAGAGGAGGAGAGCATGTCATGGTGAATTATCTTTCGACTGTGCTGAAAGGATCTACTCAATCATGGTTGTTAAATCAGCCACTGGAATCGATCCATTTATGATAACATCTCTGCGACCTTCTACTGGCCAACTTATAGGGCACATACATTCACCCCAGGAAGAAGGATGACTTGCTTAGTATGAGTCAAAACAGCAACGAGACTTTATGTTAGTTCATCAAACTTTTTAGTTAGGTTGATAATTCCATACCTGAGGTTTCTAATGCTTCTGTTATTAGAGCATTTAAGCAAAGAGTCCGCAATACAAGATTCACCAAAGATATTGCTTTGAATTCTCCGACTACCATTGCCGAACTCTTTGAGAAGGCTAATCGATATGCGACTACCGCTAAAGTAGTCGAGTGGAGCAAAACCATCGATCGAGCTGATAAAGTCCTACAGAGGTAGGCGAAGGTAGCAAAAAGAAGGATTAGAAGGCCAAGAAATCCAAGAGCATGGCAAAAGGCTAAAAGCCTCAAGCCAACAATTCCAAGGAAGTCTTAGCTGTACGCGGTAAGGAGCCACGAAGTTCCATGTAGTACTCCGATCAGGGTAAGGGCAAACTCCCTATACGGAAGGACAACAAACCTAGGTGGCGTCCTCTCCATATAAAGGAAGGACATGACCTTCGCCACTACTAAGTTTTCTAACAAAAACTCAAGGACTACTACTCCGGCAAAGGATCACTTCTTACACTCAAGGAGTTAGGGCAGTCAAGTGGTCGGAAGCAATCGGATGATGATGAGCAGATGCCATTCCAGGATCCGAAGCACACCATCGAGCACATCTATGGAGGATCTTTGGCATACAAGTCAAAATGATAGTATAAGGCTATCAAATGTAATGTAAGCTCCATTGACCCTCCTTTTGTCAATAATTTTTCTAGGTGGTCAAAAGTCATCGTCACCTTTGAGAAAAATGACTGTTTGATCCCCTCAAGTCGACTATTGAGTAAATTGAGTTTTGATTGATGGTGGTGGTTCATTGAACATTTTATTTGTAAATGCTCTAGATGAGATGCAAGTTCCTTGGACAAGAATAAAGCCAGTACAATACTCATTCCACAGGATCATACCAAGATCTTCAGCTAAGCCAATTGGCCAAGTTTCTCTTCCTATAATGTTTGGTTCTCTAGGCAATTTCAAGACAAAGAAAATCTCTTTTGATGTGGTCAATTTTGACATAGCATATAATGCTATACTCGGATGACAAACTCTGGCATGGTTCTTAATTGTTGCTCACTATGCATATCAATGTCTTAAGATACTAGGTCCCAAAGGAGTAATCACAGTCTATTGTGATAAAAAGATGGCGCTTTAATGCGACTGCAAGTCCCTTGAGATGGTAGGCCAGTTACCAACTCGAGAAGCAAGTAAGGAGCAGCCTTTGACCAAGCACTCGAAGCCTAAAGCCGCACCAAAGCTGAACAAATAAGTCAAGGAAGTTTCTCTGGATCCAAAGAAGCTTTCAAAGACTGTTCGCATTGGGGTTATATGCAACCCCACATAGGAAGACGCTCTCGTGACCTTCCTCTAGGCAAACACAGATGTCTTCATGTGGCAACCATCTAACTTGCCCAATGTCCCCATGGAGGTGACCAAGCATAGGCTAGCTCTACAACCTAACAAGAAGCCTGTAAAACAAAAGTTATCGAGATTTGCACCTGATTGACGAGATGCCATTAAGTCAGAATTGGACAAGTTATTGAAAGCAAGCTTTATAAAAGAAGTCAATCACTCAGAGTGGTTGGCTAACCCTGTAATAGCTAAGAAGTCTAATGGCAAGTGGTGTATGTGTATAAACTGTACTGATCTTAATAAAAGCTTGTCTAAAAGATGATTTCCCTCTTTCTCGTATCGATCAATTGGTTGATACTACTACTGCTTGTGATGTATTAAGTTTTCTAGATGCATACTCTGGTTATTATCAGATTAGTATGTCTCTAGAAGATGAAGCGAAGACCGCATTTATTACATCATTTGGAATAGTTTACTATGTCAAAATGCTATTTGGTTTAAAAATGCTGGTCCTACTTTTCAACTTTTGTTGCAATTGACTTTTTCACTTTAACTAGGCCAAAATTTGGAAGCCTACATTGATGATCTAGTCATAAAGAGCATCAAATGACTTGATCATATTTTTGACCTGCAAGAAACATTTGACAACGTCAGAAAGCACTGTTTGAAACTCAATCCTGAGAAGTGTGTATTTGGAGATGCTTTAGGAGAATTGCTTAGCTTCCTTATTTTTTCAAGAGGTATCGAAGCAAATTCTTAAAAAATAAAGGCCATTGAGCAAATACGCCTTCCAACATCTAACAAAGAAGTCAGGAAACTCACCGGGTGCATAGCGGCTTTAAGTCATTTAATCACACAATTGGAAGAAAAATGACTTCCTTTCTTTAAACTTCTAAGGAAGCATAAGAGTTTCGAGTGGTTGAAAGAGACTAAGGATGTGTCGGAACCCGGAGCAACGACTCCTGGATCCTCTGTGTAAATCGCACTAGTCCAGGATCAGCTAGTGCACACAGCGTACAACAAAGATAAATATCAACCATAATGACATTTATTAACTGAATATGGGCATGAATGCCAAAGTTTACATCAACGGCACATAAGCCAAAATTAAGTAATAAGCAGCGGAAGAAAAACCGAAGCGGAAGAAGCCCACTGAGCCTGCCCACAGGCAAACGACAGTAAGACGCGGCCTATTCGTCCAGATCTTCACCGTAGTCGACGACATCTTCCTCTGTGTGGAAAAAGCAACGTGAGTACAAACTTGTACTCCACAAATCACCCGGGAAAATGCAACATAATGATAAAGGCTTCAATGGAAGGCTTATAGGGTTAGTTTGCATAAAACAGCATTTAAGAAATATAATAAGTAGATTGAAATTGCTGAATTTAATACAGTAGATAAAACAATACTTGTAATTGAAAATAATACCGTCAGTGCAGGCTCCGACCATACACCAACCTATCCACGGGCATCCCACCCGGACCATCTTTTCCAAAAGCTCACGTATGGATTCCAACCATCCACACGCTTTCACTGCGCAACTCTGATGAATTCCATCCATTCACCAGATTTCAATCTCTCACGGATTCCATCCATCCGCAAGGTTTTCATCTCTCGTGGATTCCATCCATCCACAAGGTTTTCAAAAACATTTTTGAAAAACAAAATCTAATCCATGAAAAACTTTTACTCAGCATGCCCATGACCGTGGGCACGGCTATCCAGGATAGATTATACACTCTGCAGAGGTTGTACAGCTTTACCCACAAGACACGATCATCCTTTTGTGCCACGCGAGTTACACACTTCCTTAGGTGTGCGGCAAGGAGTCATGACAAGGCCTTTACAATGCAAAGCCTTCAACCTGGTCGAGCCAACTCTAAGGTTTCACCCCAGTAAGGAATCCACCAGACCGGGACCCCCTCTTAAGCCTAGCGAGACTTCTCATGGCTTAACCACGCTCGCCCAAGTGAGACTTCACATGGCACCAACCACGCTCAATTTCAACCTACAACTCGACTCAGATTGGGACTTCGTAAATTATTCAGCCAGGGCTGTCCCATACCAGCCATGTGGTAGTACGATTAGGGCTTTGCAACAGTAGCTCACAGACCGGTCCTTAATCTGACTCATGCCCAACCACATACCCCCGTGCACGACAATCAACCACTGCGGCTCCAACCAACAGGGCATGCCTGCACCCACCAGTCTAACCAATTGCCTAAGTCTAAACCAGTTTTATATTTTGTTTTCAAAATATTTCACAAACCTCCTTGACTCACCAAAGTCAAGAGTACATCATTTTATGTAAACAGGGTTATCATTTTATGTGAAAGAGTATCCCAAAAACAAATAATATAACTTCGCAGGGCTAAGCATTTGAATAAACTCTCTAGCCAACACTAATGTATTAACTAGAGTTTGAATCTAGGGTGACAAGGTATTGAGGAATTCAAATTCAATGGAGGGATTAACAAGTAGGCAATAACTAAATTTAAAACTGAATTGAAATACGCTGAATAAAAATATGCATGCAATATAGTTTAAATCAACATAATTTTATTTTGAAAACTGGGATCAACATGATCAAGGAGGGTGACTTGCCTTGCTCTTCAACTTGGTTTGAATCTTCGTCGAAGAAATCTCCCAAATCGTCGAAGTCTACACGTGAAAATAACCCACCAAATTCAAATAAATTCAAATTAAATTCAAATTGACTTCAAATATTTGAATTGAGGCTAGAAATGGATAGAGGAGAATTTTTGATGAATTTAGAAATTTGAATGGGCCAAATCGGAGTTAGGATGAAGAAGAACGGGCTCCGGGAAGTTTAAATTCAGGGAAAATGGAAAAGGAGATTTTTGGAATTATTTTTCTAAAGGAAAATCTGACTTATTGCGTCAGCAGGGAATTTCATTTCGGCTGGAATTATTTTTCAATGGGAAAAGATTTTTATTGCGCTAGCATGACCTCAGCCTTGAGGGAAACACGCTGACATGCGGGCCCCCGGTCCATGTGGACCATGTCCACGGACTCGAGCAGGGCTGAGCTGACGCAGGGGTGGCGTGGCAGCCGGTGCCCGTGTGGCGCTGACGCGGCAGCCACCGGGCGCCGCCTGGGCTGCCACGTGGGCACGGCACGCAGGCGTGGCCGGCCGGCCGGAGAGGGCTCGGGGGTGGCACGGCTCGCCGGCGTGCGGCGGCGAGATGGCCGGCGGCGAGGGCCGGAGGAGGTAGAGGGGAGCGAGGTGAGCTCGGAGGTGGGGCGGCATTTACCGAAGGCGGCCGGGGTTGAGCCGGCAGCGAGGAGGAGCGGTGGCGGCACTCGGGCGGCGACGGGGGCGATGCTCCGGCGGCGAAGAAGGGCGGCCAAGGGGCGGAGGAGGTCGGGGGTGGCGCGCCGGAGCTGGAGGTGGTGTCGGCTGGGCGCGGAAGCCAGCGGAGCGGCGGCGATGGCTCGCCGTAGTACAAAGCGGCGGCGGAGGCGGAGGCGCACGGCGCGAGGGCGAGGGGAAGCTCGGGAGAGGGGGAAGGTGGCAGAGGGCGGTGGGGTGGAGTGGAGCGGTGCTTGGGGGCCTTTTTATAGGGGCGGAGGGGGAGGAGCAGCGCAGGAATTCGTCGCCGAAGTGGAGGAGTGGGCGGCGGCGGTTACGGGGGAGAAGGTGGGCGCGTGGGGTGGCGACGGGCGCGAGAGAGGCGGGAAGGTGGGGCGCTGTGCGTGCGGCACATGAAGGTGGGCGGCGTGGCCGAGTAGAAGGCGGGGGTGGCGACCGGGTCGGGCGGGGCCGGCGGTTGCGGAGGCGGGCGCGCGCGCGAGGAAGGAGACGGGGTCCGCGCGGGAGGGATGACTGGTGGGGCCGGGAGCGCAGAGAGAGCGGGAGGCGAGGGCGGCTGACGGGCGGGACCCGCGGGGCAGAGAGACGGAGAGAGGGGGAGACGCGCCGACAGGTGGGGTCGGGCGACAGTGAGAGAGGAGGTTCGGGCTGCGGGGATGAAGCCACGCGGAGAGAGAGGGGAATCGGGTGGCCGAGAGGGGAGGATGATGAGGACATCCTTTCCATGCATACAACCATGCCAACTCCATATCAAACTGAAACTATGATACAAGGACCAATGACTAGAGCGCGAGCACGTCAACTTAACCATCAGGTGAATGCGTTCCTAAGTTTGCATACAAATGTTTCAAAGAATGGAATACTACTTAATTCTTGTGATGATTTAATTGTCCTTAGGAACCATGGGGAAGAACCACATGAACTCAAGTATAGAAGTGGAACCGTCAAGCGCAAACCAAGTCCTGTTCACGAGTTTGACTCGGATTCGGCCTTGTTGACAGCGCCTACTTCAAACGGCCGTAACTTTTGATCCAGAAGGTTTCTCGGGGCCCATGAGTACTCATTGGAAAGATCTTGAAGTCTACTTTCAGATGGATCTGGCCTCACCTCCAAATTCCATCCGAGTCGACCAGAAACTGCAAAACAATTCACGTCGCTTTTCCAGTCCGAGTCAAAGTGGGCCTTGGGCCTTGTAATTCGAGTCCTATTTGGCTTCCTTGTGTTTTGGCCGACCCTCCACCTTCCGTGAACCTTAAATAGGCAGCCGCACCCTCTTCTAGGGTTTGGGTTTTGTTTAGACTAAGTTAGCTTTTGCTGCTTTGCCTTGTACTCGCGCGTGTCGGCTAGACCGCCCGAATACTTGTCTTCGGAACCCCACCGTTTCTCTGTTTTCGATTGAATCTTACATCGTTATTTGCAATTGAGTTGCTGTTCATCTTGTTCTTGCTTGTTCTTCGATTGCTTGCAGGAACAAGAACCCTCGTGGTTAGGTTGATCGTGCGCCGACAAGGTCACGAACAATCTCTGGAGTTGGTGTATCGATCGCTAAGGCGCAGCGTCCTTGGATGGTTGTAGTCGGGTCGTCAACGTCATCTCCTTCCCCAATCGAATCTACCACTCTCATCGAAAGATCGGGACCCCTAGTGCTATCAGTTGGTATCAGAGCTCAAGGTTGATCGGTGAGAGATCTTATCTAGTCTTTGCAATTTTTACCTACAGTCCAGAAAACAAAAAAAAATAGCAGATCAGATCTATTCCCCAAAATCCGAAACAATTTGAGCCTTTATCTATTGCTGCATAGTCTTTGTTTGTTGAGTCTTCGATTGCATCGTCGTGTCCTTTGCTGGTCTTAGTGTCTAGTTCCTTTAGAGTTTCGAGTTCTGTTCACGTTTTGGACTCACCGTTGCAGTTAGATCCGAACTGTCATAGGAGGGTAAAAAAAAAAGAAAAAGAGGAGGACTCGGTTGCTGCCCTAATTGGTCTTGGAGTAGGACTCGGTTTCTGCCCTAATTGGTCTTGGAGTAGGACTCGGTTTCTGCCCTGATTGGTCTTGGAGTAGGACTCGATTTCTGCCCTGATTGGTCTTGGAGTAGGGCACGAATTCGGATTCAACAGAGGGAAAAGAAGGAACAGGCAGCCGCATCTAGAAAGCCGCGGCATAAAAAAAAAGAAAAAAAAAACAGAGGAGAGAGAAACAGCTAACTTTTGCATACGACCTCCGATTGAGCCGCGTAAGCCACCAGGCACATACGCGGCAGCTTCGACCCCAAAAAACGTCGTTTAGGCCCTCAAAACGGGCCCGCAAACCGAGAAAAAATCAAGTTTCTCAGAATTCGCTCAAAATTGGCAGAGCCCTTCTACAAGTGATTCTAAGGTTCCTGGTGAAGACGGCATCCTTTTTCGAGCTCCAGAACTCCGTGTGCAACATCATCTAGTTTCTTTCTGCACGGTGTATTTTCGTTTGTGTTCTAGGCTCGCGTCTCTAGTACGGTCTAGCCTAGGACCAGCACGGTGCCGTCGTTGAGCGATTATTCAACTTGCTTTGACTAATGTGGTTCTAGTTATCCTTTGTTCTCAGCCCACCTATAGCTCCACAGATTTGGCTACCACATCACAGGGACTAGCGACCGAGGCAGCGATACACCCAATTTCCAGGAGATATTGTCTTGACTTGTCGGCTGCCATCACCTCCTGCTCGCTGTGGTAAGAACTTGTAAGAGCTTGACAGAACAGGTTGAGAGTGTGCGACTTGATTTAACCACATCCCAGTAGTTGTGAGAGCATAACCTGCAGTTTTATTATTTTTCTCTTCTTGGTTTGTTTCTTGTGTTCTTCTAACAATGTCAGGAGAACCAGAGGATCTACGGGCAGCATCACATTCCCCTCGGACTAGGGGCATCATACAACACTTTGAGCGCCAAATGAAGCTGCACACTGAGGGACTTGATGAGGATGTACGGGTCACCAACGAACGCCTTGGCCAATTGGAGGCCGCGCAGATCGACACCAACACTACGCTTGCAACATTGGAGGCTTCCGTTGGCACCGTCAACGCTTCACTTGCTGAGATTTTGAGACGTCTTGATGAGAGGGGCCGTGCATCTCCCGCTGCACCAACTCAGCGTACTCGTGCCAATATTGGTGTCTTGGGCAGCAGGGTGGACGAAAATGGTGGAGACGATTATGCGGCTGACACTGAGATTGATGATGATGAGGACGCTCACCGTCATCGTCAACCACGCCGGAATGAGGTACGTGACAATGATGAATCGCTTGGTAAGATTAAGTTCACTATGCCACCTTTTGATGGAAAATATAACCCTGATGCTTATATCACTTGGGAATTGGCTGTTGATCAGAAATTTGCTTGTCATGCTTTCCCTGAAAACAAAAGGGTTAGGGCTGCTACTAGTGAGTTTACTGATTTTGCGTCTGTTTGGTGGAGTGAATATTGTAAGAAAAATCCTCTCACCATACCACCAACTTGGGATGCATTAAAAAGAATCATGCGAGCTAGATTTGTTCCCTCATATTATGCACGTGATTTGTTACATAAGTTGCAACAATTGAGGCAAGGTAGTAAAAGCATAGAGGAATATTTTCAAGAATTGCAAACAGGCATGCTGCGTTGTGACTTAGAGGAAACTGAGGAAGCCGCTATGGCTAGGTTTATGGGTGGTTTGAATCGGGAAATTCAGGACATCTTAGCTTACAAGGAATATAATTCTATCACTCGTTTATTTCATCTTGCTTGTAAAGCTGAAAGAGAAGTACAGGGACGACGCGCAAGCACTAGGACTAACGTTTCTGCAGGTCGTGGAAACATTTGGTCTCAACGTGCATCTGCCGCACCATCAAGCCAACCCCCTGCACCTTCTTCCTCCAACAGCAAGCCACGATTTTCATCATCAAATTCGGCATCTCGGGCATCTGAAGCAACAAAGGGGACAGCCCAAGCACATACAAAGAGCTCTTCGTCCGTTGCATCTACGGGACGAACGAGGGATATCCAATGTCATCAATGTAAGGGGTATGGCCATGTGAGGAGTGAGTGCCCAACCAAGCGTGTTCTGATTGTGAGAGATGATGGTGAGTATTCTTCTGCTAGTGATTTGGATGAGGATACATATGCTATGCTTGCAGCTGACCATGCAGGTAGTGGGAAGGAGCAAGAAGAAGAGCACATTGGTGCTGAAGATGCGGAGCGTTATGAGAGCCTCATTGTGCAGCGTGTGTTGAGTGCACAAATGGAGAGGGCGGAGCAAAATCAGCGGCACATCCTTTTCCAAACAAAGTGCGTCGTGAAGGAACGCTCATGCCGAGTGATAATTGATGGAGGGAGCTGCAACAACTTGGTGAGCTCCGATATGGTGGAGAAGCTTGCGTTGAACACCAAACCTCACCCACAACCTTACTACATTCAATGGTTCAATAACAGTGGCAAGGTGAAGGTAACACGAATGGTGAGAGTAAATTTTGCTATTGGTTCTTATCATGATGTTGTAGAATGCGATGTTGTTCCTATGCAAGCATGCTCTATGCTGTTAGGTAGACCGTGGCAATATGATAAAGATTCACTGCATCATGGTAAGACAAACCAATATTCTTTTGTGCATCATGACAAGAAAATTGTGTTACATCCTATGTCTCCTGAAGCTATTTTCAAAGATGAGATTGCTAGAGCTAGTAGAGACAAACATCAGGAGCATAATAGGAGTGAAAATCAGATCGTTGCAAGCGAACTTGAGCAACATAAAAAGAAAAACTCTAAATCTGTTCATGAGAAGAAAAATGAGATTAAACTGAAAGGTGCATGTTTTCTTGCTACTAAGTCTGATGTGAGTGAGCTGGATGCTAGTACTTCTATTTGCTATGCCTTACTTTGCAAACAAGCTTTATTTTCATTCGAGGAGGTACCTTCTTCTGTGCCTCCTGCTGTCACTAATCTTTTGCAGGAGTACATGGATGTCTTTCCAAAAGACGTGCCACCAGGGCTACCACCAGTGCGAGGGATTGAGCACCAGATTGATTTGATTCCCGGGGCATCTTTGCCCAATCGTGCGCCATACAGGACCAATCCGGAAGAAACTAAGGAGATTCAGCGTCAAGTTCAAGAATTGCTTGATAAAGGTTATGTGCGTGAGTCTCTTAGCCCTTGTGCTGTTCCGGTAATTTTAGTGCCTAAGAAAGATGGATCATGGCGTATGTGTGTGGACTGTAGAGCGATCAATAACATTACCATTAGATATCGTCACCCTATTCCTAGGTTAGATGATATGCTTGATGAATTAAGTGGCTCTATTGTCTTCTCTAAAGTTGATTTGCGTAGTGGGTACCACCAAATTCGCATGAAATTGGGAGATGAATGGAAAACAGCATTTAAAACTAAGTTCGGTTTGTATGAGTGGTTAGTGATGCCATTTGGGTTAACTAATGCACCTAGCACATTCATGAGATTAATGAACGAGGTTCTGCGTGCTTTCATTGGTAAATTTGTAGTGGTCTATTTTGATGATATATTGATATATAGCAGATCACTAGAGGAACACCTTTGCCATTTACGTGCTGTTTTTGATGCTTTACGTAATGCACGTTTATTTGGTAACGTTGAGAAGTGCACATTTTGCACGGATCGAGTCTCTTTTCTTGGCTATGTTGTTACTCCACAGGGCATTGAAGTTGATCAAGCCAAGGTTGAGGCAATACAGAGTTGGCCGACTCCTAAAACGGTCACGCAAGTGCGAAGTTTTCTAGGACTTGCTGGATTCTATCGTCGTTTTGTGAAGGATTTCAGCACCATCGCTGCACCATTGAATGAACTCACTAAAAAGGGGGTGCCGTTTACTTGGGGGAATGCACAGGAAGACGCCTTCAACACATTGAAAGATAAGTTAACACATGCACCATTACTCCAACTTCCAGATTTTAGAAAGACTTTTGAGCTAGAATGTGATGCTAGTGGAATTGGATTGGGTGGTGTGCTGTTGCAAGAAGGTAAACCTGTGGCATACTTTAGTGAAAAATTGAGTGGGCCTAGTTTGAACTATTCTACTTATGATAAGGAATTATATGCTCTAGTTCGAACTTTAGAGACATGGCAACATTATTTATGGCCCAAAGAATTTGTCATTCATTCGGATCATGAGTCATTAAAACATATTAGAAGTCAAGCAAAACTGAACCGTAGGCATGCAAAGTGGGTTGAATTCATAGAGTCTTTTCCTTATGTCATAAAACACAAAAAGGGAAAGGAGAATGTTATTGCTGATGCATTGTCTAGGAGATATACCATGCTCTCACAACTTGACTTCAAAATTTTTGGATTGGAAACAATTAAGGAGCATTATGTTCATGATGATGATTTTAAAGACGTGTTGCTGAATTGCAAAGAGGGAAAAACGTGGAATAAATTTGTTCTAAATGATGGATTTGTGTTTAGAGCTAACAAACTATGCATTCCAGCTAGCTCCGTTCGTTTGTTGTTGTTACAGGAAGCGCATGGAGGTGGGCTGATGGGCCATTTTGGAGTGAAGAAGACGGAAGACATACTTGCTAGTCATTTCTTTTGGCCAAAGATGAGACGTGATGTGGAACGTTTTGTTGCTCGCTGCACTACGTGTCAAAAGGCTAAGTCACGACTTAATCCTCACGGTTTGTATATGCCTCTACCTGTTCCTAGTGTGCCTTGGGAAGATATTTCTATGGACTTTGTTTTAGGACTGCCTAGGACAAAGAAGGGGAGGGATAGCATATTTGTTGTTGTGGATAGATTTTCTAAGATGGCACACTTCATACCATGTCATAAAAGTGATGATGCTACCAATATTGCTGATTTGTTCTTTCGTGAAGTTGTTCGTTTGCATGGTGTGCCAAATACAATAGTTTCCGATCGTGACACTAAATTCCTTAGCCATTTTTGGAGAACTTTATGGGCTAAATTGGGGACTAAGCTGTTATTTTCCACTACGTGTCATCCCCAAACTGATGGGCAAACTGAAGTTGTGAATAGAACTTTATCTACCATGCTTAGGGCTGTTTTGAAAAAGAACATTAAAATGTGGGAAGAATGCTTGCCTCATATTGAATTTGCTTATAATCGTTCGCTGCATTCTACTACAAAGTTGTGCCCTTTTGAGATTGTCTATGGCTTTGTGCCTCGTGCTCCTATTGATTTGCTACCACTTCCATCTTCGGAGAAGTTAAACTTTGATGCTAAACAGCGTGCTGAATTGATGTTGAAATTGCATGAGACAACCAAAGAAAATATTGAACGCATGAATGCTAAATATAAACTTGCTGGTAGTAAAGGAAGGAGGCATTTAACTTTTCAACCGGGTGATTTAGTTTGGTTGCATTTGAGAAAAGAAAGATTTCCTGAATTGAGGAGGTCTAAGTTGATGCCTAGAGCTGATGGACCTTTCAAAGTGTTGGAAAAGATTAATGACAATGCATATAAACTTGAGTTGCCTGCAGATTTTGGGGTTAGTCCCACCTTTAACATTGCAGATTTGAAGCCATACTTGGGAGAAGAAGATGAGCTTGAGTCGCGGACGACTCAAATGCAAGAAGGGGAGGATGATGAGGACATCCTTTCCATGCATACAACCATGCCAACTCCATATCAAACTGAAACTATGATACAAGGACCAATGACTAGAGCGCGAGCACGTCAACTTAACCATCAGGTGAATGCGTTCCTAAGTTTGCATACAAATGTTTCAAAGAATGGAATACTACTTAATTCTTGTGATGATTTAATTGTCCTTAGGAACCATGGGGAAGAACCACATGAGCTCAAGTATAGAAGTGGAACCGTCAAGCGCAAACCAAGTCCTGTTCACGAGTTTGACTCGGATTCGGCCTTGTTGACAGCGCCTACTTCAAACGGCCGTAACTTTTGATCCAGAAGGTTTCTCGGGGCCCATGAGTACTCATTGGAAAGATCTTGAAGTCTACTTTCAGATGGATCTGGCCTCACCTCCAAATTCCATCCGAGTCGACCAGAAACTGCAAAACAATTCACGTCGCTTTTCCAGTCCGAGTCAAAGTGGGCCTTGGGCCTTGTAATTCGAGTCCTATTTGGCTTCCTTGTGTTTTGGCCGACCCTCCACCTTCCGTGAACCTTAAATAGGCAGCCGCACCCTCTTCTAGGGTTTGGGTTTTGTTTAGACTAAGTTAGCTTTTGCTGCTTTGCCTTGTACTCGCGCGTGTCGGCTAGACCGCCCGAATACTTGTCTTCGGAACCCCACCGTTTCTCTGTTTTCGATTGAATCTTACATCGTTATTTGCAATTGAGTTGCTGTTCATCTTGTTCTTGCTTGTTCTTCGATTGCTTGCAGGAACAAGAACCCTCGTGGTTAGGTTGATCGTGCGCCGACAAGGTCACGAACAATCTCTGGAGTTGGTGTATCGATCGCTAAGGCGCAGCGTCCTTGGATGGTTGTAGTCGGGTCGTCAACGTCATCTCCTTCCCCAATCGAATCTACCACTCTCATCGAAAGATCGGGACCCCTAGTGCTATCAGAGGCGGGGCGGACGGTGGATCGGGCGGCCACGTGGCGAATGCGGAGGAGGGGTAGGCGGGATGAGGGCGACGGCCGGATGGCAGGCGCGGGTTGATCCCGGCTGTCCACGTGGCGGCCGGAGAGGGAGGCTGGGGTTTTGGATTTTTAATTTTGGATTTTCAGAAATGCCTAGAAATTCCATTAAGCCTCAGAAAAATATGAAATAAATTCCTGAAATCTCAGAAAAATCCAGAGAATCTCCTGGAGACATTTGGAACTTAAAAACAATATTTCCAACTAATGTTGGTATTTAATTTTCATACTTTAAAATACTTTTTAATTTTGAAACTACATTTTTGAACTCCAGAAAAACCAGGGAACCAAATAAAAGGCAAATAACTCCAAATAATTAATTTGACATAATATTTTTATAGAAAATCAAAATATCATTTTATTTAATAATACTTTTAGGTTTTTCTGAAAATGCTTTTCAAATCCAGCTTTTTCTTCAAAAACAGAAATTCAGGGCAAATCCAAGATTAAAACTTTAGGCACAAAAATACTTATTTTAAATTAAATTTTATTTTATTTTATTTTTATTATTTATTTTATTCCATTTTTATTTTAGCAAAAATTTGGGATGTTACAGGATGCCTTCGAGGATATCAAGAGATATCTTATGAATGCACCTATTCTGGTTTCTCTAAAACTAGAAGAGACACTCTTAATATATCATAATGTTGGTCATAGAACGCGAGAATGTCCAACAACTTTTATGTGCCCAAAGTTTTACGTGGGCCTATGGAGCGCTACCCTTAGGTTTACGTAAAACTTTTATGTGCACAACTATGTAAAACTTTTATGTGCACAACTTTGGTTACGTAAAACTTTTATGTGCACAACTATGTAACCAAAGTTTTACGTGGGCCTATGGAGCGCTACCCTTAGGTTCAAAAACTTTTATGTGCCCTCCACATGTCTTCGAGGAAGCTGAGGTATTATTTTCGGGCGCACAAGATTGTTGTGCCATCTAAGTTTCGCTTAGGACAGGTCCTCCAAAATAGGGAGCAGCGGGACGCATGGCAAAATGGTTAGTAGAACTTGGGGAGTTTGATCTCTATTTCGCGTCTCGAATAGCTATTAAATCCTAGATCATGGCAGACTTTGTCACCGAATGGACAAATTCTGAACCTATTTAGGATCCCTAGTACACTTCCCATGACTAGTGAACAATGTACTTTGACGGGTCACTTACTTTTAATGGCTCGGGGCTGGGGTGGTCTTGGAATCTCTCATATAAGAGACCTTAAAGTATATCATCAATTAAACTTTCTAGCCACTAATAATATGGTCGAATATGAAGGTTTGTTGGCTGGCATATGAGCCATGAAAGCGCTTGAGATTTGATGAATACTCGTGAGAGGATATTCTCAACTAGTAGTGAATTAGGTCAGAAAAGTGTACCAATGCTCTAATTCAACCATGCCTTAGTACTTATTGGAGTTAGAAAGCTTGAAAAGCTCTTTTTTGATTTCGAGATACAATATATCCCTCGGAAGGATAATTTTCTCGCTGACCAGTTGGTTCGAATGGCTTCTTCCCGGTCGCAAGTACTGAAAGGGGTCTTCTTGGAACAACTCCAGAAGTCGTCTCTAGTCAAAACACCAAAGACAACTCCAAATGAGATAGCCTCTCTAGAATACGAGGATACTTGGATGCTCCCCATCTATAAGTATCTTCAGAGGGGTGCAATACCTGACAACGATCTTAAGGTAGATTGTTTATGCCACAAGGCCAAAATGTATACTTTGGTCGATGGGGTACTCTATAAAAGGAGTACTCAAAGGGTTCTCATACGATGTATATCGTAGAAAGAAGGATTACAACTCCTTCATGACATACATGGGGGCATCTACATTTTTTTTATAGAACACTGGTCGAGAAAGCCTTTTGACAATGTTTTACTGGCCAATAGCCCTCAATGATGCTAAAGAGTTGGTTAAGAAATATATATAGTGCCAGTTTTATAGCAGGTAAATACACCAACCAGCTCAGGCTCTACAAACTATAGCTCTCTCTTGGCCTTTTGCGAACTAGGGTCTCGATATCCTATGACCATTCCCAAAAGCATCGAAAGGCTTTGAATTCCTTTTTGTAGCTATTATACATTCACAAAGTGGATGAAACCAATCCTGTGACTGGGATAACAATAGAAGCCGCCAAGAAGTTTATGATGAGAAGTGTAATTACTCGATTTGGGGTACCATATCGAATAATTACATATAATGGTAGGCAATTCTCAAGTGTGAAATTTTAGGAATTTTGCAAAAAATTAGGTACCAAGTTATGTTATACTTCTTTCACCCATCCTCAAATAATGGGGTAGTCGAAAAAACAAATGGCCAAATAATACAGGGAATTAAGACTCGGGTCTTCGATCAGCTTGTAAAGCACTCGGAGGCTTAGGTGCAAGAATTACCTTCAGTCTTATGGGCAATTTATACAACTCCCAGTCGAGTAACAGGTGAAACTCCCCTTTTTCTAGTTTTTAGGGTTGAAGTCATGCTTCCACTAGAACTAAAGATTCAGATGACAAGGGTTTAAAATTTCAACGACTCTAACTGAGAGAAACTTCGAGCAGATGACATTAACCTACTCAAAGATAAGGGGAATCAAGCCTTAATCTATTTGGCAGTCTACCAACAAACCATGCGTAAATACTACGATCGTAAGTTCTAGCCTCGCAACCTTACTATAGATGACTTGGTGTTGAAGAAAATTTAAACCCAGTCTAATCGGAACAAGCTTTCCCTCAAATGGGGAAGGTCCTTACACAGTGATCAAAGTTACATGACCAGACTCAGTATGACTCACCATAGAAGATGGCCAGATTCTCTCAAACTCTTGGAATATTGACCAATTGTGTAAATTCTATGTATAGCATTTCTACTTTTTCAATAAAGGATTCAGTTTGTTCAATCATTATTATCATACTTTGAGTAGGGATTTCTTTATGTTTGTTTGACCACTTTTGGTATGCTTGATTCATTCAAACTGATCAGAGAAAGATACATCACCTAGTCGAAGTCTTTCCTCTCTTCACGTAGTCTTGCCCACTAGAAGGAACTTCCTAGCGTCATACTATTTTCGACTCTTGCTGTTAGTACAAAACAATGGAGTTGACTGAGAAAAGTCGAATGAACTTAAAGAAGGAACTCTGAGTGTTTGTTCTATTCTCATTTATGCGTTCAATTTGATTAAACTGGTCAAAGAAAGGTAATGTCACCTAGTCGAAACCTTTCCTTTTTGCATGTAGTCCTGCCCACTGGAAGGAACTTTCTAGCATCAACTCATTCCTAATTTTGCTACTAGAACATGACAATCAGAGTTGACAATGATAGTCAGATGAACTACTCTATTTTCTACAAACCCCGTTTCACACTATTCGCTTAGTTTATTCATATTAACTAAGTAAATTTTCGAGAGCTAGGATAGAGTTATTAATATAACTTTGATTGTTAGTCTTAATTTTGCTTTCTTTCATTTCTTTATTATCTTACAAGTACTAACTACTCAACAAGATAATTTGCAGGAAAAGGAAGATTTAAAATTCATTAATAATAGACTTGTCTTTACAAGTTTCCTATTACAAACTACTCTGATGAAGGAGATCTGATCTGCATCTCCTCCATGACTTTTTGGCTAACTAGCTCCATTTCTTCGATTAGGTGGGTTGCCTCTGCTTCAGAGCAGTTGAAGTCATGCTCGATTGGTTGAAGACCGAGGCTTTGGTCATATGCCTTGAGTTTTGCTAAGGCATAACTTACTGCACCTTTAACTGTCTCTCGTAACGAGTCAGCTTGGTTGGTCTTCAGAGTGGTTATAAGCTTCTCTAAAGTTCCGACTTGTTGTCCAATGGTACTTGTGTGAGCAGTCATGGTGTCCTCAGGAGTGATCTTCTTAGCACCAAGCCCACCAAGTAGATTATTAGTAAGTGAAATGTTGTCTTGAAGAATGATCTTCATCGACTTCATCTCCTCCTGGCTATGAGTCAAAGCTTCTACAAGTCATTTTATTTCAATTAGAACTTCTGCAAGTAGAGTAAAGTTAGTCAAAAAATTACTTTTCAAAAGACTAGTTAGCAGAACTGGTCATAAGTAAAGATCTCCTTACCTACTAGTCGAGACTCAAGCTACTCGACTTCATCTTTATGCTGCTCTTCCAGTTATTGGATCTTCTAGTCTTTTTCTTTGCTGATACAAGTAACCTCACCGATCACTTTGGCCTTTTCTTCAACCTCGATGCACAGCTTACTCATTTCGACCTATTTATCTATCAAAAGAAAAGAGTTAAGAAAAGATGAGGAAGACATCCAAATAAATAGTCTTGAATCCAGAACTTACTGTTTATTTTGTCTCACAACTCATTAGTTGCAGAATTGGCCTTTAGAAGCCTTATTGTTAAGTCGACATTTTCCTTCTTTAGCTTCTACGTCTCGACCTTCTCATTATCGAGTGCGTCAGCTAAAGCTTTTTCATTGCTCTTAGACTTGTAAAGGTTAAAGAAAGACATGAAGAACTAGACAAGTGGTCAAAAGATAAAAAGACTACATGCGCCAGTGGCTTACCATTTCTCTACCTTCTCGCAGAGTTCAGTGTTTTGCTATCTTAAGAGCATAAGTTATCTATGGTATTCAGCCACAATAACCATGTCCTCTGGAGCCTTTAGATAGAGAAAGACAGTGAGAGGCCAAAAAAACCAATTATGAATGACTAGGCATTAGATGCTTACGTTCATGCTCATGCAAGCAAACTTGGCAAGTACTCACTGGGAATCCTCAAGTTGATTGAGCTCTTCAAGTTCTTCCTCTCTTCTTCACTCTGGTGGCTCGACAAGGCAAATGAAACGTGTTCTCTCCATCTTCTGAATGGCTCAGTCATATCTGCTCTCTCTTGTCCTTCCGTTGTATGTGGAGAGAGGGAAGGCTCCTTGCAGGACCGCTGGTCACTAGGGGCCTTCAGGTACTATGGCTCGGTTCTTTTCTGGTTGAGGTAAGTGTGATGGGTTCACATTGGCTTTTGACATGGTTTTTGCTGGATGATGAAGTCTACTATAGCGAGAGGTGCCGACTGGCCCTGGATGGTCTTGGTATCTCGATGAGCGCTATGGTTCAATATTCTAAACCAGATGGGTTCTGATAGCAATCTCCTTCTTCCTCTTTTATTTTGTTTTTGGATGGTTGTTTCTTGGGCTTTTGGTTTACTTTACCAATACAGGTCTTTGGCGTCGACTCACTCCTCACGACACCTATGGTTTACTTTGCCAAACAAATTGTAACTAAATAGGTATTGAATGCATTCAAGAATGTATGATGTACGATGATAAAAGTTGTATCCTAGTGTTTTTAATTATTATGTTGATGTAACTGATACCCTTGTATTATGGTTTGATCTTGTCACTTTGTGCTCTATTAGTATTTGAATGCTGCGAGGCTTTTCCCATCGTTAGGTCATTCTTATAATTCAATTAGTTGTAATTGCATCTTTTGTTACCTAATTAATTGCTGGCTAAATTTAAATATGATGTTTAAGTCTACTAAAAGTGGGGATCGTTTCACGTTGCTCCCATTTCAATGATCTTACGTAGATTTGCGTAGTGCATGAGAAGCAATCCATCTAGACTTCGAAGGCTGAGGAGTCCAGGATATGAACACACATGTTGCTGACATGCGTCATTTTTATATATATTTACCCATCATTTTACCCTCGTATTCGTTGCATTTTGGGACCATTTTACATTTTTTGTGCTCTTTCCGCAGGCCGACGCGATCGAGGTGCATAAACGACAATTCTGGACTTTTGGGACTACTCCGTATAGATGTGCACGTCATCACGGATGCATAGGATCAAGTCGCGCTGAAAACGGAGCTTCGGAGGGCCAATTCAAAAGAAATCTCATTGGGATAAAGACCTGTTCGCAATTCCCAAAATCCTCGAGAGCCAAATCGAAAAATTACCGAATCCCCAACCCCTCATAACCCTAGCGCCGCCGCCTGGGAACAGCTTGAGCCCGGCTCTCCTCTTCTCTCCCTACCCCCGGACTGCTTCTCACCTCCCTAATTCACCTCCTCCAAATCCGGCCGCCGGCGAGCGCCGGGCCGCAGCTCGCCGGTGCCCCACTGTCTCTTCGCCACCACCTCTCGGCCGCTCCCCTTCTCTGCCTCCATCGCCGCTGCTGCCCCATAGCTCTTCTTCCACCCGTGCGCCGCCAAACCACACCGTCTTCCCCTTTCTCGCCGGCCACTCCTCCTCCTCCGCATATCAACTCCGCCTCCTCCCTCCTCTTGCCCCACTTCGGCGCCGCCACTGCTCTACATCCACTGCTTACTCCCGTGCGCCGCTCACCCCAGCGCCTCAACCCCACCTCACCGACGGCGTTTTCATCTTCCCCGTCTCCGTGCTTCTTCGTCTACAATCTCCGACCACCGTCCTCCGCAGCTCCTCCGCCAACTCCACCGGGCTACCTCCACCGCGGCACCATATCCCTCCGCTGCACCGCCACCTCTTCATCGTCATCCACCACCGACGTCCACATCGGCGACCTCTTCTCCGACTTCTGCTCCATCCTCGGCTGCAGCTCCGCCACCACTTCATCTACTCTACCGGCGACTCCTCCTTCCTCGGCTCCACTCCACCGACACCTTCATCTGATCTATTTCCCCTACTACTGCTCTGATGCTCGGTTAATGCTCCAATCCGTCTTCCCTTCTTAGCTTGCTGTTTTCAATTACTGTTCTACTAAAGTACTACTTGTGATTGTTAATTTCTATCGCACTGGCTATGTTAATTTGTGATCTGCGATATGTGTGATGGGAATTATGCATTGTGATGGAAGCTTGTGCTCACTGTGAAATGTTATCTGTGATGTATGCACGAGTTCAGTGAATTTGTGGTTAGGCTCCTGTCAGATTTGCTCAATGTTCATATTGTCAGTAGTATAATTTCTAGAATTTGTTTGTGAATCTGTAGAGGTGTGTGGTCTGTGTTATTCAGTGAGTATGGCTAGTTTCTGTGATTTTGGTTGTGTTAGTTGTGTTAGCTGTTAGTATCCCTCTGTTAGTTGTCCGTGTTAGTATATGTGTTTGTTTGAGAGTCTCGTCGAATTAGCTAGCCAGCCGACCGTTTCCATTCCCCTTGCTGTCTCAACCCACCTTTGCTTCTAGTTCTCCCTTGTGCTTCTCGTCCTCCCTCTTTGCTTCCCTTAGCGGTCAGTCGGTAGTTAAGTCGTGCGTGCGTTCGTAGTTCAGTGCTTGTGTTGTAGTGTGCCGTCGTCGTCTAGTTAGCTGTCGATCGTTACCTCTCTCTTTCTCTCTCGACTCCCTCCGTGCTTCTAAACTCTCTGCTTCTAGACTCTCTCCAGTGCTTCTTGCGGTCGGTAGTTAGTTAGGTCGTCGGTCGGTAGTAGTGTTCGTTCGTGTAGTCGTTAGTGTCGTTCGTGCGTTGTTCGTTTAGTTTCTCGTCGTGTTGTTCGTTTGGTCGTACGACGTCCATTCGTACGGTCGTTCATTTCGTCGTCTTTCGATTGTTTAGTTCACTTGTCGTTTTGATCGTGTGGGTTAGAGTTCGTTCATTCGATTGCTTCAGTAGTCGTTGTAGTTTAGATTCTCCCCCGTTTTGATTGACCTAGCTTTAGCTGAGCACCGGTAGCCTCAGTCTAGTCCCTGTGGAGAACACGACACTCGCCGCTATTTCAGTGGCAACCCGTGCACTTGCGGGTGTGCTATTTTGCACGATCAAGTATTTTGGCGTCGTTGCCGGGGACTAGCTTAGAGCGACAGTGTTAGGCTATAGACTAGGTCATTTGTTTTCTTTTGCTTGTTTTGTGTTTGTGCTGACCTGTCTTTTATTTTGTCATTTTTCATATTTGTGATATCTCGCTAACCCCTAACCCTTTCCCTAGTTATTTCTCTCTTGCGCGATTTTTCGTATCCATTCTCGCAGGTTGATTGATATTGGTACTTATTGAGGCTATGGCTTACTATTCTGATTCTTGTGGTTATATGAGCACCCCTAGTACTTATGATACTCTTCAAGAACAGGTACATCTATTGTCTCGTCAGTTAGAGCGCTATGCTTTAGAGCGAGGAGTTGTGTTAGAGAGCGGGCATGATCATTACAGTTCTTTATTAGGCACCCACTCTCCAGTTGTTCCTATATGCCAGACTTGTGGTTTTCAGGGCCATTCACCCGCTGAGTGCCAGCGTGCTTATTTGTCCACTCCAGAGTGTTACGGGATGGGCTTTGCTCAGCCGAGTGGGCCATACCCTGACACTATTCACCCTGGATGGCCTGAGCACTCTAGTCTGTCATATGGAAACAACAACCCTGATATCTCATCATTTTCTTCTAGTACACCATTGCAGGGTTTTAGATTTGGAGATCAGGATATTTCTCATTGGTCACACCAGCACTATCCTGTACCTCAGCACCAGACTCCTACTCCTGAGCTTGATGAGATGTCCAGATTTGAGGAGAGGATTTCTAGGATTATAGGAGATCATGAGAGTAGAATGAGTAGTTGCTTCACATTGGATCCGACACCTCCTGCCTGTAGTTTACCTATGCCTTCACCGAGCCAGTTTGTAGTTCCTATGCCTGAGTTAGAGCAGTCTCATGAGCCACCTCCTTCACATGTAGATCAGGCTGCCAGACTTGATGCATTATGCAAGGAACTGATGACTGTGCCTCCTAGTGGTGATCGTGCGATGGCGATTCAGGACGAGATTGAGACGATTATGAGCACCAGTTCTACTTGTGTGGATAGTTTTACCGTTTCACAGCCTTCCATTAGCACCACAGATATAGTTCTAGATAAAGATGAGTGGCAGCCTACCAGTCTTACACCTGATCTTGCTAGCAAGGGCCTGTTGTTGGAGACACTACAGACACACTTAGAGGCACCTCATTCGGATCCTTCGCCTATTGACTCTGGGAGAGAGATCACTGAGCTAGATGATGACGAGTTCATTATGGATATGCCTTTGAGTTCTGAGGTCCCACATCTTGATGAGGGGCTGCTTCCGATGTCGAGGAGGAGCATATTCCTATTGATCCACCATCAGTTACTTCCTTGGTCGACATCGCCCCTCTGGAGGTTTCTACTACCGTACATTCTACTTCACCTACACTTCAGGTAGTATGGAAACTCTTCCCTGATCACCTCAGGTTTGATTTTCTTGGCTTTGACGAGACATACTCTATTATTGGTTGTGCTCATCTCACTTATAATCCTCATGATGTACTTTATCGATATACCTACATGATTGGATATTCTATTGATGACTTAGAGGGTGTCAACCCTATCACACGTACATGCCATATCTTTGAGGTTGTTTGTAGGTTTTCACTTGTGTACCATCGACTACGAGTAGACTTGTCTCGAGTCGATATTCTTGGGATCCAGGTGGATTTCAAGGCATGCTGCTTCATGAGGAGGGCGGACATGTGCCTTTTCCTTTCCCGTCCTTTGCCCTCCTCCCGCTACATCCAAATGAGCATTTCTTTATCTTTGTATTTCCATATCTTTGGTTAGTTTTTGTTGGTTTCTTTTCTTTTCTTTTTATTTCAGGCCCCGTGCTAGATCCTCATCAATGCATGTGCGAGAAGCCATGGGATGATTTGCCTACTTCCACGGCATCATATATGCCCGGTGAGCTGTTTCTTACCCCTTTAAGCACATTCTTGATTTATTGCTCAATTTAAGCTTGGGGGAGGACTTGTATGTGTATGGATGATGTTCTAGCATGTTTGTATTATATTTGTGAGTATTTGAGCTTATTGTCGTGTAGTTGATGATATATGGTCATTCTTGTGCTTCATATTATGCTTATGTTGATTGTATATGGCCTTTATTATTGCTCTGATGTTATGCTTGATTGTATATCTTGGCCATGTGAGCCCATGCTATAATTAATCAAGAAAGGTCATGTCGAAATTTTCTTAATTGAGCTATATCGTCACTAGTTCCTTGTATGTCTTAAGTCACTTGGCATCATATAGAGCTTGAGTTTTGTTTATTATCCTTGATGTGCTTAGAAATCTTGTGATCCTATAGCATTTGATTCATTGCGAGTTACGCATGTGTTTTAACCATTTGCGGATTGAATTGGTTCTAGTCATCGCCTTTTGAATGATCATATCTTAGTTTCATGCTTTGGCATATGTTATTTTAGATAATGATACTTTGCTTTAATGTAAAATTTGTGAAAGGGGTAGTCCTATCTTGAGCCAATAACTTGGTTGATTTATCTAGGTATCCATGTCTCGGGACACGTGTTACTTAGTATTAATGAAAACCAGTTAAAGATGCTTAATCAAAACTAAAAAAAGAAAGAAAAAAATTGTCATGCAATGTGTGAGTGTGTGGAATAAGTGACTTTGTCACATTGGTTCCGAAATGTGTTGAATAAGTGGCAAGTTTTGCCCAAAGTCAAGTGTGAGTGTGAATAAGCGGCAAAGCTAGCCCAAGGGTTGGAATAAGCGGCACTTATGCCCAATGGTGTGTTTTTGACTTGTTAAAAATCAACAAAATTAGGTATCATGGCTCAAGTGTGGGCTTTTTCATAAATATCATGCAAGTATTAGTCTCTTTGTCTCAAATAGCATATGCCTTAGCATGACCCTTTGATATGTTCATTCTTGATGTTATACCTAGTTCCGATGCTTTACAATTTTGGTTGGATTCATGTGATCACTTGAGTGTATTTCGACACTTTTGTGTGTAACTTGATTTGGTTAAATGCTATAGTTATCACTTTGGCATCTTTGCTTGAATATTCATTCTTATCTTGGATGGTCCTCAAAACTCAAGTTAGATAATCTCATTTTACATTGTTGTACGCTTCTTGACTTATTACATGCATTTAACTAGTCTTTTACCTCATATTACTTGTTGTCCGGGTTCGATAATATTATGCCATTTACTTGAGGACAAGTAAACGTTTAAAGCTTGGGGGTATGACTTGCGTCATTTTTATATATATTTACCCGTCATTTTACCCTCGTATTCGTTGCATTTTGGGACCATTTACCATCATTTACACGTTTTTCCATATTTAATTGCTCGAAATGGACCATTTTACATTTTTTGTGCTCTTTCCGCAGGCCGATGCGATCGAGGTGCATAAACGACAATTCTGGACTTTTGGGACTGCTCCGTATAGATGTGCACGTCGTCACGGATGCATAGGATCAAGTCGCGCTGAAAACGGAGCTTAGGAGGGCCAATTCAGAAGAAATCTCATTGGGATAAAGACCTGTTCGCAATTCCCAAAATCCTCGAGAGCCAAATCGAAAAATTACCGAATCCCCAACCCGTCATAACCCTAGCGCTGCCGCCTGGGAACAGCTTGAGCCCGGCTCTCCTCTTCTCTCCCTACCCCCGGACTACTTCTCTCCTCCCTAATTCACCTCCTCCAAATCCGGCCGCCGGCGAGCGCCGGGCCGCAGCTCGCCGGTGCCCCACTGTCTCTTCGCCACCACCTCTCGGCCGCTCCCCTTCTCTGCCTCCATTGCCGCTGCTGCCCCATAGCTCTTCTTCCACCCGTGCGCCGCCAAACCACACCGTCTTCCCCTTTCTCGCCGGCCACTCCTCCTCCTCCGCATCTCAACTCCGCCTCCTCCCTCCTCTTGCCCCACTTCGGCGCCGCCACTGCTCTACATCCACTGCTTACTCCCGTGCGCCGCTCACCCCAGCGCCTCAACCCCACCTCACCGACGGCGTTTTCATCTTCCCCGTCTCCGTGCTTCTTCGTCTACAATCTCCGACCACCGTCCTCCGCAGCTCCTCCGCCAACTCCACCGGGCTACCTCCACCGCGGCACCATATCCTTCCGCTGCACCGCCACCTCTTCATCGTCATCCACCACCGACGTCCACATCGGCGACCTCTTCTCCGACTTCTGCTCCATCCTCGGCTGTAGCTCCGCCACCACTTCATCTACTCTACCGGCGACTCCTCCTTCCTCGGCTCCACTCCACCGACACCTTCATCTGATCTGTTTCCCCTACTACTGCTCTGATGCTCGGTTAATGCTCCAATCCGTCTTCCCTTCTTAGCTTGCTGTTTTCAATTACTGTTCTACTAAAGTACTACTTGTGATTGTTAATTTCTATCACACTGGCTATGTTAATTTGTGATATGCGATATGTGTGATGGGAATTATGCATTGTGATGGAAGCTTGTGCTCACTGTGAAATGTTATCTGTGATGTATGCACGAGTTCAGTGAATTTGTGGTTAGGCTCCTGTCAGATTTGCTCAATGTTCATATTGTCAGTAGTATAATTTCTAGAATTTGTTTGTGAATCTGTAGAGGTGTGTGGTCTGTGTTATTCAGTGAGTATGGCTAGTTTCTGTGATTTTGGTTGTGTTAGTTGTGTTAGCTGTTAGTATCCCTCTGTTAGTTGTCCGTGTTAGTATATGTGTTTGTTTGAGAGTCTCGTCGAATTAGCTAGCCAGCCGACCGTTTCCATTCCCCTTGCTGTCTCAACCCACCTTTGCTTCTAGTTCTCCCTTGTGCTTCTCGTCCTCCCTCTTTGCTTCCCTTAGCGGTCAGTCGGTAGTTAAGTCGTGCGTGCGTTCGTAGTTCAGTGCTTGTGTTGTAGTGTGCCGTCGTCGTCTAGTTAGCTGTCGATCGTTACCTCTCTCTTTCTCTCTCGACTCCCTCCGTGCTTCTAAACTCTCTGCTTCTAGACTCTCTCCAGTGCTTCTTGCGGTCGGTAGTTAGTTAGGTCGTCGGTCGGTAGTAGTGTTCGTTCGTGTAGTCGTTAGTGTCGTTCGTGCGTTGTTCGTTTAGTTTCTCGTCGTGTTGTTCGTTCGGTCGTACGACGTCCATTCGTACGGTCGTTCATTTCGTCGTCTTTCGATTGTTTAGTTCACTTGTTGTTTTGATCGTGTGGGTTAGAGTTCGTTCATTCGATTGCTTCAGTAGTCGTTGTAGTTTAGATTCTCCCCGTTTCGATTGACCTAGCTTTAGCTGAGCACCGGTAGCCTCAGTCTAGTCCCTGTGGAGAACACGACACTCGCCGCTATTTCAGTGGCAACCCGTGCACTTGCGGGTGTGCTATTTTGCACGATCAGTTGCCGTGCTCGACGGGAAGGTAGACTACTATTGCCGATCCAGTGCATAAATTGCTCACATCTGTTTGTCTACGATAATACATACCATTTCCTAGTTGTATACGTTAATTTCCGCACTCATGTACATGTGCACTATGTAGAGAGTACAATTAAGGCATCGTGGATTCAGAGCCTTGCTTACATTATCAACCATACAAGTAATTTACATTGTTTGTCCACCAAATCTATTATCATATTTTGGATTGAGCAACATGTCGGAAATCAATAACGGTAAGGGCTTGGTGACGGTAAACAGGCGTTGTTAGAATGATCAGTTAGGCACATGAACCAACCTTAATGGCCAAATGGCTTTGCAGTGGCAAGCACTATCAAAGGCATATTTACATCGCGAAGCATAAAAAACGTGAATACTTAGGAGGAACTAGGTACTTTTTTCAGTTAAGAAGAAAATAGGCACACAATTTCAAACCAAAGAGCACTTTAACCTAGGTTGTGGGGGTGTACACTCACACCTTCCACCAGTGCCACTTTGCAAAGCATCATTTTCGTAGTCAACTTAGGATAATCTCCCACATAATCTCTATTGTAATTTCTGTTTCTGTTGAAATAATGGTGGAAATCGATGTGGTTTCATTTCTATCCACGAACACCGTTCTAATGGACGGTGGAGATACATCATCTTGTGAATTTCCCTTATGCAAGCTTACTAGTGATTCATAATACAGGCTCTGAAATCCCCACCAAGCCCAGTTAAAACTCATCTCTCTAGTGCAAGGGATTCATCAAATTTGGTTGGAACTTTTCAAATCAAAATTGTATATTTGCACAATGAATCTGTATGACTGATAATGGAAATAGAGGGAGGAGGGGTTGAATGGTGCCTTCTCCTAATTTTCCCAATGTATAAAAAATCTTTCACTCCAGAGTTAAAGAGAAAAGAAAATCATATTCATAGCCTAACTCCAAACCACAATCCATAACAACAAATGCTCACAAATCAACACCTAACCAATCTTACCACCACTAGAGGTGCGGTCTGACCAGTGGGCGGTCAGATTGGCCACAAACTGGTACTCTGACTGGCTACAAGCTAGCGATCTACTCAACAATTGGTCTGACTAGGCCTGGGAGCGATCTGACAGCTCCCATGTTCTCACAATAGAAAATTAGCCTAAGTCAAAATCACTTTTGATACAAAATTCAAAATCAATTATTAAATAAAGTCAAATTGTGCACACACCTTACTAAGGGTCTCAAAACCTATTCTATCCAAGGATCAAAAGGGCACTGGCCAAAGTTTCAACATTTTCTCAAAACAAGCAAGGTTACACCAAAACTAAGCAAAACTCAAAAACTTGAAAAACAACTTGTTCATGGGTTAAGAACAGCCAAGATGGCTCTAGATGTGTTCTCACATGTCACAGCAAGCAAAACCAACCTATGAATCAAATCCAAAATCCTCATATCAAGATTCCTCAAGAAGGACTCCAACTCATGCAAGAACCAAGCAACATTGTGAGTCCATCACTTACACGTTCTTGATACTTAACAAAATCAAGAAGGGGAGGGAATAGGGAAAAACCAACATGAACATGAGAAAAATGAACCAAGACAAAAAATAATTTATGGGAGATAAACAAAGTTGATTGTGTTGCTACTTGAGGAAGATGGTTTTATAGCCACTCTATGAGTTGGACAAGAGAGCACATCACACCACTTCACTCACTCTTCTCTCTTAAACCCTAACCCTAACTTAAGAATGATTGGAATGATTAGCCACAAGCCTCTATCCCCAACCTAGTAAATAGATGAGGCAACCAGCTCACATCTAAACCTAATAGATACTATTCACAAGCATAATTAGGGAAACCCATTAACCCCACACAACATGGGTTTTACACATACTCAACTCATGCACATTTTTCAAAGCACATGAGCTTGAACCCATTAAATCGTTAGCCTTGGATCCACTTGATCTTCTCAGCATTTTCTTGACCTAAACTGACCTCATCTTGACCCAATCTTCTCCTTTCTTTGTAAGTAATCGCTATGCTTGCCACTAATGGCTTGCAACACATCAGCAAGTCTCTCCCACTCTGGTTTCACTAGACCATGTCTCATTTGGACCGACCAAATCACTTGGTGCAACCCATTGACCTTCCCTTCAACATTCCTTACTTTTCTTGTGCCATGTTTGAGCTCAACTATCTCACGCAGTATCATGGACCATTCTGGATCATAGCTCCTTCATGAGCGTAGTCCTGGTCCTCGCTGTTGACATAGTTGGCTCGAAGCTTCTCTGTACATCCAAAGACTAGGAAATCATTCGATCATAAGTTTTTTATAACCTGACCCACATTAGCTAAAACATACTTCATGCAACATATATGCAGTTAGGACCAATTTACCCATTCTTGGACTAAAATCCAAAATTTTAGAATACACCGCCAAAATTCAGAGGGCGGCCAATCTGGCTGCTATTCACAGCCGCTCTGACCACTGTGTACTGTTGATCAGATCACTACACATAGCCGGTCTGATCGATTTCACTGGTTTGACCACTAAGCGGAGCCGATCTGATCACCAGGGATTGAAATTAGTAGACTAAAAATATAAATCTTTCACAAATTTAAATTTCAATTCCACATACATTGCCAATAGTTCATCACAAAAATTCTTGGACCTTCTCAAATGGTCCCTTAGAATCATAATTCTCCTTAATAATGCAATGTCTGGTTTTAAAATCCAATTGAAATCTTTTTTCATAGAGAAACGGAGTTTGCTCCAGATATATGCGTCCCTTAATCGAGTACCAATGCTATGTTTGGGTCTGTACAGCAAAAGCACCCTTGTTTCGTTAGCGTGAAAATGAAAACACCTTCTGCAACAAGTTTAGCATCGTTTGCCCAGCATTGCCACTTTACAAAAGCTGCTCGATCAGCAACTTTAATTAATTATTCCAAAAACTATCGGGCGAAGCAAAGTTAACTACTTGGCTTCCACCCGGCCTCTATATAAGCTAGCCACCCTCCATTGCACCAAGCATCTAGCAGCTACATAACCCCGCAGTACACAGAGATTATAGTTAATTAAGCGGCAATGTGGATAGTGACTTCTTACACCCGAGAACATTTCCAGAGCTCCCACCATAATTAGGTGCTACCGGTGCTCCCGTTGTTCAAATATCGGTTCAAATAGTTATGAAAAAATACCGAAAATTTTTGCGTACACAGGATATGATGTTATTTTCAGGATTTCATCATCACAAATATGATGTTCATTAACACAGCGCGCCCCTAAACGTGTATCTATCCTTTCATGTGAAAGGTAATGGAGCACGGCGATGTAGTTCAGGGGCTTCAGGACCATTGGATGAAAGGCTCGAAAAGCTTGGATACAGATGGGTGATAAGATCTCAAGCGTCAGAGGTCGATCTCGAATCCACTTTGTGTTCCATCGGATTGTCTCGAGGCCATCGATAACATTCACCACAAGCAAGCAACTAGAAGGGAAAAAGATGGTGTGATGTCGGTTGTTTCCACAGAGGATTTTAGGTGGGTTTTTTATGTGGTTTTAGTTTATAATTTTTAAATTCTATCTATTCGTAAGAGACAATACAAAAAAGAAAAAGTCTTATATGATTTTGGCTGATACAACTGAATTCGATAGAATATGTGTTACAATTTACCTGTAAACCTCGTCTTAAAAAGATGCACCGTAAAAGCTGGTACTGTAGCAACATAAGCTAAAGTGAAAAGGACCTACTCTTTTACTAACACAGGGAGGGAGGAGAGAAAGCATTGCCGATCCAATCCCATTAAATAAAGATATATAGACAATACAAAACACTACTGTATGAATTGTTGTCGATAACAAACTTTTTTCAAGCAAAAAGTAAAAGATTATGCCCTTCTATAAAGGCAACTATTGTAGGAGTGGCCCCCACCTAATCCCAGCAGGCCTGGTAGAAGATTGTAAGGCCCAGAATAGGCCATGTGTAATGACATAAGTGCCCCTGAAGGGGATACTCAGATGTAAGGGTATAATTGTAAAAGCACTGCCCATGTATATATATATGGAATACAGGCCATGGGGGGACCCAGGCCATTACTCATCTCTCTCACTCTCCACTACCATCTCTCTCTCTGTTTGGTCTGTAACCACAACAGTTGGCGCTGTCCGTGGGGAGGACAGGAGCAAGCCTGAAGTCCGAAGAAGGATGGCACCGAAAAAAGCTTCGTCGACGGCGGCGAAGGGAAAGAAGGCGGCCGGGTCGGAGCGTCGCACGGGTACCAGGGCTTCGGCATCGGCTGTTGCGGGCGTAGGTGACGACGCAGGCGCGGTGGTCGAGGACGTCGACGCTCGGGCTGCGACGACCAACCCTGCCGCTGGCGCTGCGATGACCAACCCCGCCGCTGGTGCTGCGACGACCAACCCCGCCGCTGGCGCTGCGACGACCAACCCCGCCGCTGGCGCCGCGACGACCAACCCCGCCGGCGCGACGACAACCAACTTCGCCGCCCAGGCGGCGGAAAGCGCCCTACTGGCAGCCCTTAAAGCATTCCAGCAGGAGCTAGGGGATCTTCGTGGGGCTGTCCGAGACATACAAGAGACTCGGAGCCAGCAGGTCGCGCCAGTGGTCGCGCCAGAGCCCACGCCAAAAAAGGCGGACAGCCGCGACGCCCCCACATCCAGCCGCGCCCCGCTGTGGCACGTCTATCCAGAGTCCCCGCTTTCGGCAGGACTACAGCAGGCGGCGTGGCCTGAAGACTTCACATTCCCCAGTGTCGTCGAGCCCTATAAAGGCGACACAGACCCCCGCGAGTTCGTGCGAGTGTACGAAACCGCAATCGAGGCCGCGGGCGGAGATGACACCACCAAGGCGAAGGGACTCCCCCTCGCGTTGCAAGGAGTGACGCTTTCCTGGTTTTTTTACCATAGAGCCAAACTCCATCTACGCGTGGGAGCAGATCCGCGACCGCCTTCACAGCAACTTTCAAGGGAACTATGCTGAGCAAGTCGACGCGGACCAACTCTTCGCCGTGAAGCAAAAACCTTCGGAGGGGCTCCGGAACTATTTCAAGCACTTCGCGAAGGTGCGATGCCAGGTCAAGGACGTTAACGAGACAACCGTCATCAACGCGGCCATACAGGGCCTCCGCCCGGGCCCCCTAGCCGAATACAACGCGCGCAAGCCTATCAAGACAGTCGCCAAGCTCTTCGACAAGATGGAAGGGTATGCGCGAGCCGAGGAAGATGCGCAGAGACGCAACGCCCCCGTTCCCGACCTCGCCCACGCGAAGCGCTTGCCATGCAAGGAGGAGATGGGCGATGATTCCCCGAAGCAGGGCCGTAGTCGACAACTCCGGGAGGACACTCTCGGAGGCGACGGCCCCGGGGAGCTAGAAGGCTCGTCAAGGAGCACGCGCAAGCCCCGGTGTCACCGGCGCAGACCACAAAAGGCCCGCCATGTCCTCGGCAGTGGAGACGCCCCTTGGGAGCCTGCCCCCATATCGTGGAAAGAAGGCCGGGGATCTGAAGGCGGACCTGGTCATGATGAGCGGCCCCGAGCGGAGCAAGAGCTTCGGGATCGCGGCAAGTGGTGCGAAGTGCATGGTTACGGCGATCACTATACGAAGGCGTGCATCGCAGTCACGGAACTGCGACGGGTGGTGGCCGAAGCTCGAGCCTCGTCTCCTCGACCCCTTGCCGAAGTCCATGAGCGGCATCCAAGAAGTGGTCCCCCGCAAGCCTCCGATAGGGAAGACACACAGCACCGCACTGTCAACGTCATCACCGGAGGTTCCCTAGTAGGGGCCCCGTGGAGCGGTCGCTACCGTGGGTGCCGCTCTGCAACATCACCTTCACCCTGAATGACGCCAGGGGTGTGGAGTTCCCTCATCAAGACCCTCTAGTCATTCAGGCTCACATCGCAGGCCATGACGTCAGGCGCGTCCTCGTCGACGGCGGAAGTTCTGCGAATATTCTGTTTGCAGGGGCCCTCGAACGTATGGGAATCCCCCGAAGCTCCACTTCAAGGCTTCGGAGGCTAGCAGCTGGAGGCCATAGGACATGTGTCCCTTCCGGTTACGTTCCGCCAGGGGAGCAACAACCGAAGCGCGCGCGTCTACTTCGGCTAGGCGCCAGCTCCGCTGCCACCCGTTCGAAGGGTAGGGGACGGAGCGCGCGCATCTACTTCGGCTAGGCGCCAGCTCCGCTGCCACCCGTTCGAAGGGTAGGGGACGGAGCGCACACGTCTACTTCGGCTAGGCGCTAGCTCCGCTGCCACCCGTTCGAAGGGTAGGGGACGGAGCGCGCGCGTCTACTTCGGCTAGGCGCCAGCTCCGCTGCCACCCGTTCGAAGGGTAGGGGACGGAGCGCGCGCGTCTACTTCGGCTAGGCGCCAGCTCCGCTGCCACCCGTTCGAAGGGTAGGGGACGGAGCGCGCGCGTCTACTTCGGCTAGGCGCCAGCTCCGCTGCCACCCGTTCGAAGGGTAGGGGACGGAGCGCGCGCGTCTACTTCGGCTAGGTGCCAGCTCCGCTGCCACCCGTTCGAAGGGTAGGGGACGGAGCGCGCGCGCGTCTACTTTGGCTAGGCGCCAGCTCCGCTACCACCCGTTCGAAGGGTAGGGGACGGAGCGCGCGCGTCTACTTCGGCTAGGCGCCAGCTCCGCTGCCACCCGTTCGAAGGGTAGGGGACGGAGCGCGCGCGCGTCTACTTTGGCTAGGCGCCAGCTCCGCTGCCACCCGTTCGAAGGGTAGGGGACGAAGCGCGCGCGTCTACTTCGGCGAGGCGCCAGCTCCGCTGCCACCCGTTCGAAGGGTAGGGGACGGAGCGCGTGCGTCTACTTCAGTCGCAATCCGGCCATCGGCTTCGGCTACGACCTCAGCCCCGGGACACACTGCACATCGAAGCTCCGCAGGTTCGGAGAGATTCACAGGCCGCAGGGACGGAGGGGGCCAAAGGACTCGGCAACATGGCTTTGGCCCTGTGAAGCCCTTTACCATGAGAGGCTCCTGTTGTAGGGGTGGCCCCCACCTAATCCCAACAGGCCTGGTAGAAGATTGTAAGGCCCAGAATAGGCCATGTGTAATGACATAAGTGCCCCTGAAGGGGATACTCAGATGTAAGGGTATAATTGTAAAAGCACTCCCCATGTATATATATATGGAATACAGGACATGGGGGGACCCAGGCCATTACTCATCTCTCTCACTCTCCACTACCATCTCTCTCTCTCTCTCTATTTGGTCTGTAACCACAACAACAACTAAAGAGATAACATATCATAGAAGTTGTCTTTAGTCTTATCTCTGATAACAATTGTTGGTTTGCGCTAAGAGAAAGCTCACATATTATACAAATAAACATAGAGAATACAAGAGAATTTGCTCTGGCCACAACTGCGTAGCCGAGTTTTCTTAATTTTTCTATTCTCTTGCTTGCTCTCAAAATAGATCCATGTCCCCTATTTATATATCTTAGTACTTACATAAATACTGGACTATTTCTTGAACTCAAACACATACTAGACTCTACTCCAAGTGGAACACAGCTTTCACTTAAGCAATAGATCTCTAAGTTAAAATTTATTTCCAACATTTTCCTTCAATATTAACTTGACATACTTCTAATTTAGTCTTAATGTATTACCTGAACTACCAGTTACGCCTCCATATAAAGTGGTTTACATGTGAGCTATATACATATTTACATGTAGAAACTTATCTCAATTGATACGGCTCCATCTGTATGCAAAGATTTTCACTCATTGAGGCAGTCGGTCTCAACTATAACTTACCCAATTCATACTTGACACAAAACGTCGAACATATCTCTTCAACACTTTTGACTCAACTCTACTTATTCTATTCAGGATAGCGAACATACCTCCTTAATGTCCCGAACTCAACTCAGCGTGAGAGCAGTGATAGTTCATCATCACTGAGAGCTTTAGCAAGAAGCGCTTTCTCCTCCTTTTTTCGACTTGCGGCATTCCGAAGCAATGTGTCTATAATCATTACAATTATAGCACATCACTTTTGCCTAATCGAGCTTCCAATTCTGATAGTCTCATTAAGGCTGTAAATGAGCCGAGCTCAAGCGAGTTTGCCCTCCCAAGCTCGAGCTCGAGCGAGTCTGGGTTGGGGTCCAAGCCTGGAGCTCGGCTCAGCCTAAATTCGAGTTCGGCTCAAATAAACTTGATAATGGTCAAAATAATTTGGTATACACTACTTTTCAACAATAAAAAAAACTCGACCTCGAACTCGGTTCGAGTAAGCTCGATAACAGTAAAAAACAATTCAACATATACTAATTTTTAATAATAGAAAAGCTCGAACTCGAGTAAGCTTGGTAAGAGTAGTATGTATGTGGGCTGTAAAGATATCTCGAGACTCGTGAGCCATTCGAGCTCGGTTGGTTGAAGCTCCCGAGCTCGGGATCAAGCTCGAATTCGAGCCAAACTTGAATCGAACCTAGAGCGAGCCGAGTCAAGCAGTTCACTAGTCTCGAGCTTTTTTTATAGCCCTAGGCCTCAGCCACTACGGCTGAAAGTGTTTTTGCCTTCACGCTTCAATGATCAGACCTGCTACGTACTTGGCTTAAGCCCTTATGTACATATTCATCTTGATTGATCAAACTACATAATTACTTATCAAATAATACAATGAGACAGCGAAAATCTTTTTCGCCATCACACCTTAGGTGACATTACTTTCCAAAGAATAGTATCATCTTAGCCATAAATCAAGAAACGATCTCTTGCTGTTTCCGCTCTGGAACCGAGGGACCAAAGAAAAAGCACGCTGCGCCCGCTGTACGCGACGGAAACCGGACGTCAGAACTGCTACGCGCTGTTGTTGATGTGCTTTGCTCTTCTCGGGCTGCGTGCACAAAAGCTACTGCTCCCAACTTTCTCGAGCCTGCCCTTGACTTGCGCTGTCTGCTGTCGCGCGCGGACGAGGGAGTGAAGAGGGAGGGGACTGCTCTGGGGACTAACTTTATTGAGTGGAAATGGGGTCTGATTCAGATGTCCGACAGTGTCTACTCTGTACGAATCTTCGCGCCATATCGTCTCCCGTCTTTTCTCCGCGCGAGCGCATCTCCTGTCTCGCCAGCTCCGCCACTCCCTTCCCCTCCTCCGCCGCCGTCGCCAAGCGCGAGCCCGCCGCCCACCCCACGCTCGGCTCTTCCCTATTCCTTCCTTCCTCTTTCCCTCCGCCAGCACCTTCACATCGCCCGCCGTCCGCCGCTGGCACCTCCGCGTCGCCCGCCGTCTTGGAAGCAGCCCGACGCCACCTCCCTCGTCTTCCGCCTTGACCACGCCGGAGAGCTCGAGGCCGACGGCAACTGCCTCTTCACTGCCGCTCGGAGGGCCGCCGCCGCCAAGGCCGACGCGAGGTAGCTCAGACACCGCACCGTGCGCCGCTTCGCCGACGTCTACATCCCCGTCGGGTCAGGGATGGCGGGCGACGCGGAGGTGCCGGCGGCGGCAGAGGGAATCGTTGCGAGTCGACCGGAGAGGTGCGGGCGGCGAACGGCAGGCGATGCGAAGGTGCCGACGGAGGGAAAGAGGAAGGAAGGAATGGGAAAGAGCCGAGCGTGGGGCTGGCGGCGGGCTCGCGCTCGGCAACGGTGGCGGAGGAGGGGAAGGGAGTGGCGGAGCTGGCGAGACGGGAGACGGGAGAGGCGCTCGCGTGCAGAAAAGAAGGGAGACGGCACGGCGCGGACATTCATGCGGAGTAGACACGTGTCGGGCATCCGGGTTAGACCCTATTTCCTCTTAATGGGGTCAGTCCCCATAGGAGTCCCCTCCAGTGAAGAGACATGCAACCGTACACGACGCGCCTTCGGAATTGACGGGAGATTATTTTCGCTGCCGAGAACGCCGAAACAGAATCACCGACGGACGATTTTTTCGATTGAATCTCGTCTGTGATCCGATATTAATTATTGATTTTGCTCTAGAAAAAACTTACATATGTAGCCGAGTTTTCTAAATTTCTATATTCTTTGCTTGCTCTAAAAATAGATTACATGCTCTCTATTTATGTAGCTTAGGGCTTACATAAATTCTGCACTTTATCTCTACCTCAAACATATATTGGACTCTATCTTCAAATTGAAAATAGTTTTAACTTGAGCAATGGACTTGATTTAAACTCTAAATTAAAATTATCACATGATAGAAATTATCTTTAGTCTTATATCTAGATGATATAAAGTAATATATAGAAAGCAGTCGCGTCTCTATCCTTTGTAGACGATGGTCATGATTTCATTTGAAGAACCGTAATTTGTTTGTTACTACTTTACAAAAGTCGGGCTTGACATGACCTCTTTATTCCTCCAGCAGCCGTAGCAAGCAAAGGGAACTATTGCCTTTGTTTAATTTATGCGTCTATATATACATAAGATGGCTCCTCGCAGTCACGCATCGAACCCTACTACTAATGTATCCTATTAACAAACTAGCAATCTCATCTCATCCCAGTTAGACCAGAAATCATCCACTGGTGCGATGTCGGCACTTACGTGTTACAGTCTGGCTGCCGTTAGCCGATCACCATCGGTTTCTCCTGGTATGCGACCACGGCCGTGGAGTCAAGCAGCTGTTCTTCCCTTTTCTACAACTCCCAGCAGCAAGCATCGGCGCCGTCCCTTAGTCTCGTGTGCAGCTATAAACATTTCACCGGACGGTAAGTTCGTCGATAATTTCTAGTGTCTAATTTAGTTGTTGTTACCATATATGCTCACGCAGTGAGCGGTTAATATTTCCCCGACTTCGCCACCAATCGTATATATCCTCGAAATATCTATAGTAGTTACGTGAAATTGAAAATGACATCAGTAGAATTTTCGTCTATAAACTTTTACAGATTTTGCTAACTTGTTATAATAAATTTGATCTGGAGGGAGGGATTGATTTTCAGTATATGTACTCATGTGACATACAATTGACAGAAGAAAATAACCTAACTTTAATTGTCTGTGATGAATGATCGATGAAGCAGCTTTGGTGCATCCCGCTCGAGCGAAGAAGCTGCAGGAAACAACCGCAGACGATGGCAAGAAGCAATGGGGAATCGAAGTCAACGACGATAACAAAAGCGTGAAGCTGTGGTTTGTGATCACAGACATTGTTCCGAATTCCAAGGTCGAAGACTCCATCCAGGTTGTGCTCAATCACGACGACGTGCTCATGATCTCGGAGAAGAAGACCGCCACTACTGCGGACGGCCGACGCGGCGCTCTTGACGTGCGCCTTCTGGTGACGGCAGGCTACAACAAGGAGCCGGAGTGTCAGTTGCACGAGCACGAAGGCGGCAAGGTGCGCCTAGAGGTGACCATCAAAAAGCGTCCTGTGAAACCTGTGATCTGCAACATTTACTAGATATTGGCCGTGCGTCAGATGTGCGTGAGAGAGAGAGACTATATAATTGTACTTCTTGTGAGTTGTGAGCCAATGTCATATTCTCGTATTTCAGTCACCGTAGCATATGAAAATCCATCAAATTAAATAGAAGTGAAGGTCAGCTTGGAATGTGTTAAGGTTGTCAGCATCTCGACTCAATTCTTGGAGTCTTACGATTCTACGATGCAATTCAATGGACTAACTCGATCCTACCTGGGTTCTCAATTTGGTGGAGTATTAATTTGGTAGGATCAGTGGTAGCAATTTACACGTGACCGTATCCCGATCATACCATTCTAGCATAAATATTTGCCCGCATATTTCCTTTCAATTATGTACGTCCCCTTTTGTGCATTCATATATGTTACTAATTATTCCCTCTCGTCACAAAAGAATTTCGTTTGGAGTATCACCATGATCCCAAAAAATGCAATGTTGATCACTCATTTCATTTGTAATATATTTATCAAACCTAATAAAAATTATAATGTTGTGAAAGTACTTTTCGACATAGTACCCTTGAGTAAGCTAGCTGCATACATGGGGTGCATATCCAGAGAAATGGCTTAATATTGTAAATTTACATGAAAATTAAGTGTCGAAGTTTTGAAATGTCTTAAAAAGACTGTCGTCGAATGCAAGATCGGACAAAACACTTATAAGCAACCTCGGTCAGATTCGAGGACAGCCGAGGATGCAAAGGGACTCAACGAGAATCACACACGAATGAATAAAATGTATTGCATATAGGTGTCAACTGTGGCCAATGGCCTCCCCTACCCACCCCCTTATAGGGGTCCTATTTATAGAGCAGGAGGAGAAGGCGAGTGAGGTTACAAATCTGCCCTCGAGCCGAGCGGGTTTTGTTGGGCCCGAGGGACCCTGGGTCAATTGGTTGACCTTGCCTGGGGTTGCTTCCAACCGTGTCCGAGGTTGGTCTTTGGACTTCGTCCGAGGTTGACCTTCGCACTTGGTCTTTGGGTTAGCTCCTAGATCTACCCGTGGCGGTGTGGACCCTGTCCTGGTGGACTCCAGACCCTCTAGGGGTGATTTCCAGACCTTGGCAAAGGCTGGTCTCCGAACCTCATCTGGGGTTGGGCCATGGACCTTGTCTGAGGTAGTTGCCCTGATATGCTACATCGCACTGAAGTTGTCGTGGGCCTGAGGTAGCACGGGTACCCTCCCCCAATAGTGTTCCCCCGTAGTCCCGGATGGTGGTAGACCGCCCGCCTGGGCTTGTGCACCAAATGAAAAAAGGAGTCGGCGTGCTGCCTCAGGCCAACAACTTCTGATAACCTACAAGATACTCATAACATTAAGGTACCTTATTCTCGGTGTGGATTCCAGGTGGTAGATCGCAGTCCGTTTGCCCACCAAGGAGGGCTAGGCTCGACCGAGACCAAGCCGTTGAGGATGGCCCAAGCCATATCCTGGGGCTAAGCCTTCCTTAACGGGAGTGACACAGACCTTGTCCATGACTCGACATGGACCGAGTCTAGAGATTGCACGCATTATGGAGAGGCCAACTACCTCAGGATACTGTGCTGGATGCTGGACTTGCGTTGTTGTTGAGACTTGGAATTTCCATTTCGAACCCTATGTGTTTATTGTTCTAATCCCATGACTAGTGGCTAACACACACATACTCAACAACATTCATATCATATCCATACACGATAAATTTAAAACCAAGTAGTTTATTTAGATAGCAAATAAACCTATGCAGCAAAGTTTATAACACTAGGGCCAACCGGCCAAATAAAACATACAGTAAAAGAGCTCAGCGAAAGCGAAAGATAAATGATGTGCCATAAACCAGCAAGTATTCCTTATCCCAACCACAGGCAACTGACTAGGGCAAAAGTTTAGAAGTCGGCATCTTCATCACCAAAACCTGATGTGTAACAGTAACCACAAGATAAGTCTTCTTCTGCATCCTCTAAATATGTTCAATATGCAATGATTGAGTACCAAAATCGTACATTATAAGACTTGTAAGCAAAGATATATAGTATGCAGGCTGAATCAAAGATAGTTCTCTTGTCTAGTTTGATTTGTGAAACATGCTTTCAATTGAAATAACGAGTAATAGATTATGGGCCTGTTTGATATGGCTGTGGCTTTTGGCTGAAATTTTTAAATTTTAGCTATTTGTGATAGAAATTACAGAGAGAGATACTCGCTTGTGATTTTAGATGGTAAAGATGTTGGGCTTTTCATGTGTACTATAAGTAACTTTTGGACTCTATCTTGAAAAAATACTCTGTTTGAAAGTTAGGTACTGTAGCAAAAACTAAAAGCCATATCAAACAGGCCCTACAAACGGAAGTTGTAAGAGCATTTAAATTTAATAAGTAAATAATTGTAAAGCATAAATTGCATAATTTAGAGCAAGAGGCTTGCTGCCCCTGAATTTCGAAACTATAGCATAAACCCTAGAAAATATACCATAAATGGATATCTCATCCATACTTCCTTTGAATCCATTTTTATAAAACACAACACTACTAAAGTGGATGATTCGCGAAGTCATCCATGATCATGGACACGGTTATTCGAATAGTTTTACACTCTACAGAGGTTGCATATGTTACCCACATAGCATAAACATCCCACCATGTTGTACATATCATGTGATACCATCGGTACCCGATTGGAGAGTTCATAATGAAGCTTTTACATTACCGGTACTAACAATCACCATTCCGTGATTACGTTCTCAGGACGAGGAGTGCCCTCTAGTGTCCTAAGATTCATACCATGTGTTGGGTAAATCTTCCATTACGAGCAAGGTCCCTCCAAACATGGAGTCTGCACCATGTCCGCACTAGCCCAACAATCTACCTACAATCTACCACATGTAGTGAAGTTGTAAGTCCTAGTAACTTATTATGCTAAGGCCTTCCTATAAAGGCACGTGTGGTTGTACATTATTTCTTGGGTCTAACTACACCATAGTCTTCGTCCTTAGTGACCCAGGTGAGACATCCGCAAACCACGAACTGTACTGGTCTCCACAACCACTCATCCAAGTCTAAAACATGATCTCTATTTTCTTTGCTAACAAAAATAGCAAGGTAACTCATTTGGACCATTTCTTGAATATCTCCCATTTTTAAACATTTTGACCCATTTTTCAAATTTGTACCATTATGAGTATGACTAAGCATTAACTACTATGTTTAATCACTAAGCTCCATGTTTTATTATTAGTGGGTATATTGCTATGGTGACAATGGTAAAGGTAACACTGTACATAAAGGATCATCACAGACACTTCTAAACCCTCATCACAGATGATTTCTGAACCATCTAAATTTTTGCGTCTGTGATAACATGCGGTATCACAGACGATTTGTGTACCATCTATAAAGGCTAGCTATCATAGACGGCTATGAATAAAACCCGTCTATGGTATGTCAGACATCACAGATGGTTCTATGTACCAGTCGTCTATGATATGTCGATAGACGGCTATGAACAAAACCCGTCTATGATATGCCAGACATCACAGACAGTTCTATATACTAACTGTCTGTGATATTCGACATATCACAGATGATTGGTACATAGAACCATCTGTGATTTTCGATATATCATAGACTGGTTTTGGTTGTAGCCGTTTGTGATAGTAGGGCATTCACAAACGGTTTATACAATAAAACTATCTATGATAGTTTGTTCTATATCAATTTTTTTTGTTTTTTGGCTAGCCTCAGAAAATGCTAGCCATGTCCTCTAAACATAAGCAAATATACAAATATCATAGATGTATCACATAATACACAAATATCATAGATACACAAATATCAATGACAAATAGAGAAATGTATCTCAGATACACAAATTTACTAATTAATTACAGATAAATTATGATAATATAGCTACAACATGTTCACAGATCAGTAAAAAAATTGTTTGTCACTAAACATGAGAGATTTTATCCATCCTCATCTAAGTAAAACTCCCCTTTTCAATGAATGACCTCCATTATTAAGAAGGTGGTGAGCTGTCCTCAAATGTTGGAGAGTTCATTCATATGGAATGTACTTGAAGCAATTTTCATACCCTAACGCTATGAAGAGTAAAGTCATAAGCATATACATACACACACACACACATTCAGTAAGCCTGCACACTTCATCCCCATTCCTACTACGAACTCAGCAAGTGACCTAGCACCCATCTATGTGCAAAAAATTGTAAGGTTGCATGGTGTACCTAAGACGATAGTTTCAAACAGAGATACCAAGTTTGTCTCCAAGTTTTGGCAGAGCTTGCAAGGCGTTGTAGGCACAAAATTTTAGTTTAGTACCACTTTCCACCTGTAGACGAATGGACAGTCTGAACACACCATTCAGATAGTAGAGGACATGCTGAGGTCCTATGTTCTATCCTAGAAGGGTAGCTGGGAGGATCATTTGGCACTCGCGGAGTTTGCCTACAACAACACTACCACTTTATTGTTCGGGCAGCGCCATTCGAGATTCTATATGGGTGGAAGTGTAGTTCACCATTCTATTGGGATGCCGTGGGCGAAAAGGCCATTCTGGGTCTGGATTGGGTCCAGCAAACAATGGAATGAGTGGCAGAGAATAGACTAAATCTACTAACTACCTAGAGTAGACAGAAGAGCTACGCGGATGTCAGGAGGTGAGAATTAGGGTTCAAAATGGGAGATCAACTGCTCCTAAGAGTATCACCAACTAAAGGCATCATGCGATTTGTTACCAAAGGAAAGCTTAGCCCAAGGCACATTAGGCCATTTCTAATTTTGGTGTGAATTGGGAAGATTGCATATCGCTTGGACCTCCCTGAGTCCATACGAGAAGTGCACAATGTATTCCATGTTTCTATGTTAAGAAAGTATTTGCGATATCCAGATCATGAGATTGTGCTAGAACCAGTGTCCATTAATCAAAACCTCACCTTTGAGTCCCATCCAGTTTGGATTCTAGGGGAATCAGAGAAGGTGTCAAGGTATAAATTATAAAGTATGTCAAAGTGCTTTGACACATCAGTCTAAGCGAGAAGTGATATGGGAGTTGGAGTCTCGCATGTGCGAAAAGTACCCAGAGTCGTTCTCTATGGGTATGTGTTAATGTTGTTTTATGAGCAGTTTGTTTATTGTTGATTCTTCCATGTGGATTGTTGAATGCCAGAATTCGGGGTCAAATTCTATTAAGGGGGTAGAATGTAATACTAGTAGTAAAAAAAGCGAGAAATAAAACAATCCAAGGGAGAATAAAATAAATAAAGAAGAGTTTTGACGTTAGACCTATCGGCTTTAGAAATGCCGAATGAATTAGTGCTCATTGTGGTTCCTAGACTGTGTAGGGCTGATCAGCGCCTCTCGTATTTTGGGCTTCATCACTTGGCAGAAAGGTTTAGCCAATACCCGCTTTTATCGACTTACCTACCGCAATAGGAAAACCCCCCAAAGCACAGTGCAGAGCCTCTTAGACCAAAATGCCCTTGACGCAAACAGCTGCATGAGAAGAGAATGAGGGTAAGGGAGGGTAGCCAAGGCATTTCACAAAGCCAGGAAAAAGAGGCCTGGCCAACTGTGCCCCTCATAAGTAAGCCAGCCACACAAAGCCCCATTCTCATTTCTTCTCTCAACCAAGAGCTCATCTAGGAAGCAAAAGCCAGCCCCACAAAACCTTGCCTCACCTATATTTCATTTCCCCAACCGAGAGCCAACCTCCCATTCTCCTCCAGTGTAGGAGAGGAGCATGAGGTGTAGGGGAAGACGAAGGGGAGGAGCAAGGATGCGGCCAACAACGACAACAAGAAAAGGGGGCCCAACTGAACCGCAATGCAGCCATCGCCGTCGTCGTCCACAAACCTTGCCATCCTCAACCCAACATTCTAGTAGGCCATTCTCTTCACCTTACCTCTAGTGCAACCTCTTAGCGTGGCCATGAGAACCACAATCGGCTTGGCTACCATGCTCGGTGCATGTTCCCTCCGCCAAGTCCCGTCGTGGCGACCCCGTAGGCCTTCCCAAACCATATGTGCATAAGAGTAGAGGCAAAACAAAAATAGATGCTAGAATAAAATGCAAGTAGTAAGTGGGGGAGAAGAGAGAACCGACTCGAGAAGGAGGAAGATGCAGTGGGCCGGCAAGGAATGCTGTCTGCATCAGGCAAGGGGGAACCTTGGCAAGCCAACAATAGCCGAGCAAGGTCACCATGAAGGGAAAGCAGGTCCCAGGCTCCCGGCTGGTAGAGCCAAGCCAAGGACTGGCCGTGGGTAGCCAACAAACATCCTTGCCTCGCCGCATGGCAACCGAGCCCAAGGACAAAGCACCTAAATAGGGGCTAGAACTGAGGCATTGGCTGGAGGTGCACATGCAGAGGGGTAGCCATAGACGCGCGCTGGTCGGCCCAGGCGTAGGCTAGGCTAGTGCACCCAGCACGGAGGCATCGTGGCAGGTGAGGTGCCACCGGAGGATGCGTAGGGGGACCCTGGCTGGCTGGCTGTGGTTAAGGTGGGTCACCCCAAAGGGGGAAAGCGCAGCACCAGGCCCTCGGCCAGCATTGAGCCGTGACTGGTGAGCCCGAGGGGGAGGGGTGAAGGACTAGCAGGGATATGAGGTAGACCTGAGTGCAAGAGGGAGGAGGAGAAATGGAGTTCGGTCGATCCAAAAATGGAGAGAGAGAGAGAGAGAGCGATAAAGAGAGAAGAGATAAGGCTGGATGGGAAAAGAAGGAAAAAGAAAGAGAGTAAAAAGGAGGCCATTCGGCCGAGTAGAAGGAAGAAAAAAGAGAGAAGAAAAGGAAGAAAAGGAAGGAAAAAAGAAGAGGAGAAAAAGAAAAAATGGGTGTTTTAGCGACATGCATGTCGAATCCTCATCCTTACACGTTTTTATGCCAGTGTCGGGCTTTATGCATAGAATCAATGCCATTCAATTAAGCGCTTGTACCGCTATACTATTTTGAGTCGGGTGACACTTTTACAGGTTGTGGTCCTAGTTCGAAGCCATCCACACATCGTCCCTGGGACTAACCAGGCAAGTACATGTTAGAGAAGTAGATGGTAGTTGTTGTAAAATATGTGATACTTACATTATTTGATGTTGTTTGGTTGATGATGATAAATGTGATACATGGTGAAATGATAGAGAAATACATTCATGATATGACATATGCATTATGAACCAGGGCGGTGAGAAAGTCAATAGCTATAAGTAAAGTTATTGATTAATCTGACGTGCTCTTGAGAAAGTTCTACTTCCGTAGGCACCTCCACGGGATGGAGGGAAATACGTGCTACGGTAGGCGCCTCCATAGGATGGAGGTGGAGGGTGACATTGATAGATGTGCCCTCTGCTTTACCGGTATAAACTGCAGATGGAGAATGAGTCTTGATCATGAGCATTGCACTAAGATTGATTGAGATGTGATATCGAGACATGTGGAGAATGATCATGTTATAGTATATTCATGCTAATGTGGAAATAGGTGGGAAGGACATGATATTATTATTGCTTATGCTTATGGTAGTGTTTATCGGTCTATTATGTGCTTGCTGAGTCTCTAGACTCACTCTTGCCTTGTTTGTTTTTTTAGGTGATCAATGAGAATGTCATGCTCGGGCGGGACGAGATGGAGGGAAAGACCTACTATGGTAGGTGCCTCCACAGGATGGAGGTAGAGGGCGACATTGCTAGGTGTGCCCTCTGCTTTACCGGTATAAGCTGCAAATGGAGAATGAGTCTTGATCATGAGCATTGCATTAAGGTTAATTGAGATGTGATATCGAGACATGTGGAGAATGATCATGTTATGGTATGTACGTGCTAATGTGGAAATAGGTGGGAAGGACATGGTATTATTATTGCTTGTGGTTATGGTGGTGTTTATCGGTCTATTATGTACTTGCTGAGTCTTCGGAGTCACCATTGCCTTGTTTGTTTTTTCCGGTGAACGTTGAGAACATCATGCTCGGGCGGGACGGGATGGAGGGAAAGACCTACTACAGTAGGCGCCACCACATGATGGAGGTAGAGGGTGACATTAATAGGTGTGCTCTCTGCTTTACCGGTATAAGCTGCAGATGGAGAATGAGTCTTGATTGTAAGCATTGCATTAAGATTGATTGAGATGTGATTTCGAGACATGTGGAGAATGATCATGTAATGGTATGTTCGTGCTAATGTGGAAATAGGTGGGAAGAACATGGTATTATTATTACTTGTGCTTATGGCAGCGTTTATTGGTCTATTATGTACTAGCTGAGTCTCCAGAGTCACCCTTGCCTTGTTTGTTTTTTAGATGATTGTTGAGAACATCATGTTCGAGTGGGAGTTGCACATGGATAATGTTGTAGGGGTGGCCCCCACCTAAGCCCAGCAAGCCTGTTAGAGGAATGTAAGGCCCAGAATGGGACATGTGTAATGACATAAGTGCCCTTGTAGGGAATACTTGGACGTAAGGGTATAATTGTAAAGCACTCCCCATGTGGATATATATATATACAGCATAGGCCATGGGGGGAAAACCCTATGCTATTACTCACCTAACTCTCCACTACCATACTCTCTCTCTCTCTCTGTTTGGTCTGTAACCACAACAGCTGGCGCTGTCCGTGGGGAGGACAGGAGCAAGCCGCAAAATCCGGAGGAGGATGGCACCAAAGAAAGCTTCATCGACGACGGCAAAGAGGAAGGCGGACGCGGCAAAGCATTGCGTCGGTACCCGGGCTTTGGCATCGGTAGTTGCAGGCATGGATGGCGACGCGAGTGTGGCGGCCGATGGCACCGGCGTTCATGACACGACGACCGACCCCGCCACCATCGCCGCGACGGCCGACCCTGTCACCGTCGCCACGACGACCGACCCCGCCACCATCGCCGCGACGGCCGACCCCGCCACCATCGCCGCGACAGCTGACCCCGTCACCGTTGCCACAACGACCGACCCCGCCACCATCGCCGCGATGACCGACCCCGCCACCATCGCCGCGACGACCGTCGAAACCGCCACACGCGTCGCAGGTAACCCCATCGTAGGTACCACGGTGGCCGCCGGCAGCGCCGCTCAGGCGTTCGGAGCTGGTAATGGCGGCGCTCACACTGGCGCGTCGTTTGCCCTCCCACCTAGTACAGGAACGGCGAGCGGCTCCGGTGGTAACGTGGGCTTCGTCACCGGATCCGGAGCCCTTCATGCCAGCGCGGCGGGTAACCCGGGAACGCGGGACGTGGTTGCCACCGCTCTGTCTGTACCGCCAGGAGTGCCGGCAGTCCCACCCGCGTCCGCAGCGGAAAACGCCCTGCTGGCGGCCCTCAACGCGTTCCAGCGGGAGCTAACGGATCTCCGCGGGGCCGTGCAGGACATGCAGGAGGCTCGAAGCCAACAGACCCCGCCAGTGGTCGCGTTGGAGCCCACGCCGGAGAGGGCGGACAGCCGCGACGCCCCCACATCCAGCCGCGTCCCGCTACGACGTGTGGATCCGGAGTCCCCACTCTCTGCGGGCCTGCAGTAGGCGGCGTGGCCGGATGACTTCAAGTTCCCCGGCACTATCGAATCGTACAAGGGCGACACAGACCCGCGAGAATTCGTGCATGTGTAGGAAACCGCCATCGAAGCCGCTGGCGGAGACGACACCACGAAGGCAAAGGGACTCCCCCTCGCGTTGCAAGGCGTGGCGCTCTCTTGGTTTTTTACCATAGAGCCAAACTCTATCTACGCGTGGGAGCAGATCCGCGACCGCCTCTATAACAACTTCCAGGGGAACTACGTCGAGCGTGTCGACGCAGATCAGCTCTTCGCAGTGAAGCAAAAACCTTCAGAGAAGCTTCGGGATTACTTCAAACGCTTTGTGAAGGTACGCTGCCAAGTCAAGGACATTAACGAAACAACCATTATCAATGCAGCCATACAGGGCCTTCGCCCCGGCCCGATGGCTGAATACAACGCACGAAAGCCAATCAAGACAGTGGCGAAGCTCTTCGATAAAATGGAGGAATACGCCAGGGCAGAAGAGGACGCGCGTCGAAGACAAGGTGACGGCTCCGACACCAATCAGGAAGGCCTGGCCAAGAGCGAAGACCCGTTGAAAGACAGCTCCTCGAAAGGCAAACGCAAGCAGGAGCAGTCGAAGGACGCCTCTGAACGCAAAGATACCCAGCACAAAGACTCGTCAGGCGACAGGCCCAAGCGCGACCAACGCAAGTCTAGGAAACCTCATTACATCTTTGACATCGAGGGCGGCTCCGAAGATAACGCCTTCGCAGGCCGCGGAGGCAAAGGGCGCCGTGGCCGGGGGCGGGGGCGTGGGCGGGGTCTCAATCACTGATCTAGGCGCGAGAATGGACACCATCGTCGCCGCTATTGCCAAGTTGAACACCACGGAAGGCATTGAGCGGGTGGAGCGGCGGTTGGCTGACCTCACTGGTCGGATGGACACATTGGAGGCACGCCTGCCACCTGTCAATGATGGCCATCGTCCTGATGATGACACAGTGTATGATGCGGATGGCAACATTGATCGGCGGGCGACACAAGATGCACGACTACGTCGGCGTCTTCAGCAAAACCGACAGGGTATGGGAGGTAATAACCAGAACCGTCATGGTAACGACGACCCTTTTGCTAAAGTCAAGTTTACCATTCCATCTTTTGCTGGTCTTTATGATGCTGATATATATCTTGATTGGGAGATGACGGTAGAGCAGAAATTTAATTCTCACTTGGTTCCTGAACAACATAGAGTTAGACAAGCTACTAGTGAGTTTAAGGACTTTGCTATTATCTGGTGGAATGAACTAAGTAACATGCGCTTACAACCTGATACATGGGAGCGGTTAAAAGAAGATATGCGTAATCGTTTTGTTCCTCCCACATATAAACTTGATTTGAGAAAAAAATTTCAGCGCTTAGAACAAGGTGATCGTTCTATTCAGGACTATTATGCTGAGCTTCAAAAGGGTATGATGCGTTGTGGGGTTGTTGAGGACACGGAGGATAAGATTTGTCGTTTCTATGGGGGGTTACGGCGTGAAATTCAGGACATTGTTGATTATAAAGAATTTACTACTGTCAACCAGTTGTTCCAGCTTGCTATGCTTGCAGAAAAAGAATTGCAGGGACGCAAGGAATCAGCGAAGGCAAGCACCGGACGACCCTTCTACACGCCGCGCACGACTACATCGACGGGACTGCCCAAGTCTTCTTCGAGTTTTCGTTCTCCTCCACCACCTGTGAACAAGATTGCAGCAGCGCCACCGAAGCCACCTTCCACGACACGCTTTGCAGATGCTACAAAAAATTCTTTGCAGGTTCCAGCCAAGAGTTCTTCTTCCGTGGCTTCAACGGGCCGCTCCTCCGACATTCAGTGCCACCGCTGCCATGGGCTTGGTCATGTGCAGAAAAATTGCCCTAGCCAACGGGCATACATCGCCACAGATGATGGAGGCTACATCAGCACTTCAGATGTCGAGGAGGATGATGATGTTGCTGCGGCCTCGGACGACAATGGCGGTGGTGATGACGACTTGGTCCTTGGTGGGGCGTCCACAGCGACGCTACGGAGCATCATTGTGCAGCGAGTCCTCAGCACATAGGTACAACAACCCGATAAGCTTCAACGCCATAATTTGTTTCAGACTTTCTTCGCAATCAAGAACCGGCGCGCACGTGTCATCATTGATGGAGGAAGCTGCAACAACTTGGTGAGTTCTGATTTGGTCAAGAAGCTTGGCTTGACGACGCGACCGCATCCACATCCATACCATATTCAGTGGTTAAATGATTCTGGAAAAGCTAAGGTAACGCAAACATGCCGAGTCCATTTTTCCATTGGTGGTTATGCTGATCATGTTAATTGTGATGTGGTTCCCATGCAAGCATGCTCTCTTTTATTGGGTCGACCTTGGGAATTTGATAATGATGCTTTACACCGTGGTAGTAGTAACAAATACACTTTTATGCATAAGGGAAAGAAAGTTACTTTACTACCTTTGACCCCAACTGAGATTATAGAGGCCGATAGGGCGAGAGCTGCTGCTGCTAATGATCAAAAGGAACATGATAAATCTGAAAAACAGCAAGTAATTCATTTGAAAAATTCTGTTATGCTTGCCACAAAATCAGACCTTGTTGAAATTGATGATGTTAACGATACATGCTATGCTTTTGTGTGCAAAGATGCTTTATTTTCTCTTGATAATATGCCTTGCACTTTGCCTGGTCCTGTTACTAACCTTTTGCAGGAGTTTAGAGATGTTTTCCCTGATGAGATACCTCCAGGACTTCCACCCATTCGAGGGATTGAGCACCAGATTGACTTGATTCCTGGAGCGAGTTTGCCAAACCGTGCGGCATACAGGACCAATCCTGAAGAGACTAAGGAGATTCAGCGACAAGTCCAAAACCTTTTGGACTGTGGGTATGTACGTGAGAGCCTTAGTCCTTGTGCTGTTCCTGTTCTTTTGGTTCCCAAAAAAGATGGTTCTTGGCGTATGTGTGTAGATTGTAGAGCCATTAACAACATTACTATACGATATCGTCATCCTATTCCTAGGCTAGACGACATGCTTGATGAGTTGTGTGGTGCTATAATTTTCACAAAGATTGACTTGCGTAGTGGATACCACCAAATAAGAATGAAACTTGGCGATGAATGGAAAACTGCTTTTAAAACTAAATTCGGCTTGTATGAGTGGTTAGTCATGCCTTTTGGTTTAACTAATGCACCTAGCACTTTCATGAGATTAATGAACGAGGTTTTACGTCCTTTCATTGGCAAATTTGTGGTCGTTTACTTTGATGATATCTTGATTTACAGCAAGTCCATGGATGAACATTTGACTCACTTACGTGCTGTTTTTAATGCTTTGAGAGATGCACGTTTGTTTGGTAACCTTGATAAGTGCACCTTTTGCACGGATCGAGTCTCTTTTCTTGGCTATGTTGTGACTCCACAGGGAATTGAGGTTGATAGAGCCAAGGTGGAGGCGATATGGAGTTGGCCCACACACACGACAGTCTCCCAAGTGCGGAGTTTTCTTGGCCTTGCAGGATTTTATCGCCGCTTTGTCAAGGAATTTAGCACCATTGCGACACCGTTGATTGAGTTGACAAAGAAGGCCGTCGTGTTCCATTGGGGGCCATCACAGGAAGAGTCCTTTAATCTTTTGAAAGACAAGCTTACACACGCACCATTGCTCCAACTTCCGGATTTTGGTAAGACTTTTGAGCTGGAATGTGATGCTAGCGGAATTGGTATTGGTGGTGTTTTTAGTGAAAAATTGAATGTTCCTGCTCTTAATTATTCCACGTATGATAAAGAATTGTATGCTCTTGTTCGTTCTTTAGAGACGTGGCAACACTATTTATGGCCTAAAGAATTTGTCATTCATTCTGATCATGAATCACTTAAGCATATTCGTAGTCAAACCAATTTGAATCGTAGACATGCTAAGTGGGTTGAATTTATTGAATCTTTCCTTATGTCATTAAACACATGAAAGGGAAGGATAATGTGATTGCTGATGCTTTGTCTCGACGCTATACCATGTTGTATCAACTTGATTGTCGCATTTTTGGTCTTGAAACCATTAAATTACAATATGCTCTTGATGCTGATTTTAAGGATGTGTTGTTGCATTGTAAAGAGGGACAAGCATGGAATAAATTTGTGATCAATGATGGGTTTTTGTTTAGAGCTAACCGCCTCTGCATTCCAGTTGGTTCCGTTCGTCTTTTGTTGTTGCAGGAGGCGCATGGAGGAGGATTGATGGGACATTTTGGTGCCAAGAAGACGGAGGAGGTGCTGGCCACACATTTCTTTTGGCCAAGGATGAGACGAGATGTAGAGCGGTTCGTGGCTCGGTGCACCACATGTCAAAAAGCTAAGTCGCGGTTGAACCCACATGGTTTGTATATGCCTCTTCCCGTTCCTTCTATTCCTTGGGCTGATATATCTATGGACTTTGTTTTGGGATTGCCAAGGACTAAGAGGGGGAGGGATAGTATTTTTGTGGTGGTTGATCGTTTTTCTAAGATGGCACATTTTATTCCTTGTCATAAAAGCGACGATGCTGTTCATATTGCTGACCTTTTCTTTCAAGAAATCGTTCGCTTGCATGGTATGCCTTCTACTATTGTTTCAGATCGCGATGCAAAATTCTTGAGTCACTTTTGGCGCACTTTGTGGAATAAATTGGGGACAAAGCTTCTGTTTTCTACAACTTGTCATCCCCAAACTGATGGACAAACAAAGGTAGTGAATCGAACATTGTCCACCATGTTGAGAGCGATCTTGAAGCGCAATTTGAAGATGTGGGAAGAGTGTTTGCCGCATGTGGAGTTTGCATATAATAAGGCGGTACACTCCACCACCAAGGTAAGTCCCTTCCAGGTAGTGTATGGATTTAACCCCCGTGCTCCTATTGATCTTTTGCCTTTACCTACCACTGAGAGAACACATAATGATGCTAAAAAGCGTGCTGACTTTATTCTCAAATTGCATGAAACCACTAAGGCAAATATTGAAAAGATGAATGAAAAGTATAGAATTGTTGGTAGTGAAGGTAGAAGGGAAGTTAAACTTGTACCGGGTGATTTGGTTTGGTTGCACTTGAGAAAGGATAGATTTCCTGAGTTAAGAAAATCAAAATTGATGCCTAGAGCTGCTGGTCCTTTTAAGATAGTTGAGAAGATAAATGATAATGCATATAAACTTGAGTTGCCTCCCGAGTTTGGGGTTAGTCCCACCTTTAACATTTCAGATTTGAAGCCATACTTGGGAGAACAAGATGAGGCTGAGTTGAGGACAACTCCGCTTCAAGAGGGGGAGGATGGTGAGGACATCACTTCTTCGGATACACACAACACTCCTCCACTCGACATTCAAGGACCAATCACTAGAGCTTGCGCCTGACAATTGAATTTACAGGTGAGCTCGTTCCTAAGTACTTTTTGTTCACTTGAGAATCGATTGCTACCTAATGATTTAATTATGATTAGGAACCATGGAGAGGACCTAGAAGTACTTGGAAAAGGACTACGAGGCGCACAAGTCCAGCAAGGGCGGTCGAATCATGTTGGAGGCCCAATTCAAACCGACTTCGAATCCAATTCGGAGTCCAGGACCAGGCCGCACTAAAACAGACGCCCAGATCGCATCCGGACTTCATTTTGGACGTTCTACATATGTAGAAAGTTGAGAAGACTACCTTTCCAATGGCTCTGGTCCCATGTCAAAATTCCTTCTGAGTCAACGGGAATAGTCGAAACAAGTGGGCGTTCAGAATCTGTCAGGGTGTTGCGTCACCGTCTTTTGGGCCGATCGGCTTTGTATCGTGTTGGAGCCCATTAGGGGCGCGTCCAGGGGTTTTGCACACCCCTCACTCCTTTATATCCAGCCGCCACCCCCACCATTAGGGTTTGGGTTTTGCTTAGATTAATTCTGTCTTTGAACAGTTTCGCCGTTCATCGGGTTGTGAGACCCCAACTTTTCGAGTGCTACATCAATACATCCGCAATTCAGTTGTGTTCTTCCTTGTTCTTGCTTGTGTTCTTCGATTCGCAGGCAAGGAATAGCCTTCTTGGTGTGGTCAACCGGGCCGCGCACGGTTGATAACCTGAGGAGACGTGGTGCTGCGATTGCGGGGTTCGGAACGTGTCGTTCGGAAGCCGGATCGATTTGTGTCGCGCCTCCACCAAATCGAACATATCCAGAACCTGTTGGAAGATCGGGACCCCGTTCCCATCAGGCGCCACCACATGATGGAGGTAGAGGGTGACATTAATAGGTGTGCTCTCTGCTTTACCGGTATAAGCTGCAGATGGAGAATGAGTCTTGATTGTAAGCATTGCGTTAAGATTGATTGAGATGTGATATCGAGACATGTGGAGAATGATCATGTAATGGTATGTTCGTGCTAATGTGGAAATAGGTGGGAAGAACATGGTATTATTATTACTTGTGCTTATGGTAGCGTTTATTGGTCTATTATGTACTAGCTGAGTCTCCAGAGTCACCCATGCCTTGTTTGTTTTTTAGATGATTGTTGAGAACATCATGTTCGAGTGGGAGTTGCACATGGATAATGTTGTAGGGGTGGCCCCCACCTAAGCCCAGCAAGCCTGTTAGAGGAATGTAAGGCCCAGAATGGGACATGTGTAATGACATAAGTGCCCTTGTAGGGAATACTTGGATGTAAGGGTATAATTGTAAAAGCACTCCCCATGTGGATACATATATACAGCACAGGCCATGGGGGGAAAACCCTATGCCATTACTCACCTAACTCTCCACTACCATACTCTCTCTCTCTCTCTGTTTGGTCTGTAACCACAACAGCTGGCGCTGTCCGTGGGGAGGACAGGAGCAAGCCGCAAAATCCGGAGGAGGATGGCACCAAAGAAAGCTTCATCGACGGCGGCAAAGAGGAAGGCGGACGCGGCGAAGCATTGCGTCGGTACCCGGGCTTCGGCATCGGTAGTTGCAGGCATGGATGGCGACGCGAGTGTGGCGGCCGATGGCACCGGCGTTCATGACACGACGACCGACCCCGCCACCATCGCCGCGACGGCCGACCCTGTCACCTTCACCACGACGACCGACCTCGCCACCATCGCCGCGACGGCCGACCCCGCCACCATCGCCGCGACAGCCGACCCCGTCACCATCGCCACGACGACCGACCCCGCCACCATCGCCGCGACGACCGTCGAAACCGCCACACGCGTCGCAGGTAACCCCATCGTAGGTACCACGGTGGCCGCCGGCAGCGCCGCTCAGGCGTTCGGAGTTGGTAATGCCGGCGCTCACACTGGAACGGCGTTTGCCCTCCCACCTAGTACAGGAACGGCGAGCGGCTCCGGTGGTAACGTGGGCTTCGTCACCGGTTCCGGAGCCCTTCATGCCAGCGCGGCGGGTAACCCGGGAACGCGGGACGTGGTTGCCACCGCTCTGTCTGTACCGCCAGGAGTGCCGGCAGTCCCACCCGCGTCCGTAGCGGAAAACGCCCTGCTGGCGGCCCTCAACGCGTTCCAGTGGGAGCTAACGGATCTCCGCGGGGCCGTGCAGGACATGCAGGAGGCTCGAAGCCAACAGACCCCGCCAGTGGTCGCGTTGGAGCCCAGGCCGGAGAGGGCGGACAGCCGCGACGCCCCCACATCCAGCCGCATCCCGCTACGACATGTGGATCCGGAGTCCCCACTCTCTGTGGGCCTGCAGTAGGCGGCGTGGCCGGATGACTTCAAGTTCACCGGCGCTATCGAATCGTACAAATGCGACACGGAACCGCGAGAATTCATGCGCGTGTACAAAACCGCCATCGAAGCTGCTGGCGGAGACGACACCACGAAGGCAAAGGGACTCCCCCTCGCGTTGCAAGGCGTGGCGCTCTCTTGGTTTTTTACCATAGAGCCAAACTCTATCAACGCGTGGGAGCAGATCCGCAACTGCCTCTATAACAACTTCCAGGGGAACTATGTCGAGCGAGTCGACGCAGATCAGCTCTTCGCAGTGAAGCAAAAACCTTCAGAGAAGCTTCGGGATTACTTCAAATGCTTTGTGAAGGTACGCTGCCAAGTCAAGGACGTTAACGAAACAACCATTATCAATGCAGCCATACAGGGCCTTCGCCCCGGCCCGATGGCTGAATACAACGCACGAAAGCCAATCAAGACAGTGGCGAAGCTCTTCGATAAAATGGAGGAATACGCCAGGGCAGAAGAGGACGCGCGTCGAAGACAAGGTGACGGCTCCGACACCAATCAGGAAGGCCTGGCCAAGAGCGAAGACCCGTTGAAAGACAGCTCCTCGAAAGGCAAACGCAAGCAGGAGCAGTCGAAGGACGCCTCTGAACGCAAAGATACCCAGCACAAAGACTCGTCAGGCGACAGGCCCAAGCACGACCAACGCAAGTCTAGGAAACCTCGTTACGTCTTTGACATCGAGGGTGGCTCCGAAGATAACGCCTTCGCAGGCCGCGGAGGCAGAGGGCGCCGTGGCCGGGGGCGGGGGCGTGGGCGGGGTCTCAATCACTGATCTCGGCGCGAGAATGGACACCATCGTCGCCGCTATTGCCAAGTTGAACACCACGGAAGGCATTGAGCGGGTGGAGCGGCGGTTGGCTAACCTCACTGGTCGGATGGACACATTGGAGGCACGCCTGCCACCTGTCAATGATGGCCATCGTCCTGATGATGACACAGTGTATGATGCGGATGGCAACATTGATCGGCGGGGCGACACAAGATGCACGACTACGTTGGCGTCTTCAGCAAAACCGACAGGGTACGGGAGGTAATAACCAGAACCGTCATGGTAACAATGACCCTTTTGCTAAAGTCAAGTTTACCATTCCATCTTTTGCTGGTCTTTATGATGCTGATATATATCTTGATTGGGAGATGACGGTAGAGCAGAAATTTAATTCTCACTTGGTTCCTGAACAACATAGAGTTAGACAAGCTACTAGTGAGTTTAAGGACTTTGCTATTATCTGGTGGAATGAACTAAGTAACATGCGCTTACAACCTGATACATGGGAGCGGTTAAAAGAAGATATGCGTAATCGTTTTGTTCCTCCCACATATAAACTTGATTTGAGAAAAAAATTGCAGCGCTTAGAACAAGGTGATCGTTCTATTCAGGACTATTATGCTGAGCTTCAAAAGGGTATGATGCGTTGTGGGGTTGTTGAGGACACGGAGGATAAGATTTGTCGTTTCTATGGGGGGTTACGGCGTGAAATTCAGGACATTGTTGATTATAAAGAATTTACTACTGTCAACCAGTTGTTCCAGCTTGCTATGCTTGCAGAAAAAGAATTGCAGGGACGCAAGGAATCAGCGAAGGCAAGCACCGGACGACCCTTCTACACGCCGCGCACGACTACATCGACGGGACTGCCCAAGTCTTCTTCGAGTTTTCGTTCTCCTCCACCACCTGTGAACAAGATTGCAGCAGCACCACCGAAGCCACCTTCCACGACACGCTTTGCAGATGCTACAAAAAATTCTTTGCAGGTTCCAGCCAAGAGTTCTTCTTCCGTGGCTTCAACGGGCCGCTCCTCCGACATTCAGTGCCACCGCTGCCATGGGCTTGGTCATGTGCAGAAAAAATGCCCTAGCCAACGGGCATACATCGCCACAGATGATGGAGGCTACATCAGCACTTCAGATGTCGAGGAGGATGATGATGTTGCTGCTGCCTCGGACGACAATGGCGGTGGTGACGACGACTTGGTCCTTGGTGGGGCGTCCACAGCGACGCTACGGAGCATCATTGTGCAGCGAGTCCTCAGCACACAGGTACAACAACCCGATAAGCTTCAACGCCATAATTTGTTTCAGACTTTCTTCGCAATCAAGAACCGGCGCGCACGTGTCATCATTGATGGAGGAAGCTGCAACAACTTGGTGAGTTCTGATTTGGTCAAGAAGCTTGGCTTGACGACGCGACCGCATCCACATCCATACCATATTCAGTGGTTAAATGATTCTGGAAAAGCTAAGGTAACGCAAATATGCCGAGTCCATTTTTCCATTGGTGGTTATGCTGATCATGTTAATTGTGATGTGGTTCCCATGCAAGCATGCTCTCTTTTATTGGGTCGACCTTGGGAATTTGATAATGATGATTTACACCGTGGTAGTAGTAACAAATACACTTTTATGCATAAGGGAAAGAAAGTTAATTTACTACCTTTGACCCCAACTGAGATTATAGAGGCCGATAGGGCGAGAGCTGCTGCTGCTAATGATCAAAAGGAACATGATAAATCTGAAAAACAGCAAGTAATTCATTTGAAAAATTCTGTTATGCTTGCCACAAAATCAGACCTTGCTGAAATTGATGATGTTAACGATACATGCTATGCTTTTGTGTGCAAAGATGCTTTATTTTCTCTTGATAATATGCCTTGCACTTTGCCTGGTCCTGTTACTAACCTTTTGCAGGAGTTTAGAGATGTTTTCCCTGATGAGATACCTCCAGGACTTCCACCCATTCGAGGGATTGAGCACCAGATTGACTTGATTCCTGGAGCGAGTTTGCCAAACCGTGCGGCATACAGGACCAATCCTGAAGAGACTAAGGAGATTCAGTGACAAGTCCAAAACCTTTTGGACTGTGGGTATGTACGTGAGAGCCTTAGTCCTTGTGCTGTTCCTGTTCTTTTGGTTCCCAAAAAAGATGGTTCTTGGCGTATGTGTGTAGATTGTAGAGCCATTAACAACATTACTATACGATATCGTCATCCTATTCCTAGGCTAGACGACATGCTTGATGAGTTGTGTGGTGCTATAATTTTCACAAAGATTGACTTGCGTAGTGGATACCACCAAATAAGAATGAAACTTGGCGATGAATGGAAAACTGCTTTTAAAACTAAATTCGGCTTGTATGAGTGGTTAGTCATGCCTTTTGGTTTAACTAATGCACCTAGCACTTTCATGAGATTAATGAACGAGGTTTTACGTCCTTTCATTGGCAAATTTGTGGTCGTTTACTTTGATGATATCTTGATTTACAGCAAGTCCACGGATGAACATTTGACTCACTTACGTGCTGTTTTTAATGCTTTGAGAGATGCACGTTTGTTTGGTAACCTTGATAAGTGCACCTTTTGCACGGATCGAGTCTCTTTTCTTGGCTATGTTGAGACTCCACAGGGAATGGAGGTTGATAGAGCCAAGGTGGAGGCGATATGGAGTTGGCCCACACCCACGACAGTCTCCCAAGATTGATTGAGATGTGATATCGAGACATGTGGAGAATGATCATGTAATGGTATGTTCGTGCTAATGTGGAAATAGGTGGGAAGAACATGGTATTATTATTACTTGTGCTTATGGTAGCATTTATTGGTCTATTATGTACTAGCTGAGTCTCCAGAGTCACCCATGCCTTGTTTGTTTTTTAGATGATTGTTGAGAACATCATGTTCGAGTGGGAGTTGCACATGGATAATGTTGTAGGGGTGGCCCCCACCTAAGCCCAGCAAGCCTGTTAGAGGAATGTAAGGCCCAGAATGGGACATGTGTAATGACATAAGTGCCCTTGTAGGGAATACTTGGATGTAAGGGTATAATTGTAAAAGCACTCCCCATGTGGATATATATATACATCACAGGCCATGGGGGGAAAACCCTATGCCATTACTCACCTAACTCTCCACTACCATACTCTCTCTCTCTGTGTGTTTGGTCTGTAACCACAACAGCTGGCGCTGTCCGTGGGGAGGACAGGAGCAAGCCGCAAAATTCGGAGGAGGATGGCACCAAAGAAAGCTTCATCGACGGCGGCAAAGAGGAAGGCGGACGCGGCGAAGCATTGCGTCGGTACACGGGCTTCGGCATCGGTAGTTGCAGGCATGGATGGCGACGCGAGTGTGGCGGCTAACGGCACCGGCGTTCATGACACGACGACCGACCCCGCCACCATCGCCGCGACGGCCGACCCCGTCACCTTCGCCACGACGACCGACCCCGCCACCATCGCCGCGACGACCGTCGAAACCGCCACACGCGTCGCAGGTAACCCCATCGTAGGTACCACGGCGGCCGCCGGCAGCGCCACTCAGGCGTTCGGAGCTGGTAATGCCGGCGCTCACACTGGCGCGGCGTCTGCCCTCCCACCTAGTACAGGAACGGCGAGCGGCTCCGGTGGTAACGTGGGCTTCGTCACCGGTTCCGGAGCCCTTCATGCCAGCGCGGCGGGTAACCCGGGAACGTGGGACGTGGTTGCCACCGCTCTGTCTGTACCGCCAGGAGTGCCAGCAGTCCCACCCACGTCCGCAGCGGAAAACGCCCTGCTGGCGGCCCTCAACGCGTTCCAGCGGGAGCTAACGGATCTCCGCGGGGCCGTGCAGGACATGCAGGAGGCTCGAAGCCAACAGACCCCGCCAGTGGTCGCGTTGGAGCCCACGCCGGAGAGGGCGGACAGCCGCGACGCCCCCACATCCAGCCGCGTCCCGCTACGACGTGTGGATCTGGAGTCCCCACTCTCTGCGGGCCTGTAGCAGGCGGCGTGGCCGGATGACTTCAAGTTCCCCCGCGCTATCGAATCGTACAAGGGCGACACGGACCCGCGAGAATTCGTGCGCATGTATGAAACCGCCATCGAAGCCGCTGGTGGAGACGACACTACGAAGGCAAAGGGACTCCCCCTCGCGTTGCAAGGCGTGGCGCTCTCTTGGTTTTTTACCATAGAGCCAAACTCTATCTACGCGTGGGAGCAGATCCGCGACCGCCTCTATAACAACGTCCCAACTTCCAGGGGAACTACGTCGAGCGAGTCGACGCAGATCAGCTCTTCGCAGTGAAGCAAAAACCTTCAGAGAAGCTTCGGGATTACTTCAAACGCTTTGTGAAGGTACGCTGCCAAGTCAAGGACGTTAACGAAACAACCATTATCAATGCAGCCATACAGTGCCTTCGCCCCGGCCCGATGGCTGAATACAACGCACGAAACCCAATCAAGACAGTGGCGAAGCTCTTCGATAAAATGGAGGAATACACTAGGGCAGAAGAGGACGCGCGTCGAAGACAAGGTGACGGCTCCGACACCAATCAGGAAGGCCTGGCCAAGAGCGCAGACCCGTTGAAAGACAGCTCCTCGAAAGGCAAACGCAAGCAGGAGCAGTCGAAGGACGCCTCCGAACGCAAAGATACCCAGCACAAAGACTCGTCAGGCGACAGGCCCAAGCGCGACCAACGCAAGTCTAGGAAACCTCGTTACGTCTTTGACATCGAGGGCGGCTCCGAAGATAACGCCTTCGCAGGCCGCGGAGGCAGAGGGCGCCGTGGCCGAGGGCGGGGGCGTGGGCGGGGTCGCGACGATAGAACCCGCGAAGAGTACAACGACCAGCATCACGGGCAGTGGTGCGAAGTCCACGGCCGGGGCAACCACGACACGCGTGCTTGCACCACTATCGCAGCGCTCCGGCAGAGCGTCGCCAGGGACAAAAACCCGGAGGCACGCGTGCCTGTCGTGGCCCACGTCCAACACCCCCAAGACCAAGGATTGCAGCCCCAGGAAGGCCTCCTACGAATCCAGGCCCATGTGCAGCAACCTCGATAGGGCCTCCTGCAGTTGCAAGCCCCAGAAGGAGCCCAGCGCAGGGTCATAAACGTCATTTTCGGAGGCTCCTTGTTGGAGTTCGCCTCAGCGCGACAACGGAAGGCCTACGCGAGGAGGCTGCACCACGTCACGGCATACCCAGCACAAGCGCCGCCGGAGTGGGCACAACATGAAATCGCGTTCACGCCCGCTGATGCGGAAGGTGTGGAGTTCCCCCACCAAGATCCCCTGGTCGTCCGGGTCCTCATTGCAGGATGCGAGGTCAGGCGCGTCCTGGTCAATGGAGGAAGCTCCGCGAACATCCTGTTCTCCACGGCCTTCGACCAGATGGGGATCCCTCGGAGTCGATTGGGCCCTTCAGGCATCCCGTTGCAAGGCTTTGGAGGGCAACCTTTGCGAGCATTGGGTCAGATATGCCTCCAAGTCTCCTTCGGCCAAAACGACAACGTGAGGAGTGCGGACGCCATCTTCGACGTTGTCGACATTGCATACCCCTACAACGCCATATTGGGGCGGCCGCTCCTAAACTCTCTCGGGGCAGTTCCGCACCACGGCTTCCTATGTATGAAGCTTCCCGGACCGCGGGCCATCATCATCGTCCATGGCGACCAGGACATGGCTCGGCGCATAGAGCTCGGCGCCAGGGGTCCAGGCCACGAGGCCCGCCAAGGCACCTAGGTCGGGTGTGCAGATGTAGAGACCCCGGGCGACCCCGGAGAGCGTCCCGCACTCCCCGTGCACGAGTTGTCCCAGCAGCAGAGGCTCATCAGCGGTCACCCCCGTCCTTAAGCGGTCAGTGGTCGATATCTCCCCTTTTGTAACCGCTCACCCGTGCAAACGGGAATTTAATAAAGTTCACCGTTTGCACAAATTTTCTTGTTTCCCGCAACGAAGACACGCGTTCGTGCGCGCACTCTCCGTGAAAAACACGGGCATGAGTATAAACAAAGACACGCATTCGCACGCGCACTCTCCGTGAAAAACACGGGCATGAGTATAAACAAAGACACGCGTTCGCGCACGCACTCTCCGTCAAAAACACGGGCATGAGTATAAACAAAGACACGCGTTCGCGCGCGCACTCTCTGTGAATAACACGGGCATGAGTATAAACAAAGACACGCATTCACGCGCGCACTCTCTGTGAAAAACACGAGCATGAGTATAAACAAAGACGCGTGGGGGGACACCTCCGCGCGCACTCCACGGAGTATAAACAAGACGTAGCGTCGAGGTCCGCCTCCGCACGCAATTTCACCGCCCGCAACGCGCGGAGGCTCGCCTCCGCGCGCAGTCCACGGACTCTAAATAAGACGTAGCGTTGAGGTCCGCCTCCGCACGCACCTCACCGCCCGCAACGCGCAGAGGCTTGCCTCCGCGCGCAGTCCACGGACTCTAAATAAGACGTAGGGTTGAGGTCCGCCTCCGCACGCACCTCACCGCCCGCAACGCGCAGAGGCTTGCCTCCGCGCGCAGTCCACGGACTCTAAATAAGACGTAGCATCGAGGCTTACCTCCGTACGCACTCCACGGAGTATAAAAAAGACGCGGATGCTATACCTGCGCACTCTGCGGAGTATAAACAAGACGCAAACCCCGCGCACGCATGGGCATTGCTCCAATGCGTACTCTTCGGAGTATAAATAAGACGTGGATGTCGATCCCACGCACTCTCCGGAGTATAAAAAAGACGCGGAGGCTATCCCTGCGCACTCTGCGGAGTATAAACAAGATGCGAACCCCGCGTGCGCACGAACGTTGTACTTGTGCGTACTCTTCGGAGTATAGATGAGACGTGGGTGTTGATCACACGCAGTCTGCGGACCTCAGTACGGCGTAGCACCAAGGTTCACCTCCGCACGTACCTTGCGGGACATAAGCACGGCGCACCATGGGGGCCCACTCCTATGCGCACCCCGCGAAGTACCAAAGTGACGCACCAGAGGCTAGCTCCCGCACAAGTGCACGCGCGGGCGAAAGGCACCAGAGGCTGTCCTCGCACAGGCTAGAAACTAGCTAAGGTTTTCCTCACCGTGTAGGTTATTCCGTAGCTCGACTATGGCTACGGCCTCCCCACAGTACTCCCATATCCGCTCATGGAAGAACTTCACGGCGCAGCGAACGGCGCGCACGGCACCGGACATTACCCCGCCTCCGGCGGGCATCTCCAGTTGAGGATTGGCTAGCCCGGCAACATGTTCACAGCCGCGGAGTCGCAGAAGCGCGCATATCAGACACGACGCCACGTAGGCGTAGTGGTTGCCAAAGGTCGTCGCGGCGCCGCGTGCAATGTCGGCTGCGTCTCCTATCCACCAAAGCGATTGCGACAGGTCCCCGGGCCCGAAGGAGCGTGTCGGCACTTCGGCGATAAGCCCCTTAAGGGTGTCTTCCAGGGCCAACATAGCGTCCCAAGCAGCCACCAAAGCGTCGCCCAAGGCTCGATCCCGCTTCGCTAGAGAGGCGGCAAGCTCGCCGTTCTCCCTCTCCAACGCAGCGACTTGTTGCAGTAAGCCATCTCGCTCCGCTGCAGTTTCCTGCCGTGCCGCCTCTGCGGTTGACGCCTGGGCCGCGATGACAAATTCCTAGGCGTGCGACTTCAGACGCACGCACTCGGCTTCCAAGTGGTGGATACGACTGTCTTGGACAGACCGCGCCCCCGCAGCTTCGCGCAGCACCGCTTCGGCGGTCCGCAGCCTAACCTGTAGCGCCCTTTCTTCACGGACGTAAACCGTTTGCAGCACCTGGGCCAGCATGAGGGTCTGCGCAACAAAGGGGGTCAGCAAGTTTTCATGCGGCCATAAGTGGTCCTAAGGTCAGGTACTTACCCTCACTCCCCATACCTCCAGTGCGTCCCCAAGACGCCCCGCCCCGAAGGTCAGCAACGTTTGCTGGCCAATGCTGGCAGCCGCATCTTCCGCAATCCCACGCCACGCCCTCAGCGCCTCCAATGGAGGAACGAAGTCTGCTGGGCTCGGGCGTGCAGTGGCTGCGCCGCCAGCATCGAGGCCCCCGTATCCCGAGGGCTGCCCGTCCTCCGGGATAAGTATCGCTGCAAGAAAAGATACCGGCCTAAGTCTCATAAAAAGCGCTGCCAAGGTAGGCCAAGGTAGCTTACCCTCGGTGGCGGACGGTGGGCTTCGCGCAAGCGCCTCCTCAACCTCGGGCGGGTAGGCAGCAGCGCCAACCCCCGCGGACAGCGTCGGCTCCTGGATTGGCGGAACCTTCGCACTGGGACCCGAAGCCAGCGATTCCCGCGCCACGGTCGCCGCGACTTGAGGAGCCGGAGAAACACGAGGCACAGGGACTTCGGTGTGTGAGTCGGGCTCCCATAGGCTCCTAATGCCGGTCGCGACGGCAAACCCCCTCAAAGTCTGGTGAAGGGGGGATCGCAGGCGTGGCCGCTTCGCTTGAGGAGAGGGTCCCGCCTCAGTTGCGGCCTAGCCCCGCCTCTGCAGTTGCGGCTGCGCGCTTCTTGTGCTCCTTGGTGGTATATGGCCCAAGGAACACGCGCGCTACTCGCTCCGCGTCCTCCAGGCGAACTCCTGCGCAGGGCGGGGGCACGATTAGACGCAACGCAGTACGCGTGAAGAAAAGGAAGCGCATTGTCGAGGCTTACGAGGACCGGAGGGCGCCGGCAGTGAGCAAATGGACGGGAGGACGTTGTCATCCCGGGGTTCCCTGCCGGCGAGGTGCCACTCATGGGCAAGCGGTGCCACACCGTACATTATGTACTCCTCGGTGAGGTCACGCATGTTGAAGCGAGCGGTGATCCCCACAAGTCTTCGCGCCCTCCGCCAATCTTTGACGTCGAGCGTTAGGCCGGGCGAGGTCTTGAAGGCAATCGGCCGGCCCGTACACTCGAGATCGCTACCGCTCGTTACACGATGATAGAACCACCGTCTCATCCAGCCGGACTCCCATTTTCCTCGGGTCGAGTTCGCTGGGAAGAGCTGCCCGCATGACGATCGCAGGATGAAGTTGATGCTGCCGAAGTTCGACAACGCCCCGCCCTTTCGCTCCTTCGACTGGCACCGTGCTTCGTGCAGATACGCGAACACCGACGCGCTGGGCCAACACGCTTCCGAACGCAAGGCCCAACTATATACGGCAAGGTGAGCCACCGCGTTCGGAGTCAGTTATGACAACTCCAGCTTGAAGGTCCACAGCACGTCCCCAACAATAGCCGCAGACGGGATGCGAAGTCCGACTTCGAAGTAGGCGACGAAAACGATCGCCTCCAACTTTTTAGGGCGCGGCTCTATCTCATCATCGGTGGGCAGCCGCACCGCTTGGCGGTCCGATAGCCTCCCCTCGCGCAGCAGCGACCGGATCGTGTCCTCTGTCACGAGCGTGCGGCCTAAGTCGCCGGAGTACGGACCCTCCTTCTTCTTCGCCGCCCACCACTTGTCTGCCGCCGCCGGATCGCGTTCTTCGAGCGCGTATTTCACCTAAAGCGGCGATGACCGCTGGCGGATGGCGTAGCCGCCCACCTGAGCACGCTCGTCGCAAGTCGCCATTGGTGTCCACGGGGTACTCGACGGCAAAAAGGAGCGCAGGAGCAGGGGGAGCAAATATAAGAGGTGGCGTGAACAACCAGAATGCGTATGGAGGAGGCACAAGCATAGTACCACAGGGGGTATTTAAAGACCCCTCGCCTCCCACCATCGTTAAGCGCAAACGGCGAATGACAACCGCTCACCCCCCCCTCCCCACGTTCGAAGCCGAAGCGTCGCGATGGCACACGTAGGCCACATATGACCGTGGTCGTACAGTGTCATGTCACCACACGACGCGCCACTAGCGTCCCACCGCGTGTCGGTCAGCACAGGGAATAAATGCAGGTTGCACGACCCGACATAGCTTCCGGCGCACGTCGGCGTGGTTCTTTAGACCCATCAACCGCAACAGTCCAAACGGGGTCTTCGCCCCAGTAGCGAGGCCCTGACCCCGGCTCTGGCCGCACCTGTGTGAAGGGACACCGCTGAGAATGCACCAGAAGCCGCTCCGACCCCAAGACATGCCACCCTGCCACATGATCGCGCCCGCGAGAATAAGGGCAGCAGCGCACTACTGGACCGCCTGGGGCGGAGTTTGGGGCGCGAGGTATGCCCCCACTCCGGCTTCGACTCCAGCTCCGCCTTGGCCCCCCACACCAATTTGGGCTCCGGCCTTGGCGTCGACCTCGGCTTCGACCTTACGCCTGGGAGACAACCTCGCCCCTGATACCGTAGGGCAAGGAGGACTTCGCCATCCTGCACGGGGGACAATCGCAGATCTGCGCGACAAGACCGAGAGCTCACCCCGCCCCGGGTACTTCCATGCAATACATTCCTGGAATCCAGCCGGGTCCCCGACTCAGCACCACGCATCGAGGGCCTGGCTTCCCCTTGGCAGGACGTTCCGGGCAAAGCCGAAGGCGAAGGTGAGCGGACGTCGGCCTATTCACAATGCACCCAACCGCCACCCTTGAGCCACGGAGCACAGGCTGGCCTTTCGACCCCTAGCCCGCGTAAATCAGAGCTCACACGACGTCACAGCCCAAATCGGCGGGGATCCAGCCGCTTGAGTTCCCCGTGGTTCGGGAACACGAAGACTGATTTACGGCAGGTTTTGACTTGTTCTCATAAACAGATAAGCTTCAGCGCATCAACATACCCCGACGGTAACGCCAGTTGGCGCGATCAGGGGATGCAGGATGAACTCAAGCATATCTGTCTACGAGAACAGGCCAAACCTTGCCATTCCCCGTATGGGAATATGATGCGCCAGCAGGAGGCAATCTATCCGACTGTACAATACAGGTACAATGCAACATCAGCATGATATATATACCCGATCAGCGGGGGAGCCCAACCGGCAGGAGTCCAACCGACGGGGGAAAAGCTCAACTGCCGAAGGAGCGTCGCAGCGTCGCATGGCCATGACGCTGAGACCTGCGCCGCGCCAAGCACATTTTGCCACGTGGACCGGCAGAAGAAGGAACGTCGCAACACAGTATGGCCACAGCGCCTCGAGTCTCACACCGCGGCAACCAGGCCCAGCCAGCAGTCGTTTACCATCGAGGGCGCTCGACGCCGGAGTCCGCGGTCACGTGGCGCTCGCGTGGCGACTTAGGGGCCCTCTTCGTCTACCTCTGCCGGCGCATTCGACTCCACCAACACCCCCGATTCGGCTTCGCCCCCGACCCCTACACCGACGTCGGCCCCGATCTCCATGTCGAACTCGACTTCGACCTTCGGCCCGGAGGGCAACCTCGATCCCATTACTGCAGGGCCCTGTGGACGACTAGGACTTCGCCAACCCGCCCAGCGTCATACCCTCGAGCCAGGGCGAACGCTACACCAAGCAATAAGGCTCCACAAAACATTAAGCTCGCAGGCCGCAGGAACGGAGGGGGCCAAATGGCTCGGCGACACGGCTTCGGCCCGTGAAGCCCTTCACCATGAGAGGCTCCTGTTGTAGGGGTGGCCCCCACCTAAGCCCAGCAGGCTTGTTAGAGGAATGTAAGGCCCAGAATGGGACATGTGTCATGACATAAGTGCCCTCGTAGGGAATACTTGGATGTAAGGGTATAATTGTAAAAGCACTCCCCATGTGGATATATATATACAGCACAGGCCATGGGGGGAAACCCTAAGCCATTACTCACCTAACTCTCCACTACCATACTCTCTCTCTCTGTTTGGTCTGTAACCACAACAGATAATTTTACGTACCAGTAACACTTTATGTATCACCTTTTGTTAGTATGTTTAGACTCTACTGGCATGGTATGGTAGTTAGAGCTAAAATGATATAATGTATGTTGAGTCGCTACTATATGAATAAAACGGTGTTTGCTAAAACTATTAGTAATAGTTGGAAAAGGTAAAAATATACAATGGTGATAGCATTTCAGACCTAAAGAATAAGTGGGGTGTTACAAAATCGGCTTCTGGCTCTTTTAAATAGAAGTCGGAAGCCGAAGCAAATCTGGCTGAATTGCTTAGGCGGTTGGGCCTTTTCTGGGGGATCCGGTTCTCGCTGGTTTTGGGCCGATAATGTTTCCCGTACTAGTGTTTTGAGATAGTGCAGGCGCATTGCTCACATTGCATTCCTCGGCGGCAGTGGTACAGTATAGAGGAAACGAAGTGTACCAATTCTGATTCAAGCAGCACTATTTTTTGAGGAATAACTGCCATATCTTTGAAGAAATTGTACCCCTTTTTTACAAGACATTCTATAAACTAAAAACTTTTCCCATATTTATTTTCAGAACAAAACATTAATCCTCATGTCTCGTCAGATCAGAGACGGAGCAAGCACCTCAGTGACTTGCCCTCCTCCAGCAGCTGGAAAGCCTTGTTGATCTCCGAGAAGGGCATCTCGTGGGTTATGAAGGCACCAAAGTTTATCTTCAGCTCCTGTAACAAAAACAGAAATTACAATTCAGTGATAAAAATTGTCAAATCTTTCCTCAACCAGAACCGAAAAATTGGCATCTTTCCTATGATGAGCGAAGGAAAAGAGAATGTTGGAGAAGCATGGCACGATGGTTTAATTTACCCCCTGCATGCTCTTGTCCACTAGGGGAGGCAGCTGCGACTTGCCCTTGAAGTCGCCGAAGACGCAGCCGGTGATCCGACGGCCGTCGAAGAGCTCCATCGGGTGCAGCGGCAGCATCATGGGCGTCGGATGGATCCCTAGCACCACGGTCAGGCCCCAGCCCTGCATGCCCACACACAGAAAGCTCGTTAGAAGATGCAGATGCATGGCCACAAGAGAGAGAATTCTGCATACATCGTGCGTGGAGACGAAGGCCTCCCGTAGCACGTCAAGGACGCCGGTACACTCGAAGCTGTAGTCGACGCCCCCGTCTGTCATCTCCCTGATAACCTGAATATATAATAATAGCACGGCTAAGTTCATGAGCAAATTGACATTTTTTTCAATAATCCAGGGTGATATCTGAGCAGCCAAGTCGTACCTCATGCACAGGTTTGCCACAAGCCGTGGAGTTGATGAAATCGGTTATGCCCATCTCTTTGCCTGCACATCACGTTCATCATCCATGTCATGCCCATAAATATAAGCTGAAAATTAGGCATTTTCTAGAGAGCAAATTAAACGGGAATTTTACCGTCCAGGGTGCAAAATTCTGCAAGCACCTGGTGTAATTTACCATCTTAGTAATTCATTTGTACTATTATCAAAACAAAAGGCTGTTATCATGTCGACAAATTCTAATTAAACTTTACACCAGAGCTTTCTCACAGCAACTTCCTCTGTCCTTTTCTTCTGATAAGAGATATTTTGTCCGCGATGAGAAGTAATGCATGCGTGGGACACTCGTTGACCCCAAGACAATAGCAAAACGAACACGCCAAGTTGTGCAGAGACTAACAAGACATTCTGTGTCATTTACCTTAATTTCAACAAGCAAATGGACAATGTTGTACAAATTGACAAGTTGGAATTATGTACATCAAAGTACAAATTTGACGATGCGAGTGGCAACATACATCAAGGTACGATTCTTCCCTTTGCAATTAGCATCCACCACATAGAAAGGAACGGCGCACGCGCTCGCAATTTTTCAACTCTTGGTGTTGTCAAGAGAAATTTGGTTCTTTTGCATCTTGTCGAACATGAAAAATCTGAATTGAACAAGGCTTTCTTCGCTCATGCGGCGGACGGCCTATTTCCAGCTTTGTTTTTGATTGGAAATAGAAAAGAGTTATAATGGATCGTCTGATTTTGAGCAAACTTGCAATATATTTTCTCTAATTTTGTTCACTCAAAATTAATGTAATACTTTTCCAATTGTTGAAGTTTCTATTTATTTTGTATGCCAGATACAAATGTGGGCGTTTCTTTCAGTTACTTACCCACTGTAACCTTGTGCATTTTTCTCACTAACGTGGGTTGGATTATGATGTTTTATAGGTAGGATAAATAGCTTAGTTGTCCGTGTTCTCGATAAAAAGAATAGGTGTCTAGCACTAACTTTTTTTATCGAATTGGCATCAGGAGAGTTGCGCCATTTCATTGAGATTAATCTAGCACTAACTTGTAAAGTGGTCATATGTTGAGGCAATAATTTGAACTGAAATTGACCAGTGAAAAGAAATGTACCTCATGTGTTAGCTAGTGGCAAGACCAGAGTTCTTTTGCTCTGTCGATGGAGACATCACATGGAAAGCGACATATTGTTCTTGGAAATCGACAAACTAGGTGTTCATTCCATAGATGAATCTTAGTATAAAATTTACAACAAAAGTGTTGCTTTTTTCAAGGGTAGAAAACGTGGCCTTCTGTGAACATCTCCATTAATATTTTCATTTTCTTGTTATGTTATCTTTGAAAACAAATGAATTCATTGTCACCTAATTAAGATATGAAGATATGGAACATTTTCCCAAGTATTTACTTGAATACTATATTTTTGAAATATATTTAACTATGATATACTCTCTTCGTTCAAATTTATACGACTTATTTTTTGAATAATCTTATCTACAAATATAGGGCGCATTTCATATTCTAATACAAAATTAGTGTGATGTTTCCTTTACACATAATAAATATGCAGATTTATTTGCTATTCTCCATATGCATGCATTGAATATAGTGCTTAGAAATAATGATTAGAGGTAATCTAGCTATTTTCACTATCTTCTTGATCTATGTGCAAAAAAATACACTTTATAAACTTTTTTCTCTTCAAGATTGCCACATCTCTTTTTGGAAGATGGTGAAATTTTCCCATCTTTTCTTCTGCTCTTAAGTCTCTAAATTGAGAAAGTCTAATTTTCGTAATGACGGAGGGAGTAAGTAGTGGTTCTGCCCCTCCGAAAAAGTAAATTGTGTATATCTTGAAGCGGTATTGTCCGTTATGAAGTAATTAATAGTGGCTTCAAATCAGATCTTAAATGTGCTTAGAAATTTGTGCTTTTCACATTTTGAGAGAACATAGAAACATAGAAGACACCGCGGGGCTGGAGGCCAGCGGCTGCCGGTTCCTGTGGGTGCTGAAGGCAGCCGTGGTGGACCGTGAAGACACCGCAGAGCTCAAGGTCGCCGCAGGGCTGGAGGCCAGCGGCTGCCGGTTCTTGTGGGTGCTGAAGGCAGCCGTGGTGGACCGTGAAGACACCGCAGAGCTCAAGGTCGTGCTCGGTGTCGGGTTCCTGGTGCGCATGCAGGGGCGCGGCCTGGTGACCAAGGCGTGGGTGGACCAGGAGGCGGTGCTGAAGCACCCGGCCGTGGGGCTGTACCTGAGCCACAGCGGGTGGAACTCGATGACAGAGGCGGCGGCGTACGGCGTGCCGATGCTTGCATGGCCGAGGGGCGGCGACCACCGCTTGAGCGCGATGGTGGTGGTGAGCGGCGGCGTCGGGGTGTGGTTGCAGCCATCAACGCTGGATTATGCTAGTCGTTGATGTGCTGTTGTTGGGAGTGGGTTGGGTGCCAGGCGAAAGCCTTTGTCTTGCTGTTGAGCTGACGATGACGATACCTTTGGGAGCCGTATTACTCCTTGGAGGCGTCTGTCTGTCGATGCACCCCTCCTTTCTCGATGTGGATCTTGCGGGAGAAATCCCTGTCCATGTTGGACGGGCAGCGGCGGCGTGGCTACGTCGTGTTCCTTCCTAAAGGCGTTGTCTTTACAGTTCCACACGTGGTTCCCACTTTGGTGGCTTTGTTTTGATATCAATGTTTCTAAGTAAACGAGGATGCGAAGGATTGCTACTGCACAAGATCAAATTTTGAGGCCTGACATCAAGAGTTTCTAAGTAAACTAGGATGCGAAGGATTGCCAGTGCTCAAGGTCAAAGCAAGTTTGAAGCAAGGACATAGAAGTTAGAATTTTAGTCTTTCTAGCTTTCTTAGTCTTTTTGCTTTTTGTTTTTTGCGTACCTCGGTTTTGAGGCTTTGAGTAATTGAGTCTAAAGGCTCATGTAAACTTTGGCTGCGTATATCCACGTGTGGATATAGAGGCCGGATTTCTATCCATTATCTAAAAAAAACATAGAAACATAGATTTTACAACACACAAAAAGAACTTATGTCATGAAAACAAAGGGGGGGGAAGATTAAAGCTTTGACGAGGATTTAAGTAATTGGAAAAGCCATGCAATGGCCAACTAATGTGATGCCCAACGTGGCTAAAATTCATAGTTCGAGTTCCACTAACTATATGTTAAGGTTTACTTGTATATATTTAGATTTCGATCACGTAAAAATAGCTATGTGAACAAACTGCGCTGAAGGATTAGAAAGGCAAGGCTAGACAGGACGAAAGTATTATATTCATGCTTGCGTGATGAAAAGACATTTGATTTTGCAGTCTGAGAACGACGTGAAAATGGCCAATTAAATACTAAATAAATGAGCAAAAACACGTGGTTAAGTAGGCACCTTTGGTGAACTTTTCTGGGTTTATGTCAACACCAATGATCCGAGCTGCCCCTCTTAGCCTGGCACCTTCAGCAACCTAAAAAAATGATAAAAAATAATGTTTTCGTGAGTGAGAACAAGTTTAAGATCATATGTCACTAGTTAATAGTTATTATTTTGTAATCCTCGGTAATTAATTATTTAATTAATTAGCTTACCGCTAGACCTACAGCACCAAGCCCGAATACTGCCACCGAGGATCCCTTGGACACGTTTGCAGTGTTCCACGCAGCTCCCACTCCTGATGGCCAAAAGTATATACGATAATTACATTTGTTATTTGGATGATCATTACTTAAGTTCCTGGGGAGAAAATAATTGGGGAAGTAAAACAAAGTGAGATGAGATAATTTTACACCCCATTTACAGCAGTGAATTTAGTATGAATTCTGCAAGGACCGAATTTTTTTTTCCAATGAAAATCCAGTGAAACTGAATAGTTCAAAACATGAATTAAGGGTACCTACTTGGTAGCTAAGACACAAAAGGTTGAAGAATAGTTTGGCTAGTCCAATTAAAATTCTACAGTTTAAAGGACAAGCTGAAAACTTCAACTCTACTTGCTTCTCAGCTTCCCATCGAAATGGCAGCACACAATGGACATTTCGTAAAAGTGGCAGAGCGTCAACTTGCCATGCTCAGCAGTTTGTTTCAATCTCCAGACATCTTCAGTTAATTACGGGCTAAGCTGAGCAGCCACTTTGGAAATCGATGCTTGGTTCCATGACAACGACTTTACATTACCACTGGCAAGCACTAGTATGCAGTAATTTCTTTTCTGAAACACTGCTCGTGGTCGTGCGTGTCATCTACAAAGCGATCGAGAGACAGACGGGATAAACTGACGGTCGTAGTTAAACTTGCTTCCAAGTCTTGCCTTGTAAGACTAGTGACTATGCCACGATCCAGACAGGCCTTGCCTTTTCCAAGCATGTTGTTGCCCATCACTCCGTGAGACCTGACAGATTCGTTTCATCCAAAAAGAACGAAACAAACAAGAACAAGAAGTGTGACCGGTTCCTAAATCCGCCTTAATTATTGGCACTACTTCGACGGTAACAATCGGGGACCCAACACATACCGACTCTTAGTTACGTTTGGAAATTGGAACACGGGAATACTACATAAATCCTTACGAAATTCCTGCATTATAAACAGGCCTTGGCTAGCCATGAGTGGGCGATAGCTTAAGCACAACTCATAAGATATTTCTTGAGCTTTCAAGTTTCTGACGATCACAAACCCTCACATCAACAGTTCATTTTCGATTGAGTTCAGCTCAGATTGAGTTTGCCATGACAGGCCAGCCGCCAGGCTTACACTGCCCAGATGCCCATGATGGCTTTCAAATCAAACCAAAGAAAGCGTCTTGTTGACAAGTCCATAACATGTCTAGTGGCATGTCGGTTTATTCATATGGCATAGTAACCCAGCTCAATATGCATGCATCGATCAATCAGCTTGATTGATTGACTAATCCAACGAAATTAATTTAGTTGATCAATGAATTACCTGTGGAGATGCAGCAGCTGAGGAGGGACATCTTCTCGAGCGGGGCCGCGGGGTTGATCTTGACGGCGCAGGCCGCGTCGAGCACGGTGTACTCGGCGAAGGTGGAGGTGTTGAGGAAGTGGTAGACCGGCCGGCGGGCGCCGGACCGGTCCACCGCGGTGAACCTCGTGCCGCCGTCGGAGACCATGGTGCTCTTGAAAGCGTTGACGCGGTAGGTCCCGCACAGGTTGGTCTTGCCGGACTGGCAGTAGGCGCACGCGCCGCATTCCCCGGTGAAGATGGGGACGACGTGATCCCCGGGCGCGAGGTCCACGTCCACCCCTTCGCCCACGCTCTCCACCACACTGGATGTAAGTTACGTGTCGCCGTCAAGTGCACATCAGAAGATACCCTTTTAATGTAAAAAAAATGTTGCATTCTAAGAGTGTCAACGGATTTAAATACCGGATAAAATAGGTAATCATTACTATTATAAAAAGATGAGTTGATGGCCGTACGTCTATTATCCTCTAACCACTCTATTTCTTTAATTTTTTATCACTCTCTACTTTCCAACTGATCAGAGCAACCCCTTCAATAGCATGATTTCATGGTGCCATGGTACCCTTATATAGTATAAATAAGAGGGGCATCATGGTGCCCAGACTCCATAATTAAGACTTTCCATCCATGATTGAGACTTTCTATTCATAATTAAGACTTTCCATCCTGATATTATATATCATTACATTTGCACGCATCTAAAAGCAATCTAAAGGCAGGGAGACTTGGTGCCCAGACACCCTGGTGTCCCATTTTAGCGTCCTATATATATATATATATATATATATATATATATATATATATATATATATATATCCTGTTGTGACGAAGAGGCATATGACTAGTTGAAGTCAAAGTGGATCGCGGAAACAACTGCCTTGGGGATGGCGTTGCCAGATCCGCAGGGCTCCTCGTCTCCTCCGCCTACTCCCACCCCAATTCTATTCATGTTTTTGTATATATATGCAGCCCATGATCGGATCTGATCGACATGCCGACAGGTCGTAAATATTATATGCATGATCTTTTCTGCTTAAATAACTCTTAACGTCTACTGATCAGTTGCCATATCAGAGCTCGTGTTTAAACAAAATAGAGTAATTAAGGAAGCGATTTCGGATCTGTTTGATATGGTTTTTTAAACCGGCTTTGACTTTTATTATAATAACTAACTTTCAAACGAATTATTTTTTTAAATAAGGTCTATAAATTAATTATAATACACATTAAAAATTCAATATCTATATCATCTAAAATTACAAGTGAGAAGTGGCGGATAAACGTAGCAGCTGATGATCATTTGACCTAAATTTCTGCCTGGGAAGTCAGAAGTTTATAGTTTATGGCACTTTATAAGAAATCCCGAACTAGAATAGGAATCTTAAACGAACTGACACCCTTTTTTTTAAAAAAAAATTGTGTTCCACACTCGAAAGGCTAAAATTTCTAGAAAGGACACTTCTAATAAATCGGTTAAACGGTTTTCCTTGAGGACAAAATATGTACAGTTAGCTCCTTTTATAGATTCAACTAGCCTCATAGGCGCGGCGACACGCCGCGCCAGCCACCGTGTGTACCGAAGTAAAAGAGGCGATAATCCGTGAGGAGTTTGTAAAAAAAATTAAAAAAATCGAGGGCACATGTGTATTTTTGAAAAAGTCAAAGGGTTTTTTCGGGAAAAACCGAGGGCCTGTACGTAATAAATGGGAAAGCCAAAGGATTTTTTTGTAAAAAACCGAGGGTCTGTACGTAATAAACAAGGACCCGTACGTAATTTAGAAATCCGCGGGGCGCTATCCTGCAAAAATTTGGGTGAAAAAAATTACAGGGACCTTTTCGCGAGAAAAAATGACCTTTACGTAATTTTCAGAAAATATGAGGGAATCACCTCGGCCGCGCGGGCGGGGGCGACGTGGATGCCCTGGGGGGCCGGAATCACCCCAGGTTTGTTATCTGTATGATTAACTTGTGAAGCTAGATGTCATCGCATAGTCCTTCGAGAATAACGTGAAAGAAAGAAAGAAAGTGAAAGGGAAAAAGGGTGATAGATGCGAGGAGACTTGCGCTGCAGCTCGTTCTATCACACACAACGTCACATACATGACCAAATAGCTAGATTGAAGAAAAATGCGAGGAAACTTGCGCGAAGATGCGCGAAGAAAAATGACCAGATAGGCACGTACCCGGCTGCCTCGTGCCCGAAGATGCGAGGAAACTTGCGCTGCAGCTCGTTCTATCACACACAACGTCACATGACCAGATGGATGAAAGGAACAAGGCAAGAATCAATCAAGAAAAATTATCATCACGATGCATCGAAACATATATACTTGGAGTAACACGATTAATTAAGTAAATGTGTGCTACAATATGTATGCAGTTAATTAGTTACCTCTCCCTTCCAGCCGCTGAGGTCGGTGTGGCAGACGGAGGTGAAGAGCACCTTGACGCGCACCTCCATCCTCCCCGGCGGCGCCACCTCCACCTCCTCCATCGCCAGCGGCTCGCCGGGACCCCACGCCACCGCCGCTGCACGCACGCATGGTTGCTCATGATCATGCCGATCATTCATGGCGCACAAGAGCATGACAAGAGGAGGAAAAGAGAAGTGATCATCGATGAGTACCTTTGCATTTGATGGGCTTTCCTTGGGTGCTAGCGGCTTCCATGGTGTTAGCTTCTTTGTTCTTTGCCCCTCTCTCTTTTCTTCGAGGGAAAATGAAGTCCTTGGTTCTAGTAAGCAGGACAGGCAGCAGGCCGCTTGGAGTGCTTATATAGCTATAGAGCCTAGAGGGGAGACGAGAGCAAAGAGGTCAACTAATTATAAGTTTGCCAAAACTGAAATGTTTGAAAATCTTTTCTCTTGTTCTAGTTTCTTTTCTTTTCTTTTCATTGCTTTCATTTTCTTTTTCTTTTTGTTGTGTAGTCAAATAGGGTGATCAGTCTATAGGACTGACAACGGCAACATAGGAGGTGAATGATGTCTTCTCAAAATCTTTCCGTAAGCATCTAGAAATCTTTCACTATAGTAGCTATAGAGCTACAAAGATCATATTGAACAACCTAAATCCAAACAATAACCCAAAATAGCAAAAACTCACAAACATTCCTTGAAATCATGCAAGGTTACACTAAAACCGGGCAAATCTCAAAAACTCAAGAAACAACTTGTTTGTGAGTTAAGAACAACCAAAATGGCTCTAAATGAGTTTTCACATGTCACGGCAAGCAAGGCCACTCAAAGAATCGAAGCAAAAACCTTCATATCAAGATTCCTCAAGAAATGCTCCAAATCAAGAAAACCTGAGCAATTTCAAAATTTTACAAATCATAGTGTCTAGATAGACGGGATCTGATCTATATGAGTCATCTCTATCACTTACACATCCTTGACACGTAGCAAGATCAAGAAGGAAAGAGAAGAGGCAAAAAAAACCAACAAGAATATGAGCAAATCAAACAAGACAAGAATATTTCATAAGAGATGAACAAAGTTGATTATATTACTACTTGAGGATAAAGGTTTTATAACCACTACAAAAGGAGGACAAGAGAGCACATGTGACACCCCATTTTTGAATTAGTATTTTTACCTGGTTTTTGTTAAGGTTTGAAAAAGCTGAGTTTAAAAATCTTAATTAAATCCTTGCTTCTCCCAAAAGAATCATCCTTCCTTTTTATTTTCCCGGGTGGGCCAACTCTCCTTCCTTTTCTTTTTCTCCCGGCCCAGCCGGCTCTCTTTTTCCCCGGGGCCTTTTCTCCCCCCCCCCCCCCCCGCCTCCTTCTGGGCTTCGCCCGGCCCAGCATCGCGCCCCCCCTCTTCTTCTTCCTCCCGAGCGCCCGCGCTCCGCCTCTCTCTCTCCGCTTCGCGCGCGCTCTCGCCGGACCCAGCAGCAGCGGCCCACCTCCGGGTTCCCCGCGCGCGCGCCCCGTGGCGGTCTCCCCGCGCTTCCCGGCGTCCCCGTCGGCCTAGGCCCCGGCCCCCCTCGCCGTAGACCCTCCACGCGCCGGCTCCCTGCTCGCCGCCGGGACAACTGATGGAGCCACCCCCGACTCCGTAGTCCTGGCCACGTCGCCGCTCGCCAATCCCAGCATGACCGTCGCCGTCGCATTCAATGGGCAACAGAGGCTCGGTGTCCTTCCCCCGCCGCTCCAGCACCGCCGCCCATGCCGGCCGTGCCGCCGTAGCCTCGCTGCCACGCCGCCGTACTCAAGTGGAGGCCGCCGGACCAACTTGGCCATGCCGCGCACCCCCCCTCCTCCTCTGTGCGGCCGTAGGAGCGCGGTACCCCCGCCATGCCGTCCATGCGCCCTACGTGCCTAGCCCCCGTCACGCTCCTCCTCTCGCCGGGTACGCTACAGGAGCGGGAGCTCCGTCGCCCATGCCCCCTCTGTCCTTCCCTCCGCTTTTCGCCACTATAAAAAAACCCCCCAGTGGCCAATGGTTTTTCCCCCTCCACCCCCGTTCTTCGCCACAAAAAACACCGCCGTCGGCCGTTCTTCGGGCCGTCGCCGCCGCCAGCTCACCCCGAAGACCCCCGGCCGGCATTACTCTCCTCCCCGACTTCCTTTTGTCCCCGGGAGTCTTTTCCCCCATTTAATCGACCTCTCTCCCCCTCTGCAGCTCGCCGGCGCCCATCTCCGGCCATCCTTCGCCGCCGCCGATTCGAGGGACCCCCGGCCGATTCCTTGTAGCTGGAGCTTCCTCGCCACCCCGCGAAGCTGACTGAGCCACCCGTTCGGAGCTTCGTCGACTCAGCTTTCCCGGCGCCGATCGTCCACCTTCGTCGTCCGAGCTCGCCGACGCCAGCCGCCTCCACCGCCTCCCGAGCCCCACTCTCATCCCCGGTGAGTCTCAAACCGCCCCTAGTACCTTTCCCCTCGTTTAATTGAACCTCCCGTGGCCGAACGCGCCGCCGCGGCCAACCCCCTGGCACCGCCGCCGCTGGGCTCGCCACCGGCACCTCCCCGGTCTACCTCGGGCCGGTTCGCCCCACCATCGGGCGCGCGCGAGGTCGGGCGATCCATTTTGGCCGTCTCCCCGAGCTCCCCTAGCCCACTCCTCGCCGCCGGCCGGCTCCGCCGCCGCTCGGTCGGGCGGAGCTTTGCTCCCGCGCGGTTAGCCCCCTCCCCCGCGTTTAACCGTTAACCGCGGTGATTAGGGAGATAATCGCCTCGCTGACAGTGGGCCTAAGCACGTTTAAAACCCCTAGTTAGGCTGACACGTGGGCCCCCCGTTTAATTAAAACTGTTAAACCCCGGGAAAATGGCTTAAGTCGCTGACAGGTGGGCCCTTGCACAGTACCTAGGCCCACATGTCAGTCTCTGGCCCATTTTCAGAAAAGAGGTAATTAATTAAACTGTGGACCCCACCTGTCATACTCAGAGTTTTCCCCAATAAATATTATTCTGAAATTAAAATTTAAAAACCCGCGGGACCCACATGTCAGAGAGTGAACTCTCTCTCTCCCTTTTCATTTTTGGGATTTTCCCGGGAATGAAACTTCAAATGACTCGTTCTCTCTCATCGTAACTCCGATTTGGGTGAAACTTGTTTCTAAATTTTTCTAAAATCAAGCCCTTTCTGTTGGTTCTGGTTCGGTCTGTTTTTGAGCTCATTTGCTTGTTATTTTATGCTTATTTGTGCTCTATGTCTGTTTCCTGCTTTGTCGGTCTGCTTCGTTCGAGTAGAATTTGAAGGCACGCCAGAGCAGCAAGGTGACCTACCTCAAGACCAGCAAGACCCTCTACCTTTAGACCCAGGCGAGTCAATATTCTTGATCATTCTGCTCCTATGTTTTCTTGCAAATTATCTTGGTGTAAAAATAGTCAAACTGCATGCGTTATTTCACGTATAAAGTATGTGAACTATAAGGTAGTTACCTCCCACTCGAAGATCTAGAAATGTATGTAGCTATACCCTCCTTGAATTTTGATAGATCATGCACCTTGTCGCCGTAGGTATTACTGTTACTATCCTAAATAGGTATATGTCTAAATTAAATGCCATGCGAGTTCTGTCCAGTCTAGGGCATTACCTGCCCTAATCATAGCTTTCAAAAACTTGAACACTAGTTTTGGGCTAGTCACGGGATGTACGTGGCTGGATATTTTGTGACAACTTATTTTAGACTTCTCGAAACCCTCAAAACTTGCTATACTTGTTTGGGCGGACGGTAAGAGTGGTGGGTGTGGAAGTAGCACATTGGCTTGTGGTTTGAACCGCCCGAACACACTAAGGACTTAATCCTGTGATGGCATCTCCGTGTACAACAGTACGACCACCAGTCTGCAAATTGCAACTTAGCTAAGTAATTCTATCGAACCCCCGAAACTCATCTCACCGGTAGTGGAGAGAAGTGCTGTAAGGGCAAAGGAGGGCCTAAAGGGACACCGAGAGGAGGGTGACGTCTCCAGCCGTGCTAGCGTTATGGAGAGTGGAGTCCGAAGGCGCTAGTTCCCGTGGAGACATCCCGTGCAAAGTATGGGACCCACCGCCAGTGAGAGCAGCCCATAAGGTGGGATGACGAAAGGGGCTAGATAGTTCAAAAGGCTATTGTGGTGACCTACTCAACTGCACGACTACGGAATCGTGTGGGGCAACGAGCAGGTCGTCTCTGGTGGGTAAAGTGTACGATCTCTGCAGAGAATAAACTATTCGAATAGCCGCGCCCACGGTCAGGGGCAGACATGGAAACTTCCTTGAGTTAGTTCTATTTCTAAAATTCTTGTGGGCGGGAAAGAAAAGCCAATTGGAGGGAAGTACTCCAACCTTTGAGTTTTTCCTGGAGGGAAGTACTCCAGTGGTGCTATAGTCTAGTAACTCCAAAATTCTTAGCATCGGTGGATGTAGCCGATACCATCAATTACATATTACATCATTCAACTCTTGAAAACACGTTTTGTTAAAATGCTAAGTCATAGGGTTTGTACTTATATTATTTACAACTGTCGCTCTTTGCAAATAAATAAACCTGAGCCCTCTTTGTCAAGCTTTGCATATAATTACATGCATTTCTGTGAATGTTGACTCGCGGAGCACGGTTGTGTGTGCTCACCTCGCTCTTCCCCCCTTTTCCCCAGAGTTGGCAAATCAAGACCAATATGAGTACTACCAGGATCAGGAGGGCGAAGGAAATGAAGATGGTGGTAGTTAGGCTAGAATCTATTCTCTCCTTACAGTCTGGCCGACCAATCTAATTGGAAGGTGTCCTTAACGTTAACCAGGTCCCCTGGATGATATTAAGCACACCTAGGCTATCCCGGTCGCTTGCCTGTGGGGAGATGACCCTCCCTTTTGCTTCCGCCAATAATGCAATGGTACACTGAACTTATGTGGCCTGAAAGCCCCTTTTGTAATAGTTGTCCTTATATGGGACCTGTGTACCCTGGTATTGTAATAATATGACATGTATCGTGTATGAAATGAATCAGCATTGTATCTGTGAGCACTATCTACTGATCCAGGGAATAGTGCAGTGACATCACAAGGATTCTGGGTTGGTTCAAACCTGGGGTCCGACAGGGCTGGTATCAGAGCATACGACTGTAGAAACCTAGTTAAGATGGTCGTGCCTTAAGGATGGTGTCTAATTTCCAAAACTAACAAAGACTTTGATAAAATATAGTTTACTACTTCTTACTCTTACTTTTCCTAGACTTTACTCTTCTGCACTCTCTCTTCCTTTACCTGGTCTGACCTTTTGTTTTCTCTAAAAATGTAGATGGCCGGATCCTCCTCAGCCGCTCCCTGGGACTACCTTACTCACGCGGAGAGCGAGACTGACCACGTCGAGTTGCTTCGCCTGTTGCTGCAGTTCCTCAAGTACGACCAGCACCCCATCTTCCGGGGGCGACGGATCCAGACCCGAGACCAGGAGGCGTGGATCATGGAGGGGTTTGTCTACGCCCGACCAGGAGGAGTTGAGCCTGTTGTCGTCACCACCGGCCACCCCAGGGGCCGTCGCGCCGACGCCGTGCAGGACGCTGCTCAGCTGCTGTCAGCCAGGCTGATGCAGCTACACGGGCCCGAGCTCGTGTCGTCCCCTTTCTGCTACTTTCCGACCTTCTACGCGGGCGGACCTCTCCCCGAGGAGTTGGACGCACCAGTGGACGACCCCCGGCTGACTCACCAGGTACAGTTGACCCAGGCGATGGTCAACACCTACTGCCGGGCGCTCCAGGAGATCGGACGGCTGAGGACACTACTGACAGCCAGCTATGAGCACACAGACGAGCTTCGCCTCCAGTTGACCGGACGGGACACCGCCCTCGCCTTGTCTGAGCGAGAGCGGGTCGCTGCAGAGACTGAGCTCGTGCTTCTTCGGGCTCAGGCCGCCTACACGCCAGCTTCTCCGACCTACACGCCAGCTTCTCCGACCTACACGCCAGCTTCTCCGACCTACACTCCAGCTTCCCCGACCTACACGCCGGCCTCACCGGAGAGGGTTCCAGCCCCACTGCCTCCCGCAGTGGCAGCAGCAGTTGCAGCACCACTTCCAGCGCTACCTGCGGCAGCAGCTTCATCAGCACCAGCACTTCCGGCGCCTACACCTGCACGGGCTTCCACTAGCCTTACTCTGCCTCTGCCCGCCCCTACTAGCAGAGGTGCAGCACCGGCATGCCGGTGTGGACTTCGTACTAGGCTCACTGCTCGTAAGAGCGTGCGCCCACCTCCGGGCTTCACCACAGCAGACGCCAGAGGTTCCAGCAGTGGCCGTCGTCTTCTCCTCTCGCCGAGCAGCGACGACTCGCGCACTGCCTCGAGCTCACCGACCTGCAGCCGCAACCGTAGCCGCTCCATCTCTCCGATCGACATCGCGTAGTGGCAGTATCAGCAGGAGTAGTAGGATAGCTTTTGGCCGTGCTTGCTAGCAGTATTTTGGGTACCGCAAGCACTTTATCAGTTCCGCTTTTGTACCTCCCCCCCTGTAGTAGACGTTGTGTAGAGGTGTGAATATGACTCAGTGAAGCTGGTAGGCCCCACTGTTGAGTCATACAACCCCTCTCTCTTGTATTGGACTAATGCAAGCTTTATGTTTTATCGTTCTACTTGGCGGTCTTATTTGGTTCTTCTGTGTGTTGATTAGAGGGCTAGTGACCCCTCATATATGCCCTTCCCCTCCTCTTCTTCCCAAGTTTTAACATCTTATGTGTTTCAGATGGCACCCAGGGCAAGAAGAGCAGCCACTCGCGGTAGGGGACGAGGACGAGGCCGCGATAGAGGCCAAGGCCGCAGTCTTCCACCTCCACCCCCAGCACCTCCCACCATGGAGCAGTTAATGGCCCAACAGACTCAAATTCTTCATGCCATGCTAGCTAGTCAGCAGTCAGGGTCAGCCAACAGGAGCTCTAAGTTAGCAGACTTCCTAAGGACAAGACCCCTAACATTCTCTTCAGCTAGCGAGCCGCTGGAAGCTGAAGATTGGTTACGAGATACAGAAAAGAAGCTTCGTCTAGCACGCTGTGCAGAAGAAGATAAAGTGGATTTTGCTACCCATCAGTTTAAGGGTGCAGCCGCAGCCTAGTGGGAGAACTTTCTGGCCGTCCGTGGGGAAGAGACGTCTTATGATGAGCCAGATGAAGAAGAGGTAGAGCCAGAAGATGGTGGAGCTACTTCAGCAGCTACTGTTCAACAGGGGGACCAGCAGGATCCTGAGGAAGAAGAAACCAACGAAGGAGAGGAAGCCGAGTCTGCCGGAGCTGCCATTTCATGGTCCGAGTTCCAAGATGTCTTCCGTAAAAACTTCATACCCTCAGGGATAATGAGGATGAAGAGGAACGAGTTTCGGGCACTGAAGCAAGGGAGCATGTCAGTGAATGACTACCTCACCAAGTTCAATCAGTTAGCTCGTTATGCCCCAATAGACATAGCCACAGAAGAAGAGAAAATTGATCGCTTTCTTGAAGGGATGCAAGAGGAAATGAGAGCACAGTTGATCTTGCTTGACCACCCTACCTTTCACCACCTGGTCAATAAAGCCCTTATCTATGAGAATGAAAGGAAGCTCCTAGAAGCCAGCCGTAAAAGGAAGTGGGTATCACAGAGGCCTCAAGGTGGTTTCCAACCAAGGCCAATGTATCAAGGTAATACCTCTTTCCGGCAGGGAGCGACTTTAGCACCTAAGGTTACAGCTCCAGCTCAGCACTCCAGTGGGAATGTTGTTCGTGTGCCTCGTTTTTCGGGACAGTCCCCCTCTTCCAACCCAGCTGCACATCTGCATTGTTTTAACTGTGGAGCAAAAGGGCACTTTGCCAATAAATGCCCCGATCGTCAGGGCACCCCAGCCAAGTTTAATATGGGAGCCGCCCCATCAAGAGGACAGTCATCAGCAGCAAGCAAGAGTTTCCAGGCCCCTCAAGCCTCACGGGTTTCCTCCACACCGAACCAGGGCCGTGTGAACCACATTACTGCAGAGGAGGCCCAAGATGCCTCTGGAGTACTTATGGGTACGTTCTCTGTTCAGTCTATTCCTGCACAAGTTTTGTTTGATTCTGGGGCTTCACATTCTTTCATCTCGGGAAATTTTGTGGCAAGGGTTAAGCTACCAACCTTCAGACTCAAAAGACCCGTGGTGTTGAGCTCACCAGGAGGACCTTTGACCAGCACCCTAGTAAGCCCTAAGGTAGAGGTCACCCTGGGAAATTCTAATTTCCTGGCAGATTTGTTAGTCCTCAAACCCCAAACCTTGGATGTTATCCTAGGGATGGATTGGTTGGCCAAAAATCAGGGGTTAATAGATTGCGCCAATAGAAAGGTCATACTCACTAAGCATCCCGGCTTAGTAATAGAAGTTAAAGTGGGTCGCCCATCACTAAAGACAGCAGTCCATCACCTTCAGGAAACACCTTTGGAAGGGATGCCTATAGTTCGGGAGTACCCCGAAGTCTTTCTAGAAGAACTGCCTGGTATGCCACCCGATCGGGATATTGAATTTGTCATCAACCTAAAGCCAGGCACTGCCCCAATAGCCAAGAGGCCCTACAGGATGGCAGTAGATGAATTGGAGGAATTGAAAACACAAATTGAGGATCTTCAGGAAAAGGGTTTTATCCGGCCTAGCTCATCCCCCTGGGGCTCGCCAGTACTCTTTGTCAGGAAGAAAGATGGCACTGCCCGATTGTGTGTAGACTACCGAACCTTGAACGAGGTGACCATTAAAAATAAATACCCCCTGCCCAGGATTGATGACCTATTTGATCAACTGGCAGGAGCCACAGTCTTTTCCAAGATAGACCTGAGGTCAGGGTACCACCAGCTTAAAATCAGGGCAGAGGACATTCCGAAGACAGCCTTCACCACTCGATATGGGTTGTTTGAATACACCGTCATGTCCTTTGGGTTAACAAATGCTCCGGCTTACTTCATGAACCTGATGAACAAAGTGTTCATGAAATACCTGGATAAATTTGTGGTAGTATTCATAGATGACATTTTGATCTATTCTAAGACCACTGAAGAACATGCGGAACACCTGCGGTTAGTCCTAGAGACACTCAGGGAGCATCAGCTGTATGCCAAGTACAGCAAATGTGACTTTTGGTTACAAGAGATCAGTTTTCTAGGGCATATCCTATCCTCTTCAGGAGTGGCAGTTGATCCCTCTAAGGTAGAAGCGGTGTCGAAATGGAAACAACCAACTTCTGTGACTGAAGTGCGTAGTTTCCTTGGCCTAGCCGGGTATTACAGACGCTTTATAGAGGGATTCTCCAAGATATCGAAGCCCATGACCCACCTCAAGAAAGAGAAGAAGTATGAATGGACCGAGAGCTGTGAGAAGAGCTTTCAGGAACTGAAGAAAAGATTGACCACAGCTCATGTGCTAGTATTGCCAAACATCCACAAGGACTTTGAGGTGTATTGTGACGCCTCACGTCAAGGCCTTGGATGTGTGCTTATGCAAGAAGGAAAAGTCGTAGCATACGCATCTAGGCAACTCCGTCCCCATGAGGATAATTACCCAACACATGACCTAGAGCTAGCATCAGTGGTGCATGCCCTAAAAATTTGGCGTCACTACCTGATTGGGAATCATTGTGACATATATACTGATCACAAAAGCCTCAAGTATATTTTTACACAGACAGATCTTAACCTTAGACAAAGGAGATGGTTGGAGCTAATTAAAGATTACGACCTGGAGGTTCACTATCATCCTGGCAAAGCTAATGTAGTGGCTGATGCCCTAAGCCGCAGACCTCACTGCAAATGCTGTTATAGAGCAAGCAATTAACTGCGAGCTTCTGAGGGAAATGGAGGCCCTCAACTTGGGTATGGTAGAGCATGGGACCATAGCTACAATGGAAGTACATCCAACTCTTGAAGAGCTTATTAAAGCAGCCCAAAAAGGACACCCTGGAGTCCAGAAATTCAAACACCTTATGGCTAAAGGAAAGGCCCCTAAAATGATAGAGGATCAGCAGGGAGTATTATGGTATGAGAAACGTCTCTTTGTTCCCCATCAGAAGGATCTCAAGGATCTAACACTGAAAGAGGCGCATAGCTCAGCCTATACCATTCACCCAGGCAGTACCAAAATGTATCAAGACATCAAACCACTATATTGGTGGCCCCGCATGAAGCGAGACATCGCAGAATATGTGGCTTGTTGTGATACATGTCAAAGGGTGAAAGCTGAACACCAGAAGCCCGCTGGACTGTTACAACCGTTGCAAGTTCCAGAATGGAAATGGGAAGAGGTCGGGATGGATTTTATAACCGGCTTACCTCGTACCAAGTCAGGGTACGACTCCATATGGGTCATAGTGGATAGGTTAACCAAAGTGGCCCACTTCATTCCCATCAGAACCACCTACAAAGGAGTTAAATTGGCAGAACTGTACATGAACCGCATCGTATGCCTGCACGGAGTGCCCAAGAGGATAGTCTCAGATCGAGGTTCCCAGTTCACCTCTCATTTCTGGGCTAGCCTGCATGAAGCACTAGGGACTCATCTTGCATTCAGTACTGCATTCCACCCTCAGACAGATGGGCAGACTGAAAGGACGAATCAAATCCTAAAGGACATGCTTCGGGCTTGTGCCCTTGAATATACTTCGGATTGGGAAAAGTGCTTACCGTACGCAGAATTCTCCTACAATAATGGCTACCAATCTAGCCTTAAGATGTCACCATTCGAGGCTCTATATGGTAGGAGGTGTAGAACTCCATTACACTGGTCAGAGTTAGGAGAAGGAGGCGTGTTTGGGCCCGAGATCCTTAAGCAAGCAGAGGAAAAAGTCAGGCTAATTCGGGATCGCCTTCAAGCAGCCCAATCCCGGCAAAAGAGCTATGCAGACAATCGTCGTAGGGATCTATCCTTCAAAGTGGGAGATCATATTTATCTCAAAGTATCCCCCCTCAGAGGAGTTCGAAGATTCAAGGTGAAGGGCAAGCTTGCACCTAGATTCATCGGTCCTTTTCCAATCATTGAAAGGTGTGGAGAAGTCGCCTACCGATTGGAGTTACCTAAGAGTCTATCGGAAGTGCATAATGTGTTTCACGTCTCTCAACTCAAGAAGTGCCTCAGAGTTCCTGAAGAGCAGACATCAGTTAAGTCAGTTAATCTGCGGGAGGATTTGACTTATTCAGAGCACCCAGTCCGGATTCTTGATACCATGGAAAAGCAGACCAAGCACCAAACCATTCGACTTTGCAAGGTCCAATGGAGCAACCATTCCAAGCGGGAAGCAACTTGGGAGCGTGAGGAGCAGCTCAGGGCCGACTACCCCTTCCTGTTCCCAGGTTAGTCCGAATCTCGGGGTCGAGATTCCGTTTAAGGGGGGTGGGGTCTGTGACACCCCATTTTTGAATTAGTATTTTTACCTGGTTTTTGTTAAGGTTTGAAAAAGCTGAGTTTAAAAATCTTAATTAAATCCTTGCTTCTCCCAAAAGAATCATCCTTCCTTTTTATTTTCCCGGGTGGGCCAACTCTCCTTCCTTTTCTTTTTCTCCCGGCCCAGCCGGCTCTCTTTTTCCCCGGGGCCTTTTCTCCCCCCCCCCCCCGCCTCCTTCTGGGCTTCGCCCGGCCCAGCATCGCGCCCCCCCCCCCCTCTTCTTCTTCCTCCCGAGCGCCCGCGCTCCGCCTCTCTCTCTCCGCTCCGCGCGCGCTCTCGCCGGACCCAGCAGCAGCGGCCCGCCTCCGGGTTCCCCGCGTGCGCGCGCCCCGTGGCGGTCTCCCCGCGCTTCCCGGCGTCCCCGTCGGCCTAGGCCCCGGCCCCCCTCGCCGTAGACCCTCCACGCGCCGGCTCCCCGCTCGCCGCCGGGACAGCTGATGGAGCCGCCCCCGACTCCGTAGTCCAGGCCACGCGTCGCCGCTCGCCAATCCCAGCATGACCGTCGCCGTCGCATTCAATGGGCAACAGAGGCACGGTGTCCTTCCCCCGCCGCTCCAGCACCGCCGCCCATGCCGGCCGTGCCGCCGTAGCCTCGCTGCCACGCCGCCGTACTCAAGTGGAGGCCGCCGGACCAACTTGGCCATGCCGCGCACCCCCCCCCTCCTCCTCTGTGCGGCCGTAGGAGCGCGGTACCCCTGCCATGCCGTCCATGCGCCCTACGTGCCTAGCCCCCGTCACGCTCCTCCTCTCGCCGGGTACGCTACAAGAGCGGGAGCTCCGTCGCCCATGCCCCCTCTGTCCTTCCCTCCGCTTTGCGCCACTATAAAAACCCCCCCAGTGGCCAATGGTTTTTCCCCCTCCACCCCCGTTCTTCGCCACGAAAAACACCGCCGTCGGCCGTTCTTCGGGCCGTCGCCGCCGCCAGCTCACCCCGAAGACCCCCGGCCGGCATTACTCTCCTCCCCGACTTCCTTTTGTCCCCGGGAGTCTTTTCCCCCATTTAATCGACCTCTCTCCCCCCCTGCAGCTCGCCGGCGCCCGTCTTCCCCATCTCCGGCCATCCTTCGCCGCCGCCGATTCGGGGGACCCCCGGCCGATTCCTTGTAGCTGGAGCTTCCTCGCCACCCCGCGAAGCTGACTGAGCCACCCGTTCGGAGCTTCGTCGACTCAGCTTTCCCAGCGCCGATCGTCCACCTTCGCCGTCCGAGCTCGCCGACGCCAGCCACCTCCACCGCCTCCCGAGCCCCACTCTCATCCCCGGTGAGTCTCAAACCGCACCTAGTACCTTTTCCCCTCGTTTAATTGAACCTCCCGTGGCCGAACGCGCCGCCGCGGCCAACCCCCTGGCACCGCCGCCGCTGGGCTCGCCACCGGCGCCTCCCCGGTCTACCTCGGGCCGGTTCGCCCCACCATCGGGCGCGCGCGAGGTCGGGCGATCCATTTTGGCCGTCTCCCCGAGCTCCCCTAGCCCACTCCTCGCCGCCGGCCGGCTCCGCCGCCGCTCGGTCGGGCGGAGCTTTGCTCCCGCGCGGTTAGCCCCCTCCCCCGCGTTTAACCGTTAACCGCGGTGATTAGGGAGATAATCGCCTCGCTGACAGTGGGCCTAAGCACGTTTAAAACCCCTAGTTAGGCTGACACGTGGGCCCCCCGTTTAATTAAAACTGTTAAACCCCGGGAAAATGGCTTAAGTCGCTGACAGGTGGGCCCTTGCACAGTACCTAGGCCCACATGTCAGTCTCTGGCCCATTTTCAGAAAAGAGGTAATTAATTAAACCGTGGACCCCACCTGTCATACTCAGAGTTTCCCCAATAAATATTATTCTGAAATTAAAATTTAAAAACCCGCGGGACCCACATGTCAGAGAGTGAACTCTCTCTCTCCCTTTTCATTTTTGGGATTTTCCCGGGAATGAAACTTCAAATGACTCGTTCTCTCTCATCGTAACTCCGATTTGGGTGAAACTTGTTTCTAAATTTTTCTAAAATCAAGCCCTTTCTGTTGGTTCTGGTTCGGTCTGTTTTTGAGCTCATTTGCTTGTTATTTTATGCTTATTTGTGCTCTATGTCTGTTTCCTGCTTTGTCGGTCTGCTTCGTTCGAGTAGAATTTGAAGGCACGCCAGAGCAGCAAGGTGACCTACCTCAAGACCAGCAAGACCCTCTACCTTTAGACCCAGGCGAGTCAATATTCTTGATCATTCTACTCCTATGTTTTCTTGCAAATTATCTTGGTGTAAAAATAGTCAAACTGCATGCGTTATTTCACGTATAAAGTATGTGAACTATAAGGTAGTTACCTCCCACTCGAAGATCTAGAAATGTATGTAGCTATACCCTCCTTGAATTTTGATAGATCATGCACCTTGTCGCCGTAGGTATTACTGTTACTATCCTAAATAGGTATATGTCTAAATTAAATGCCATGCGAGTTCTGTCCAGTCTAGGGCATTACCTGCCCTAATCATAGCTTTCAAAAACTTGAACACTAGTTTTGGGCTAGTCACGGGATGTACGTGGCTGGATATTTTGTGACAACTTATTTTAGACTTCTCGAAACCCTCAAAACTTGCTATACTTGTTTGGGCGGACGGTAAGAGTGGTGGGTGTGGAAGTAGCACATTGGCTTGTGGTTTGAACCGCCCGAACACACTAAGGACTTAATCCTGTGATGGCATCTCCGTGTACAACAGTACGACCACCAGTCTGCAAATTGCAACTTAGCTAAGTAATTCTATCGAACCCCCGAAACTCATCTCACCGGTAGTGGAGAGAAGTGCTGTAAGGGCAAAGGAGGGCCTAAAGGGACACCGAGAGGAGGGTGACGTCTCCAGCCGTGCTAGCGTTATGGAGAGTGGAGTCCGAAGGCGCTAGTTCCCGTGGAGACATCCCGTGCAAAGTATGGGACCCACCGCCGGTGGGAGCAGCCCATAAGGTGGGATGACGAAAGGGGCTAGGTAGTTCAAAAGGCTATTGTGGTGACCTACTCAACTGCACGACTACGAAATCGTGTGGGGCAACGAGCAGGTCATCTCTGGTGGGTAAAGTGTACGATCTCTACAGAGAATAAACTATTCGAATAGCCGCGCCCACGGTCAGGGGCAGACATGGAAACTTCCTTGAGTTAGTTCTATTTCTAAAATTCTTGTGGGCGGGAAAGAAAAGCCAATTGGAGGGAAGTACTCCAACCTTTGAGTTTTTCCTGGAGGGAAGTACTCCAGTGGTGCTATAGTCTAGTAACTCCAAAATTCTTAGCATCGGTGGATGTAGCCGATACCATCAATTACATATTACATCATTCAACTCTTGAAAACACGTTTTGTTAAAATGCTAAGTCATAGGGTTTGTACTTATATTATTTACAACTGTCGCTCTTCGCAAATAAATAAACCTGAGCCCTCTTTGTCAAGCTTTGCATATAATTACATGCATTTCTGTGAATGTTGACTCGCGGAGCACGGTTGTGTGTGCTCACCTCGCTCTTCCCCCCTTTTCCCCAGAGTTGGCAAATCAAGACCAATATGAGTACTACCAGGATCAGGAGGGCGAAGGAAATGAAGATGGTGGTAGTTAGGCTAGAATCTATTCTCTCCTTACAGTCTGGCCGACCAATCTAATTGGAAGGTGTCCTTAACGTTAACCAGGTCCCCTGGATGATATTAAGCACACCTAGGCTATCCCGGTCGCTTGCCTGTGGGGAGATGACCCTCCCTTTTGCTTCCGCCAATAATGCAATGGTACACTGAACTTATGTGGCCTGAAAGCCCCTTTTGTAATAGTTGTCCTTATATGGGACCTGTGTACCCTGGTATTGTAATAATATGACATGTATCGTGTATGAAATGAATCAGCATTGTATCTGTGAGCACTATCTACTGATCCAGGGAATAGTGCAGTGACATCACAGGGATTCTAGGTTGGTTCAAACCTGGGGTCCGACAGCACATCACAGCATGCTCTCTTCTCTCTCAAACCCTAACTTTAAAACTCAAGAATGAAATAGTTAGGATGATTAGCTTACAAGCCTCCATCTCCAACCTATTAAATAGATGGAGCAACCAATCCACATCTAACCCTAATAGATACTATCTAGTAACATATTTGGGAGAAACTCGTTAACCCCACATAGCACTGGTCTTAAACTCACACTAAACTCATACACACTTTTAAAAGCATATGAACCCAAACACGCTATGTCATTAGTCTTTGATCCACTTGATCTTCTTAGTATCTCCTTGACCCGATGAGGACATCACTAACACACATTCACCTCCAGTGGCACACACACATGTAGTTGAGTCTACTAAAATTCAAGAGTCAGCTAGTATACAAAGCCCAATAACACGAGCGCGTGCACGTCGCCTTGGACAACAACTGAATTCGTTTCTTGGGCAAATTAATTATTTAATTACAGAACAAATGATATTACCTAATAAATATTGTTTACTTGTTACTACATGTGAAGGAATTTTTGGAGAAGTTGTTGATCAAGATTGGCCAAGGCCCGGCTCCGATTGTGAGTGGCTGAGTTCATTGATTGCTGACAAATACCTCCAATTCTCAGCATCATGAAGGCCAACCTGTAATGTTTCAGTATGCAAAATACATATGGATGGAAAGATAATTAAGTCTACTATTACCTTCAACAAACGGCATCATTTCGACTTCCCAATAAGGAGTTATGACCGTTTTAGTAGAGATTGAATAGAAGACAAAAGGACACGCGAACAAATTATTTGAATTGCAAGCATCATGAAGGCCAACCTGTAATGTTTTAGCATGCATAATACATATGGATGGAAAGATAATTAAGTCTACTGTCACCTCCAACAAACGGCTCGTCAGTTGGACTTCCCAATAAAGAGTTATGGCTGTTTTAGTAAGGGCTGCACAGAAGACAAAAGGACGCGCGAACAGGTTGCTGGGATGACCTTTGGGCTGGCTTATCTTCAAGTATTTTCTTAAGAACTTTCACACCTAACTAGGAGGGTTGTTCCTAGTATAAATACCCATGATGTTTCTACTAAGGTAGACTTGATTCTTGTTTGCATGTTTGCTACTAGCTACTGTAAAACAATTGGGTCTTATCAATATTTCATCTTCGAGTGAAATTCTTCCACTGTTGCTCTTGCGTCTTCTCTTGGATTTGCTAGAGCCGTTCTTCGTGAATAGGCCAATTGTGTTTGACACGGTTGGTAACCAATCGAGAAGCGGTGTAGCGATTGCGAGGTTGCTGGTCACGATCGGATCGTGGTTAGCCTCCCCTTCGTCAACATCGCAACTCAAGTTATCGGATTTCTCCTATGACGGAAGATCGGTCCAACTCACATGCACGCATCTTAAATCGAGGCGTGTGCATATCAGGACCTAAACCGCTTTTCCAAGCACCGTGGTTTTGATCCAACAAAGTTTTCGGTATTCGGCCAACTACCAAAATTCGCTCACGTTGACCCGGTCTTCTCTTTCTCTAGTAAGCAATCATCATACTTGCCACGTACAGGTGCACAAATGGTTTGACATATATCGGCAAGTCTCTCCCGCAAAAGACCACACCTCATTTGAATCGACCAAGCCACTTGGTACAACCCATCACCCGAACCTTTCCTTCAACATTCCTTGCCTTCTTTGTACCACGCTTGAGCTCAATCATCTCACCCAACATCCTTGACCGTTTTGAACAACGACACCTCCTTTAGCAGAGTCTCGATCCTCGTCGTTGATCATAGTTGACCCTAAGATTTTCTGCATATCCAAATACCAAGAAATCATTTTTGGACACAAGTTCTTCACAACTTCATCCACATTAACTCAAACATGCTTCATGCAATATGAATATTGGAAGGCGGTCTAGCTATCGAGGTGGTATAACCGATTTCTAGTTGGCGACTGCTTTTTTCCAAAGAGTGTGTTTTGGAGTTGGGATTGTGTAGTCAGACTGGCCATGGCTGGCGGTCAGTTTGGGGGTGAGTTGGCTAGTGTGACCGGCATTGAAAATGCAGTCACACCAGGTGGCTATTCTGACTAGCCAATGGTTGGCGGTTCGATCACAGCTATCCAACTGGCGTGGGAAGAGCGGTCAGACCAGTGGTTGCAGCTAGAAAACATGTTGCATTGCATAATGCATGTTTTTGTCTAACATGAGTTGAGCTGAGTTGGTTCGAGGTTGGTTGCGGCCAGAAAGAGTTGAGCCGAGTTGGTTTGAGGTTGGTTCATGGTTTGAGAGCTATGAGGGCTTATGTTGCATTGCATAATGCATGGTTTGTCTAACATGAGTCAAGTGCATGGAAATAGAGATTGATATACTTGCTTGGTCTTTAGATGTGCAAGTGGCTTAGAGGACATAGCGGTCAATGCCAATGTACCAATTCTATGTTGGAGAGCTGAGGTCTGAGTGGTCATGTAAGTCCAGATTAGGCTACATAGCTCAAGCAAAAAACATAGAAAAGACAATGATCGTGAAGAGACAAGTTGATGTATATGGTGCACCAAGTGATGAGATGATACACATAGACATGATTCAGGGGTGTTCAAATGCGTGAAGACTTGACGGCTAGTCATTGAGCACTATGGGTTGTGTGTCACAGCATGGGGAGATGCTTTGAGATGAAAGTGAAGATAGAGTCAAGAGAAGGTGCACGGACGCTTTGTCAATGCTATTGTGGTAGTTGGGCAAATACTAGGTTGCTGTCTTGATCAAAACCGTGGCATGGAGAAGTGCAAAGGAGAAGTGGTTTTAGGTCAAGGATAGCTAGAATTGACAAGTGGATCAATGCTAAATAGTTAGTAGGTTAAGTCTTGTAAACGCTTTCAGAAGTGTGCATGAGTGTGTGAAACCCGTGTTAGTAGGGTTGTTGGGTTTCTCCAGTAAGCTTAATGGGTTGGACCCACTAAGGTTGTGTTGGTTATTTAGATGGGAGAAGAGGAGGTGGTAGATTCAAGTATTCGAGGTTTTAGTTTTTGTTCTACCACCTTATCTATTTCCATGGTTGTGAGAGAGAGAACTTGAGAGAGAAAAAAGGGTAGTACTTTGTCTGCACCTTGTAATCATCCACAAGAATGTAAACCTCGTCGTCTACTGAAATAGATCAAAACTTTATCTCGATCATATTCTTGTTTCTGTTCTTGCTTGGTTTTATTTATTCGTGAACTAGATTTGTGATTTCAAGTTAGCGGGAGTTCTAGTCCAATCTTTTACTTAAATTACCTTATTAGGACATGTGATAATAGATCTAGAAGACCTCATGTATTAGATCTTCACGAGCAAGAAGTAATTTGAGTTTTAAGGTTTTTCTGTTCTTGTGAAATAGATTCGATTCTCTACAATTTGGTGAACTCAAGCCCAAGAATCTTATTGTTGTAGCTACCAGCTAAACAGGAATGAAGGGGACTAGTAGAAGGAGAAGAGGAGAGCTAGATCTTTGGGGAGCTGGTAAGAATGAGAGGATCCCTCCCCTTTGCCCCTCCTGGGGGTTTATATATATGAGTGGGGTAGAATGGGAAATCCCCATTCTACCCCTTAGTATTTACAAAGGATGAGGGTACATTGGTATATTTACACTGGTATATTCCTCTATACTATTGGGCCTATTACGTGTTGGACTAGTTGCACGGCCCAGTCATGGGGGGTTGGGCCACCCCTACAACACTTATGACTCTTGATTAGTTTAGGTTTCTATTACCTTGAACAAGTCTCATGTAAAACTTGAAAGTGTTTGGATGAGAATTGGTTAAGTCTTTAGATTTGAGATTTTGACCCAAGGGGTTTTCAAGTCTGACTGGCCTGCTAGTGTGACAGATCATAGGTCAGTAGTCAGACCAGCCAATGATCAAACCGGCCCTTCAATGGTGGTCTGACTAGCCCTGTGAAGGAGGCTACAAATTTTGTTGACTTTTGTTTCTAGCTTTGTTCTTCTTAGCATGTTGGTGTGATCTAAACTTGCTTACTATCATAGTCGCTCGAATGAAGATTTCAAATACCCTAGGGGGAAAGTTTCGGGAATCATTTACCCCCCTAATTGTAGGCATCAGTCCTACAAGTGGTATGAGAGCCTAATAAAGTTCTTTTCCACAAATTTTAACCGGTCTTAAGAGCCATGGCACGTAACATCCCTAAAATTAGGATGCTAGAAAAAAGTGTAAATTTTAAAACTTTACGCTTGCACCTTAATGGCATTTGGTTTTTTTCCTGATTTGTTGGTTGAAGTTTCTTTGGAAATTAATTCATGAACATTAAATTGAGAAGAAAATATACAATTGATAAAACTAAGCTTGAACTAAAACTCGAATCTAAAAAGATGATCTAGAAAGTGGTGTGGGAGAATTTATAGTAAATTTAATTAAATACACCAGAGGGGAAATTGGAATTTAATTCAAGGAATTAAAATCAAAAGGTGCAAAGTTGAATTTCTAAATTTTAAACCATTTTCAAAATCGAGCCCAAATTAAACTTGAGTGCAAGTTCAATTCAAAACTTGGGAATTCATATTCTATTGCCAAATCAAAGGCCAAACAATCAAGTCTTGAAAAATTAATTTCCAAATACAAATTAAAAGATTCAAATTCAAGATTAAATCCAAATTGAAACTAAAACAGAAATTGAAATTCAAAATAAATAGAAATGAAATCAAAAAATGGAAATTAGATTTAGGCCCACCCTATTTGGCCTACCGGCCAGTCGGCTTGCCCATTCCCTCCTAGCTTGGCCGAACCGACGCTAGAGCGCACCTGCGCCAGGCAAGCCTTGCATCCACAATGCTTGGTCCACCACACCATGACCTCCTTGCCATCTAAGCCACACCCGACTCACATTCGTGCATGCACGACTTTCCTCTGGTTCAGCCAAGTCACGCGCAACCAACTCTGCGACGCGCCATGCGCAGATGTGCCCGTGCCATGCTCGCGCCATGTGCCGACCACATCACGCCAGCACTACCACAACCTTTGACCATGTCACCGCCCGCCTGCACGTGCATCCCACCGTGTCATTGTTGCCCTATCAATAATCACTGCATTAAAGTGCCCAGCGATGCTTTCTACCGCACTACACACCCCTGCCACGTCGTTGTGTCATGCTGACCTCTGCTCTAGCCACCGAGCAAGTGAGCGCCTCCTCCACACGCACTGCAACACCTGATCCTTCCACCTCATTGTGTGCACCATCCCCTTGCTACCCCTTTGGCCACGCCACAGTGATGCTAGTCTTCAATGCTCCGCCACGCCATCTCTCTGACATGGCTGTGCACCGCCCATGCTGCCTAGTCACTCCACCACCTATAAATACCATGCCAAGCCCTTCATCGCTTTCCCATGCTCTCCTCTTCATCCCTCTCCAAGCAATCGCTCTATCCTCTCCTATAACTCACAGGGTGTCACATCCCAAAATTTGGCTTTTTGAAAAATTTAAATTCAAATTAATTATTTTAAGGTAATTGGATTTTACTTGGCTTTTAATTGCCTTTCTGGATTTTTCTGGAATTTAAAAACTATTTTCAGAACCCCCGTGGCTCGCCGCCGCTACCTCGAGCACCCCCGTGGCCGTGCGGTCTTCCCCGACGCCTCAGCCGCCCCTCCCCGCCGCCGGAGCGCCGTCGCACCGGAGGACCCGAGCCAGCTCCGCCTCCCCCTCGTCGCCGGCCTTCTCTGCTCGTCGCCGCACCTCGTCGACCCCTCCAACCGAACCCCCTTCGCTCAAGGATTGCATTTCACGCGTCACCCGAACCCCTCCGACCCTCCCTCGCCGCCGACGACCCTGCCTCCGGCCACCTTCCCCGGCCTCCCCTCCGGCAGGTAACTCAAAAGGTTTGATTGCCCTATATGGGTAGGCAAAGCCTCCCCACTCACTTGGCTATCACCGCTCGCTCTTCCCTCCCTCGACTCCCTCGGCGTGCGTTCGAGCCCTCGGTTCCGCGCGCGGAGGTTGAGTTTTTCGTTTATTTTCCGGGCTGACAAGTGGGTCCCACCCGTCAACGGCCGCCGGTCTGCGCTGGCCACTGCCACCTGGGCCCCACCTCTCTGTGCTATCTCTGACAAGTGGGCCCGGAGTCCAGTGGGTCCCATGTGTCAGAGGCTGAGCCGTGGGCTCACTGTCCAGTGGGTCCCACATGTCAGTGACCGCCAGTGGTTACTGTTCAGTGGGCCCCACCTGTCAGTCTCTCAAAATAAAAATAGAAATTAAAATCTAATATTCCAGTGGGCCCCACCAGTCAGAAATTTGGGAATTTCTAGATTTATTCAAATCTGAGATTTTCAAATGAGCATAACTTTCTCATTTTAACTCCAATTCCAACCATTCAAATTTCTAAATTCATCTAAAATCATAATCTATCCAACTATGGCCTCTGTTGAATTTTTGGATTTTATTTGAATTTTTATTTGTATTTATTTGCTTTGTTGCCTCGTCTTTTCTCGCGTAGATTCCAACGTTGTCAACGAACCCTCTTCACAGCAGCAAGAAGACCCAGAAACCCTGCAAGAAGGCAAGTCTCCTTTGATCATTTTGAGCCTATGCTTTCGAAATGTTTTTAAAGTATTTTAAATTATGTGCATTGCTACTTACATAAAGTCACTAGTTCAAGTCTTTAGGAATTAGTTACTCCAACTTTGTTATGCCCTCATTTGACATTGATTGCCATGTACCTTGTCACCCTAGAACTTCCTTTGTCTCAATAATGAGATTACTATTAATCTTTGTGAATATTAGAATGGTAGGTTAATGCTTAGTCTTGCTATCTAATAACTTTGGAAAATCTTGAAAATGGGAAATTATGGTTTATTATTAAATCCTTGAGTTTGAAAGTGAAGTGGCAATTGGAGTTGTCACTGTGATTTTGAAATAAAATAAAAATGTGAAAGTTGGTTTAGATTAGGGTGGATGGCTGTTTGGGTTGGTGCAGTAAGCACGAGAACTTGTTAAGTGTATGTTCCACCCTAGTCAGTTAAGGACCGACGCTTGTGTTTGTCCAAACTGAGCATTAACTGTACAACCACAAGTCTATATGGGTACGACCTAGCTGACTAACTTATGATAGTCTAGTTTAGCTGCCACCAGTGGAAAGTGGATGCCAGGGATGGACTGGTTATTCATAGTGAGGGACAGGGATTTACTGTACTCATATGGTGCAAGAGGGGGCTTCAGATTGGGCGGATTTAACCCTTCTGCGGTGAAACCTCAGCGGGTGGTATCTAGCTAGATTAGAGTAAGGTAAAGGCTTTGTGGTATTTTATCTGGGTCTCATGCCAAGGAAGCGTGTTGACTTTTAGGATAATTTATCTCTTGTGGGTAAAGTTGTACAACCTCTGCAGAGTGTAAAACTATTCGAATAGCCGTGCCCACGGTCAAGGGCGGGCAAGGAATGCATTCACATGGTAGATTTCTGGCTTTGTTTTAAAATCAAAAGTTTTGTATTCCGGGGGTGGAGGGAACTCTCGGAAGGGAATCCTGGCGGATGGAGCCAGAGAGGGTGGATGGAACCCGCAGTTTAAAACTTGACCAATGGTAATTGGTTAGTTAGTGTTGGTAGTTGGAACCTTCACTAGAAAGATTAATTCTGTTAAAACATTTACTTTATTAACTTGATGCCTTCGAAAATAATTAGTAATAATTGAATTTTAAAATGTTGCTTTGTGCAAAAGAACCATATAGCCTTCCTTTGTGAAGCCTTGCATCTATGCATTTTTCCCAAGACTTGCGGAGTACTTTATGTACTCACATGCTACACTTAAAAATAAAATCTCAGAGGAAGTTGAAGCTCAAGAAGGTGACTACGACTACTGCTTCGCTTGTGGCTGCGATGGATTCTTCCCGGAGGACTAGGTCGCGCTTCCCCAGTCAACTGCCTGTGGCATCTTGATGGGTCTACTTTGATTTCACTTTGCTTCCGCTGTGTTTTGATTGTGCGAGGTCTTGAAACCTCCAGTGTAATAAGGTGACCCGGTGGTCAGTACTCTTATTTATTGTAATAAATCGTTGATGGTGATGTTTCCCATTCTGTTTGACTGTGTGCACTAGCTTTGATCTGGGACTAGTGCTGTAATACACAGAGGGTCCGGGTTTGGTAATCCGGGGGCCCGACACAGGGCCATCTTCTTCTTCAACTCCGGTCATCGTTGCCCCCATTGCTACAATGAGCTTTAGTTCGATTCCTCTCGCCCAAAGCACCACCATGGCCTCCTCTCACCATCTCTGTGGTCCAATCAGGTCATCGGCCATCCCAGCTCATTGTTGTCATGCTCCCTCTCGGCACCACCTCGAGTCCATGATGCCAGCCCACCTCGAGCATCCCCAAGCTCCGTCGACCTCTCCAGTGAGCACCCTTTGTCCCCTAGATGCTCTCCAAGCCATTTAATTTCTCTCTACCCCCATTGGAGCTCTAGCCATCATGATGGTCGAGCTTGTCGCTAATTCGCACTGTTGCGCCGTCACTCCGGTTCAATGCCGACAATACTATCACCAAGTCTAGGATTGCTGAGGTCTCAACAACCCATTTTGGAGGTTGCTGGAGCTCACCAACGCCTATCTCACTGGCGACGAGCTCAGCAGTGCTTCTCTCTAGCGACAAAGCATTGTGGCATGGTAACCAGCAACGAACATGTGGGCCCGCCATTAGTTTAAATTAAACAGTCACTGTCAACTGGGCCCCAATCATTAGAAAGTTAATTAAGTCCAGTTTAACACATAAAGTCACTGACATGTGGACCTGACTTAATGACTGAGTCAACCTGTCAATCTCTCACCCCATTTCCTTAAAGAAAATAATTCAAAAAGGAAATTAAAAACATAGGGTCCCACATGTCATCATCTGAAGCTTTTCCAATAGGAAAATAAATTAGAAACAATAAGTAAAAATCTATGGGTCCCATCTGTCAATGAGGCAACTTCTCTCTCCTCGGTTATTTCTTAGATGTAATCCTGATTTAAACTTTAGAAGGTTCGTTCTCACTCATCTTAAATCCAAATTGAATGAAACTTGATTCTAAATTCATTAAGATCTTTCCTATAGAACTAAAATCATGAATTTTGGAGTTTATTTGCATTTTCATTTGGATTAATCCATATTTGCTAGTATTTATTATATTCCCTACACGGTCATTTTAAATAGACCATGAAGCCCAAGAAGAGCGGTAGTTCGAGACAAGCCAAGACCCTCAAGAGCAAACAACTTGTGAGCGAGGCGAGTCAATACTTTGATCATTTTGTACCTATATTTAAATGCAAATTATGTTGATTTAAATTATTAAATTTCATGCTTTACTTTATTATGCAAATTTATATTCGCATTAGCTCATAATTCCCCAGGAATAATTGCTAAAATAATACCCCCACTCTTTGACTTTGGACATAAAACTTTGTCACCCTAGATATAATGGCAAACATACTAGTAATAAATCAATATCTAAATGTCATGCTTAGTCTTGCTTGGACGGGAGCATTAATTTTGCCCTAAAATTTTTTCAAATATGAAACTTGTATTTGGGCAATCATTGGATAGAAATGACTGGTACGTTAAAATGAAAAGATATTTTCATCTCCAAGACTCTAAAATTGCTTAAATATCTGGATGGATGGTAAGAGCGGCTAGTGTGGATAAAGCATGAGAATGTAACCTGTGATGGAACCACCTAGATAAACCTATGGACTAAATCCTATACAACCTATCATGGTAAAATAGTACAACCACAAGTCTATAATGGGTACGACCTGGCCAACTAATTTACATCAACCCAGTGTGGGTTGCGCCATCCGGTGGCACACAGTCAAGTAAGTTGGATAGAAACCTTTGATGTGTCGGCGCAAGAGGGGCTTCTAGAGAGGGTGAATAGCACCCCATAGTGGTGGAAACCTTAATTGGTGTAGCCTCGTTGGGAAGATACATTGGAAAGGTCGTGTGGTGACCTTCTTGATCTGCATGTCTAAGAAAATATGTGAAATATAACAAGTTGGTTGTCTCTTATGGGTAGACCACTCTAGAGTAAAAACTGTTCAAATAGCAATGCCCATGGTTATGCGTGGACTTTGAGAACCTGTTGGAGTTAGTATCTATTTCCAAAATAATCTTTGTTGTTGGGATGAAAAACATGAGGGGTGGATAGAAATCTAAGTATTGATTTTCCCTAGATGGATAGAATCCAATGATTATAGAAGGTGGATAAAACCAAGATATCAAAATAGCATATGATAGATAGAACCATGTAACAAGTGGATAGAACCTGCACTACTATTATTGCACACTCTTACATTCTTAAAAAAACATGGTTTGGATGAAAATACTAAGTCTTAGGAATTTCTACTTATTGTAATTTTCAACTGAAGCCTTTAGCAAGTAAAATAACCTGAGCCTTCGTTTGATAAGCCATGCATCTATATAATTGCATTCTATGTGTTGACTTGTGGAGCATGGTTGTTTATACTCACTCTCACTCACTCAATTTACTCAGAACCTATGGCGAAAGACCATTACGCCTATTATGACATGCCCAGACTAGACGGAGAAGAAGACAGTGGCAACTAGCATGATCTCTAGTAGTATAGTCCTTATCCTAATTAGGCAAACTTTGATGGTGACTATGTGTATATCTATTATTCAGACTTCTTTAAGAATAGTATGGCATCATTTACCCCCAGTCACTTGCATGTGGTAAGGTGTCCTAACCTTTTGCTTCTCACTTCCACTTTTGCATTTGTGTTATGTAAACATTTGACCTAATTGGCCCATATTGTAAACTTTACTTATAATGGGATATTTGAACTCTGATATATAATATAAGTGTATGGTATGGTTCTTGTGATATATCAAATGATTCAGTAATGTATCTATGAGTACTATCTATTAATCCGGAGAATAGTGAGATAGAATTATATAGGGTTCCAAATGGCAAATTCGAGGTCTGATATGGCATTAGACAAGATTTCACTAAGCCACCCATCTTCTATGAGCCTTACCATATTGGAAGACGATGATGGCTACATACATTCAAGCTCAAGGCTATACAAAATGGGAAATGTTAAAGAGTTCCTATGTTATCCCTACCGATAATTAGATCACTTTGACAAATCTTCCGGATGTGGAGGAAAACAGCAAGGCTAGGAACCTCTTGATTCTAGGACTCAACAGAAATAAGTTTGACTATGTGTCTCATCTCGCTTCGGTGCATGATATGTGGCGGATTCTCACTAATTACCATGAGGGCTCTACAACTATCAAGGATGTGCATCAAAACCAATTTAAGAAAGAATATCAGAAGTTTGAGATGAGACTTGGAGAGTCTTTAGATGAGTTCTTTGCTCGCTTTCACAAGATTGTCATTCACTTGGGTTCTGTTGGTGTGGTCTATCATAACTCTGAGAATGCACGTCTAGTCCTTGGAGCCATGGACATGTCGATTTAGGAGATCAAAGTCACTTCCATCCATAACACTACTGTCATGAGCGAGCTCACCTTAGATAAGCTTTATTCAAGGTTGAAGACTCATGAGATCGACTTGCTCTCTCGCAAGAACAAGTCTGAGTCGATCACCGTTGTGGTTGATCCTTCTAAGAGTCCTTCTAACCCAATTTAATATGTTTTTTCTAGATTTTTTGTCTACCTTGAATGCTATAAGTGATGATCAGCTTGAGCAGGTTCCTAAGGATGACCTAGCCCTCATAGCCACCAATTCACTACAGAATTAAACATTGTAAGGATGAGAAAGGGAGGAGGAGGTCCTATCTAGTGCTTTAAGTGTGGTGGTCTCATCCACATTATACCGTACTGCTCTAAGCTCAAGGGTAAGGGGAAGAAGGAGCACCATAAGTGTCCACCAACTCGGGATGCCAAGGTGAAGAAGCGCAACAACTGCAAGGTAGTCCACAGAGTCCTATTCACTCTTGAGCAACTTAGACTCGAGAACCAAAGAGAATGAGATGCGAAGCAATAAGAAGGCAGGTAACTTCACTTGCATGTGCTTCATGGCGAGCATCGACAACACCTTCGGCGAGGATGATCTCTACAGCGACCCTGATGAGGTAAAGCCCACATATGATGAGATAGTTCATGATGTAGTTCGCCTTGATCATGAGCTTAGAAAATGCAAAATGAAAATAAAGAACCAGGATTTCTTGGTTGAGGGCTAGAATGCTGAAATTGCTAGGCTTAGATCCTTAATTCCTGATGATGATAATTATGAATCTTGCCTAGTATTGCATTCTGAGTTAGACAAGCTAAGGACCATTTATTTTGATGTTGCTAATCATCTTAGAGTTGCATGGGATAAAATTGAGAAGATAAAAGTTTGTTTTACTCCTGGCACTATTGTATATGCTTATGTTGTTAATGAGTTGCTAGTCACTAGGGATAACCTTACTAAAATGAAAATTGTTCTTCTTACTTATTCCTTAGTGTATGCTTATCATTATAAACAACTCAAATATGCTAATAATCAAATTGCTCAACTCAAGTCTTAGGGATAAGATCATGGTTTGGGCCCTAGACTATAAATAGAAATGGGGTTAGGTGCTAACCCAAATAGAGATGGGGTTTGGTGCTAACCCCGAGGCTGGATAAATGCAAATTTCATTCTAGGGTTTGAGAGGTGCCAGCAGGGCACTTTGTAGCCAAAAACATGCTGATCTAAAAATAAAAATTAGATCTATGCAAAAGAAAAGGCAACAATGGCAGTGCATCTTGCTTCTTGCTGTGTTTCAAGGCCATCGTTGACCTCCTTTCACGTGTCATCTCGCGGTGCACGAAAAGCACATCGCATTATGTCTGCATAGCGAGGAGAGCAGAGGGCTGGGTGCATCACAGAGGCAAGATCAGATCATCACACATCGGGTCCCATGGAGAAAAGTAGCCGCAGGAGGCAGCAACATCAAAAGGAAAAAGGAAGAGACGTGTAGCACTTAGCATCCGACGAAAGAGACATCTTCATTTTTTTTAATTTGCTATAGTAACATGTACTATGGCTACAGTACTATGCACTATTTGCTACAGTACATGCGTAGTTTGCTACAGTGCCAGAAAAAATATTTTTCCCTTTTTCCTTTGCTATTTTTTTGCGTTCTTGTTATATTAGTAGGTTGGACAATCAGAAGATAGTAGATTTAAAATCATTCACCCCTTTGATTGACATCGATGAGCTTACAAATGGTACCAGAGTGGGTTGCAATGGCATTAGATCAAGATCGTTTTTTAGGTAAGCCACCTGTTGTGGTTACAGACCAAACAGAGAGAGAGTATGGTAGTGAAGAGTTAGGTGAGTAATAGCTTCACCCCTCCCTCATGGCTGATATTGTCCTCATATACCCTCTTGGGGAGTGCTTTTACAATAGTACCCTTACATTTGAGTATCCCCCTTGGGGGTACTTATGTCATTATACATGTCCCGTTTTGGGCCTTACAGCCTTCTAACAGGCCTATTGGGCTTAGGTGGGGGCCACCCCTACAACAGGAGCCTCTCATGGTGAAGGGCTTCACGGGCCGAAGCCATGCCGCTAAGCCCTTTGGCCCCCTCCGTCCCATCGGCCTGTGACACTGGATGGACTGGATACACTTTGCTTCGTGCTGGCTTCCTTCGCGTCCCCCTCCGGCGCGCGAGGTTAAAGCGGCTTCCCGGGGAACGCCTTGCGCAGCGAGGACATGGCGAGCCTTTTGGGGTCTTCGCCGGTTACACTGGGGCTTGCGCATGTCATTTGGCGAGTTTTGGTGCACCCCGTCGTCGACGCGCTCACGAGTGTCACCCGCGGACGCTTGCTTGTGTTTTGTCCTCGGGTTGTCTCTTGTGCTTCTCCTTTGCGACAACTCCTCCGCTTGCTCGGCATCGGAGCTGTCGCCGCTGCACCTCCACGCGTCCTCCTCGGTCCGGGCGTACGCTTCCATTTTGTCGAAGAGCTCTGCCGCTGACTTGAGTGGCTTCCGCGCGTTATATGCAGCGAGCGGTCCCGGGCGGAGACCTTGTATCACTGCATTGATGATGGTTGCCTCGTTAACATCCCTGACTTGGCAGTGTGCCTTGGCGAAGCGTTTGAAGTAAGTCCGGAGCCCCTCCTCGGGTTTTTGCTTGACTGCGAAGAGCTGATCCGCATCGACACGCTCGACGTAGTTTCCCTAGAAGTTGTTGTAGAGTCGATCGCGGATCTGTTCCCACGCGTAGATGGACTGTGGTTCGATGGTGAAGAACCAGGACAGCACCACCCCTTGTAACGCGAGGGGGAGTCCTTTTACCTTCGTGGTGTCATCGCCGCCAGCGGCTTCGATAGCAGTCTCATACACGCGCACGAACTCTCGCGGGTCGGAGTCACCCTTGTACGCCTCGATGACGCTCAGGAACTGAAGTCCTCGGGCCATGCCGCCTGCTGCAGGCCCACGGAGAGTGGGGACTCCGGGTCTACACGCCGTAGTGGGGCGTGACTGGACGCAAGAGCGTCGTGGCTATTCGCCCTTTCCGGGGTGGGCTCAGACGCAACCACCGGCGTGGCGTGTTGGCTCCGAGCCTCTTGTATGTCTCGCACGGCCTCGCAGATAGGGGTGGAAAAAAAGCTCGTTAGTGGGGCTCGTTGGCTCGGTTCAAAATTGCTTCAATTATACTTGTTAATTGGTTAAATATTAAAATGAGTTGATTTCAAATGAATTTGAATTTTGCTTTAGCTCGGCTCGGCTCGTTAGCTCGTTTCTAAAAATACTTTTAAATTACTCCTAAAATGATATTAAATCAAACTATGTCAATTTTAGGAAAAGCTCGATAAGACGAGGAGTTGGCTCGATATCCACCCCTACCCGCAGAGATCTGACGGCTCCCGCTGGAACGCGTTGAGGGCCGCCAGCAGGGCGGTCTCCACCGTGGACGTGGTTGGGTTTGTGGTCAGAGTGGTGGCGGGGTCGGGCGGTGCGGCGACGGTGGCGGGGTTGGGTGTTGTGTCGCTGGTGGCGGGATTGGCCGTCGCGGCGGTGACGGGGTCGGGCGTCGCGTCGTGAACGCCGATGCTCACGGTCGTCACACCCGCGGCGCCACCCGTACCTGCAGCTGCTAAAGTCGAAGCCTTGGTATTGACACGAGATTTCACCGCCTCCGCCTTCTTCTTCTTTGCCACCAATGGTGAAGCTTTCTTTGGTGCCATCCTCCTTCAAATCTGGAGGCTTGCTCTTGTCCTCCCCACAGACGGCGCCAACTGTTGTGGTTACAGACCAAACAGAGAGAGAGTATGGTAGTGGAGAGTTAGGTGAGTAATAGTTTCGCCCCTCCCTCATGGCTGATATTGTCCTCATATACCCTCTTGGGGAGTGCTTTTACAATAGTACCCTTACATTTGAGTATCCCCCTTGGGGGTACTTATGTCATTATACATGTCCCGTTTTGGGCTTACAGCCTTCTAACAGGCCTATTGGGCTTAGGTGGGGGCCACCCCTACAACACCACCATTTTTCGATGGATCAAATTATATCTATTGGAAAACACGTATGAAGGTTTTTCTATAAGCACAACATAATGCTATTTGGTAAAAAAAAGTTGAAAATCTATATGAAGTGCCTCCTGTTGTTACTGCTGAAAATACTGCTAATGTTGAAGCTAATGCTAAGGCTAAAAATATTTTGTTGCAAGGTATAAGTAGAAACGAGTTTATCAGAATTGCTCATATTAAATCTGCTAATAAAATTTAGACTACTCTAACTAATTATCGTGAAGGTTCTAAGTCTGTTAAAGGTGTTAATAAGAACCAATTTAAAATGGAGTATTCTAAATTTTAGATGAAACCTAAATAATCAGTAGATGCACTTTTTGATTGCTTCAATAAAATTATTAGTGATTTGCAATCTATTGATGTCATATATTCTGATTCTAACAATGCTCATCAAATCTTAAATGCTTTGAATATGTCTGTTTGGAATGTATTAATCATTACTATTAATCATTTTATTAACATGAAAACACCCACTTTGAATGATCTTTATTCCAAGACAAAAAAACACATGAGATTGATGTTTTGCCTAGGATACACAAGTCTAATTATTTGGGTTTAATAACTGACCAAGCTGATAGTTCTTCTAGTTCCTCTTTTATTTCTTTGTTTGCATTGTGTTCTATGTTAGATGAATAGTTTGAAGAGATTCTAAAGAGCCGCTTGTACTCTTCACTAACAGGGTGACCAAGGAAATTAATAACATCAAATCAAGGCAAAGACGAGATCCAATCAGATGCTATGAATGTGGTGAAACAAACCACATAAAGATGAATTACCCCAAACTGAGGAGCAAGGAGGTCAAGGATGACAAGGCACCAACTCATCACTCTCACTTCAAGATTGACCCAATCAAGAAACACAATTATCACAGGGCGGTCAACAAAGTATTTTTAGCACTTGATGAGATTGATTGAGTGATGTTGATTCTAGAAGCGACGATGAGGACAATGACAAGAAGGCAAAGGAGGTGGACTTCATAGGGATGTGTTTTATGGCAAGCTATGAGGAGCTCAACAATGATGATCTCTACAGTGATTCTGATGAGATAAAACCTTCTTATACATATTTATCTTGTGTTGTGCTTAGATTGACAAAGGAGCTCAAGAAGTATAAAAAGAAAATTAAAAATCATGATCTTATTATTGAGATCTTAAATTAATAGACATAGAGCTTCTATTCCTGATGATGTATATTATGAATCTTGTCAAGGTTTATATTCTGAGTTAGAGTCTACTAGAACAATTAACACATCAAACTTGATTCAACTTAGTGATGTAACTACTAAACTTGTTGAATTAAGATTGGCACATGACTCATGATAAGAAGTTAAAACTTACAAATGATAAAATTGAAAAGCTCAAGTTTAGTACTTCTACATATTTAGAGTCAAGTATTTCAAATGCTCAATCTAAAGCTTGTTGTAGTTGTGAATTACTAGGAACTAGACTTAATTCATCTCAGGAATCAATTCAATAGATGATTTATCATAAGATATCAATAGATACTTTATCATGAGATACCTTCTTACTCTAACTATCCTAAACTTAGCATAGAAATAGAGACATTGACTAGACAACTTAAGATTTTGCTAAAAAAAGATATATTAGTTTAGTCTAGTGCTTCTAAGAATCTTAAGAATGAACCTATTAAATGCACAACTTATCTCACTTTAGCAAAGGAAAATGGTTTAGGATATAATTCAAATAATTTACATTCTTTTTGGCATTTTAATCATCCACATGCACGCGATTTTCGTTCTAACTTTGTTGTTGTTCCTCGACATCATGTATCTCAGTACTGGATTTCTAGATCTTATTTCACTAGCTCCAATATTGTGACACAGATATTTCCTATGACGTAGGTACAGCTAATGAGGAAGAGAAACATGTGGCTAGTGGATTCGGGATGTTCTAGGCATATGACCTGTGATTCAAGATTGTTCTCCTCCCTCACTAAGGCACCCAATGATGAGTTGATCACTTTTGGGGATGCCTCAATAGGCACTGTGACGGTTAAAGGTACAGTGCGCGTTAATGATAAATTCATTCGCAAGGATATTGCTTTGGTAAGTAAATTGAAGTACAATTTGCTTTTAGTTTCACAATTGACAGACGATAACCTGGAGGTGAGGTTTAAGAGTCATGCTTATAGAGTTTTAGATGCTTCTGGGGTTCTTATTTTCAATATATCTCGATTGGGGAAGGTCTTTAGAGATGATTTTAATAATTCTTTTTCACCTGATGTTAGATGTTTTGTAGCTTCTAAATCTAGAGATCTATTCTTTTAGCATTGTTGGTTGGGACACATTGGTTTTTATTCACCTTACATGAATTAGTGGGATGGATCTCATTAGGGAGTTACCTAAGCTTAACGGTGGTAAAGATTTGGTTTGTTCCCCTTGTAAACATGGTAAAATGGTAGTTGCTCCATACCCACCTCTTTCAATCATCATCACAGATAGCCTTGGTCAATTGTTGTATATAGACACAGTAGGTCCTTCTAGGGTTCAATCTATTGGAGGCAAATGGTACATACTTGTAATTGTTGAAGATTACTCCAGATATTCTTGAATTTATTTATGGTGACTAAGTATGTGGCTTTTCTCATTTTAAATATTTATTTCTTAGACTTAATAATGAAATGCTAGGTGCTCTAAAAAATATAAGGAGTGATAATGGTACTGAATTTAAGAATTTATCATTTGCTTCTTGTTGCTCTAAAAAAAGGTTTATAACATCAACTTTCTTACCCTCGTGTCCCACAATAAACTGGGGCTGTAGACAGGAAAAATAGAACCTTAGTTGAGATGGCTAGGACTATGATCGATGAACATGATACTCTTAGGAAGTATTGGGCTAAGGCTATTTTTACTGCATGTCATGTTTCTAATAGAGTATTTTTGGGAGCCTCATTGCACAACACTTCTTATGAGTTGAGATTTAGTCATAGGCCTAGTGTTTCTCACTTCAAAGTATTTGGATGTAAATGATTTATTCTTAAACATGGTAATCTTGGTAAATTTGAATCTAGATCTTCAGATAGCATTTTTCTTGGTTACCCTGCTCACTCTCGTGGTTATCGTGTACTCAACTTACAGACTAACAAAATTGTTAAGACCTGCGATGTTACTTTTGATGAGGCTAGTTCTGGTATTAGACCTGACATTTCAGGTACACAAGTTTAGGAGGAGTTCAAAAGCATATTTCTTGATGAATGGGAGGATCTTGCTTTTAGTAATGTTTTCCCTCCCATGCCATCGCCTACACCAGCTAAGGATCGTGCACCTTCTTATAGACGTAATGTGATTGGAACTAAATGAGTTTTTAAAAATAAATAAAGTAATGATGGTGTTGTGATTAGAAATAATCAAATAAGGCTAGGCTTGTTGCTCAGGGGTTTACTCAGGTAGAGGGTCTTCATTTTGGTGAAAATTTTGCTCCTGTTGCCAGATTAGGAGCTATTCAAATTCTCTTAGCATTTACTGCATCTAAAGGTTTTAAATTATATCAAATGGATGTTAAAAGTACTTTTCTTAATGGCTTTATTGAGGAGGAAGTTTATGTTATGCAACCAGCTAGGTTTGAAAATTCTAAATTTTCTAATCATGTCTACAAATTGTCTAAAGCCTTATATAGATTGAAACAAGCTCCTAGAGCATAGTATGAAAAGCTTAAGTCATACTTGTTAAAAAATCATTTTCAAATGGGCAAGGTAGACAAAACTCTTTTCACACTTAGGCATGGCAATGATCTATTACTTGTTCAGATTTATGTGGATGATATCATCTTTAGTGACTCCTCTTATGCTTTGGTGTCTAAGTTTTTAGATAATATGAACAGGGAGTTCAAGATGAGCATGATAGGGGAGTTAACTTACTTCTTAGGTTTGCAAGTAAAACATACTAAACATAGCACTTTTATTCATCAAACCAAGTACACTAAGGATCTGCTTAGGTGTTTTGACATGGGAACCTGCAAACCTATCTCTACACCTATGGGGTCTACAACTATTCTTGATCCAAACAAAGAAGATGAGGCGGTGGACCAAAACGAATACAGAAGCATGATTGGGTCCCTACTTTACCTTATTGCTTCGAGGCCGGACATATATTTTGCTGTGTGTTTACACGCTTGATTTGAAGCTTCACCTCGTGCATCCCATCGTCAGGCTATGAAAAGAATTTTCAGATACCTCCAATCAACTTTAGATTTAGAACTCTTGTATTGTTCTTCATCTTATCTTACCTTGCGTTCATATTTAGATAGTGATTTTGCGGATTGTAGGATTGATAGAAAGAATACTTCTGGTACATGTCACTTTTTAGGTACATCATTAATTTTTTGGTCTTCTAGAAAATAATCATCTGTTGCACAATCTACTACTGAAGCTAAGTATATAGTTACTACTAGTTGTTCTCAAAATATATGGATTTCTACTACACTTAGGGATTATGGGTTAGAATTGAGTAGTGCTCCACTTTATTGTGATAACACTAGTGCTATTAATATAGCTAAAAACTCAATGCGACATTCTAGGACTAAATATATTGATATCATATTTCTCTTTATAAGAGGCCATATGAAAAAGGGTGATGTTGTTCTACACTTTGTTGAGTCTGATTTTCAAATTGCTGATATTCTCACTAAGCTGCTTGATACTTCTCAGTTTGTTTGTTTGTGGAGTGAGTTGGGGTATGCTATCCAATGAGATTGTTCTGATGAGGAGTTCTTTTTGTATATCATTGTAAAGGCTTGTTTTTATTTTTGAGAACTTGAGTTATTATTTCAGCCAATAATCGTGAAACAAATCAAGATGTGTGTGTTTGAGCTTTCTTGATCATGATTTTACATGTGTAGCTTAGCAAGACCATAATTAGCTATTTATTAAATATTGTCAACTTGCACAAACAACATGGCAAGGCTGAATTCTTTGGCTAAGTCTTGATTAGAGTGATTACTTCTTGAGATTTATCATGTTTAAATACCTAGTTAAATATTCTAGGCCAAGTCTATGTTTGAGCCATTATAGTTTGCCAGGTACATTAATTTACTTAATCACATTATAAGCTTCTTTTGTCCTACTTTATTATATATATATATACATGCTTATGATCGAGCAAGCTTTATAAGAGCATGATGTTGTACACATCAATTTAATTGGTTTAAATAATCTTTTAAGTTTTCATGGTATGTTTTTCTTTAGAAAAATTGGATCAATGATACTTGGTCATGAGTTCTCCCTTTTTTGTTTATTCCTTTTGTGCCTTGATGCTTACATTGCCAAATAGGGAGAGATTCATGATATTTATGGCTCAAAATGTTAAATACTTTTTGGTATGCTTTGTGAGAGATTTAGGAGAGATTTGTGGCTTGTGGCTTAAAATGTTTTTTTTGGCTTCATTTCTTTACTTAGACATGTTTAAATCATGTTATCTTGAGGTGCTGTTAATATATTCATCAAGGGAGAGATTGTTATACCATGTGGTTAAGTCTAGAATATTTATGATGATGAATAATTGACAATGTTATTTATTGATGTTATTTGAGGCGTGTGGCATGTGGACTCATGTCGCTCAAGTTGGAAAGATTGTGTCGAAAAAAGATGTTGCTTTCGTCTTTGCATGTGCAGGGTAATTCGGAGGCGATCATGGTCTACGGCTAGGACCAGGAGATGGCTTGGTATAAAGTCATGGTCCGGAGGGTCAAGGGTACTGAAGGAGACAGTCGTGCTTGAGTTGGGGCGGGTGGAGATCAAGGATGAATGATGCGTGTTGGAGCTACGAAGATGATGATATGTGACAAAAGTTGAAAAACCATGTTACGTATGGGTTTTGGGTTCCTTATTTGTTGGAATTGGATAAGAACTCATAGCCTTAGAGATAAAACTCAAGGCTAGATATATGCAAATTTTGTCCTAGGGTTTGAGGGGTGCTAAGAGGGCACTTTGTAGCCAAAAACATGCTGATTCACAAATAAAAATTAGATCTATTTAGAAGAAAAGGCCGATGGCTGCAATGCATCTCACTCCTTGATGTGCTTCAAGGCCATCGTCAACCTCCTTTCATGCGGCGTCTCATGGTTCACGAAAAGCACATCGCATCATGTCTGCATAGTGAGGAGAACAGAGGGTTGGGCATATCACGGAGGAAAGAGTAGATCATCACACATTGGGTCCCACAGAGAAAAGTAGCCGCAGGAAGTAACAACATCAGAAGGAAAAAGGAAGAGACGTGTAGCACTCAGCATCCAATGAAAGCAACACCTTCATTTTTTTTTAATTGCTATAGTAACACATACTACAGTACCACGCGCTGTTTTCTACAGTACACGTGCAGTTTGCTATAGTACTAGAAAAAATATTTTTCTTTTTCTTTTGCTGTCTTTTTGTTTTTTGTTTTTCATGTTCTTGCTATATTGGTAGGTTGGACAATTAGAAGACATCAAATTTAAGGAAAATACTTCCACGATGGATTGCAATCATTCACCCCCTCTGATTGCTATCGACGATCCTACATAGGTCTTTCTAGAGTTCAGACAGTATGAGAGAAGTAGTATGTACTAGTCATTACTGATGATTACTCTAAATACTCTTATGTTTACTTCCTGATATCTAAGGATGAGCTATTTGGTAATTTTTTAGAGTTAGCCCTTAAAATGTTAGTTTATCTTCCAGGAGCCCTTAGGGTCATGAGGAGTGATAATGGGACTAAATTCAAGAATTCATCATTTTCTTCCTTCTATACTGAGCATGGCTAAAGCATCAATTCTTTTCTCCTAGAGTCCCTTAGCAGAATGGTGTATTTGAGAGAAAGAATAGTATTTTAATTGAGATGACTAGGATTATGTTAGATGAACATGTCACTCCTAGGAGGTATTGGGGTGAGGCTACTTCTACTACCTGTTATGTGCTTAACAGGTATTCTTGAGTGTCTCATTGCACAAGACTTTCTATGATTTGAGATTTGATCATAGGCCTAGTATATCTCACTTTAGAGTCTTCGGTTGCAAGTGCTTTATTCTTAAACATGGTAACATTGATAAGTTTGAGTATAGGTCTTTAGATAGGATCTTTCTAGGGTATCTTGCTCATTCTCAAGGCTATTGTGTGCTTAATCTTCAGACTAACAAAATTGTAGAGACCTACGAAGTTACTTTCGATGAGGTCAGTTCAAGAACTAGACCAGACATTGTAGGTACATAGGTTCAGGGAGATTCCAAGGGCATCTTCCTTGACGAGTGCAGTGTAGAAGATGAGGCTATTAATCTGCTTCCTCTTCAGCCAGCTAAAGTACCTGCTTCAATTACTTCACCTTTAGCTGGACATCCTACTCCCACTTCTTTCTCAACATCATATAGCTCTACTCCTACCTCCACAGTCATAGAGGTTGGTACCACCTCGACTTCAGGAATGCCTCAACATCTCTAGTGGTGACATCCTCCAGATCAGATTATTAGAGGTCATTATGAGTGAGTTACTCGTTCTAGATTTATCTCTCCTGACTCACATGCACATTCTTCTTTCATTGCTTCCTTTGAGCCCCATGATGTCACCCATACACTTACTGATGAGTCTTGGATCAATACCATGCATGAGAAGTTAGAGAACTTTGAGAGAAACAATGTCTAGAACTCAGTTGAGTGTCCCCATGGTTACAATGTTGTACCTATAGCCATATTAAAATCCATTATGATTCTCTTAGCATTTGCAGCCTCTAAGAGTTTTAGACTATAGTAGATAGATGTTAAGAGTGTTTTTCTTAATGGTATTATAGAAGAAGAAGTCTATTTCAAGTAACCTCCTGAGTTTGAGAATTCAATGTTTCTAAATTATGTCTACAAACTGTCCAATTCCTTGTATGGTCTTAAGCAAACCCCTAAAGTATGGTATGATAGGCTTAAGTCATTTCTATTGAAAAATGATTTTCAAATAGGCAAAATAGACAAGACATTGTCCACCCTCAGGCATGGTAATGATCTTCTCTTGGTTCAAATCTATATGGATGACATTGTTTTCAGTGGCTCATCTCATGCTTTAGTTTTCAAGTTTTTAGACACCATGAGTAGGGAGTTTGAGATGAGCATGATAGGGGAGTGACCTACTTCCTTATATTCCAAATTGAGCAGACAAAGAAAGGTACATTTGTGCATTAAGTCAAGTACACCAAGAACCTACTTCAACATAGGAAGTAACAAGCCAATCTCCACCTCAATAGCTTCTATGTCGAGTTTGGATCCAAATGAGGATGGTGAGCATGTTGATCAGGATGGGTACCAAACATGATTGACTCCTTCCGTTACCTCATGCATTGAGGCCGGACATACACTTCTCAGAAGTATGTCTTTGCACTTGATTTCAGGCTTTTTCTCCCATATTTCACTGCCAAGTGGTGAAGTGCATCTTCAGGTAGCTTCAGTCCACCCTTGAGTTTGGGTTTTGGTATTCTTCTTCCTATCTCTCACTTCATGCTTTCTCATATGTAGATGTTTGGGTTGTAGGATAGATAGAAATAGTACCTTAGGCACCTACCATTTCTTATCAATTTGTCTTGTTTCTTGGTCTTCTTGGAAGCAGTTTTCTGTTGCACAGCCTACTACTAAGGCTGAGTATGTAGCTGCTGCCAGTAGTTGCTCTCAGATTTTTTAGATGTCATTTACTCTTAGGGACTTTAGAGTAGATTTAGATAGTGTTCCACTCTTCTGTAATAACGCTAGTGCCATTAATATAGCTAAGAACCCAGTGCAGCATTATATGACCAAGCACATAGATATTAGGTATCACTTCTTTAGAGACCATGTAGAAAAGGGGATGTTGTCATGCACTTTGTTGAGTCTGAACTCTAGGTTGCTGATATTTTCATAAAACCTTTGGATTATTCTCGTTTTGCCTTCTTGCGGGGAGAGTTAGGGTTTATTCAACCTATGGGACTTATTTAAGTGGGAATTTCCTTCATTTGCATGCTTGTGTAATATACTACATATTTACCCTCTATTCTTGTATTGTAATATAATATGGAGCTTTGTCTATTATCCATGCACTTTCTCTATATCCAGTCATCACATCCGCAAGCGTTTGAAGGACTAGGAGGCTCCCCAGCATATCGCCACTCGCCATAGGGTGTTTAGTCAGCAGCCTTACACACACCACTCACCTCCTCAATAGCCACCTCAAAAGCTCATCGATCTAAGGAGGCTACCTCGTAGTATGCCCAACTATTACAAGTCGAGCTATGCCCCCCTCCTATGCCCACTAAACGTCCTCTAAAAGGGCCCCTGACGAGGGTGGCGCCACCCCTTTGCTGGTGTTAGGACGCTTGCAAGCGCGTCAAATCAACCGATGAGTGAACCATTGGACAACGCTATTGGTGCTGCCCAAACTATTACGTGGACTACCTTGACCGCAGGCTAAGATGGAGGAGAACAATAGACGAGAAAGGCTGCATGAGGAGTAGGAGTGCAAGCATGCCATGCGACGGGAGGCCAGGAGGGCACGGAAGAGGGTCATCGTGGCGAAAGCTAAGGCGCAAGGCGAGGAGTAGAATGTCGAGCTAGGCCGTAAGGGCAAATGGCCACGTTCTACGCAGTAGTTTGACCCTCTTCGTCCATATGTCCCATGTATTTCTAATTCTCTAAAGGCGTGTGTGTACCATCCTTAGTTCATTAGCTTATGTGCCATGTAACCCCCTCGTTGGATCAACTATCATGATGTTATCATTACGCCATTTATCCAAAGTTCTCCATGTATGAATTCATTGTTGCAACGAAATATTGAAATATCACTTATCTTCCTACTTATAAATCATTGTTACCTCAATCGTCCTCACAAAATTCTTCAAAAATTTATCGCACTTTAATAACATACGATGATCATAAAATGTTATTGTAAGTCTAACAGATTTAGTGCCCTTAAGAATCTACGAAAATTACAAATAGACCAACCTACCTTGTCTGCCCTTTTATTTCCAAAAAACCAACAAATAGGATTTGCTAAATGTACTACCTACAAAAATTGCTATTTATTCCCCATAATTATTTCCATTAGATTAATAAAATAATATTATTATTTTAAATCACTCAACCGATGCGTGACTTATCAAGGTGTCGCTCCACCGTTGAGTGACTATGACTAGTCGCTCAATAGTTGGGTGACTAGTCGCTCAACCGGTGGGCGAGTCAAACACTTGACGTGCAACCGGTGGGTGATTAGCCCAAGTCATTCAACGGTGGAGCAATAGAGGATTATTAATATAAAAAAAGAGGTATATTACTGTAATTTGTAATAAAAAATAGATTATTTAAAAAAACCGCCAATCTAGCTCGGTATTAACAAAGTGTTGGTCAAAATTCAAATGGTTTAACCACACGTTTCTCGCGGTGATACTCTTTTGTGATTGGAGGTTGCCAGCTGCAAACCCTCCTTTAGTTATCTACTCCCTCTCCATTCAAAAATATATACGTCTTACAATGTTTGCAATGAAACTTTCTTAATTTTGACCACTAACACATTCAAAACTATTTAGATTGACTACGTGAAAAAATACCATTTGATTTATCATTATAAACACTTCTATAATATAATATTTTAATAGTTTTAAAACCCATTAACTATGAAAATTAATTGTTAAAGTGGCACAGTGGAAGAAAGCGTCAATGTCCAAAATAGGGGCTATTCTAAATAAGCGCTCAACCTGGCTTAGCATCTACTTAACTTTCTAAATAAAAAGTACGTTCGGTGGAATTCAAAAGCCTAATGGGTTCGCCGGTCAGGGGAGCCTTTCCCTGGTGCCACGGCATTTTTACCTCCCAAATTCTTGCTTTAGTACCGAAATAACCTATAAATTAATCCGTTTGGTGAGTAGACCATATGCACAACGTATGTCAGTTCAGGTCAACATGTACAACGTGTAGACCAGGAATGCAGCGTCGAATAATTGAATGATGATAGATATTATATGTTTTAAGATTAGTGTTATTTTTGTTAGAGAGAACGTATAGAAGCACTTCTCATTAAAAATACAGCCCTGTCGGTAATTACAAATTAATCCATTTCGTGAGTAGACCGTTCTTTGAAATTAATCCATTTCGTGAGTAGACCGTTCTTTGAAGTAAGTTCAAGTCAATCCAAAACATGGACCGGACCTGGAATGCAGTGTATAATAACACAGGCCTGTCTGTACTTTGATATATTTATACACTCATTTCTGCTGGCTGCTGCTTCCTATCTGTATGTATCCTGGGTAGAGCTTATCTGTGAGAGCTAAACCTTGACAAGCCGTGCAAGATGATCACATGCATGTGTATGTCACAAAACATTGAAAAAGAAATTGGTGCAGACAGATCGATCGATCTCACTTGTATGGATTGCCTACAAATATATTATAGCTTTCCCGTAAAAACAAATGTATTCTAGCTAGTATGCTAGTGCATACATTTGTGGACTTGCATTGCACACTTCATATGCAATTTTGTCCACGAGCGAAACTTTCCATTAGGTTCTCTGTTTATTTTAATGACTTGTGTATTTTGTCTTGTCAGTGGACCAAGTACCATTAGCAGCCATTGGTCTGTTCATCCCGCAGACTCGATCTGTTTCACCTAGCATTTTTTTATGTGATTTTTTTGTTGACAACATACCAAATTACTTCTTTGTTGAAACGGAAGGCAGGAGACCTGCCTAATATATTAGTAGAGCAGACAAATTACATCAAATCATCGCACATGCGTGTCCTTACATCCATGTCTAGCTTCAATTCATGGCTTTCCAACAAAAAAAATCAACTACAAACCTCTTTCTCACGTTGACGGTTTGCCATTTTAGACAGCTCAACACCGACGCGCCAATGGCACATCAGTGTGCCCTAGCTCGCTAACTGTACAACGACGTGAACAGCATCGATCGTGTGGTTTCGGGGCTGCCGAGACATGCTTCTTGCCACAAACTGTGCCACCGTTGATTAAGTGTTTTGACTCGGCAGAAATGCCGTGGTCTTCCTTGAACTATGAGTGTGTTTGTTTGGTGTGTAAATCATTCAGATGATGTTTAACAAAACCCTAAATTAATAATACCAAAGGTTGGCCAACCAAAATTTTGGCCAAAGTTTTGGTTGCCTATAAGCTGTAATTGTTTTGGCTTCAGTTTTTAGTTTCGGGCTTATTTTTCACTATTCATAAATTTCGTCTTTTTCTGAACTTTTGGTTTTTGTTGAGCTTTTTTGCCGGTTCTTTTTTCCCGTATTTGTTTGTATTATACGTAATGGGCTGACATATTTTTTAATTTTTTTTTAAAATTTAATTATGCTAAATAAGCCTCTGTCAGCTACAGTATTTTTTCAGCCAGCTACAGTGCTTTTCAGCCATAAGCCACAAAAAAAACCCAAATGATCACATAGGAATTTTGGTACAATAATTTGGTTAAAGATTAGCGAGAAATACATAGGATATAACTAAAAAGCTATAGGCTTGCCGAATTTTTGGCAACCATTCAAATAAGGGACAAATTATAGGGCTAGCTAAATTTTGGTAAGATTAGTTTAGGCAAATCAAACACACCCTATGTAGCACCGATAATGCAACATACATTTTTGCCCAAACGGGAAGTCAAAATCATGACCAAAACTGAAACACCCAGAAAACCTTCTAGTCCCCTTACAACCTTGAACCTTCCCACAAAAAGAGACCATACAGACAGACACAACAAAGGATACATCCATATGTTGAAGATTACTCATCAACAGGATCAAAGCTTGTTGGAGCATCATCGTTTAATTCTTCCAGTCTTCTACATCTCTTCCATTTAGGGATAACACTATCGGTTTGTGAAAAAAAAATATCTGGGGGTGCCAATAAGGCCAAGATTCTGGGCCTTATGGCCATATCGGCCGATATTTTCAAACAGATTCAAACTTTCATCCGAAAAATTGACTAATTTTTTTGTCAAAATTCTGAATAATTGGTCAGGCATCTCTTCTGGTCCCCCAAAATAACAGGTCATTAGTAGCCAAGAACACAATCCAAGAAAATGAACAAATGCATAGTCATATACCTCCATTTTTTGCTCAAATTTCAAATGAATCCAAAAATTTTTCTGAACCTGCTCTTCTCCATGGACTTGTAACTCCTCCATCTCTTCCTTTCGCAGCGCTGCCCAATGTCAAAGAAAAGTACACAACATGCAAATAATCTCAACAGGGGATTTGATTGATAGGCTAGTGCTCGGAGCACACATTATTTCTTCTTTTTCATATTGTCCGGATAGCAGTAGCCAAAACAACCTAATCACCCTAAGAAGCCGCGCGTGCTTTGTTTGGGGAGCTTAAGCTTTCGGCGGCTTGCCCGTTCATTCAGTTTTTCTCAGCGGCTTCTGCAAACAGTTGATTTTTAGTTAAAATTACACTATATAGATTGTTAACTTTTTTGAGTCATTTAATTAAAGAAAAATGAGGAAAAAATGAGAAAATAAAATGCACTATTATATCTCCACGGACAACACAAAAGAAAAAAGACGAAAAAGCAAAAAAAAGTCGAAATTAAAAAAACCAACACGTTCATTCACGTATAGCTGAAGCTGGAATGGATGGACCCAAGCTGACTCCCAAAACAGTGCATCGGAGCTGGAAAGATCAAACAAATTGTTCGTGTTGTCGTATTAATGGTTCGTGCCTAATTAAGATATACGTGAGTGAGAAACAACAAAAAATGGGTGGATCAAATTAATATGTGATAAAATCGCAGCACATCCTGTATCTAATCAACGTATAGTTGCCCTGATTTCCTTTTATTGAAACAGGCAATAGAAAGATTCAAAATTATACCTCAATGTTCTATTCTGAATTTTTTTTGGAGGTTCGCTGAGGTTTGATCCTTACGATTGTGACCTTTTTTATCATTTGCATATATTTGTCCGTAGCAGATTCCCCTATTTGTCATATCTACCCTACATAATCTTCTTACAGATGAATAAATAAAATATCTTGTCTTGATATCAGAGAAAAAGACTCTGCCATGTTATCTAAGGAAGGGTGATCCAACACCATTAGTCCTTGATCAAATATAAAAAAGCCAAGGCTGCTAGCTGATTTTTGGTATGAGCTCATATTAGGGAGTAAAATAGGGCCGGCCGTTTAAGAACTGAATGATTCTTTTACAAAGTCAATTATGGAGAAATGCTAAGGATATTGTACTTCTATTGTGAGCTGATTGCATTTTAAGATAACATCAATATAACGACATGATCCCATATAAATTATAGAAAAGAATAACATGACCCTGTCTAAATTCTAGAAAAGAACAACATGATCCCATTTAGACAGCGAGTGCAGTTTTGGCCAATGGCAAGTTGATTTAAATTTACAAAAAAAAACTCAGTAATTGACGCCTAGATAACCTTGATAAGGTGCGCAAATATATTCCAATGGAAGGCCAAAGTTACATTGCATAACAAATCAAACTACAGTTTCTTAAATAATAACCAGGGTGTAAGACAAGGTTGTCAACGTCACTACGACATGTTCCGAGTTCATATAGTGCTGAATATTATTGAGAATAAGTTTGTAGTTGACCTTAATTCTCATCGCTGGCTCTTGTGCTTATTATCCTATTGAATTGATGTGCATGATCACAAGAGCATGATCCTTGAAAGCGAAAATTCAAATCTTTCGCTATTTTCACACGTTTATTCAAATCATTGGGTTATTTTTTCTTCACAAAGGCCTTACGCAACAAGTGTTTTGTTTCGTTCAGGAGGGCATCCAACGCCGAAGAGTCTCTCCAATCCATGTCACAAGTCCCAAAAAACATTTGTGGAATTTCACCTTGCCTTAAGACTTGCAAAAAATTTCAAGCTCATTCTGCACAAGATTATCAAAACATACCAACAAAGTGCCAACTATTCCGTGGAGAAGTTCCAAGCAATTATAGAGCGGGGCACTCTTAGAAGGATTGCAAAGAAGTAGATGGTGCCACTAATTACCTTGGAGTTTAGCTAAGTGTTGGAGGGGCCATGGCCCGCTCTGGCCTGCACGAACCTCCGCCAGTGCCGACTATTGGTACCCCCAACGAGTTGCAACTTGTGTTGGCAACAAAGCTCAAATCCCACTGGTCAAGTTTTAGGGGCTAATGTGGGTTATTTTCACTCTTATTTGTTTACAGAGTGGAGACGATTGGCTAGTTTAGCTATCTTAACGTTCAAAATCCCGTTCTTACATGATCTAGTTTTGAAAATAATTGTGGAAAATCTACGCAAGTAACTCACTCAAATAGTTGACTGGAACCCCACACTAGCTGTCAGCCAAAAATCTATGGTGCCACACCACTTGGGTTATCCGACAATCTATGGTGCCACCCAAATTGGGTTATCCGATAGTTGACTGGATTATTTTTCTTGGCTTTCGCCTTGTATTCTTAAATGGAATCCAACAAATGCAACATACATATTTATAGAGAACAAGAATACTTTTTTTTTTTGCCCTACCCCTCCTATATTGAAATTTGATTTTTCGTAGACGAAGACCACCGCTTTTCCTACATAATCTCTCTCTTGTGAGATTCTAGAAGCAACAAAGCTTCACTATTTTTTAGGGATAGAAGGCAGACGCATACAACTCACGTACATCACACGCATATACGTCCCTACACACGATTTTTCTGATGCAACCTGAATTATTTCTGACTTGCATTGCACTGTCCTGCAAGACATGAACGTCCACGAAACAGCTCGCCAGCTATTGGCCCCTAATAGATTTTTCTTTTCGAGTAATTGGCCCATGATACCTACAACAAAACCACGAAATGCGTACCTCTAAAAAAACCCTGAAACGCACACACGGAGACGACACGACAAGCTACACACAGGTACTATACGCATCGCTTGGAGACTTTCATGTGTGTCTCTCATTATAACTGGCCACATGGAACCGATTGCACTTATTAATCGGCTGGCGTCGGCAACACTACATTTTTATTGATTGATTGATCTCAAACTCGAGATCACAATGAAAGCTACACAATGCAGTATCGGGAATTGTTTTGCTGACAGAACAATACATCGAACACTATAGTATTGGTGATGGTGAAATAAACAGGGATAAACTAAATAAACAGGGATAAACTAATATACAATAAAAATGTTGTCGAAACTAGCAGGTGTAGCTCAGCAAGGCAAAAACGCAGCATTTTGACTTCTCAGTTTTTGGTTCCTCTGGTGACATTACCACCTTACCACCTATCCACACCAAAAAATTATAGCACCGACATTAACAGGGCTGCAGTACATCCGCAAATCGGCACAAAAAGGAAATTTGACAATCTGTAGCCGGCAACATTTATCAATTTAACCTGTCAAGATGAATTCTACTCAAAAAAGGACAAGACAGGAAGTACCGGAAACCCTAATCTGTTATATAAGGGCTGTAACATATGGAAGATCCATGTTCATGCTAATTAGATTTGCATCTGTGCTGCACGCTCAAAATCTCAATGGCTCGATGGACCTACCAACCAAAAGAGACTACTCTAAAACCAGCAAATCATATCTTCTGAGCACCATATGTATTGGCCACAAAATCATACCTACACTGATGTTTGATCTGCGAATCTACATCTCCAGCGAATCAACCATATCGGCGTCCACTGGAACATCTTTGGACACTGTACATGAATTGCCCCCAGCACGTCGATAGAAGAGCAGATAAGCAGCAGATGTCCTTATCTCCTCTTCATCAACAGAGGAAACGTGACTATCATCAAAATGATACCAACTGTCCTCTTCTACCAACTGCAAGCACAAAATGGACAGCAATGGAATTTCAGGCAGCCCTCAGTGAAAATCTAAGAAGGAAAAATATATGCAAGACCAAATAGTGATGGGAAACATATAGCACAAACTTGGTTGAAGTACCTTTGCAAACGCAGAGTAATGACCACCACCCAGACCACCGTAATGATTGATCACTGCATAGAGTTCATAAATGGGGGGCTGATTGTCTCTTGACGTGTGCTTCACATACTTGCACATATCGAGATCGTGGATTGGAAAGTTCACAAAGGTATCAAGCTTGTTCTTCATATACCGGCTGTACGAGAACCTTTTCAAATGAACTACCAATATCTCAGGTAACCTCCATAAGTCAAGTTTCTTGCTGGCTTGTCTGTGCTCCTTGCACACAGGACAGTACCTGTTCAGATCCGCAAGACAGCAGTGCAAGCCATCAGACATTAAGAAAGTTGGTTTCTTTGTGGAAAAACAGGGCAATTTGCCAATATCAGTCAACAAAGAACAGGAAATAATACCAACCACATGTCATCAGGGCCCAGAGGTTCATCCTTCAGAAAAGCATCCAAGCATGAAAATAAGTTGACTGCTTCTTGCCGGGTTTTCTTTGACATAAATCCAGGCTTGAAGACATCAGGAAGATCATCCATGTATTTAAGGTTATATATTTCATGTTCTCTATCAGACCAGTCCATCAATAACCTCATGGCTAACCCCAAAACACGATTAGAATCTGCATCTATAGGCTTTCTTGTAAGACCTTTTTCATCAGTCAAGGAAAGATGAAACGGCAAAAGCTCATCATCAGCTGCTTCTTCATCCGCATTTGACGTAGAAAGACCCTTCTCACAGGAGGTGCCATTATCCGTCAGTACAATAGCATCCAGACTTGGCCTGTTGCCATTCAACTTGACTGCAGACTCATCTGGAACATGTACTTTTGCTCGTACAAATGGAGCCAGAACCGCAGAAACAGCTGCATAAATATCAGCTTTTCCTGTGGAGTCACTAGGAATACAAGTCACAAGAGGGCTTCCAATGAGCTTGCGAGTAACATTAAACTGCGGCTCCGGAGTAAATCTGGGTTTATTAACAAACACATATCAACATTTAAGCATAAATTTGGAAAATAATTCCAAGAAGAACACTAACATAATAAATCAAAAAAGGAAACATAAAATATGAGGTAAGAAGTCACAAATTGTCCACAGTTTTTGGTGTCAACTGCAAGTCTGCAACTAAATTATTACTTACCAGCACAAAAATTTGCAGTAACAGAACATAAAATCCATCATGTGCAGTGCTGTAGTACAAACTACAAGAAGAAACCATCACCCATAGTAATGAGTAATGACACATCGTAAATCATGAGGACACTATTGTACACTATCATAATTAATTTTCTATATATGCAGATCCACTATTATGACTGAGCTCACCTATCCAATTTCCGATGCAGGATCTCTACCCTCAAAAGTTTCTCATGGCCAACAGGAAGCTTATATGCAACAAGCTGATCTTCATCTTTTATATTAAAAAGTTGTTCCGATGGATTCCCCAAGTAACGGTAAATCCGATGCTCATATATCTGAATAATATAAGTACAACATTTAGCAATTTATTTGCTTAAAAATCCTACTCTTTTAAGACCCAAGAGAAGGCAGACGACTATTTTACCTCTGCAAGTAATAATGTCTCAGAACTTTTTAGGCAGCACGCATCACTCAGCGCTTTACTTAGATCTCTGCAAACTCCATTTTTTTGTACCGTCACAGTGTAAGGCATGGGAAGAGCATTCCCAGTACCACTAAATACAGTTACAGTCATCGTTCGAGTAACTGTTGAGGGCAGTGGCAGTGACAAATACATGAATGGGTCAAAGGTAACAGAGATTTTGTTACAATCTGGACAGACTAAGGTGGACTTGTATTGTCCCTGAAACATCAACCAAAATTAGTGGTTACAGCAGAGAACACAAATAGTGAAAGTATCACATTGACAGACAATTGCTGTATAGAAAATAGAAAGCAAAAGAAACAAAAAAAAGGAATGCAAAGTAATATGCACAACATTCTAGAATGCAAGCAGAGTACAAGATAACTGAAAGTGTGGTTTACTCTTATCATTTCCTTTCTCCCATTCCCTGATATAGTTTTAAAAACAGCAATCTTATTCATCACCACCAGAAGACTACTAATTACTGTAATTATAATGTTTGCAATGTAGCATTTTCCATTATCGCTGATCATGCTCACCGATGTTTAAGAGAGATCTCTCTGTGTTCATGCAATCTACTAAGTAAAAAATTGATAATCATGCTCACAATCCTAGCAAAATTAATTCACGACATAGCTTAATACCACGCTAGCAACCAGGGTTCAGAAAACCGGCAGTCAGTAACCGCCGGTAACCGGATTTCCCGGTGGATACCGGGAAATAAAAAACCAGCCGAGTTTTTCTGAAGTGCATTTATATTTGAGAGTCTTTTGTGATTGCGTAATGCACCTCCTAGGTTGGTTTAAACCTTTTTTGTACTAGATCATCTATTGTACAAGCTGAATATGCTTTGAAACATCCCAAATTCAACTTTTTCTTGTGTGTTCCCGGTTTTTTAGCGGTTTTTAGCGGTTTCTCCGGGTTTTTTTGGCGGTAACCGGCCGGTTTTTCCCGTTACCAGTTTCAAATTCAAATTTTAAAACTTGAAATTTGACCGGGTTTTTCCCGGTTTTTCCGGTTACCGGCCGGGAACCGGTACCGGCCCTCCGCCGGGATTTAGGCCGGTACCGGGCTTTGGAACCTTGCTAGCAACTAAATACTCTCATTGACAACTAATAATAACAGGACAAACATGAAGCAAGCAAAACTATCTACAGTCTTTTACTGCCAGCGGCCAGCAATATGTCGTACAAGTTCTCAGATAAATCTTGATACACTATATGTTGAAAGACAGCTGAAATTTCATAACCAACTGCAACTAGATTTAAAAGATATAAAGCAGTAACCAATAGAAATAGTGTTAATTTCCAACACAAACAAGTTTTCTAGTGTCATCCAGCAGTGACCAAGTTTCATGTGTTTCTCATTACGCATCATTTCGGTGTTACTGAGCTCATTTTTCTTTTATTATAAGATGCCTAAAGATCTGAACAGCAGCCAGGTGTAGGGAACCATTTTTTTTAAAAAAAAGGAAAGAAATAGCTCGAAACTGAATTCAGATTCACATCATAAAATTCTCCACAAGGTACACACGCACTATGAACTATCCAAGTTTGAAAGATTTACTTACCTGAAACTTGTCGACAATTATGGAGTCATTTCGAGCTTTATGGTAATTCCAGCATTCTTCAGCAAATTTTTCATCAGGACGACCACCGACGTCCTTTGCTTCAATATATGGTTTCTTTTTCACACGGTTGAGATCTTCATGCATACCATCCAACAAAAATGCAAGTAACTCCTGAATAAAAGAGGGGTAACACCAAAATAAGAACAGAAGAATATCACCCTTAACAAAGCAGGACCAAACAAAAAACTATAAAAATTCGTGTAAATAAAAATATAATTGATGCAGACACATTGAGATACACTAATAGCCAGATGAGACAAGGCACTAACATGTTGAAAAGCATGATATGACACCTCAAAAACATTGGGAAGTTACACTGGACAGTGTCAGAAGAGAACATGATATAACTCTAAGAACAGACTAATATGGAGCAAAGTATCAAATTCTGAAAGCCAATGAAGCAGGGAGGCAGATTGAAGACAAAGTTGTAGAAAAGCATGATGGCTACTGCTACAAGAGGGTGCTTAAGTGAAAGAGATTAGACATATATATTCAAGGAATGTCACCTAACTCTAAAGGAGACGGTAATGATTAAAAAAATATGGTAATTACTAATTACAATAAAGGGAGTACATATAAAACAGGCTGTAGAAGAGAGGGACGAGAGAGTTACTCATAGAGAATTGAAAACTTATTGTCAATGCTTTAGAAAGAGGGGGTCACAAATGATGCAACTAAGTCAAAAAGAAATCTGGTATTGATGGCCAAAGGAAGCCTCCTCGATGAAAGCACAAAGACCACGGGCGTACTTTGTTCATAAGATAGACCATCATAATTTTAGTATCTATGTAAGGTAAAACAGAATAGGATACCTAATATCAACATGACACTGCAGGATACCCAGTTATAAAGAAATATGCATTGGGGAAGCACAATTACAATTATCGCATTGTCAATTAAAAAAACCAACAGCATGATAAAAATAAATAAATTTGTTTACTTCTTCCAAGTTGAGATTTTTCTTTTAGCGTTTGGAGAACCATTAGCGTCCAAAACAACACCAACCTGAGAATCATGCTGATTATATCCACTGAACTGTGGAGCGAAACGAGAAAGTTTCGCCTTAAATGCACGTGGAGCTACAGAAGTGCGGCCGGCCAACCAAAGTTTCCTCAGTAATTCTCCAAATGCTATTGCAAGTTCACCCTGCACAATTGAAAAATCCTCAAATATCATCTCCGACGTCATCATGTAAGTTCGGCATAAGAATGAGCTCACACCTGTAGCCCAAGTGGATTTTCCGTGTTTATTTCCTGGCTGTAGTCCTTCAAAAAGTACTCTGCCAATGGTGGTGTATGAACCAAGGCTTGGATGGCACTATTCATGAAGCATGTATTACCCAAGTTATGTAACCCACTCAATCCATGAATGTCATCTTTTGTTCCATTGCTGAAACTAGTATACCCATCTTCTGTGTCCCTTAGTAAAGAATTGAAGCTATTATCTTGTGAAAAACTGGAACCAATTCCCGATGAATAACCATTTGAAAAGGTGGGGCCTCCAGCAATTGAAAATGACGATGTGGAGGGTTCCAATGGAATTAATGCTAATTCATTATTTGTGGATCTCGAACTAAGATTTGAACACCAGGTATCTTCTGCATTCATCTCCAAGAGAATCTGCAAGCATAAAGTGAGGAACGACTTTCAGCCAATACACAGCCATAAAATAGCAAAGCTGTTACGGGCAAGCCATCAAAACAAAGGGTACGTCATGCCTCAGGCAAGCATACGATTTGAGAAAGCCACAAACATTGGTACCATGAATTGAACAGATAGTGAGCATCAGCCTAATAGACAAGTTCATCCAAGTCCAGAGCAATAAAGCTTATATAGATACTCATATCCCAAGTTCACAACTGAGTACTAAAAACCAAAGTTATATAATAAAGGCTTAAGAACCAATTTCATTCATTCAAAACAATTCTATGTCAACATGCAAATTCAATGTAACATAAAAAAAGAAGCAAGATTTGAGGGTTTTATTACTACTTAATTGCTGATCCAAAATTCATGTACAAAGAGAACACATGCAACAACAGACCATAGGAGAAAGAGATGTAAGGCAACACAGCATAAGACAGCAACCATCTCGTTGATGAACATAAAGGAAACCTTCACAGGTTTCAGAAAAAAAAATGTGAATGAACATTAACACAATACCTCCTGATCCATCATAAGTTGAGCTTCTTCTAAGGTCTCATTGAGATTGATCAACTTTTTGGTCTTCATCTTTTGGTAATAATCCCAGATGTGGATCTGAACCATTAAAGCAAAAAGGAGCAAAGGATGGGAAAATAAGCATACCAGTGTTGAGACTCAACTACAGATAGAAGCATCAATTTATTAGACAATAGATGACAATGCCTATACCTTAGACTGCTCTAGAGACATAAGTGAGCAAATCAATCTGTAAAGCTCATGAACTTTGGCCTGAAAGCATCGAAATGCGGATGTCAGCAAAGTAAATCAATTGCACAAAGAATATAATTGTTAACCAAGAAAGTCTTGGGCTCTCACTGAATTGTGAGCAGCAGTGCTACAAAAAGTAGCTCATAGAAATCTATTTCATTACATGCACTATTACTCAAAGCAGTTAACGGAACCACAACCCACAGAAGTTGCCATTTCACATCCAGCAGCCAGCCAAAAGCATCAAAACCCCAAACTAGAGTTCAAGCAGACAAAAAACAGGAGATGCCAACAATAAGGGAAAGAAAGAAAGATGAGCCAAATTGAGATTTTCTTATTGGCGCTATCATTAAAAAGAGATTCTCGATTTTTCTTATTTAATATCTTCAAGCCTTAGAGGAATACAATAAATAACCAATTTATTATTTACATATGTGACTGCCCAACTAAGTAATATAACGTAGCCTACTGCTCTGTTTAAACTGATCATCTATCGCACGCCAAGAACATATCAGAAGAAGCTTCATTTGCATTGTGGATGGATAGTTAAACATGGAGCACCATATCAAAAGCTATAAATTAATGCCACTTTACCTTTCTACTTATTTTGATAATCCGCTCAGAACTGTCTCTTCCATCAATTAGTTTTAGATGGAGGGGATAGACATCCACTATGTAACTCTTGGTGGTTGGGTTATCACAAATTACTTTTCTAGAGATTTCTGGTCCACCTTTATACCTGAAAGTACTCATATGCTCAATGAATAACAGATGATGCCAAACAAAACAAAATGTAAACTATCAAGTAGAAAATATCTCTCACATGGGAAACAACAAATTGCATACACCACCAAAAATAATAAAGGGAAGAGACTTTGCCAAAAAGAACACTACATAACTTGGGAGGGCTCATTGTAGTACTAGCCGATGCGATTGAAGAAACATGTTTTAAAGTACAGTGGACATTGAGGTCAGGTCCATGTTAGCCCAAGAAAAACATAATTATGACATGTAAATCAATGAAGATCTGGCATATAATCCAATAAAAAGCCATCCTAACTTATAACATCATTGTTCTAAACAAGTAACAGCAGGCAAATGAAGAATAACTGGGCAAAAACTAATTGCCAACAAACAGGGTCAACAGGATGACAGAGCTAGTGTTATTGGCTACCAAATATTCAGCTAATAGGTGCAGTTTAATTGATCTACCAAAAAAAGCACACCATTATATAACATTGCATGATTGCATACCATTCATATAGCTTCCTCCACACTTCTTGGGGCACCAAAGTGTAGTCCTCCCCTTCTCTCAAGGTTCTTTGAAGCTCTGGCTCTTCACTGCCACTGCTTGTTTCCTCCAAAACAAGCTTCGAGTTATCAATATTTCCAGGTCTACTTGTTGCTTGAGGAAGCATGTCAGTGTTATTCTCCCCACGATTGATTAAGCCCACATAATGTAGCCAGTTGCTCCACCAGCTGCGATATTTACACACGGCGCAATTGAATAACCACATCATGGGATTAAAATGTGCGAAACAATCATTTCAAATGAAAAGCAGATGGCATAAAATATTTCAACTTCAAACAGGAAGTGCCAACTCCCAAGTGCAATGCGCATAGGATATTTACAAGCATAAGTGCAACGCAGATATTGTATTACAGGCAAAAAAATCAAGAACGGCCTGTGGATTGGATTGTTTTGCACAATACAGATGTGCACATTGTGATATACGTTAGCTTGCAAGATTTGTAGCAGGACTAGTAGCAAATTCCTCCACCATTCAGTTGAATGACATGGACTGTAAAATTCAGACAGTAATATTGAAACACATAGTTCTCAACTTCTCATCATAGCTCACTTACTTGTTCTACATTGATAAGCGAATCAAACATGTAAACAACTGTACAAGACCAACCTAGTACCTGAGTGCACGTTAAAAAAACAGTGTGCATATTTTGTGATCACAGAAGTATCTGGGTCAGTAGCTGGGAATTTCAAAACTGTGACTGAAGGCATCTGTCATATTCATTAATCACTACATGCATTCCCATTAGGGGGCATTACAATACTGGCAATCAATAGTACAAGTCGGCATAGAATGGTGGGAATTAGAACTACAAGTTTAGTTGACAGGAATGGGAACAAGGGGGCACATGGGAATAGAAATTAAAGCTTTAATTTCCTGCAGTTTATTCCAGGTTTTTCCATGAATTTACTCCTAGGTTGAAGTGTGCATATGTTAGCAGATTGTGTGGCTGTCAATAGTTAGTTCTGCAAATCGATTTCCTGTAACATTCCTCAACCATATACCAGATCAGATCGTTTGCAACCAAACATCACAATATATGACCAATATGCAGAAGTCCATCAAGAAATGAACAGCCCACTTAGATTCACCTCAACCATAATCACAGGGTCAGACATAATGGCAACTCAATTAACAGGTGAATGGATGACTTACATTCTCCAATATAGTAATTACAATCCCACACCTGTCGCCTATTACAATGCATCATCAGACACCAATACACACAAAAGGAGGAAATGGCCAAAAGTTAATACTACCCTCTATCATAATAACAAGACATCATATAGCGCCAGTGCACCACTACAACCGCCGTGGCGAATCAGATCACCCAGGATCGGACCCAGTCCCCTCCTAAATCTGCAGTTCGCAACACTCAAAGAAAAGCTGCCTCAAAACACCACCTACAAAACCTGCAAAACCCCCGATTCCACAAATGCTACAAAGCAAATCAACGAGTGCATCAGTATTAGATCAATACTATTACTGCCCCTACGACCACCAGCCCCAAGCACTAAAAGATTCGATCGCGAGTCCGCATCACGCACCAAATGCTGCGCGTCCGATCCCCCAGCCCCAATTCAAGCCCTAACTTACTCCCCCAGGTGAGATCCGCACCGCCTCCATGCCTAACGTCCGGAAACACGAACCGATTCCACGCGCAAGCAGAAATGGTCAGAGAAAATCACAGGAATAAGTACGAAGGGGACCGCACCGACCTCTGGGAGACGAGGTAGCGGAGATCGCCGTCCTTGACATTCTCCTCGGCCTCCCGCGTCAGGGCGGCGACGGCCGCCCGCTCCTCCTCCGCCGTGCACGGCAGGCAGCTCGCCGCCGGGAGGAACCCCTCTGCGCTCGGTATCGTCATCCCGCCCCCGCGGCGGCAACCACCGATCCAATCCCGCGCCCAATCGACGTCGAAGCGACGAGCCGAGTCGCGCCGAATCGAATCAAAACCTAGGGTTTGGTTTGGCGTTTTATTTGGAGGCGAGGGAAAGGAGACAGAAATAAAAAATGGAGAAGAAATAATTTGGAATTGTAGTTTACGGGTTGTAATAATAGGCGACGAGCTGGACGAGGAAAGCCCCGTCCTTGCGCGTGCGGGTAGGCCAGTACGGGCAGGTGGGGACACGGATACTCGTGGCTCACCTGTCGGTGATACGTGGGTCGGATGTTGCGTGCCGGTGGGTTCCCTGCACGATGTTCTGGACGCCACGCGGAGAGGCGGAGGCGTGCGCGGCTGCTGCTGTCCGTACCGGCGGAGTTTGAGGCGGCAAAGGTAAGGGTCGATGACGGGTGGGGCCCAAATGTCAGGTGCTTTGTGGCGTGCCTTGGAGGTTAGAATACCGTGCTGGTGGGCCTGGTGCGTAGGACAGCGACGAGATTTTCGCTGCAGCGTGAGTGACTGACATGTGGATCCAGATCGTTAGCGTGTGTCCTTGTTGTGTGGCTGTCAGAGAAGGTAGCCATTCCAGATTACTTCGTACATCTGGCACTGTTACCGCTTTTTTCAATTTTGGTTCCCAAATATCCATTTTGCAAATCTAGTCTTTATACAGGTCCTCTAACTCGACAGTACAACGTGTTGATCGATCGTGACAGCGATTAATTAGCGTTAATCATATTTAATTAATGTTAATCGGGGTAATATGATGATTAATTAGTGTTAATCATGCTTAAATTAAATACTTAACTATCTTGCGATGTGTGGTAGCTCAGCAGCACGTCTTGCGAAAGTTGCTCGATAGGTCGAAGACTGTCGAGTTATGGTTGCTTGGTAGGATCTGTCGAGCTACTATATTGCGATAGGCGACACGTGCCGTTTACTGCGGCTGTCGAGCTTAGAGAGAGGCTAAATTTACACACACAAAAAAGATGCTCAAGGGCCAAATATGCGAAGGATTTGCTGTTATAGGTGTTCGTGTCATGTGGGTAGAGGCGAAGTACAGAAAAGTACATATATGAGATACAGGTGATTCATCTGAGGTCAAAGCCATTTTGTCTAAAATCTAAAGAGAACATGCCCTCAAATTGAACAATGTGGCAATGCGCATGATTTTCCTTTTCATTTCTGTTTTCTTTCTATTGGAAAAACCAAGTTTTTCTCTCGACAGGGCTTACAGGTGAGACCTACCGGTCAATATGTTATTATTTTGCACAAAGGACTGACAGGTGGGTCCACATGTCTGTGACACAACAATTAAAAATCAGTTTAAACAAAAATATAATTAATTAACCTACTCGGGCCCACATAGACTGACTCGATAGACTTAAACGATATTAATTAAGTTAATATAATTTTAACTATCGTCATTAGCGCTAATCTACTCCCTGATGATGAGGGCCCACTGGTTAGCGATAGAAAATAGGGGGATGGCCTTGCCAACCATGGCCGAGCTCAAAAGCGAGCTCATTAACGGCGAGGAAGGATGGTGGAGCTCAGGCAAGCTTGAGAATGGAGAAAGGAGATCACAGCGAAGCTCTAGGAAGTGACGACGGCTGGAGAGGTGGACGGAGTCAATAGTGCAGCAAAGGAAAATAGCAAGGGTCCTCAGCCATGCAACTGCATCGGTGAAGGAGGGCGAAGGAGTTAAGATTGAGAGGGAGAAAGGGCTTTTTGGGTGGTCACGATGCAATGGGAGGTGGCTTAGGGACCAATGGTCGCTAGAGACGAGCCGGCGACAAGCAAGTGTAGCACGCGCTATGGATGACCACACGAAGGTGGCAAAAACTACTAGCTTGAGTCAAATTGAGGGGTGTGCTAGCTCTAATACCTCACCCTGATCTTAACGGAGAGGTCAGCGATGATGGAGAAGGCTTGCGGTGGTCGAACGATGGTGAACAAGGGCGACGACGGCGAGATCACAATGGTAGCCAAGTATGGTGGGAGAGAGCTTCAATCAAGCATGTGATGAGGTTCAGGGGATCATAGAGATGCTCTAAATGACCAAGCTCACAGTCAAGCTTACTGGAGAAGGGAGAACCACAATGGTGGTTGTGGCGGTAATGAGCTTCACGACGGCAGCTCACTACAGCGAGAACAGGCTTAAAAGAAGCACACCAAGAGGTTTAGCAGGATGTGGAGATGGTGAAAAGGACCATGACATGGTCTAAGGCTCATCGGAGTGGAGGGATTTCAATGGTGATGGCGGTGGCTGAAGATGAAGACGATGGTGTGGGCTCAGCGTTGCACTACAAGAGGAGTGAAATAAAGTGAGGGGTTTTGAAGGAGAGATCGACTAGTGCAAGATGATGCGGATGTCAAGGCTAGAGCTCACCGAAATCAGTGCAAGCCACGATAGAGCACGGCGGTGAGCACACACCAGAGCCAAAGATGACGATGACGTCCCAGGCTATTCAGTGAATGAAAGTGAGGAGAAAGGGTAAAATGGAGACTGTGTGGAGTGTTGAGCAAGGTTTTGTAATCGGGGAGGGCTTTTTCATGGCGAGATGAAGATGCTCTTCTCCTCAAAAACTCATGGCTGGGCTTGGTTCTCGTGAAAAGTTAGGTAGCAATGGCTTGCGATGGACACCGAGCTCGACTTGGAGGAGGGGGCAGCACAAGTTTCATGTGGACACCATCGCAGTTGTCAAGGGGTGTCGGATTTGGCAGCGGTACTGTAGATCTACAATAAACTCCATGCCCTCTCCAATGGTAGCCGCATGACATGGGAGACAACGGATGACATGCGGGCCTCGCTAGCAGCAAGCTAGGGAGAAGAAAAGAGAGAAGAAGGCTTCACGGGTTGGCGCCTTCATGTGGGGAAAACGGAAGGGGGAGGAAGTTAGGCTGAGGACAGCGCACAAGCCAGATTGGGCTAGAATTAGAGATGACCTAGGTCACCAAGGGAGGGTTCGGCCCACAAATAGGAATCGAATTTAAAATTTTTTTTGATTTAATTTAATGCAGAAATCAAGTTTGAACTTTTAAAATTAGCAAACCAACTCCAAAAATTATGAAATTTTTTGGGAAGGCTCCTTAGATTATTTTGAACTCAAATAAATTATACACATTTCCACTTCAGGTTTTAGTTATTTTTAGAAAATCATTTTCAGCAGTTGAAAATAAGAAAAACCATTTTCTTTAATGCATAAATTTTTTATTTGCATGAAAAAGTAAAAAATGATGGTTTTTAAAATAGTTATATAGATTTTGAAATTTTGGGACATTACATCCTATAAAACACTTGTCCCATAATAGCTTGAATTTTTTTATTAAGTAATTATTTTTTAATAATATTTTTTAAAATAACCTCTCCTTAATTTTATTTCCAATTCTAGCTCTTTTGACCATGCCAGGGCGTGTAGCATGGCCAAAGCCGCCATGCTAGCCCACCCGAGCCAACGTGAAGGATTGGCATGGTGTTCGTTGGCCTCTGCCACACCATGGCTCTTGCATGTGCTGCGCCTCTTATCATGGCATGGCAGAGGTTGATACAAAGCTAGGCCTGACCTGACCAAGACCTTCTACTTCCTCACAACTTAGCTCCTCTTTTCTCTCCTTCTGGCTACCTCTCTCCACCCCCATTCCTAAACCTCCAAAGACACCAAAATCCCCTATTTTGAAGCCCATAAACTCACAAGGATCATCCTCCAAGGTAGTCGGACCTCTTTGCTCTTCATTTTACAGATAATTTCAGTTGAATTTGGTGATGTTAGGGTTTTGCTGAGTGGTACATTAGAGTCAAATCAGCTGTAATTGTTGTACTTTGGAGTGAATCAAATAGCATTAGTAAGTAATCTAAATTAAGTGTTTGCATTTCTTCTATTACTGATGTAAGTATGCCAATTTCAAGATGGATTTGGATGTGGTGAGTAGGATTTTCTTGGAGGAACCAAAATTGGATATGTGGATTTAGTTGTGAAGTATATGTGGTTAGTGAATGGTAATGTCGACATTTAGGAACATTTATTCGCTCACATACAAATAATCTTACCAATTATCAGCAAGGGTTTTACAGACACCTCGAACTTATCAAACTCTCCAGTTTGTGAACTGTAGGTATGGCAGGCCACATCTGCTATTACCATTATAACATACTTCTTCCATCCAAATTTATATGACGTATTTTCTTTTAGCACATAGATCAAGAAGACAGTAAAAATAACTAGATTAGTTATAATTATTATCTTTAAGCACTATATTCAATGTATGTATGTAGAGAATAGGAAGTAAAACAGTATATTTGTTAGGGGTATAAAGGAAACATCACATTAATTTTATATTAAAATATAAAATATATCTTATATTTATAGATAAAATTATTTAGAAAATACGTCTTAGGAAGTATCACTCAGGCCCTAATTTCCAACAGCCCGTCTCTCCAGATTAGAACTGCCGACAGATGGGTCGACGCTGAATTCCTAGACATTCGTCGACAATTAAATTGTCGTTGATACCGGCCCTTTCTTGCAGGTGTCTGTCGAAAAAAGTGTACCACGGTGAATATTGTAAACATTAAACAATGTTTCTCCTACTAGAATTCCATTGCCCAAAACATTTCCACAACTACGTGCATGCTAATGTACCACCACGACATCTTGTTTCTCAATACATTTTCCCTTACGGACGACTATTAACATCTATCATGGGACATATCTCCACTCTAGTGTTTGAAACCCATCATTTGTAGTGTTTGTGTTGCCGCTGGAAGATTCCTAACAGTAGCAGCACATCCTTATGAAAGGTGCTCCATGGCAGCGAATGCGATATGTTTGATTTTTTTTAGTAAATCGGTAAAGTTAATGATAGATAGACTTGAACAAAAATCGATCTTGGGCGAAACATCAATACGAGGCAATAACGAACAAGAATGAATCTTGAAACAGGGGATAGATGTAACTCACATATTGTCAACACATCGATGCGAAGATATTGATCAAAGTCGAATTATAGAGATAAGATTCTTCTAGCTACGGCTTACTCGTAAGGTACAAAAAAATTAGATGAAAAATAGTAAAGGTTGGTGTATGTGTGTTTTTCTATGAACCGATACAGGGTATTTATAGTTTAAAATAGCCGACTTAATTTTGGATTACACTTCAAGTCATCCTCTTTGTATCGGTTCAACCTTTTCTTCGATAGAGTCCCTGTCCGCCTCTGAATTTTCTTGTTTCCAATTTCCTGGTGACAAATTGTTTTTTTTTTGCATCCATCTTTCCGTAGCCAGCATTTTCTGGAGTCGTCTAGCGTGGCCGGTGTTTAATTTCGATTTTTGGCAATCCTGATCCTTACTTATAACTACATCAAATACCAAAAACACTTTTGCCAACTATTTTACCGCGAAAATATAGCAACAACAGTTTGCTAGTATGTCTGATGGTTGAAGCCTTCTTGGCAAAACGCTGAACACTTTGCTAGCTCTATGGGGAAGAGAATCAAAGCTGACGGACACTGGCAATGGATTACTGCTGCTTTAAACACTGTTTCCCCTCTAATTGTGTTCTCAAGGACTAGACATCTATCATCCTGAATTGTACTCTCTGAAGCGACGCCCTGGTTGTCCATCTTATTCTCAATGTTTGCTAGCATTTTTCTTGGTGGATGCTATTAGGAGAAAAATTGGGTGCTAAATATTGTGATTATCATTTAATTAGGGAGTGTTTAGATGAGGGGATTGCTCTAGGAAATTATACAAGGGATTTGAATCCAAACACCTCCTATCCAAAACAGGCCCTAAGCATGGAGGCTGAGTATATCATAGAAGCTTGGTAGCAATTGTAAAAGAATTTTTTAAAATAATTAATTTTATTTGGAATTAAAATATATACTTGCGAATTGTTTTTTTCCACTTTTGACCTCATGTCGCCGCACGGTTGGGAGACTTGGGCTAGTTGCCCAACCATTGGGCGACTTTACCTCTAGTTGCCTAACGGTTGGACGATTTTAAATAATAATGTAATTATTATATTATTATATTTATCCAATAGAAGAGGTGGAGTTATGATTCGTGGGATGGGGTTGGTGGATTTCTATTGGCTGAGATTGGGTTGGAAAGGATTGACGGGTCCAACAGTCAGGGACATAATTAACAAGAACCGTCTGTGAAATACAATTATGAAATCTGATGATACATGGTTCAGAAAAAATTAATAAGGTAGACTTGGTATGCCAAGTGATGTGCCACATCACATCCAGTTAAAAGGAGAGATGATGTATGATTCAGCAAAAATAATATAAGGTGGGCTTGGTCTGCCACGTCATGGTCACGCGTCGTCGTTGTCATAAGTTACAAGTCACGTGATTTTCTACGTGAAAATATATGAATACACGCGCGCATGTGTTTATCTCTCCACATGCCATCCATATCCGTGTATCACATGATTCAAAGAGTAGCAAGAACTCTATCTTATAAATTGGACTCCTCTATTTTACCTTAGTAATAGAATATTAAACCATATATATTTTAGAAGTATAGAGAATGAACTCACTTAGGGCCTATTTGGATAGACTAGGACTAGTTGTTAGCTGACTAGTAGTTAGTTGGCTAAAGATTAGCCCCAGGGCCGGTCCTAGGATTTTAGGGGCCCGGGGCGAAACTAGAAATAGAGGCCCTAGCATAAATATCTAAATATAAATCTACATACATACACGCGCGTGCGCGCATACACACACAGATATATATATGTGTGTGTATATAATTTTACCAACAAACACTTAAAATGCGTTATGTATTAAAAAAATTCATATCAAAGAGTTTATAGATATTACCTTAAAATTTTCTTTTAACATTTCTAGATGCGAAGTCATTGATGATGGTATTGATATCAATTTCATCCAATAATTTCTTCTCAATACATAAAGTTGCCAAACCGTTTAACCTCTCTGGAGACATTGTTGACCTTAAATAATTCTTCAACAATTTCAACTTTGAAAAGCTTCTCTCAGCTGATGCCACAGTCGCAGGCATAGTAAATAAAATCCGATAAGCAATAGAAATATTAGGATAACAATCCGCTTCTCTGACAATCTCAAAGATCTCCATAGCAAACATTGGTTTATCTGATAAAGTCAAATACATAACACTTAACTCAGAAATTAGATCATTTAACTCAACATCAGACGAACCATCTAGAGAGAAAGTTTCTGCAAATTTTATACAACATTCTTTTAATTCAGTTCGATCCAATGACTTTAATGTTGTTGAACTCATTAAAAATTCAAATATACTTCCAAATGTTTGGAGTTCTTGAAATCTACTTTTCAATCAATTGATTGCCATATCAACCATAACAAAAATAATAATTCGTATGTGGACCAACTACAGTGGCTAAAAGGTCCAAGATAAATCTTCAAAGCATGTATATACTTTACATAGTATATGGGGGGCCCTTGGATTTTGGGGGCCCGGGGCGGCCGCCCCTCTCGCCCCCCTCCAGGGCCGGCCCTGATTAGCCCAGTCCTGTTTGGATCCAAGGACTAATAAGTGCTACTATCTCAGTACAAAGTCTGTTATACCCCTATGCATGGCGGTCTGGGAGGGTTGGCGTGGGTATCAACGTCTTTTTTCCATCCTGCTGGTCCTTTAGCCCTCATTAGCTGGGTTTGGCCAACTAGTAGGCTAACAACTAGTTGGGGCTTTGGCTAAACTTTAGCCCACTCATTAGCCCTCCTGTCTGGATCCACAAAGACTAAAAATTAGCAACTAGTTGTTAGCTCATGGGATCCAAATAGGCCCTTACACAGGCGGGCGTGGATGCTACAGCTTATACCTCTAGCTAGCGAAACGTCTGCACACAGGCGTGCACGAATGTATATGTATGCATTCATGTCACGCGTGTTCAGATTGTAGAGAGCAGTATGAATTGTGCATGAACTAGCACGACATCATCATCAGCCATATGCAAACTAGATAGACGAGTAGGATTTGTTGTAACGACAAACGTGCCCTCGAAAGAAGCTGAATGGGCTGTTTGGTTGCTAGTTACACTTTGCCAACAAAAATTGCCACACTTGCCTAAGTTGAGGTGCTCAAATTCTTTGCCACACCTTAGCAAGCCTAAGAGAATCTTGCCACACTTTTTTAAGTCATTGACGCGTGGGACCTAGTTTGCTGGAAGGGAATCTTGCCACATCTGTGGCTGCAACCAAACAGCTCCCAAAGTTGGTCAAACTTGCCTAACCTTAGGCGTGGTAAACTGTGGCTGATAACCAAACACCCCCTAAATCAATGCATGCTGCATGGCGTATAGATTACTGAGGGCGCCATATATGGAGCTCCTTGTACGATTAATTACATGCACACGTATTTGTATTATTTCCTAAAAAATTAACATTTACTCTTCACAATTATTTTCATCGGATTAATACAATAATGTAATAATTACATTCTTATTTAAAAACCGTTGGGCGACATGGCCTAGTCGTCGAACTGTTGGACGACACATGTCGCCCAACGGTTTAGCGATTAGCCCAAGTCATCTAACCGTACGGCAACGTGAGATGAAAAGTACAAAAAAAACAATTCACAGATATATTTTTGTAAGTCCAAATAAAGATGATTATTTTAAAAAGAATTCCCCTGAAACCATATAGGAATGGCATCCTCTCCTTCGTTGTCAGACATTACTTATGAGCGTTCTGATTGGGGATCAATGCATTTGATCTAATGTGGGAAAGTAATCGACATAGCTTACAACTCCCTTGCCGTTCAATCGGAATCAATGCTCAGGGTCTACAATCTTCCAGCGGTAGCCCAATCTTCCCCGCCCGCCTCTAATTTCATGATCCAAATCTTGATCAACAGATGTGAGCTAGGCAGAACCGTTTCGTTCCTCGAGCAACCCCAACCGGTTCTTTATCCTGCTTTTCATTGTATATTTACCTAATATGACTCAAGAAATGGACTCCAGCCGGTTCTTTATCCTCCTCTTCATTTTTATCGAGTCGCTATTTTCTCCCGGCCGCTAGCTAGATTTGGCGAGCGCCTCCTCACTCGCTTCTCAAATAGTTAGGCCATTGGAATGCTAACTCAAATAGAGAGCTGAAAATAGTAGCTAGCCTCTTCATTCTAGGAAATAGAGAGGAAGAAATGACTAATGGGATGGAGTTGCTACCCACAAAAGAAATGCTTAATTGTAAGGGAAAAAACAGGGGAAGATGAGCTGCTGTGCCTGTATGTGATCAAGCAAAATGGGAAGCAAACATGGATCAGCAATCAGCAGCCATGGTGGATCCTATCTCACTGTTGGTAAGTGTGTCACGGACATGTACCCTCATTCTTTTGGGCTACCTCATGTTCTTTTGTTTTACGGTTGATAGATTTTAGCTACGATTAATAGTTTTTATTTTTTATTTTTTGAAACACTAGCAGGCGTTGAAGACGACGACACTAACAGCGTACACAATTTTAGACTCAAAAAACTGTTTGGAGAATCTACTTCAAAAAATTATTTCAATTTTAGAGAAATAAAAAAACCAAAAGAATAGAACCAGCTTTTGACTTTAATCCCTCCCAATTCCTTCCCCTTGTACGTATGTCCTGGTCGTTGTCTAGTTCCACCTCAAATCCTCTCAAGCCTCCTCTAATCCCTTCCTATTCCTTGTAATTACCTATGTGATTTGTACTCACCAGTGAAGGATCGGAAGAGGGTCCAACACTCCCATATTAACTTTTGACTTTAGTAGATAAATAGTAACAGGATCTATTCATATTAACCTTAGTTTATGATAGCAATAGCTTGTAGAGAAGTTTATTGAGAGATACTCGCATACGGTTTTGTTCGATATAAATGAAGTTGATGCAGTGTGTACTATAATCAATTAGTAAATCTTGTCTTAAAAAGACATTCTATTTAAAAATTAGGTATTATAAAAATTCTATTTGCTATAGGAAAACGGTTTTTAAAAGCCGATACAAATGTGCCTCTTTTATTCGTTTGCCGGAGAATGGAAAGGAGCAAATCTACTGTTGAGGTCTAGTGTGTTTTGTTTATTATCGTTTGTTTTTTAGAAATATTTTTATCGGGTGTTCCACCGTTGAGGTGTGTTGCGCGTGCGTGTTTAGACCGTGCACGCCGGCTTTGTGGGCCACTCGGGGTATCCGTCTATTGGGCCTGTTTGGTAACGGCTGCGGCTTATGGCTTTTGGCTGAAATTTTTGAATTTTGGTTATTTACGGTACAGATTACAGAGAAATAGATACTCATTTGCGATTTTGGCTGATACAGATGTTGGGCTTTTGATGTGTAGATCGTTTAACTTGTAGACTCTGTCTTGAGAAAATACTCCGTTTGAAAGTTAGGTACTGTAGCAAAAGCCAAAAGCCACTAGCTTCGGAGGAAAAGAACAGCCCCAATATTACCACGTCACACGCTTGACAAGTCATTATCACTTTATCAGTGACATTTCTCCAATATCATTTGTTTTCTCCAATTTCATTGTTGGGATTGCTAATTGGTACACGAACGATAGTACTCGATTTCTGTGGCCGCCCGATGCAGTTTAGATTCATGACGTTATTTGCACCATAAGATTTTTGCTATTTATTCTATTTTTCTGTTACACATGTACTTACATGATTTCCATACTAAATTTATTTACCTAAATTTTTGTAAAAATTTAATCGAATTTCTGTAGATTATTTGCGTAGAGCATTTTTGATCCGCAAGCGAGACGATGTTTAGGGTGAAATTTGCTTAAATTGCAATGGCCGACATAAGTTTGGTCGCTTTTCGCCCTTGCCCACAATCAACCCAAGAAACCCACCGCCGTATGGGCGAGAAAATTGTAATTATAGGACAGCAAACAATGCGCTTCGTAATTATAGGACTCCAAACATCGACTTCGTTAAAATGACCCTTGAAACGTTGACTTCTTGTTTTTCATGACATTTGGTGTATTAAGTCTCTTTTCTCATCTAAATACATGTATTTGTTACCCAAAGTGACCCTTTTGCCCTTGTGAGATTAAAAGGACGTCATTTGCGTACAACGAGGCCGCCGCGCTGCTCGCGTACAACGAGGCGGCGGCTAGCCAACCCAGGCCGCGGCCAGCCATGCCCAGGCCGCGGCCAGGCAGCCAGCCCAGGCCGCGAGCGGCCAACAGCCAGCCCACGTCCTTTTAATCTCACAAGGGCAAAAGGGTCACTTTGGGTAACAAATACATGTATTTAAATGAGAAAAGAGATTTAATACACCAAATGTCATGAAAAACAAGAAGCCAACGTTTCAAGGGTCATTTTAACGAAGTTGATGTTTGGAGTCCTATAATTGCGAAGCGCATTGTTTGCTGTCCTATAATTGCAATTTTCTCCGCATGGGCTGGTCGGCCCTCCCCGGCGACCTCCTCCGCCTCGTCGCCGGCCGCCTCCACGACCCGCTCGACTTCCTCCGCCTCCGCGCCGTCTGCCGCTCCTGGCGCTCCGCCGCCGTGCCCCCTCCCCCGTTCCTCCCCTGGCTCCTCGCCCGCCCCGCCCGCCCCACCACCCGCCCCTCCCTCTCCTTCTTCTCCCTCTCCTCCGGCGCCGTCCGCACCGTCCGCACCCCCTCCGCCGACTACCGCCTCCTCGGCCACACCCACTCCCACCTCCTCTTCTCCGACCACCACCACTGGCCCAATCCCCTCCTACTCCTCAACCCCCTCACAGGCGCCCAGCTCCCTCTCCCCCCTTCCCCCTTCCCCCCCTCCAGCCCCATCACCCAGGGATACTACATCTCCGGCCCCGACTCGCCTGTGGTGCTCTACAACGCCAAGAAGCTCTGCTTCCACCACCTGGGGGATGAATCAAGAAACCCGGGGGACGGGTGGACGGAGGTGCCGGTGGCGGATCTCGTCGCCGAGAATATGTACCATGGCGGGAAGGTGTTTGTGAGCAATGACCGTGCCCACATCACGATCTTTGACGCGGCCACGCTGGCCGAGGTCGGGGCCGTGCCGCCGCCACTGCCGCCGCAGGCGACTCTGCCGAGGGCTGCCTTCAAGTGCTCCGCCTTCGTCCCGTCCGGGGATGAGCTGTTGTGCGTGATTCGGTACTTCAGGAGAGATGGGAGTGGGGAGTTACTGGAGGATTGCGGCGGGCTGGAGGTCCACCGCCTGGTGATTGCGGGGGAGGACCAGAAGGCGTCGCCGCGATGGGCTCGGACGAGAAGCATTGGTGATAGGATTCTATTTGTTGGGCTCTACCAGGGATTCTCGTTCAGTGCTGCGGATTTTGCGGGGTTCAAGGGAAATTGCATCTATTTCTTCAAGCTTGATAGGGCCAGTAGGTCTTGCATCTATAGATTTAGCTTGGAGGATGGTCGCACTGAAGAGCTGCCTGGCCCGTGCATGCATGCTTGCACTTGGTTCGTGCCAAGCTTGTCGTAGCCCTTGTCGTCCTTTAACAGGGTAAGCTTTTTGTAGCTTGGTTCATGCCAATCAACACTTGCAGTTTTTTCCTGTTATTGGCTTGAGTGAGCATGCAGATCAAATGCATTGTTGTGAAATAATTATTCATGAATGCTGTTGTAACACATGCAGTTGTCTGATGAAACACATATTGTTGGAAACAAATTTGGATTGATATTTGTATATGTGGATCAGAAGTTAGAATAGCTTGCTGATTGGTTGTGTGTGTTTGAAATCTAGATCACGGCAATTACTCTGGAAACTTGCTTCCTCACTGTCTACCTTCTACCTTGAAATCTTCCAACGCAAAGAACATATGCCTTCCACCAACCATGTCTAAATTAAAGACTAATTGCTACTGTATAAACTAGACATTCCTCTAGTTTATTCACTTACATGGCATGGAAAAAGCTTTAAACTTTAAGCAAGAAAAAACTACTCTGTGGACGTACTGTGTCCCATTACAGTGATAAACTGATAATTATCTCCATTCTCGTCTTTATTGTATGGATACTACTAGTAGTTCAAGATAACCAGTAATTCTCTCCAAACTGTGAATTCTTTATTGTCAAGTGTCAACCTTATACAACGTTGAAGTAAATTAGCAAGTTATTTTCCAGATGAGCTACTAAAATGCAAAATCCTACAATCAGAGAAATACAGGTCGCAGGAACCTAACTTGTCACAGTGTGTTAGTTCTCAGTATAAATGCAGACATGAATGAGTGTTAGTTCTCAGTACAAATGCAGACATGAATGTGGTATGTGTAATTACTTCTGGTTACCTGTGGTAATATTACCAGCTCTTCAGTTTTTTTAATAGATGCTCTTAGTGCTGACATATCAAAATGAAAAATTATGATTGATTAGCCATTGGCTCTTTAGTGAATCTTACTGGTCAAACATCCCATTTCTATCATGTTAAATAGTACAAGTTTTGATATGTCCTTGGTGGACTTTGCAACATCTCTAAAAATGTTTTAGTTGATTTCTTGTATGGTCCGTGCTGCTATGCGGCACACAAGAATATATGTCACAAGTCACAACTAGTCTGGAACTTGCTATTGTAGGCAACTAGACATCCTCTAGGTCCAATACTTTTAAGTTTTGAAAAACAAGGTGAAATAATATGCTCACTATTCAGTACTAATATGGTCTTACATTAAATATCTTGTATATTCAATTATGAGATTTGTGCTGCGCTACAATGAACATTTGTCTCCATCGGTCCATCCTTGTCGCTATAGTTCGGATGCTACAGAGTTCAAATTAACAAGTAGTTCTCTTTAAACCTTGAATTCTGTTTATGAAAACATTGTATACACCCAATATTGCAGGTAAAGTAAGGAACCTATGTCAAGAGTTACCTGGTTGTGAATGCATGCTTGCACTTGGTTCCGACCAAGCTTAAGTGCCATAGCCCTTGTCCAGGATCAACTAAAGTGAGTTTTCGTGTGTTGTATGTTCACTTGCACTGCGTTCCTTGTGAAACCATTGTTCATGGATACTATGGCAACTTTGGTAATCATAATAAGTAGTCAGGATTAGCTAATTAGACCCTATTGGAGAAAAATGTGGACTGGTGTTGATATGACATCTTATGAATTGGCTGCCTCTTTTTGAAATAACGACTGCAACAGTAACTGACATAGTGAAGAATGAACCAAAATTTTGCGCATCAAGTATGCATAAATGTACTTCTTTGGTATCTTAGAAATTTTGATGATGCGTTGAATAGTTCCTTTATAGAAACAAGATAAAGGTCGATGTACTAATCAGTAAGTACTAATCTGATGTTACTCAAGTTATTTTGTCTACACGCGATAAGATCTCTGTTGTTATACAGTGACTCAATGAGCATTTGTCTCAATTGTCTTATCTATGGATGGATGTGGCACGGAATTTAAGATAATTATTGATTCTGACATTCTGGTGTCTTCAATGCATAGCATGCTGTTTTACAATAATTTACAAAAGTGAAATCAGTAACCAGCTAAATAGGGGAAATTGTCCTATAACATTATGGAAATATAAACATTATTCTGATATCTGAATTCGATTTCAGTTTCCAAGTAACCTTTATTTAAGGTTAAATCTTTGATCTTTGCTGTTTATCATGACCAATAGCATTTTGAGCGAATGAGAAGGGTACGATTTGATGATACAGTCTGAATATTTGTGCTGACAAGTAAACTAATTTGTTTCCTTATAACTCGGATATAATTGGTCTGCATGTTAGTACACGACTTGAGGGAATTGGGGGTTGACTGATGTAAGTTCAGTGATGTGAGAAACAGCACACACGGCCAGTTAAGGCCTGTAAAGCATGTCCTAGAACAGGCATAGATGTCAAGGATTGCCTATATCGATTACGTTGTGGTTCAGACTGACACACTGCTCACTGTAATGGTAGTGCCAAGCTGTTACACTAGCAGCCACATCAGATGAGGAGTTGGTAGGAGCTGACTTAGTCTCCGTTCTTTTGGCTGCGGTTGATAGTTTTTAGTTACAGCTAACGTCTTTTAACTGTACTTTTTGAGATAGTGGAGACGGACGACACCTATTGTTTTGGGCTTGGGAAGTCGTTTAGAGAACTATATTAGATAAATCGTTCCGCTTATTTTGGCTTCTGGAGAATTCACAACCAAAAACTATAAAAAAAAGGCCTTAATACCACTCCATGGATAACCCGTAGGACCAAAATAGCCGCTGCTACAGTCTGGAAAGGGGCTTCTTCCTGGCATCGTTGTGTAGCATGCTTTGAGGAATTGGAGATTGTGGGGATGGATGCCTGAGAGCTTGTTCTCCTGTTCTTTCCGGTTTTTAGGGGTGACTTGGATTTTGTTATAGTACCTAACTTCTGAACGAAATATTTTTTTAAAACGGAGTTTACAAGTTAATTGTAGTACAGTAAAAGCCCATTATCTATACCGGCCAAGATCGCATACGGGTATCTCTTTCTGTAATCTCTGTCGTAAATAACTAAAATTCAAAAATTTCAACGAAAAGCCAAAATCCGCAGCCATAAAGAACAGGCGTAACAGCTAGAGCCAGTGGATAAGAGGGGAAAGAATGTTTCACTTTCGTTTCCCTTTTGTGTCATCTTATGATGGAATACCATGGCAGTTAACTCTTGCTTCCTGTGAAGTGTCCAGCTCTTCACAAATAAGAGTACGTTTCATGCACCAACAAATCGTGTTTAGGTGATTGTAGATTGTAGGAACGATACATGGCGCAACAGCAGAAATGATTGTTTACTAGCTTGCTGGTCTATTAAGCAGAGCAATGTGGGAACACGGAATACAAATAAAATGCACTCACCACGGAAATTCAAATTGTATAGTTGCTTGATTGAAATTGCACTTCCTGTATGGTGAAGGAGAATTCAGTTTTCCAACCTGACACACCTGCTTGCTGTGTAAACTCCATGGACTGTCGTCCCGGGTTAAGTGAGTGAAATGTGTGTAGTGTAAACCCTGAATAGCTACAAGTTTGTAAGATACTCGGGTGTGTACGCTCGTTTCAATGGCATATAATGGACAATGTGGACTGACCTTTTTGGCCCTTGTTAGTGTTTGCATTTTTAATACATTATGGTAGTATTCAAGACACATCTTATGCAACATCTGTCTTAGCTTAAGATATTACAAGACCTGTGTATGTTGGCATGTTATCTTCTCTTTTTCCTAGTCTAATGCTTCCTCAGATAAGCATTGCAGCCTTGTAGGGCATGACTAACAGAAGCTCCAGAAGAGTGGAATTTTGCTGAAAATCGGTGCCAAGCTTTATATATCATGTTGTGGAATTTCACGCAACACTGGCATGTGTTTTTTTTGGTTTGGCTGCCTGTTTTGCTGGTTCGATAGTATCTGCAACTTCCACCAGATTCTTGTGCCATTTTGTTACCTCTTAGGGCATATTTGTTGATTTTTACTGAAGACTTTTAACTTTAACTGATGAACAATAGTGACTGATATATAGTAGTACATTATGTAAGAAAGACAGTATAACGAAAGACACTATAACATTCGGACTGACATACGATTTACAGAATTATAATATAATAAAATACAAAATACGTTACAATATATGAAAGCGTAAAGTAGTAACTGATAGAAGCGGCTTATAGAATCTTAGACGTTTGTATTGGTTTCGGCTTCTAGAAGTATAAGACAGAAGCTAAAGTTAATATGAACGTGTCATTCTGTCTACTGCAATTAATCAGACCAGCCTTTGCCCTCCATGCTTGTTCATTACTTTTTTAGATGTGTAACCGTCTTCAAAGTTCAAATTGTTTTTGCTGCTGCACATAAAATGAATTCCAATCGCAAGGAACCGCCCCCACAGACCTCTCGAAAGGAAGCATATATAGCACATCATCTCAACTGAAGCAGCAGCAAGATGCCAAACGCTGACTGACTGACTCCCCGGAAGTGTTCCGAAGAAGCCAAATTTCCATCCTGTGTATACTATCTTTTTGATGCGAAACGACACCCCAGGGTTGCATTTTCCTGTTCTCAATGTTTTTTCATTGCTATTGTCTTTTCATGTTATGCCTTGGGAGCTTTGGTAGCTCATGTGTAAATGGAAACAGAAGGATTGCTGTTGAGCATATCAGGTTTCCAAAACCCCATAAACGAATCGGAATCGCGTAATCCTCTTTGATGTCACACACATGTTCACGCGCCATTCAATTGAAAATCAATGCTCTTACCAGTTACCACATAGGCGGGCATTAATCTTCATGTTTTAAGCCAGAGGCCGAAATGATTGTAATCGTAATTTCGTTTTTTTAAAAACTTTTTTAGCTTTTTTTTTTCTTTTACATTATTTATAGAGATACTAGTTAGAAACCAAAGAGTTGCAATGGGGTCATAAAAATAATGAGATAGAACTTAGTGCCTGCCCAACTTCACACATCAATTATGCGAGAGCAAGCGATATAGATAGAAGGGTGACTAGAACACGCGAGGAGATACGAAAAGTGGAGGAGGTGGACGGTTGTATCCTGAGAGAGAGAGAGGAGGAGAGAGACGAATGGTCCAAATCAAATCGGATAGCTGAGAAGAGAGGAGGGAGAATAGACCAACCACCAACTCAAACTTTTTATAATAGTAAAGATAACGGTATTTTTATTTTTTAATAAAGTGATTTAAAAAAATTTACTATCACTACGTAACAATTTCAACCAAAAATAATCACCACGCTACAATTTCAACAAAAAGTCATCGCAAAAAAGCCAGAACTATCGGGCCTCAAAAGCTCCTCCCGACCCACAAAAGGAACGCCACTTGTGAAAAATGAGCGAAAACAAGGGAAGACGAGCTGCGGCAAGTGATTAACCAAACTGGGATGAAAAAACCATGGACAGCAGGCTGCCACATCACAGGCCCTCTCACCTCTGCCTTTGCTATCATGTCACAATCACAGGTACACACACAAATCTTAATCTCTCTCAGGAGCAACAGTACTTACCACACATCCAGCGATCCACCATGGGAAATCTAGTAACTTAGCACAGTACGAATTAACAAGATGCGATGTCAAAACAAAAAAAAAAGTCATGTGAGCAGCAAACAGGAGGAAAAATAATTTGAGATCATGGGAAAGTTTCAAGATGGCTATCATATCATGCTTGTCCTAACAAATCAGACCAAGAAACAAGGCTCCCAAGTACATACATACATCATCGCATGCCGTTTTACGGATCAAATCGTCTCACTCACACACCCTAACATGAGCATCATCAACAGCATAAGAAGGAAAAAAATGGAGATTAAAGCCTCAATTTGTCCTAACAAAACTTTGTCGACACCAGTCGCCGAAATTATGCAGCCAGCTAGCTTCTTCCAGCGAATCACAGCGGGAAGAAGACGAAGAAACGATCGCAGATCACCCCACCCACCGCTGGGGAACAGGGGATGGGTGGGGGTGGGCGGGTTCTCGGCCGCCTGGTTCAGCGGTGCGCCGTGACGAGCGTCTCGATGAACCGCAGGCCGTCGAACCGCGGAGCAAACCTGTCGTCGCCGCCGGCGCTACCCTTCCCCCTCGACGCCGACCCCTGAGACGCCACAAGAAGAGGAGCAGTTAAACCACCCGTGGGAGGGAATCGATTCTCCCAAATCAAGAATTCAAGACCGAATTGCTGCTACCCATGCTCCTATTTTAGGGGAAAGGAGGAGAAAAGAATCGGTGGGCCGAACGCAACGCACCTGCTGCCGGAAGAGGAGCCCGTCGCACCTGCCGACGACGGCGGCGCGGGCGCGGTCGCAGGAGAGCAGCTCGGCGCCGGAGGCCACGGCGACGGCGGCCGCGGACGCGACGGCCGCGGCGATCCCCCACATCATGGCCGATCCCCTCCTCCTTATGCAGCTCCGGCTACGTCGGCGGCGGCTGGCCCCCCTCACCGCGTGGTACGGGACCAGGTGTGAACGCTCGCGAGCTGCCGAGAATAGCGTGGAGATGGTGGCGTCCGCGGTGCGAGGCTCGCGTATACAGGGGAGTTGCCGGATTTCGCGTGCGGGGCTTTAATCGGATTGGAATTTTTGAGCCCGCGCCCGCATGCCTCGTCAGTTGGTTCCATCCCATCCATACTGCTCGGTGATTAGGGTTTATTTTTTTGCTTTTAACGTCTTTTGTAACTATTATCTATTAGATTAATAAGCTGTGGTCTAAAAATAGATCCAATTTTGTTGTGGATAGTAGCATTTGTTTTTTTATTTTTTCATTTACCATTTGTGGTAGTTTTCATATTTTTGTTATTGTTTAACAGACATAGTGAATTTAAATTTAAAATTTATATAAGTAAGGCAAATTGAGAGGCACATCATCAACTTTTTTTTCCTATTTTTTCAATGACGATTTGGCGTCTCAAACGATCAGGGCACACCTATTGCATCGCATGTGTTATGGGAAAGACTGATGATTTGATAGCGTTCATTAGCTGAATTGGAATTAAGGTGTCTCGTCGGGGACCAATTTTGCAAAAAGAAAAAGCTCAACCTCTATCCCGCTGTAGGCAAGCATGCCTCATCAAACACCACCAAGAAAAGAGTCCAAGACCTACAACGATGATTCCATCCCATCCCAACTCCTCCCCAGTAGTGCCGTTCCATTCAGCATCTCATTCTCACCCATCCTCCATGTGTCCATATCTCCATGGTAACAACAACCGGGGCCATTTGCCCTCGGCTGAAGTTCCTCCGACTAGCTTCTTTGAAATGACTTTTTGAAACAGTTTATTAGAAAATCCTTTTTGTACAAATAATCGTATTAAGACCAAGAGCTATTAGTCGTAAGTCGTAACTATAAACCATCAGCTGCAGCTGAAAAAAACATGATTTATCTTTTTTTCAGCTAAGAAAAAAAAATCAAAGGGCAATACAATTTATACAAGCGGTGGGAATCATGCAAACATGCACATGAAACTGTACATGACATCACGGGGACACTAGAGAATCTACCTGCGTTCACATGAGATTTGGATAAATTTTGTGCCTAAATTACATCTTGGATTCTCGACTCCGAATCTTAGATTCCTGCAGGATTTTGCCTGTTGTCGACAATGTACGTGTATGTCAAGCCTTTTTGGAACATAACAAAATTGCTGTGAAAAAACAAAACCTAAAATTCTTCTGGAATTCACATTTTTCCACAACACTAGTGACCTGGCCCTGGGCGCCAACTGTTGCATAGCTTCATTGCCATCGAGCTCCTCGGTGTCACATTGGTTGTCAAGTTATCGTGCAACTAGTGGTGCCAACGGTCATATCACCAACCTCTGGTTTCAATGGCTATGGTGCCGGGAAAGGAATTCTATGGGACGGGGCATTCAACTCCTCCCCTAGGTCCCCTCTTCAGATTTGGCCACATGGCGCCATGCATCTCAAGACTACCTTGCCACTACCAAAAGCTAAACACCAAACCCCACCAAGAGCTCCCTTCCCCCTTGCCATGGCGAGAGCCATCCCTCCCCTTGTGGTTGTCACCTCCGCCCTCCTCGCGCTGGTCCACAGTGCTGCGACTGGAGGCATCGCCAGTGCTGACGCGATGGAGGTGCCGCTGAGCTGGGAGATGGGGGTGAGCGAGGAGGCGGATGTGTTCAGGTTCGCCGAAGATGGCGATGCAGTGGTGCCCTGCTCCATGTGGGGAGCCTCCTATTGCAACTGCTGCCCTGGCGCACAGGATAGCCCCTACTCTTGTGGATGCTTCGCCATCACGCGCTACCAAGATAAGAAACTATAACCAATTGGAAAAGACTAGGATCGACAAAGTCTAAACAATAAGCACAAGGCACCTAGTCCAAGATATAATCCTCTACTCCACAAAGGTCTTTAGGCCAAGAGAAACACAAGCTAAGAAACGAATCAACAACACTAGGTGTCCCACAATTGGATACTAGTGATTGAAGAAGAGAGCTCAACCTAGATAAGATAAAGAACTCTAGAAGACCTAAATGAGATAGGACACTCTAGAGAGAAACACAACTAAAGAGAACAACCTATCCAAACCTAGATCCTCAACTAAAACCCAAATGATATGCAATGATAAAAATGGGAATTGAGAATATGAAAAGAGTTCAAGTAAATGATACCACTTGTCCATGTGAACTTTTTGGACCACAATTGATATCACTTGTTGATGAAGCAAGAGCACAGTGTAATATCAAAGGTGATAGACATCACTAGAGGTCTATGTGAGGAAGATCCAAAACAACATCCAAGATATCTATGATCTTCTCACCACCTGAAAAGTCTATCCCAAAAAGACAAAAGTCATTGGTGCCTCAGTACCGAGGTTAGTGATAAACGATTTGGGACTAGTACTGGGACACATGGCGTGTAGGCATAGTGGTATAAGAATCATAAGGAGCATTAGTACAAAAAGCATGTAAATGCACACGAGCACTACCTAGACTTATCTTGGGCACTCTACTAGGTCCATTAATAAAAGACCTACACTCTCCCTGTCTAGAAGTCACTCAAGATCTACCCTTATCCTCATGGTATCGTAAGCCCATGTGCTATCGAGCACTAGTAAAGAAGTTATAGAAGCCATCAACAAATCTAGGCTTAAAATTGACACTAGGAACCTCAATAGCTCTAGGCCTAGCTCTAGGTGCACTTCGAATTGATGACACTCCTCTTATGCCCTTCAAGGCTCTCATACGCTATTTTTGCTCAAGCTTAGCCTTTCTAAAACAGAACTCAGCTATGTGGCCATCCTTTTTGCAAAAGGTACATTGGTATTTTGACCTTTTGAGTGGTCTTACTTGATGAAGTAGAAGTACCAATAATACTAGAAGAGTTTTGGGTAAATCCAACTGACTTAAAAATTAACTTTATTTGCTTAGGTGGCTTCATCTCAATCTTGCCACTATCCAAGGCTCTAACAATTTAAGGAGGGTGATTCTTAGAATGCTCAATAAAGTTGAATCCTAGGCCTCTATGTTCGACACTCACTTGGATTGGTCTAAGATCATGTTCAGATTTTGCTTGCCACTACAAAATCTCTCCAAGGTTTTCTTGAGGTAGTTATTTTTTGCTAGGTTGGCACATGAAATATACTCAAGGTTCTTAGTTGCCCTAGAATATCTTTCTTTGTAGGTGGCTACATCTAGCTTTAAGGCTTCACAAGATACATAAGAAGCATCTTTAATCCTACCCAACTTGAGAGACCATGTGGATGTAACCCCATGTTTGTGATGAGTAATTGACGCGTGTTCTGGAAATGTTGAGTTTATTTTGAGTGGTTCGTGCCATATCATTGCATGATGCAGTCAGTTTCGGTCGAACCTGGTCGAACTTGGTCGAAGTGCTTGGACGCTTATTTTTCGTTTCGACTGGTTTGGGCTTTGAGTATTTCTTCTGATGCTAATGTATGGTTATAATATTTTGAGCAATGCTATGTGATGTGTTTCTTGTCTGTGATGGCTGCAGGACATCGAGGCGGAGTCGTGGCGAGGCACGGATGATCGGACTAGGCGCAGGTGGTGCTGAGGTCGGAGCGGTCGGGATGTGCCGAAGATGGCGAGGACTCGAGGTGGTTGCGAGGCTTGGACGGCAAGGAATGAGGAAGCTTCCCGGAAGGTGCAAGAGGGGCGTTTTGGTGAATACGCAAAACTGCACTAAAGGAAGTGGATTTAGTTAGAGTTAGTAGGTAAAGCGTAAAGGCTAAATGGGCAAAGCATTTGGTTAACCCATTATGAGAGACTATAAATAGGGGAAGACTCTCCTGGTTGTTGCATAGCTTGTGAGAGGAGTTAGGTTCTTTTGCTTTTGAGTTGCTTTCTGTTGGAGAGTAGTTGAGGAGGCAGGGATTTGTTTTCCTTTTTTATCTGGGTGAGCAGAGAATAGGGTATGGGTTGATGAGTTCTTGATTCTCAAAATGCGTATGGGTATGTAGTTCTAGAGTTCTTGTGTTCTCAGATTGTGAGAGATGGCTGTAAGAAATCCCATGTAATCATTCCTGTCTTTGAATCTATTGAAACATTTTGTGAGAAGCAATGGTCTCCTTTTATGTGTTCTTTTCTCTGCTCTCGGTTATTCACTATTTCTCTTTTGAGTGGAGTTCTTGATCCATTTTTCTCTGGAGAACTTTTGTGCACGAATCTTGGGAGAGCCTAAAGGCCACTTGGCCAGATCATTCCCAAGAGCAAGGTTCTTTCTTTCCTATATTCTTCTCAATTTGCTTTGTCGCTCAATTTCCCCTGTTTGTGCAATTTCTAGGGTTTACTGTGCGGGGAGGCAGAGGAAGTGTGTGCTCTCGTTTTCTTGTGTTGAAGAATGATTTGGTTTCTGCCTTTGTGTTCTGAGGGTGTGTTTCTACAGAAATCCAAAAGCTCATGAACAAAAGATATGAGATTCTCTAGCTTTCATCATTTAATCTTGCTCAGCTTGTTAGTCTTAGTTCTTGCTCAACTTGATTTCCTCCATCAGTTGATATACTCATGTTTGGTTATTTTCTCTAGTCCCTAAGATTCTTGTGCTATTTGGTTTGTAAACATGTTCAGAGATCTTGAGAAAAATAGCAAGAATATAGGTTCTTCTTTGTTTTATGGATGTCCTCTGTTTCTACTATGATAGCCTTTTTGTCGGACAAGTTTTCAGCAAGGCCTTCGGTTCAGAAAATTCAGGCAACTGCAAGTGTTCTGTGTTTTTCCTTCTTTGCTGATTCGGTTCAGAATTTTAGTTTTTTTCCTGCTATTTTAGACCTGCAGCTCTCGGTTTAAATGTTCAAGACTGATTTTTTCTTCATCCAGTTAATCGGGCTGCAAGACTGCAGATTAAACTGAATGTGCAGATTCCGTTTTCGGTTGTTTACTGCAGTTTTCACCATGCCGACAACACCTAGATCACAGCTTTCAAATTTCTGATTCAGTTTGGTTTCTTTGCTTTGTGTAACCTGTCTCTTTTAATTTCTGTCAACTTGTCTTGGCCTTGGATTGTTCTTTTTCTTTCCGCTTGGTGAACTGCCTTCGGTTATTTCTTCAGTATCCCTTTTGTCAGCAGTACTTTTTTCAGTGCACGGCTCTGTTCTGCTCTTTTTATTTTTACAGCTTGAATACCTATTGTGCAGACGCCGTATGCAGTCCCCAACTCGGCAAATCACCACTTCCTCTTTTCGGTGACTACTAGCTTTAGTCTGTTTCTCTGATTTGCCTCATGAAATTGATACCCAATTAGACTGGTGTGTTTCAGTTGGTTTTTGTTAGCTTTCGCTGTTGCCTGCTTCTTCCAGTTCGACTGATTTTATTTTAGCAGACTAACCGACAGTTAAGAGGAGGTCTGACCGAGTGTTGTTTTCAGAATGTGCTTTGTCTGTCTACTATAAATTCAGTTTCTCTAGTGAGCGCTTTCGGTCAATATCATTTTTTCTCAGTTCCTTAGGAAGTCTGTTTTTTTGTAGCATTCTGATTTGGTTGGATTGCGTTATGTGGTTTGGTAAGCTAGATATTTCTCTCTTCATAGCTAGTATAGCTATCGGAAAGGAAAGGAGAGTGGATACTTGGGGATGTTTTTTTTAAAAAGGCACCATTCACCCCCCTCTGTTGCCGTTTCCGATCCAACACAACTACTTCTCAAACTTGACTCTAAAAGTCTTATGCATCTCATCTAAATAATTTCCAATCTCAGTATAAAATGCATAAGAAATAGAATTAATAGAATTGTTAGATGAAGTCATGGATAAGATTTTCTCATTTTTATCCTCAAGTGTCTTGTTAAGAACTTTAATTTCATTAGTGAGCTTAGGGCAGTTTTGACATGATTTAGTTTTAGCATGATGAAGCAATTTAGTCAATTCTTTCAATTTTTTGCTTTGTAAACTCACAATGAGAACATGAATACTCAAGACTAAACTGGAGCAAAGTTTTAGTGGCATTTTCTAATTTTAGCTCAACTAAGGCACAGTTGGAGTAGGATGAAGTAATAGCTTTTAAGCACCCGGCCTATGCCAACATGATCATTGCTAGATTTTAGTGACACTAGCTCATCCTTAGCATCAATGAGTTAGCTCACAATAGAAGAATTTGTAGTCCTAAATTTATCAAACTCAGATTGTAAAGCAAGGTAAGAATCACAATTATCATCATTAATAATCAATACTCTAAGCCTAGCAAGTTCTTTTTGTAGGCTATCAATCACACAATTCTAATTCTCAATTTTCTTGCACTTCTTCTCAAGTTCTCTACTATAATAAATGATCATATATTTCATATTCTTGGTAGAAAGGCAAACCTCATCTAGATCACTAAAGATAGAACCATCGTTGATGGTGTCCTGGGTGTTGTCCTCGGCAATGTCCTCAAGTGGCATGAAGCATATGTCGGTGAAGTCTGTGAACTCCTTGTTGCCTCTGCGATCCTCCTTGTTGTTATTGGTCTTCGAGTCACATTGCTCATGTTGACAGCCTCAAAAGTGGCAAGGACCCAGTTGATGAACTTGCGATAGTTGGGCTTCTTCTTCTTGTCATCGTGAGCTCGAGAAGACTTGTGGTACTTTTTTCCTCCTTGTCCTTCAACATGGGGTAGTTTACCAGAATGTGGACAAGAATAATCCAAAAGAATTTTATGGATAGATAGGCTAAGTCTTTCTCATGTAGCTTCTCAAGTTGCTCAGCACTCAACTCATGCAAAGTGGACAAGAATAATCCAAAAGAGCCAAGATCCAAAGATCAAGAAGGCCCATTCTTCATAGAGTCAAACACAAGAGTCATCGACTCTGTCTTGGGTAGATGAGAGATAAAGTCAATCTTATGCATCTTCAACCTCGTATAGAGCTTATCCAACGTAAGCCCATAGATGATAGTGCTGTCATTGATGGATATAATCGTTATCCCTCAAACATTCACATCTAGGGCACCAAGCACTTGGTGTGCATTCTTAGATGCAAAATAAGACAAGTCAACTACATGCAAATTGCTAAGAATCTTGGTGAACCTAGAAAACGACCCATCAAAAATTCACTAGCCTTTTACTCAAACTTGGAGTACTCCTTCTTGAATTAGTCTTGTCTCACTTCTTTGATCGTAGTGGAGCCCTCATGGTAATCAACGAGGGTCTTCTAGATCTCGTGAGTAAATGTCAAGTGAAATATTGATCAAACTCAGATCTACCAAGCTTCTGAATTAGGAAGTTGTGTGTTTTGTTGTTTGCCTCTACATTCACAATATTTGCTGGAGTGATCCGGTCATCGGTAGGCACAACATAGGGTCTTTTAACTTTCTCCTAAATGGGTTGCCCTTGGGTTTGAATGTAGGCTACCATCTGAGCCTTCTAATAGGAAAAATCCATACCCTTGAAGACTGATGGTTTGGTGGAATACCGATGTAATGCCATTGCTCTTAGACCGGTTAAGATCTATCAAAAAGTGCTAACTAGTCTCTGATACCACTTTGTAGGACCAGATATGGCAATCACAGAGGGTGAATGATGCCTTAAAATTTAATCTCGTTAGATGGTATTCTAAAATCTTTACTCCATTGTTTACTGGAAGCTAGAAAGATCAAATTAACCTACCAATACAAAACTCACCAAAGTGTGGAAGCAAAATAGAGTTAAAACCACAGCACTGGCCTGACTGCCATTAATAGAGTAGTTGACCTAGCCTGGAGCTAGTGGTATGACTGCCCGAGAGACTAGTTTGACTGGCAGCCAACTTGACTGCTGGCATGGGGTGGTCGGACTACACCCCTGATCTAGAGCTAGAAATCAGCTTGAGGCAAAACTAAAAAAGGTGCAATCCACAAAATACAAGTCCAAATGACTAGAGACTTTGCATACACATGGCCAAAGATATCAAGAACAAATCCATACAAGGATGGTATGGATTTTGGCAAAAGTTCCATCCTTTCCTTAGGACAAACAAGGTTTCACCAAAATCAGAAAAAACTAACAAACTTGAGAGATGACTTGCTCATAGGTTTGATATATCCAAGTTAGCTCTAGCTAGGTTTCCACATGTCACATCAAGCAAGAGCACCCAAACATTCATAACCAAACCCTAGGATCACAATTTCACAAGAAAAGCCCCAAATTGAACCAAACTAGACAATCTCCAAGATCATTCCTACCTCTCACTTTGGACCATATGCTATTAGGTTTGCTTGTCATGTGTCACGTGATCCGATTTTCATATCATTTCTCACTAACTCTGGTTCTAAGGCACGCACATTTTATGTCCTATCTATGTAGTCTTTACATGAAAGGAGGAAGACCATGTGTGCAATATTACAGCCGAGTACCAAGGGAGCGGTCAGACCGCCCATCACTCAGTGGTCAGACTAGTCCTAGCGATTAGACTAGCCCCATAATAAAGGTTTGACTGGTTGGGTGTTGACTTTCCTGGTTCTGGAGCTTTGGGTCTTTGTCTTCCTCATTCCAGCATCTGGTGATGATTATCACTCTTGGGATGTAGCATGACTCAGTTTCTACTCCTTTAACTATATCTCACTGCCAAGTGGTGTGATGTAGAATTTGTTTCCTATACTTTAACTTTGCCCATGACACTTCATTACTTATTATTTGGGGCTTTGTAGTTTGAGGGTTGGCTGGGTTAAGAATAGGATCACTTCTTGGCACGAGTTCCCCCTAGGCACATTTTGGATCTTCTAGATTGTGTTTTCCTTTAATCTAGCTCGAGCTTGCTTTTTTAGTCACTAGTGTCTAGTAGTGGGGATAGCTCATGTTTTAGATTCACTTCTTAGCTATGAGTTATCCTTTTTCTAGAGACCATGTGAAGTATAGAGCCTAGCTCTCCCTTCTAGCCCTTCTAGCCATTCCTAGTGAGAAGAGAGTTCGGGGTGTAACGTTTGTGAGTTAGCCCTATCTTCTCTTGCAAGTGCCTTTAGTCATTTCTTCTTGTAGTTTTTGTATAGGGGAGTTTGATTCTTTTTGTCCCTACAAGTGGTATCTTGCAATTGGTATCTTCTTGTAGTTAGGGGGATTTTTATTTCCTTTCTTCTTTTTTCATCATGCATATATGGCATTTCATTGTGATATATGTATTTAGATGTGAACTTTGATTGTTACTCAATTGTGATGTAATTTTAATTTAGTATTGCTCACGGTTATATTATGCCTATTTAGATATCTTTGTCATATTTTTGTATGTATGACTAAATCTCTGCCATGCTAGTTTAACTTGCAAACTTGAACTAAAATTCACAAGTGGTATCAATTTTTATAGCTAGGATCTCCTGATTTGCAAGGATGGATCGTTTGACTAATTTGCTCTCTAGTGATTCTCTTATAATATATGCCAGGTCAAAAATGCTCTTTTAAATCTAGAATCTAAATTAAGCTTTAGTTTGAGGTATGCTAGTTCTTTGTTGAAGTATGAGTTTACTTCTCTTAGACATTTGCGACTATGGTCAACTATTGCTTACAAACTCAGGAGTACCTCATTGTTCTTGAAATAGATAATAAAATGAAAAATAATCTCTTTTTGTGTAAAAAAAACTAATCTTACCAATTCTTTCTCATGGGATAGTTTGCTATTACACTAGGCATAAATTCAGAGAGAGTTTTGGATGACCAAGACCATATTTTTAAGCTTGTTACCTGTGGTGGTCGATAAAGCCTTGAGATCTAGCACATGGCTCATTAAAAGTGAAAAAAATAAAGAATTTTTAAAAAACAATTGAAGCTTAGGAGGTAGTTGTGGAGGGCTCCTAGTATAGGATTTACTTTACTAAGATAAGAATAAAATGTGTTTTCAAAAGTGTTTTAACAAAATGATTCAATATTGAATTTGTAACACTCTAATTAATTCAATTTAATATTCTTGGTTTTATTTAGCCTTTTTGACATTACTTAGCTCATCTTTGAATAAATTTGTTAATTTTGAAGCTTTGCTTATCTTAAAATTAATTTGAATACTTTAAATTATGCTATCTTAGCTAGATTGGTTATATGTGTCTTACCATAATGTAGATAGCTTTGTATGTATTCTATGGCTTCAAGTGGTATATTTTTATTTTGACCCTCACTTTGAATAATTTTCAAAGTTCTTCTAGATTATGCATTGTCATTCATACATACATGCTCTTTCTTTTACTCCTTTGTGCTTTTCTTGTTAACATACATCATTTAAGGAGGAGAATTAGAAAGGTTGAGTTATAGTGAGTTTGCATGGCCCCTTGACCTTTGATGGCTATTTTACTGAAAGGTAGAGAATGATTAAGGCAAAAATTGGTTACAGTTAAAAAGGGGAAAATATTGAGAATGATCTGGAAAGGAGGAAATGCTCATTGAAATAGTAAATGGACTAAAAATGTGAAAATAAGCATTGCGAGGTTGAAAACGAGCAAAATGAGCTATTGAATGAGAAATATGTATTTTGAGTCATTATTGAGATATTGAGTTGAAGGGAATTTGATTTGATTTGATTTGCATTGCATTTGTTTTGCTCTTTTGGTGCTTTGCTATGAAAATGGTCATGTTGAATAATTATTCTTTTATTTAGATCATGAGCAAGGTTGTGCTATTTGAGGAGGTTTTGGTGTGGATTAGAGTTTTTGTTCAAAAGTTGCTCTTTCTTGGTCTTACCACCATTTCACATCTTACCACATTGGTCACAGTCATTTATTTTTCTTTCAAATGGACCATGTGTGGCTTTTGCAACGTTTTGCTTTCTTTTGCCATTTTGGTTCTTGTCAATATACTTATCAAAGGAGAGATTGTGAGACCATGTGTAAGTCACCCTATGGTTGTGATGAGTAATTGACTTTTGGTTGAGAGAGTTTGCAGAGTTTGAGTTTGGTTTTTTGGAAAATTGCTATTTTCGATTGCTTTTAGGTGCTGGTGGTCTGACCGGCATTGGGAGCATGGTTAGGCCGACTAGTAGCGGTCTGACTGACACATGGGGTGTGGTTAGACTGGTGTCCTATCATTGGGGATTTTTGGTGGAGTGACGGCAGTTTGACCGGCCAAAGGCCGGTGGTCAGTAGTCGGTGTGATATGCCATGGAGACGGTAGTATCTGTATGGCAACAGCAGTAGTACTAGTCATGTGATATACTATCGTAGATGAGGTACGACCGGTATCTACGTGGTGGTAGCTATTTTTCAGTGAGGGTGGTTTTGTGCTATAGCCAGGTCCGATAGTACTGGTGTAAAACCGTGGTACTACCGAGAATGGTATGATTGAACTTTGCATGGCGGTATTACCAGGGAGGTAGTTCCGGCCTTGGGCAAGCAATATCTATTATTGGGAGAGGTGTTAGGTGGTCTAACCGGTCTATGGTTGGTGGTTAGACTGGCCTTGGAAGGTTTGGTCCTAGGGGGATAAGATCAGTCGTATAGGTACATACATGTTACATGGTGCATTGTGTGGACTAATATAGGTCAAATTATGGAGAACTTATGCCCAAAAATTGTTGCTTGGTCTTTTATTGTGCATGGACACTTGGAGGCGACTATGGTCAATGACGGGCAACCAGGACTAGATTGGGGATAACTGAGGTCCAGAGCGGTCAAGGTGACTATGTGGGATAGTTGGGCTCAAGCAAGGCAAAAGATGGATAAGGAACATGGATGGTGGAGTTTGTGCAAAGACCATGATGCATTGGAGATGCATGTCATACATTACGGTGGTGCTTCCGAGAGGGAAGCTTTGGTGGTAAGTGTTCTTGTGTCATCAATTGGGTATATTGATGATTTTATCCTGTGCGAAGCTACATGATGGGTTGCCTATTGTTATTGGTTGTAGGACTCCAGAACTAGATCATGGTGAGGTGGATGGGACCGGGACTAGATGAGGGATGCTAAGATCCAGAGTGGTCAGGGAATCGGGACTGGGCACAGGAGGAGTTGAGGTTCAAAGCGATCAAGATATCGCTGGAAAATAACTAAGGCCTACGGGGTGGTTACAAGCCAAGAAGACAAGGAGCCGGAGTAGGAGTATACCGGTGGTGGATATGATGGGCAATGGCAAGGAACCGGTATTAAGCTGATGTGACGATGGCTCGATCTTCCGAGAGGTACTGATAAGTCGATTGTGGAGAACTCGACGTTGATGATCCAAAGGCTCCGACCAAAATAGATCTAACCCCTCGCAATCACTACACCACTGCTCCGTTGGTTATCAACCGTGCCGAACACGATTGACCTCGCCAAGAAGGCTATCTCCTACAAGCGAATCGAGAACACAAGCAAGAGAGTACAAGATGCAATCTGAAATTGTATTGCGAATAAAGATTAAGTTCACGAGTTGGGGTTTCTCAACCGAACATGCGGCAAAACTGCTAAGCAGAATAATCTCTTAAGAAAAACCCAAGGAAAACTAAATGGGTGCGGCCTCCTTAAATAGGGGAGGGGGAAGCCACACTTATTTAATGAAAAAGAATATGGTACTATTCCTCATTACTGTTCATGCAGCTGTGGTACTGTTCATGTGAACAGTACCAGCCCAAATAGCCTAAGTTACAAGGCCCTCGGCCCACTTTGACTCGGACTGGAAAAATAACGTGAGTTGTTTCACAGTTTCTGATCTGTTCGGATGGAGTTTGAAGGTGAGACTAGATCCATCTGAAAGTAGACTCCAAGATCTTTCCAACGAGTACTCACGGACCCCGAGAAGCCTTCTGGATCAAAAGTTATGACTGTTTGAAGTTGGCCTGTCTAGCTGAATCCGAATTGATCTGGAGGCCGAATTGGATTTCAAAACCTGTCCAACTTGAACCCTTGCTTCAATTGGTTCCAAAGTGATGTGGTGCTACAAATATATATATTTTCATCATTAGGTGGCATCATATTCTCATTTAAAATGTGTTGAAGTTGAAAAAACGAATTCACCTTTAGTTCAATCTTGATATTGGCCGCTATGGTCGTATGTGTTGGTGGCGTGGTCACATCATAAGCTCAGGGAGGAGCTAATGTCTGTGTGGTCAGGTAAGTCTGGATGCCATCATGGTGCGAGGAAAGGCATTTGGTATGCCAAGTGGCTTTAGCCTATTTGAAAGTGAGGACGGTTCGGTGGGATCCAGATGGGTGAGAGGCTTGGCTACAAGTCATTGGGGCCACATGGAGTTGAAGACTAAATATGGGGTTGCTTCAAGGTGAAGAATGCAGGAAGCTTCGTAGAAAGCAATAGATGTGGCTAGGGTTAAGCTTTGGGAGAGTTTAGGCCAAGCCTTGAAGAGGAGTAAGGGTTTTTGGAGAGAACCTTTGGGAGATGGGTTGTGGCTCTTTGTCATGAGCTTATTGACATCCTTAGGATTGTGAAGTGGCTGTAAATATTTATCTCCAAGTATTACTAGAGATCATATTTGTCCAAGTCTTTCTCCTCTTTGCTCAAGTGATAAAATCTTGATTTAGCTTAGTTTTTGTTACTTCTCCTTCCCCTCTTGATCTTGCTTTGTGCCCAGGATGTGTAAGTGATGACAAATGTCTCTTGGAGACTAGATATCATCTATCTAGGCACTTGTTATTTGCAAGTTTTTGTGGTTGTCCGATTTTGCTCCAGAGAAGAGTTATTTTGAGGTTTTGATCATATGGACATTTTGGCTTGAGTTCATGCTGAAGTTTACTATGATATGTGAGAGTCTATGCAAGGTATTCTAAATCATTAAGGACTCATGAGAAGGAGCAAGATTGAGATTTTTCTCTTTTGCCCGATTTTGGTGTAGCCTTCCTTGTTTGGGATGATGGTAGGAACTTTTGCATTGATATTTATGATCCATAATTAGAATATGTTTTTGATATTTTAGAGAAGGTGCATACCAAGTTTCAGGTATTTTGGTGCCATGGATCAAAAGTTACATCATTTCTTGGTTTGAAATCGTGTAGTTTTCAGCACTGTCCAGAGGGGCCGGTTAGACCGCTCTGGACCAATCATACCACACAAGGGCTGGTCAGACTACCCTATACCTATGATTAGGCTACACCTATTGGTCAGGCTACCTACCCTATTGGTCAGACTGGCCTGAGCATTGCAGTCAGACTGCCTGAGCAAGATTTGGTCTATTTGGCTTAGTTTTTCTTAGAGCTTTCCTTGTGATTCTAGATTGGTTTAAATTTGTAATGCCTTGAAAAAGTTTGTGCAAAACTTAGAAGTGTTTGGATGAGAATTAAGCTAGTTCTTGATATTTGAGTTTTTCCCTGAGAGAATGTCAAGTCTGGGAACAAGGGAACAGTCAGACCGGCATCAACGGTCAGACCGCCTTGCACTTGTGGTCAGACTGTGCTTAGCGATTAGATGGGTTAATCCATGATAATTTAACTGGCCTTGTGCTATTGTTGGCTGATTTTGTTACCTTAAGTCTCCATCCTTGTTTTTCTTAGCCTAGTTGGTATGATCTAAACTTGGTGACTATCGTAGTCACTTGAGTGAAGATTTTCAATACCTTTAGGGGAAAAAGTTTTGGGAATCCTTTGCCCACCCCCTCTAATTATTGCATCAATTCTACAACTGGTATCAGAGTCTGATTAAACTCTTCATCATAGATCTTATCTGATCTTAAGAGCCATGGCATCAGATAGGTATTGCACCAAGCCATCCATCTTGGATGGGGTCATCTTCCCATATTGGAAGGTGAAGATGGCTGCATACATTCAGGCTCAAGGCTATACAATCTGGAAAAAGGTCAAGAGTTCTTATGTTGTCCTTACCGATGATCAGATCACCCCGGCAAATCTTTTAGATGTGGGGGCAAATAATAAGGCTAGGAACATCCTAATTTAGGCACTCGACTAAAATGAGTTAGACCACATGTCTCATCTCGCTTTGTAGCATGATATCTGGCAGACTCTCACTAAATACCATGTGTGCTCTATAGCTATCAAAGAGGTGCATTAGAACCAATTCAAGAAGGAATACCAGAAGTTTGAGATGAGACCTAGAGAGTTTTTGGATGAGTTCTTTGCTTGCTTTCGCAAGATCCTCAGTAACTTGTGTGCTGATGGTGTGGTCTATCCCGACTCTAAAAATACAAGTAAGGTCCTTGGAGCCTTGGACATGTCGGTTTGGGAAATGAAAGTTAATTCCATCAATGACATTGCTATCTTAAGCAAGCTCACTTTGGATAAGCTTTATTCAAGGTTGAAGACTCATGATATTGACTTAATCTCTCACAAAAATAAGTCATAGTTAATGGCCCTTGTCACTGATCCCACTAAGAATCCTTCTTCTGGCCTAGTTAAATCTGCTTCTTTTAGATTCTCTTTGTCCATCTTGCATGCTATGAGTGATGATCAGCTTGAGCAGATTCTTGATGATGACCTAGCCCTCCTACCCACTAAGTTCACTAGAACCTTACACAATGAGGATGAGAAAAAGTGGAGGAGGAGGTCCTTTCTAGTGCTTCAAGTGTGGTGATCTGAACCACAATAGAGCCTACTGCCCTAAGCTCAAGGGTAAGGAGGAGAAGGAGTACCACAAGCGTCCACCATCTTAGGATGCCAAGCCAAAGAAACACAACTTACACAAGGTAGTCCATCACATCTTGTCCACTCTCAAGCACTTGACTTTAGCGACTTAGACTCAAGGACTAAGTAAGAGGAGGAGCTGGGAGGCAAGAAGAATGTGGATGACTTTACCGACATGTGCTTCATGGTGAGCATCGATGATATCTACAGAGAGGATGATCTCTACAACAACCTTGATGAAGTAAAGCCCACATACAATGAGATATCTCATGCTGTAGTTCTTCTAGATCATGAGCTTAGAAAATGCAAAACGAAAATGATGAATCATGACTTCTTGGTTGAGGGCTAAGGGCTATTCATTCTGATGTTGCTAGTTAGCTTAGAATAACATTGATAAAATTGAAAAGATGAAAGCTTCCTTTACACTTGGCACTAATATTCATACTTATATTGTTGATGAGTTGCTTAACACTAAGGACAACTTAGCTAAAAAGAAGGCGATATTCCTTGTTGATTCCTTAGTGTATGCCTCTCATGCTAAACAACTCCAACATGATAAAAGTGAAATTGCTCAACTCAACTATAACAAATTTTCTATATGCTTAGGAGCTGGGGACATGAATGCTAATACTTATATCTTACTCTAAGTGTGCTTTGCTAGATTTGAAGATCAAAAGTGCCATAGGTAAAGTTGCTAAATTCACTGATGAGATGCTTCACTCTAGGACTCTCATGCTTAAATTATTCTAAGCTAACTATTGAAATTAAAACCTTCACTAGAACTCTAAATGACATCACCACTAATGAAATACATGCTTCATCTTTTGCATCAAAGAAATATGATCATGTTGCATTCATTGCATGTGCATTCTGTACTAAAATAGGTCTAGATCTAGATGATATGTATGAGGCAATTGAAGTCAAATTTGATTAGCATCTTAGAAAAATTAAGACTGTATCATGCATCTCTTAGGAGCCTATTAGGTTTTTGGTGACTATTCATGTGGAGAGATATGCTAGGGCGGTGAAGAAAAGTGAGTGTAGTTCATATGCCACCCTAGCTAAGAAAATAACTACCTCAAGAAAACCTTAGAGCTATTTTTTGGTGGCTAAAAGAACCTCAAGATGATCCTAGACTAGTCTAAGGTGAGTGTCAAGAATAGAGGTCTAGATTACAATGCCTTAGAGTATTCTAAGAAAAATCCACCTAAGGTAATGAGAGCTCTCAGGAGTGACTTGTTTTAGTGGTAGACTAGACCTAGAAAGACTATCTTCAAGTCCTTTCTGTGCATGGGTGCTTCTTCTTCAATAGGTCAGACTCCTCATTGATTCAAATACCACTACACCTACTGTGAGAGGTATGGCCACTTGTTTCAGTTCTGGTTTTGATGAGCCAAACAAGAGAAGAAGGATAGAGAGAGATCCTTGAGAGCTAGACGAGTGTTGATAGCCTAGAGTGTCCCTAGAGCTAGCTCCAGGTTTAGATTTATTGAGGACTTCTTTGATGACTTTAAGTTGGCCTCTTGTCTAGGCATAGGTTGCCATGAGGCTAGGATAGGTCCACGAGTGTCTACGAACTAGGGTGACCACCAGGCTTTTGTTGGATCTAGGTGAGAGTTCATGGGGAGTCTGAATAGAGCTTATGTAGTTGTGCATTCTCATGGTGTCTATGTATTGCCTCATTCTGCATCATTTTCAGCTTATGCTTCTACTGGTTCTTTTTCTACTCTTTGTGTGTCTCGGTACTGAATTCCTATGTCTTTTATTACTAACCCTAGTACTGAGACCTGGAGGTTTTCTATTTCTGTGATGTAGTCTGGTAGGGGAGGAAGGAGAACTTGTGGTTAGTGGACTTCGTATGTTTTCGACACATGACCGGAGATTCAAGATGGTTTTCCCTCCTCACCCAAGCATCCGGTGACAAATTGATCATGTTTGGAATGTTTCTATGAGACCATGGCCAAGGGCATAGTCCGTGTCAATGACAACTTAATACTCAAGGATGTAGCACTGGTGAGCAAGCTCAAGTACAATTTACTTTTAGTCTCGCAATTAATTGATGATGGTCTCGAGATGAGCTTTAGGAGGAGTGCTTGTAGAGTTCTAGGTTAGTCTATGGATCTAGTCTTTAGGATTTCTTGTCCTAGGAGTGTTTTTAGTGCTGATTTTGCCGAGTCTTCCTTTTCTAGACTTAGGTGTCTTGTTGCTTCAGAGTCTAGAGATCTTGTTTTTTTGGCACCGTAAGGTTGTACACATTGGTTTTAATCACTTAACTCAAGTCAGCAGCATGGATCTGATTAAGGGATTACCTAAGCTTAAGGGTGGAAAGGATTTAGTTGGTCTCCCTATAGGCACGGTAAGATGGTTACTACTCACATCCACGTCTTACCATGGTCATGACAGATGGTCCAAGATAGCTCTTGCACGTGGACTCTGTAGGTCCTAATGTTCATTTAGCAGGAGGGAAGTGGTATATACTTGTTATTATTGATGATTACTATAGATATTCTTAGGTTTACTTCTTGACATCTAAGGATGAGGTACTTGGTCATTTTAGAGAGTTAGCCCTTATATTGTTAGTTGATATTCTAGGAGTCCTTGGCATCATTAGGAGTGACAATAGAACTGAATTCAGGAACTCATTCTTGTCTTCCTTTTGCACTGAGCATGGTCTAGAGCATTAGTTCTCCTCTCCTAGAGTTTCTCAGTAGAATGGTGTTGTTGAGAGGACGAAGAAGACATTATTTGGGATGGCTAGGACTATCTCAGATGAGCATGCCATTCCTAAGAGGTATTGGGCTGAGGCTATTTTCACTACTTGTTATTTTTAGAGCCTAACTTTGTAAGACTTCCTATGAGTTGAGATTTGATCGTAGGCCTAATGTGCCTCACTTTTGAGTCTTTGGTTGTAAGTGTTTCATCCTTAGACATAGAAACTTTGACAAGTTTGAATCTAGGTCTTTAGAGAGGATCTTTGTAGGCTATCATGCTCATTTTGAGGTTATTGTGTGCTTAATCTTGAGACTAAAAAAATTATGAAGACCTGTGAGGTTACTTTTGATGAGACTAGTCCAGCGGCTAGACTAAACATTGCAGATACATAGGTTTAGGGAGATTCAGATAGCATCTTCCTTGAGGAGTGCGATGAAGAAGATCATACTGTTGATGCTCATCTACTTCACCTTTAGCTGGATAGCCTACTCCCACTTCTTCCTCAGCACTGTATGGCTGCTCCTACCTCCACAGCCCATAAGGTAGAGGCTACCTCTACATTAGGAATGCCTCTACATCTCTAGAGGCGACATCCACCAGATCAGATGATTAGAGGCCTTCATGAGCGAGTTACTTGCTCCAGGTTCATCTCTCTTGACTCACATGCTCATCCTACTTTGCTTCTTTTGAGCCCTGTGATATCACCTATGCACTTACTAATGAGTCATTGATCAATGGCATGCATGAGGAGTTAGAAAAATTTGAGAGCAATAGTGTTTGGACCTTAGTTAAGCCTCTCCATGGTCACAATGTCATTGGAACCAAGTGGGTTGTCAAGAACAAATAGAGTGAGGATAGAGTAGTTGTTAGGAATAAGGCCAAACTTGTAACTCAAGGCTTCACTTAGGTAGAGGGCCTAAACTTTAAGAAGACCTTTACATCTATTACTAGAATAGAAGCTATTAGGATTGTCTTAGCATTTGCAGCTTCTAAAGGTTTTAGACTATATCAGATGGATGTTAAGAGTTTCTTTCTTAATGGCTTCAGAGAAGAAGAAGCCTATATCAAGCAATCTCCTGGGTTGAGAGTCCAAAGTTCCCAAATCATGTCTACAAATTTTCTAAAGCCTTGTATGGCCTTAAGCAAGCCCCTGAGCTTGATATGTAGGCTTAAGTCATTTATGTTGAAAAATGATTTTCAAATGGTCAATGTAGATAGGACTCTGTTCACCCTCAATCATAGTAGTGATCTCCTCTTGGTTCAAAGCTATGTAGATGGCCTCATTTTCTATGGCTTATCTCATGCTTCAGTTTCCAAGTTTTCATACACTATGAATAGGGAATTTGAGATGAGCATGATTGGGTAGTTGACTTACTTTCTTGGGTTAAAAATCAAGTAGACGAAGCAAGGTACATTTGTGTATCAAGCGAAGTACACCAAGATCTACTTCGACATTTCGACATAGGGAGTAGCAAGCCAATCTCCACCTCGATGGCTTCTATGTCAAGTTTGGATCCAGATGAGGATGACAGGCCTGTTGACTAGAAGGACTACTACAACATGATAGACTTTCTTCTCTACCTCATGGCATCGAGGCCAGAAATACACTTTTCAATATGTCTGTGCTCTCTATTTTAGACTTCCCCCCATGCAACTCATTGCCAAATGGTGAAGCACATTTTCAGGTACCTCCAGTTCACTCTTGAGTTCGGACTTTAGTATTCTTCTCCCTCTTGAATCTCTCTTTGTGCTTTCTCAAATGCAGATTTTAGGGGGTTGTAGGATATATAGAAAGAATACCTTGGACACCTTTTTAAGCACATCTCTTGTCTCTTGGTCTTCTAGGAAGCGGTCTTCTGTTGCACAATCCACAGCTGAGGCTGAGTATGTAGCTACTGCTAGTAGTTGCTCTTAGATTCTTTGGATCTCATCACTTAGGGACTTTGGATTAGATTTAGATAGTGTTCTGCTCTTTTGTGATAACACTAGTGTCATTAATATAATTAAGTACCCAATATAACATTCTAGGACTAAGTACATAGACATCAAGTATCACTCCCTTAGAAATCATATAGAGAGGAGGATGCTATCCTATACTTTATCGAGTTGAACTCCAGTCCACTAATATTTTCATAAAACATGTAGATTCTCCTCATTTTACCTTCTTGAGGGAGAGTTAGGGGTTATTCATCCTATGGGACTGATTTTAGGGGGAGTTCGCTTTATTTGCATGTATGTATATTGTGGTAGCAGATGCCTTAAGTAGAAACAGTTATTGCAATACCATGAGGATTAAAGAAAGTTAGCCAGTTTTATTTGAGAAATTTCATAAATTTAGTTTAGAGTTGGTTGAAGACAGATTTTTAGCTATGATGGATCTACAGACTACTTTGGATGCTCAGATTCGTAGAGCACATGTTGATGATATGGATATCAAGACCAATATGAGAAATGGTAAAGCCCCAGGTTTTGTAGAGGATGAACAAGGAATTGTATAGTTTGAGAAGCGTTTGTGTATACCAAATTAGAAAGAGATTAAGAAATTGTTACTCAAGGAAGTTCATGAATTTTTTTATTCGATTCATCCTAGCAGTACAAACATATATCAGGATATCAAAGAGAAGTATTGGTGGCCTAGAATGAAGCGAGATATTATAGAGTATGTTGCTTTCTGTGGTGTTTGTCAAAGGATTAAAGCTGAACATCAAATGCCAGTAGGTTTGTTGCAACCGTTGAAGGTTCCCAAGTGGAAGTGGGAAAAATTGGTATTGATTTTATCACTGGATTACCTAAGACATAGGAAGAATTTGACTCAAATTTGGTAATTGTGGATCGTTTGATGAAAATTGCTCATTTCATTCCAGTCTAGACAACTTATGCCAGTGATAAGTTTGCAGATCTATATGTGTCAAGAATTGTAAGTCTCCATAGAGTGCATAAGAAGATAGTGTCAGATCATGGATCATACTTTACATCTTGATTTTGGGAAAATTTTCATGAAGCAATGGGTACTCATTTAAATTTTAGCACAACATATCATCCTCAGATAGATGAACAGACTAAACATGTGAATTAGATTCTAGACTATGGAATTAAGTGGGATAAATGTTTGCTTTTTGCAAAGTTTTCCTACAATAACAGTTACCACTCTAGTTTGCAAATATTGCCATTTGAAGCTTTGTATGGGAGAAAGTGCAGAACCCCTCTTGAATGAAAAGAGATAGGGGAAAGTCAATTTTTTGGGCTAGAGTGTTTGAAAGAAGCTGAGGACAAAGTTCGTCTAATTCAGGAACAGTTGAGAACATCCCAGTCTAGATAGAAGAGTTATGCAGATAATTCTCATCAGGATTTGAGTTTTGAGCCAGATGATTATGTGTATCTCAGTATCACACCATTTAAAGGAGTCAAGAGATTTCAGGTGAAAGAAAAGATTTCTCCAAGGTATGTTGTATTGTTCATGGTTTTGAAGCATAAAGAACATATTGCTTATGAGTTAGAGCGGCCTTTGTCTTTTAGTGGGTTACATGATGTTTTCTATGTGTCCTAGTTGAAGAAGTGTTTGCGTGTGCCAGAGAAGCTAGTGCCAGTAGAAGCCATTGATCTTTAAGAGGATCTCATCTACAAGGATGTAACATCCCAAATTTTTGCTAAAAAAATTAATTAAATAATAAAATTGGTTAAAATAAAACTTTAAATTAAAATAAGTATGTTTGTGCCTAAAGTTTGAATTTGGTTTTGCCCTGGATTTCTGTTTTTGAAAAAGCTGGATTTGAAAAGCATTTTGAGAAAAACCCAAAAATATTATTAAATAATATGATATTTTGATTTTCTATAAAAATTCTATGTCAAATTAAAAATTTGAAGTTATTTGGATTTTATTTGGTTTCCTGGATTTTCTGGAGTTTAAAAATGTATTTTTGAAATAAAAAAGTATTTTCAATATAAAATTATAGAGCCAACAATAGTTGGAAATATTTTTATTAGGTTCCAAATGTCTCCAGGAGATTCTACGAATTTTTCTGGAATTTGTGGAGATTATTTGGTATTTTTTTTCTGAGGCTTATTGTATTTTCTGTGCTTTCTGAAAATCCAAAATCCAAAATCAAAATTAAATATTCCCTCCCTCCCTCACCGGCCGCCACGTGGACGGCCAGATTTGCGCCCACGTCACCCGCCGGATTCCGCCTCCCCTCCCTCCCCGCGCGCCACGCGTACGGGCCCGATCCGGCCACGTCGCCCTTCATCGGCCCATCCCGCCCGCTCCCTCTTTTCTCTCGCTGCCGCTGGACCCCACCTGTCGGCGCCGCTTCCCTCTCTCCCTTTCCCCCTCGGTCCCACCTGGCAGCCACTCCCTCCCCTTCCGCCTCTCGCTGCACCGCGGGGCCCGCATGCCAGGGGCGTCTTCCCCGCGCGACCCCGCCCTTCTTCTCCGGCCGCGCCGCCACCGGCCGTTGCGCCGCTCCCGCCCTACCCGGCGCCCTCCTCCCTCCCGCGCACGTCGCCGCCACGCGCCCACTCCTCCCACAGGACCCGCGCGCCCCCACCCGCCGAATCCGCCGCCCACCACCCACTCCCTTCCCGCAACCGCCGCCACGACCCCACCCCTCCGGCGAGAAATTCCCGGCACTTCCCTCCTCCCCGCCCCCTATAAATCCCCCTCCGGGCTTCGCCTCTCCCCACTCCACCTCCCCGCCCCTTTCCTCTCGCTCCCGGCCGCTCCACCGCCGCCGCGCCACCGCCGCCGCCGCCAACAACGGCGAGCCATTGCCACCGCTTCGCCCCGCCTCACGCCTCGCCGACGCCGCCCCCAGCTTCGGCGTGACGCCCCCGACCTCCTCTGCCCCTCGGCCGCCCCTCATAGCCGCCGCAGAGCCGTCCCCGCCGCCACCCGAGCTCCGCCGCCGCTCCGCGATCGCCGCCGGCCAACTCCGGCCATCCCCGGTAGTCTCCGCCCCACCACCGCACTCCCCGTCTCCACCTCTCTCTCCTCAGCCCCTCGCCGCCGGCAGCCGGGCCGCCGTTCGCCGGCGAGCTCCCCGGGCCGGAGCTCCCCCGGCCACCCTGTCCACGTCGGCGCCCGAGTGGCAGCCACGTCGGCGCCACCTCCGCGCCAGCCGCCCCGTCAGCGCCAACCCCGCCACCCCCGCCACCTCGTCCTCCTCCTGGGCCCGTGGACTCGGTCCATAGACCGGGGTCCCACTTGTCAGCAGGAGCATCCCAGGGCTGACGCATGCTGACGCAATAAAGCCGAGTTTTCCGTTTAAAAACAATTCGGCCGAAAAGAAATTCCTCGCTGACGTCATAATCCCAGATTTTCCTTTAGAAAAATAATTCCAAAAATCCAGTTTTTCCTTTTTCCCTGAATTTAATCTTCCCGGAGACCGTTCTCCCTCGTTTTAACTCCGATTTGGCCCATTCAAATTTCTAAATTCATCAAAAATTCCTCTCTATCCATTTCTAGCCTCAATTCAAATATTTGAGTTTAATTTGAATTTAATTTGAATTTATTTGAATTTAGTGGGTTATTTTGACGTGTAGACTTCGACGATTCGGGAGATTTCTTCGACGAAGATTCAAACCAAGTTCAAGGGCAAGGCAAGTCACCCTCCTTGATCATGTTGATCCCAGAATTGCAAATAAATTATGTTGATTTAAATTATATTGCATGCATATTTTTATTCAATGTATTTCAATTCAGTTTTAAATTTAGTTATTGCCTACTTGTTAATCCCTCCATTGAATTTGAATTCCTCAATACCTTGTCACCCTAGAATCAAACTCTAGTTAATACATTAGTGTTGGCTAGAGAGTTTAATCAAATGCTTAGTCCAGCTTAGTCATATAATTTTGTTTTGGGATGTCTTTCACATAAAATGATAACCCTGTTTACATGAAATGTTATGTACTCTTGACTTTGGTGAGTCAAGGAGGTTTATGAATTATTTTGAAAGCAAAATATTAAACCTGGTTTAGACTTAGGCAATTGGTTAGAGTGGTGGGTGCAGGCATGCCCTGTTGGTTGGAGCCGCAGTGGTTGATTGTCGTGCACGGGGGTATGTGGTTGGACCTGAGTCAATTAAGGACCGGTCTGTGAGCTACTGTTGCAAAGCCCTAATCGTACTACCACATGGCTGGTATGGGACAGCACTGGCTGAATAATTTGTGAAGTCCCAATCTGAGTCGAGTCGTAGGTTGAAAGTGAGCGTGGTTGGTGCCATGTGAAGTCTCACTTAGGCGAGCGTGGTTAAGCCATGAGAAGTCTCGTCTAGGCTCAAGAGGGGGTCCCGGTCTGGTGGATTCCTCACTGGGGTGAAACCTTAGAGTTGGCTCGACCAGGTTGAAGGCTTTGCATTGTAAAGGCCTTGTCACGACTCCTCGCCGCACACCTAAGGAAGTGTGTAAACCGGTGGCAATATGGGATGATCGTGTCTTGTGGGTAAAGCTGTACAACCTCTGCAGAGTGTATAATCTATCCTGGATAGCCGTGCCCACGGTCATGGGCATGCTGAGTAAAAGTTTTTCATGGATTAGATTTTGTTTTTCAAAATATTTTCGAAAACCTTGTGGACAGATGGAATCCATGAGAGAATGAAAACCTTGTGGGTAGATGGATCCCATGAGAGGATGGTAACTTGTGGATGGATGGAATCCGCGAGTGTTTGAAAACGTGTGGATGGATGGAATCCATACGTGATCTTTTGGAAAAGATGGTCCGGGTGGGATGCCCGTGGATAGGTTGGTGTATGGTCGGAGCCTGCACTGACGGTATTATTTTCTAATTCAGGTATTGCTTTTACTTACTGTATTAAATTCAGCAATTTCAATCTACTTATTGTATTTCTTAAATGCTATTTTATGCAAACTAACCCTATGAGCCTTCCTTTGAAGCCTTTATCATTATGTTGCATTTTCCCGGGTGATTTGCGGAGTACAAGTTTGTACTCACCTTGCTTTTTCCACACAGAGGAAGATGTCGACGTCAACTACGGTGAAGATCTGGACGAGTAGGCCGCGTCTTACTGTCGTTTGCCTGTGGGCAGGCATGGGCTTCGCTTTTATCATTTTGCTTCCGCAGTTATTTCCTTTATTTATTCTTGCCAATGAGCATTGATGTAAGACTTGGCCATAAGGCCGTACCTTTTATTTAATATAATCAGTCATTTGTGCTTGGTATTTATTTTTGTTGTGACTGTGTGCACTAGCTGATCCTGGACTAGTGCGATTTACACAGAGGATCCAGGAGTCGTTGTGTGTGCCAGAGAAGCTAGTGCCAGTAGAAGCCATTGATCTTTAAGAGGATCTCATCTACAAGGAGCACCCCGTTAGAATTTTAAAAGTGTCTGAACGTGTGACTAGGACTAAAGTCATTTATTTTTGCAAGATTCAGTGGAGCAATCATATCGAGGAGGAAACTACCTGGGATCACGAGGATCTCAGAGCAGAGTTTTCATACCTATTCCTTTAGTAAGTTTGAATCTTAGGGTCGAGATTTCATTTAAGGGGAGAGGTTTGTAACATCCTAGTTTTTAGAGTCTTTCTCAAGCTTTTAAAATAAAATTAATCATTTGGATTTTCTTGAATGAATTAAGGCTTAATTTGAATTTTTAGAAATTAAAAAAAATTTAATGTGACAAAAATGAACTTAAATTAATTCAAAATCTATTTTATTTCCTTTCCTTGTGTTCCAATGATTTTTCTATATTTCTAGGATTTTTTTGCGTTTATTTGCTATTCGTTTGAGCTCAATTTGAATTAAACCAATTTCTAGAAATATGAAAACCTTAGAAATTCAAATTTAGCCCTTCAGGCCTAATATCTCTCTTTCACCCCAATTCCTTTCCCGCCTCAGCCCAGCTCGCTGCTCAGCCCAACCACTCCCATGTGCCAGCCCTGTCCGACTGGCCCGCTTCGCCATAGTCGTTCGCTCGCGCCATGCATCGCCCATCCACGGTCATCCCTTGTGCTGTCGCTGTTAGGTAGGTCAACCTAATAGATGAACAGTATTTGCACTGTTCATCTTCCCCGTGATCATCGTCGTCCGAGACTCATGAGTCCGTCTCGCTATCGCGCGCCGTGCACGCTCAAACTCATGCGCCATGCTTGTCTAGACTTCCGTGCCACTAGGTATAAAAGGCCAAGCCAACTCCTCATTTTTCATGTCCCTGAGCCACCTCACCATCCTGACCTTCACCAGAGCCATCACCAAAGTCGATTCACACCACCGTTGGAAGTTCTCGTGTTCGTTGGACTTCTTCATCGTTGTTCCATCAGCTTCGCCAAAGTCATTTTCCTCACTGTCGGTGAGCTGCACCATCACCATCGTCCCATCATTGATAAGTCTGTCCATCGTGCGTTCTTCTGCTCCACCCGACTAGTAGCTTTGCACCATGCCACCTCGCTCAGTCCACCCATGCCGCACATCCCGAAGTGTCGCCTCATCTCGACATCAGCCCGTGTGTCAGCACTAACGTCGCCTGCACCATGTTTCCACCCAGAATCCTCTGTGGACTTCTTGCACGATGAGTTGTGTCTCTGCTCTGTGGTCCCCATATACCATCCACTATTCCATTGACCCAATCCACCATAGATCGTGAACCCTAGTCGTGGACTTGGTCCATAGACCATGATCCTATATGTCAGTGACCAAACCAATTTCCATTAGAAAAATAATATAGCAAAAAACCCTTGCTGACATCATAAATATAATTTTTCTTTGGAAAAATAATTCTAAAAAAGCCAGAATGATGTTCTTTCCCTTTTTTTAGATTTAAACCTTCTGAGAGTCTGTTCTCCTCCGTCTGTATTCTGATTGACCCAATTCTTCTTCCTAAATTCATCTAAAATTGATCTCTATATTTTGTTCTAGTTTTTTATTTTTGGATTTTATTTGATTTTATTTATGTTTCGCTTGTTTTCTCTTGTTATATAATGTTTTCGAAGGAACAGAAGCAGGAACTAAAATTCAAGAGTTGGTAACTAAGTAAAGACAAGGCAAATCATGACCTTTGATCATGTTAAACCAATTATTTCAAATCTATTCATTATTATTTTTTTTTCAAATTAACATGCGTAGTTAATTCAACACAAACCTTTGTACCTAGTATTTACCAACCAATTTGATTAATTCCTCACTAATAATTTGAGTGCCATGTTTCTATTGTCACTCTAGGATGGTTAATTATCTAGTGATGCAATATTAGTATCCACTTGAGTTGTAGTCCAGCTGTTTAGCCATGCTTATTGTGCTAATTAATTTATTTTGACTTAATTAAATATTGAATCATGGTTGTAGCCATGTTATAAAATTTGTGTACTATGACATGGGTGTGTCATTGGCCTTGGTTAAACTAAAATGGTTTTCACTTGGGCGAGTGATCGTACAATAAAGTGGGTGCTAGTAGTACATTAGGATGTTGATGTTTCACCTAGTAATGTCTAAGAGCTTGACTTTGTGCGCCATTAATCTGAACCTTATCATACAACCATATGTTTAGTATGAAATAGACTTGGCTAATTAATTTATGATATTTCAACATTGATTTCACCATTGAGATATTTTGTTGGCTCAAAAGGGGGCTTTTATTGGTAGGACCATCAGCCTACTCGGCAACGAAACCTTAGCGGGCAAGATCAGTTTGAGATTAAGTATTGTAAAGACTTTGTCATAAACTCTTTGTCACACACCAAAGGAAGTGTATTAATCATGTGGCGATATGAGATGATCATGTCTTATGAGTAAAGTTGTGCAACCTTTGCAGAGTATAAAACCTTTCGAATAGCCATGTCTTTAGTTACAAACAATGATTGGTGATTTCACATGAGAGGTAGAATTTCATAAAACTTGGAATTGGTTGGTTTGGGAACCTTGCATAATATACTTGCATAATATAATTGAATCTTATTACAAATGACTTGATGAGTACCCTATGTACTCATAGCTATATTCATTGTTGCTCAGTTGCTGAAGAAGATCCAAGCCAAAGGTATTTGAAGGAGGATTTTTTGATGACTTCTCAGATTAGGACTTTGTTTCCTAGTCGATTGCTTATGGCATGTCGAATGACTACTTCGCTTATTTCTATTTTTTGCTGTTAGTTCGTTTTGTTAGGCCTTTTAGGATATTATTTGTAAGCTTAGCCATAAGGTCACTAATTTGATAATTAATTGTAGGATCGGATATGGCAACAGGGGGGTGAATGGCGCCTTCAAAAACCGTCCCAAGTATTCTCACAATTTTCTTCTCCGATAGCTATAGCACAGAATTTCCTGCTGAGATACCAAGAACGAAGATCCTCTGTCTACGGTGAATAGTAAACCCTAGATTTTCTTGCAAACAGAGGAGGTTAAAGCCATGTCTGAGAGAGGAGAAAACTCTTCGATTTAGCCTTTTGCTCTCGGGAACGGAATGGCCAAATGACCTTGAGGCAAATTCCCAGTTCAAAGCAAATGATTTTGCAGCTACTCAAATCAAAGCACTTCATTCAACCAAAAGGAAAAACTAAAGAATAGAGAACAAGGAGCACAAAACCGAACATAGAGCAAAACAGGAAATCCAAACAACACAGACACGAAGCTTCTCAAATGGATACATTCCGATGAATGATTACATAGAGTTTTTGCTACACTCATCTCCTACCCATTCTCCATCCTGGGCAACACACTCCCAGACACACACCAAACTAGAGAACCAAGAACTCCACCCTCAGCCACCAGGCTCACACATGAAAGGAACTTCAAGAAATGGCAGCCAACACCCACTACACGTTTCTTGCACACGCAAGGAAACAAACAAAGAGGCTGCACTGCCCAACTTCTCCTCACCAGAAACTAACAACCCTTATACATCAAAAAGAGGAGGGAACCAGTATAGCTTCTCCAAACCCTAACTCTCTATTTATAGCTTCCACAACTGGGTCTCCAAATTGCTTTACCCAATAGCACCACCAATTTCATCACTTTACCCATTTGCTTCAATCGAACCCGCTTCCTTAGGACTGAGTCAATTTTACCGAATTGCCTCGCACGCTCCTTCCTGGAAGCTTCCTCTTTTCTTGCTGTCCATGCCGTGCAACCACTTCGAGTTCTCGCCGTCTTTGGCATCTCCCGACCGCTTTGACCTCAGCACCGCCTGTGCCTAGTCCGGCCATCCATGCCTCGCCATGACCTTGCGTCAAAGTCCTACAGCCATCATAGACAAGAACACATCACGTAGCACTGCTCGAAACAATATAAACCTACATTAGCATCAGAAGAAGGTACTCAAACATGGAATACCCAAAACAAACTCAAACTCTCTAAAACAAGCGTCAATTACTCATGACAAACATGGGGTTACCTCCACATGGTCTCTCATTAATATATTTGCGTCTTTCTTAGTTAATCATAATCATTATTGATATTTCATGTATGTTTCCATTGTGTACACTAGCGTGATCCTGGACTATGCACAAAACACAAAGAGTCCAGATTTACATATTCGGGTCTCGACATTTCTATATCATGAGCTTACATGTGTAGCTTAGCCTATGCCATGACTAGTTCATTTAAAATTGTACAACTTAAACTAAAGTTGTTTGGGATGGATCTTTTGAAGAGTACAGTTTTAAGGATCATTTTCTGATTCCTACCATAGAAAATTGCTTAGTTGAGGTCTAAGTCTGAGTCTAGTTTGGGTAGAGCTTTTTAGTTCCATTGTGAAGCATTTGGTAGCTCTTGCTTGTTCATTGCTTTAGTTGATCTCAATTGTGCTTATAATTGCATCTCAATATTTCTTTCTCATGGGACTGCTTGTCATTGCACTTGACATGAAACACAAGGAAAGTTATGTATGATCAAGACTATTTTCTTAAGCTCTCTGCTTGATATGGTCGATAATAGCTTGAGATCACTCAAATTGACTTAATGAAATTAATTCAAATTGGTTGAAACTCAGGTGGCAGCTGTAGATGACTTCTATTCTAGTACTTACTTTACTGAGATAGACCATACAAATGTGAGTTACAAGTTAGTTGAAGCTCAGGAGGCAGTTGTAGATGGCTCATAGTCTAGGACTTACTTTACTAAGATAAACCATACAAATGTAAGTTATAATTTGGACTGAAGCTTGTGTGGCAGTTGTAGATGGTTTCTAGTCTAGTAAATGCTCTACCAAGATAAGCCATTTATCTAGTCAATTACAATGTTCAAATAGGTTTTTAGCTTAAGTAACTCATCTTAGAAATCTTTAGCATATTTCTTACCTGACTTAGAATCTCAACGTTTTTTGTACTTTGTCTTGTTATGATTCAGATTAGTATCTCCCTAGCTATACTTGTAATTTTTAGATAGCATGACATGTTTTTAATCCATGTAATCACTTCTAGCTAGTCATGGCTTGCTTTGCTATATATGTTCTTACATGATTGAGCTAATTAGCATGGCTTAGTGAAATACCTTTGAATTAACTTAGATAATTTTCGAAGCTCCCAATCCAACTAAAATCTAAAAATTACCAAAAATAGTCATGTTTGCCTCTTAGTCGTCACTATCTCTTTTCTTCTTTACTTGATGAATTCATTGTCAACAGGGGAGAAAGTGCGGTAAAAATGCATAAATTGGGCTAAGGGGAGAAAACAAGGGAGTTTTGGTATCTTGAGCTTTATTGCAAATTCGATTTGCTTAGTTTCTTCTCACCATGATCAAGGTCAAAATAAACAATTATTCTTTTATATGAACATAGAGTGAGAATTTCTCCAGTTAAATGGCTTTGGAGTGCTTATATTGAAAACTTGCTCTTTCTAATTTCTTTGCTCTATTTTCTAGCGCACTTGACCATTTTTGACTTCTATTCACTTCTTGAGCCAATTTGAGTTATCTTTTGCAAAAATTCTCTTCTAGTTTCTAAAACCTACTCAACTTTGCATTTTCGGGAAAATTGCTAATGTGTTCATCAAGGAGGAGATTGAGAGACATATGAAGATCTAGAATATATTTGTGATAAACAATTGGCACTTTGGTTGAATTGAATTTGGATTTTGCAAAAGTTTCAAAAAAATTCAAACTTCAGTTTGTGCTGTCAGAGTTCAAGCGGTCTGACCACCATGGGATCAGTGGTCACACCTGCAGATGGCTGGCAGTCGAACTACCATGGGCAAGCAATCTGACCAGCCATGGACCTTTGGGAAAATAAATACTAAACACTTGTGTAGGCTTGTTTGGAGATGACTTTGCAGTTGGTGCCACAAGAATTGGAAATTGGAGCTAAAACTAGATAGAGTTCAACCAAAATTTCAAGGAAGATGTTTTCTAGTGTTGTTTAGCGGTCAGACCGGCTATCGGTTGGTGGACCGGTGTGGTCTAACCTGTATGGAAAGTGTGGTCAGACCGGTGGGTGCGGCCAGAGAACAATGAAAATGGGTTTTGAGTTAGATGAATGTATGCTAGGCATGGGTGCAGCTAGTTGGTTGTGTTGACTTACATCATGCATGGCTTTGACTAACGTGAGTCAAGTACATGGAACTTGTACTCGAGATGGTTGCTTGGTCTTTGGATGTGTAGGTGGCTTGGAGAACATTAGCAGATGACATCAACAAATTAGGACTAGACGGGGGAGCTGAGGTTTGAGTGGTCATGTAAATCTGAGTGATGTTATATGGTTCAAGCATGGAGCACAGAAAAGACAAGGATCATGAAGAGGTGAGTTGGTGCATGTGGTGCGCCAAGTGACAAGACCAAAACACGTAAAGATGGTTCGGGGGAGGCCGAATGCGTGAAGATGTGGTGACTAGTCATTAGATACTACGGGCTATATATCAAATCATGTGGAGATATTTTGAGGTGAAAGTGAAGACATAGTCAAGGGAATGTGCCTAGAAGCTTCGTCGAGGGTATTTTGGTAGTTGGTTAAATACCGGGTTAGTGCCTTAATCAAAATTACGATATAGAGAAGTGCAAAGGAGAAGTGGTTTTAGGTTAAGGAGAGCTGAAACTGACAAGTGGATCAATCGCTAAAGAGGTTGAGTCTTGTGAAAGCCTTGAGAAGCATGCATGAGTGTAAAATTGAGAGGGAAGAGTGGTGCTTTGGGTTGGACCTATTAGGATTGTTTTTGGTTATTAAGAAGGGGAGAAGAGGTGGTAGATCAAATGATTCTAGGGTTTAGGTTTTGTCCTACCATCTTGTTTCCTTCCATGGTTGTGAAAGAGAAAAATTAAGAAGGAAGAGTAGTGCTTTGGCTGCACCTTGTAACAATCCATGAGTATGTAAACTTTATTTTCCACTGGAAATAGATCAAAGTTTTATCTCAATCATATCCTTGTTTGTGTTCTTACTTGGTTTTGCTTGTTTTTGAGCTAGATGTGTGATTCATGTTTGTGGGTGTTCTATCCTAAACTCTTACTTAAATTACCTTGCTAGAACATGTAAGAATAGATATAGAAGATCTCATGCCTTAGATCTTTATGAGCAACAAGTAATTTGAGTTTTATGGTTTTTGGTATTCTTGTGCCCTTCTAAACCACCCAACCAAATCCTGTTCTCTTACACTCTATGGAAACCTTAAAAAATTGTATACAGCTTTTATATTATGCCAAAGTTATAAAACAGGACATATCTATCCCAAAACTCGCGTACAATGCAGAACAATAAATTCTTACAAGCAGCGGTACCAAAAAGTCATCTCCAACCCTCCTCCTTCCTAACCAGAACTAGCACAACCTCAAAAACAATCTACCATGCCTAAAGCAGGGAAAAAAAGTCTAAGATGTTATACCTAAAATCCGAAGATTCACTGGAACAACGGAAACCAGTATACACGCAAAAATTTCTTCCTTCCTCCTATTTCCTGCCTTCTCCTTCCCTTCTTCCTCTTCCTTCTTCTGGCTGGTGCCTCCTCCCCCTTCCTTCAGCGGATGACAGCCACACCAGGGCTTGGCAGCCTAGCGTGGTAGCTCGCGGCAATGCGACAGGGGTGGCACAGAGTGGTAGCGCGATGCGACAGGGCTACAGTGTGGGCGGCAGGCGGCTAGGGTTTGGGGTGACTTTATCTCACCCTCCCTCCCCTTAAAAGGCCTATCCCACCCCAACCGTGACCGACTCGATCAAGAGATTGAACTGAATTCCCCCTTTCCCTCCCTTAATTCTATTTTCCTTTAATCCTTTTTTGTTTTTGAGATTAGGCCCTTAGGGTGGCTAGTTTTGGAATATTATATTTTCAAGTCTGGGAACAGGGGACTGGTCAGACCGGCCCTAGGCCTGCGATCCGAATGGCCTCAGCGGTTAGACCGCGGTTGCACTTATGGTTAGACCGGTCAATCTATAGTAGCCTGACCGGCCTTGTGCTGTTGGTGACTGATTTTGTTACGTGAGTTCTCTCATTGTTTTGCTTAGTCTAGTTGGTGTGATCTGAACTTGATGAGTTATTTGAGTGAAGATTTTGAATACATTTAGAGGAAAAAGCTTTGAGAATTATTAATCACCCCTGATTGTCGGCATCTGTCCTACAGACCCTCTCGTTGCTGCAAGAATAGCCAACCACAACTTAACTTTCTTTCCAACTTCATGGCACCAAATGATTAGAATCACAGTGGGATGACTAATATGATCACTTGAATTTTGCAACAGTGTATTGATAATGTGTACCTGAAGTTGTCGATGTAGACATACATGTCATAGGGTCTACATAACGTTCTGTCACAACCCCCGAAAAGTGGAACAACTCCGTCATGTTAGCAACAATCAACAATAGTTTCTGTATTTTCTAATACAGCTTTCAGCTCTCCTTTTCTGGTCATGACCCTTTTTCCTCTAGTAATTGAACGTAAACATTTGAAACGAGTTGTGAAGAACAAGGTAGACGAGTTGCTAACCTCTTCGTTGGCAATCTCATCAAGGCTCTTGTTTGAAGTTATCCAGGGCATGGTATTCCTTGAACATGGCCCTCGCAAGCACCTTGAGCTGCGCCAACATGCAAGACTTGGTGATGTATCGCCCTTGTGCCTCCTCGGCAACCGTGAGGATCCTCAGTAGGAGATGTTGCAACCTTTGCAGTTTATCATCGAAACAATCTTGTTTTGCATACAGAGAGAGGGAGGATATGCGCCGCTTTGCAATGTTACATAGTGCGTATATAGGTACAGCGAAGCAAAAGTTGGGTTGAGAAGAAATGGGTTTGTTAGTCGGATGCCCCCATTAAAAACGATTTTTGCTAATAGTTTTTGGCTGTGACTATTAGTTTTTAACTGAAATGGGCACTATTTTAATTCAATAAAAAAATAAAAAAAGAGAAAAATAAAAAACCCCGTTATACCTCTTCGGACAATACAACGGAAAAACGGGAAAAAAAGAGAAAAAATTACGTTAAAAAGTAACATGTTCAATATGGTTCCTGGTATCTAAAAGTTAGAAATCAGAAGTTAAAAACCATTTTGAGTGTGGCCTTAGTTAACTAGCCCAGCGTTGGTCAGTTTGGCTAGACAACAAATGCTATCCGGGCCATAACCCAGTCAAAATTTCACTATTCATTCTATATTTTCACATCAATATCTTTGACCAAGACAGGTTACTTGACATTTTTCTGACCGCAGAAATTCCATTCGCATGCCATAATTCTTTTCGATTACAAGGTAGACACGTACAAAGATAAAACCACCCTGCAAACACACCACATAAGCACACACCTAGAGCGTTACCTCGTAAAGTTTCTGCGAAGACACTCGTATATGCAAAGGTGTGTACCACCACCCAGCAAAGATTTGAGTCCCTCGTCAAATTCACCAGCCAGCAAGTGATGGTTCCCATTTTTATGTGATAATTTAACATGTGACTCATCCAAGTTGCAAAGATTTCATGAGACTGCTGGTAAACCACCAAGTCTTTTCATAGCAATGCAATGTATTCGTCCATTTGGAGCTTAGAAAAAAAAAATGGAAGCATTTGGTAGGATTTCAACCGGAGGAAAAAACTCCCAAACTTCTTACGAAGGTTACAGTTAAAGAATTGACTCGAGAAATTTTTTTTGTAGGAAACTCTTCCACCCTACACATTCTGAAGGAAAGCAATCATGAGGTCACGGCGTTGACCCAACAAGCTGTTAAAATTTCTTTTGAATCCCAATTCAGCGTCTCTCTTTGGTGCCGCTCGGTAGAGCTGAAATAAATTGGTTTATAGCTGAAATTATACTGTAATTGATGATGACTTATTTAACGTAACTAAATTTTAAAAAAATTAAAAATGAAGAAAAAACATGTTAACTCATCATGGACAACGCAAACGAATACAGGAAAAAAATAACCAGCAAAAAAGCTCAAAAAAGGTAAAAAGTCAGAAAAAAATAAATCAGAAGCTAGAAATTTAAGCTAAAATGAGTTTGTTAGACTTGGGAATTAAGCTGGGGTAGGCTGGCAGGGCATAGGCCTGATGGGTCAGTAGCGAGTCCCAAAACGGCCCAATGGCACGCTGGGCCACTTTCGTGCTGGACCGATCTAAACATGACACGTAAAACGTGGAAGGAGGGCAGATGGGCTTCACGATGCTTGATAGCGTTGTACGGGAGAATGATGGCTCGATAGCTGGCCTAGGAGAGCGAAGGCATGAAGGGCCGACCCAGGCACGGCCCAAGTTGCTGTGACGCGCCACCCATAGGGCTTGATTTATGGGCCCTGTATGGCCAACGAGCTTAATAATGTACAGTATCTTTGTCACCCGCTCCCCTCTTTCTCTACATAAGTCGTTATCTTAAAGCGGCCCTTAATTAATTGTCTGGTCAATTGTGTCAGAACAAAATTTGCGTGGTCAAAGATAGGCACGTTTAGGGGTGAAAAGTAGATATGAATTATCCATATTATCTAATTGCCATAATCGATAAGATACGACTATGGTATAAATTTTTCTATCCGATTAACAATATCTATCGTATTCGTATTCAAATTTGCATAAAAAATATAGATGCGAATATGGTATGAACTTTTACCATCCAAAATGTTATTTTATCCAGACTATCCGTATCCGTATTTGTATCCGACAAAGTAATATGTATATTTTATTATAATACAACTAATTAGTTAGATAAGTTTTTTAATTGAACATGAATTCATGTTTCTTTAGGCGATGTTGAACAGGCGGGGTCTTCTTGGCGCCGCGTGGGGAGCTGCTGTTGCTGCGGCTCGGCCTTCGGTCTCCGTTACAACATCCACTGACGTGCGCTTCTCTTTTCTCTAATGGGATAAGTGGAACGAACGTAAGTACCGAGAGGCATTTTTTCCTTCTCCCTTTCCTTTCTTTCACACTTTCTCTTTCTTCTTTTCATTTTAGTTTATAACCTTTTGCCTGTAGTATGCATTTTTTTTCTATGTTCATCTCTTCGTTGCCCTACTTTATACCAATATTTTTTTTATTTTTCTTTCACATTCTTCTTTTCATATGTTCTTTTCTCCTTCCCTATTCTTCTTTTCGTTTAGTTGCAGCTTTTTTTTTGCCACGTGTTGTAGTAAGTATTTTTGCTACTTCGATTTGTTCTACTAATACTTTAATTTCATTCATTAGGAGTTTTCAATTGTTTCGCTAATAGTCAGGAGCACGTTTAATTTATTCTACTAATTTTTTTATTTCTTTTTGAAAATTGTTATTGAATCGTGTCTAGGAGCATGTTTAATTTATTCTACTAATTTTTTATTTCTTTTTGAAAATTGTTATTGAACTATTCGAATATCGTCAATGAATTGTTGGAAAATTAAAACTAAATACATGGAACATTGATCTATCCGCGTTACAACTTCATACGTGGAATATCACGATGAACTATTGGAACATTGAAACTAAACGTGTGAAACATTGGTTCACCTCCGTTATAACTTAAGGTGTGGAGTATCATCAATGAATTGTAGGAACACTGCCAATGAACTGTTGGAACATTAAAACTAAACATCTGGAACATTAGCCAATTCCCCTTAGAACATAATTGCAAATGTGTTTTTGTAAGTGTTTGAAGTCCATATTTTTATTTTTCGTAGTATGAGGCTTATACTTGCAAATGTGTTTTGAAAATGCTTGAAGCTTATATATATAATTCTTGTGTAATGATTCTAAAAGTATGCAAATGTGTTTTGTAACTTGTTGGGAATTATGGATAATCCTTGTGTGCATGATACTATAATTTGCAAATATATTTTGCAAAATTTGTTGAAGTATATACATTTCTCAGGGAAATCGAAACTACCACAGTATATCCTGCGGTACTACCGCTAGTCGGAACTACAGGTGTTGTAATAATGGAACTACCATGTTTGTTGATGGTCGAAAGACTTGTGTGGTCGAGAACCATTGTGGTCGAATTAATGCGGTCGAAGACCTATGTGGTTGAAGATCAATGTGGTCAGGAACCAGTATGGTCAAACTAGCGTGGTCGAAACCAGTGTGGGCAGAACCGGCGTGGTATAAATCTGTGTGATCAAAGCCAACGTGGTTGAAATCAGCGTGGTCAAACCAGCGTGGTCGGAACCGATGTGGTCAAGATCTGTGTGATCGAAACCAGTGTGGTCGAATCGACATGGTTGAAACCGACGTGGTCGAGACCTGTGTTGTCGAAATCAACATGGTTGAATAGACGTGATTAAAACAACATGGTTGAAGATCGACGTAGTTGTCAAAGATCTATGTGATCGAAGACTGATGTGGTCGAAAATTGATATGGTCGACGTGATCAAGACCTGAGTGGTCAAAACCAATGTTGTCAGAGATCAGCGTAGTCGAAGACATGCGTGGTCGATCCGGACAACGTGGTTGAAGACCTGCGTGGTTGGATACCAGCGTAGTCGGAGACCCGTGTGGTCGAACCAGACAATGTGGTTAAAAATCAACATGGTCACAGACCTGAGTGGTCGAACCATCCAACTTGGCCAGGGACTAGTGTAGTCGACGATCGGTACTTTTGATGAACTCTGTGTGAGAGGGCCAATCGGATCCAAGTGAGCAGTCCGATCAATGAGCAGTACTACCGGCTCTGTGTGAGTGAAACTTCCGATTTGCGAAACAACTGGCTTGTGTAGTGGTATGTTTTTCCAGAGAGACACCTGTGTGGAGTCTTCTCATCCCTGAGAAAATTGGTAGTTTTGCAAGAGTGCTGCGGTATTTCCAATGATCGGTAGTACTAGACTTTGTACATCAGAACTACCGGATTTGCCTGCAACGGCTAATTTTGACCGTTGCAAAGGGGAGTGGAAATACCAGTCGTAAGCTGACGGTATTTATGGAAATCTTGTTTTTTGAGGGTTTTGCTTCCAATGGCTAGTTTTTGTAGTGTGGGAATATATACCCCCTTGTGGCAAGTTGGAGTACGAGCTGCTGCATCCTTTGACACTCTTTGAGCTAGTGTGAGGTCCTCCTCTCAATTGTACGTGTGTTGTACCTTGTGAGTAAGGAAGAAGGCTCCAGATTGCATGTGTTGCATCTGGAAGTGGATTGAATATCCACTTGAGTTTGTGCATTCGTTGCACATGGTGAGAGTCAAGCCCCTGGCTTGACTTATTACTCTTGAGTTTGTCGACTCCTAGATGGCGTTGGAGGCGTAGTGTGTGGTGATCTTCTCAAATAAAGTTATGAGAACACCCAGCAAAATTGTGAAGATTAGAGCTCACCAACCTGGTGCGAGAAAGAGGTACCACTAGTGGATTGAGGTGTTTCGGCTTAATTCATGGAGCCAGTCCAATTTGTTTGGGCTAACCTCAACATGGCCTAGGGGAGACCGACAAGTCTCCGAACACCACGGTAAAAAGCAACCTTGTCAATTGTGGTTTGTTTTCTTGTGCTCTATTTACATTCAAGTAATTTACATTCATAGAATTAAATTGATTGCTTGTCATCTTAGAATTGCAAATCTTTACATAAGCCTAGAGTGTTGGTGCACTTAGGTGAACATAATTAATTTAGACGATATTTGTGCTAAACTAATTTAAGTTAAGCTTCCGCATCTTATACTTGGTTTAGCTAAATAGAAATTGATAATTAAGTAGTGAAGAATTTTTAGACCGGCTATTCACTCCCCTCTAGTCGGCCTCATTGATCCAACAATGTGTAAGAGGTAGAGATATCTCTCGGAGATTAGACCCCGTCCATCTAGCCATGATCTAGAAGAAGTTTTTGAGTTTACGCGATTCTCCTCAAGAGAGAGGTGTTTTAGGGGTTTTACTCTTATGGGCTTTTTGGCTTGAGTCTTATTGTGACCTAACTTACTATGGCATGTGATAACATATCTAAGGCCGTCTAGATCATCAAGGACTCACAAGCAAGAGTAGATCAATGTTTCTCTCTTTTACTCGATTTTAGTGCAACCTTTCTTGTTTTGTATAAAAGTCAGCACTTTGACATCGATCTTCACGATTCATTATTGCAATAAGTTCGTGATATCTTAAGGGGGACTTGTGCTAAGTTTCACTACATTTGGATCAGTGGTTTGAGAGTTGTCTCTTTTCTTCGGTCGTGTGTAGTGCAATTTACACTGTTTCTCGGCGAGCAGTTAAACCGCAAGAACCAAGCAGTTAGGCCACTTATAGGCCAGCGGTTAGGTCGATTGACACAGAAGTCTCAGGCGATCTTTATGATCCTTAGCTCTTGGTTTTGGTGAATTTGTGTTTGCACTGTGTAGATTTGTTAATACATAGGAGAAATTTTTGAAAGAGTCATTCATACTCTCTGACTCGTTGTACCAATCCTATGTAAGGAGCACGATAATTCAAAAGATCCAAATGGCATACTTGATTAGGGCCTGTTCTAAAGGGTTTAAGTTTTTGATTTATAACTAAAATTGCACTGCAGTGGTTGTTAGCTTTTTTAAACCATTCAATTGAAAGAAAATTTAAAAAAGAAAAAAAAATGAAAAATCATTATATTGTCATGGACAATATAAAAGAATAAGAAAAAAAAGCAAAAAGTTGAAAAAGCAAAAAAAAAAAAAAGTGATGCACGCCAACGTTAAACGCTCGATGCCACGTTCCGTGTGTTGGCACGTGCATGCACACTGTTGTGTTACGTGAAGAAGCGACCAACCAACAACATAAATGTCGATCATGGAATTATATATCTTGGTGTTAATTTAGATCGATCTTTAGTTTATCAATTTATCAACCCTTCGGACGCGAGTACTCGGCTAGCTAGGTAGCTTGCTAGTAATTAACATCGATCACTTATCAACACGTGCATGCATGCGTGCTCGATCAAATTGCCAAGTTGCACATACATACCAGCCGTACTAGATAGTAATGGCCAATGCCTTCGGAATCACGTTGCTCTTCGTATATATGTATATCCGTACCATGTTCGCGCACGGAATTTTTGGCATAGATACACTGTTTAAACCCGTATTTATAAAAATATCAGTATACATATGGTACTAAACAAAAATAATCTTTTTATTGTCCAGTCACTGGGCGATGAAGCTGTAGAGCTGACACGTGTGACCTGGAGCTCCGTGGCTGTGCGGTAGGCAACCTATCGACCAGCCACACGGCCAAGGCCGGCTGCCCGGGCACCAGGCTCGAGGTGATTAGAACCCATAATTAATTAGTTTAATTGTGTGATTTAATATGTGCACTGCTCGTAGAATTTTTTTAGATATAGCAAATAAGCACAAAAACATTCGAATTTTTTTGTGGTGCTTCCGAACGCAGTGTAGTTCATTGTATAATTTGCTCATAATTTTTCCATTATAAATTTTACTCAAAAATTTATTTATGCAATCTATTATAGTAGCGGACTTAACGGTACATTTTTTTTCAATTACGCAAGTAGTACATATAATAGTACAAAAAATGTATCGCACGGGATTCAATATGGCTCACTCATCTGAGTCACTGGTATCTCCTTGCCACGTTTGCCTTTACATGGCCTTGTCTTCCGTTGACCATGTCTTGTGGGGTACGTTAGTCGATCCGGAGTTTGCATGTTGGTTTGGAGGAGATATGGAGACCGTTTCATTTGTTGAGTGGTCGACGGTGGTGCAGTAGGCTGTGGTACACCAAACAATCTTTGGTGGTAAGCATCGATGTGGTCCTGCTAAGACATGCCAAATTGAGGGCTGCCAGATATGAAGTCGTGAATGTGCGGAGGAGCCCTGGCTTTCATTGTACAGTATGGCAGCGATGCCGGAGAAGCTCTGCCTATCGTGTCTTCAAACCCTGCATATGGTGTTAACGATGAGTTCTAGCCCGCATACGTTACAAACCCTAGCGTTGTGTACTGCTCCCTGAAGCAGTTGTGAGGCCCGTAACGTCATTAGTGGATTGGCCATCACCCCACATTGAATTAAAGGCTCGAAGATGAAACGATGTTAGTCACAATAAGGCCCTGATCAATATGGCTTCAGCTTCTGGCTTCAGCTTATTTTTGCACTATTCATAAATTTCACCTTTTTCTGAACTTTTAGCTTTTTTTTTTGAGTTTTTTTACCGGTTCTTTTTTCCTCGTATTTGTTTACATTATACGTGATGGGCTAATATGTTTTTTCTATTTTTAAATTTTTTTAAATTTAATTATGGTAAATAAGCCTCTGTCAGCTACAGTGCTTTTTTCAGCCAGCTACAATGTTTTCAGCCATAAGCCATGAGGCTTTCAGCCGAACCGATCACCACCTAAATATTCTGGATGTAGAATACGAATCTTGTACCTCCTGGATGTGCAGGAAAGATGACTGATGGAGGGTGTGTAGAGAGCAAAAGTGATGCATCTCGATGACAGACCTGTGGCGAGAGAACGCTATGATATTAGCGGAACATAAAGCATAACAGGAAAATAAAACGTAGGTTTGTACGTAAGTTACCTTTTGGTCGATTTGGCCCACGGATGATCGATAGCTAGTACCATAACTCCGGCCAGACTCGCTAGGTTGCGATGATATGGCGAGTGAGCACGGCGCTCCCACTGGGTGCCCAATGCACATGGCATGGTCCATCGATCTGCCGTAGCTCAGGTGGTCCATTATTTTTTGGCCTGCGATAGGATTTACTTGAAAGTTTTCTGCAGGGCCGATGGTGTGTCTGGGCTACTCATGGCAGTTTCGGACATGCTTCCGATGTACTGTGCCCACTCCAACTGAAGTGACATACGAATTTCATAAATGAAACGATAATACTTTGCAACTGTCTTACGGTGTCATGGCACTGCAAAGCGCTATGTCGATCGATCGAGCATTGTAGACTATCATCGTGCATGACCTGCTCCGGGCAATCTGGTGGAGGAACAGTGAGTCTGCCACGTGTCCAAGGTACGTACCATTGTAGGTACTCGTCGTACATCTAAACATCATACGGACGCTGCTCCATTACGACATCCAACAATGCCTTGTTTGTCCGTGCCGTCGTACACTCCTGCTGCACTGGCTGCCAGTCCGTACCATGCTGACCCATCCTCGATTCCTGCATTTCTAGAATCATTGATATTACAGAGAAAGACACACAAAGTGTAAACATTATCTGGATGAAGTTTGACTCACATGTATATGGCTCGCGGTAGGAACCTGTCGTCCGGAGGGGGCATGACCTGGTATAAACTGAACTGTCGCATTACACGCTGCAGCGCATAAACCTCCACCATATACGAGAACACCAGATGGCAGGTCATCGCCCATAACTCCTCTTCTTGTAGGTATTGCACAGACAGCTCATGCGGCGCTACACTCATCACGAACTATGGAGTCTATGGAGCCTAGATGATGTCGCTGTCGTGCAACGACTCGAACTCGTTATACCAAAACAAGTAGCACCTCACTGGTTTGTCCTTGGCTTTGCATAGATGGGCACCAGTCCACCAGAAGCCCATAGTGGGCATGTCTATCGGGTCGGTGAACTAGTCGAACGAGTGCACTGGCCTCACGATGGCCGGACGCCCAACAGAGAAGTGCTCCCAACTCCACAGCTCCAGGAGCATGTAGCAGACGGCCAGGTTGGGGGAATCACCGGTGCGATGCTGGCAAGCATCACACAACCCTCGAAAGTGGCGCATAGGACGGCTGATCCCCACTTGTACTGAGGCATCTACCCATCCTCTGCGTCAACCAAAGACTCGGTGAGGCAAGTGAACTCGGGGTTGCAAATATCGCCGCGTGTGGCTAGAAATATGCTCCAACCAAAGAGCTGAATAAGTGTAACATCCTAAAATTTGGATGTTCGAAATTGTGAAGAATTTAAAACTTTTATTTGCATCTTGCTGGCATTTGAAATTTTTGTCGAAATCTTATTTGGGTTTCCCTGAGTTTTTGTGCAGAGTAGATAATAATTGAACATAATTCTCAAGCATGAATAACAATCACGACAATAAAGGAGACAAAATAATTTAAATGTGAGTTTAACCTCTAAAAACCTAAATTCAAATTTAATTTTTTAAATCAAAATATGGTTTATAAAATAGAGAGTGGTAATTAGCTGAATATATAAATATAGTTTGAAAGAAAAAAAGAAAAGCAAATCTAAAAGAATATGAAAAGTTGCACCAAAGAAAGGAATTCGAAGTTCTGGAATCTCATTCAAAATTCAAAAATGAAAATTCAAATATGAAATCAATTTGTAAGGAAAGATCTCAAATTCCAAATTTTGCTAGCCAATTTCTTCTTCTTTTTCTTTCTCCTTCTTCCATGTGGGCCCCACTTCTTCTCCACCTTTTTTTTTCTCTCTCTCCTCCTCCCTTTGGCTTCTTTTCCTGACGCATTCTCTCGCTAATCGGCTCCTTGCTCCTGGTGTCACGCACGACCTCCTCTCCTCCTTCTTCTTTCTTCCTCTCCCTCTCTCCTCATTGCTCCCGCGTCGACACTTCATCAGCCGGCCCTGCCTCCCCTGTTCCGATGTCAACCCGCCCTATGCCTCTCATCGCGTCCCCTCTTCCTTCCTCCCCCTGTCCTCTCTGGCGCATGCCTGCCCCCGCATAGCCATCACATTGCCCGAATTGCTCCTGTCGCCTCTGTCGAGTCCCAGTCTAGGCACCCGCGCCGGTCCTCTCCTTTTCTTACCCCTGCTCGCCTGTCGCCTCCATGCCCTCTGCGCTCCTGCATCGCATGTCGCCGCGCCCCTGTGCGCATGTCACCCGCCTGCCCCCGTGTAACCCCACGCCGGTCACCTCCATGCCTGTAACATCCCAATTTTTGGAATGTTCGAAAAATGTGAAGAATTTAAAATTTTATTTGCATCTTATTAGCATTTGACATTTTTGCCAAAACCTTATTTGGATTTTCCAAGTTTTTGTGTTGAGCAAATAATACCTGAAGTTAATTATCGAACACACAATACGTAAACGTGACAATAAAAGATACCCAATAATTTTAAATGAGAGTTTAATCTCTAAAAAAAACTTAAATTCGATTTGATTAATTAGATCAAAGCTTTATCTAAAGATCAGAGAAAGAGAATAATTAACATCAAGCATTTATTCAAGTTTAGCTCAACCATCATACAAAAAGGAGAGTTTGACCTAAAATTTTAAATAACGGTAGGTGAGTTCAAACCTCGAGAAAGTAAATCAAAAGCTTATTACTAAATCAAAACATGGTTTATAAATTAGTAAAGTGGAAATAGCTGAACTAAAAATATAAGTCAAATTTACAAATCCAAAATTCAAAAGAGTTCCTTGTATTCCCCTCCATTTCTTCTTTCCTTCTCACCTCCATGCGGGCCCTTCTTCCCTCCTCTCTCTCCTCTCCTCCTTCCCTCTGCCCAGCGAGCCCCACTCCCTGCGCAGCACGCCTGCCTTCTTCTTCGTTTCTTTTCTTCACCCTCCTCCTCCTTTGGTGGACAAGCGCACTCCACGTCTCCCCTTTTCTCCCCATGCGCCGAATCATGCCCGAATCCTTCTCAGGATTTGCTGCAACTGCTCAGTCACAGGCGCCCTGCCATGCGCCGCGCAGCCAGGTCTGCCCCGTCGAGTCACCTCTGCGCACCGAGCCGCGCGGCGCTTTACCCGGCGGTCCGTTCCCCCACCCCTCTGCGGCTATATGTGGTCTTGGCCCCTCCCTTACTCCCTGCACTACCCCATTGCTCCCTGGCTCCTTCCCTCCCTCCACTGTTTCTTCCCCGTTTGCGCCCGGGAGCCCGCCGTCGCTGCCTCCTTGCCGCTCTATCACCCCGGTTCGTCCCCCGCCAAATCGACCGCGTCACGGCGTTTACCCACTCCACCGCTACTTCCCCTCCGAGTTAATCGGATTTCCGTGCACCACGCTCGCCGCACTGGCCATCTTCCGCGAAACCGGCCGTCGCTGCCTCCACCAGCGCCACCACCTCCCCGGGCGATCTCTCCTCAATTCCTCGCGCGGAGAGCTGCATCATGACAGCCCAAAGCTCCCCCGACGCCTGGCCAGAGTTGCTTTCCGCCCCAGGTCGCCGGCGCCACGGCCCTTCCTGCGCCGCCCATGGCTTCCGCCGCCGACTCCCCTCCGACTTGCTCCGGCTCGGCAAAAAGCGTGGTGAGCATCCCCAGCACCCCTTAATGCTCGTGTGCACGTTAAATTTTTCCCTCCACCTCGCCGGCGCCGGCGCTCCGCTCCATCCCCGCCTCTGGCCGCTCAAACCAACGCCGGCCGCTTTCGACACCCCCACCGGCCGTGTAGACACCTCCAGGAGTTTGCTCGTGCACGTGGGGACGCGTTTTGCTAGTCGCCGACGTCTCCCCGGCCGCTCCCCGCCGGCGGCGCCTCCATCCCCTCCGTGCGCCCCGCCTCCCCTGTTCTTAGCGGATGGCTCCTTTGTATAGTCCCCAATCCAGTGCGCTCTTCAGTAGTGCTGCTCCTTGTTAAGTCGCCAAGGACCGAAGGCCCAGTTGGCTAGCGCATGCATCTGTGAACTTTGTGTCTGAGGTCTCGGGTTCGAGTACCGCTGCCGCACCCTCTTTTTTTTTGTCTTCTCTTTCTACCACCTTTAATCCATTTCCATTACAAGAAAAAGGGTTGGACAAGTTAGAAATTCATACATGGCAGACAATAAAAACTTAATTAGGAAATAACCGAGATTAATTAGGGTTTAAAATTGGAATAAATGTTATTTATGAGTAACCCGTGCAGATGATATATTTACTTAGGACTTACTTATTAAAAGGCATGATGATAGTTCACGTAAAAATCTTGTTAAGACTGAGCTCTCACGAAATACTTAAACGACATATTTCCTAAGACTTGAATTCCTCAAAAACTGATAGTGGAACAAAAACACAAATAGAAAATTTAACTAAGTATATGTTACCAAATAAAGTAAGGGAAGCCAATAAATTTGAAAATGATGAATATTGAATATGTAATAAAGGATTAGTTATCATAATAAATACTTGGTGTGCCATTAATACTTAATTTTAAATCTAATTATTTATTAATGGCATTAATAAAGAAAAGTGGCTTTGATAAATACCCAAATGTAGTAAAAATCAGAAACTAGTCCATGAATGATGCTAAGATTTATCTAAGGTATAAATGGGCTTAATAAATATTTAACCATGGATTAAATATTTCATGTTAGTAGCTAAATGTGCCTTTTAACCTTTATATAAAAAGCTTAATTCCTAACTAAGGCATAGTGAAGAATCTAGCCATAATCTTGTTTAGGTTAGGCTCACATGAAATGACGACTTAACCAATGGGGATGGTCTAAAGGAATATATCCTAAACCGTGGCATACTAGTAAATGTTATAGAATTAACCATGGCATGGTTTAATGCATAACCATCATCTCTATGTCCCAAGCAATTAGAAGAACCCTGGTGATCATTAGGTGATGTAGATATTAAGCCACTAATATTTGGACTAGATCATGTATGCATGGTCAATATGGTTTGAGCAATCATCTAAAAGGCTGATTATTAAATTCAAAGCAATAATCAACAAATATGGCTTTGGTTAAATACTCAAGAAGATTACCCTTAAAATATAATATATGCACTAACATTTAACATACCACCATTTAACAAATCCTAGAGAAAGATTTGGCTAAACAGCAAATATTAATAATATACCCCTATGTGACAAGCTTTGCCCATATGAATAAAGTTCAAATTGAAATCAATACTAAGCCTGATAATAATTGAAGTGTAGACAAAGAAATAATGGTGTCATTAATTATATTCTAACACTAGATTAAATAAATACCCATGTGGGACCCTAACTACACATATAAATGAAATTAGGCATATAAAAATGTGCATAAGAAAGGTACGACTATGTCTGTATACATATATATGTATATAATAGCCGTGGGTCGTCAATAATTTCACTAATGTGTAGTATGCTGTCTAGTGATACTAGGCTTAGCTGGGAGTGGTGTTTCATCCGAGCTATGTTTAAATGGTTCAATGGTCGTGGGTCAATGAACAATAGAAATCAGATAGTGTTAACCATTTGAATAGTAGTGACTAAATAAATAGTCCCGGGTGATAATAAATTAGGATATTAATCATTCAACTGATTAATTGATAGTAAAACTCACCTAAAATATCATAGGTGAAATACCACAAACACAAGGTCTGAGATTAATTCGATAAGTTAAACTAATGTACTCCACGAGGAAACCTCCTAACCTAATTCTTAAAAGATGACCTTCGGCACATAACACTCAACACCTCTATACAAGTCTCACACCTGCTCATAAGTCTAATCTGACACATGGAACGTCCTTGATAAATACAAAAATAATAAAAGAGATTATTAATAAAAAGATCAAGTTATCGTATTCTATTACCAATCTTGCCCCCCAAATCACTCGAATCATCCATTAACTCATAATAAAACTAAATTGTGTTTACTCGGTTTTACTTGGATCCTTTGAGTTATTTGCTTTTATTTGGATTCAGTCGTTTGTCGCGTAATTAGAAATTGGAAGTCGTGAAGATTCAATGGATCAAGCGAGATCAAGCTTGAAGTGAAGATAAAGCCCCAAAAGATCAAGGGAAAGCATTGTGTGAGCTCAAGACCGCGGTGAACCGCGCCAGGCGAGTCAATACTTTGATCATGTTGAACCTACATTTTCTGCAAATTACTTTGATTTAAATTATCAAATTGCATGCTGTAGTTTATATGCAAATACATGTTTAATTTACGATTCTAGTTATATGCCCATTGTTTACCTTGAATAATATTACCCTCCTTTGGAATATTTGAATGTGTGAACCTTGTCGCCCTAGCAAAATTATAATATTAACCTTTTGAAATTAAGTCCCTAATTATATGCCATGCTTAGTATTGCGTAGATACTCATGGGCGCGAGAGCGCCCAAGCATCACTTTTTAATCCTGAGAAAAATTGGTTGGGCAGTCATGGTGATAATGACTGGTACATTTGATATGATTATTTTACACTCCCAAAATCCCCAACTTGCTTAAATATCTGGGCGGATTGGTTCGAGGGTGTGAGTGTGGTGCAGTGGAAGCACAAAGTGGGTTAGTGGTAGACCGCCCAGATACCACTAAGGACTGAATCTTGTCATGTCAACCCGTGTAAAACAGTACAACCACAAGTCTGTAAAGTACAACTTGGCTAAGTAGACTTATCGAAATCCCGGACTCATCTCACTGGTAGTGGATTGATGGGGTTATGCTATGGCAAGGGGGCCTGAAGGGACACCAGGTAGGGTGAAGTTTCTCAGTCGTACTAGCGCAGAGGGGAGGGGAGCCCGTACGCTAGTAGCAGTGAGAAACATCCCGTGCAATTAGATGGGACCCATCGCAAATGGGAGAAGCCCATATAGTGGGATGAGAGAAAGGACTAGATACTTTGAAAAGTCACTGTGATGGTCTGCTCAACCACACTTCTAAGGAATCGTGTGGGGCAATGAGTTGATTGTCTCTTGTGGTGAAAGTGTACAAACTCTGCAGAGTCAAAACTATTCGAATAGCCGTGCCCACGGTCAAGGGCGGACATGGGAACTTAACCAGATATAGTTCTATTTCAAAATGTTTTGTGGGTGGGATGGAAAAGTGGAGGGCAGTGAAAGGCCCTAGTTTGGAGTTGTCCTGGGTGTCGTCCCAGTGGTAAGTTAAGCGGCTATAACGCTGAAGAAATTGCTATATGGTGCAGATGCCATGTAACGGTGGATGGAATCTGAATCGATGTTAATAATGCATTTCCTTGTACATTATGATTTGTTCCAAAATTGCTAAGTCATAGGGCTTTTTAATTAATTGTATTCAAAAGCACTCTACGCAAAATAAAATAGCCCGAGCCTCTCCTTTGTTAAGCTATGCATACTATTTATTTGCATTCTATGTATTGGCTCGCGGAGCACGGGGTCGGAGTGCTCACGCTCGCTTTTGCGACATAATTCAGAATCAGGAATCAAGTCACTGCACCGCAGCAACAAGATTGGACAAGCTGGCAGAGAAGATGAAGATGTCAAGAGCTAGGTCGCGAACCTCCAATTGGCTGCCTGTGGGCATGTCCTGAAGGTCCCACCTGTGTGCTTCGTTCTTCCGCTGCTGCAATTTAATGATTTCGGCCTAATCGGCCCATGGGTAAGTCTACTATTAAATTTTACGCTTCCGCATGATATGTATTTTGATATTCATTACTGTAACTGTGAGCACTATCTACTGATCCAGGGAATAGTGCAGTAATCACAGAGGAATCCGGATGTTAATATCTGGGTCCCTACAGCGATGGTATCAGAGCATATCGACTGCAGGTCGTGACCTAGTTAGTCTGGCCGTTAGTTCATAATTAGAACTATTTCCTCAATATCTATTTTCACAAATATAAGTTATAATGCTCATTCTCATCTCTCTTAGACGATTCCGCCTCCTCTATATGCTACCCTAGCCGTTTATACTTCTAAAGCTCTCTTATCCCGAATTCAAAATGATAAAAAAAAATCCAGTACTGATCTGGTAAACCCCCATGGCAAACATACTTTTGGCCAAAGCCACAAAAGCTTAAATTTGAAAATCATTTCCAAAAATTGTTTTACCCTTGGGAGGATTGATTATCCAAAATTGTTTACGAAAATTCAATTTTCAAACTCATTTATTTTGACCAACCTGACCTTCCGAGGAAATTTTCATAAGTTCAACTACTTGCCAAAAATTTCTTCCAGAAATTCATCTTGGATCCTCAAATAGTTAAAACAAAGTTATTTGTCGAAAACTTTTCCCTAAAAAGGACCGTGTGTTTGAAAAATAAAAGCCTAAGGGTAAACCTTGAGGTGTTGCTTCTCAAAAGAGTTATTTCGGTAAAAGCATATTTTCCATATTCGGTTTTATTACCTGTGGTTAGAAAAACACTTCTTTTCAAAAATATATATACATATATTTCAAAGTTCTGTATTTCAAACTACAAAAAAAAAATCCATTTTGTCACAAAGATTTACTTACCAAAATAATAATAGGAGAGTAAGTATTAATATCAATCAAAACAGCCCTGAATACTATCCTTTTTCTTTCTATTGATTTCGAAAGGAAAATTTTGTTCCTCTTCTCATACCTTACTCCAAAAATTTAAGGTTAGGAACGTTGAAGATATTCATGAAGATCAGGTGGTTTTGTTTTAAACAAACTATTCAGATAAACCCTATGCCCCTTATGTGTGCTTTTCCCGAGTAGACGTTGTATTGTTGCAAGATTCTATTTGGCCCTGTGCACTGCCTTCTTGCCCTCGGGCTTTACATTTCGCGGGCACAGGAAAAGAGTGTTTAAAAAAAAACTTATGTGATTCGTATACCACCCCAGTTTCCCGGGGTGTACTCTTTTACAGTTATAATGGGTTTAGATTACCGTGATTCTGTCCTTACCTCACGCTATTCCCTCTTGCCCTATTTGCTACAAACCCAGTCAGATCTACCGAAGCAAAGGGATAGATAGTAGAAGCCAAGGCAACCAAGGATAAGTGAAGCCTTCGCAATTTTCCAACTAAAAGCCTTAACCAGCATGAGGATCAAGATTCGAGACTTTTTCCTGCTAACATTCTTTCCTTACATACCTAGAAAGCCCATAAATCAAATTGCTGCCAACCATAATGACAAATGTCATTTATTTAAGGGGGGTAGTACTAAGAGATAGAACTGCTAAAGAACCACTATGAGGTATATCCTTGGAATTGCAACAACCTGGACTTAGAGCTAATCAGACCGGTATAAGAAAAGCAAGGCCAGAAATCTTCTGGAGATGAGGACTACAGGACGTACCTTTAATTGTCGTGCTTGGCAAAGTTAAAGTCTAAGAACGGGATCCCAGTAGAAGTAAAAGACCCCCCACCTAAAAGTACCTATGTATGCCCAGTGTCCTCTACCTCCTAGGGCATAGACCATTACTACCCACCGGACAATATGACATTCTATAGCCATATGCCCGATAGACGATGCAGCTACTTCATTCTACGGTGACGTGAAGACAACAACGTCAAAGAGCAAATAAATGGAAACCTATGACCTATCCAGGAGAGCAGGTATCTCTCTTCCCTTTTGACTTCTCCAAGTGCTAATCTCTAATGTGCAGAATTTCATCCCTCCGCGGAGCTAAAGAACTATACGTCGAGCAACACCCCGAAACCCATTGCTAGCCAATATAACCCACCTCCATTCTCTCTGCTCTACCGGAATCTCGGGGTCGAGATTCATTTAAGGGGGGTAGGTTTGTAACATCCCAATTTTTGGAATGTTCGAAAAATGTGAAGAATTTAAAATTTTATTTGCATCTTATTAGCATTTGACATTTTTGCCAAAACCTTATTTGGATTTTCCAAGTTTTTGTGTTGAGCAAATAATACCTGAAGTTAATTATCGAACACACAATACGTAAACGTGACAATAAAAGATACCCAATAATTTTAAATGAGAGTTTAATCTCTAAAAAAAACTTAAATTCGATTTGATTAATTAGATCAAAGCTTTATCTAAAGATCAGAGAAAGAGAATAATTAACATCAAGCATTTATTCAAGTTTAGCTCAACCATCATACAAAAAGGAGAGTTTGACCTAAAATTTTAAATAACGGTAGGTGAGTTCAAACCTCGAGAAAGTAAATCAAAAGCTTATTACTAAATCAAAACATGGTTTATAAATTAGTAAAGTGGAAATAGCTGAACTAAAAATATAAGTCAAATTTACAAATCCAAAATTCAAAAGAGTTCCTTGTATTCCCCTCCATTTCTTCTTTCCTTCTCACCTCCATGCGGGCCCTTCTTCCCTCCTCTCTCTCCTCTCCTCCTTCCCTCTGCCCAGCGAGCCCCACTCCCTGCGCAGCACGCCTGCCTTCTTCTTCGTTTCTTTTCTTCACCCTCCTCCTACTTTGGTGGACAAGCGCACTCCACGTCTCCCCTTTTCTCCCCATGCGCCGAATCATGCCCGAATCCTTCTCAGGATTTGCTGCAACTGCTCAGTCACAGGCGCCCTGCCATGCGCCGCGCAGCCAGGTCTGCCCCGTCGAGTCACCTCTGCGCACCGAGCCGCGCGGCGCTTTACCCGGCGGTCCGTTCCCCCACCCCTCTGCGGCTATATGTGGTCTTGGCCCCTCCCTTACTCCCTGCACTACCCCATTGCTCCCTGGCTCCTTCCCTCCCTCCACTGTTTCTTCCCCGTTTGCGCCCGGGAGCCCGCCGTCGCTGCCTCCTTGCCGCTCTATCACCCCGGTTCGTCCCCCGCCAAATCAACCGCGTCACGGCGTTTACCCACTCCACCGCTACTTCCCCTCCGAGTTAATCGGATTTCCGTGCACCACGCTCGCCGCACTGGCCATCTTCCGCGAAACCGGCCGTCGCTGCCTCCACCAGCGCCACCACCTCCCCGGGCGATCTCTCCTCAATTCCTCGCGCGGAGAGCTGCATCATGACAGCCCAAAGCTCCCCCGACGCCTGGCCAGAGTTGCTTTCCGCCCCAGGTCGCCGGCGCCACGGCCCTTCCTGCGCCGCCCATGGCTTCCGCCGCCGACTCCCCTCCGACTTGCTCCGGCTCGGCAAAAAGCGTGGTGAGCATCCCCAGCACCCCTTAATGCTCGTGTGCACGTTAAATTTTTCCCTCCACCTCGCCGGCGCCGGCGCTCCGCTCCATCCCCGCCTCTGGCCGCTCAAACCAACGCCGGCCGCTTTCGACACCCCCACCGGCCGTGTAGACACCTCCAGGAGTTTGCTCGTGCACGTGGGGACGCGTTTTGCTAGTCGCCGACGTCTCCCCGGCCGCTCCCCGCCGGCGGCGCCTCCATCCCCTCCGTGCGCCCCGCCTCCCCTGTTCTTAGCGGATGGCTCCTTTGTATAGTCCCCAATCCAGTGCGCTCTTCAGTAGTGCTGCTCCTTGTTAAGTCGCCAAGGACCGAAGGCCCAGTTGGCTAGCGCATGCATCTGTGAACTTTGTGTCTGAGGTCTCGGGTTCGAGTACCGCTGCCGCACCCTCTTTTTTTTTGTCTTCTCTTTCTACCACCTTTAATCCATTTCCATTACAAGAAAAAGGGTTGGACAAGTTAGAAATTCATACATGGCAGACAATAAAAACTTAATTAGGAAATAACCGAGATTAATTAGGGTTTAAAATTGGAATAAATGTTATTTATGAGTAACCCGTGCAGATGATATATTTACTTAGGACTTACTTATTAAAAGGCATGATGATAGTTCACGTAAAAATCTTGTTAAGACTGAGCTCTCACGAAATACTTAAACGACATATTTCCTAAGACTTGAATTCCTCAAAAACTGATAGTGGAACAAAAACACAAATAGAAAATTTAACTAAGTATATGTTACCAAATAAAGTAAGGGAAGCCAATAAATTTGAAAATGATGAATATTGAATATGTAATAAAGGATTAGTTATCATAATAAATACTTGGTGTGCCATTAATACTTAATTTTAAATCTAATTATTTATTAATGGCATTAATAAAGAAAAGTGGCTTTGATAAATACCCAAATGTAGTAAAAATCAGAAACTAGTCCATGAATGATGCTAAGATTTATCTAAGGTATAAATGGGCTTAATAAATATTTAACCATGGATTAAATATTTCATGTTAGTAGCTAAATGTGCCTTTTAACCTTTATATAAAAAGCTTAATTCCTAACTAAGGCATAGTGAAGAATCTAGCCATAATCTTGTTTAGGTTAGGCTCACATGAAATGACGACTTAACCAATGGGGATGGTCTAAAGGAATATATCCTAAACCGTGGCATACTAGTAAATGTTATAGAATTAACCATGGCATGGTTTAATGCATAACCATCATCTCTATGTCCCAAGCAATTAGAAGAACCCTGGTGATCATTAGGTGATGTAGATATTAAGCCACTAATATTTGGACTAGATCATGTATGCATGGTCAATATGGTTTGAGCAATCATCTAAAAGGCTGATTATTAAATTCAAAGCAATAATCAACAAATATGGCTTTGGTTAAATACTCAAGAAGATTACCCTTAAAATATAATATATGCACTAACATTTAACATACCACCATTTAACAAATCCTAGAGAAAGATTTGGCTAAACAGCAAATATTAATAATATACCCCTATGTGACAAGCTTTGCCCATATGAATAAAGTTCAAATTGAAATCAATACTAAGCCTGATAATAATTGAAGTGTAGACAAAGAAATAATGGTGTCATTAATTATATTCTAACACTAGATTAAATAAATACCCATGTGGGACCCTAACTACACATATAAATGAAATTAGGCATATAAAAATGTGCATAAGAAAGGTACGACTATGTCTGTATACATATATATGTATATAATAGCCGTGGGTCGTCAATAATTTCACTAACGTGTAGTATGCTGTCTAGTGATACTAGGCTTAGCTGGGAGTGGTGTTTCATCCGAGCTATGTTTAAATGGTTCAATGGTCGTGGGTCAATGAACAATAGAAATCAGATAGTGTTAACCATTTGAATAGTAGTGACTAAATAAATAGTCCCGGGTGATAATAAATTAGGATATTAATCATTCAACTGATTAATTGATAGTAAAACTCACCTAAAATATCATAGGTGAAATACCACAAACACAAGGTCTGAGATTAATTCGATAAGTTAAACTAATGTACTCCACGAGGAAACCTCCTAACCTAATTCTTAAAAGATGACCTTCGGCACATAACACTCAACACCTCTATACAAGTCTCACACCTGCTCATAAGTCTAATCTGACACATGGAACGTCCTTGATAAATACAAAAATAATAAAAGAGATTATTAATAAAAAGATCAAGTTATCGTATTCTATTACCAATCTTGCCCCCCAAATCACTCGAATCATCCATTAACTCATAATAAAACTAAATTGTGTTTACTCGGTTTTACTTGGATCCTTTGAGTTATTTGCTTTTATTTGGATTCAGTCGTTTGTCGCGTAATTAGAAATTGGAAGTCGTGAAGATTCAATGGATCAAGCGAGATCAAGCTTGAAGTGAAGATAAAGCCCCAAAAGATCAAGGGAAAGCATTGTGTGAGCTCAAGACCGCGGTGAACCGCGCCAGGCGAGTCAATACTTTGATCATGTTGAACCTACATTTTCTGCAAATTACTTTGATTTAAATTATCAAATTGCATGCTGTAGTTTATATGCAAATACATGTTTAATTTACGATTCTAGTTATATGCCCATTGTTTACCTTGAATAATATTACCCTCCTTTGGAATATTTGAATGTGTGAACCTTGTCGCCCTAGCAAAATTATAATATTAACCTTTTGAAATTAAGTCCCTAATTATATGCCATGCTTAGTATTGCGTAGATACTCATGGGCGCGAGAGCGCCCAAGCATCACTTTTTAATCCTGAGAAAAATTGGTTGGGCAGTCATGGTGATAATGACTGGTACATTTGATATGATTATTTTACACTCCCAAAATCCCCAACTTGCTTAAATATCTGGGCGGATTGGTTCGAGGGTGTGAGTGTGGTGCAGTGGAAGCACAAAGTGGGTTAGTGGTAGACCGCCCAGATACCACTAAGGACTGAATCTTGTCATGTCAACCCGTGTAAAACAGTACAACCACAAGTCTGTAAAGTACAACTTGGCTAAGTAGACTTATCGAAATCCCGGACTCATCTCACTGGTAGTGGATTGATGGGGTTATGCTATGGCAAGGGGGCCTGAAGGGACACCAGGTAGGGTGAAGTTTCTCAGTCGTACTAGCGCAGAGGGGAGGGGAGCCCGTACGCTAGTAGTAGTGAGAAACATCCCGTGCAATTAGATGGGACCCATCGCAAATGGGAGAAGCCCATATAGTGGGATGAGAGAAAGGACTAGATACTTTGAAAAGTCACTGTGATGGTCTGCTCAACCACACTTCTAAGGAATCGTGTGGGGCAATGAGTTGATTGTCTCTTGTGGTGAAAGTGTACAAACTCTGCAGAGTCAAAACTATTCGAATAGCCGTGCCCACGGTCAAGGGCGGACATGGGAACTTAACCAGATATAGTTCTATTTCAAAATGTTTTGTGGGTGGGATGGAAAAGTGGAGGGCAGTGAAAGGCCCTAGTTTGGAGTTGTCCTGGGTGTCGTCCCAGTGGTAAGTTAAGCGGCTATAACGCTGAAGAAATTGCTATATGGTGCAGATGCCATGTAACGGTGGATGGAATCTGAATCGATGTTAATAATGCATTTCCTTGTACATTATGATTTGTTCCAAAATTGCTAAGTCATAGGGCTTTTTAATTAATTGTATTCAAAAGCACTCTACGCAAAATAAAATAGCCCGAGCCTCTCCTTTGTTAAGCTATGCATACTATTTATTTGCATTCTATGTATTGGCTCGCGGAGCACGGGGTCGGAGTGCTCACGCTCGCTTTTGCGACATAATTCAGAATCAGGAATCAAGTCACTGCACCGCAGCAACAAGATTGGACAAGCTGGCAGAGAAGATGAAGATGTCAAGAGCTAGGTCGCGAACCTCCAGTTGGCTGCCTGTGGGCATGTCCTGAAGGTCCCACCTGTGTGCTTCGTTCTTCCGCTGCTGCAATTTAATGATTTCGGCCTAATCGGCCCATGGGTAAGTCTACTATTAAATTTTACGCTTCCGCATGATATGTATTTTGATATTCATTACTGTAACTGTGAGCACTATCTACTGATCCAGGGAATAGTGCAGTAATCACAGAGGAATCCGGATGTTAATATCTGGGTCCCTACAACGCCCATGCCCTATCGCGGTTAGTTCGTCGCTGCCCATGCCTTGCGCCTATTGGCCATCCCCCTGTCTTTTGCGCCACCCGCACGACCATCACACGAAGCTCCACGATGCCTGCCTTAGTCGGAGCCTATAAAAGCCATGGTAGGCCGCCATCGTCTTCCTCACACTCCACAGCTCCTACCACCGTGACGAATCGCCCCCAAGTGCCCCGTGCTCGTCGGAGCAGCATTTCTTCTTCACCGCCGCCCAATGGCGCCTCCACCATAGCCATTGCTTCTCCGACACCTCTCAGTCCAATTCCTCGCCGTGGGAGCACCTCCTTGATGCCTTGAGGCTTCCCCAAGCATAGTCGAGGCTCCTTCCTCACTCCAAGTGGCTGGGGCGTCAACCTCCCTGCGCCAATAAAGGCTATTGACGCCGGAGCTCCTTGCCGCTTCCTAGCCTCCATAGCCCATGTGGTAAGCATACTGGCACCTCTCTCATGCTTATGCGCTCACCAATTTTCCCTCTCCTCCACTTCGGCGCTGCCGCCCTTGAAGCCTCCCTGCGTTGGCCGCCGTATGCCGCTGCCGCCCACGCTTGGCGCTGCCCCAAGCCAAAGCCCCACCATTTATTGATTCCACATCCTCCCAATGTCCCATTTTGGTGGTTTCCATTCCCTCCCCAGCCACCGCCTGCCGCTGGTGAGCCCTGCATCGAGCGCCACCTAATTCCTCTGTTTTGGCCCCAGCCACCCCCTTGTTTCTTCTGTATTACTCCCTTTAGTAAGCTGCCAAAAGCCCAATGCCCAGATGGTCAGCCGAGCAAACGGTGAATGCCAAGTCCAAGGTTCGAATCCCCTCTTTTGCCACATTTTGTTTCTATTTTTATTAGCCCATTTCAATTAGTAAATATTTAGGAAATAAATCAAGGAAGCTAAGATAATTGATTTGGGTTCAAATAACATGTACATGTACATCAGAATATAGAATTACATGATATGAACAATTAAGGGATTAATCGGCTAATTAACCAAAATAAGTAGGAAGGTGAAATGGGAGCTTATGTTTCGACTAACATCCCACATGAAATGCTGATTAATAATTTAGAAAATTCCTAAAGGATAAATCCTAAAATTGTTTACATGGCAAAAGAACTATAAACTTAAGTAATACAAAATTTAACCCTATAAAATATGACCATCCTTCCTATGAGAATCCTTTACGAACAATGAATTGAAATATTAAGCCATAAATGCATAAACTATGATGACGCTACTTAAAATTAAAGATTCCTTTGCACATAATTAAATACGTCCAACTATAAATAGTATGCCATTAAAAGAGTTAAATTGGAGTGTCCACCTTAATTAAGGACTTTTGTGAAAATAGTTCAAAATAGAGGGAATATCTATAAAGCCTAACATTTTAGGAAATTCTTATGTTCTTCATAGGCCCTATTAAAAATATAAACCGTGTTGTTAATCTAACATTGATAATTAAATCTTAACAGTAATTTTAGTTAATAATGATAGTGAAATATAGTTGTGTATAGCAAACTCGGCCCTATGTAAATAAAATTTAAATAAGATTAAATTATGCCAGATGCTAAGTAAAGGGATAAAATATCAATGTCAGTTGATTCTTAGAGTGCCTCCAATTAAATGGTCATATTAGTATATAGGTACTAAAATATAGTAGCCCTAGGTCATCAGACATTGAAATAATCTTATGAATATATATTCTAAAATAAATATTTAACCAATTATACAATTAATTGATAATTAGGACTGCATAAAATGCTACATATCAAATTACTAGCAATATTAATTAATTCGATAAACAAAGTCGTATGCCTATGGAACACCTACCTTAATTCATAAATGGCAACACTCGATCAATACAATACTTAGTACCCAACTAAATTCATACACATGTCCATATGTCTAACTCAACTCAAACACATGTCCATATGTCTAACTCAACTCATAGAACTTCCTTAATAAATATGAAAAATACTCAAAAGAAATTGTTACATTAAAAGATCGAGATATAGCATTCTATATTGGCTATGCCAAGCCATCTCCGAGTTCTAAGAAAAATATTCTCATGAATATTCCTTTATCATGAAACTTCCTTGACAACCACCTCAGCAAAATTTCCTCAGCCATTCATCACTTTGCTCCAACCCTATTTGACTCCATCAATACTCCGTGCCCAATCAACCTTGTCTCAAAACACCCATGAACTCATAATAAAGCTAAATTGAGTTTATTAGGATTCATTTGGACCTTTTGAATTATTTATATTTATTTGGATTCAGTTGTTTAGCGTGTAATTAGAAATTGGAGTCATGAGGAATCAATGGATAAAGCGAGACCAAGATCCAAATGAAGATGAAGACCAGAAGCTCAGGACCATTGAATGAGACAGCTTGAGTAAACTCAAGACCGCGGTAAACCGCGCAAGATGAGTCAATACATTGATCCTATTGAACCTACATTTTCTGCAAATTATTTTGTTTTAAATTATCAAATTGCATGTTGTTTTTTCATATGCAATTATATGTTTGTTTTAATATTCTAGTTATATACCCATTAATTGACTTGTTAGTATTACACCTCTTTCGGAACATTTGAACCTTGTCACCCTAGAAAAATTATAATGGTAACCTTTTAAAAATAAGTCTATAATTATGCACCATCTTAGTACTGCTTAGATACTCGGGGGGCACCAAAATGCCCCAAGCATCACTTTTTAATCATGAGAAGCTGACTTGGGAAGTCATGGGTGAAAATAGCTGGTATATTTTGATATGGATATTTTATGCTCCCAAAAACTCCAACTTGCTTAAATATCTAGGTGGATGGTACAGCTTGCTCCAGCAAATCACCACGCTGGAGGAGGAGAAGGGTCACATTACCGTCTCTCTCGGGGAGAAGGACCGGGCTTTGGGCGATGCCTCAGTGGCGGCGTGGGATGCCATGCTGGCTCCGGAAGGCGCTCTCTAAGACCTCTCCGCTGACGTGCCACCTCGCGCCTTCGGTCTCGAAGACTTGGCGTGGACGCTCTATCGAATCGGGGAGGCTTCCGACCTCACTCTCAGCGCTACCAAGGCCTTTGGCAACCATTGCTCCTCCGTTACTTCGCGCTTAGCCTTCGTGCTACTTCGGCATCGAGGCTGTCGGCATGTCGACAAGTTGGCCGACCCCCAGCCGGAGATGCCAGCCAGAGCCGGGGTGATGTTGGGCACCGTGCGCGTCATCCGCGGAACTGTCCGGGCCTTCCACGACCGGATCTGGGGCTACATCGGGGAGGCCGCGGCGAAGGTAGCGCTACGACGGACCCTGCGCGGCGAGGGGAACCACGGCCAATGTCTTGACAATGTTCCCCGTCGCAACGAAGATGGTGCTGCCGCCCCGGGGCATGGCGCCAACCCACAGGTGTGATGCCGGGGTCTAGAATGTAGGCATGCGTTGTGATGTATACGTCCCCCTTTTTTTGCAACTGGCGCCCTACGGCTCCCCTTTTTTATGAATAAAATGGGAATTGCCCCCGTGCTCTGATCACTTTACTGTTTTTGCCCCAGGCAGCTGCTTGATAGGGGCCGGTTGCTAGTCCCTGAGCTCGTGACCAGACGACATCTTCGGCATTGGGGGTGGGCCGATGACTCGCTGAACTTTTGGGCAGCCCGGGCTTCAGCGGGCGAGACTTCGGCGCGGGAATACATTAAGGTGGAGCTAGATGAGTAGTTTCCTTAGGCATTCGAAGGCACCTGTACACCTTGGCTCTTTGCAAATGTAATGCCGAACCTCTGTGACCATTCTTGTATGAATGCAATGATGGCTTTGATTGGGGTACGTGTCCCCATTGCGCTTCATGATCGCGCCTGCCTCCGATGGGCCCGAAGGGCTTAGTGCTCTGTAAACGCCCAAGCGTTGAGTAGACGGTCGAGCGCCTACCCTTCGAAGTGGTGACAGCGGAGCTGGTGCCCAGTCGAAGTAGATGCTCGAGTGCTCCGTCCCCTACCCTTCGAAGTGGTGGCAGCGGAGCTGGCGCCTAGTCGAAGTAGACGCTCGAGCGCTTCGTCCCCTACCCTTCGAAGTGGTGGTAGCGGAGCTAGCGCCCAGTCGAAGTAGACGCTTGAGAGCGCTCCGTCTCCTGCCCTTCGAAGTGGTGGCAGCGGAGCTCATGCCCAGTCGAAGTAGACGTTCGAGTGCTTCGTCCCCTACCCTTCGAAGTGGTGGTAGCAGAGCTGGCGCCAAGCCGAAGTAGACGCTCGAGCGCTCCGTTCCCCACCCTTCGAAGTGGTGGCAGCGGAGCTGGCGCCTCTTGCCTATACTTCAGAGTGCATGGAGGCCGTGCATCTAAGTGCGTGCGGAGGCGTGCCTCCGTGCGTCCTATTTATACTCTGTAGAGTGTGCGTGGAGGTGAGCCTCCGCGCATCCTATTTATACTCCGTAGAGTGCGTGCGGAGGCGAGCCTCCACGCGTCCTATTTATACTCCGCAGAGTGCGCGTGGAGGCGTGCCTTCATGCGTCTTATGCTCCGTAGAGTGCGCGCGGAAGCGTGTCTCCGTGCGTCTTATTTATACTCCACAGAGTGCACGCAGAGGTGTGCCTCCGTGCGTCTTATTTATACTCCGTAGAGTGCGCACGGAGGCGGGCCTCCGTGCGTCTTATTTATACTCCGTAGAGTGCACGCGGAGACCGCGTGTCTTATTTTATACTCATGAAGAGTGCACGCGGATACCACGTGTCTTATATTATACTCACGAAGAGTGCGCGCGGATACCACTTGTCTTATTTTATACTCCATAGAGTGCACGCAGAGGTGTCCCCACACGTGTCTTGTTTTATACTCACAAAGAGTGTGCGCGGAGACCGCGTGTCTTATTTTATACTCACGAAGAGTGCGCGCGGAGACTGTGTGTCTTATTTATACTCCGTAGAGTGCGCGCGAAGACCGCATGTCTTATTTATACTCTGTAGAGTGCGCGTGAAGGCGTGCCTCCGCGCGTCGCATTTAGACTCCGTAGAGTGCACGCGGAGGCGTGCCTCCGCGCGTGTTATTTATACTCCGTAGAGTGCGTGCGGAGGCGTGCCTCCGCGCGTCTTGTTTAGACTCCGTAGAGTGCGCACGGAGGCGTGCCTCCGTGTATCTTATTTAGACTCTGTAGAGTGCGCGCGGAGGCTTGCCTCCGCTCGTGTTATTTATACTCCGTAGAGTGTGTGCGGAGGCGGGCCTCCGCGTGTCTTGTTTAGACTCCGTAGAGTGTGCGCGGAGGCGTGCCTCTGCGCGTGTTATTTATTCTCCGTAGAGTGCATGCGGAGGCTTGCCTCCACACGTCTTAACGCAAAGAGATAAGTTTCGCAAATGAATGGACTTTATTAATGTCCCATTTGCGCGGGCGAGCAATTACAAAAGAAAGGATACTAATCGCTAACTGCTCGAGGACAAAGATGGCGCTGACCGCTACTACTGTGGCGGCGAGGTAGAGCCAACGGGGAGCCTCTGGTGCTGGGGCGACCAACGCGGGAAGGCCTACGCGGTGCTTCTTGAGGTCGTCGGAAGCCTTCGCGTGGTCTCATCTGCCTTAGGGTTCTTGGCAGTCCTTGTGGTGCGGGCCCCGAGCACCAAGATCTATGCGCCGGGCAAGGTCCTGGTCGCCGAGAGTGGTGATGATACCTTGTGGGCCCGGGAGCTTTATGCATAGGAAGCCATGGTGCGGGACTGCCCCGAAGGAGTTGAGGGTTGGGCGCCCCAATATGGCATTGTATAGGTACGGGATGTCGACGATGTCGAAGGTGACGTCATCGCTCCTCACGTTGTTGCCCTGGCCAAAGGATACTTGGAGGCATATCTGGCCCAGCGCCTTCAGCGGTTGACCCCCGAAGCCCTGCAGTGGGATTCCCAAGGGACCCAGGCGGCTTCGGGGGATCCCCATCTGGTCGAAGGCTGCCGCGAAAAGGATGTTCACAGAGCTGCCTCCATCGACCAGGACGTGTTTGACATCGCATCCTGTGATGGCGACCTGGATGACTAGGGGATCCTGGTGAGGGAACTCGACGCCCTCAGCATCAGCGGGCGTAAGGTAATCTCATGCTGTGCCCACTCCGGTAGTGCCTATGCCGGATACGCTGCCACATGGTGTAGCCTCCGCGCGTAGGCCTTCTGTTGGCGCGCCGAGGGGAACTCCAGTGAAGAGGCCCTAGAGATGACGTTTATGACCCGGCGCTGGCCTCCCTCCAGGGCTTGGATTCGCAAGGGGCCTTCCTGGGGTTGCTGCACGTGAGCCTAAATCCGCAAGGGGGCCTCCTGGGGCTACTGCCTGTGGGCTTGAATCCGTAGGGGGCCCTCTTGGGGCTGCTGCACGTGGGCCACGGTGGGCGGCCCCGCTTCCAGGGTTCTATCCCTAGCAACGCTGCAATGGCGGTGCATGCCCGTGTGTTATGGCCACGCCGGCCATGCACCTCGCACCACAGGCCGTAGAGCTGGTCTTCTTGTTCCGCACGGGGTTTATCGTCACGACCCCGGCTGTGCCCTCGCTCCCGGCCTCAGCGACCTCGGCCGCGACCGGTGTCGGCACTGTCTTCAGAACCGCCCTCGATGTCGAAGACGTAGCGGGCTCTCTGGGATTTACATTGACCGCGCTTGGACTTGTCACCTGACGAGCCCTTGGGCTTGGCGCCCTTGCGCTCGGGGGCATCCTTTGAAGACTTCTGCTTGCGCTTGCCCTTCAAGGAGCCCTCCGGTGTGTCTTCGTTCTTTGTCGAGGCCTCCACTTGATTATTGTCGGAGTTGTCGCCTTTGCACCGTCGCGCGTCCTCCTCCGCCCTCATATACTCTTCCATCTTATCGAAGAGCTTCGCGACCGTCTTGATCAGCTTACGCGCATTGTACTCCGCCAGTGGCCCCAGGAAGCGCTTGACCTGGCAGCGGACCTTCGCGAAGCGCTTGAAGTACTCTCGGAGCTTCTCCGAGGGTTTTTGCTTGACGGCGAAGAGCCGGTCCACGTCGACGCGCTCGACGTAGTTCCCCTGGAAGTTGTTGTAGAGGCGGTCACGGATCTGCTCCCACGCGTAGATGGAGTTTGGCTCTATGGTGAAAAACCAAGAGAGTGTCACTCCGTGCAGTCGAGGGGGAGCCCCTTTGCCTTGGTGGTGTCGTTTCCGCCTGTAGCTTCAATAGCAGTCTCGTACACATGCATGAACTATCGAGGGTCCGTGTCGCCCTTGTACGGCTCGATGGCGTTGGGGAACTTAAAGTCCTCCAGCCATGCCGATTGCTGCAGGCCCGTGGAGAGGGGGACTCCAGATCCATGCGCCACAGCTGGACGCGACTGGAGGTTAGGGCGTCGCGGCTGTCCGCCCGCTCTAGCGTGGGCTCCGGCGCGGCCACCGGCGGGACTTGCTGCCTCCGAGCCTCTTGTATATCCCGCATGGCTCCGCGTAGGTCTGCCAGCTCCCGTTGCCGCGTGCCGAGGGCTGTTAGTAGAGCGTTTTCCACCGTTAACGTGGTTACGGCCAAGGCCGCCTGCCGCTCCCGCGCTGGGCACGGCGGTAGCGGCCACGGCAGCCTGGGCATCGGCGTCCGTGCTCCCGACCGTCTGGTCGATACCCGCGCTGACCGCCATGCCAGCGGTTGGGGTGACTGTCGCGCCATGGACGTCGAGGTCGGCGACCACAGCACCGGTGTTGCCGCCAGCGCCTGTAAGTGCGGTGCTATCGCCCGCGCCCGTAGCTGACGCGTCGCCGAGCACTTCTTTCATATTCCTCTACTTCTTCACTGCTGCCGATGATGAAGCCTTCTTTGGTGCCATCCTTCTTCGGATCTTGGAGCTTGCTCTCATCTTCCCCACGGACGACACCAACTGTTGTGGTTACAGACCAAACAGAGATATGGTAGTATGGTAGTGGAGAGTTAAGTGAGCAATGCTTAGGGGCTTCCCCATGGCCTGGATAGCCTTCTATATATTCTCATGGGGAGCATTTTACAATTGTGTCCTCACACCCAAGTATCCCCCTCAAGGGCATTTATGTCCTTATACATGTCCCATTTTGGGCTTTACAACATCCTAACAGGCCGGCTGGGCTTAGGTAGGGGCCATCCCTACAACAGTATCATATTTTAAAAGTAATTTATGCCAAATAAAATAACCCAAGCCTTTTCTTCATAAGCCATGCATGTTATCTATTTGCATCCTGTGTATTGGCTCGCGGAGCACTGTGGTTTGTGCTCACCCTCACTCACTCAATTAATCCATAATCAGAAGTCAGATCACTACGCTTCAGCAATACACCTGGTTAGGATGGTGAAGAAGATGAAGAGGTCAAGAACTAGGTCGCGAACCCCAGTTGGCTGCTTGTGGGCACGTCCTGAGAGTCCCACCTGTGTGTTCCATTTCCACTGCTGCATTTTATTGATTTCGGCCTAATCGGCACATGACTAAGTCTACTATTATATTTACGCTTCCGCTTGATATGTATTTTGATGTTCAGTATTGTATCTGTGAGCACTATCTACTAATCCAGGGAATAGTACGGTGCAATCACAGAGGATTCTGGATTGTAAAATCCAGGTCTGACAATAAGGTACGTGACGAGGTATGTCCTGACGACCTCACCGGCGTATCCTATGGGCACACACTGAAATGCTCCAGTCAAGTGTGGGGGACGCCACGAGTACCCTACGGGAGCTAGGCTGGACTGATACGCCAGCCTGTCCCTCCAGTCCACCGGTGTAGGGGCTAGAACAAGTGCATCACCCCCGGAAGGGAGACCAGTCAAGAACTAGACGTGCTGTAGAGTGACCGCCATCTCACGCAAGGAGGAGGATAGCAAGGAGGAGGATAGCAAGGAAGAGGATAGCAAGGAAGAGGAGACAGGCTGGGTTTGGTTATATTTATAGGGGAGGGAGAGGGAGGGAGAGGCGGGAGTTCGAAATTTTTGGCGCGGGAACGGAGATTGGGTTGAGGAGGATCGACGGGCCCAGCGGTCAGATTATCACAGACGGTTCTATTGGCTAGAACCGTCTGTGATGAATGCATATCACAGACGGTTCTATATATAGAACCGTCTATGAATTAGAGCACAGAATTTTATATACCGATGCAATATAAACAACTAGTCTGAAAAGATAAAATAGCAACATTTTATATAGCTTATATATACTCATTTAAAAGGTTTCGACGAGATCTACAACTTTGTAGGTGAAGCAAAATCCAAATTCCGAAAGGAAGACCAAGAAAAAGGGCAAAAACAGACACCAAAAACTTGCGACGCAGGTTTAGGTCCAAAGATGGCTGATTTTCGGGGTCTTGGAGGGCGACAAGTGCAAGTTGGTCGTTGTTTTTGGATCGGGCTCGTCGTTAGCTTTCCAATGAGTACAAGAACGTCGAAAACGGACACCGTATGCAAAAGTTATGCCCGTTTTACTGAAGGTGTCTCAAAACTGAATCATACTCGGACTTAAGCGAAAAAATTTGAAATTTTGAGGGATTGCAAGGCGGGAAACGTATCACAGACGATTTTTATTATAAAACCGTCTGTGATAATCTGGTTTCACAGACGGTTTTTAATAAAAAACCGTCTGTGATATTGGAATATCACAGACGGTTCATCGGTAAGAACCGTTTGTGATACTCTTTTTTCCCGCCACAAATACCACAGACGGCCTCCAAATTAAAACCGTCTGTAATAGTGTACATCACAGACGGTTTCACAAAACCGTCTGTGATTTAGCGTCTACTATTAGACTTTCTGTAGTAGTGGTTGTCAGTGGAAAGAAATGTCAACCACCAACAAAAAAGGCTACTATCGTGAGATTAGAAAAGAAAACATACATCTCTCCATGCAAACTCAACAAACCGAAGATATACTGTTAGAATAATATAACTAGGTCTAATATAGCTCTCTATATCAGTAGGGCTACTGGACAACCGACCAAGAATCTGAAATTCAGGATTTAAGTATTACATCCAAGATATGTTCTCTTTTACCATTATGAGAGAAAGCATAATTTACGAATGATCACAAACTGGAGGTAAATCACTAGGAACTTTCTCGAAAAGCTTGAAGACAGTTTTATCAGTTTGACACTGCAAGCAAAATAAGAAAAAAAATCCATGAAAGAGAGAGAGAGCATCTAGCATATTTTAGGTACAAATTCACTATGACATATTACCAGAGCACTGACATTTGGTATTTCTATAAGTATGCGCTACCAAGACTATTATACATACATACATACATATAATGGCAGTACAATACTACAAATTAAAAATTACGATAAAATAAATAATTCCATAAATACACACACACACACACACACACACACACACACACATATATATATATATAGGACGCTGAAATGGGACACCTAGGTGCCCAGACACCTAGGCTCCCTGCCGTTAGATTGCTTTTAGATACGTGCTAGAGCAATGGTATGTATGGTATGTAATATATTAGGCATGCTAAATCAATCATGGAAGGAAAGTCTTAATCATGGATGGAAAGTCTCAATCACACTAGCACGCATCTAAAAGCAATCCAAAGGTAGAGAGACTAGGTGTCCAGACACCTAGGTGCCCCTGTTATTTATACTATATATATATATATATATATATATATATATATATATATATATATATATATATATATATATGCACACATATGTATTACACAGGAAGTACATGCTAATACGACTGTAACCGGCTGCGAAGAATGGCAAGATTCTGAGAGCGACTAGGAGAGAGATTGCGAAAGAGAGACTACGAGAGAGCTCGCAATTTATAGCGCGAGTGAGAGCGCAGCACACTAACGAAGTGCTGATAATAGCGGGAGTGAACTGCGCGTGGGGAGACAGGCGCGACACAACCTCCCTTTCGGTGGTTTGTTCTCTCGTCGCGTCTGCATGAGCACTCAATTTCCATATGAGCCAAATGGCCTTCGGCCCACTCCGTTCGTTCGCATGCGTATTAAACAAAGCAAAGAAACAGACAGGGGCCACCTCTGCCGCCCGGTGGCTAGGCGCCAGGTTGTCGCCGCACGGCCACAAGGCTTTAGGTCACACGTGTCAGTTCCACGGCTTCACCGACTGGTGTCCAGGTGGCAAAAAAGGTCGTTTTTGCTAATTCTACACATATATTGATATTTTTATAAATACAGATTTAAATAGTGCCATATATACCAAAAACTCTCATGCAGGGTTCACGAAATCACGACATTGTATTCCATCTCGATATATTTATGGTATTTTCAGGGGACGACAATGCTATAAAGGGTTGTCCATTTGTCAGCTGAAATTTTCTTAAGTATAAACGGAAATGCTAGACATCAGTCCAAAGAATTTTTTCTTAAAATCAGCTGAATTTTCGATTTTTTAGATCCGCTTGAAGATTCGTGCTCGGGAGTGACTTCTTCCTCGTCTCCGATAAGCGCCGCTACCAATGGAGCCGTGTTTTAGCGCGGGGATCGCCGCCACCGGCGAAGCTGACTTGCCGCCGCCGTCGACGAACACCCATCCACTTAGTTCCCGCGCCACGAACGCACGCTCCATTATATTGCATGTCCCCTTCTTTTTCGTTATATTAATTAGGACTTTAGGAGACGTGCCAGAGAGTCTTCTACCTTCGTTGCAGGCGATAGCCGTGCCCACGGGAGGACGCCGGCGATGGTCATGGAGTGGGGGAGGACACGGGGCTTGGGGAGGGGCGGGAGGGCATGGCGGCAGCGTAGGTGGGGGGCTTAGGGGAGGAGGAAGGGGAGGCAGCGGCGCGAGCAAGAACTGGCAGCGACAGCCATGGATATGGTTGAATGGGGAGGGCTGGAGACTTGCGGAGGGAGACGATGGGATCTCAGATCTGGATGGGTGGAAACTTGGGACCGTGGCAGAGGCGCGCACCATGGCTCGGAGCGAGCGGCAGCTTTGGCAAGGATATGCACGCACACGCACCAGGGCCATATGCAACCAACCAAGCGCGATCTTTTGCATCGATCCATCCTCTGCATGCATCCCAATATGCAAGCAACCAAATAACAACTCAGCATATCCAGGCTCAACTAAAACAGCCAACCAAACGCACCCTTCCTGTTTTCCCTAGCCAAGCCGAGCTAGCCTGGATAAGAGATACGAACCAAACATTATACGTCCACTGCTTAACATTTACCACCGCCGGGCACTTGATATTATTGGACGCTAGCTTGCTTGGCTGCTTGATGAGTTTCTTCTCTGCTGGGGCATGCATGCACTGCAGTGTCGCATGCATGCACTGTGCCGCGCGCGCAGTGTTGTAACTTCACTTTCCCATTGAAAGCAAGGCTGTACGTACGTACGTACCGGCCCAAAGCCTGCGCCTCTTGCAGCTGCATCTGCACCGTTAATTAGCTCGATCGATTAGGCCTGACCTTCTTGTTGCTTTTGTGCTTGCAGGGCTGATCAGCTGGCTCGTTACAGCTAGCTGCAGGTCTGGAGCGACTGAAGACTAATTAATCCCTTGGCGTCATGCTAACACCCTTGCAAAATATTGCGAATATGCATGTATCCATGCAAAATTCGTTTGTTTCCGTTTCAACCCATAGAAACAGGAATTCTTATGTCCTGTGAAGGTTTCTCGTCAATCTGCGGGTTACTTAAGAAAAGGGGAAAATTTAGCTACAACATGAAGCACTACCTAAGAAGTGACCAAATGAGAAGCACCACAACTATATATGTTCCAAGGAGTCCATGTATCCTATGTTCATGTCCTAGCCTACTTATCAATGTCCTAGCCTACTTATCAATTAGACTTCACGCGCATTTTACCAAGAACACGTGTCAAAATATTAGATGTTTCATAAAGGTGTAGGGGTTTCATAACAATGTGTACATTAGAAGTTAATGAGAGAAGTAAAATTAGCTCGTAGGGGACAAGGTGAAAAAAAAAACGGCGAAAGCCAAAGACTTTTGTAAATTGATCCGGTTCATGGACAAAACTACCCTGTTGATTTTATTAAAAAAAACTACCCTGTTGATCTCCTTTTTTGGTGGTGTTTAGTTTGATTGAAAAATAATGATTTATGTTGAAATTGTACTGTAGTTGGCTGAAATCGCACTATAAACAATAGTGGTTTATTTAGCATAAGTAAATTTTAAAAAATAGAAAAAAGTCAACCAATCACGGACAATACAAATGAATACGAAAAAAAGAACCAACAAAAAGCTCAAAAAAAGTCAAAAAGCCAGAAAAAGATAAAATTTAAAAATAGTGAAAAATAAACCATAAAATGAGTGGAGCCTTTCTCTCTCTATTTGCGACATTGTTGCTTATTTGACACAGACCAAGCATAAAAGTCTAGCAAAATCCTGATCTGAAATTTTTGCCCAAAGGAAACCGCCCGGACACCACTGACCGCCCCTGGTCCTGTTTTTTTGAGTGGGTTCTTTTGGACTGATGGCTTATGGCTTAAATATTTGAATTCTGACTGTTGGCGAAAGGCAGTACGCAGAGGAAAATAGTCGTATGCGATTTTGGCTGGTACAGTTGAACTCAGTACACTTTTTGCTATAATTTTTCTATTGATCCCGTCTTAAAAAACGTACCATTTAAAAGCAAGTTACTGTAGACAGTATAAGTATAAGCCAACTTAAGTCGAAAAGAACCCGGCCTAGCTTCTTGTGGAAACGGTTCTCCCAACGCTGGGAGTACATGTGTGTGTACCTATAAGCATAGGCTCTTTTTTTGCTACTGCTAATAGCTTTTTACTATAGCTGTTAAATCTGATAAATAGTACTAACTGGTAAAAATTAAAGTCAAAAACCGTCTGAAAAACCGAAAGAACGGGCCATAGTTTGAAACGCCAAACCAGTCATCGAACCGCTCAAGCTCCCGGTTCACTGGTCGGCCCGTCTGTACGGCTGGTCAGGACGATTGGACCGCGGTTCAATGTAAGCTTATCGACCATAATCTCCTAGGCCTAACACAAGGTCTTGGTTGGTGGTGTGGTACAGTCACTCAAGGTGCATCGCCCCCAACCCAAGTTTGAATCCCCTGGCATGCGCTTCTTTCCTTTATAATTGTTCTAACATACTCTTAAAGTCCACCGGTTCCTTTTTTTTTTGAGTAAAGTCTATTACCGGTCCTTAAACTTTTTATGCTGTGTCATCCTGGTCCATAAACTTTTAAAGTATGTCATCTCGGTCCTTAAACTTTCAAAGTGTGACAATATCCTATGTAGTTGTAGCAGTGAACTTTTTATGCTGTGTCATCTCGGTCCATAGACTTTCAAAAGAAATTGCCACACTTTGAAAGTTTAAGGACCAGGATGACATACTTTAAAAGTTTATGGACCGGGATGACACAGCATAAAAAGTTTAAGTACCGGTAATGGACTTTACTCGTTTTTTTTGGTTAAACTGGCGAACCATAGCTGCAAGCTTGGGTGTCAAACTGTCACGTGAGACATATTGGTGACACATGCATGGCCGCTAGGTGCGATGCGTGCCCCTGAAATTTCGGCCAATGTAAGGCAAATCTTTAGGTATCTATCACACATGATTTTTAGAATAGATATTCGGACTTCAAAGCTAGATTACTCGGATACATTAATATTGATATGTCGATACCGCGACCACTGTTTCCCCAAAATACCAATACAATACGTGTATATAGATATAATAAAAATACAGAAATTATATAAATTAAATTATTGATTTCTTATGAGTAAATGAGAAATCTTCACCAATCTCTATAAGAAATTAAAGAATTGAATAACTAACCTGCAATGTGCAGACATAATCGGTTACAGAAAAGATTGCTACAATTGCTGCATATGTAACATAATAGGAAGAATGAGCTTCATATAGTGACTACAGAAGTGCCAAGTTAAGGATCATGTGGCAAACTAGTGATGGCTTACTAAGAAAATCTCCTAAATCAAGTGTTCCAATGTTCATTCTGTTGAAAATTGTTATGGCAGCTGAAATATAGTAATGGGTATCATTAAAAAGATCATTGTCCCAATAGTACCAGATAATGTGATTGTCATAAAATTCCTGAAGAACTGCTTCTTCTTCACTTGGAAACTAAGAAATGTTTGTGAGAACTTGGACGGTGTCACTGCCCATAAACTTAAGAAGGCAATAACTCCGAACGTGAAAATATTTCACAGTTCCTAAGTAAGCAATCACACGGTCCACAATATTCAACTTCACTCCTACTTCAGTAACCTTCAAGTATATATTGCATGACCCAGTAACCTTCAAAAAGGGTTTAAATGCTCAACCAATTCAGACTATCAAGGCGCAGATTATTTCAAAAACTGGTCACATATCGAAGCAATCCCAACAACAGCGTCGTTTCGCTTACCTGGCGTTGAAGATGATCGGAGGGAAGAGGTATATATATGAAGAAGACTTAGAAGAGGTCCTCGCTGAAACACCAATATGTGTGAGCTCTTCCCTTTGGTCGTCAGCAAGATCACCACATCGGTGCACAGCCCCTGCCCAGAGATAAACAAGGGTGTGAGCATTAGCAATGGCGCCTGTGCCTATGGCAACAATGGTCGAAGGCCGTTGACCATGATGTTGCCGATGTGTGAGGCCGGTCAGAGAGCACCAAGACCACATGGAGAAGAAATCAAGCAAGCATAGTGAGCTAAGACAGTAAAACCCACAAAATCAAGCATAGGCGTACCCAAGAAACCCACATCAATAGATGGGAAGGAAAAAAAGCAGCGTACCAAGGAAGAAGACACCACAATAGATGGGTAAAAAACAACCAAGAATAGAAATTGGGGGCTAGCTTCGTGGCCTCGCCATCTTCGCTACCTGCCACCACCGAGTGCCAACCAACCCAGACGCCACCCCCACTGTCGTCGACTCATCCTCAACCCCTAACCGTAGAGTGAGGCACCCAAATTAGTGTAGGGCTAGCCAGATTGGTACGACATGAAGGAGAAGAGAACTACAAACGCAGCTAGCACGGAGGAGAGGAGGGCGCATGGCAGGGGAGAAGCCGAAGGAGCGGCGCTGGAGTGAGCTGGCAGAGGGTGGCTATTGGAGCGAGCTAGAGGGAAGGAGCTATGCTGGAAGGAGGGGATTTGAGGAAGAGGTTCTATCAAGGTGTTGGCAGCGGGGAATGGAAATTGGGGTAAGGGGTTGGGGGATCCCATAGCAACGGCCATCAGCGCGAAACATTGCAAATGGGCCAGGCCCACGCCGTGATGCCAGCCGGCTAGTGCTAGCTTGGGCTAATGGGGTATAAATATAGCTAATTTGGCCTAAGTATATACATATGTATTATACCTTATTTATGCTGGGTTTTTGCCAAAAATTTTGAGTGTTCAACTGAACACCCATAAACTACTGTAGATCCGCCCCTGGTACCTACACATGCATGCCAATGCGGCCCCGGCTACTAGCCACAATTATGCCCCCCAATTCAATTCGGATATGGTAGGTGGTTTTTGGTTTTTGATTAAAATAACATGGTAGCAGTTAATAGCTATTAGATAGATGTTTAATTAAACAAAAATAAAGAAAAATAAAAAAATTGTTACATCTTTATAGACAATGCAAAGAAAAAAGGAGAAAAAGAAGAAAAAACTATGTTAAAAAACCAACAAATTCAAACCGACTTTTAACTTCTGTAAGTTAAAAGCTAGAAAACAAAAGTTGTTTAGGACGGAGCTACACCCCTAACGTGTAGGTATATTCGGCAAAGCTAAGAAAAGTTGCAGGATTTACAGTGCAAATGCCCTGGGAGATGGTGAATTATTTGTATGTAGCTACTTAACGGGGAATTCTACTGCTGCTTCTTTGGGAGTGGAGCTCACGTGCCAGTGGATTTCACCATGCCTTATGGCTGATGGCTGTATTTATAGTTTTTGGTGTTAGTACGAGCGTTCATGTGAACAAACTAAAAGCCAATAAGGCATTTCTAAAAAGCTATACCAATAAGCCGCTCTGAAATGGCATCAGAGAAACTGTCCTATTTGTTTGGTTGGTTGAAGCCATAAGCTATAAATCGTAAGCCATAAACTGAAAAGAACAGGACCTGATCCAAGAAAAAAATGACTTTCTCCTACGTGCATGTTTGGTAGAGGTGGCCAACGGGCCAGGCCTTACCGTGCCAGCCCATGGCCCACTACTATTGGCCCATCCCAAGCACAGCATGGCCTGTTTAGCTCGTGGGCCATTCCAGCACGGCCCGGTGAACCGTGCCATGCCTGGGCCGAGAGGGCTGCATTCCAGGCCGGCACGGCACGACCCGTTTACGGTTGTGGGCCGTGCCGACATGACATGGCCCAGCATGGCCTGGCCCGATTGGCAACAGGCATAAACGGGCCGTGCTGGCATGGCACAGCATGGCTAAGCTTGTTGAATATAGCCGCTTTTTGACCGTTGGAGAGTAAAAAATTTGAAAAAATAGCAAAAAATATTCAAAAAATATGAAATTTTTTCTATAAATAGGGGACATCCGGCCTCCATTTTCCACACCTCAAACCTGACTCTCTTCTCTCTGTTTAGTTGTGAAAAATCCAGTAGTGTTTGCGCACATTTGGCAAAAAATTAGTGAGAAATTCGTGTGAAATTCATAAAATTAAAAAATCCTCAAAGAATTTTCTGAGAGCTGCAAAAGAGGTAATAGTGTTGTGTTATTTTAATTTTTTGCTATTATTTGTTATTTAATAGTAAGTTAATTGTTCTTTACTATTTCAATTTGCAGTTGATTCAATGGAGAACTACGATTTTCAACTCTCCGAATTCGGCCTCTCAGCAGAGGATATGCAATCCTTTCAAGAAGGATATCCATCTGCGGAAGGTCCACATCCACAGCAAACTAGAGAGCCAGAAGAAGTGATGGCCCCGGTGACACAAGGTCCAATCGATCTATCTTCTACTGGCTCAATAAGTGCATCCACAACGTATAGCACAGGTGCAAAAAAAAAACAAGAGCTACTACATCAGGAGTTTGGAATGATTTTAACAAGAAGTTCAAGACTGACGATGATAGGAATTCGATGAGGTATGCTGTTTGTAAAATTTGTGGTAATGAATTGTCTACAAAATCTTCAGGTAGGACGGGTCACCTGCAACGGCATATTGTAAGCTACAAAAGAAGGCAAGGAATACAAATGCACCAAACGTAGCTGCAATATGACCCCTACAGCTCAGTACGTACTTGGGAGTACAACCCAGAGGTAGCCGGGAATCTCTTTATAGATTAATTGCTTCTTAAGATTTATCTTTAAATTTTGGTGAGCCTGATGCTTTTCAAAAATATATTAGGACTACTCACAACTCTCGATTTAGTATTGTAGCTAGGCAAACCACAACTAGAGATTTAATTAAGAGTAAAGTCCATTACCGGTCCTTAAACTTTTTATGCTGTGTTATCCCGGTCCATAAACTTTTAAAGTATGTCATCCCGGTCCTTAAACTTTCAAAGTGTGGCAATATCCTATGTAGTTGTAGCAGTAAACTTTTTATGCTGTGTCATCCCGGTCCATAGACTTTCAAAAGAAATTGCAACACTTTGAAAGTTTAAGGACCGAGATGACATACTTTAAAAGTTTATGGACCGGGATGACACAGCATAAAAAGTTTAAGGACCGGTAATGGACTTTACTCTTTAATTAAATATTATAAAATTTGTCATAAAATATTGAAAGAAATGTTTCATACCTGTACATTCTCTATTGCTTTGACATCAGACATATAGAGTGGTAGAGCTAGGGAGGATTATATTAGTGTTATTACTCATTATGTTAATGATGACTGGGTAATAGAAAAAAGAATTATAGGATTTAAATTAATTAATGTTTTGCATACTGCTGAAAATATTATAGAACATATTATTAAAGTTGCAGAAGATTTTGGCCTCATGGACAAGATTTTGTCTATAACTTTAGACAATGCAGCTAGAAACACTAAGGCTATAGAAATTCTTACTCCTTTGTTTAATACTTATGCACAATCTTTCTTACTACATCAACGTTGCACTTGTCATATTATTAATCTTATTATTAAGTCTGGTTTTAAAAAGATTAAATGCGTGTATTGATTCTTTTAGGGAATGCAATTTCATGTATTAATTATTCTAACCAACGAATAGCCGCATATAAGAGCTTTTGCATAGCAATGAATGTCCGTTCTAGAAAATTTGGCTTAGACATGCCTGTTAGATAGAACTTTACTTAGCTTATGCTTAAACATATATTGCTATATAAGAGCACCTTATCTGTTTTCCTTCACACCCATGGTCATCAATCTTGTAGCTCCTCCAGTAGAACCCAAGTTAGAGACCTTAAACTTACTGAGGACGATTGGGTTGTTGGTGAAAAAATATTTTCTTTTTTAGAACTTTTTCATAAAGCTACACTTTGTCTTTCTAGAGTATACTATCCAACTTCTCCTCTAATTGTTCATAACATTCTTGACATTGCCACTCACCTAAAGGCTTTTGAAAATGATCCTGTATTACAGGATGCTGTAATTGCTGTAATTGCCATGAAAACTAAGTTTTTAAAATATTAGAGAGAAATTCCTATTTCATATGTATTCGCCTTTATTTTGGATCCTAGGGCCAAACTCCAAGGATTTATAAATATATTACAACTTTTAAGTGATGCTACCAGTTTAGATTATTGTACATACTATAGAGTAGTTAAGAATAAATTATATGAGGTATACAAGAAATACGAAAATAAATTTGGGTTCGTGCATTTAGAAAGACCCCCGGTAGCCCCTAGCACCTCTAGGGGGACTATGCAATGGGGCATAATTTTTGGTTCTTTCTTTATAGATTCTCGTGCAGGTATACATCAGTCAGGAGGAGGAAGGTGACAAAGTACTGGAGACCTATCAAGCTATCTCAACAATGATAGTGTCTGCTTCGAGCAAGATTTGAACATCCTCTCATGGTGGCAAATCCAGAAGTAGCATATCCAATGCTATCCATATTAGCACGAGATGTGTTGACTGTTCCTGTCTCTACGGTCTCCTCGGAGTCAGTCTTCAGTCTATCTGAAAGAATAATCGAGGAACGATGAACAAGTCTCTCGAATGAGATGGTCGAAATCCTTCGGACCGTCAAAGACTGGGAACAAGCTGAATCAAGACTCCAACATACTGCAGAGAATAGAGACTTAGAAGAATCTTTTGAGAATTTATATCTAGATAGTAATAAATAGGATTTTCAATATTTTTCTTGAGATGTAGTCACTAGTGAGTTTTAAAGGCTGTACTCTTTTTCTTTACCAAGGTTTTGTCAAGTTGAGTTTTTACTTGGTAAAGTTTTTAACGAGACAGTCATCCCATATAATTTAAAGTTAATAAAGCTCATTATGTCATTGAAAATAATTATCTTGATGATTAATAATGTCAACAATTTTCTATAATTTTTAGGTAATTTTCTACAATTTTCTAAACTTTTCTCTTTTTCCCGGCTTAACGGGCCAACCGTGTCGGCATGGCCCGTTAAGCCCTAACCGTGTCCATGCAGGCACGACACGGTCATGGGCCATGTCTAGGCTCAGACCGCGGCCTGTGGGCTGGCACAGTACGGCCCGTTTATTTGGCGGGCCTAAACAGGCCGTGCCTCCATCGGGCCCGTGCCGTGCCAGCCTGGTACGGCCCATTGGATAGGTCTAATGTTTGGACCTGTTTTTAAGCACTCAGGAGTTTTGATACAAACAAGAATGGAAATAAAGTATCTATCTAAAAGTTCTGTTGTTTTAGGCTCCATTTAGAGCATAAGAATTTTTTCTTTGATTTCTGTGGAAATTAAATGGTTCTCTATAAAATTATTAAAAAATTTCTATGTTCCAAACGAACCTCTAAACAGACTCAGAATAGAATACTAAGGGGTTAGGACATTGTTAGTTTGCAACACATCTTCATGACGAAGTGTGATACAAACATGATACGTACGAGCTTACCATCGAATGCTCGTAGCGTGGTAGGGCCGATCTATCAGCCACTACTCATAGATGGCACTTTCCAGCGGAGGAGACTTGGCTCATGGCCAGGCAACAACAACTAACACATAGATAGATGGATCGGATGACGTGGAGAAGAGAGAAAGATGTGCAGTGTGTGCTAGCCCTCATCTTTGGATCCTCTGTCCAACGCTCTCGATCGAGCGGTGAGAAGAAGGAGAAGCAGCAGCAGCCAAACCCTTTTACCAAGTGACCCTTTCCCACACTTGTAGATAGGGGTGAAAACGGATCAGATGTTTCCCGACCGACCGACCGCCGAATCCGAGTCGGATCGAATTCGGATAGTCATATCGGATAATTATCGGATTCGGAGTCAGATTCGGATAGTTGCTTTCGGATATGGATTCGGATTCGGGAGCGGACTATCCGACGGATACGGATACTATCCGGAATTTTATCGGATAATACCCGGATATATTTTTCGGATATCCGGCCCATCAGCCAAATCATCATTTTCAGCCCATCAGCCCATTAGCAAATCCAAATAAATTCCCACAAATCCAATAAATGCAAATAACTCCAAAAAATTCCAGAAAATGCACAAAAAATATTATAAATCTAGGAGAACTTAGGGAAATAACATAAACTATTTTTAGCTTTTAGAAAATAGTTAAAATAAGTTTTTTTGCTCTTGGCTTTCAAATAAAATCTAGAAAAATCCAAATAAATTTCAACAAATCCAATAAAATATGGGATATTCCATCAAGAAAAAAAGAAGATAAGCTAAAAAAAGGTTCAGCCATATGAAACTCCGAGCCTATGTTATCCGCCTATATTATCTGTTTCCGAGCCGAATCCGTTATATATCCGTCCCGAAGGTACCGTATTCGAAACTCCGAATATTCCGAATTCGTATTCGTATCCGGTCTTACCGTATTCGACTCCGAATCCGAAAAAAATATATGTTAGGATACGGTTTAAGCAATATCCGACCGAATCCAATCCGTTTACACCCCTACTTGTAGACATGCATGCACAGAATATTGAAGCTGGGCCGCATGCAGTGCTAGCACAACGGCATTATATTGTAAAGCAGCAGTACAGCACGCCACGCTGGGACGACGTACGACCTTTGGCACAAAGCTGCTGCCTCTCGCGTGATCGCATGGCATGCATGCTGCCAGCAGCTAGCGGCAACGTACGTACGTTCGTACGTGTGTACGTACCGCCAGCGACCCTAACGTTAAACTGACGTTTTGGCCGAATAATTGCTTGGTCTTTGTCGACCCTGGGTTTAACCAATCTAAATCCTATGTAAAACCACTATATTATTTTATAGATTAGCAGATAGTGTTTCTAGATATATCACTGAATCATTTTATACAGAACGTAAACTGAACTATACCTTAATATTAAACATCAGAGTGTAATTAGATCGTATTAGATCAAGTTTACAATAAATCCATCAAGGCCAAATGATACGTTACATAAATTGCAGAAGCGTAGTGGAAGCAACTAGGGGAGAGCACAATTTGCCACATGCGGGCAACTGGAGAAGGCCTTTGTACGACCAATATTAACGAGAGACTTAGATAATATTAGTGCACGCAAATGCCACCTCAGTTAACTAGATTGGGGCGAGACCTAATTTACTAGAACCTAACTAAGCTCCACCATCTTCATCACCATCAGCTCCTTGATCGTCGTAGTATGCATACTGGCCTTGGTCCACAGGTTCTGAGGATATTGTGTGTGAATGTGAGCACAAGCAATAGTGCTCCATGAGTCAACATACAGAATATAATATTTATACATGCAAGGATTACCAAGGAGGGCTCAGGTTCTTTTAGTTGCTAAAACTAATATTTTAAAACTATGAATAATTAGAAATTTTCTAAGACAACATTTTAACTAAATAAGATTTTTCTAAAGTGTGTGAAAGATTGCAATATTAATAGTAGTACAGATTTCATCCACCGTTACATGGCTACCTGTACCATATGCTAGATTTTCAGTGTTCCATCCGCTCATTATCATCACTGGGAATGACACCCAAGGCAACACAATTCAGGATTTCGCTGCTTGACACTTTTCATTTCACTCACAAAGTATTTCGAAATAAACACTAACTCGAGTAAATTCTCATGCCCGCTCATGACCGTGGGCATGGTTGTTTGAACAGTTCATACTCTGCAGAGATTGTACACTTTACCCACAAGAAAAACCAACTTGTTATATTCCACATACTTCCTTAGAGATGCAGATCAAGAAGGTCATCACAAGGCCTTTCAATGCATTTCCCCAGTGAGGCTATACCCGCTAAGGTTTCCACCGCTATGGGAACCCCTCCAGAAATCCCCTCTTACACCGTCACATCAAAGGTCTTCCCTTCTACACATGTTCACACCTATGGCACATCCTACACTGAGTTGATGCAAATTAGTTGACCAGATCGTACCTATTATAGACTTGTGAATGCACTTTTTTATATTGGCTAGTTATCACAAGATTTAATACTTAAAGTTATCTAGACAGTTCTACCACATTCTAACACTCTCATGCATCCAATACACCAGCCCCTCTTACCATCCATCCAGATTTTTAAGCAAGATGGGAATTTTGAGAGCATAAAGTAACGGATTTCAACATACCAATCACTTCTCACTAGTAACTGCTCGAACTAAGTTTTCATGTATGAGATGATGCTAGGGCAAATTAATGCCCCCCCCCCCCGAGTATCTAAGCCAGACTAAGCATGTAGCTTTAAGTAGGGACTTATTACTAGTAGATTAGTCATTAATCCTAGCGTGACAAGGTGTCAAGTCCAAGACAAGGAGTGGGTTATTCAATCATACATAAGGAATTATCTATGATCTAAAGTGAATATAGATTGATAACAAAATTAAAGCATGTATTTTAATAATTTAAATTGAAATATAGGAGTAAAATGATCAAAGTGATGACTCGCCTGGCTCACAAGCAAGGTGGTCTTAGAATTCTTGAGTTGACTCGAACTGCGGCTCCTCGGCATTTTCATATTCTACTCGGAAGATCGCATTGAAAAACATGCACACACAAGAGAGCGAAACAAATAAATACAAGTAAAAATTCAAATAATTTGTAAATTGAACAAAACTAGTACTATTAGATAGGTCTTGAATTTATTAAAATTTAAACATAAATTGATTAAATTTGAAGCTAAAATGAGTGAGAACGAGTCATTTGAATTTTAAAACAAAAATTAAATCAAGAAAAAGAAAGAGGAGAGATGTTACTCTCACTGACATGAGGGGCCCATGATTTTTATTTAATTTTTGATTTAAATTTCTATTGAAAAGAGTTATAGAGACTAACATGAGGGCCCCATGTCATTTTAATTTAAATGGATTATTTTGTTTACGAAAAATGACTGAGGGACTGACAGGTGGGACTGGTGCACTATGCAGGTAGTAGCTCAGGCTCACTTGTCAGTGACCCATGCTGAGTTTAATTGGTTTAAAAGATTTTAAAAGGGTTGGGGCCCATTTGTCATATAGACAGGAGCCTCATTAAGTATGGCCCACAGGTCAGCGAGTGATTAACTATTGCTAATAAGGACATTAATTAAGTTAATCACCCACGTTAATTAAATTATGTTGCTACAATACTTCTTCTTTACCAAAGAGAGGCAGAGCTCCTTGCCAGTGGTGGGGGGCCTTGTCAGTCTGTAGTGTGCTTGGAAATGGGCTCTACTGCCTTGTGTGAACCTACGGGCGAGTTGGCACAGCTTATTTGAACTCTAGGGTCACCAACGGTGAGCTCATGTGACGGTGGAACCAAGGCGCATGGCACCACAGCAGCCCATGGATGGACCATACTATACATTAATATTACATATCATAGTTTAAATAGACCGCATCGGGTCAAATTTATAATAGGATTGATCAGGCCAAATAGATCATTTCATACATATCATAAACCATATCATACATTAATATTACATATCAGAGTTTAAATAAATCGTATCGGGTCAAGTTTATAATAGGGCTGATTAGGCCAAATGGATGCATTACGTAAAGCGGAAGTGAAAGTGAAAGCAAAAGGAGAGAGCACATCTTGCCACAACAAAGAGACTGACTGGGGGTAAGAGCTTATACTACTAGAGACTATCCTAATCTCCTCAATCTTCTTCTCCATCAGCTTCTGGGGCATCGTAGTATGCATAGTGACTTTGATCCGCATGTTTGAGGTATTTAGTGAGTGAGGGTGAGCACAACGACAGTGCTCCACGAGCCAACATACAGAATGCAGTACTAAGTATACAAGGTTTAACAAATGTAGGTTCAGGTTCTTTTATTTGTATAAGGCATTATTTGAAAACTACATTCAATAGAAATTCCTATAACTTATCATTTTTACTAAACCATGTTTTTATTAAAGAGAGTAAAAATGTGCAATAGTAATAGCAGTGCAGGTTCCATCCACCATATGCTAGTTTTTGCTACTAGGGTAACATTCACCTATATCATCACTAGGTTACATCCACCCATAGCAAACCAAATTCAGGGTTACATCCACTTGATGAGTTTTTATCCCACCCACAAAGTTTTAGAAATAGATACTAACTCAAGTAAGTTTCCATGCCTACCTATGATAGTGGACACAACTATTTGAATAGTTTACACTCTATAGAGATTACACACTTTACCTATAAGAGATAATCAACTTGTTATATTTCACATATTTTCTTAGACATATGAATCAGAAGATCATTATAAAGCCTTTACAATGCACTGCCCAGTGTAAGTTACACTCGCTAAACTTTCATCTTAGTGAGGCTACATCTACCACACCAAGACCTCCTCTTATGCTACACGACGGCTTAAATCCAGTAACATAACTCATATCCACGGCGGCTTAAAACTAGCAACATGACCCGTGGGTCACCCTAATGGTGTAACCCGCACTGGTGGATGTAAATTAGTTGGTCAGGTCACACATATTATAGACTCATAGTTGTACTATTTTACATTAGGAGATGCACTTAGAGTTGAGGTGGCACAGCCTAAATCGGTGCACGATGTGGCTAACGGTGAGCTAGGTAGTGGTGAAGCACGAGCACATGGCACCACGACGAGCTACGGCACCAAAACCTAATTAAGTGCTAGGGGAGCTATTGGGGACCAAGAGGGACTCATCGAAGGTGAAGACGGGGCTTGAGGGGCATGGAGTAGGCTGGCGGTGAGAAGCTAAGACAGCGGAGGGGAGGAGCATGGCACCGGCTGTGAGGGGGCCACAACAACCCAATTCAGTGGCGGGATCGACGGAGGAGCTGGTGGGGAAGCTTTGGACAGGTGGAATCGACCAGAAAAGTTCGGAGACAGGGGGTTCACAGAGGCGACTAGAGTTGGGGACAAAGACTTCGTTGGTGAGCTGTCAATTAGGCGCAGTGAGAGGGAGAGGGGAGTAAGGCGGTCGCAACAACGTGCTTAGCGAGCACGTCACCAGAGAGGGCTGTCCATGGCGAGGTCCACACGGCGCAAGGCGGAGGCGACAACGAGCTTAAGGGAGCTTGGCTCAGCCAAGGCAAAGGGTGGGAGAGAAATAGTTGTGTTTGGGGAAGGCTCTGGAGGGCACGGCATGGGCTTAAATAGCCACGGGGTAGCTGTCACCAAGTGGGCGACAGGAGGAGTGGCGCAACGCTACTTGCGCACAGGGTGAGCTGGCGGAGCTAGCATACGATGCGACACACGTGCTGAGGGTGGAGCCAATGAGCAGCACAAGAGTTAAGGCATGGTAAAATGGTCAGGCGTGCTAAGTCCGGGCATACGGCGCAGACACAAAGCGGGCGCGGTGGGTGACTCGAGAAGGCGCGCGACACAAGGGGAAGAGGGAGAGGAAGAGGAGGGCAAGGCCTGGCGAGGGCGGCACGGAACTGGCGAGCACTATTGGCACACAAGGATGGGCAGTACCAGTCACAGGTGCGGGCCGAGAGTGTGCATGGTGCAGGCGCTACGCGTGCGGGGTGAACAGGCCGAGGGGAGGTAGCAACATGGGCATGCTTGGCTAGGCTAAGGGCCTGGTGGGCTAGGGAAACCAAGGGAATGAGCTGGGCTCGGCCCAAGCAAGATTTGGGCTTCGGGAATTTTGAAATTTGGTTTGAATTTTTGAAAATAAACTTTGATTTGAATTCAAATTTGAATTTTTATTCAAGCACTTTAGAACTCCCAAAAATGGGATGTTACATCCTTCCATCTATAGCTGGGCTGCTGAAATTCACCCCTCCACACTAGGGATGGCAATCGGGCGCGGCGGGTACGGGTAGTGCTCGCCCATACCCGTACCCGCGACCCCAATTTTCGCCCACGGGCATACCCGTACCCGCCCACGGGTAAAAAACCCCGCCCATACCCGTCGCCCGCGGGCATACCCGTTTACCCGCGAACTGAGTACATCACATATTCACATTCAAACATCACCAATGCATCACAGATTCACATATTCAACAACTTTAATGGAAGCACACATTATAGAAACAAAATCTGTGTTCTCATAAGTTACGATAATAACCATACCCTTAAATCTTGCTCATATCAACGTCTGCAAGCACAAATTCCAGAAACAATTTCCTATTATGCATCACTATGCAAGCACACATTCCAGAGACCATCCATAATAGCAGTTAGTATGCACTGATGAAACAACCATAGATGATGGAAGTTTGTTCATTTTTAAGAGATTCATCAAAAGTTCAGCTACGAGCAACAAACTTTGACTGTGCATATGTTTCTGGAAATGCAAGCACTAACAATCAGGCCACGTTAACCATATGTGTTCATATCTCAGAAGTTACAATTGCTACATGAAGTAATAAGAGGTACTCCCATTATCCCATACGAAGACGAAACAAAAATGAAAAATAAAGCACCTCCTGAATTACAACATGTTCAACCAAATTTATAAACCAGCTCAAGAAAGTCTAGCTATATATAACCAGTAGCTGCACTACACATATGGCACAGCACCAACCTATACTAAACTTTGCAATTTGCATAAAAGGGATCAACTTTAGGTCAAACCATAGTACCATACTCAGAGCAACCGAAATTAAGCGTCCAGTATCCGCATTTGCAACCTTATTTACCACACTTCATAACCAAGAAAGAAGAAGAAATAGCGTAGATCTTGAAGGACATTGGCATTATTTACCACACTTCATAACCTTATTTAGACATTGGCATTTGCCGCCGTAGATCTTGAAGGACGGGACGTAGAAGAGCCGCCGCTCCAGCGTGTTGGTCACCGCCACGCGGAGCGCCTCCCGGTTCCCCGCCGAGGCCGAGGCCGAGGCCGGCGCGGCCGCCATGGCCGCGAGCTGACGAGTGGTGGCGGCTGCTAAGGTTTGGGAGGGCGAGTGGGGTTTTACGACGGATCTGGGCGAGGCGGATTTGGGGGCGGAGGAGGAGGCCGGCGGCTGGGGGACGGAGGAGGAGGAGGAGGTGGATCTGGGGGCGGAGGAGGCGGCCGGCGGCCGGGTGCGACGGCAGATATGGGCGATGCGGCCGGGTGCGATGGCAGATATGGGCGGATTTGGGGGCGGAGGAGGAGGCCGGCGGCCGGGGGCGGAGGAGGAGGAGGTGGATCTGGGGGGCGGAGGAGGCGGCCGGCGGCCGGGTGCGACGGCAGATATGGGCGTATTTGGGGGCGGAGGAGGAGGCCGGCGGCCGGGTGGGGGGCATGGGGCGGAGGCGGCGGATCTGGTCGGGTGGGGGGCTGCGGGCGGACGCGGAGGTGGATGAAGCGAGTGAGAGACGGGGCGGTCGGGCGGAGAGCGAGTGAGACAGGGGGCGGTCGGGCGGAGAGTAGGGTTTATTATTTTAGATGGCCCACCTGTCAGTGTATTTCACGGGTAAACGGGCGAGACGGGTACGGGTAGAGCTAACCCATACCCGTACCCGTTTACCCGATGGGCAGATATTTCCCCCCATTTTCATACCCGTGGGCAAAGAATACATCCCATATCCGGCTCCATTAGGGTATTTACCCACGGGTACACGGGTAAACGGGCACAATTGCCATCCCTACTCCACACCCCCTTCCCCTGCTTTTCTCTCCTTCAGCACCACCCACCCCCTCCTCTCTCCCTTCCTTCATTCCCTCGAAACACACAAGCACAAGAATCTTGCACGAGGCAGAGTTAGAATTAGAGGGAGATAGGGAGGAGGGAGGGGAAGGTGCATTGGCAATTGCCAAGCTGGGGCATACACCCTAGGTTACCATTAGTGGTAACATAGGAGGAGAGGAGGTGAGACTGGAGGAAAAGGTTCAGAGAGAGCAGAGAGAGACAGAGACAGACAAAAAGGGGTAAAGGAGGGGAGGAGTAAAGGTGGAGCAGGGGGAATCCAATCTAATCCAGTCCAGCACAATCCCTCCTTCCCAGATTGGGAGCAGGAGTGCGCACGAAACAAGGCTTAAAGCGAAAGAGAGAGCGAGGGTGACGAGGCCGCCACCGACACTCCCCGCGGCCGCCGATCGGACCCGGCCGGAGCCCGCATTCCGCGTCTCGCCCGCCGGGGAGGGCTCTGCTACTCGCGTAAGTCCCGCTCGGCGCTTCCGTTAATTTTCCTCGTCTTGTTCTGCGTTGCGTGCTCTGATTTCTTGAAATGTTTCTTAAGACCCGGGTGGTCTTGTTTTGCAATGGCGCGTTCTTGGGAATTCTATCTCTGCATTGCAGATAGTTTAGGGTTGCAGTCTAGCAAAATATACAATTTATGCATGTGAATTTATTTCTTGCCCTATGTTTCTGCGAAATTAATTTAACCGCAGTGAGAATTACGGCGGTTTTGGTTCGATAGGAACAGCAACAGTTCTTGCAATCCCCAGTTTTTTTCCCCCTTAATTTCTTGATAGTTTCTGACAAGAGGTAAATGCAATCCGTTCTAATTCCGGCAGTACCCGAAGGTTAAACCCCCGAAATCCACCACAGAACAGAATGAACAAAACGCCATTAATCATTGACTGCCGTACGTGCTGCGTTAGCTAGGGGGTTTTACTCCGATTCACGCGTGCTGCCGATGGCAATTGATGCGTTGAGCAATCACCAGTAATGGTAGGTGAGAGCACATGAGTGGCGCAAGAAGTGGAAACACACGTGCAACATCCACATTCCACGTTTACTCCTCCCCTGAGTCCTCTGTTGCGGCGATGCGGCCGTGGTCTCTTCCATTCGTCGCGTCTTGTGGTTCCTGGTTGGCTACAGCCTGTTCTTGTAATGATCTGGATGTGTGGCACAATGTGTTCTGAATAGGATTTATCTGGTTTGCACGAGTCGCTGTCATCCAGGCAATGATCAGATTGATGTGCCTGTAAATCGATTGGTGCTGCTCGGTTGGGCTGAAATAAGTTGGCTTATGGCTAAAATTGCATTGTAGCTGGCTGAAATTACACTATAGCTAATGGTGACTTATTTGGCGTAACTAAATTTGAAACAATTTTAAAATAGAAAAAACATATTAACCCACCACAGACAATGCAAATGAATACGGAAAAAAGAACCGATAAAAAAGCTTAAAAAGATAGAAAAAATGAAATTTAGGAATAGTGAAGAATAAGTCAGAAGTTAGAAGCTCAAGCCGAAATTAGTAGGACCGCTCATCGTGGGGCTGGTTGATGACGTGTCAGTCTTCTTGCAGTTCTTCTCAAGCCATGGAAGGGCGCACACAATCTTTCTGGGTGTTTGTGGGTTTAGGTCCTTTAGGAGGAGCCTGCTGCGGGTTAGAACCGCTTGTTTCTGCTAGAACAATCGGGTGCGTTACTAGTTTGACTACGTTGTGTGTTTGCTTTAAGAATGGGTTTCGGGGAGTTTACTTCGCTTCAAGGGTGGCTAATTGCTGTCATGTACTATGGTTGTAGGTGTAATCTGACAAAGTCACAAAACTATTAATCACTTGTTTAGCTGCGTCTGCTTTGGATGTATGTGCTGCTGCCTGCACAAGTTGTGAGGTCTTCTGTCCTATGCTTGAAGGTGTACGCTTGTGGACGAGGCAGAAGCTGTTGAGTAGATACGAGTAGTAGTGAAGTGTGTGCAGTACTTTCCCTACAACCAACCAGTTTTTCACTGAGGGACTTTTATTTGAAAACTAATGTCCTGCCGGCAGTGTCTTTCATAGAAGTTACATTGTCTAAAATTACGGTAACTTGTTCTGCTTGTTTGCCGACTTGGTTGGACTTATGTGTCAGTTGCATGGGATGTTTTTCCTTCCTTTCTGTTTTCTTCAGAGTTGGTTGCTGGATAGGTCAGGTTCACTTACTTTTTATCCTTCTGAAATCCACAAGCCGTGCACATGATAGATTGACATTTTTGTTAGTTTGGTTAATTGAAACATATTCTTCATTTGATCACATACATAGTGGAGGATGGATCGACGAAGCTGGCCTTGGAAGAAGAAGTCTTCTGATAAATCGTCAAACACAGATGCCTTGCAGAGTTCCAGTCAAGCAGAGCAGGTTTGCGGGTTACTCTTTGCTTGCTTGTCATCTGTCGATTGATGTTGTGATGTATTGGGTGTATGCCCCATTTATGAAAAAGAATATGTCCCTTATTTGCTTTTATTCGTTTGAAGTATTTTCTTAGATCTGAAGAAAAACATAGAAGTATCATCATTTTGTTTCACTTATTATCTGGGCGCCCAGTGGCTTCCTTGAAAGACATTTTTAGCAGTTCCTTTTTTTCCCTTTTCCCATCTGTCCTCATTTGTTTGACAAGCCTTCCATAAACGCATTTGTACTACTGAAAATGCGTCCATGGTGGTAATGGTATATTAGCTACCAAAGAATGACACTGAACTCTCTCATATTCTGTGCTTTGTCAAGTTATTAGTACCCCATGATACAGATACCATAGTCTCATGGCAGGAGACTCATTGTGTTTGGTTTGATTGTATGTCTACTTAATGCTTTTATTTCTCTAGCTTCAATAACAAAACTACCGTGGCATTGAACTCATGCTTTAACTTTAATGTTGCAGGCCAAAGTAAACATGCTAGCAGATGAATTCAAATAATTATGCCTATTTTTATTTGCTGTCCGGTACCTTGACTTCTGTTCTTCTGTGCTGCATATATATGCATATTTTACATGCTATTGTTAAAGAAAGTTTTTACTCCTTCAGTAGTACGAAAGCATCGCTGCCTGCACGTGGCAGAATGGAGCAAATGATTCTCAAAATTGACCAAGAAATGCTCATTATAGCCTTCATGTGGCTACAAATTTACATGAGTTTGCTTTTGGGCAAAGCCTGCTGCTACTCCTTTAGTAGCAGCAGTACATTTAGTCATTACGCATTAGAGCCAACGTACATGAGTACACCACTGATGTTATCATTAATTGTTCGTGATCATCAATTGCATCCATCCAAAGTTTGACATTTCAAAAAAAAGTTTGTTAGACCATGTGATGATTATCACACTTATCTTGATTGATCAGTCTCTTAAATTACTTTTCTGCGTTTTTCAGGAAGAAAAAGTGCCAAAATTCGTTCGGATTTCACGAGAAAGATATGCAAATCTTACTGAATCAGAAGAACAAGTAAAGGTTTTATATGATAAGGTGAATGTGTTGAATGAAAAACTATCTGCAGCACAATCTGATATCACCACCAAAGATGGCCTAGTAAAGCAGCATGCTAAAGTGGCAGAAGAAGCTGTATCAGGTTTGAAACTGATTGCTGTTCTTTGCCTTTGTTGTTTGGATATACTATAGAGGAAAATTACGGCCTATAATAATTTCTGTCCACAAGCGTAGACCTTGGTCATTTCTATTAATTGATGGAGGTGTATGACACAGCATTTTATTTGGATGGAATAAAATCTGTAGTAATTCTACATGACCTTTCAATTGCAATGATTGTAGTTTGTGCTAACATTTATTAAACTAACAAATGTATCATCAAGTTAGGTTGGGAGAAAACTGAAGCAGAGGCATCGGCACTGAAACTTCAGCTAGAAACTGTTACGTTGTCCAAGCTAGCAGCTGAGGAAAGAGCTGCTCATCTGGATGGCGCTCTAAAGGAATGCATGAAGCAAGTGAGGACAGTGAAGGAAGAAAGTGAGCAAAAGCTGCATGATGTAGTGTTTGCAAAGACCAAACAGTGGGAGATGATAAAGGCTGAACTAGAAGCAAAATTAGCTGATTTTGAACAGGATCTCATTAGAGCAGGTGCTGAGAATGATGCACTCTCAAGGTTTCTTGAAGAACGGGCAAACTTGCTGATGGAAGTTGGTAACGAAAAAGTTCAAGCAGAATCCCAGATTGAAGTGTTGAAGAGCACTATTCAGTCAGGTGAAAAGGAGATAAATTCATTGAAGTATGAACTACAAGTTGTCTCCAAAGAACTTGAAATTCGCAATGAAGAAAAGAATATGAGTGTGCATTCGGCTGATGTAGCGACCAAACAACATCTGGAGGGTGTGAAGAAAATATCAAAATTGGAGGCAGAATGCCAAAGATTACGTGGTCTTGTTCGAAAAAAATTACCTGGGCCTGCTGCATTAGCTCAAATGAAGCTGGAAGTGGATAGCTGGTGCAGAGACCACGCAGACAACAGGTTGCGGCGTTCCCCTTCAAGGAGTTCTACCTTCCATCATCCTATGACCCCATCTCCTGATTATTCTCTTCAAAACTTGCAACACATGCAGAAACAGAATGAATTTCTGACTGCACGTTTATTATCTATGGAAGATGAAACCAAAATGTTAAAGGAGGCACTGTCAAAGCGTAACAATGAGCTACAGGCATCAAGAAACATGTGTGCTAAGACAGCAGGCAAGCTCCGCAGCATGGAAGTTCACATGCTGAGTGCTAATCAGTATAAGAGTCCAACAAATTCAAACATTGATACCCATTTTGATGGTGCGCTGAGCCAGAATGGAAGTAACCCACCAAGTCTAACTTCCATGTCTGAAGATTGTGTTGATGATGCAACAAGCTGTGCCGAGTCTTGGGCCAATGCTTTGGTATCTGAGTTCTCACACTTCAAGAAAGATAAAGGAGGTAAGGGCAGTTTGACAGAAAACTGCAATCAGATGGGACTCATGGATGACTTCCTAGAAATGGAGAGACTGGCATGTTTATCTTCTGAAGCTAAAGGATGTGGCAACATTGTTGACAAGCAGAAGGTTGATAAAGTTGAGGCAACTCTGTCTACTGTCACTAAAAGAGACAGTCACAAAGATTTGTGGCCAGCTTTGCAGTTACCAGGAATTCTGTCCAGTAGTGGGCATCTGATTGAGAACTCTCCGCTTTCAAAACTGCACTCAAGAATTTCTTCTTTGCTGGGCTCTCAATCACCAGAGAACAATGTTGGCAAGGTACTAGATGGTATCAGAAATATCCTAAAGGATATTGAAGAAGAGGCAGAATCAGTGGATGCAGACAGGATTCAACGTGATCACATGGTTGAAGTTGCCGATGATGGATCTTCAGCAAAGCAAGCCAAGAGCATGGGTGCTATGGATCATGTTCTAAGAAGTGCCATTTCGAAGATGCATGAATTTGTTAAGTCACTTATAAGACAAGCATCTGAGCTCCAAGGAAGAAATTCCTACCATAATGCAATCTCTCAGAAAATAGAGCAGTTCTCCGCTTTAGCTGATAAAGTTCTGTCTAATGAGAGTGGTCTGAGAGAGTTTGTGATTGCATTATCTGAAATCTTGTCAGAAAGTGGTGAGATTAAATTAACATTGTCGAGAGACTGTGTCAATGAGGCAGAGAGCAATAATCTGGATTGTGTTGACAAAGTGACCTTATTGGAAAACAAAGTGCATCATGAGCCACTAAAAGATAGTCTGTCTGCTGTTTGTTCACTATTGCCTCATTTACGTTCTGATTCTGATTTTGCGGGTCCTAGTGAGGCATTTGATGTTAAAACAGCAGTGCGGATATGCTCACCAGAGGAATATGAAAAACTGAAATTGGAGAAGAGGAATTTGGAGACGGAATTAGCAAAGTGCAATGAAATTATTGAAGTTTCAAACCTTAAGTTTAGTGAGATGGAGAAAAGCATGGAAGAGATTACATCAAAAATGGCTGCCTGTGAGAATTCGAATAGCTTGGCTGAGACACAGTTAAAGTGTATGGCTGAATCGTACAGATCACTTGTAGCACAGAAGGTGAAATTAGAAAATGAAACAAAAGTTTTGCAGACAAAAATAGATACTTTGACAGTGGAACTTGCAGAAGAAAGACAAAACCATCAGGATGACTTAGCCAAGTACAGAGATCTTGAGGAGAAGATGGAAAGGTGAAATACCTGTCCTTCGTGAATAAACCTGCTTTCCACCTTGTAGCAAATCTTGTTTTCCTTTTATTTTCTATGTTTGTTGCATATTTTAATAGATTGTTTCTCTCCTGACTTTGTTTATGCTACAAGGTACGAGAATGAGAGGAATTCCTTATGCGTAGATGAGGGTGCAGATACCAAATCGAAGCAGGTATATTGATAAGCCCCAGCTTGAAGTTTATGTGACGATGAATTGATGATGAATGTTTTTGATGTTTGTTAACTCCCAGCTTGCATACATTAATTATACCTTATCTGCTGTTATATCAAACAAATAGTGTGCAAAGACTGTCCCCTTGTCCTCAGAATAAATACTTCCTGATCAGTAAATATAACTTCAATATTCTTCTGAATGGTCATTGGTAAACATGAAACTACTACATATTTTCTGGTAATGATAGATGTTAAATAAGTTGCATAAAATCATTACAGGAGAAAGAGATAGCAGCAGCAGCAGAGAAGCTAGCAGAGTGCCAGGAGACAATATTGCTTCTTGGCCGGCAGCTGCAAACTCTGCGCCCTCCTCCTCCAGCAGAACCATTGGGTGCAGTGCTAAACAGGCAACAAGTGGGGGGATTTTTGGAAGATCAAGCAGGACCAACCCAAGGCATGCATTCTAAGAATGCTTCAGGTCACTTTGATGTAGATTATACATTATCAAGTGCACCAGGAACAGGAAATGTATCCCCCCTAAATGGATACAGAACACACAAAAGCCCTTCTAATGTAGATGGAAGCCCTTACTTTACTTCCCCAAACAGTTCCAAGCGTCCAAAGCACCTATCAAGGCCTTCTTCCTCTTCCTCGTTTACTAACCAGTTCCCGGAGAAACAGGGTCAGGGTTTCAGTCGGTTGTTCTCAAAGGGCAAGAGCGAATACTAGCTCATCTCATATTTTACATATCGTGAGCTTATTGGCTCGTCGTCGAGAGCGATGCAGGTCAAGATTTTTGCCAACAGGACAGGTAAACCTCTTCGTGTATTCTGTAGATGATGCCTGCATTTACCGGATTAGTATTTGCTTGAAGTTGAGTTATATCCAAGTTCAGTGTGATAGTCCCAGCCATCAGTACCTTGCCTGGACATTTTTGTGTTGCGGTTTGCTTATACCTCAATGGAACCTCTCTGTACATTTTCTTACCTGTGTGAAGATTGAGAAGGTATTGCTGTTTGTGTGTTAAGAGATTTCCCTTGTGAAGGATGAATTAACTTGTGTATTGTGCCAGCCATGCTTAGCTTGCTGTACAGTTAACCGGCATATCAGCATATGTTTGGAGAGCTATTGTCCAGCCCTCATTGTAAATGCTCGAAGACCCTGTGTGCTAATGTGCTAATATTTGGGGTGTACTGCTTTTGTTTATGTTATTGCTGTTGCAGCCGAGCTCAAGCTTTTTTCCTTTTGTTGAGAACTCAGTCTCACATCAGTAAATTATCAGGTTCTTTTGGCTTTGCTGTCCATGTTTTGTAAAAAAAAGTTTGAATAAACAAATATTATTGCTTGCTTTTACCGATGTAATCTGTAGAAAAGCCTAGAAGTTAAATCTTTAGCTCAGTTATTGCAGTGATATAAAAGTAATTTTAAATGTCAAGCAATTAGCGTGATGAAATTATTTAAGGAACGCGGGAATTTTTCCTGATTCATGCGGGAATTGGAGTATTTCATGCGAAATTCCGTTCAAATCCATGTGTTTCAAAGCCTAAATCATTTTTATGTACTGTGCTTGGTGTTTGACTTTGCTGTTAGGAATGGAAAGAAGAAAGTGTAAATGGGCCGTCGGTGACAGGGAGAGCAAAGCCCAACTTGGTGTTGGGCTAATGCATGCCAGAATTTTAGATACGTGCGAGGAGGAGAGGGCGAAATGAACACCGGTTCAATTAAGGTTGAACTTTCCTCGCGCGCGCGCGCTCTCTCTCTCTCTCTGTGTCTATATATATATATATATATATATATATATATATATATATATATATATATATATATATATATATATATATATATATATATATATATATATATATATATATATATATATATATATATATATATATATAAGGTACCTGGGTGCCTAGGCACCCACATCAAGAACCGTCCGATACACGTGTATGATTGATAATGTTTTTGAGTTTGGGTATGGAAATGTTTTATACCCTTGATATATTTATGGTAAGTAAGTTTTGAACTCAGTTCAAACTAGTTTGAACTACTTTTGAGTTCAATGCGACTACAGTGAGTATATACCATAAAAATAGTTCAAACTAATTAAACTGAAGTTGAATTTAATTTTTTTCGGAGTTTGACATCTCAAATATACTTTTTTATGGGTATATGAAGATACCCACATTAAACGTTGCGAATCTCAAAGCAAATCAACGGGTATTGATATGGGTGCCTAGGCACCAAGGTGCATGAAACACTCGTCCTATATATATATATATATATATATATATATATATATATATATATATATATATATATATATATATATATATATATATATATATATATATATATATATATATATATATATATATATATATATATATATATATATATATATAAAGAAGAGAACTAAGGTTGAAACGAGATGAAATAATGATACTAGAAAAATTAATCAAATCTAGTTGGCAGAGAAGGTCAATGTGGTATTTGACCAGCCAGGAACTAGAAAAATTCGAGCCGGGGACAGCGGAGCAAGAGAGTCCTGGCCGGTTCTGCGTTCGAGTTAGTGGCCGAGCTAGTCAGCTAAATCAACAATTTAGGCTTTCTAGTATATCCAAAAGGCTTCATCTTGCAAAGCGTACGTGCTTATATTTTTGTAAAAAGTTGTCAAATTAATGTAATATATTATGAAGGATATTTTACAACACATCTAAAAAATCATCTTGATGTGACCAACATAAATATTTGCAAAAATTATTGTTGTTCAAGGATTACAAAGTTTGAAGGTTTAAATTCAATAGTAACAAGTATTTGGAAATAGAGAAACATATTAAAATGTTCTCTAACATACTTATTTGAAAGCACAAGAGAGCAACCAAAGCGGTGGCAGAGGGTAGTGAAGGCCAAGGTCGGCCTTGGTCCCCCGTTTTGTTAAAAAAAAATTTAAATATTAGATACCTACTTTCAAGTCATTTGTTGTTTATTCCATATTAGCTTTCAACATTTCCTTTCCAAATCTTTAGCCTATCTGTTTCTTCAAGAAAGTAATGTATCTAGCTAGTCTCCAAAGGTTTGGCTTTGTTGGCCTGTCCTTCGTTTTTTGGGTAGAAATGGCCAATGTGTCTGTGCATAGTTTTCTTCTCTTCCCTCTAGTTGTTGTATGGTAGCTCTTTAATCCTTTCTTTAGCGTTGGCCTCTTGGTTGCTTCTAGTTCTAGTTATATGCATATAACAGCAGCGTAAACCTTTTTTTAAGACTCAACGGTTGGCTTAAAGTCCACATGAACATTTTCATTGCTTCAAAAGTGATACAAGGGTAAATAAAAAAACCGTGATACAAGGGCCTAGATTAGAGTCAAGTAACCGAGGAGTGACCTGGCTTGGCCGCATTGACCCCATTCTAATCCTAAAGATCCAACCCATACAGCGAAATAAAATCAAAACCGCGTCAGAAAGTTTCCAAACAATCTGACCAAAACGTCACCTTCATATGCTATATTTACAACAAAACAACTAAAGGCTGACATGGCTCGTGTTTTCAGATTTTAAGCTAGGAGATATGAGGATAGTATTAGCAAGCTATTACCACTATGTATTCACGGCCATTTCTTTGGTACCCCGTCAAGCAAATGTGCAGTGATTCGGCCACCTGGAATTCCATTCAAATCTCTCACTGGCCAATAAATAACCTGGCAAAAAACAGACAGTACTGCTTCACAAAACTAAGGGCCTATTATTTTTTGGCTAAAATTTATGGTTTTTTGCTGTGCCTTGTAGACTGTTAGTATGAGAGATTATAGAGTAACAGAAACTTATGTGTAATTTTTGTTGATATAAATGAAATCGGTATAATATGTACAATAATTAACTAGTAAACACTATCTGAAAAGACACTCTATTTAAAAACTAATTACTATAGAAAATTCAAAAATCGAAACAAAATCTGAAAAAGAACATAACCTGTAAACTAATGATACAACTATGGCAACAAAAAGTATATGACCATGATGAAAGCAGCACCTTTTAAACGAATTTGAAAAAACTTGTGGCATCGTGCCAAAATAGGAGCAAGGTAAACAAACAATTAGCAGCAAAACGGACCCAATTGGCATCGGCAAGCACCCCCCGATCCAAGCAATCGTCCACCCACAGCTCGCTGACGACCTTGCTCCCTTCCGCCCGTGCCGCCGCCGCGCACGCCGGGTCATCCTGCATAAGAAACCAAATCACACCGGACCCCCAACGAAACAGCCAAAACAGCAACACACCGGATCGCAAAATCAACTCACGTAGACGCGGCCGCACGCGACGATGTGGGTGCGCCCAGTGCCGAACCGCCCGGCGTCGGCGCCGCACCATCTCCGACTGATGCTGCAGGAACGCCACCGAAAGTCAGCCCGGGTACCGAATCGACGGACGCGAATGGCAGCAGAATCGAGCTCGCGAGGCGAAAATGCGAGGAGGCGGAGGAGCTGCGCGCGCGCACCTGGGACTCGGAGACGTGATCGAAGCCGACTAGGGCGAAGCAGCCGCCGGCGAAGAGGTGGTCGTCGTCGTCGCAGCTGGGGGAGGCCATCGTCGCCGCCGGAAACCACGAGGCATTTGGATCGGATCGGATCCCTAGCTTTTTTTTTTGAACTGGAACACAGAGGATTCCACTAACCAGTTGCTCTAGGCAAATCGCCAGAGACCAAACTGGTCACAAACTCGGGGACCTGGTCCATGAAGACCTCAGAACCATAGCGCACCACGCTCGCCCCATAAGCAGCAAGGCTGTCAGCCACTTTGTTGCAAGATCTCGGACACGACCGGACCTCACAGTAATCAAAAGCATCCTTCATAAAAACCTTGATACGCCGAAAGATGCAGCCTTCTGGGCTCTTGTCCAAAGAATCAGAACTCAGAGCCTTCTCCAAATTTGTTGCATCAGTCTCAAGAATAATTCTATTCATTCCCAGATGTGCCACCCTCTCAAGACTCCGCAAAGCAGCAAGAGCTTCAGCATGGATGGGGTTAGTGAGTCGCTCAAGGTGTCCACAACCCCCCTCTAAGAACTCACCAATGCTGTTACGCGCAACAAAGCCCCACCCCCCTGACCCCGTTGTAGCCCTGTATGAAGCATCCACATTGATCTTGTAGCAGTCAGGGTGTGGTGGCTCCCATTTCTGTTCTTTCTTTGGTTTTTTCTCTCCTTCCCTTTTCTTCAACTTTTCAAATTCTATCACATAGTAGCTCACAATTGAGCAGAATTCTGCTGCGGATATTCTTTTTTCCCCCACATTTGTTTTGTTTCTGGCCGACCACCATCTCCAGAGCAACACCCAAATTTTCTGTTGTGTAGCAGCATCCAACTTCCAGCTTTCTATGATTACTTCCTTTCCTGAATTGCATACTGCAAGCTTCAGTCGGATTTGCTCTAGGTCCAATAGCCGCCAAATTTCTTTCACCCCATGGCATTTGAAGAAAAGGTGACCACAATCTTCGTCCATCCTGTGATCGGATCCCTAGCTTTGCAACATGAGAGAGGCAAATCGGAACCTGCCATCTTCTTAGACCCACATAGACTTACATCGCTCTTTTAATAGATAGTGGCACAAACTTGGCTGTACTACTGTAACACCGTAAAAATTTTTCTATCATCTCTACTCCTTAAAAATATAAGTTGATAGTAGTCAATATATTGAAAACATTGATCATATACCCTCCATTTAGATGGAAATAGAGGATTTACTCTCCTGGCCCACGTGTCAGTGACTTATGATGACCCCACGTATCATTGGGATGTGAAGGGTAAATCCTCAATTTCCCAACTAAAGGGAGGGTATATGATCCAATCTCCCCAATATATTCTCCATTATCTCTTTGCAGCCATTTGATCTGATCACCGTAGATCTCCCTTCGTACTCGTGAAGCCAGCCCCACTACTCACGATGAAAGTTTACTTCAAAAACCAGGAACAACAACCAGCTTCCCCACCCAGATCCCTCCCTTCTCCCTGACGTGTTCCTTTCCTCGTCCCCTCTCATGCGTGATCCTAAATCACCTCCGCACACCACAAGCGAACCCCTTGCCACGTCTCCCACGCAGCTGACCTCCTCTCGCATCTCCATGCCGACAGGCCCATGCACTCACCCCCTCTTGCGAAACCCTAGTGCAGCGCCTATCCTCCCTTCTATCGTCGTAAGTTGGCAGCGATAGCGGTAGTAGCGATGGCAAGATCTCAGTGGTGTCAACGATGGCAAGATTCGGCCACTGGGCGCGATGCTGATGGCCATGGCGAGCCAAAGGGCGGTCTCATGTCGGAGCCGGCCTCGGGAGAAGGAGAAGACTAAGCTCAGGAGAAGGTGCGAACTAAGTTGTGCGATCCAGATCTAATCATCTCCAGCCATCTTCCCTGTGGCCGACGGCGGCAGATCATATCATGTTCTTCATCTCCGGTGGGTAGAGTTGGCCATCTTGGCGTCTTCTTTGCTGCAGGTGTGATCCTCAATTTCGATACGAGCCATCCGTTTCTCCCCTCCTATCTCTCTCAGGGTCTAACTGCCCCCCTCCACTTCCTATCCAACTCCCCGACCCTTTCCGCTTCATACCTACCTTGCTCTTCCTCTTCGATCTCTCCGTCTCCACAGCCACTGCCGCTCACTCCCTCCCTCTTCCCGGCTCCGCTGTGCCCTCCCCGGCTCAATTGCCACTGCCTCCCCTTCCCTCCACCCCCTCTCTGTCACGTCCCTTTCCCTCCCACATTGGTGTTTTTCCTCCGCCCCTTTGGTCAACCGCCACTACCTCCCCTTCCCTCCACCCCTTTCACAGTCCTTGCTTTGGTCTCTAACCTCGCTTGTCTCTATTTCATGGTGTTTTTGAGGGTTTGGAGGAGTTTACGTGTGGGTGGTTCGAATCCTTTTGAGCTTCACCTGTGCTTTTTCACAGTAGTGTTTGACGCTTAGGTTTGTGTGTTTCAGTATGGTTCTTTCCATGATGTTTGAGTTCGGATGCTTATATTTTTTTGACAAATTTCGGGGTGTTCGGATGTTTGGATTTCTTGATCTTTTGGCTGTGTGGTTTGTTGGTTGGAATCACCGGGGCTTGGCCACATAGGTACGAGCCCACATCCTTTTTCAGTTTAGCAATTTCATCGAACACCTAGGGGGCATTGCCGCCTCTGCTGTCGAAGGCACTAACACGATGATCCATTCTTATGACCCCTGCTTCTACTCCCGATTTCAGCAATGTCGATGAGCACATGAGAGGCGTAGGTAAGAAGTGCAATCTTGAATTGGTCTTTCCCCTGGGCTGGAATTCGCTTTGCTGCTCTTGGTATTGATCTACTTTACCTTACCTTTGTGGTTTTCTTACACCAGTTTTGTATTTTTTACAAAAGCTGTTATGATTAGTGTTGCTCATGGTTCTTGTTAGATTTCTGTTTTTGTATTTTTACTATTTTCACTATAAATCATTACATTGGATGATAAATACAGGTAACTCAAAGGTTGAAGTGCAAAGTAGCACACGTGTATATATTACAATACCTAAATTAAAAAGAGAGATTTGATGATTTGCCCTTTCTTTATTTGCCAACAACTCATTTGTCCCATAGTTGGTTTTAATTGATGATTTGCCCCATCTTTCGCCGAACCATTGATCATTTACCTTTTTGACAATTTTGCCCTTATCTTCCTCCTCCCTCCTCTTCTTTCCTTCTTTCTTCTTGCTCTGGCCATGGCTGACCCAGTCCACCTTTGCTGTCGCCACCACCGATGCCGGAGCAGCTTGTCGAAGAAGTCGATGAAAACGATTGTGTCCACCTCGCTCATGTAGAGGTACCTAGAGAGGCCCACATGAGGATAGTGTCGTGTGCGAGGCAACAGCCATCACCGGTGACGGTGGACATGCGGAGCGTGAGGTCAACAACGAGGCCGCAAAAGTGTTTGGAATTTCGACCATGGCCACTAAGACTACGACCACAGCTGTTACGACCACGAGCGCTACGACAACGAATGCTACAACCACGCCCGCTACAACCACGTTCATTTCAACCACGACCATTACGACCACAGCCGCTACGACCATTGCTACTCGTTAGCCAAACTGTGCAATGGTCGATGGTCGATAGTCGTAACTACAGTGGTCGATGGTCAGTAGTCGTAGCTATAATGGTCGATGGTTGGTAGTCGTAGCTACAGTGGTCGATGGTCGGTAGTCGTAGCTACAATGGTCGATGGTCGTAGCTACAGTCGACAGTCGGTGCTGGAAAACCTGTGTGGTTAGAGATTAGTCGAGGTGCTGTGGTCAACAAGCCTTGGTCAGTGATGTGGTTGACAAGGCACCGTCGAAGCCATGGTCAAAGAAGCAATCAAATCGGTGGTTAAAGGAGCGGTGTGCTGTAGCAGACGCGTGCGGCTTGTTGCTATAACAGTCGGTGATCATTGTAGCAGACATGTGCACAGGTTGTGGTCGAAGGAATGGTCGAAGCCACGGTCGTAGTGTTCGAATACTGTGTGGTCAGTATCGAGTACTCGGTAAGTTCGAGTACTACATGGTTATAGTCAAGTACTCGGTGTGTTCGAGTACTACGTGGTTGTAACCACAATGATCGTAGCCAAATGTATTTGGTGTGTTTGACTATTGCGTGGTTGTAGTCGAGTACTTGATGTGTTAGATTACTACATAGTCAGTGTGTCTGAATATGTATAGGAGTTGAAGACCCAAAGTCGGAGAGTGGTCAGAGACTCCAGACCAATCGAAGGTATGGTCGACAAGTCGTGGTTGATGCCATGGTCGAAGGTGTGGTCGATGCTATGGTCAAAGAAGTGGTCGAAGCCATAGTGACTCAGTTGGTACTCGGAGGAGTACTGTCGCAAGCGTTAGTCAAACTGTGCAGTGGTCGATGACCAATAGTCGTAGTTGGTGTGTCCAAGTATGTGTAGGAGTTGAAGACCCAGAGTCAGAGAGCGGTCAGAGACTCCGGACCGGTCAACATGCCATGGTCAATGCCATGGTTGAAGGCGTGGTCGAGCTGTGGTCAAACTGTGGTCGATGCTATGGTCGAAGCCACAGTGACTCAGTCGGTACTCAGAGGAGTACTGTCACAGTCGTTAGTCAAATTGTGCTATGGTCGATGGTCGATGGTCATAGCTACAATGGTCGATGGTCGTAGCTACATTGGTCAATGGTCGTAGCTATAGTGGTTGATGGTCATAGTTACTGTGGTTGATGGTCGAAACTACAGTCGACAGTTGGTGCTGGAAGACCTGTGTGGTCAAAGATGTAGTCAAGGTGCTATGGTCGACAAGCCTTGGTCAGTGAAATGATCAACAAGGTGCAATCGAAGACGGTGGTCGTAGCCAGTGGTCAAAGCCAGTGGTCGTAGCTAGTGGTCGAAGCCAATGATCGTAGCAAGTGGTCGAAGATAGTGGTCGTAGCCACAGTGGCCGTAGCTACCCTCAATGTGGTCGTAGCTACCCTCAGATATTACATGTTCTGGAACTAACGGGTGGTAAAATTTTTTAGAATATGCATACAAATATGTTCTAATTTTTTTTAAATCTATAACAACGCACGGGCATTCAGCTAGTAAAAGGTTACATTCATGCTCACATACGAAAAAACACAGATAATAGAAAAGTAGAAGAGTCCGAAGGTGAACCTCCCAATTCAAATTTTAAAATTTGAATGTATGTGTATTTGCAATGCTACAAGCCGGTGACTGGCTTACACCTCCTGCCAAGAGACTTGTATATGGCTAATGGCTTATATATTTCTCCAAATAAACAAACAAAATGATTTCTTCATCACTGTTGGGAGAGTGACTCTCACCTTGGCACAATCGCTCCATAAGGCCAAAGGCCCTAACAACAAGGCAAACCCCTAAGGCTATACCAATGAAAGAACATGATTGTCCTTACTAATTAGGACCCCAAGAGGATATCTGTGTAAACAATCTCTCCCGTGGCCATAAATATGACTCCTAGGTCTGCATGGGAGAGGAAGATAACATTTGATGTTAAAAATAGACTTGTAACCACAACAAACGTCTTTTCAAAATGGCTTAACGGGATAGTTTTTCAAAGTGGCTTATTGGCATTCAGTTCATTTATACAATCGCTCACGCTAAGCCTAAACGACATTAGCTACAGCTGAAAAGAATCTACATTATGGCTTATGGCTTTCCCTAAACAAATAAACGAGATAGCTTCTTCGCTGCTTTTTGAAATGGATTATCAGAACAACTTTTCAAAGTGTCTTATTGTATTCGGTTTGTTCGTACAATTGCTCATGCTAAGCCTAAAAGACATCAGCCGTAGGAAAAAAACTACCTTATGGCTTCCCCAAAACAAATAAAAAGGACAATTTGTTCACCGTATTTTCGAAACTGCTTATGGGAACAACTTTATCAAAATGGTGATCAGCTTATCGGTATTTAGTTTGTTCGCACAAACACTCGCAGTAGCAGTGGCAAAGCTAGAAATAAAATTGATGGTGGGCTGAATCATCTGTAAGACTAAACTAAGTTAACATAAATATAATCTTTTACTCTTATAGAATTTCAATGGTGGGCTGAATCATCTGTAAGACTAAACTAAGTTAACATAAATATAATCTTTTACTCTTATAGAATTTCAAATTCACACAGAAACTACACAATTAGAGAGAAACAACGAAAAACTGAGAAATACAAAGCAGGTACCTTGAGAATATAATGTGCATATCCAAAAATATATAATTATTCTGCCATTAGTGCGGAGTAGCGATAAGTCTCCTTTGTATGAAACATAAAAACTAGTGATATAATAGAAAATTGTGAATGACAATGAAAATGTAGATCATATGAAACATACCACAAATAAGCTAACTTGAATCACGAGAAAAATTTGAATCATGGGGTAAATGCATTCTACGTGACTTCATGCCTTGGAAGCGGCTTATAATTTTATCATTATCAATGCTTTTAAAGATCTCTCATTCAGTATAACACACCATCAAATCATCGAGCCACCATCAAATAGTTACACAAAGTTTATTTCTCTATTATAGCAAAATCTATAAATAAATTATTAATTTTTGTCAATATAAATCTATAAATTTATGAATAAATTATAAGGACTAAACTATGATAACTATCTATGTACACTAAAAGTCTAAACTCTAGACTCTAAAATACTAAATTGAGTAGGAAGTAAAGAACTAATGGAGAATATCACTTACTCAATGTCTTAATTTATCAGTTGAAGTTGAACTATTGAAACTTGAAACTAGCCGACCAGACCAAACTCAAGTCCTTGCTTCAGAGTTCCCAATCAGCCTCAGGCAATCACTTGCTCAGTTCCTCTCTTTAAACTCTTTTCACTCACACTCTCTCTCCTCTCACTCTCAGCTCTCTGCCTCTCTCTCGTCTCTGCGGTGCAGCCAACTGGCGACTGGTGATTAGTGGCCCCGTCCCTAGCCCCACTGTGGTGCTCCTACTGGCGGTAGCTCGGTGCTCCCCTTGGTTGCCCCGCCTCACCGTCCCCGTGCCCCGGTGCAATCCTCTCGCCCCCAGATGGCCGGATCTGCCTCCCCTCGGTGGCTCAGCTAGCAGGCCAGCCTTCATTGCCCCTTCGCCCTGGTCGCCCCTGCGAGGCTGCGATGTGCGCCATCAGCTCTCTCTGAAAATAAGTGGCTTCTTTGGATTGCTAATTTGGTACCTGGTGGTAGCTTAGTAGGGTTTGTGAGTTGGAGTTGGTATTTTGGTACTTGGTGGTAGCTTAGTAGGGTTTATGAGTTGGAGTTGGTAGCTTAGTAAGGCCTTTTAGCAGGAAAAAGATCTATGATATGGTCAAATATATCGATGTTGTGCTTCGAAAGAGACGTAAGTTGAGGACCCGTCAGAAAAACATGTAGAAGAAGATGTCAGTATTTCGGGACTTGACTTAGTGGGAGCACTTAGAAGTCCTCAAGTGCATTGATGTCATGCACACAGAGAAGAATCTATGTGATATCTTGATTGGTCTCTTACTAAACATTCATGACAAAATAAAGAATGGTGTCAGCGCACAGCATGACTTGGTCGCAATGAACATCAGGACCGAGTTAGCTCCGATATAGACTAATAAAGGCCAGATGTACCTTCCCCAAGTTTTTTACACTCTGTCTAAATCCGAGAAAACTAAACTATGTCAGTGCTTGCATTGTGTGAAAGTTTCGTTCCGTTACTCCGCCAGTATGAAGAAACTTGTTTCCATATAAGATTTAAAATTAATTGGCATGAAGTCTCATGACTGTCATGTGCTAATGACACAATTGCTTCTTATTGCAATTAGAATAATTTTGCCAAACAAGGTTTGAGTGACAATCATGAGGCTATGTTATTTGTTTAACGTAATTGCTCAAAAGGTTATCGGTTTCGATGGACTAGATGCTCTGCAGACCGAGGTGGTAACAACTCTATGTCATCTTGAGATATATTTTCCTCCATTATTTTTCAATATCATGGTCCATCTCATTGTTCACCTTGTGAAAAAGATAAAGATATGTGGCCCCGTATTTCTACGTCATACGTACATGTACGAGAGGTACATAGAAATTTTCAAGTCTTATGTACGCAATCGATCTCGGTCGGAGGGCGGCATCATTAAAGGTTATGCAACAGAAGAGGTCATTTAGTTCTGTGTCGATTACAGGGCTCAGGTCAAACCGATAGGTTTGCTTTTATCTTGTCACAAGGGGAAGCTGGAGGGGTATTAGGACCATCGAAAGGAAAGCAATAACTTCCGATCTGGATACATACGCTCAAGGCCATTTCACGGACTTGCAATACATGACTAAAGTGTTTATGTATATTGATGAGCACAAGGACATGCTACGCTAAGAGAATCTAGGCCGGTCGGAGGTTTGGATTACAAGACAACACAACTGTCGGTACAATAAATGGTTGAAGTGTGATTTACTAGGTCATCAAGTGATATGCTGCAATGGTTGGCAAAAGGGCAAAAATTTACAATTGTGACATGGCAAGGATACGACATAAATTGGTACACATTTTATACAACAAATCAGGATAGAAAGAGAATAGTCCAGAACTCAAGTGTTCGCCTAGATGCAATTCATGAGAAATTCAATACCACTGGCCCAAGCTCCCACTACGGGCTTCTAGAGGAGATTTGGGAGCTTGACTACATACTTTTCTAGATCCCTCTATTTCGGTGCCATTGGGTCCAACTCTCACAGTGTATAAAGGTCGACAAGTACGACGTCACTACTATGGATTTTAAATGTGTAGGATACAAAAATGAACCATTCGTATTCATGAGGCAAGTTATTCAAGTTTTTTATGTAACAGACCCGGTAAATAAGAAGCGCCACGTAGTTTTTATAGAAAAAGAAAAATTGTTGGAGTTGAGAATCATGGGTGAGGAAAAGTACAATCAATTTGACAAGTTGACTCCTTTCAGAGATGGCATCAGGCCCAAAAAAGAACAAAGTGATAAAGCTAGCTATACATGTGTCGATCATCATGAAGGGCTTTTTTAAAAGAAAATAGCCAAGTGGAATAATCCCACATGGCGAACACCTATTTAGAAATTATTCCATTGTAATTAAGAAACTCAACTTGTAATCAAAAAATTATCACATTGTAATTGCTTCAATAATTAAGAAATTATTCATCTGTAATTGTATCTACTTGCTTCTTTTAGAGGGTATGGCTAGTATTTTCTAAGGCTAGCCGAAAAAGAAGATATCTTCTAGCTATAGAATGAACTACCATAGGCGATTTAGTAGTACAAACCATCTGATATATATATATATCACAGATGATTCCATAATAGAATAGTCATAGGTGAATTATGTATCATAGACGATTCCATAATAGAACCATCTGTGATACATATATCTCCTGTGACAGTTCTATTATGGAATCATCTGTGATATGCTACTATATCACAGATGGCTCTATTATGGAACTGTCTATGATAGTTCCTTCTATAAGTAGGGCCCCGCTAGGGTTTGCACCCTTACTCACTCGGCTACATCGTTTTGCACAGAACAATGCCACTGCCTCACCTCCCATCATTGCCTCTCCTCCTGACACCGATGTCTCTCCCTCTCTGATCCAACTAATGGTTCACTAATCCCCTCTTAGATCCCTCTTTTTGTTGTTATTCCATCTCCTTAGTACAATGTTTCGATAGTGTCTGAACTGCTAGATTGCAGTGCTCTTCATGAAAGATGGTTCTGTTTGTGTAGATTTTGTGGATCTGTTGTAATACTTGAGGATAATAGTGGAATCTTAGGGCTTGGAAGTTTCATGCAATGCTATTGCTATCTCTCTTTTTATTCATGAATGAAATTCCAGAACACTAGTACTTGGGAACTTTTGCATGATAGTATGTAGGCTGTGTGATTGCTCGGTGATAAAAATTGGTAATAGTGATATTTATGTGACATTTTGAGGTTATAAGTAAAGCAATGAGATGTCTTATTGTATATTCGAGACAGACTCGCTTAATGCTTACTACTCAACAATCCAGAAAACCAATTGTCTTTGTCGTGGTGGTCATTGCATTGTCCATCATGATGGCCACGAGTAGGCATTCCATTAACTAATCAAGGCATCGTATAAAAAGCATGCATGCTTTTTTATGTTAGATCTTTGTGTATCACAACAAACAGATGATGAAGTCTTGCAACCTAAAGTATGCTTTTTTTATGTGCGTACATTTGGTAACTTCACTAGACAAACATGTACGTACTAACATCTATTTCTATAATATATAGGCTCCATCCAACTCGCAATGTAAGTTACTCTAGCATTTCATGACATGAGCAAACTTTGTTGAGAAATACCAACATGAGGAGCCTGACTATTTTCAATAAAAATTTATGGACAATTGGTTATCTTTATAATGTCTTGGCATATATTATTGCTATAAGATCTCTTTGGAGCCCTTCCAAAGACATCTTATAGCAATAATATATACCAAGATGAGAAAAAGAGAACCAATTGTCAATAAATTCTTCTAGAAACTACTCTGGCTGCTCATGTTCTTATTTGTTAACAACTATATTATGAACAATAAAGTACTATTAGTACATAAAAACAACCATGTGCCAATGCTTACGCTCATAGCTCATTGTAATTAATTTTTTGTAAGATAACTGAAATTTGCCATTGATCATTCTCAAATCTCATTGTAATTTGAATGCTCCATAGATAGCAAGTAATAGAGATGATGTCCGCATAGACTTCTCTACCATCATCAATGTCGCCAAATGCATCTGACGCTCCAAAGACCAGGATAACTAAGCATGGTAGAGAAATATCAAAAAGGCCAGAAGGCCAAATGACTATCACAAAGGTCTCTCTGGCTGGGGGGCCCTCAGCATCAGAAGAAAACAGTTGTAGCATTCTGGACTACCTGTAGGATAGTTGGAAGGGAATGGATCCCCATCACCATAGTAAGCTGGAAGCATCTGACAATAGTACTGCAAGAGCAACTATGGGAAGAAATTTCATGGTCATTCAAGATCCTAGCAGAAGTCCAGGGACTCATGCGACGACAGGCATTCCTTACGATGGGAAAGCATGGAAGACCTTCAAGAGTACGCTTCTTATGGAGTATGTGAACAAGGATTGGATGCCTTTCATGAAATATTCTTTCATGTCGCTGGATACATGGGATGCTTTTGAGTGGATGAAGACGATGACTAAATTTTAGGAGCAAAGTGCAGTGCACAAGGCTATCCAGGCACAAAACACTCACCCCAAAGACTTGGCACCACTGGGTACGTGGGTAAAATCCCACAATGGAGGAGGGAGAACGAGATTGTAATTCGATCGGAGGCCTCCGCTCGATTTGTTGGGATCACAAATGAGCGCGTCCAAAACTGGTTAAGAGCAAGGTCATCAACCACTTTTTGGGTGTCATCTCATTTAAAAACCCTACAAACGAGGAAGTGTCCCAATGCCCAGTAAGATATGTTAAACTACCTAGTTGTTAATAAGTCCGTAACTTCATAGGGTCTAAAAAAACATAACTGCCTCTTGCAGTAAACATTGACTACCGAATATTTCCAAGGCTCCTTCGATGCAGTCAGGGCAAGGTATATACTATCCACGGTCCTGGGAAACAAGTAGCACCCAAGTCGCACGCGAGGCCTTAGGGTTTACGTACCTTTGAGACAAGGATTCCTAGATAACTCTGAGGCATGTAGGAGTAGGAAAAGATCCAAGAGCGAGTGTGAGGAACGGTTGAAAGAGGAGATTTGTGCAGAATTTTGAGGAGAGACAACGTCATTAATAGAACAACTAAATCAAATCCTCAACAATTCACAAGTCATCCTCGTTATTTTGGGAGCCAGTCCCCCTCAATGTCGGAGTAGCTGTACATCCATGCCACTTTCTGAACATAGCAACATCCACTTACCTATCGACGACATCCAGATAATGTACATCTCTAGAATGCTACATAGATAGACTAGTTGGATGTTTTAGCTAATCGTGTATCATTATGTAGGAACCCACACCGTGAAAACACACTCAAGCTTATTGGCTATTCCCATTGAGGCTGGACGGGGGATGTCGTATCCATGCCTGCTAGGGACACTAGTGCATGGTGCCCAGCTAAGGACCGATTCCATGAAGATCCAAGCGGACATGGTACATGACATTTTCAGGGCCGTCCTGCTGGCCCCAAATGATGAGATTATGATACTAAGGGATGCCATCCACACATTCGTCCAATGGCCAAAGAGGGACATTTTCCTAGATCCTTTGTGATACGAGAAGGGGTCCCGATCTTCTCAGTGAGGAACCGTGGATAGTTGATGCGAAGTAGACGATGTCGCTAGTTGAACACTCGCGCCAATGCACGAACCCTCAACTCTTCGGAATACGCCCAAAACACACCGGATAATTGTTCGTCGCGAGACCACAAACGACGAACGCCATGTCCCCAATTCCCAATGGAACGACGGCTTGACCTTGAATTGCAGAACGAACAATGGATCGCCTAGTTCTCTCTCAAAGTCCTCGCATGAACTCTGGTGTGTAAAGAACAAGCAATAGCTATATTTCAATCTTATGCATAAAATTGGTCTCCCCCTAAAGGCTACCAATACAAGGCTTATATAGCCCCTTGGGACGTCCATATGGTCCCCAAACCAAGTACAACTCAACCCTATATGGTTTTGGATACGAACTCTCACAAAAAGGAAACTATATTTTTCACCCGTCGTATTGTCTCGGTCATAACTTTTTATCCATGATAAATTTTAAGGTGAGACCAGATCCATTGCGTAGCCCTTGAAATTATATTTCCAAAATGTACAAGAACACCTGAATCGGACTCCGTTTGTGAAAGTTATGGCCTTTTTAGTAACTGCTTGTCAGGCTGTCCCGAACCGAATCCAAATTGAATCCTGAGTTTAATCCGAGTTTGAATTGGGTTGAGCACGTGGGGAGTCCGAATTTGGCTTGAAAATCTTATCCAAAACTTGTAGTTTAAGTCCTTGGTCTCCTCCCTTTTGCTCTCCCAAGTCTTCACATGAGTCATACATAAGAATACATAAAATACTAGCATGAGGTAGTATTCCAAGTTCATCATCAATTAAAGAAAACTCCTTAAGAAACAAAAGCACCTGTTTGTTTAAACGCTTGGCTCTTGCCCTTGTCATTGGGCCCTCTGGTTCTTGGTTATTCTCATGCATGCTTGGAGTGGAAGATGTATATGTAATGGGGATGTCCTCATCAGTATGTGCATGACCACCAATAGGAGAAGGTGTATAAGTGTTAGAGATGCCCTCATCACTTTGGTGCTGGCATCTACCCAGCATAAATAGCCACCCTCTCCACATGACCATGTGCAGCCTGAGGCCTCTCCGACTCTCCCTTTGATGTTATCACATGCACCTGATTTGCATCGACAGGCCACCATATCGGCTCCCATAGAGACCACACTGTGCATAGTTCAACAGTGTGATCGGTCCTCTCCCATGAAGAGCACATACAAGAGTGACTACAAGACTAAATCAAAAGACATCAATGCACCTCAAAAGCCCTGGACATTCGATCACTAGGAATGTCGTTGCTCCCGGACATGCTCTTACCTAGCTTGGAATGGGTTATGGGAGTTTGCATGCATGGTACATTCAGAAGACCAACGAGACAAGGGTGCCATATGGGTGTCACCATCAAGTACACGGCAGGGCATTTTCTCCATGAGCTAGGCTTCTTTGTGGTGGGCTTCTTCAACCTTGACACCATCGATGCCTCACTTTTAAAATGTTGGACATTGTAAGTGTGTAAAATTATGATCTACATTCATGTCATACCGATAAATACCATAACTCCTTACTTATGTATAGACACATGATGCAACAAGCCAAATGATCCTGACAACTAGTGGGTTTCCTTAACCCACACTTGGTCTCTAAGTAAAGCATCCAACATAATGCATCCTATGTCTAGGATTACGTAACAAATAGATTGCATGCTCACAATGATAAGGAGTACATACTTGTACCCTACAACCAGAGGTAAGTGCTCCACTTATTGCTATACTCATTAATTTTTTACTTCGTATGCAACATGAACTTAGTTTTAAAGACTATGGCAACATATATGTGTAGGTGGTACTGTATTTTAATTGCCATTGTACCAATGTAGAACAAGGTAATATACCTTAATTCCCTAAACAAGATGGAGCATGACTTCACAATTGTGCAACAATTAATTAACAGGTAAACTCATTTCATCCATAGATAACTCTATGTACCCTTCGTTTGCAATAGCTGAGGCTAACTCTTTTTTTTGAATAACGTAGGTTGCTCAAGGCGTACGTTGGCAGAGGAGGGAGACACATGGAAGGGAGCGCCACACTGCGACATGTGACGTAGTTTTCGGTAATTGCTACTACACAATAGTCCTACATCACACTTCATAATGATGCCTCTCAAACTGAACAAACCTATGTATCTAATTATATTTTTGCCAGCAGCTACAGGGTAATGTATGTGGATTCTACATTTGCTGCCATATGCAAGAAATCATAGGTGCTGGGCTCAAGGATCCAGACGTTTGTGAATCTTGCAACAATTATTTCCTACTTACCAATTTATTTATATATGTATATATATATACACTTATGACTTTACTCTTCCTAGCGACAAGATCGCTTCAAGTACAGTCCATATGAATGAACTCTCTGACATTCGAGGACGACTAACCACCTTCTTAATGACAGAGGTCATTGACCAAAAAGGGGAGTTTCACTCGAACAGAGATGAATAAAATCTCTCATGTTTAGTGACAAATAATGTTTTTTACGATATCTGTAAACATGTTGCAGCTTTATTATCATAATTCATCTGTAATTAATCAGTAAATTTGTGTATCTGTAATATATCTGTCTATTTATGATTGATATCTATGTATTTGTGATATTTGTATATTTTCTTCTTTTAAAAGGGCATGGCTAGTATTTCCTGAGGTTAGTCAAAAAACAAAAAAAAATGCAGGTATAGCATGAACTATCACAGACGGTTTTGTGGTACAAATCATTTGTGAAGGCCCTACTATCACAGATAGCTACGACCAAAACTCGTCTGTGATATATTAGACATCACAAACGGTTCTATGACCAATCATCTGTGATGTCGATCACAGATGATTGGTACATAGAACCGTCTATGATGTCTGACATCAGATATCAGTTTTGGTCGCAACCATTTGTGATAGTCGACCTTTACAGATGGTGCACAAACCGTCTGTGATAACCGCTTGTTATCATGGACACAAAAATTCAAACGATTGAGAAACCATCTGTGACGAGGGTTTAGAACCATCTATAATGACGCTTTGTGTGGTAGTGAGCTTTGCTATCCAATTATACACAAATTAGGATTGAAATAAGCTTACATAAAGCCAATTTTAATTTTCAAATGTCAACATTGGGGAACTTTTGATTTTTTTATAGTTTTGTATGTACCTTATAATGTCCTATTTGAAGCTCATCTTGCCATTTTAGTTTTAATGAAAAATAGTTTGATCGGTTGAAACTAACAAAATGTTAAGCTATACAATGTTTATATTACCATTTGTACACAACTTTTAATGTTTCTCTACTATTTAAAAATGTGAGTTGGTGGTCGTCGGTCCATTCTCCCTCCTCTCCTCTCAGCCGTCCGATTAAAGATCAGTCGTCCAGATCCGCATGTAGGTAGTTCTATCGCTCCTCGTAGAAAAGGTTGGGCCGACGTGTGGGCCACGCTCCTCTTCTCTTTCCCCGCATCCTCCGCCTCCCACAACCACTCCACCTCCTGGAACTGCACTTGCTCTCCCCGAACCCTCGTGCCGCACCTCCTCCTCCTCCTTAGTGTCACCACCAATTCCTTCCCCGTGCAATGTTTGGTCGTAGTCCCCCTAACTTCTCACAGCAGCGCCGCATCCCCATGTCGCCCCCCCAATGCATTTGCCCGCCACCTCTGTTGACACCAATTTTATCTGGAATTTTTATGGCATTTACCTTCCAAGATTTTTTGCATGCCATACATATTACATTTGAGTGGCGAATTTCTACGGTATGATTGTAGGGCAAGTGAAAAGTTCACGTCAAATTTTCAGCTCTTTCGGAGCACATATACTCACTCGAATAGGATAATACGGCCGGATGACGTACGCAAAGCACAAATCCGCCTTCCAAGATTTTTTGTGTGTGCTACATATTACAATCGAGTGGCGAAATTTTATGGCATGTTCGTGGTGCAAGTGAAAGTCTCGTGTTTAATTTTTGAGTCATTCGGAGAACAAATGCTGCTCGAACAAACTGATATAGTCAGATGACGTACAAAAAAATCCATACCAATAGCCATATACGCTCATGTGCTATATGCATGCATAAAGGCAAATCAAAATATTTATGAGAATTAATTGCCCTCTCCATAAATTAAAAAAAGAGAAGTTGCCACTACTAGACTGGGGCCACACGCACGCATAAGAAAAGACTCGGTCTAAATTAAGAGCTCGCATGCATGCATGATCAAGCCAAATACGTTTGCATGAAGGAACTAATGGCGCACATGGCCGTCAAAGAGCACTTTTCCCACGTAGTAAAGAAAGTGGTTGCATGCATCAAGGAGTTAATTATCTTCTCAATTACTAAAATTAACAAAAAAAAATGATAATGGCCCCATTGTATACATAGAAATGCAAAGTAATAAGAAAATGGAAGATAGCCATGAATTGGGAACTTCAACTACCCATTATGTGCATGCATGCATGAATCCCTTGATTGTGTGCATGCATGCATGAATTAAGAGGAGCCCACGTCCAGCATGTTAGCCCACTTATTTGCATGCTTGTGCATGTGTAGAGGCTTTGGTAGCAATAAAAAAAATAAAATTAGGAAAAGAAAATCAAAGTGAGAAGTTACCATAACTTCTCTTCATGAACCACCCCTCATCCTTGCTCTGTAAATAGGGGTAATGGTATAGAAAAAAGGGGGATTTTGGAGAAGGAAAGGGAGGAAACGCTGGCTATTTGGAGAGAAAAGGAAGCATACACAAAAACTAGAGAGGGAGGGCTACACAAGCAAAGGTGAAATTCTTGCTCTTCTTCTTCTTCTCTCTCTCTCTCTCTTGCCCTTAGGTTCGGCCATTGCGGTACGAATCAAGGTGCTTCATTTTTTTCTTCTTTTATGCTTTTGCCCCCTTGGTTCGGTCTCGTTAAGCGGATACAAACCCGAAGAACGAGTGCTTGATGTCGGGACCCTGGATTTCCGAATCCAGACCCTCTGTGTATTACAGCACTAGTCCCAGATCAAAGCTAGTGCACACAGTCAAACAGTGATGATTACATAACCAACAACGTTTATTACAATATTAAAGAGTACAGACTGAAAGGTCTCATTATTACAATTGAGGTTTTAAGACCTCGCACACACGAAACATAGCGGAAGCAAAAGATAAACTCGGTGAAGACCCATCAATACGCCACCGGCAATTGACTGGGGAAGCGCGACCTAGTACTCCGGGAATCCTTCGTCAAATCCACACGCAAAGAAGTCGTAGTCGCCTTCTTGAGCTTCGTACTCCTCTGGTTATTATTTTTTAGTGTAGCATGTGAGTACATAAAGTACTCCGCAAGTCTTGGGAAAAATGCAATAGATGCAAGACTTGACAAAGGAAGGCTATATGGTTCTTTTGCACAAAGCAACATTTTCATTCAATTACTACTAATTATTTTCGAAGGCATCAATTTAATAAAGTAAATGTTTTAGCAGAAACTATCATTAACTTTCTAGTGAAGGTTCCATCTACCAACACTAGCCAACCAATTACAATTGGTCAAGTTTAAAACTGTGGGTTCCATCCACCCTCTCTGGCTCCAACCGCCAGGATACCCTTCCAAGAGTTCCTTCCACTCTCGGAATACAACACTTTAATTTTGAAACCAAAACCAAAAATCTACCATGTGAATGCATTCCTTGCCCGCCCTTGATCGTGGGCACGGCTATTCGAATAGTTTTACACTCTGCAGAGGTTGTACAACTTTACCCACAAGAGAAAAATTATCCTAAAAGTCAACACGCTTCCTTTGGCATGAGACCCAGATAAAATATCACAAAGCACCTTACTCTAATCTAGCTAGATACCACCCGCTGAGGTTTCACCGCAGGTAGGCTAACCGCCCGAACCGAAGCCCCCTCTTGCGCCATATGAGTACAGTAAATCCCTGTCCCTCACTGTGAATAACCAGTCCATCCCTGGCACCCACTTTCCACTGGTGGCACCTAAACTAGACTATCATAAGTTAGTCAGCTAGGTCGTACCTATATAGACTTGTGGTTGTACGGTTAATGCTCAGTCTGGACAAACACAAGCGTCGATCCTTAGTTGACTAGGGTGGAACATGCACCAATCCAAACCAACCATCCACCCTAATCTAAACCAATTTCCAAATTTTATTTTATTTTAAAGGATTAGTGGCAACTCCAATCACCACTAGACTTTAGAAACACAAGTTATTACAACAATTCATAATTTCCCATTTTCAAGATTTCAAGGGTATTACATAGCATGACTAAGCATTAAACTACCATTCTAATATCCACAAATAATTATGATACTCTCATTATTGAGACAAAGGAAATTCTAGGGTTACAGAGGTACATGACATTCAATTTCAATTGAGGGCATAACAAGGTTGGATATAACTAATGCCTTAAGATTTGAACTAATATTTTATATAAATAGCAATGCACATAATTTAAAATAATTAAAACATTTCAAAATCATAGGTTCAAGATGATCAAAGGAGACTTGCCTTCTTGTGCGCTATTTGGTCCTTCTTGCTGCGGCTCGACAAATTCTTCGGCGACGTCGGGTTCTACGTGCGAAACAAAAAAACAAACGAACAAATAAATACAAATAAAAATCACAAATATAATATATATTTACTGGAAGGAAGTTTATGATTTCATACGGATTTAGGAGAAAGATTTAGCGGATTTGGGGTTCACACGAGGGAGAACGAATATCTGGAAGATCGGTTGGGAGAAGAAATTATTGAGACAATATTTGGACCAAGAAATATAGAATGGTTTTTATGGAGATTTGGCAAGATTTGAATTTAAATTTTGAAAGTGCACAGAAAATTTGGAATGGAACTGAGGCTTTGAATTTAAACTAGGCATTGGAATTTGAAATTTAAATATTTGAAATATCAAATAAATTTCAAATATTTTAAAGGATGCAAGAAATGGATAGTTTGGAATTTTTTATGAATTTAGAAATTTGAATGAGCTCAAACGGAGTTAGGACGAAGAAGAACGGGCTCCGGGAAGTTTGAAAAGAGAGAAAAAGAAAAAGATTGATTTTCTGGAATTATTTTTCTAAAGGAAATTGGAATTATTACGTCAACACTGAATTTCCTTTTTCGGCTGAATTATTTTTATACTGGAAAATCGGCTTATGACGTCAGCAACGACGTCAGCCCTGAGGGATTCTCGGGCAGGGGATGACATGTGGGTCCGAGGTCTATAGACCGGGTCCACGGCCGAGGGGAGACGATGAGGTGGCGGGGTGGGGGTGAGGCGCTAACGGGGCAGGGAGGCGCTGAGGTGGCCAAGCCGTGGCGCTGACGCGGCACCAGGTGGCAGCCACGTGGGCTCCCGGGGTGACGCTCGGACACGGCGGCGACGGAGCTCCGGCGACCGGCGGCCGACGGCGAGGGGTGGAGGAGCGAGAGGGCGCGGAGGGGAATGCGGGGGAGGGGTGCGGGCTCACCGGAGGCGGCCGGGGTGGTGCCGGCGGCGAGGAGAGGCGGCAGCGGCTCGGGCTCAACGGCGCGGCGGTGCTCCGTCGACGAGGAGGCGCGGCCGAAGGGTCCCCGAGGTGCCCGAGGGTGCGGCGAAGGAGGTGGTGGGGTCGGCGAGGCGCGGCGCGGCCCGAGGCTCCAGCAATTCCTCGCCGGAGTTGAAGGCAACGGCGGAGGCGGAGGCACACGGTGCGGCGACGGTGGAGTGGCCGGGAGAGGAAACAGAGGGCAGAGGGAGGTGGTGTGGAGAGAGGGGAGGCCGGGCGGGGGCTTAAATAGGGGAGGGGAGGGCGGACGCCAGGGGAATTCCTCGCCGGAGATGGCAGGTTCGTGGCGGCGATTGCGGGGAGAAAAAGGGGAAAGCGGCGCGGGGAAGGGAGATTCGGCCGCGGGGATGGCGGGGCCGGGTTGGGGGAGAAGATAGGGGGAGAAAGGAAGGGGATCCGGGCGACCGAGGAGGCGGCGGAAATGGCGGCGGTGAAGGCGCGGCCGAGCGGAAGGAAGGAGACGGCGCGCGGGGAAGAGAGGCCTGACAGGCGGGCCCAGGCGGTCAGCGAGAAAGAGGAGGCGCGGGCGGCCAGGATGGCGCCACGCGGTTGGGGGCCGGATCGGGCGGCCGAGGAAAGAGCGGGGCGGACGGGGGGCATGGGTCGGGCGAGTGGGGTGCGACCGATCTGGGCCGGCCACCTGTCGGCCTGGGAGGAGGGGGAGGCGGATCCGGGCGGCAACGTGGGCAGCATCTGGCCGTCCACGTGGCGGCCGGAGGGAGGGGAGGGATTTTAGATTTTTAATTTTATTTTCCTGATTTTCAGAAAAGGCTGGGAAATTCAAATAAGCTCAGAAAAATATGAAATAAATTCCAAAAATTCCAGAAAATTTCACAGAAGTTCCTGGATAAGTTTTGGACTTAATAAAAATACTTCCAACTAATGTTGGTATTTAATTTTCATACTTGAAATATTTTTTTAAATTTCAAAAATACATTTTTAAACTCCAGAAAATCCAGGAAACAAAATAAAAGCCAAATAACTCCAAATAATTAATTTGAATTAGGATTTTTATAGAAATTCAAAATATCTTTTTATTTAACAATTTTTTTAGGTTTTACTTAAAATACTTTTCAGATCCAGTTTTCAAAAACAGAAATTCAGGGCAAATTCAAAATATCTTCCCGTCATCGCCTCCCCAACACATTCGCCTATCGCCTCCTCTCCCTATCTGCCTACCGCCGCCTCCCCACCTCCATCTCCCACAACCACTGCCTCCTCTCCCCTGAACCCTCATGCCACGCCTCCTCCTCCTTGGTGCCGCCACCAATTCCATCTCCTATAGCCCCTCCAACTAGCAGCACGACGCTTGATGACAACGGCCGATGGATTGGAGAGAAGGGCGCTTAGCGACAGCAGTTGGTGGATCAGAGAGAAGGGCGCTCGACGATGGAGGTGACGGCTTCCTCATCCTACACCCACCCATGTGGCTCTCCCCCCGCCGCCACCGCCCAGTGGTCGCTTACCCAGTGAGCCTCTCTACCTCCTGCTCTTCGCTCTGAGCCCGTCGTGCTGTCTAGTGATTTTGGTCTCCCAAGCTGGTCATCGAAGTCAGTGCCATGGTCGAAGGGGGCCGTGGTCAAGGGACCGTGGCCATAGTCGAGGGGTCGTGGTCAAAGTTGAAGATGTGGTCAAATGGGGCCATGGCCAGAGTTGAAGATTAGTGGTCAAAGTCAAAGCTGTGGTCGAAGGAGTGGTGGTCAAAGTCGAAGGGTCGTGGTCGAAGTCAAGCCGTGGTCGAAGTCGAAAGGTCGTGGTCGAAGTCCAAGCCATGGTCGAAGGGGACAGTGGTCAATGGGGATAGTGGTCAAAGTCGAAGGGCCGTGGATAAAGTTAGTCCATGGTCAAAGTCAAAGGGCCATGGTCAAAGTCAGGTCGTGGTCGAAGTCTAAACCATGGTCGAAGGGGACAGTGGTTGAAGTCGAAGGGTCATGGTCGAAGTCAAAGAGTCATGGTAAAAGTCTAAGCCGTGGTCGAAGGGGACAGTGGTCGAAGGAGGCAGTGGTCGAAGTCAAAGGGCCGTGGATGAAATTGGTCCACAGTCGAAATCGAAGGGCCGTGGTCGACATCTGGGCCGTGGTCAAAGGGGACTGTGGTCGACATCGGAGCCATGGTCAAAGGGGGCTATGGTCGATGTCAGGGCCGTAGTCAAGGAGGCTATGGCCGAAGTTGAAGATTCGTGGTCAAAGTCAAAGCCGTAGTCGAAGGAGGAACTGGTCGATGTCGAAGGGCTGTGGTCAAAGGGGACACTAATCGAAGTCAAAGCCGTGGTCGACGTCAAAGGGTCGTGGTCGAAGGGGACAATGGTCAACGTCGAAGGGCCGTGTTCGAAGGGGACAGTGGTTAAAGGGGACGGTGGTCGAAGGGGGAAGTGGTCGACATCAAAGGGCCATGGTTGACGAAGGGCCATGGGCGAAGGGGACAGTGATCGAAGGGGGCAGTGGTCGAAGTTGAAGATCCGTGGTCAAAGTTGAAACCATAGTCGAAGGGGGCCATAGTCGGAAGGAGAAGTGGTTGACATCGAAGGGCTATGGTCGAAGGGGACAATGATCGAAGGGGGTTGTGGTCATCAAAGGGCCATGGTCAAAGGGGACAGTGGTCAAGGGGGTCAGTGGTCAAAGTTGAAGATCCGTGGTCATCATCAAAGGCATGGTCGAAGAGGGAAGTGGTTGACGTCGAAGGGCCGTGGTCGAAGGGTACAGTGGTTGAAGTGGGCAATGGTTGAAGTCGAAGAGGGTAGTGCTCGAAGTCAAAGGGGGCAGGGGTCGAAGTCATGGTCATAGTCGTAGCGCCCGTGGACATGGATGTAATGGTCATGGTCGTAGTCGTAGCGCCAACCCGGAGGGCACCTGCTAGTTCATCCATAACCTCCGTCGCTAGGAGTTCCCCCTCCAGTTGGACTTCCCCATCACCTACCCCAGGCCACCCCCCAGATCAAGCTCCCCACCTTCGACGGCAAGACTCACAAGGCCTCATACTCCTCATGGATTGTAACATGCTTTTGGCCACAAGATGTGATTGGCGGCTTTTGATTTACAACCATGAGTGCTGGTCAATGTGTTCTGACTTACCACCACGAGGTGTGGTCGATGTCTTCTGACTTATGACCACGAGCGCTGATTGAAGTAGAAGATCCGTGGTTGAAGTCAAAGTCATGGTCGAAGGAGGCCGTGGTTGAAGGGGGAAGTGATTATCGTCGAAGGGTCGTGGTCGAAGGGGACAGTGGTTGAAGGGGGCAATAGTCGAAGTCGAAAGGGGCAGTGGTCAAAGTCGAGGGCCATGGTCGAAGTCGAGGCCATGGTCGAAGGGGGCTGTGGTCGACGTCGAAGGGCCGTGGTCGAAGTCGGGGCCGAGCAGGCTGGCGCCGGTAGTCGGGTGACAAGGCACAAAGCACACTAGAGGCATGCCAACATACGACCACCAGTGATGGTCGACTGCTCCCAACCTACGATCACGCGCGATGGTCGATGGCTTCTAACTTACGACCACGAGGTGTGATTGACAACTTCCGATTTACGACCACAAGCACAAATCGATGTGTTCTAACTTACGACCACGAGGTGTGGTCGTGACAAGGCACAAGCGCACCGGAGGCCTACCAACGTACGACCACCAGCAATGGTCGACTGCTCCCAACCTACAATCATGTGATGGTCGATGGCTTCTAACTTATGACCACGAGGTGTGATCAACGGCTTCTGATTTATGACTATGAGCACTGGTTGATGTGTTCTGACTTACGACCACGAGGTGTGGTCGCGATAGGGCACAAGCGCACTGGAGGCCTGCCAATGTACGACCACCAGCGATGGTCAACCACTCCCAACCTATGATCACACGCGATGGTCGACGGCTTCTAACTTACGACCACGAGGTATGATCGATGGCTTTTGATTTATGACCATGAGCACTGGTCGATGTATTCCGACTTACGACCACAAGGTATGATCGATGTCTTCCGACTTACGACCACAAACGCTGGTCGATGTGTTCCAACATACGACCATGAGGTGTCCTTGATGGCTTCCGACTTACTACCACGAACGATGGTCGTCGGCTTCCAGCGTATGACCACGGGCCATTGTCGAAGGCTTCCGATTTAGGACCACGATCGATCGTTGACAGCTACCAATTTATGAACATCAGCGATGGTCAACCGCTCCTAACCTGCGATCATGCGCGATGGTCGATGGCTTCCGACTTACAATGACGAGGTGTGCTCAAGGGCTCCCAACCTACGACCATGAGGTGTGGTCAATGTCTTCCGACTTATGACCACGAGGTGTGATCAATGGTTTCTGATTTACTTGATGGATTTAAGAACTTTTAGACATACACTACTACAGAAAAGGTCATCACAGACGGTTCAAAAACGTCATCACGGACGGTTTTCTGAACCATCTGAATTTATGGGTCAGTGATAATCGAAGGTTATCACAGACGGTTGTCGAGCCGTCTGTGATATATCAATATCACAGACGGGTTTTAACTGAAAACCGTCTGTGATAGCTGATTATCACAGACAATTTTTAGTTAAAAACCGTCTGTAATGTTCTTTTCTACCCATAAATCTATTTGTGTTTATTGGCTAGCCTCAGGAAATGCTAGCCATGCCCTCTGAAACAAGCAGATAAACAAGTATATGTATACATACAATTCACATCTCAATTCATTTGACAAACATATAACATCCAATTCACATCACATTTCATTCACAGACATAAGGCATCCATTTCGCAAATGAATTAATTGAAATGAAATAACAAATATCTATTAACAAATTCACAATTACAGAGTGATAAGAGCAATAAAAAATCATTGTGCGCAGTGAAACTCTCCATCTGGTCTTATGACTTTAGACCACAAAAACCAAGCGCACTCTCCTCGAATTTTTGCAAAGTCCGGCTGTTTCAATGCAGTTGTAGAGATGGGCGCAGCCTGTCAATAGGAATATCAATGCACGTACATATATAAGCTAACAAGTATGAAATAAATGTGGGAAGATTGACAAACCTTAGAATTGGTGCGTACATATATAAGGGGATGCATCCGGCGATGATGTTGAAGAATGCGCGGGTGACAAACTTTAGTTGCTAATACTATGAAGCAAATGACACAAATTAGTGTATCAGGTTCATTGAACCGGATACACTAGTGTGTGTCACTTGCTTCATGCCCCTTGAAGGTCTATATGGCATATATTATTACTACAAGGTCTCTAAACAAAGTTCTATGAAGCAAATGACACAAACTAGTGTATTAGGTTCATTGAACAGGATACACTAGAGTGTGTCACTTGCTTCATGCCCCTTGAAGGTTTATGTGGCATATACTATTACTACAAGGTCTCTAAACAAAGTTCTATGAAGCAAATATCACAAACTAGTGTATCCGGTTCATTGAACAGGAACACTAGAGTGTGTCACTTGCTTCATGCCCCTTGAAGGTCTTTGTGGTATATACTATTACTACAAGATCTCTAAACAAAGTTCTATGAAGCAAATGACACAAACTAGTGTATCAGGTTCATTGAACAGGATACACTAGAGTGTCACTTGCTTCATGCCCCTTAAAGGTCTATGTGGCATATACTATTACTACAAGGTCTCTAAACAAAGTTCTATCAAGGCTCCACACCATGCAACATATTTATACTCAATTACTATCGTTTTTTTAAAAGCAAATCATAGCATCACATAAAGGCCGGCGAGGGCTCGGGGAGGCAACCGAGCGTCGGTCTTCGAATGCGGACGGCTCGGGGAGGCGGCCGGCGAGGGCTCGGGGAAGTGACCGCAGGCGACGGGCGAGTGGAGGCGCCGGGCGTGGAGGCGAGCCGAGCGTCGGTCTTCGAACGCGGACGGCTCGGGGAGGCGGCCAGCGAGGGCTCGGGGAGGCGGCCGGCGAGGGCTCGGGGAGGCAGCAGTGACGAGACAGATCGGGATTTAGATGTAGAATATAACTGCAGCATACGGGGAAAACCCTAGCCAGAGGGTATTTATAGGGAGGCTTATTACAGACAGTTCTAGACGTAGAACCATCTGTGATATCAATATCACAGATGGTTCTAGACGTAGAACCGTCTGTGATATTGATATCACAGACGGTTCTACGTCTAGAACCGTCTGTGATAAGTAAATCTTATCACAAGTAAATCTTATCACAGACGGTTTTTTATAAAAGAACCGTCTGTTATAAGCTTTATGTCAGAACGCTTCGTGTTTCGATCGTCTAATTAACGTCTCTCGATCGTTATACGAAGCGTTTATATCATTAATGTTTGGGTATACGAACCGTCTGTGCTAAAGGTTAAATATGCGCGCCTAATCCAGGTCTCTTCTACGTACGTACAATATGGCTTCTACTATTCTTGTGATCATCTCCTTCCTCTCATCTGTTCATCAAGAATTGTTCGGCCGGAACCTTACACAGACGGCAAGCAATTTGCATCTGGAGCAGCTTCTCCGCACACGCCCTGCTCTCCTTCCCCGACTTTCTTGCATCCGTCAGCTCGACCTGATCATCCGCCGTCGACGGAGGCGTCTCGCTGCCGCTCAAGAAAGGGAAACAGCCCTTACCCTGGTTCTTTTCCACAATATGCGCAAAGCGGAAGAAGCTCTACACGCATTGCAGAGATTGATGGATAGCCTTGCCGATCATGCAGAAACGGCAGATTCTGAGGAATCTTTTCATGCTATCCTCTACGACATTATGGGCTATGCTACTGATTATTTGCCCAGGCTGGAGGAGGAAGTGCTGAGGACAAGGACAATCTTAACGACGTTCGAGAAGTCAGTGGCTGATCCTCCAAGTCCCAAAGTCGAAGAAGAAGCGTACGAAGCCCAAAAGATTACAATCTGGGAAACTCTTTACCTGTGCGACTTTTGTAATAAATTTGCCTCTAATTGAAATTAATAAATTTGCCTTTAATTTGTGATCTCTTGTCTCAGTAGTTCTGTAGTTAAGTTATTAGAAGCAATGTGTACTTATATATTAACCTCTGATCATGAACAGAATATGACAGACAAAGGGACATCACAGACAGTTCTTGTTAAAAACCGTCTGTGAACATTCACAGACGGTTCTTAACAACAACCGTCTGTGATAGTCTACACAACACAGACGGTTTTTAATAAAAACCGTCTGTGATACTTTAGTATCACAGACGGTTCATCAGTAAGAACCGTCTGTGATACTCGTTTTATCCGACGCCACTAACACAGACGGTGTCCAAATTAAAACTGTCTGTGTTAGTGTCAATCACAGACGGTTTTGTCAAACCGTCTGTGATTGGCCGTCTAGTATTAGACTTTCTGTAGTAGTGATATTTATATGCATGTTATAAAATAATTTTACTACCCGTGAGTTTTGAAACATGTAGTATGATAAATATTAAAAATCCGTAGCAGCACATGGGCATTCAACTTGTATTTAGTAAAACATGTATCTAATGGGGAAACACATTTTAAACTTGAAATAATAATAAAAATCAATTTACAATGGGATTAAGAATATATTAGTTTTGATTTAATATCTTGATAATTCTGAAATAAAACTAAATTAGATATATTAATATCGAATTCACAATTATATTCAAGTTAGCAATACAATTAAATATCAAATACCGACCTAAATATCTTAATCAAAATTTTCATAAATTTGGTTTACTACGAAACTAAACTTATAGGTATGAAAATTAAACTTACGAAGAAATGTTTTAAAACTTTAATATTATAAAGATTCTTATTTTAAAATTTTTAGATGTTGTTTCTAACAATGTATTATAAGAAAATCATGCAAATTAAAAAAAATACTTAAATTGTTCAAAGTAAGTAAGAAGTGATGGTCCTTGATATTACAAATATATATCCTACTGTAATTTCAGTACATTAATTCTTTAATACATAAAATATATATAGCCCATATGCGGATGCACAGGTTGATTACTAGTATTTGAATAATTAATTAAGATGATCGTCTAATTAAATACCGAACAGCACTATGCAGCAGAAATTCTCTTCTAGCTCCTCACATTCTATTCAAATCACACAAGCTAGGGGTAGATATGCAGCTATTCACACCAAACATGACAACGTAGGCAGTACAGGCAAGTGCCGGAAATCTAGTGTTGGCATTTATCCTGTTCATAAATTAAGAAAAGGCGTTCCCCATGTGTAATGGTCACTGATATATCAATGCTAATAGTAGGAGAATCCAATACACATGATAACATGGTAATTTTTCACCAAAGAACATAAAATAGATGGAACTTTGTAGAGCCTTACACGCAAGTATAAATATGACAATGGATCATATATCACACACAACTATTATTTAACTTGGCACTATTGCTGAATAGTTCAACTAATTATTCAACATATATACAAATTAATAAATATAGTGCTTTTCCAGGTTCATAGTGAGTCTTAATTATTGCCATCGTTAGAGAGTTGAAAAATAGTAAGACTTTAATTAGCTTAACTAATTAAGCTGTGTCAATATAGTGGCATCGTAACACTGTCGACTGCATAGTGCATACACAATCATCATCTTATGAATGTTTTCACAAACTAGAAGATCGAGTGCAATGCACTTGTTAATGACGCTCGGTCTTGATTAACTCCTAATGTTGAAACTTTTGTATGCACGTAGAAGTGTAGAACATATAAAGAATAAAAAAGAAACATGTACTTTCCTATGGTCTCATGTTAATCATACCCCAACCGCTTGTCATTTTCCAACAATGATAACAAGGGAGTCCTGAATACAAGGGCATATGATATAACTTCAAGAAACATAGGAAGAGAAAACATGTATGCATGGTCAGTCAAACATGCCCCACCTTAGCTATGCTTCCTCTCTCTCTCTCTCTCTCTCTCTCTCTCTCTCTCTCTCTCTCTCTCTCTCATAACTCCAAAGCCCTGCCAATCATTTAGCCCAAGATACACCACACCCATCCATAGACAGAAATTAAGCTTGCATTGTGTTGTGTCCCAATAGAATGTGTGTATGTGTGTGTGTAGCACTGCTAGAAAAATGGCACAGGTAACAAACAGCCTTAATTAACACACCTCTCTTACTCATCTGTCACATTGTTATGACCAGTCTTTACTTACCAGTAACTCCACAAATGCTCATTTGTTGCAGAAAGCATGAGGAAATTAAGACTACTTCAGCTCAGTTCAGATGAGCTTAGTTAGCTTGAAGCTAAGCAAACAATTACTAATAAAACAATCTGCGACAAGAAGATGCTAGGTATATATGTCAGTAATTAGACCAGGTTTGTAATTAGAATATTGGTGCGATGGAACAATGACAAAGGCAAGCAGATCACACTAGTATCATCAGGCTACAGCTAGCTAAGAACTCTCCCCCAAGCTTCCTCCTTTGGAGCAAACTCCCAAGCATTATATAAAAGGAGCAAGTGGGCACCCTTGCACCCCCCGCCAAGAACAAAGCTGGTACACGAAAACCGGGCAATGCCTGTCACCTACCATCTCCCCCCAGCATCATCATCGTCGTCCTCGCCGTCGTCGGCGGCCTTGTTCTATATCTCGCCTTACCGCCGCGACTTCGGCGTAATTTTTTTTCACCCTTCAATTCATATACTCGCCCCCGCAATGCATGCTGTATGATTAATTCCTGATCAATTAGCCCACCTAGCTAGGTTGACGCGAGCTCACTGTGTGTGCGGTGGCGGTTCGGGCTTCGAGCCTGCCGATCGGCCGTGCCGGTGCAGGAGCTCCCTCGCCAACGCTTGCAAGTCGCCGCCGTCGCCGCCTCTGCCGGAGCCATCCCCCATCCGGCCATATGGCTGTTGGTGAAGCTGCTGCTGTTGTTGCTGCTGCTGGAAGGCCCACTGCGACTGCTCCGGCGGGTCGAAGAGGGACGACAGGTCGACGGTGGCCGGGACGTTGGACGACGACGGCAGGTCGGAGATGGAGAACGCGGCGGTCATCGGCATCTGGGGCTGCGGGGGGAAGGGCGGCGGCGACGGCAGCTGCAGCGTCGCCAGGTGGGCTTGCAGGTAGGAGAGCTCGGCCTGGAGGTTCACCACCTGGGGGCATCCATCAAGACATGCACAAGAAATTAAGGAATTCGATGGTCAGATTAAAATCGCTGCAAACTTTACCATATATCAAGATCAAAGCAACAAAAATATCTTGATGAAATGAAAGGGGGCTTGATGACCGATTAGATTTGTGAAGAAGAAAGGGCAAATGTTTGGGTGGGCAGCAGGCAGCAGCTACCCCTTCTAGGACCACTAGAGATTGATGCTAGGGCTCAATTATTCCCTTCTTCTTTTATGGAGTGAGGAAACCAAGCATGCATATCTACATCCCTTGTAGATATATCAAAAGAAAAGTACAGAAAAAAAACCAGATATACAATGATGTGATAGATCGATGGATGGAATGGAGATCATCTATCAAAAAATAAAGGAAAAAATAAAGAAGAAGAAGATTAGAAGAGACGATGGAATTAATGACAAGATAGATGGATGATGAGATGTGCACATCACTGGTAACTGAAAGTCCCCTCCTGATTAACTCCCCTGGCTTGCTTCTTCTGGCCCCCTTGCTTGGCTTGCTAGCCTTTCCTCCTCCCAAAAGGAGGCCCAATGCCTTCCTTGAGAAAAAAGACACACCCCCAACGAAATCTTACCGCCGAAAAACAAAAACAGAAGCAAAAGCAGAATCAAGTGCACCTTCCAAACCAACAATTCAATCAAGACCCATCCATCATGGATCGTGATCTTCTAATCATGATGATGATGAGGTGGTGGTGATGAACTGATGATGACTGTAGAGTAGTACTTTAAATCTATGTATACCTGCTGCTGGAGCGCGAAGATGTGGGCGACGCAGCCGTAGACGGGGTCGCGAAGGCGGGCCTGGGCCTCGTAGCAGATGGTGACGACGGCGTCGAGGCGCTTTTGGGGAGGGATCCGGAGGAGCAGCTTGGACACGTTGCTGGCGCCGAACACCTTGTGCACCGCCGCGAAGTGCGCCGCGCCCTGCTCCGAGTCGAAGTAGGGCGCGAAGATGCAACCCGTCACGCACTTGCGCCGCAGGAACTTGCACGCACCGCACGGCCCGCCGCCGCCTCCTCCTCCTCCGGGACCGCTCGGCCCCCCGCCGCCGCTCGCGCTCACACTGCCTGACGAGCTCATTCTTGAAAAGGCTCCTGGTTGATTTCTTGATCAAGCTTCTTGCTTCTTATAGGGTTAAAACCAGCAAGTATGTACCTATCTTTGTAGTTTCTTACAGAGGAGAGAGAGAGGAGGGAGAGAGAGAGAGGGTTAAGAAGAAAGAGAGAAGTGAACTGAGAAATGAGGGAGGAGGGTTACAAATATAGAAGGGGAGGGAGGGGGAAGATGTAAATAACGCAAGCAAGCGAAGTATGTGTGTATATACAAATATACAAACATAGGAAAATGATACTCTCAAGAGTATAATTATGTTCATATATATAATATACATATGTATATACACACATATATACATATATATATGTGTGTGTGTGTGTGTGTGTGTGTGTGTGTGTGTGTGTGTGTGTGTGTGTGTGTGGGCCACTGTTCTATTACTAGTTACTATGTACTGATTTCTAATTTTGTGTTGTTTATTTTTTTGGTGTTGCCTTGAATTCAATCTTCAGGTGTATCTGCTGGTTTTCTGTATGTGCTTCTTTTGGTGCCGTTGTATTGATGAGACTTTAAAGCCAAGGCAAGGAGGAGGATGCAAAACTAGCAGTAGTAGCTTGGAATGGCCTTATCCACCGGTACACTTCTCTTTCTTTCCCAAAGGGTTAGAATATTGCGTGAAGCAAACTGACCGAGGAGAAGACCGGAAATTCCAATTGCATCTATCCTTTCTGTGGTTGATTTCTCTATCTAATACCACCACACCACTCTTGAAGGGTCTCGTCGCACACACCCTCTCCTATGTGATCCTAACATGGCATTCTTCCCCTCCATACGCTATACATAGATCCTTTCTATTTCTCTGGTTTTTTATGAACTATTGTTAAAGATTGTACTGCTACTATTTTATTTTCATTTACAATGCTATGCTGTAACATAGAAAGTAACACGCGTAGGTACAAACTTAACGTATGCGCGAAAACATCAAAACAGAAAATAGAGCACACATAACCATAACGGGTGCTACGAATGGCAACGAATATATAACCCATTTTTAGCCACATTGCAAAACAATATGAAAAATAGATTGTTGGCGACACTTAACCAAAACAGGTGCAACCAATTGCAGTGGACTACATAACCTTTGTTTATCCACATCGTGAAATAATATAAAATCTAGGTTGTTGGTGATATCAATTCAATGGTAACGTAGAGTCAATTAATTGTTCCCTTATAATTAACGGAAGTTGTTGATATAATTTTCTAATATGTACAACATCTAATATTTCAACGGTTTTATTTAGATGAATTTTAGGTAAAGATCATACAGTTACTATTTTATTTGCATTTACAATGCTATGTTGTAATATAAATAACACGCATAAGTGCATATTTAAAGTATGCACAAAAATATCGAACTGTAAAACTAAAAATAGATCACACATAACCGTAACGGGTTCTACAAAGTGCAACGAACTCTATAACCCTTTTTTTTTATCGATATCATGTATTAATATGAAAACTAGGTTGCCGGTGACATCTATTTATCGGTAATGCAGAGTCGATTAATTGTTGCCTTATAATTAACAGAAGCTATCGATATAAGTTTCTAACATGTATAGCATGTAACTAAAAATTGGGCTGTTTTATTTAGATGAATTTCGGTTAAAGATAATACTGTTACTATTTTATTTTCAATTACAATGCTATGTTGTAACATAGAAACTAATGTGCGTAAGTACATATTTAAAGTATGCGCGGAAACATGGAAGTGTAAAACTAAAAATAGAGCACACTTAACCGAAACGTGCTCTACGATTTGCAACAAACTATATAACACAGTTTTAGGCAAGTCGCTAAATAATATGAGAACTATTTTGTCGGTGACATCTATTTAACGGTAATGCAGAGCCAATTAATTGTTGCCTTATAATTAACAGAAGCTGTTCATATAATTTTCTAACACGTAGAAGAACTAGTTAAAAATTCAGCAATTTTATTTAGATGAATTTTGGTTAAAGATCATACTGTTATTATTTTATTTGCATCTACAACGCCATGTCGTAATATAGAAAGAAATGCATGTAAGTACATATTTAAAGTGTGTGTGTGGAACCATTGAATTGTAAAAGTAAAAATTAAGCACACATAACCAAAACGGGTGCTACAAATTGTAGCAAACTATGTAACCCATTTTTTACCCACATCACGAGAAAATATAAAAACTAGGTCATCAGTGACATATATTTAACGGTAATGCACAGCCGATTAATTGTTGTTTTATAATTAACATAAGTTACCAATATAATTTTCTAATATGTATATCCTCTATTTAAAAATTTCGTAATTTTATTTAGAGGAATGTTTTCTTAAAGATCATATTGTTACTATTTTATTTGGATTTACATTACTATACTGTAATATAGAAAGTAACGTGCGTAAGTACATATTTAAATTAAGTATGTGTTGACACATCGAAGTGTAAAACTAAAAATAGTGTATACATAACCAAAACGGGTGAGATCGAAATCCTGAGGGATACGCCATGGATCGGTGACGTATCATTATCAGAGACGATTTGTTACACGAACCGTCTGTGATAATACACATATCAGAGACGGTTTGTTATACGAACCGTCTGTGATAGTTTCATAGACTATTCTATTTAAAAACCGTCTGTGATAATGCGTATATCACAGACAGCTAAACCCAACCGTTTGTGATAGTTTCAGATATGGTTTTAGCCATAAACCGTTTGTAATAATCAAAGCACAGACGGCTCCACATGAATCGTCTGTGATGAGATATTCAGTTTAGTTTGTTTTGTAGTAGTGTAAAAGCTTAAGCCAACTTAAGCACCACCTAAGGCTTTTGGATTTTAGGTCTTCCTTCCCCACGACCCCTTTTATCATGACAGGACTTCTAATCCGTTTTCATTTGCTCCTGTACGACACGTTCTAGGCAAATGGCTCCTCCTCTAAATTCCCAAGGATCCTATTTCCTTTTCTCTAATTACGTATAAATCCTCAACAGGGTTATTTTTATAATACTATAGCCACATCGTGAAATAATTTAAAAATTAGGTTGTCGGTGCCATCTATTGATCAATGGTAACGTAGAGTCGATTGATTTTTGCCTATAATGAATGGAAGTTGTCGATATAATTTTCTAGTATTTATATTATCTAATTAAAATGATTTAATTGACTTAACATTTTTCGATGAAGATATTATTCATTGCTGCAGTACTTATCTGCATCATATCTAGATAGCTAACTCAAGCAGCAAATTAAGTGCTCTAATGTTACCCGTTGATTGCACTGGCTGCAACACATCGAACACATCGATGTAGCTCGATTTGATACAGCAAGTTTTGAAAGTGTTGACGTGCATGCAAACGTGCTAGCGAGGTAGAGCTGTCATGCACTTGTGTGATCGTTATAGAGAGATGGCCATGAGTGTGTGTAGGAAGCAAACACTTATCTCTCCCCCTCTCTAAATTATGTATGTGAGATCTATGGATGCGTGGATGGCAAAAGACAGCACCCTAGCTAAGAAACTTGCTTGACCACCTCTTCACTCAAATGTTTATGACCCACAGTACAACATCTACATCACTAGTTGATCAATATAGACAGGAGTCTATTGATCGATCACAAACATGTATCTTGTCCATCGAGACATCATTATATTTACAGTAAACATTAATTAATTGTGTCACTGATTGTGCAGTGAGTTCTAGATCAATCGAGGCATATTTCTTCATCTAGGACACAACCGGATCAAAAGATAGTTTCATGCATATATCTATCTGGAGAGTACTTCCAAAATGCTTTCCAATTTCAGTAGTAACCATCCAAATATAAAATAGTGCAATGTTTGCGGAGTTAGAAGTAGAACTCTTTCTTGTGTGTAAGACGCCCGTTTTTAGCTAGTGCCCTGAAGATTTATCACAGAAACGCCCCTGAACTTGAAGAAAATACAATCAATCATCTCCGAAGGCGGTCCCTTATTGACCTTTCTTGGTCCTCCTTTTGTACACTGACTACTGTACGCAACCACTTGTTTCTCGAAGCTTGACGTCCCGCTCATTTCGTATATCGTCTTGAGTTTCTGAATTCTGGTTTATTTTTTACTATTTATGAATTTCGTTTTTTCTGAATATTTGGTTTTTTTGAATTTATTGCCTGTTCTTTTTCTCCCGTATTTGTTTGTATTATACGTGATAAGCCAGCTACAATAAAAATTTAGCCATAAACCAGGCTTACTCAGCCCAAATGAACACAGCCGACAGACATGCCTTGGATATCCTTTACTGAATTAATCAATTTGTTATCTCCAAAAAGTGTAAGCTACAACTAGCTGTTATCGTAACTGAAACAGCCTTGTTTAGTAGAGCTCTATATTCTTATTTTTAGCTTCTATTTTAATTTTTTGAGAATTTTTTAAAAAACCACTTCTCTCAGAATATAAGGTTGCCCCGTATAAAGCGATTGTCAGGTAGGTTGCTCCAAAAAAAACTACAAGAAAGAGGATTGGAGATAAGTATATCATGCTACCCCTAGTTATACTTCCTTTGTATATATCTCTTACTTCTTTATATTTATAAATAAATTATGAAAAAAATCCAAATTTTTTAAGACTACACGAGTGTATATAAATGATACAAAAGTTTCATTTTTTGAGAAATTAACAAATTTCACGCATATAATTTCATTTGATTAATGCACGTAAACAGAGTACTTCCTTTTGGCAATGGCAACATACAGTTTCATCTCTAGCAAAACAGAAGAAACAATTTCATTACAGCACATATATACAACAATCCAACTAATGTTTTTCGTGCCCAACCACTGCTACCAAGGTTTCCTCTCCAACTTTTTCAGAAGCAAAGACCTCTGTAGACTATAGGTTCTACCCAGCCCCAACGATTCTTCGCTCCAAGCTCATCAAAGTACTGCTGCTATCAAAACTGATCAAACGAATGCCCTGCATCGAGCACAGTAATTCAGTAGTAGCCATCCACATCAACACGTACCAACTAGTTGATCTCAATCAGTACTTTGACAAGAACTATTAGTACTCATTAGTACTCACAAGGAAGACCTGAATCTTGCAAGCAACAATCACTACTATAAAAAGGCTAATACTAGATGTTTCATCACATACACTTAAGTAAAACCATCAGTATTAAATACAATCACAAACGGTTTTGGATTAAAGATCATCTGTGTTGCTGTCAGGGTAAAAAACCGTCTGTAAAAATGTAATATCACCGACGGTTCATGGTAAACGGTTATTAATAAAACCGTCTGTGATATTATCAAATATCACAGACGGTTGTGATATTATCAAATATTGCAGATGGTTTTTTTATTTGCACCTCTGTGATACTTCATAGACAGTTTGTATTAAAAATCGTCTGTGATAGTTAATCATCACAGATGGTTTATATTAAAAATCATCTGTGATATTTTGCCGCCCTCTCTATTCATACTTTCAATTTGAACCTGAGACGAATTCGAGTCCGAATAGGATTCCGTTCCGAGACATTTTCAATAAAATGGCATAACTTTTGCATACGATGTCCGTTTTTAACATTCCTGTACCTGTTGGAAAGCTATGATGTGCGAGTATCATAAATAGTTTTTCGTTTGAGCCATTTGCGATAGTTCTTCACAAACAGTTCATACCACAAAACCATATGTGATAGTTTATTATATACCTAAAATTCAGGGCTAAATATGGCCGATTTTAGGGGTCTCAGAGGGTGACTAGTGCAAGCTAGTTAGTTTTTTGGATCAGGCTCATCGTTAGCTTTCCAACAAGTATAAAAACGTCGAAAACGGACACTGTATACAAAAGTTGTGCCCGTTTTACTAAAGGTGTCTCGGAACAGAATCCTACTTGGACTCGAATTCGTCTCAGGTTCAAATTGAAATTGCTATCTTTCAATACCATAGGCTAATATTACTGAATTTTTACGTGAAAATTTATGGCTATATGTAGAAACACTCCACCAATTTTCATTGGATTTGGCAAAAATTTAGCATGCTTTTTAATTTTTAGCAAGCTAGACACTTTTGGGAAGTTCTACACAGCAAAATTGAAAAAAAACAACCACATCGGATTTGGAGTTTAGGAGATCCAACAACGCAAGCAAGGTAAGAGAATTTGAATTTTCAAATGGTTTTTAATTGCAATATCTCAAATGGTTTTTAATCCGAACCGTTTGTGATAATAGAAAATATCACAGATAGTTCTTGTTAAGAACTGTCTGTGATGTATCACAGATAGTTTTTAATAAAAATCATCTGTGATAACTGCAGACATCATAGACGATTTTTAATCCAATCTATCTGTGATAATTCATAGACGGTTTTTGTTAAGAACTATCCGTGATAATTATGTATCACAGACGGTTCTAGCCATACTAGTGTAAAACTGTCTGTCATATTTGCAACATAGATGATTCTGAGGAATCGTCTATGATAAGATGTCTATTATAGCTTTTTTGTAGTAGTGAGTAATCAATCAAAAAATCAATTAGGCAAAAAAAAAGAAGAAAACTATTGGGTCAAGTAATTATCTTGTGAACACACTTGTGTATTGGAATCGGCAAACAATTAATTCCAAATCGAACTCACATGAACACACCTAGATCGATCTGGATGGAGAGGTGGCGTTGGCCAAAGGGAGAAGGTGCATGCAAGGGTGGAAGGAGGCACAACGATGGAGGGAGACGCTGCGAACGAGGGGCTTCAGAACTAGTGGTCAGGTCGAGGTCACTGGTTGACGCCATGGTAGCCGTTGCAGCGATGGATCCGAGGGTGAGGGGGTTGGTGTCAACGGATCCGAGGCCAAGGGATCTAGTGGCGACGAAGAACTCTAGCAGCGAGTGAATCTGGGATGGGTGCATCGGTCTCTAGGTTGGCGGTTAGGGTGGCGAAACGATGGGGGCTGAGAGGGGGCAAGCAATCACTGGTGGCGAGGGGAGGGCGCTGGGCAAGATGGTGGGGGAGGGGGAGGCGACGGGGTGCCGCAGTGGCTAGGTTGAGAGGGATGGGGACAATGGCGGTGGGTGTGAGGGAGAGGTGCCGGTGGGGGAGTGGGAGGGGAGGAGGTGCTCGGGAAGGGGAGGGGTTTGGGAGGTGCTGAGTGAACGAAGGATTCGCTTGGGCGTTTTAGGGTGTGTTTGGTTGCTGGGATAGGGTGGGATGGAATGAGATGGTTCCTTTGACCAAGTCTATCCATGTGTTTGGTTTGAGGGATGGGGTGGGATGGAATGGTCCAAAGTGGGATGAGCCTGTGCAAATTTAGAGAATATTCTTCTTAGATGCTGGACCATATGGTTCCACTTTTTTTGTGGAACCATCTCATCCCATCCCATCCCACTCCATCCCAGCAACCAAACACACAATTAGATGGTAAATTGTAAGTAATTCACTCTAACTTCGAAGGGCACTTTTGGTCAGCTTCCCACGAAAATATACGAGAAGGTTGTTTCTCTTTGTTAGTTTATTTTTGAGATAGCTCCTAGTGGGAAGCAAAATCGGATCGTTTGAGAAAGCTAGATATTTGATACAGTTTCATAAGATTCAAATAAGAAACTAAAAACAGTAGTTATACCAAACACCTCCTAAGTAGCTGCTACGGAAACGTTTTTTTGTCTTGCATTGCTCTTGGACCTTCCGTCCTTTCGAGTCTCAAAAGGCAGCAGTTAACTTCAGTCTGAGATTTAGGAGAAACTGTTGGATCGATATATATTATATATACATAGGCAAGCTCCAGAAAACATGGTAGTAATTAACAAAAGCTGTAACGTATGTAGCTGCTTTCTCCTTGGAGCAGCGTGTGATGAGCTCCAGTTTGTCAAAGTATATATATTTTGGCTACCAGTACTGTACTTGCCCCTAACCGTCAAAACTAGTATAAAGTTATAAATTGTGTGTACGTTAAATTGGTTCGTACAACTTTAATCACGACAATTATTGCAAGCTTAATTATTAGTGCGTTGATCAGCTGACCTTGATCTTTAATTTCAGGACGCGTTGCTCTGCCAGCTCCTTTCTAAGGAGTTTCGTGCAGCCGTACACATCCATTGTTTCCGTTCATGTTTGTAGTCTACGACTCTACGTATGTACGGATTAGTATAAGGAACTCTGTAGAAAGACAGTACGTAGGCAGTGCTATAAGACAAAATATGTGGGGAAGGCCATCGTTTCTACACATTAGTTGTGCAAAATACGCATTTTGCCATTTTGGCGAATTGTCACTATTCGTGGGTTTTTTAATAAGATTTTCTTAGTCCTGCTGTATAGACTATTTTTTGGGTCAAATTTGGTGTTTGTCATTTTTTTAAGATAAAACTTGGTGTTTTTCTTCTACACCATGATGGAAAGTATCTCGGGGAAATTAAGTGTACTTTCCTATTTTATTTATTTATATGTGTAGTGTACTACTATCTTCGTTCCTTTTTACTTGTTGTTTTAGGTACTGACGCGATCTCCAATACACATGTTTAATCATTATTTTTTCTAATTACATGGTACTAAAAATTATTAAAAATATAATAATATGAAATTATTTTTTATGATAAATCTAGTGATATTATTTCCATGTGAAGAGTCTAAACACTTTTGTGCATATTAGTGATGAAAATTTAAAAGGGTTTACTGTACGAATTCTAAAACGACATCTAAAAATGAATGGAGAGAGTAGAAGTCAAATGTAAAACTAGTGTGCCTAATTTTAGTCAAATATTTTTGAAACACACATTTTATTCAAAAATGACCTATGTTTAACTTTGACAATTTTCTCAGCTAGACGCCAAATGACTATAGGTGTGTTTGGTTGAGCTGTGGCTTTTGAAAAAGCTGCTGTGAGCTATGGGCTGTGGAAAAGCTGCTGTAGGTTGTGGGTTGTGGAAAAGCTGTAAGCTGTTTGGTTGAAACAAGTATAAAACTTACCTCCTATCTCTATTTTCCTTGAAACAACTGTGAAACAGCTCTCTATTTTACCATTTCAAAAAGCAGAAAGCCAAAAGCCAAAAGCAGGGTCCAAGGTGCTTTCAAAACTATACTACCCAAAAGTAGCTGCTTCTGAAAAAGCAGCTTCTGGTTTCCACCCCTTTGGTTGGCTTTTGGCTTTTTGGAAGCAAAAGCAGCCCCCAAAAGCCCAACCAAAGGCACCCTATGTACAACACCAGCTGTAGCATAGTCTAACGGTGTGGCACCATATCTTTCTGATTGACGACCAACGTTTGACTCTCATCAGCGACAAGTTGGATGGGTTATTTGTTTCTATTTTCTAATAAGGTTTTAGTAGCCAACTAGAGCTAATTTTCTCTGGAAAAAAAATAGCTATTATAAGGTGAGTTTAATACGTACCGAAATAGTAGATCGTTTCCACGATATCCACTCTGGCTGGCTACTTGATGCATCGAAACTTCTCATTTTGATGTTAACATTGAAATTGTTTTTGACAGGGGACATTGACATTGTTTTCTTCCCACGATTTGATATACAAATAAATACTCCTGTACTCCAAACTTTTCTTTCCATAGAGACCAGGTGACCCTACTAAACTATAGAAACCCCATTTATTCTGTTGACTAAAAGATACATAACCTATGCCTTTAGGCACAATAATGGGAAGCACTAGTGCTTGGTCTAGTCTAGCATGTAATTTTGACCTTGCAACTTGCATTCTATCTTTCAAGGTAAAGTTCAAAGCCACTATCGTTTTATCTTCAACTGACTGATTCAGAATGTGCCCCGGCCGCCTCTATCTACACCCAACTATAGATCTTTATTTTTTTTTCTGTGCAAACTTTTCATCCAACTAAATTAAAGTTGGCTCATAAAAGTTTTTATTGGTGTAATACATTTTGATATCTATTATATTATTAAAACGATAGAAAAAAATTAGCCAACATGTTCGCTCTTAAATGCTAGAAATCTCTCACATTAATCAGAGAAACATATACACTGTTTATTTTGATGGTTCCAGATTATAATGTTGTGGATTGATCAGATATATATATATTAGCACTATTACAGTTGTATAAGAAATATAGCTATATTTTCAACCATAAACATTAGAGTTATATAACAAATACAAGTTTATTTTCAAATAAAAGCATGTGTATTATAATATCTAACTATACCTGTATAAAAATTCGGCTAGTTAGTCGTAAACTAGCTGGGGTCACATATTGTTCGCTATATTAGCGTGTTTGAGTGTGCATTACTTGAATTCAACCTGGCAACATTGAGTCCAACTGAGGCTTGTGTTGACGCCTCATTTTAGGTCGGCCATAGCATGCAGGACTGAATGGATGAACAATGCAATGGATGCAAGTACGTAGGTCATATGCATGCATGCATGCAGCAACAGTGGCCAGCGGCGGGCGGTCGACAGCGAAGGCCGCGCCGTCCGGCTGCCACCGGGGGGCCGGCATCCTCAAGGACAAGTCGCCACCCTCCCCATCTCTCGCCACGTCGGCAGCGCCTGTACTACTTAACTAGCTAGTTTCTCTCTCTCCAGTAGTGTCGATGTAGTAGCAGTAGTACTACTAGACTACTAGCACTTGATGCTCCACACGCACACGTTCGTTAACTAGCTAGCTTGTTCCTGGTGCTGTTCTTTTCCCCTGGACTTGTTGTCGTCATGTGTGCAGCTGATTGTTAGCTGCCACAGACATTCATCCATCTCTCCTCTCTCTCTCTCTCTCTCTCTCTCTCTCTCTCTCTCTCTCTCTCTCTCTCTCTCTCTCTCCCTCCTCGACTATTCACTTAATTACAACTTTGACTACTCACAAGTAGGGACGGAAACGGTTTCGTATAGTTTCGTCCGAACTATTTTTGGATACGGGTTCTGATTACGGAAAACGACGATAGGTTCGGTAGCTATCCATGGGATATGAATACGGATCCTAATTATGGGGTACTTCAAACAAGCCTATTTACGTGCTATTTTAGTAGTCCATTATGCATTAACATATATATAAATACATAGAGTCAACGAAGGAAGTCTAGCTGAAAATATGAAGGGGATTCATGGATGTTTCAGTCAAATAAACTTGTTTTGTGTTTATAGTGATTTTGTGCTTATAGTTTAACGGGTTATCATGTTCCAAGAAATGTTCGTGATCGTATTTGTATTTAATATTATTCATATTCGTATTTGTATCTGTATTTAAAAAAATAAGGAAGTAAATATAGTAAAATCATTATCCACCTATATTTGATCTATTTTCACCCCTACTCACACAGGATGTATTTAATTAGCATTATTAGCACGCATGCCTATCCTATCATGCCATTTTTTTTGTCCTTGAATGAAGATGGACTGCTTATAAGCTAACATTGAACTTTAAGAAACTTTTTTGTCTCGCAATATAAGTCTTGATTTTTGGAAAGCACGTCTCACAATATAACTCCATTGTGAGAATTAAAAGTGTAGTTATTACAATATTTTCCACTATATCCCCTACTTTAATGCTAAAAAAATAAGTACTCACTTTGGTACACTACTACAAAAGAGGTTATACTGGACGGCTATATCACAGACGGTTTATTCTAGTAACCATCTGTGATACTTTTACAGACGGTTCTTAACACGAACCGTCTGTGATAATTGAGACATCACAGACGGTTCGTGTTAATAACCGTCTGTGAACTTCCACATACGGTTCTTAACACGAACCGTCTGTGATCATTGAGACATTACAGACGGTTCGTATAACAAACATTCTCTGATAATGAACTAAAGAAGCTGCTGAGACGAGAGTCAAATTCAAGGCAAATTTATTACAAAAGTCTTTAAAAAAATGATATTCCTAGATCCTAATCTTCTGGGTTTCATATGCTTCTTCTTCGACTTTTGGAGTTGGAGGATCAGCCACTGAGTTCTCGAATGACATGACGATTGTCCTTGCCCTCTCCACTTCCTCCTTTAGCCTGGGCAAATCATTAGCATGACCCATAATCTCAAAGAGGATGCCATGATAAGCTTCCTCAGAATCGGCCGATTCTGCTTGATCGGCAAGGTTATCCATGTGTCTCTCTACTGCCGCAAGAGCTTCCTCTGCTTTGTGCACATTACAGAGAAGAACGAGGCTGAGGGCGGTTTCCCTTTTCTGAGTGGCAACGAGACACCTCCGTTGACGGCGGATGATGAGGTCCAGCTAACGGATGGAAGCGAGTCGAGGAAGGAGAGCAGGGCGTGAGCATAAGAGCTGCTCCAGACGTAAATTGCTGGGCGCACGTGAAAGGTTGCCGCCGAACAACTCATGATGGATAGATGAGAGGAATGAGATCAAAAGAATATTAGATGTCATTATTGAGAAATCTGGTGAAGAATATGAGGGAGAGGATCTCATAGTGTAGAAAAGCTGGATTAGGGCGCGCATTTTAAAGGGTTATCACAGATGGTTCATGTACTAAACCGTCTCTGATATTAATATCACATACGGTTCGTATTCCAAACCATCTTTGATATTGACTTATCACAGACAGTTCGTATACCAAACCGTCTTTGATATGTGCATTATCACAGACGGTTCGTATAATAAACTATCTCTGATATTCATTATCACAGACGGTTTGCATAACAAACCATCTCTGATAATACACGTCACCGATCTGTGGTGTATACCCCAGGATTTTGATCTCACCTGTCCATTCTCTCCACATCGAATAGCAGGCACCAGTTCCTCCCACTGCTTGGCCCTTATTAATAACTCCCCATCTACCTTTCAACCGGTAGTCACACGTGAGTTCATCCAATAGCTAGCTTCCTGCATTCTCCCCTCCGCTGTGAGCTAGCGCCTCCGTTGTGGCACCACGGTAGGCTGGACAACACACTCTTGTCGTAAGTGTGTCTTGTTCAGCCTCACTGTCGTGCCACGAAGGGTTCGTTAGCTTGTTATCCTGTAATAGAATGTGTTGTTGTGCTTGCCTCTGTATTTGCTTGTTCCTCACGACGCCGACTACTGTCATGAGCTAGCGCCTCCATTGTGGCACCACGGTAGGCTGGACATTTTGTCATAAGTGTCGTAAGTGTGTCTTGTTCAGCCTCACCGTCGTGCCACGAAGGGTTCATTAGTTTGTTATCTTATAATAGAATGTGTTGGTGTGCTTGCCTCTGTATTTGCTCGTTTCTCGGCGACGCCGACTACTGCTGTGAGCTAGCGCCTCCATTGTGGCACCACAGTAGGCTGGACAACATACTCTTGTCGTAAGTGTGTCTTGTTCAGTCTTACCGTCGTGCCACGAAGGGTTCGTTAACTTGCTATCCTGTAATAGAATATGTTGTTGTGCCTGCCTTTGTATTTGTTTGTTTTCAAAGAGCTTGTGTAACATTATTTCTTGAGGCTAGCCAAAAAACAAAAAAAATTAAGGTATAGAGTGAACTATCACATACGGTTTATGGTATAAACCGTCTATGAAGGACTATCACAGACGGTTCTATATACCAACCGTCTGTGATACTCGCCAATCATAGACAGTTGGTAACTAGAACCGTCTGTGATGTGTGGGTATCATAGACGGTTGGTAACTAGAACCGTCTGTGATGTGTGGGTATCACAGACAGTTTTTGGTTCGAGTCGTCTATAATAGTTTTCTTCACAGACGGTTCTAGTTACAAACCGTCTGTGTTGTCTTTATCACAGATAGCCCACAAACCGTCTGTGATAACCTTCGATAATCACCGACACATAAATACAGACGGTTTGGAAAACCGTCTGTGAAGACTGTTCCGAACCGTCTGTAATAGCTCATTTTGTAGTAGTGGTATATCCCCTCAGACTTGTATTCGCTTTTTCTTAAATTTAATGTCTCTTTGATCTGTACATATAGTGAGCTTTGAACTTATATTGCGGAACGAATGGGGTATAATACAAGTCCGAGGGGCTTTTAATTAGTGTAATTTGTTCTTCTTTCAGAGAGAGAAAGCTGAATCGAAATCCTTGAGCAATGATGCTATTTTAATCTCCCCAAGACGATGTTCTTAGAGTGTGTCTCAACCTGTTGGTGTAATCCACTTAGGGGCATGTACAATAGTCTATATTTCAGGGCATATATAATAGTTTGTCTATTAAGGTTGTGACTTCCACGTCACCCAATGACAACACTAAAAACAATTTCTCCAACAGTAAATTATTTCTTTAACTATTTTATATTGTTTTCACCATAACTTACTGTTTTACACCTTATTATTTGCATTGATTTGTAGGCTCAAGTCATATTTTGCATAAGAGACAATACATTATTTCTTCTCACATCATCTCTCCTCTACATAGAATCTATTTATTTAATATAGCTAAGAAACAGTTAAGATGACATTACTGAAGATGCCCTTGACACACCTTTTGTGGCAACAAAAATGGCCGCCATAAGTACAGAAAAATTAGACAAATAAATGTACTCCACTCTGTAGCGTGTGGGTCATGGTGGTAATAATAAGCGCTGTGGCAAATTACTACAGCTGGCAATGGACTAATTAAACATTGACTTACAAAAGTATGTCACACCTAAGATTAGGCTTTAAGCCAAACACCCTAAGTCATTATTCTTACTTTAATAATGAATTTTACAACTCCTGGCCGAAAATGCCAATAAAATGGATATGATAACTTATGTGAGGCGCTGATCGAAATTTAGAAAATTTAAGTGTAGAGACATAAGTGACACGTACGGTTTCTCAAAATAGACATGGTGTCCTCTTGGCAAAATTGGCTATAAGATACTTAACTTCTGTGGCATTTGCTCTAATATACTATCTTTTTATATTTTTGCTGAAAGACACTAAATTAACTTGTTGGTTCTTTACTGTAGGACACTCCGCCTATTAAATATAATATCTGGTCGAGAGAAGAGAGAAGGTGTGTGAAAAATCTATTTTACTCTTGACCCCTTGAAAAATTTTGGGCTAGCATGGGAGCACACTATCAACAGGAGCGGCGAGAGGAGAAGATGAGGAGGGAGAGAAGAGGAGAAAGAAGAAGAGGTTAAGGAAAAATAAGTTTTTTACTTATCTTCTCTCTTAGTTAGATATTATATTTTAATACATAGAATGTTTTAGGTAAAGAGGCACCAAAATTTAGTGTCTTTCAACAAAAACATAAAAAAACCAGTGCCTTAAAGTAAATATCACAAAATTTAGAAGTCCTCGAACCAATTTTGCCTTTTCTTTTCGGGATCAAAAGCCAGTAACTACTGCTGGGTGATCTGTATATATTAATTTATTGGTACATTTTAAAATTTGGCAGTTTCTTTATCTACGTACGACATTTTAAATTGACTTTCACTTAACAACTACGCATGAGCTATAACTACATAGAACACTGTCGATCAAATCAAAGCTGTACATTTCGTCTACGAAAAATTCATGCTAGCTACCCTAACCTACAAGCTGGCCATGCATGTTAATTTGGAGTAAGATTGACGGATGTGTCTTGGTCACACAAACCAGACTAGCTGGCCAGCTCGTACCTGTAAGTTACTACTATAGACTAGAGATATAGTTGCTACCAAGATTTATTGCCTCCTATCTCCTGTCAAACTCAGGTGTTGTACCTGCGCTGGTGCCAGTTTTGAACACGCTTGCAGGACTCCTCGACCAATTGTACACATACAGCAGATGTGTCCTGTGATAGCTTCACAGAAGCTAAAAAGAAAAACCGCTGAAAAACTAAAAAGCTCGTATAAAGCTCTCAGCATCCCTAGTGACTTACCACAAATCCTTCAATTTCTATCCTCGACCTGGCTAATAAATCAAGGAAATGTGTCCTGTGTACCCGGCTTAACACAATCTAAATGACATATATGTCTACTACATTGAAGAGGGTGCCTGTATGCTCTTTGCCTCTCAGAAGAGAAAACTAAATTACTGTAAATCTGCCGTGGCTGCTTGCAATACTTTTGTTCCTGGTCAATGCATTCTTGGAGAGGGAACAAAGGTTGTCAAGTGAAAATTAAACAAGCGGATGCATGCAGTCTTGATTATTGAACCCTACCCGTCTGCTTTTCCTCTGTTCATATGTATAACATCGAGACACAAATATTCAACGCACGCATAAGGGCATCTCCAATGGTTATAGCTAACAACTAACTATAAGACTTCCACATCATCTATATAGTACACACTAAAGTTAGCATTCTAAAGAACTATCTATAAGGATAGCTATTTGATGCTTACATGCACACACAGAATTTATGGAGGCTGCCTCGTTTGGCGCTATAGACTATCTCTAGAGCTGTAGAGAGCTGCGTTCTCTTTCTTCATTTAATATCTTCCACGTAGGACAGTTGATGACATGGACTCTCTTGTAGATAGCTGCTATAGACCCATTGGAGATGCTCTAAGCAAAGCTCATTTCACATTCCTTGTCATGCCATGTTACCAATTAGGTATGCATCGAATCCGAGTTAGGGTGCCGTTCAGTTAGGCTAAAATAAGCTAATTTATGGTTAAAATTATATTGTAGCTTGCTAAAATTACCCTGTAACTGATGGTGGCTTATTTAACGTAACTAAATTTTAAAAAATTTTAAAATAAAAAAATAGGTTAGCCTATCACGGACAAGACAAATAAGTCCGGGAAAAGAACCGGCAAAAAGCTAAAAAAACCTTAAAAAAAGGCATAAAAAGACTAAATTTAGAAATACTAAAAAAATAAATCAAAAATCAGAAGCTTAACTTGAAATGAGCAGGACTTTGTTAACTGTGTATGAGAAGTGTGAAAAGTTGTTACATTTGAGCATACAAACTCTACACACCATGATGACTTCAACACGGTTGAATAGGAAACGACAGTGAAGAAGATAGCTCACATTATCCCTATGTTTTGCTCGGCCAGGCCAGCCGGTCTAGGGCCAACAAATATGGGAGCCGGTGGTGTTTTGTAGGGCTTATATTCTTTACGACTTCTAAAAGCGGTTTTTAGCTTTTGTTATAGTATCTAACTTTCAAACAGAGTATTTTCTTAAGACAAGATATATAAGTTAATTGTGTTGGATTAATTGGGCTTGGTCCATTTTAATTTAGCAATTAATAAAATGAAATTCCTAGGCCCACTATTAATGCTAGGTGCAATAACGGTTAGTCCCACATGGAAAACTGACAAGGAATTGACTCAACTTAAATGGGTTGCAATTGTGTGCTCCTATAGACAAGTTGAGGAGGGCAGTTGGGATGCCACACGCGCGCGCCGCCGTGCCGTGCCGCGCGTGTTAAGGCGCGTTAGTGGGCTGTAACGGACGTGTTGATTGCACCGTGGTTATGGCGTCTGTTACTGGTAACGGACCCATTATGGTGCCCAGGCTCATCTCTCCAGCTCCCAGGCGCGGTTACATAACCGGTCCTTTCCTTCTTTTTGTGGTTGCAATTCTCTGCTGCTGTGCTGTTCTCTGTAATCTCCGGTCCAGAACCTTGCGCGCAAAGGGTTCTGGGCGAGTAGGCCTCCGAAACTCCGTCCGTTTGTGTACCTGCACGGGTAGACGGATAATCAAGTTTTTGGGGAGCGCATTGGCGCGACTGCTCAATCTGTGACGTCGTCTACTTCCTGGTGGTGAACTGTTCGCGAGACTGCACGGCGAACATCTTTCTGCATCACGCCTCGTCCTGCATCATGCCTCGATCGACTACATCGAATAGACCATCATGTCGACTGATGGTAACGGCGCATCCGGTGTCTCCGACACTGGCCCCACCCGAGGGTATAACCTGAAAACTTCTCTGTTGTATTTGTTTCTGTGAGCTATGAATATGTTAATAGGTGCTGCTGTTAGCTTGTTCGTTAGCGAATATGAATACATCATTGTTGAATCACTCATGCTTTTGTATGTCATGTTTTATATGCTGAATTTCTGGATTAAAATATGCCGGAAATTGACTAGATTTTCAACAATCCAAAAACTTAATAGGTCATTTTCGGTAGTTGGCTTTGCTGCGTCGCTTAAGCCGCAGCCTCCGTTTGATGGTTCCAATTTTAAGAGATGGCGTGCACGTGCGATCCTGTGGTTTACTGCCATGGAATGTTTTCATGTTGCACAAGGCAAGCCCGCTGAGCCTCTGTCTGCTGAGGACGAACGCAAGTTCAATGCAGCGGATAACTTGTTTCGAGGTGCACTTGTCAACATACTGGCGGATAACATTGTGGATGTGTACGTGCATTTGCCTACGGGCGCAGAGATGTGGAATGCACTTGAGGCCAAGTTCGGAGTTTCCGATGCTGACAGTGAGCTGTATGTCATGGAGCAGTTCTATGACTACAAGATGGTCGATGACCGTTCTATAGTAGAACAAGCTCATGAAATTCAGGCGCTGGCAAAGGAGATTGAGAACAATAAGTGCGAGTTACCGGACAAGTTTGTGGCTGGCGGTATTATCGCCAAGTTACCACATTCTTGGTCGGATTTTGCTACCTCTCTAAAACACAAGAGGCAGAAGTTCAGTGTTACTGATCTCATTGGCACTCTTGGTGTTGAAGAGAAGGCGAGGGCAAAAGATACTCGTGGCAAGAAAGTTGCTGCTGAGGGAGGTTCTAGTGCCAATTTGGTGCAGAAGAAAAACCCTCAGGCTTCCCACAATAAGAAGAAAAATAAGCCTATTGTCAAGCCCAAGGCTACTACTGAGTTTAAGAAGAAAGACAAAGGAAAAGGCAGCTGCTTTATGTGCAGTGATTCTGGCCATTGGGCTAAGGATTGTCCAGACCGCAAGGATAAGCAGAAGAAGTCTGCCAACATGGTTATTAGTGATGCTGGAGGAACATCGGGGGTACGGTAATTATTTACCTACAGTTCTTTCTGTTTGTCAATCACCTGAGTGGTGGGTTGACACTGATGCTAATATTCATGTATGTGCTGATATTTCCTTGTTTTTCATCTTATCAGGTCTGTCGAGGTTGCTCCTTGTTGATGGGGAACGGATCGCATGCAGCTGTTTATGGTGTTGGTACGGTCGATCTGAAGTTTACTTTGGGAAAGACCGTGCAGCTGAAGAACGTGCAGCATGTCCCCTCCATAAAGAAGAATCTCGTCAGCGGATCTCTACTGTGTAGAGATGGTTTTAGGCTTGCATTTGAGTCCAATAAATGTGTCGTGTCTAAGTATGGAACATTTGTTGGTAAAGGCTATGAGAGCGGAGGCTTGTTCCGTTTTTCTTTGATGGATTCCTATAATAAATTTGTGAACCATGTGTGCAACGATGATGATGAATCTAATATTTGGCATTCACGACTTTGTCATATTAATTTTGGGTGTATGACGCGCTTAGCTAATATGAGTTTAATCCCGAAATTCACTTTGGTCAAAGGTTCTAAGTGCCATGCGTGTGTTCAATCGAAACAACCTCGCAAGCCTCACAAGGCAGCAAAAGAGGCGAGGAATCTGGCACCGTTAGAACTCATTCATTCCGATTTGTGCGAGATGAATGGCGTGTTGACTAAAGGTGGGAAGAAATATTTCATGACGCTTATAGATGATTGCACTAGAATTTGCTATGTGTACTTATTGAAAACAAAAGATGAAGCGTTGAATTACTTTAAGATCTATAAAGCTGAGGTAGAAAACCAACTTGAGAGGAAAATCAAGCGGGTAAGGTCTGATCGTGGGGGAGAGTATTTTTCAAATGAGTTTACTTTATTCTGCGAAGAACATGGAATTATTCATGAGAGGACGTCTCCCTATTCTCCCGAATCAAACGGGGTTGCCAAAAGAAAGAACCGCACTCTAACTGATTTAGTTAACGCCATGTTAGACACTGCGGGACTTTATAAGGAATGGTGGGGTGAGGCTATATTGACTGCGTGTCATATCCTGAATAGAGTTCCTACAAAGAACAAAGAAGTAACACCATTCGAGGAATGAGAAAAGAAGAAGTTGACTCTCTCATACTTGCGCACCTGGGATGTTTGGCCAAAGTTAACATGCCAATTGTCAAGAAGCGCAAACTTGGACCAAAAACCGTAGATTGTGTATTTCTTGGTTATCTATGCACAACGTGGGTTATAGGTTCTTAATTATAAAAACTGGAGTACCTGACATGCGTGTTGGTACAATCATAGAGTCCAGAGATGCTACATTTTTTGAGAATGAATTTTCTATGAAATGTGATGTACCTAGCTCATCTAGTCAAGAACCTATAATTTCCCTTGATTCTTTTGTGCCGATAGAACATGTTGAGGAAACACCTATGAAAAATCCTGAGGAGGATAACAATGAAGTTACTCGAAAGAGTAAGAGACAGAGGATTGCAAAATCTTTTGGTGATGATTTCATTGTATACCTCATGGATGACGCTCCAAGAACCATTGAAGAGGCGTATTCTTCTAATGACGCTGACTATTGGAAGGAAGCAGTACGGAGTGAGATGGACTCTATTATGTCTAATGGAACTTAGGAGGTCGTTGACCGTCCTTATGGGTGTAAACCTGTAGGATGTAAATGGGTTTTCAAGAAAAAGCTTAGGCCTGATGGTATAATTGAAAAGTACAAGACAAGACTTGTGGCCAAGGGTTATACTCAGAAAGAAGGTGAGGACTTCTTTGATACTTATTCACCTGTTGCCCGTTTGACCACAATTCGAGTACTACTTGCCCTGGCTGCATCTTATGGTCTTCTCGTTCATCAAATGGACGTTAAGACAGCTTTCCAAAATGGAGAGTTGGAGGAGGAGATTTATATGGATCAGCCAGACGAGTTTGTGGTAAAAGGTCAAGAAGGAAAGGTGTGCAAGTTGTTAAAATCTTTGTATGGCCTAAAGCAAGCACCTAAGCAATGGCATGAGAAGTTCGACAGAACTTTGACATCTGCTGGCTTTGTTGTGAATGAAACCGACAGATGTGTGTACTATCGCTATGGTGGGGGAGAAGGAGTGATCTTATGCTTGTATGTTGATGACATACTGATTTTTGGGACTAACCTCAATGTGATTGATGAGGTCAAGGACTTTTTGTCCAAGAGTTTTGAGATGAAAGATTTGGGAGTGGCTGATGTGATTCTTAACATTAAGCTACTGAGAGGAGGTGATGGTGGGGTTACACTTGTGCAATTCCACTATGTGGAGAAGGTCTTGAGTCGCTTTGGTTATAGTGACTGCAAGCCTGCTTCTACTCCTTATGATCCTAGTGTGTTATTGAGGAAAAACCGAAGAATAATAAGGGATCAATTGAGATACTCTCAGATCATTGGCTCATTGATGTATTTAGCTAGTGCTACGAGACCTGACATCTCGTTTGCTGTGAGTAAGCTAAGCCGATTTGTTTCAAATCCGGGAGATGGTCGTTGGCGTGCTCTTGAGAGAGTGATGCGCTATCTAAAGGCAACCGTGAGCTATGGTATTCACTATGCTGGGTACCCAAAGGTACTGGAGGGCTACAGTGATTCAAACTAGATCTCTGATGCTGATGAGATAAAAGCCACGAGTGGATATGTGTTCACACTTGGAGGTGGTGCTGTTTCCTGGAAGTCTTGCAAGCAGACCATCTTAACGAGGTCAACAATGGAAGCAGAACTCACAGCGTTAGATACCGCAACTGTTAAGGCTGAGTGGCTTCGCGAACTCCTTACGGATTTGCCGGTGGTTGAAAAACCGATACCGGCTATCCTGATGAACTGTGATAATCATACTGTAATTATCAAGGTGAACAGTTCTAAGGACAACATGAAGTCATCTAGGCATGTTAAGAGGCGGTTGAAGTCTGTCAGAAAGCTGAAAAACTCCGGAGTGATAGCGCTGGACTATGTCCAGACAGCTAATAATCTGGTCGACCAATTTACAAAGGGTTTATCACGTAATGTGATAGATAGTGCATCGAGTGAGATGGACCTGAGGCCCACATGAGTCATACCACAGTGATAACCTGTTCTACGTGATCGGAGATCCTATGAAGTAGGATGATGAAACAAGCTGTTGGTTGACTGGGAGGAGAGACCTTTACAGGGCTCATTTCTTCAGTGATGCGCTTCTCTCCTATTCTCTATGGCAGGTTGGTTTTTACCTCAATGTGATCCGAGTGGCTTATTTAAAGCAGAGATGTCGGCCTACAGGACATCTTAGAAGGAACACACCTATATGAGTTCGACTGCTGGTCACAGTCTATGAGATTTGGGTGATCTCTATATACTCATGAATAGGCATGGAGTATGACTTATACGCTCCAACCAGAGGGGATGCTTTAGGCAGCCTAGTACTAGTAAAGGAATTGGGTAAAGCTTGTTCGCACAAAACTGTCAATTCAAGGCATAGTCCATTGTTCAGTTGTGGATGAGTGTAACTCCTTTTCTAGGTGGATGTTCAACTTAATAGTTTCCATCGAAATACTGGTATATCAAACAACAGCAGAACTGAGAGCATTTCTCGTGTGCCTTGAAATTTGGTGGGGATTGTTGGATTAATTGGGCTTGGTCCATTCTAATTTAGCAATTAATCAAATGAAATTCCTAGGCCCACTATTAATGCTAGGTGCAATAACGGTTAGTCCCACATGGAAAACTGACAAGGAATCGACTCAACTTAAATGGGTTGCAATTGTGTGCTCCTATAGACAAGTTGAGGAGGGCAGTTGGGATGCCACACACGCGCGCCGCCGTGCCGTGCTGCGCCAAGACGAGACGAGGCAAGGCGTGGCGTGGCGTGCCGTGATGTGCTGGGCCAACTTTTTGAGGATTGTAACGGTCGTGTTAAGGCGCGTTAGTGGGCTGTAACGGACGTGTTGATTGCACCGTGGTTATGGCGTCCGTTACTGGTAATGGACCCATTATGGTGTCCAGGCTCGTCTCTCCAGCTCCCAGGCGCGGTTACATAACCGGTCCTTTCCTTCTTTTTGTGGTTGCAATTCTCTGCTGCTGTGCTGTTCTTTGTAATCCCCGGTCCAGAACCTTGCGCGCAAAGGGTTCTGGGCGAGTAGGCCTCCGAAACTCCGTCCGTTTGTGTACCTGCACGGGTAGACGGATGATCAAGTTTTTGGGGAGCGCATTGGCACAACTGCTCAATCTGTGACGTCGTCTACTTCCTGGTGGTGAACTGTTCGCGAGACTGCATGGTGAACATCTTTCTGCATCACGGCTCGTCCTGCATCATGCCTCGATCGACTACATCGAATAGGCCATGATGTCGACTGATAGTAACGGCGCATCCGTTGTCTCCGACACTAGCCCCGCCCGAGGGTATAACCTGAAAACTTCTCTGGTGTATTTGTTTCTGTGCGCTATGAATATGTTAATAGGTGCTGTTGTTAGCTTGTTCGTTAGCGAATATGAATACATCATTGTTGAATCACTCATGCTTTTGTATGTCATGTTTTATATGCTGAATTTCTGGATTAAAATATGCCGAAAAATGACTAGATTTTCAGCAAATTGTAGTATACGTTAAAAGCCTAATATCTGTATTAACTAAAATCACAAGCGAGTATCTCTCTCTCTCTGTAATCTCTGTCGCAAACAGCCAAAATTTAAAAATTTCAGCCAAAAGCTATAAGCTTCAACTATATCAAACAGGCCCGTACTAGAATCATGGACCCGCTCCCACACATTCTGTTTCCATCGCTACCCTTATCATTTCACTATTAGAATTACAGATAGACTATACTAATACAAATTGAAATTTTTATCATGTAAATCAGGACCAAGCTTCCGAATCGACTTTGATGTTGAATCCTCAAGCCACACCGCCGTCACCAAACCAAGCTGTGTCACCGATTGACCTCGCCTTCGCCTTCCCGAGCCACGCTGCTGCTGGCCGGATGGAGAGATGATGAGGTGGTGTGGCGAGGATTGATGGTCATGGAGAAGAGAGTCGAAATTGAGCGGATGGAGCTGAAACTCGAATTTTGGCCAAACACTCCAACTTTTTTTATAGCTGCTCACAAGAGAAGCTAAAGCAGGGGCCGGCAAAAACATGAAGCTGAAGCTGGGCCTAGCAGGGCCTTAATGAACTTCTCAAGCCTGAAATTTTGTCATATATATCATGTTTGCTGAAAATATACACCTTCATTTGCAATATATATATACATCTGCATTTATAGAAACTCTCTTCCATTTGTTTTTCGGATGCAGCTTTGCACAAAATTGCTGGGATTTGCTCTGCCCTGCTCGGCAGCCTGATACTCGACTTTTGAAGCTTTGGTACGCATCCAAACAGCTCTTCATCGCCAGTGGCATAGCTAGGATTTGTAGCTATGGTGGTCCATTGTCTAAACTTTATTTAACCGCTATAAATTTAACATGTCGGTACACAAGTATATGAATTACGAAATGCAATTAAGGTAAAAAGGACATACGAACTTCATAAAATAGACGAATATAGCTTTCTTAACATAGAATTGAAATATTACATACCCATAGTAGTTGAAGAACAGTACATCACTACTTCTTCTTCTTGTCAGGCCTGCGCCTTCTAATAGCCATGAAAGTGTTGATGATCTCTTCTTCACTCAATTGTAAGAAGATATCTCACTCAATAAAAGTGACTAGACAATCATCCAGAAGGCTATCACCCATCTTATTTCTCAACTTATTCTTGATAAAGGTCATTGCAGAAAATATTCTTTCAACACTTGCGGTAGCCACCGGTAGAAGCAATACCAATTTGATAAGTAAATAGACCCAATGATAAACTTTATCCCTCTTTGTTTCAACAAGTTTTACTGAGAGGTCAACAAGATTGTTTAGGCCTTTGAACATTTCATCTTTTCTCATGTCATCAATAAAGGTTTCAAGTTGCAAGTCGAGTCTTAGCAAGTCAGAGCTTGAAAAATCATTAGGGTAAAATTCAGCAAGTCTATGTACCTTGTTTGCATCAAAATAAGCAAAGGAATCCGCTGGATTCAAAGCAGCCATACAAGTAAGCAACTCCATATTTACCTCATCAAACCGACTGTCAAGCTCTTGACTAATTTTATCAATGACTCCAATATATACTTCTCTTCTGAAGTGATCATCATTTGTTTGGTTCTGAGCAAAATGTGCTGATCTTCCATACGGCACATAATTATGTTGCATTGCAGGAACTTGAATGCCATGTTTGTTACAAAATATTGTAACCCTTTGAAGAAATGAAACCCACCCTTCAGACCTCATTTGCTGCATTTTACTCTTTGCCAAACTGACAAGTGACATTGCATTAAGAATATCTTGGTCTCTTCTTTGCAAACACTCAGACAATTCATTTGTGTGTCCAAGAATCTCAAGCATCAAATGAGCACTGAAAATAAAATCAAATGACTCAAGCACTCCAACCATAGTATGTATTTTTGGCCATTCACCCCTTTGTGATGTATCTTCTCCAAGAGCTATGAGTACATCACGAATTGTGGGATACATAGCAATCATGTTGACCACAGTTTTATAATGAGAGCCCCATCGAGTCTCACCAGGTCTAGGCAGCCCCATCTCTTGATTTAACCCACTTCCAGATTCTAGCATACCACACTCAAGTGCTTTCATGACATTGTCATATTGGTGATGTCGAAGCATGCCATGACGCTTACAAGAAACACCAACAATATTTAGCAAGAGTGATACTTGATCAAAAAACCACACACGATCATTATTTCCTTTGGCAACAACAACAAGAACCAATTGGAGTTGATGTGCAAAACAGTGTACATAATAAGCAGAAGGTGATTCTTTCATGATCAAGGTTTTCAGCCCTTTAATATCTCCTTTGATGTTACTAGCCCCATCGTAGCCTTGACCACGGATTTGAGTTATAGTCAAACCATGACTAACTAGTAAAGATTGAATTGCTTCCTTAAGTGATGAAGAAGTAGTATCATCTACATGAACAATTCCAAGAAACCGCTCACATGGCCTTCCTGATTTATCAACATAACGCAAGCAAATGGCTAGTTGTTCTTTATGAGAGACATCACTAGACTCATCAGCTAAAATTGTATAGTGATCTTCACCAATTTCCTTAATGATTTGATCTCTAGTCTCCATAGCACAACATTGAATAATTTCTTTTTGTATGTCTGGGCTAGTCAATGTGCAATTACCTGGAGCATTCTTCAAAACAAACTTGTCTACCTCTTCATTATTTGCTGCAAGCCACTTCAAAAGTTCAATGAAGTTCCCTTTGTTGCTAGACTCTTCACTTTCATCATGCTCACGGAATGCCAATCCTTGCTGCAAAAGAAACTTCAAACATCTAAGTGAATAAGTCAACCTGATCTTGTAGAGACGTCGCTCCTCATTATCCACCTTCACAATTTTATCATCAATTGCTCCATGGGGAGTCATAAATAAGTTGTATCTTTCTTGAGCTGCGTTGTGAGCACTTGTTACACCACCCACATGTAAATCAAGTGCATCATTTCTATTCCAATTTCTCCAACCACCTTCAACAAATGCAGATTTCTTAGTTTTCTCCTTTGCAAACAAGTAGCACACAAAGCAAAATGCAGCTTCCTTCTTGATATTATATTTAATCCAAGGATATTTATAAAACCATATAGGATTGAATTGCCTATCCCTATTTCCGATTTTTCTACTTTCCAATTCATGTGCATAAGGTTGGAATGGGCCTTTAATAATATATGATCGTCAAACTGCATCTTGATCATTGATGGGATAATTTGCAATGGATTGCCTCTCCCCTGGATCAAGTGGAAGCCGACTGATATCATAAACCGGTTCTTTTTCAGCGACTGGAGGTGGACTTGGAGGCATTGGAGTTGGAGTCACATTTTCTTCAATCACTCTATCTTGATTCGATGCACCTTCTTGTTCTTCAATTTGCTCTTCTGGAACAGCTGCAGCCACGGAAGGAGATAGAGAAGAAGCCTTCTTCTTTGATGCATATTTCTGAAAAAGAGAGGCAATATCACCACTCCTCTTCATGTTTTAACAAATCTGCAAGACAATTATATAAAGTTTCAATTTACCAAACATTGGTTTAACAAATCTGCAAGAGTAAAAATTAGTTACTCTAAAAAAAGATGTAAACATTGGTTTGGTCAAATAATTGTTTCATATTTCTTCTAGCAGCCTAACATGTTTGGCGTCAGAGTTGATGTTAGAATGCAAGTGATACTGCACATGCAGTACATAAACTTAGGTTTCATAACAGATGAGAATGCAGTCACGTTACAGTGCAGTTACTAATGCTACTGGATGAACTGCATTGATGCAAAGAGGATTATAAACCAAGCAACATTATAAATCTACAGCAAAGCGTGGCAAGTGAACCAAAGATGATTGCAGAAGTGTAGTAGTATAATGACATTACATTTGCTTCAGCTGAAGCCTGAAGGGGTCAGCGAGTCAGCGTTTGTCGTCGTGGTCCTCAATTCCTCATGGAGTCACCGCGCCGATGCTCGATGGCCGCGCCCGCACTTGCCGTCGCAGCGTCGCCCGCCCCCACGGCTGCACCGCACGGCCGCACGGAGAAGAATACGAACGGGCGCGGCGCAGTCTGACGCGAATACTATGGCTGAAACCTGAAGGCAGAACGCAGAACTGCAGAAGGGCCTTCTGAGAAGGCCAAGCGTCAATGGGCTTTGGTACTTGGACCGAGCGCAGGGTGGTCCGCGGCCCACAAGGACCACCCTGTAGCTCCGCCCCTGTTCATCCCCTGTTTGCCATGGAAATAATCATTTTAGCTTGATGGACCATTTGGGTGACGCGGAATAATAAAGTTTTCCGATGAATTGATCCCACGCTGGATAATTTGAAGGCTAAGTTCAAGTTTGAATTCGCAATGGTTATCCATAGGGCGAAGAACAAATTTCCCTCTTATTCAGGACTGGCTAGATAATCTCTTCTAATTTAGTTTTGTATATTCCTTCTATTTCTTTCCTGTAAAATGTACGCTTCTTTTATAAGTATACACAGTAGGATCTTCTTGGGGCATGTTCTTTTTGGCTGTGACTTGTGGTTTTTGGCTGCGGCTTGTGACTTTTGGGCTGTTTGTACGAGAGATTACGGAATAACAGAAACTCATATGCGGTTTTTGCTGATATAAATGAAGTCAGTAAAGTATACACTACAATTAACTAGTAGATCCTATCTTAAAAAATATTTCGTTTAAAAGTTAATTACTGTAAAAAAGACAACAAGTAGCTTTTAAAATCTGAAAAGAAGAGAGCCTTTGTCTTACTGTTTTTCCCTCAAAAAACATGTGTATTTCTGCATTGCACTATGCGACTCACCATACGTGTGTTGGTCAAATATTTACGCGTGCACGTGGGCGCATAAGTACAAGGGAAGCTCGATGCACGTGCTTGGTTAAAGTATGCAGGCAAGCGTGCGTGTGTATCTAATTACTATTCAGTTTCATGAACATCCTTCGAAACACGGCCTATTTTTTTTTGTAATAAATATCAATCTAGCCAACGTTTTTCTTTCAAATTTGGCCCAAACTTTTTTTTAATAAATCTAACATCTTTCTGCAAACCTATTGCACATGGTTTTTTTGCAAATCTAACCTTCTTCCATGAACCTACCGCACGCACAATAGGCTCTTGTTTTTTTTTCAAATTTGACTCCGAACATTCTTTTTTCGAATCTAACCATCTCTAGATTTGCAAAAAAGAAAAAAAACATTCAGGGGCCAAATTTGGAAGAAAACAAAGATGGCTAAAGTGATATTTGTGTGTTCACGTTGTTAGAATGCACGTTACATATCTAGCTTACATATTAGGGGGTGTTTTTTTTGGGATTGTGGCGGATGGTTTTTGACTGCGGCTAATAGTTTTTATGAATACCTTTTGATGTGGTAACAGATCGCAAAGACATTAACACGGATGACACATATCATTTTAAGCTCAAAAAGCTGTTTGAAGAATCTATTTTAAGATACCATCCCATTTCAACATTTAGTTTTTTGATTTCCGAAGAAACCACATGCCTTAAGCAAAAAATCAAATGCCAAAAAGCAAAGGGGCCATAATGTACTCCTGTCACTTTATGATAACATCACACAAGTTTTGACGCACTTACGACAGAGCAAAGATCAGCCCGACCTCTTATTTACTTAATTATATATATATATATATATATATATATATGTGTGTGTGTGTGTGTGTGTGTGTGTGTGTGTAGGCAGTGACAGATCCAGAACTAAATCGTAGGTATGGCGGAGTCGCAAGTCTGAACCAAAGAGTATTATCTAAAATCAAATGAATCCATACACAAACTATATTGGAGTCACACTAATATACACAAAATGAAATCAACAATTATAATTCGCATGCGAACATATGAAGATGAAGGTAGGGTATCAAAAAATATCTCGCAAATGAAGCTTACACTATAATTTGCCATCAAGTTATCAAATAGTAGTTGTGCAGCCTCTAGTTCTTGCGGTTATGCAGCCTCTTATTCTTGTTCTTGTGGTTGCGCAACGTCTCCCTCTAATTGGACTGCAAGTTGAGATTGTGCTTATGCGGCTGTCGTTCCATTTGCACAACTATGCTAAGATACCTCTTCAATTCATATACCAAATCAACAAGCAATAAATGACAACATATTTCAATACTACATTTGATTTTGACAAGTGAAGGATAGAGACTAAAGATTTATCATTTAGACACTTACTATTGGAGTTTTTCCCATTCTATGGTAGCATTTGCTTGTTTACTTTGACAAGCCTTTGGCCTTTGCTCTTGTAGTCTTGCTTGCACGCAATGCGCCAACGGCCAGCCTAGCCTTTGCTCACCGCTGCACCTGCACGCCTACGGCCTGCCCTTGGGCCTCTGTCGGCCTCTCTTCCTATCCACCGAGCTACGCTATGCGCCTGCACCCCTAACCAGTACTTGCAGCCATGTGGTGCACACTTGGCCACTGCGAAGCGAAGCGCTCACGCCACCGGCCGGCCACGCTTGCCGCTTCGATCGTTGCCGTCGCCACCTGGCTCGCCTCAGTTGTATGGTTACAAGGAGGAGGAGGAGCGATATGTTCTGATGTGTGTGTGCCTCACTAGCTCACTCGGTTAGTGTAGGTGTGGTGTAGCCCAGCAGGCGGGCCGGCCTAAGTGCGCAAATATACAATACCACGAAGCCACTAGCCCATGAACGAAGAAGCATTGGTCGTCTTCTACCTTGGTCCTCACCTCCTTAGCCTCGCCGGTGGATGCCTGGGGCTACGTAGTGAGTACTGAACTTGAGGAGGAGACAATAGCTATGGCAGCCGCCCAACCTCGCCACATGGGAGGGTCCGCTCCTGTATATAGGTATATATAGAAGCATGTGCCCAATATATGTACTTGTAAGATATGCCAATAGATGTCAGTTGCTTCTGTTTTAAGCTTGTTGGGATGCAGTTTCTACAATGGTGCTTCAATAGGGGAAAAAGGAGGAGGAAGAAGATTGTTACAGTGAATGGGCCTGTTCTTTTGTGGCTACGGCTTATGGCTTTTGGCTGCGGTTTGTGACTTTTGACTGTTCGTGTGAGGGATTACAGAGTAACTGAAATTCATGTGTGGCTTTTGCCGATATAAATAAAGTCGGTATAATATGTACTACAATTAACTAATAGATCCTATCTTAAAAAGATACTTCATTTAAAAGCTAGTTATCATAGAAAAGTCAAAAGCTGAAACCAAAAGCCGTCTAAGAACAGGGCCATATGCCAGTCCTTATTGCTGATCTGGAAGAATATATATAGGGCCTTCAAAGGCTTTGTTTCCAAGTTACCAGGATAAATTTTTTTAATCAAATTGAATGCAAGGCATGCATGGAACTTACTAGAGAAGGAATGAGTGAAGCAAGCAATCTGTCTGGCTGTCCGCAACCCCATGCCCCGTTGAAAACTGACGATAATAGGACCGAAAGAGCATTCAAAGTGGCACCCACGCTTCACTTCGTAATGCTAACTTAGCTGCCTCCTTAATTTAATTTTGCCTTACAATACAAAAATAAGTTACTCTACATAGCTAGGTGAATTAGTACGAAATGAAGATGACAAAAACTGTGGGTTTCGTTTTCCCTCGCGTTTAGTTCTTTTGGATTTTGGCCAATTAAACCTTTTTCTTCAACAGAAACACCAGCTAATTCTTCTAAGAATAGTAACATACTACTCATTTTGGCTTGAGCTTCTGGTTTATTTTTCACTATTCAACTTTCGTCTTTTTCTAGTTTTTTGGCTTTTTTGAGCTTTTTTGTCGGTTCTTTTTTTCCCGTATTCGTTTGTACTGTCCGTGACGGGCTAACATATTTTTTCTATTTTTAATTTTTTTAAATTTAATTACACCAGATAAGCTACCATCAGTTACAGTGTTTTTTAGGGTGCCTTTGGTTGGGCTTTTGGAAACTGCTTTTGCTTTCAAAAAGCCAAAAGCCAATCAAAGGGGTGGAAACCAGAAGCTGCTTTTTCAGAAGCAGATACTTTTGGGTAGTACAGTTTTGAAAGCACCTTGGACCCTGCTTTTGGCTTTTGGCTTTCTGCTTTTTGAAATGGTGAAAATAGAGAGCTGTTTCACAGTTGTTTCAAGGAAAATAGGGATAGGAGGTATGTTTTATACTTGTTTGAACCATACAGCTTACAGCTTTTCCACAGCCCACAACCTACAGCAGCTTTTCCACAGCCCACAGCTCACAGCAGCTTTTTCAGAAGCCACAGCTCAACCAAACACACCCTTACCAGCTACAGTGCTTTTCAGTCATAAGTCACTCAAAATAAGCCCTTTTGAGCAGGGTATAAACTAAATACCGGCCGGGTCAATCCTTCAACATCCAAACATGCCCTGACATGAAGTAATTACATTACACTGCCTGATCTTCAGCCTTCATATGAACATTACGAGATCATAAAAATTCCACCTTATGCATAATCATAATTTTCATAGGTATGTACATTTAAAAAAGGATTAGCTTCATGCAGGTATGTACATTTAAAAAAGGATTACCTTCATGCACACAGAACAAAGAGTTAGTGCTCCAGTTTCTGAGTATTTTGTCATTATTATCTATATAGTCATCTCTCCAACACAACAACGAACAAGCAATTACCAAAGTTATTTGATGGAAAATATTGCCTCGAAAAACCCAAAGCATAAGTATTTGCAAACCAAACCAGCCTCGTAAAACATTATTATCTACTCCTACTTTGTACTGGAAGCAGTAGTGTCATCCCTCACATGGTGGAAAATTGAGAACAATATACGTACGCTCCTTTGTTCTTAATTTTTTTTTAAAAAAAAATCCTCACTCACTCGTGTGGTCATCGCATTGGAATCGACAAATCAAGCTGAGGTCAGAGGTGTGGCCATGGAGCCTTTCTTCCGTTTTGTTTTTTTAATTTGCAATGTCTTCCATTGCTTTCAGTGAGTTGGAGCCCTTCCCCCAGAAATCCTGCATGTGGTAATAGGTTATTAATGACAAGATGTCAGTCCAGGATGCAGCAGGGAGACCATCTGTTTTGCCTACAACCCTTATCCTAATGTAACAAAGGGCACCTAGCTATATTAAAAAGCCAGCGAGGAGAGCTCTTGGGTGGGCTCTTCTAATGTAACAAAAGGCACCTAGTTTATGATTTCTTTTGAATAAATAAATATAATAATTTTTTTATTATTTTTTAAAGTGGTTTATTATGACAGTCTTTTCGAAGCGGCTTATCGATTTATCGGCATTCTGTTCGTTCACACAAACGCTCGCACTAGGACTAAAAACCATGAACCGCAACCATAAACCATCAGCCACAGCCGAAAAGTATAAGCAAAAAAAAATTGCGGAAGCTATAAGATCATTTAGCACAATTTGATTCAATCGGGAAGTAACCTTTATATGTGCTATAATGTACAAATCCACCTTGCGACACATGTTAACTCCTTGCATGTCGGGTTTTCTCACCTTGTTCCTTCTACTTTCAATGTTCCCTCGATGATCAGGGAGTGGAGCGAAACTATTATGTGTGTCTACGCTTCTCTTTCTGTCATATACTCCATTTCCAATGAGAGCCAAGCCATATATATAGTAGCTAGCCACTGAACGCTCAATGCTTCAGTTTTATCCGATGCAAATCGATGCATGCACGCATGCACCGATTCATTTCTTGTATTGATCAATAAGTGAATGCATGCAGACAACATTAAGCTAGTACATGTGCCATGAAACTAGGGGTGCAAACGGGTCGGATTCGGACGGATATTGTTGTTACCATATCCTAACCCATATTTTTTCTCCGGATTCGGTACCAATCGGATTCGGTGCCGGATCGGTCGGGATTAACCCGTTTGCACCCCTACTTGTTTGTAAGGAATGCATGCAGTACAGCAAATGGAGTAGGAGAACGTACTGTCAAGAACTTGATGTTACTACTTAATAGCTGATGTGGAAGGTTTTATTTTACCATTGCAAGAGAAAATGAAACGTCAAATAGTAGCACTAACCTGAAATCAAACTTGAAGACGTATCGGATTCGGACGGATATTGCTGTTACCATATCCTAACCCATATTTTTTCTCCGGATTCGGTACCAAACGGATTCGGTACCAATTGGATTCGGTGCCGGATCGGTCGGGATTAACCCGACCCGTTTGCACCCCTACATGAAACCGCATTGGCTGTCACATGTCTAAGCATACGTTTATAATTGAAGCACCATTTGTCACTAATTGTTGCAGAATTTTAAGTGTACAACTACTATTTACACTCATTTATTTTAAAGGAAGAGAAGAGGGCAATTAAAACCCATGATTCTTTAGTCTAGCAACAATCACACTAAGATCTTTTTATTATAAGACAATTTCTATAATTTACATGGGCCACTTTTAGTTAAACTAATTTAACAATCTCCCACTTGGCCTTTGTAAAAACTTTGACAATTCAGTAATAAACTTTTAGATATGCACCGTACATTGAATTTATCAAGTCAACATTAAGTTGAATTGAGAAGATCATGGCATTCACAAGTCATTTAGTGACTTGATTCCTTCCATGTATTACAATCGACCCAACTCAAATCAACCTTAATAGGGAAACCAATATTGTTATCTCACCATAACCATAACCATATATGCTATCATGTGGATAACATACAAAACAAAACTTTTATTGGATTCATATGTTTCAAACAGTATAAGCATGATATTCAAGTGTATATACACCACGCTAATAAGGTTTTCTCTATTATGCCTATCCTTTTGGCATGGCCATTGAAAGTTTTGGGTAGCAATCCCTTAGTTAGCAGATCTGCTATCATCAATTCTATACCGATACGCACAATCGATACCTTTTGCTTCTGAACTTTCTCTTTGACTGATATGTACTTCAAATCCATATGTTTTTCCTTCCTTTGAGTACATATCATTTTTAGAGAAGACCGCAGCGGCATTGTCACAATAAATCTTTAATGGCTTCTCAATATTGTTAACAATATGAAGACCAGACACAAAATTCCATAGCCACAGTGATTGAATAGTGGCCTCAAAGCATGCTACAAATTCAGCCTCCATTGTGGAAGTAGCAATGACAGATTGCTTTCCACTCTTCCATGAAACCTCCCCTCCTGCCAATAGGAACATATAGACGAATGTAGATTTTCTTGAATCTACACATCTGGCATAATCTGAATCTGAGTATCTTATCACCTCCAGAAGGCTTGACCTTTTGTATGTGAGCATGTGGTCCTTGGTGCCTTGCAAATACCGAAGAACCTTCTTCACAGCGTTCCAATGATCCATTCCAGGATTACTTTGATATCGACCAAGCATTCCAATAGCAAAGCTGATGCTTGGCTGAGTATATGTTTAAGCATACATTAGGCTCTCAACAACTAATGCATATGAAATAGATTCCATCTCTTTCTGCTCGAAATCATTTTGGACGTTGCATTTCACTAGCTTGTCCCCTTTCTGAATTGGGACAATTCCTGTGGAGCAATTTTTCATTCTAAATCTCTCAATACCTTGTTAATGTAACCTTTCTGAGACAATCCCAACAATCCTTGTTTTCTATCACAGGATATTTTTATTCCAATCACCTAGGATGCTTCACCCATATCTTTCATTTCAAAATTATTGGAGAGAAATTTCTTTACATCATGCAACAAAGATTTATCATTAGCAGCAAGCAGAATATCGTCAATGTACAGGACGAAAATAATAAACTTACTCCCACTGACCTTCATTTAGGTACACTGATCAATGACATTCTCTACACAACCATACACAGTAATGGTATCATTGAACTTAATTTACCATTTTTGGGAAGTTTGTTTCAGCCTATAAACCGACTTCTTTAATTTACACACCAAATCTTTTTCCCCGGAGTCAAGAATCTTCAGGTTGGTTTATATACACTTCTTCATCCAAATCACCATTCAAAAAGGTGGTCTTTACATCCATCTGGTGCAGCTCAAAATCATAATATGCCACCAGAACCAAAATAATTCTCAAAGGGTCCTTCTTTGAAACTGGAGAGAAAGTCTTCATATAGTCATCACCTTCCTTCTGAGTACAACCTTTGGCGACAAGTCTAGCCTTGTATTTTTCAATGTTGCCTTTCGAGTCGTGTTTGGTCTTAAAGACCCATTTACACCCGACTTGTTTTGAACCTTGAGGCAACTTGACTAGTTCCCAAACTTTATTGTAATCTATTGATTTCAATTCTTCTTTCATGGTATCTAATCACTTTTCAGAATTATCATATTCCATGGCTTGCTTAAATGAGAATGGATCATCTTTGACACTCAAGTCACATTCATGTTTAAGTGGATAAACCACATAATCATTTGAAATAGCAGGTCTTTTCTTCCATACAGACCTTCACACTATCTTTTCATGTGGTATTTCCTTTTCAGTTGTCATTTGTACATTAGTAGTTGGTTCAACAATTGTGTCTTCTGCAATGTTGTGTGACTGTGATACAACAATGCTAGGAGCAGAGTTTGACTGAATTTCTTTGATATTCACATTCCTTGGATTGTTATTCCCACTGATTTTACCATTCTCGATGATCTGAGCATTTCCAGACTCAACAATTCTTTTACTATGGTTAGGACAGTAAAATCTATACCCTTTTGATCTTTTAGAATAGCCGATGAAGTAACCACTAATGGTCCTTGCATCAAGCTTCTTTTCATGTGGATTGTATACTCATATTTCTTTTAGGCAACCAAAAACTTGCAGGTGCCTTAAACTAGGTTTCCTTCCTGTCCATAGTTCATAAGGAATCTTATGAACTAATTTACTAGGAACCCTATTCAACAAATATACAACAGTCCTTAATACATGCATCCACAAGGATAAAGGCACATTGCTATAACTTAACATGCTCCTAACCATTTTTATGAAAGTACGATTCCGCCTTTCAGCCACCCCCTGTTGGTGAGGTGTTCTGGGCATTGTATACTCTGCACAATTGCAAGGCTTTCAAGAAACTTTGCAAATGGACCTAGACATTGTCCACTTTCATCAAACCTTCCAAAATACTCACCACCTCTGTTAGACCTCACCACCTTTATTTTTCTATCTAGCTGCATTTCCACCTCATTGGTAAACACCTCTAGGATGCTCACAACTTGAGATTTTTCATGCGGTACGTATAGATAACAATAACGTGAGAAGTCATCAATGAAGGTGATGAAATATTTTTCACCTCCCTAGGATGGAACATCAAATGGACCACAAATATCAGTGTATATCAACTATAATAGCTCACTACTCGTAGCTGGTTTCTTTGATATGTGTGAGGTTTGCTTGCCCTTAATGTAGTCCACACATACATTCAACTCAACAAAATCCAATTGAGGTAAGATTTCACTTTTAACTAACCTCAAAACCCTTTAACCTCAAAATCCTTTCTTTGGATATGTGACCTAATCTTTTGTGCCACATGAATGTAGATCGCTCATTATGTGTACTATGTTTTTGCCAATAATATGTTTAACATGAAACAGAGATTCTGACAAAACATCTTCATGATTGAAGCAGTATAAACCATCAGTTAAAATACCAGAGTCATAATAGTATTTATTCTTATATAAAGAGAACATACCTTCTCTCACAAACTTAAAAATTATTATATCCAACTTTCCTATTGATACTAAATTTCTAGTAGATTCAGGAACATAAAGACACTCTTTTAAGTCTAAGTACAGATTGGTATCAAGGATTATTCTATAAGTCCCGATCCCTTCAATTCATGTCTTCATTCCATTCCCCACGTACAAAAACTTTTCAGGCCCACTTGTGGGTTGGATCGAAAGGTATCCCTATGTAACATGTGAAACATGAGTAGTAGCACCAGAATCTAACCACCAGGTATCATTAGGAACTTCAACAATATTGATTCAAAGCATACAAAAACATAATGTATACCTTTGTTTTCAAACCATTTCTTTCTCTTTGAGCAATCCTTGAAATGACCAACTTTTTTACAAATGTGACATCTCAGCTTCTTACAAATATGGCCCTCACTAACTTGTTGTGGAGCTTTGCCCTTCTTCCTTGGATTTCCTTTGCTTCTGCTTGCATCGTTATGCATTGTGAGATGAACAGAGTGATCCCTCATTTTCTTCAGCCTTCCTTCCTCTTGAACCAACATGATCTTGACTTCTTGAAGGTTCCATTTTTCTTTAGTGGTGTTGTAGTTCACCTGAAACTGGCCAAACTCAGGAGGAAGTGAGTTCATTATGAACTGAACTAAAAAAATGATCATTCACATCTATGTTCATTGATGTCAGCTTTGCGGCAATATTTGCTATGCCTATCACATGATCATGAATGGGTTGCGACCAATCAAATTTCCTGATCGTCAACTCACTCATGAGGCTCCCTACAATGGACTTGTTAGTAATGTCTGATTCAGAGTATTCTTTCAGCTTCATCATGAATTCTTTTGCATCATCCATCTTGGACATTGATGGCTTGATATTTTCAGCAATTGTCAGTCGCATAAGGTTCAAACTCAGCCTATTAGATCGTTCCCAAGAATCATAAAGGAATCGATCATCATCAGTACCTACCTTAGTAATGGTTGTAGGCTTTTCCTCAATAACTAGTGCTAGGTCCAAATCCATAACACCTAGTTGAAACCGGATTTGATCGGACCAATTAGCATAGTTTAGCCGTTGAACTTGACAAGGCCATAGCTTTGACTCATTAAATTAATGGATGTTGCAAATATTAAATATGCTCACAAATTAAAACTTTAAGTAAATTAAATAGATCCATGGAAGAACAAACTTTAAGTGTGCATCTAACACATCTTTGGATGAAATTTAAATGCACTGCTAAAAACAGCAATGATGCTAACATCATACTTTAACAGATCGAAAATCAAGCATATCCAAGTCAACATGTATGTTATCTTTGGATAATCTAACATATTTTTTAAGTATATTTGATCGATCTCTTTATAGACACCGATCGTAAACAATGGTCCACCTTTGGGCGACCTTCTAGTTTTACAATTAGCGATCTCAATTATTCATTATATTTTTAGAAGCATCGAAATATGAACAATTGATATACACAGTTAAATATCTAAGAAACTTGCAAGCAATGCCACTTTGGTGACTAACATGCTTTAATAATATAAATATTTAATTGGCATGTCATTTCTAGTTATGCTCATAAGAATAAACCATGACCTTATGGACAAAATTCCAATCATTAATAGTACTGGATAGATATAATTCTTTGATGTACATGAAATTAAGAACATCTAATCCTTTAGTTTGTTCAGAGTTAATGAACAAAGAGCAAAACAATAATTTTGTGCTGATGCATCGCAAGAGTGCTACCAACGTTAACTGGTGTACAAAATTTAATCCTTCTTACACAAGTACAAAATAGTGATATACAAGGAATATATTTGAATAAAATACATGCATTTCGATTAAAGCTTAAAAGTTGAATCATTAACTAGAGAATAGATCATTTCATTTACTTTAAGCAATAAAACATATCTTTCATGTTGCATTCACCTTTACTTGATACAATAATAAATGGAGGAAATAAACTATCAGAAGAATGAACATACATAAACAACTTTGATGGTGAATTAATAGTGCTAAACCTTGTTCTAATACCAAATTAAAGCAAAAAAAATTGCGGAAGCTATAAGATCATTTAGCACAATTTGATTCAAATGAAAGTAACCTTTAAATTGTATAATGTACAAACCCACCTCGCGACATGTTAACTCCTTGCATGTCGGGTTTTCTCACCTTTGTTCCTTCTACTTTCAATGTTCTCTTGATGATCAAGGAGTGAAACTATTATATGTGTCTACACTTCTCTTTCTGTCCTATACTCCATTTCCAATGAGTGCCAAGCCATATATATAGCAGCTAGCCACTGAAATGCTCAATGCTTCAGTTTCACCTAATGCAAACTGTTGTAGGGGTGGCCCCCACCTAAACCCATTTGGCCTGCTAAGGAGTTGTAAATCCCAAAATGGGATGTGTGTAATGACATAGATACCCCTATGGAGGGCACATGGATGTGAGGGTATAATTGTAAAATACTCCTCATGGAAATATATATGTCCGCCCTGGACATAAGGAAGGGGCAAGTATTGTTCATCTATCATCTCCACTACACTACTCACCTACTTTACTGTTTGGTCAGTAGCCACAACAATTAGTTGGCGCCGTCTGTGGGGACAACGGAGAGCAAGCCTCGGGATCTGAGAAGTGATGGCACCTAAGAAAGCTTCATCGGCAGCAAGGAAGAAAAGGAGCACGACGGCGGCGCTCGCCAACGCCAGGGCCTCTACATCAGCAATTGGTGTGGATGGCAACGCTGGCGCTGCGACCGCCGATGTCGACATTCATGGCGTGGCGGCAGACCCCGCCGCTGGCGCGGCGATCGGCCTTGGTAGTGCCGCCCGAGCCGGCGGGAGCCGTGATGCCGGTGCCCACGCTGGCATGGCCAGCAACTCGGCACCCAGTACGGGAGCCGCTGGGGGCTCCTGCGGCAACACCGGCCTTGTCATCAGCCTCGAGACCCATCGCACCGGCGTGCCGAACAGTTCCGGAGCATAGGTTGTGGTCGCCGCCAACCCAGCGGTGCATGCCAACGCCCAGGCTGGTGCAACCACCTCGACAGTGGAGAACGCCTTACTGGTGTCCCTCGGTATGCTGCAACGCGAGCTAGCGGACCTCCGAGGGGCCGTGCGGGAGATGCAAGAGGCTCAGAGCCAGCAGATCCCGCCGGCAGCGATGGTGGAGCCTACGCCGGATCGGGCGGACAGCCGTGACGCTCCCACCTCCAGCCGCGTCTCGCTTCTACGTGTTGATTCGGAGTCCCCCCTCTCCGCTGACCTACAACAATCAGCGTGGTCGGAAGACTTCAAGTTCCCCACCATCGAGCCGTACAAGGGCGACACGGATCCTAGGGAGTCCGTGCGCATGTACGAGATCGCCATCAAAGCCACTGGAGGGGATGACTCCACCAAGACGAATGGGATGCTCCTGGCGTTGCAAGGAGTGGCACTCTCTTGGTTCTTTACCATAGAGCTAAACTCCATCTACGCATGGGAGCAGATCTATGATCGTCTATACAACAACTTCCAAGGAAACTACGTCGAACGCGTCGACATGGATCAACTGTTCGCTATCAAGTAGAAGCCCTTAGAAAAGCTCTGAGAATGCTTCAAGGACTTCACCAAGGTTCATTGCCAGGTCAAGGATGTCAACGAAACCACCATCATCAACACCGTTTCCAAGGCCTACGCCTAGAGCTACTAGCCAAGTACAATGCGCGCAAGCCGATAAAGATGGTGGCCAAGCTCTTCGACAAGATGGAGGAGTACGTGAGGGTAGAAGAGGATGCACAACGGCGCAGAGGCGGTGACTCTGACACCAATCAGGTGGAGGACTTACCGAAGGACGCCTCCAAGCGCAAGCAGGACACCTCGAAACGCAAACAAGATTCGTCGAACGACAAGCCCAAGCGCAACCAACGTAGGTCCCAAAAGGCTCGCTACCTCTTCGACATCGAGGGTTGCTTCGATGATAGCGCCCCCGCTAGTCGAGGGTGGGGTCACAGAGGTCAGGGACGTGGGCGCGGCCGAGGCCGGGATGATAGAGCCCGAGACAGCCAAAAGTATGGCCTGTGGTGCGAAGTCCATGGCCACGGTGACCATCTCACGTGGACATGCCCCACAATTGCGATGCTTCGCCAGAATGTCGCCAGGGATAGAGCCCTAGTAGCGGGGCCACCGGTGGTGGCCCACGTGCAGCAGCCCCAAGAGGGCCCCCTGCGGATACAGGCACCGGAGGGAGCCCAATGCCAGGTCATAAATATCACTTTTGGGGGCTCTTCGCTGAAGTTTTCGTCGGCGCGGTAGCAAAAAGCTTATGCGCGTCGGCTGTACCACGTGACGGCGTACTCGACGCAGGCACCGCTGGCCTGGGCGCATCACGATATCACCTTCACTCTTGCCGACACAGAGGGCGTCACTACTACAAAACATGGATACTGTAATATATTCCTGTATCACATTCGTCAATGTGTTACAAAGAAATTCCATAGTAATATAAAACAATGTGTTACAGACAATGGTTGTAACACAAAGCACTTGTTTTATAAAAATGTGTTACTGAGAACAATTATAGTAACACAAAATTAATGTTACAAGTAAAATGTTACAAAGATTGTACTATGTTGTAACACATAAATGGAACATGTAAAATGTGTGCCAAATATATACCCTATAGTAACACAAAACAATGTTACAACTAAAGTGTTACAAAGAAACATATATATGTGACCTTCCAATTCATGGTCTGCAAGTACGTCGCAGTCGGTGTCGTCTTGGTTGTTAGGCAATCACATCGTGGTCCTCACATGACTCTTGAGCAGCAACTATTAGGCAATTGAAAATGTCGTGTAGTTGCTGGATCCCACTTCCCAACTGTTGGGTTGAGCACAAGCTACGCTATAGATATATCATGATCATGAGAGGAACAAGTACGACGGGAAGAAACATGAAAAAACAAAAAAAAACTACGTAAAATTAAATAGGAGAATAGTAGAATTCTTTTGATTGTGTGGGCGATCACTACTTACCTCCTCCGTACAATTATATAAGGTGATATAAACTTTATCTTTTAGGTTGATAAGAAAATCAAATAGATTTAAACTCATTTTCACATGATCTCGCTTTCTATGCTCCAATGCCGAGTGCAAACATTTATTGGTTTTGGGTCTAACAAAAAAGCTATGAAAAAACAATTGTCTCTACTTCTTTCAAGCTCTGAGAAGAGAATAAACCATCTTATCTTTTCATCTCAGTCACAATCCCATCTCCAACACTTATCCTTATATAACAGTAAACCTAATTTGAATTCAAAATGAAATATTCTTCAGCCACACGCTTTTCTGATCCAACAGATCAACCAATCTAACTTAGTTATTATGAAGAATTGTGATAGATACTGGCAGGTAAGGTAGTAAAACAAATTGTTAAATCAAAAGAGTAATCATTGGGAAAAAAATTGACTCATGATCTATATTTCTATGCAAGAGGCAATGTTGTAGAATGCCTAAAAAGGCCACAAAGAAGGCATTTAAGTACGGCCTACAACAATGTTTGAGACAATTTAAAAAAATGCCTTCACAAAAGCACTAGGCAAGGTGTTTATGAGTTGATATCTAGGATAGCATTAGAGATGGCAACGGGTAAATACCCATCGGGTATTGCCATTCCATACCCGTACCCGCTAGGTGTAAATTTACCCGTCGGGTTACCCGTATCCGCACGCGGGTAGGAAAATTTACCCATACCCGTACCCGCGCGGGTATTACTACCCGACGGGTAACCCGTACCCGCAAGCATACCCGGTTCAACACATAAGAATATCATCAATTTAGACATTCATTAATCATACATGCCAAGCACAAAAGCGTCTAATGATCAAAATTAGTACATCACATAAACATACTTGACATGACCATATCAACATATGACAAATAAATAAACAATCAACAACAAGTAGATAATAAAATTAACATTTGAGTGGGATGTCTAGTTGTCTAATGCGGGTATTCATTACCCGCGGGTAGGCGGGTATGGGTAGTATATACCCACACCCGCACCCGCCTACCCGGCGGGTAGAGGATTTCGTCCAATAACATACCCATGGGTACATAAAATTTTCCATACCCGTCTCTTTATCGGGTAAAACCCGTCGGGTATTCGGGTATCGAGTACCCATTGCCATCTCTAGATAGCATGAACCATCATCTAGACCATTTTACATATAGCATATGAACTCCAAAAGACTTGGAGAACAAAAAAAAAGCCATGTATGCTCTCCAACTTCGCGACCATGCATCGATCATACTTAAAAGCTGGAACAAAGTCACTAGGGATGCCACAAAACATCAGTAATCTGCAATGCCATAAAAATAAAATATTAAAATAATGTTGCTATACTACATTTGTAAAAAACAATAAAGGATCTGAAACTAAGACAATTTCAATATATGTTGTGCCAGACTTATTATAAATAACTATATCAATATAGCTATAACTACTGACGTTAAGTGACTAGTCTATACCAACATGAGCAAATTGCCTCCAATGTCTCCCTTGTCAGGTCGTACACCTATTAAAAACCTATAAAAAGAAACATGGTTAACCATAAGATCACCTGCAAATTATCGGTTCCTTTATACAATTTCATTACACTATTATATAGGTATAGTTTTATATTGTTACAATCATGCCATTGACCATCCCCAATAAATTCCATTGATATAAATTACCATTATAGTAGAAATTAAATAAACTTTAGAAGAACTTATACAATTAAACAGAGCAGAAAAGGAAGGAACACAAACCATTGAAGAAACGAGTTTGCCCAATGAATATTTATGGAACTGTAGCTCATGAACTATTATTGGTCATTCAATCCACTGGTGCTAGCATCCACTGTGGTTCCCTCAATGTCTCTTCTGACCCATCGATGCCTAATATTTGAATTATTGAACAACTCTCCAAGGTGTGTGACATGGAATGGCTCGTTTTCTACATCATCTTCCCATTCCTCACAACCTGTGTCATCTGTATCTCTTGGTTTCATCTTCATTACCACAGACCACCCAGGATTTTTTTTGTCTTCAACATAAAACACCTGGTCAGCTTGGTTAGGAAAAATGTATGGTTCATGACCAATCTTTTCTCCTGTATGTATCAGGTGTGAGAAATTGACAAGTGTGTACCCATACTTGTCCTTTTTTATTCCTCTTTTAGAAAGTACATCAACCCATTCACATTTGAAAAGTACGACAGAAAAATTCCCAGAGTAGTTCAGCTCAATAATATCAATTATTCTCCCATAGTAAGTCACATCACCTAAAACTGGTGTGGCATCACTTGCACTGGCATAACTTGATGTTTTTGCAGTTAGGACTACACCACTGTTTTGTGTCACCCCATCCAACCGTTTGGGCCTAAAACGGAAACCTCGACTATTCAAAGCACGATACCTTTTTGCCGCCTCAATTGGGCCACGAGCTAGCCATCTAATGTCATCTTTAACACCGTCAATGCCATTTTCCCTCTCTAACTTCATTATCTGTACATTTATTCAAGTTTAGTTTTATACTTTAGTTTTAGATTTAAAGTATATTGAGAGAAGGTACTTACATGACATCGAAACCACTGATGGAACTTCTCATTTTGGATTTTCTCAACATCTCTATGGCTGGCTCGACGTCCCTTATTTTTTTCAATCATCTCTTTAGCATGAGCTCTGCAATAGACCTTGTAAAAAAATTTGTGCAAAAAAAAATTTATGTTTATGTGTTTGAGACATTACCTAAGGTATGGATTGACATCAGAACAATTGAATAACACATATCTATGTGCTTGTACTTTAGCCAAACCTCTTATGACATAACTACTTGGCTTCCCAAGTGGTTTCCCAGGATGAGGAAAAAGAGTTGATGCCTGTCTAGTAGAACATCCGAGTGTTTCATCATTATCATCGTTATGCGAAAGCCTATTAGACAAGGTCTCAAAACCATCAAGAAATGTTGAACAAAATGCCATAGCCTCTTTTGCCAAAACCGATTTAGCAATGGAGCCCTCCGGACGAGCTTTGTTTCTCACATTTGACTTCAAATCACCAAGATACCTACACAGAATAGTATACGGATAAAACATTAAATAATCATGGAAATAGAAGGTAGAAAATATGACACTTCATTTCTTAAGGAAAACATACCTTTCCACAAAATACATTGATCGATAACAGACAGGACCACCTATTTTTGCCTCTGTTGCTAAGTGAAGAACTAGATGCACCATAATAGTAAAAAAACCCTGGCGGGAATATCATCTCCATCCGACATAACGTCATGATAATTCGCTCCTCTAGCTTCTCAAGTTCATCCATGTGGAGAACTTTTGCATTTAGTTCTCTAAAATACCCGCATAGATCAAATAAGACAGATGTAACTTCATCTGGGAGAAGACCTCTCAATGCAAGTGGCATAAGTTGTTGCATTAGTATGTCGCAGTCATGACTTTTTAAGCCTGAAATTTTTGCTTGAGCAACATTTACACATCTAGAGATGTTACTGGAATAACCATCTGGAACTTTTATGTCATGAAGGACTTTACAGAACTGTTGCTTTTCCTCTTTTGACATGTTATACAAAGCAGGAGGCAAGTAATACTTATCATTAGCCTTTTTTTGTGGATGTAGATCTGGCCTAATGTTCATTTCTTGCAAGTCTTTCCTTGCCTGTAGATTGTCCTTTGATTTGCCCTCCATTTCTAAAAGTGTCCCAAATATATTTTCACAAACATTCTTCTCTATATGCATAAAGTCAAGATTGTGTCGTAGCAAATTATACTTCCAATGAGACAAACAAAACAGACCACTAATACCCTTCCATGTTTTGGACTTCTCAAAGTCATCAATTGATTTTATCTTTTCCAAAAGGGATACTCCAGAAAAGGAAACAGGTTTTGACCGATGCTCTTCAGTTCCATCAAATGAATTGGCATCATATCGGAACTCATGGCCATCAGGTAGAAATCGTCGGTGTCCCATGAAACATTGCTTGTAGCCATGCTTCAAGCGTATGGAACTTGTTTCATCTTCACAAGACAGACAACCCAACTGGCCCATAACACTGAACTGTGCCAATATCCCTGTCCCAGGGTAGTCACTCACAGTATACAATGATGTAGCATGAAGTTGAAATCGCTCTTCTTTAGATGCGTCATATGTAGGCATACCAGACTCAAATAACTCATTTAGCTCATCATAAACTGGCTGCATAAATGTATGAAAGTTCTTTCCAGGGTAACCAGGAATTATTAGAGTGAGCATAAGAGAGGAAGCTTTCATGCATAACCATGGAGGAAGGTTGTATGGTACTAAGACAACTGGCCAACAACTATAGGTAGAATTACACTTCCCATATGGGTTAAAACCATCGGTTGCTATTCCAAACCTCATGTTTCGAGAATCTGATGCTATGTGAGGATAGTAGGAATCAGTGATTTTCCAGACCTCTGAATCAGCAGGATGGCGCAAGGCCCCATCCTTTGTACGCTCTTCATCATGCCATCTAGTTAACTTGGCTGTTTCCTTGTTCATAAAAAGCCTTTTAAGCCTAGGTTTGATTGGAAAGTAGCGCAATACCTTTTTTGGGGTTGCCTTTCTTCTTTGCTTCTTTGTCAATGATGTGTTGTCTGCCTTATTTTTCCACCTTGATGCTCCACATTTTGAACAGAAGTCGTTATCTTTCTTGTCTTTCCAATAGAGCTGACAATCATTGGGGCATACATGAATTTTCTCATATCTAAGACCAAGCTTTGCAATGATCTTCTGAGCCTCCATAAATGTTTTAGGTATATTTGAACCATTTGGGAGAGCCAACTGTAAAATTTGAAGCAGATCATTAATTGATTTATTGCTCCACTTGTTGGTAGACTTCACATGGAACAATAGGACTAGAAAAGAAAGTTTTGATAGCTCACATCCTTCCCATAAAGGTTCATCAGCATCTCTAAGCAAATCAAAGAAAGCTTGTGTTTCTGCATCTGGTCCATCTTTTGGAAAACCTGACACATCAGGTTCAGTTGTGTGATGTTCGTTGCCTACATATCCAAAGGCTTCGTGGACTACCTGGCGCATATTACTGTTTAAACTCGGATGCACTGGCAGTGAATCTTTGTTAGCAGAGATATATGATGCTGTTTCCCCATGGCAACCCCATATAGTATATCCACGCAGCATTCCATTACACACTAAGTGCTCATACACTGTTTCTTGCGTATGTAACGGCCTATTGACACATATGACTTGTTGGCACAGAATCAAAAAACATATGACTTGTTGGCACAGAATCAAAAAACATATGACTTGTTGGCACAGAATCAAAACACAGTTACTGAAGCCTAAAGGTATACATATGGCTACCGGAGGAGATCATGATAGGCACCATACAAACCTTAAACACATTGCGTTTGCCCAGAAAAGAAAATCTAGAGGTTAATCGTGGAGAATTAGTTGTGGGTAGGATTCTGATTTTTTGTTGGAGCATTCACATCAGCACACTTATTAATTGCAAACAAAATTAGAGGTACACTTATTAATTCCAAACAAAATTATAGGTACCATGATTTTACTTGTAATACTATGTAAAACTGAAAGCCAAGCAAGAGCAAAAGAAAGCATGCGAATGGCCTTGGCAATTCGCCCCTGTTTCAATGGCTCAGGTCAGTATTTTTTTAAAACATCTTCCATACTTCTGAGTAATGTCTGCAGGCTGTTACCATATGAAAGGCAAAAATTATATGTGCTTATGTCGGTCATCATAACAAAGAGGATCATTCAATATACAGTAAGTAGATAAATCATTATTGTTTGGAAATTCACCAAAATTGATCTAGCGAAACCAAAAGAAAAGGAACCCTTGCTTAATGCTATCACAATCAAATTAATTAATACAGACCTTTAGTGCCACCATCTTTACAAAGTTCATACATACCTCCTGAAATGGTACCTATTTTTTGGATCAGTCCCCAATAGAGTGCAAACCACCCATCGCCCGGACTTTAACAATTTGCTTGGACATTACTAATTGACTACGAAGGACTTCAACATGAAGTAACATGAAATAAAATAGTTCGCATCACAATTTATCATTTGGACTATTAGTTTAACATGTAAATTGTGTGGCATCAGAAGTAAGATAGTGTGCCAACTTACTGGGTTAACATTCTTTATAGAGCAAGGCTTAGGCGGGGTGGTATATAACATTCTAACTACCTAAAACTAACGCCAATTTGTACTCATACCACGATATAACAATTTGTACGCCAATTAGTGGTATATAATTCCACTAGCACATGGTGATACGGCAGAGATTTTGTATAATTCCATATGACATGGTACAATGAAATACATGGTAAGGAAGTACCTGACATGAAAATGTGAAATCATGAATGATGTCTATTGTCTAATATGCGCAGGAAGGCAATTTCATAGGACAAATATCAAGGTTTACCACATAGATTCCAATTTCACACGCAAAAAACCACAGACAGAGTGTTGCAAACATTAGATCGAATCATTGAAAACATGTCATATGGAATTTGTGTTCTCACTCAATTTTCAATTAGCATTTCCAATTAGCTCATGCCTCATGGGAACACCTACAAATTAAAGGGTCATTTATCTTCTTTTTAGTGGTATGTTATAGACTTATAGTGACAAACTGACAAAGTGACAATAGTAACAAGTAACAGCTAACAACAAAATAGAGATTTCAGATTTGAGTATTGACTCTGAGGCTCAAAGCACACCGGACAACCTTTTCTGTCTCAACTCTTCACTTGGAAACTCGGTCACTCCCCTGGAGGCTGGAGCCTGGAGGCGGGCGGCGCCGGGAGGCGAGGCGGGCGGCGGGCGATGCCGGGAGGCGAGGTGGGCGGCGGGCGGAGCCGGGAGCCCGGGAGGCGAGGCGGGCGGCGCCGGGAGGCGGGGTGGGCTGCGGGCGAAGCTGGGAGCCCGGGAGGCGAGGCGGGCGGCGCCGGGAGGCGAGGCGGGCGGCGGGCGGAGCCGGGAGCCCGGGAGGCGAGGCGGGCGGCGCCGAGAGGCGGAGCGCCTTGCGGTGCGGTGCGGCGGTGGGCGCAGCCGCGCAGGACTTCTCTCTTCTCTCAGTTCTCTGGAATATGGATGACTGGATCGGCACTCGGCGGAATAGGATCCTCTAACGTTGGCCTCCATAACTGCTCTCTGCAGTCCATCATCACATCCATCCATTTTAGATCCAATGGCTTATATTCAATCTTTTAGTATTTAAAAATATATGTTATAAAAAGTTCTAAATAAATTTTATTAAAATTAGGATTTTTAAAATATATGTGAAAACTATGGACGTAATTCTTTAATTTAAGATTGTGTACCTCAGACTTGCAGTGTATCTGAAAAACATGAGAGTTATGTTGGAGAAATTGTCGTTTGTCGTTCAACCAGTTGTTTCACCATGCAGTAGTATCCCGTTCAAAAAAGAGTTTGCCTCTAATGAGATTACTCTGGTTTCTTTCCTCTCTGAGTTTGCCAGTTGTGTCACCATGCTGTAGTATCTCGAGTGAAACATTGCTCCATTTGTTTTTTCGTTAGTACATACTGCTAGATACTCCCATTAAAAACAATGTATACTCCATTTGTTTTTTCGTTAGTACATACTACTAGATCTACTTTGCTGTAGCGTTTGCTAGAGCGATAAACTATAGGTTGTTTCCTAGCACTCCAAGATATTAAATTACAGCCAAAGAATACTGCAAGGTAAAATTATATTTGGAACCTTTTTTATTCATATTTATATGTGTCCTACTCTACATGATTCAATCTAAACCATAGCACTTTACTTTTTCTCAAGCTTTAAGTTCAAATATTATTACAAATATGCGCTTTTGTCTAATTATTATTATTTTGTTATACTTGATTCTTATTTGTGAATTATCCTATGCTTCATTCTTATTTTCCTATTGGTGCTAAATTTTAATTAGATTGTGATACTATGGCTGCGGATATTTGGACCCTAAATCTTGAATGCGACGGGGCAGCTCCAAGACAGAAACATGTGCAAAGGGAAATGGATAGAGATGAGATATGCTTTTACAACTTGATTGATCTGATCGAGGAATATGGGTACACATCAGTCGACTATCTATTCTACAAGAGAAGAGATAGTTTGGTCGCAATAGAACAAGATTCTGAAGTGATGGAAATGCTTAATGAGTATGAGAGCGAGAAGATGGTGAGCTTATTTGTGACGAGGAAGAGGCTGGCCACCTTAGTGCCTACCAAGTGCAACAAAGAACCATCCAAATCCGAACCAAATAAAATTAAAGGTAGTAGAATGAATATATAATTTACTCTTTTATGTATATTTGATTATTCAAGTACAACTTAACTGTTGCAAATTATGGTAGTCATCAAATATTTATTTTCATCAAAGATAAGTAGATTCGACTCCATCATTGTTCGTGATTTAGTAAGTGTAATCATGGCAGTCTAATAAAAAGATTATAGAGCCCTTGATTGTATTTATTCTAAACATGTGTTCATGTCCCCAACATTTGTTCGCAGGGAAAGGAGGTATAAAGAAAAAGAAACATTTAAATGTAAAGCATACTGAAGCACTATACACAAATGAAGTTGAGGAGCATGATGATGAGAACCAGAACACATCAGGTACATATGTAGTTAGATCAATCCAATTTATGTGGGCTGCATCTTCAATTGGTTAGTATTACTATTAAGTTTTTTTAATAGGTGATGGTGATGAAGTACGTAAGAGAAAGGGGACCGTTTTAACACATGTTTGGGATCTACCTAAAGGGGATCGGATACTAGTAAAATGCAACATCCTTGGGCAACCCATTGGAGAAGAAGGTGGTCTCTTAGGGCAATTTTTAGGCACCATAGCAAGAAATAGTGGATATTGTCCAGTGGATATCAAAGATTGGAGAAAAGTCAAGAAGATTAGTGCTAAAACTATAATTCAGCTCATACAGGTTTGCTAAATTTTACAAGATGTTATATTGTGAATTTAAGTTTTTGTGTGCTAGTTTTCATGTGAGAAAGTAAAGTTCATGGAAAATATCTATATAACCCCCTGACGTTTGGTAGTGTGTCTACTTCACCCCCTGAACTACAATTAGGGGGTTATGTAGAGTTTTTCCTAAAATTCATTCATCAATAACTCTTTCTTATTTCAGACAAAGTTTCTCTATCCTCGTTCATGTGAGAAATGGATATTGAAATCAATTGGAAGAGATTGGAGAAAATACAAGGCAACATTAAAAAAGACACTATTCAATCCAAAGAAAAAAAGGTCTGTTTTGTACCAGCGTTGTCCAAATGATGTCGATGAAGAACAATGGATTGCCTTAGTAAAATATTGGAAGTCAAAAGAAGGAAAGGTAGGAAAAGGGTACCATTATTTATGCTATTTAGCATTTTTTACGATAATTATTTATTATATCCTCAATTTTTATGTATATATTGGTTAATTCTTTTGTTAATTTACTTTCTTGTAGGCCCTTAGTGAGAAGAACAAATTAAGTCGTGAAATGAAGAAGACAACACATACAGCTGGTACAAAGAGTTATGCTCGTTGGTCTGAAGACTTGGTGAGTCATCTTACATTGTTTAAAAAATTTATGTATGTTTTCCTTTTCTTTTCTTTTATTGATATTGTTTTCAGACACAAGCTGACCCTGAAAAAAAGCGGCCACATAGAGCAAAGGTTTACTTAGCAACTCACAGAAAAAAGGGAAATGGGACAAATGAGACTATGGTATGATACATACACATGAGATTTTGGCAAATTTGAAGCCTTTTAGTTTGTTTAATGTATGAATGTCTTAATTATAGGTTCAGTTGGAAAATCTCCTGGACACACAACCAGAATTAGCACAAAATAGCGAGGGAAGAGTTGCATGGGAAGGTGATGCATTACATCAAGTATTGGGAGAAGAGAAAGCTGGACAAGTACATGGCATGAGATTGCTTCCAATTCCGAAACAAGTCTATGGTCGAACAACACGTCATTTCAAGGACATTGATGTAGTTACACTAGATGGATCATCATCTGATGTAGAGACTCACATGTTGGAGGAAATAAGGCAACTCAAGGAGCATTCTAAAATGCAAGACAAAGTGATTGAAGAATTAAAAAGCAATCAGAGGCACCATGAGAATGAGGAGCCAACAATGGTAGCAATGTCTATTTTAATTTGTAACTATATTATATTGAAATGTTATTCAACCTCTTTATCTTTTCTAGGTGAATTGCACAGCAAGTGATCATGGTAATTCTCAAAAATAAGGAATGCATTTTAACAGAAAGGTATTTCCTTTATTTTCATGTTTTCATCTAATTTAGTATCTCTTGACTTTAATATTGTTTGAAATTTTCAGAGAGTTCAATGTGTTGCACCAAATCAGAAGGAGGTATTGCTTAAGCAGACGAACGAATTGGTAAAATGTCTTGCTTATGAAATTAGTACTTCTTTACCTACAAAGTTTTTTTTAATAACTAATGCTATCCCCCTTTCTGATCTTTACTGGGATAAAGAAAGATGTGAATCTGAATATAGTGATGATGATAATCTATATTTGTCTAGTGAAAAGGTTATCAATTGGTCTCTTGTCTTTATGAATAATAATATACTCTTCATTCATTATACGTCAATATTATTGCCCGGTGATTATGATTTAATGATTTTCTATTGGAACTAGTGCCAAGGTCATGCTGATGACAAGGAAATATCAGTTGAGGAAGCAGAAGCGCCATCCCCACATGGCTCTGCTATAGATTCTAGACAAATAGAGGTACACCTTTTCAATGAACCATTGAATAAGATATATTTTACTTGCAATGTCAAATTTATTCAAGATAAGTATTACATAACTTTGTAAAGATGTATAAATACAATTATCTTTCTCTTCATTTCAGTTTGATTCTTGTCCAAGGATTTCTGGCGAAGGTAGAATAACAAAGAAACAAAAGGTATATAAGAATCAAATGTTTCCATTTATTATAGTAATATTTGTGCCATATATTATTACATACCTCATTTTACATGTGTAAGGATCATCAGGATGTGGCTCGCGACAAGGCTACATGCCAGAAGCATCCAAAACATATGCAAGATCATCCAATGAAGGTATATAGATATAATATCACTTGTTCTAGTAGCTGCATTATCTTGATACTAGTGGACACGCACGTGTGTATCAAAAAAAACTTTATACACAATAGGGGGATTGCTTACACATTAATAATTTATTAAATAGTTTTCCACGAGAAAAAAAGATTTAGCTAAACAACTACTAAGAAGATACAATAATACACGTGCCTACATACTTAAGATCGTATATTAGTAATGCTTAATGTTATTTCAGTTCAAATAAATATGACCGCAACCAATAATACCCGTGCCTACACTCAGTTCATCAGCAGCAATCATTTCAGCTTTTGCTTTGTCTATCTTTTCTTGGCAGGAGCATATTTTTTTGCTGATAATCTGCTATGTCATATGCAAAAGGATCATGAAATTAAGATGGCCATAATGTTCTATCTCTGAAGTTTATTGCTGCACAGTAGGTTTTAGGTGCTATCAAACAGTTTATTGTTAATGTTATCCTTATTAGTTCTGCAATATGAAGTGTCGATTCCATTTTCAGAAAGATATAGGCCGCACTTACTCTTAGCAACATGTGCCGCTATCTTGATATATACAACAAATGCTTGTTGGTCGCTAAGTGATTATGTCAAATTAATGCAGGTTGGGTCCACAGTGCTACTCATGACTGCCAAATATCCAAATAAGGAAATTGTGGCATATGCAACTATTATTAGCACTAATCCAAAAGCAAATGTTGGTGGAGTTGAGACAGGAAAACAATTCTACAAAGTGCGTATCAATCATCCCGTTGAAAAAGATGAGCCATTAGTGAGGCCTATGCCTACCTACAACAACATTGGTGACGCCCATGCCAAAGGAGTACCAATTGCTTGGCCTTCGATATTTGTATGTTTGAACTAGCTTTCTAAACTTTACTTTACTGTGGTGTACATGGATAGAATAATACTTAATGTTACAACTTGCTACCTATTTGCAGGTTCAAATGATCAATGGCTGAATTCCTATATATCGATGCATACAAGAATGTATGAAGAAGTGATGGATTTTAAGAATATTAGATATTGCATTTTTGTTTCTAGTAGTATGGACTTGTACTCTTCACTACTATGTCTGTTTACTCTCTAGAGTCATATCATTGTGTACATATAGTATCACTTCATCTGAGCAAGTACTATGTTTGAAACCTTTCTATTATCTGTGGATCTTTATATGATTATTAAAACTTATAGATTATGTGATTCTGCAATGTGTCATGTTTACTATGAAAAATCAATAATAACACTATATGCCACATACAAAGGTAAAATAAATATTTTTTCCCAAATTTCAAAGTGTTACAATAGGTACAACATGTGTTACAAACCATATGTTCCTTTGTTCCAAACTATATGCTCTACAAAAATGAGGAAGTGTTACTAGAGCTAAAAAAAAGTGTTACAGTAGAGAATCACTGTAACACTAGACAAATGTTCCAGTATATAAGTAAATGTGTTACAGTTTAGTAACACTTTTTTGGATGTAAAAGAACACATATGTGGTGTTCCAATAGACCAGTATATTAAATTAACAGCCGTTGAACTTGACAAGGCCATAGCTTTGACTCATTAAATTAATGGATGTTGCAAATATTAAATATGCTCACAAATTAAAACTTTAAGTAAATTAAATAGATCCATGGAAGAACAAACTTTAAGTGTGCATCTAACACATCTTTGGATGAAATTTAAATGCACTGCTAAAAACAGCAATGATGCTAACATCATACTTTAACAGATCGAAAATCAAGCATATCCAAGTCAACATGTATGTTATCTTTGGATAATCTAACATATTTTTTAAGTATATTTGATCGATCTCTTTATAGACACCGATCGTAAACAATGGTCCACCTTTGGGCGACCTTCTAGTTTTACAATTAGCGATCTCAATTATTCATTATATTTTTAGAAGCATCGAAATATGAACAATTGATATACACAGTTAAATATCTAAGAAACTTGCAAGCAATGCCACTTTGGTGACTAACATGCTTTAGTAATATAAATATTTAATTGGCATGTCATTTCTAGTTATGCTCATAAGAATAAACCATGACCTTATGGACAAAATTCCATTCATTAATAGTACTGGATAGATATAATTCTCTGATGTACATGAAATTAAGAACATCTAATCCTTTAGTTTGTTCAGAGTTAATGAACAAAGAGCAAAACAATAATTTTGTGCTGATGCATCACAAGAGTGCTACCAACGTTAACTGGTGTACAAAATTTAATCCTTCTTACACAAGTACAAAATAGTGATATACAAGGAATATATTTGAATAAAATACATGCATTTCGATTAAAGCTTAAAAGTTGAATCATTAACTAGAGAATAGATCATTTCATTTACTTTAAGCAATAAAACATATCTTTCATGTTGCATTCACCTTTACTTGATACAATAATAAATGGAGGAAATAAACTATCAGAAGAATGAACATACATAAACAACTTTGATGGTGAATTAACAGTGCTAAACCTTGTTCTAATACCAAATTAAAGCAAAAAAAATTACGGAAGCTATAAGATCATTTAGCACAATTTGATTCAAACGAAAGTAACCTTTAAATTGTATAATGTACAAACCCACCTCGCGACATGTTAACTCCTTGCATGTCGGGTTTTCTCACCTTTGTTCCTTCTACTTTCAATGTTCTCTTGATGATCAAGGAGTGAAACTATTATATGTGTCTACACTTCTCTTTCTGTCCTATACTCCATTTCCAATGAGTGCCAAGCCATATATATAGCAGCTAGCCACTGAAATGCTCAATGCTTCAGTTTCACCTAATGCAAACTGTTGTAGGGGTGGCCCCAACCTAAACCCATTTGGCCTGCTAAGGAGTTGTAAATCCCAAAATGGGATGTGTGTAATGACATAGATACCCCTATGGAGGGCACATGGATGTGAGGGTATAATTGTAAAATACTCCTCATGGAAATATATATGTCCGCCCTGGACATAAGGAAGGGGCAAGTATTGTTCATCTATCACCTCCACTACACTACTCACCTACTTTACTGTTTGGTCAGTAGCCACAACAATTAGTTGGCGCCGTCTGTGGGGACAACGGAGACCAAGCCTCGGGATCTGAGAAGTGATGGCACCTAAGAAAGCTTCATCGGCAGCAAGGAAGAAAAGGAGCACGACGGTGGCGCTCGCCAACGCCAGGGCCTCTACATCAGCAATTGGTGTGGATGGCAACGCTGGCGCTGCGACCGCCGATGTCGACATTCATGGCGTGGCGGCAGACCCCGCTGCTGGCGCGGCGATCGGCCTTGGTAGTGCCGCCCGAGCCGGCGGGAGCCGTGATGCCGGTGCCCACGCTGGCATGGCCAGCAACCCGGCACCCAGTACGGGAGCGGCTGGGGGCTCTTGCGGCAACACCGGCCTCGTCATCGGCCTCGAGACCCATCGCACCGGCGTGCCGAACAGTTCCGGAGCATAGGTTGTGGTCGCCGCCAACCCAGCGGTGCATGCCAACGCCCAGGCTGGTGCAACCACCTCGACAGTGGAGAACGCCTTACTGGTGGCCCTCGGTATGCTGCAACGCGAGCTAGCGGACCTCCGAGGGGCCGTGCGGGAGATGCAAGAGGCTCAGAGCCAGCAGGAGGCGCAGAGCCAGCAGATCCCGCCGGCAGCGATGGTGGAGCCTACACCGGATCGGGCGGACAGCCGTGACGCTCCCACCTCCGGCCGCGTCTCGCTTCTACATGTTGATTCGGAGTCCCCCCTCTCCGCTGGCCTACAACAATCAGCGTGGTCGGAAGACTTCAAGTTCCCCACCATCGAGCCGTACAAGGGCGACACGGATCCTAGGGAGTCCGTGCGCATGTACGAGATTGCCATCAAAGCCACTGGCGGGGATGACTCCACCAAGATGAATGGGATGCTCCTGGCGTTGCAAGGAGTGGCACTCTCTTGGTTCTTTACCATAGAGCTAAACTCCATCTACGCATGGGAGCAGATCTATGATCGTCTATACAACAACTTCCAAGGAAACTACGTCGAACGCGTCGACATGGATCAACTGTTCGCCATCAAGTAGAAGCCCTTAGAAAAGCTCTGAGAATGCTTCAAGGACTTCACCAAGGTTCATTGCCAGGTCAAGGATGTCAACGAAACCACCATCATCAACACTGTTTCCAAGGCCTACGCCTAGAGCTGCTGGCCAAGTACAATGCGCGCAAGCCGATAAAGATGGTGGCCAAGCTCTTCGACAAGATGGAGGAGTACGCGAGGGTAGAATAGGATGCACAACGGCGCAGAGGCGGTGACTCTGACACCAATCAGGCGGAGGACTTACCGAAGGACACCTCCAAGCGCAAGCAGGACACCTCGAAACGCAAACAAGATTCGTCGAACGACAAGCCCAAGCGCAACCAACGTAGGTCCCAAAAGGCTCGCTACCTCTTCGACATCGAGGGTTGCTTCGATGACAGCACCCCCGCTAGCCGAGGGTGGGGTCACAGAGGTCAGGGACATGGGCGCGGCCGAGGCCGGGATGATAGAGCCCGAGACAGCAAAAAGTACGGCCTGTGGTGCGAAGTCCATGGCCACGGTGACCATCTCACGTGGACATGCCCCACAATTGCGATGCTTCGCCAGAATGTCGCTAGGGATAGAGCCCTAGTAGCGGGGCCACCGGTGGTGGCCCACGTGCAGCAGCCCCAAGAGGGCCCCCTGCGGATACAGGCACCGGAGGGAGCCAGTGCCAGGTCATAAATGTCACTTTTGGGGGCTCTTCGCTGAAGTTTTCGTCGGCGCGGTAGCAAAAAGCTTATGCACGTCGGCTGTACCACGTGGCGGCGTACTCGACGCAGGCACCACTGGCCTGGGCGCATCACGACATCACCTTCACTCTTGCCGACACAGAGGGCGCGCGTTGACTTTCCTCACCAGGATCCCTTGGTCATCCAGGTTGCATCATAGGCTGCGATGTTAAGCGTGTTCTAGTCGACGGAGGTAGCTCTGCCGACATTTTGTTTGCGACAGCCTTCGACCAAATGGGAATCCCTCGAAGCCGGTTAGGCCCCTCGGGAATCCCACTACAGGGCTTCGGGGGACAGCCGTTGAAGGCTTTGAGTCAGATACGGCTGCAAGTGTCTTTTGGCCAGGGAGATAACTTGAGGAGTGAGGACGTCACCTTCGTCGTCATCGATCTCCCGTACCCGTACAATGCCATCTTGGGATGCCCGACCCTCAATTCCTTTGGAGCAGTCCTACACCATGGCTTCCTGTGCATGAAACTCTTGGGTCCACAAGGCATCATCACCGCGTTCGACAACCAAGACCTTGCCTGGCAGATAGAGCATGGTATTCGGGGCCCGCATCAGAAGGTGCATCTACTCATGGATACTCCCAAGGCGGACACGCCTTCCGCCCCGGGATGGATGCCCAAGCCTCAGCCGGACGGCGGGGTCAAGAGAGTGCCCCTATACGCCGAAGATCACTGCGTGTCCATCGGTGAGGGTCTCCCCCCGGAGGTTGAGCAGGCTCTACTCCAGGTACTCCAGGACAATGCGGACGTCTTCGCGTGGTCCCCAACTGACATAAAGGGCGTGGACCGCGCCCTCATCGAACACACTTTAGCGGTCCACGCCGACGCCAAGCCAGTCAGGCAAAGACTCTGGCGCATGTCAATCGAGCGGCAGCAGGTGGCCAAGGTTGAGGTAGCGAAGCTTCTCTAGTCTAGGGTCATCCACGAAGTCCAGCACCTAGACTGGCTCGCCAACCTGGTGCTAGTGAAGAAGGCTAGTGGTGCCTGGCGCGCGTGCACTCTACAGAGTATAAAGCATCGGGAACTTTGTCGTCCCGAGCCACTCTACGGAGTATATAAAAAAGCGTGTGATGGCTTCAAGCCTCCGCATACTCCGTGGAGTATAAAGCGTCAAGAACTTTGTCATCTCGAGCCACTCTACGGAGTATAAAAAAATCACGTGATGGCTTCGAGCCTCCGCGTATTCTGTGGAGTATGAAGCGTTGGGAATTTTGTCGTTCCGAGCCACTCTACAGAGTATAAAAAGAAATCGCGTGATGCCTTCGAGCCTTCGCGTACTCTACGGAGTCTAAAGCGTCGGGAACTTGTCGTCCTGAGCAACTCTCCAGAGTATAAATAATCACATAGGAACCCTCCGCGCGTATCTTCCCAAGTAAACAGCACATCGGTATCCTTCCCGTCACTTCGAGGGGTAGGGCACGGAGCGCTCGAGTGTCTACTTCAGCTGGTCACCAGCTCCACTGCCGCCACTTCGAGGGGTAGGGGACGGAGCGCTCGAGTGTCTACTTCGGCTAGTCGTCAGCTCCGCTGCCGCCACTTCGAGGGGTTGGGGACGGAGTGCTCGAGCGTCTACTTTGGCTAGTCGCTAGCTCCACTGCCGCCACTTCAAGGGGTAGGGGACAGAGTGCTTGAGCGTCTACTTCGGCTAGTCGCCAGCTCCGCTGCCGCCACTTCGAGGGGTAGGGGACGGAGCGCTCGAGTGCCTACTTCGGCTAGTCGCCAGCTCCGTTACCGCCACTTCCAGGGGTAGGGGACGGAACGCTCGAGTGCCTACTTCAGCTAGTCACCAGCTCTGCTGCCGCCACTTCAAGGGGTAGGGGACGGAGAGCTCGAGTGTCTACTTCAGCTAGTCACCAGCTCCACTGCCGCCATTTTGAGGGGGAGGGGACGGAACGCTCGAGCGTCTACTTCGCCTAACCGACGAGAGCCGTGTTAACCTTTTGTTCCTATCTTCGTGCCTATCAGTCGATCTTACGGTGGGCGATATCTAGGTCAGCGCATTCAGGAAAGGAAGACGAAGGCACATGTTTGCTTTGGTTCATTGCATTTATTAATTCCATGGGAGTAACATTTACAATTATGCACGCAAGTGGTCGAGACCACTACTCCGACCCTTTTAACTTTACATATTCTCACCTCGAAGTCTCCCCGGTCGTGCGGCGTGCTTCCCAGAAGTGTAGGGAATCCTCCACCCAGCCCCAATGTCGAAGGCACCTTCGGACCATAAGGTCCGAAACTAGCAAGCAGCCCCTATCAAGCACCTACTCGTAGCAAATAGTGTATATGAGCAAAAGAGTTCAAAATTTCATTTCACTTATAAAAAGGAGGGGCCGTGTGGCGCCGCTTTACATAGGAAGGGGATACATGGCAATGCACACCTACAACCCTAGGACTCTGGCATCACACCTGCGGGTTGGCGCCACGCTCCAAGCCGACGGCGCCATCTTCATCATGCCGTGGGACTTCGTCGAGCCATGCCCCGAAGTCCACGTCGCCCTGCAGGCTTCACCACATCGTCACCTTCGCCGCAGCTTCACCGATGTAGTCCCAGATCTGGTGGAAAGCCTGGGCGGATCGGCGAATGGTGTGCACGGCGCCCGACATAACCCCGCCTCCGGCCGGCAGCTCCAGCTGGGGGTCGCCAGTTCGCCCACGTGCAGGCATCCCCGGTGATGGAGGAGGGCGAGGACGATGCGCATCATCACCATGGAGCAGTGGTTGCCGAAGGACCACGCGGCGCTGAGGGCGAGGCCGGAAGCTTCTTCGATCTGCTGGAGTGTCCTTGGTAGGTCGTTGGGGCCAAAGGTGCGGGACAGCACGATGACAGAGAGGTTGGAGAGGGCACTCTCCAGTACCTCCATTGAGTTCCACACTGCCACTGAGGCATCGCCCAGTGCCTGGTCCTTCTCCCTGAGTGACACGGTCAATCGGGCCTTCTCCTCCTCCAGCGCCGCGATCTGCTGGAGCAGCCCGTCGCACTCCTCGGCGGCTGCCCGCTGCGGCTGCCCGCTGCGTCTGCTTCGTGAGCGCCTGAGCGTTTGTGATCGCCTTGGCGCCCTCCGTCTCGAGGAAGCGGATGTGCTCGTCCTTGGCGGCGTTGACCTCTTCGGCGGTGCGAAGTCAGTCCTCCAACACCCCTCGTCACGAGTGCAGGCCGCTTGTAGAGCGTGAGTGAGGGCAAGAACCTGCACAACGCAGTTGTCAGCAAAGTCCCAAAACGCAAGTGTAATTCAAGAAGTGCGAAAACTTACCCTCATCTTCGTGGCCTCGAGCACGCCCTCTAGGAGCTCCTAGCCACATGACGACAGTGCCCGTCGGTCCAATCCGGCGTCCACACAGTCGGCGGCCCCTTGAAGAACCTGCAGTGTCTCCGGGCGAGGGATGAAGTCGGAGATGGTCAATCGCCGAGTCTCCACGGCAGCGACTTTCAGGGCAGCGGGGGTCGACACTCACATCTAGGGCAGGTACGCTGGAGACTTCACAGCAACATCGGAGACTTCGCAGCCACTCTATGTCTTCTTGAGATATACTTGGCTCTATCATTGTTTGATACCATGGGAATTCTCAAGTTCTATGTACGGAATCAATCTCAGTCAGAGGGCAGTATCATCGAAGGTTATGCAACCGAAGTGGTCATTGACTTCTGTGTCGTTTATATGGCTCAAGTCAAACCGATAGGTGTGCCTCGATCTCTCCATGAGGGGAGACTCAAAGAGTATCAGGACCATCCAAAGGAAAGAAATCACTCCAGATATGGATACGTATGCTCAAGCTCATTTCACAGTCTTGTAATGCATAAATAAAGTGTTTTCATATATCGACCAGCACAAGGACATATTTTGGCAATAGAATTTGGAGCGACCAGATGTTTGGATCATGAGACAGCACAACAGTTGGTTCAACCAATGGTTGAAGGGGCAACTTGCTAGGAACTCATTAAGTGATATGCTGATATGGTTGGCAAAAGGGACAACATTTACAGTCATGAGATAGGATGGGTATGACATAAATAGGTACACATTTTATACACAGGCTCAGGATATAAAGAGCACTAACCAGAATAGCGGTGTCTACATTGATGCATTCAGTACCGATGGATTGAGGAGCTCCTGCTATGGGTTCATAGAGGAGATTGGGAGCTTAACTACGTGCTTTTCGAGATCTCTCTATTTTAGTACCGTTGGATCCATCTCCCACAGGTGAAGGTCGACAATTACGGCATCACTACCATAGACCTCGAACATGTCAGATACAAAGATGAACCATTCGTACTCGTTAACCAAGTTGTTCAAGTCGTCTATGTAACTGACAAGGCAAATAAGAAGCGCCACGTCGTTCCTCATGAAAAAAGAAGGATTGTCAGAGTTGAGAATGTGATGGACGAGGAAGAATACAATCAATTTGATGAGTTGCCTCCCACTACAAGGTTTTGACCCTAATGCCACGATCAACTTTGCAACGACACGAAATTGGTTGCAATAGGTAGGGGCTATTGCCACCATTTTCATTTTTGGTTGCGATAGTTGACCATGTTGCCACGGATATTTTTGCGTGGCGATTACCATGCATTTCGTTGCAATTGGTAGGTGCTATCGCCACCATTTATAAAACGGTTGCAAGTACTTGACAATATTGCCACGTAATGAATTTGCGTTGTGATTCGTTTGATGTGCGTTGCAATATGTTGACATTATTGCCACGCTTTTGCTGATGGTTGCGAATACTGGACAGTGTTGCAACGGATTTGATTCGTTGCATGAATCGTTGCTTGCGTTGCAATAGGGCTTTATCTATCGCAACGAAATTTGGGTTCGTTGCATCTTCTAGGGTTGTATTGCCACGGTTGTTAGTCGTTGGTATAGAAGACTATCTTTCGTTGCAATAACAAGGTTGTCTTGCCACGAAATTTGAGATCGTTGCATCTTCTAGGGTTGTATTGCCACAGTTGTTAGTCGTTGATATATAAAACTATCTTTCGTTGCAATAAGACAGCTTCCGTTGTTTGAAAAGAAAAATATTTGTATTAGCACTGGCTAGTGGGATAAAAGAAAAATACTAGTAGAAAAAATAAAAAGTAACTAAAGCGCAAATACCTAGTTAATTTGTAGAGGGATAAAAATATAGAAAATTAAAATTTCATTTGTGCTTGGTAGGAAGCGCAATTATCTAATTAATGTGTAGGGGCCTCGAGGGATAAAAATTTAGAAAATTAAAATTAAGGTTTCAGTTGTGCTCGGTAGGAAGCATAATTATCTAGTTAATTTGTAGGGGCCTCGAGGGATAAAAAACATAGGAAAATAAAATTTTAAGCTACGCTAAGTGGGACTCGAACCAATGACTTGTCAATTAAACACTGCAGTGCTTACCACAGAGTTACCAACTTATTATTGCACAAAGATGCAAATATTTTCTATCTAAAACTTCCACATGGGCAATTTGAAAAAAAAATTGAAAGACTTATCTAGTTGGTCTTCATTTGTCATGCACGTGAAAGACTTATCATAGCACTGCCTGGAGAAATATCTGCTTTTGCTGACCGTGTGGAGGATCTCTATCGGACTGGGGAGATTGCTGGTGCTTGTGTGGAGGACCTCTACCGTCCAGGAGAGATTGCTGCCCGTGGTGCCCATTTGGAGGATCTCTACCGTCCAGGGGAGATTGCCGCCCGTGGTGCTCGTCTGGAGCTCTACCGTCCAGGAGAGATTGCTGCTCGTTCTGATCGTGTGGAGCTCGACCATTCTGACCAACTCATCACTCGTGCTGTGTACCGCCCACATCATTCAACCTATGTGACATCTGCTTATGAGACAACCAACCCTGCTAATGCTGAAACCAGCCAGAGGTATGTCTCCACAAGGGTTAATGAAACCAGCCATTAGGAAAAGCGTTCGTAAATCTCCAGTAAGCCAATTCTTAGCTCCAAAGAATTCACGTTTTTTTTCAAAACAACATGTGTATTCCTTTGTGGCAACTGCATAGTACTTCAACGCGTGGACTGGCCGATAGAACCGATACCGTGGAAGCGTTTTCCACGGTAAAAGCCAAGACGTCTATTTTGAAATGTTAACGTGTACTAGTAGCTTCTTCTTTTTCTTAAAAAAAACTACCGGCAAACAGAAGCCAGAATGAAATCGTCAGATCCCAGAGCTCTGGTTGCTTGCAATATTTAACTACGCCATTTCTGACCAAGTGATGAGCCATCTAATAAGTACGCACAGGCCAGAATAGCCAACAGCCTGAACAGGCGTGGACTGGCCGATAAATATAAGGATCCTGAACTATATAATAAATATCAATATCAGCAAAACAATCATGTATGTTTTTTCACTTATATTTTCTAAGTGCTGCCTCTAACAAAATTTCAAAATTTTCCCTACAACGTAAATGAACAGTGCCTTAACTCCCAAAAAGGTTTGGTATTAATACAATGCAAGGATTCTAAGGATTCTAGGTCAATTGGAAATGGGTAGTAGCCAGTTTCCCGTAGAAAATCATATAAGCTTGGGCCAAGCTTCTCGCAGACCTGTTGAGCCATCGAAAGACCACTTTGTATCATGCATTTGAAAGAAGAAAACAAGTTAGAAAAGATTATATGATGTCTGTGCTGAGTAAACAGAAGTAACATAAACATACATCTCTAATTCTCTATAGTTCAGTTCAATTTTTTATCTGAAAATAAATAAGAAAAAGGGGGAAATGCAGCTCCCAGAAGGCTAAGGATCACAAATCACAGTGATGTTATTCCAGTAATGATGGTCAAGTGTAATTACAGCGAGAGGTCAAATTCTCTCCAACAGCAAATATGTAATGGCCATCTTCATCGTCTTCTCTAAAAGGAGGGGAAGCATTTCGAGCCACACCCTTCGAGAGCAGAGACGAAGAAGTATGGTCCGAAGGATGTGCCGACAATACCAGGCTGGTCACATCGCCAATTTCTTGCCCACAAAATGTTCTTATCTGAGCCTACACACATCGATCCATTCATGTTTTTCATGCATAAAACAGTATAAACAAATACTTCCCCATTTGTTGGTAATGTTGTCAAGTGAAACAAGCAAGGAAAATAAATAAAGTGCAGAATTGAACATGGTACAACACCGCAGGTATAAATCAATAGCAGCTTAGAAAGTAACTAACTTGAAAGCACATATGGATGTACAAAATGTTTAACAGAACAGATCGTACATTCCCTCACCGATTGCCATCCATACATAAGCACATGTGAAAAAGACAGTTAATACGCTGCACGCTACTTGTATTAACCTATAAATTTAAGCAGCTAATACAAACCGGACTATTCTGAAAATGTTATGGATGGTTTTCATTAAATGAATTGAATTCAGTTGGATCATAATCATGTAGATCCACCAAATGATCTTTACAAAATAAGGCTTTGGATGAATTAGATCAAACCATGTTCCTATTTCAGGCAGTCAACATACATTTATGCAATTAACTATAAGTCATGTTAAATTCAAGAACTTGCTGCTAAGTTGTACGGAAGTAAGCACTGCAATTCAAGCAGGCCAGATCTAAGTGAATTGCAGCACAAAAAGGGTAACAGGGGCCGAAGAACTCACCAAATTGGGTCCACACATCCTAATTTCACCCCAAAAAAATAGCTAACAAATCCTCCAAAAAAACTGGTGCTAAACCCCTAGCTCCAGCTGTAAGGCTTCAATGATGTCTACCCCATTGACATTTGCATTTTTCATGGACAATCAAAGACTAAACATTATAAGAAGTACCAGTCATTGGGTACCAGTCAAACAACGGAAAATCGACTGAAAAGAACACAAGCTACAGCACAGAACCTGAAAACTGAGAATAAAACTTGACTGAAAAAACAGACTAACCAAAAACTAAATCAGCAGCCCAAACAATACACTGAGAAACAAACTGAAAACAGGATAGATTCAAAAGTTGCTGCCGAAATCTGCAGAAACTGAGCTGAACTGGACCGAACCGAAATGAAGAAGAATCAGGCGAAAACAAGAAAACAGCAGCAGACCGAAGAAGTCTAACAACAGAAGTATTGCCGACAGTAGAGAGCACTGATGAAGCAGCCGAGAGCAGATAGAAACCGAAAATGCAGACTGAAAATCCTACTCTGATCAGACCGAAAACAACAAGAACAGTCAGGTGAACTGAATGCTACTAACAACAAGAACATTTTGTATATAGGGCTCCCTTCCTAGTCATACAGAACATATAAATGCTATTTTTATTTACAATGGAAAACATCCATCCTACTTCATCATAACAAGAAAAGGAAGAAAAAGATAAGGTATACACAATTAAGCACTGCAACAATAACTTAAATGCTCTCTCTGTAACCAAAGAGTGCATAGTCTATACATCATTTCATTAGGAAAAAATTAGCTCCCACTTTTACTTTTAATATTGTTACTATTTTCCCCCACAGCTCCATCCTGTAAGAAGCAGTATGCAGAGCAAAAATATGCTTGGATGAAGACAGATTAAAATTCTGTTTGGATGAAGACAGATTAAAATTCTGTGGCTGCATGGTACTCAAAAGGGTATAGTTTGTCAGTTATCACATGGAACTCACCAGTTCACTTCCATAGTATTGCACAATGTTTTGGTGTGAGAGTTGTCTAAGCATATCTATTTCCTGTCGATTCAAGAACGATAGCAAGTTACTAAACCAAATCAACAGGATATATGTTGCACAGTGTTTCAGAAAAGTGCATGCTACAGGTGTAAAATCAATACAATTGCTTCTGATAGATATGCAACTTATCAATTAAATTGGGCAAGCAAACGACCTGATTCAATTGTCTGAGACGTTCTTTTGAATTTGAATCATCTAAAATAACTTGTACCTCCTTGATCGCACAAAACTGGCTACTTTCACTGCATAACACATAGTTAAGATCAATCACAGGATGTCAATCATAGAGGTGTCAAGAGTGAAGCAGTTCCACAGAAATAGTGTTCTAAGATTTTGTTTCATGTTATCCCAAAAAGTGCAACAGATAGCATTTTTCAGAGGCAATTAGGACCATATATATCTGATAGTTATGATTTCCCGTCCCCTTTTACTAGCCTATTGAGTTGAACATGTGGGTCCACAGCAGTATCAAACATTCATGAGTGTATGTCCAGATTACACCTAGCTAAGACATATTAAGACTTCCATACCTGTTGAATCCGAGGTAAACCTGACCAAATGTGCCACTACCTAACAGCTTCCCCTTTCTCCACTGTGATTGGGATTGAGATGAAGCAATGGGAGATGTAGGGAGGGGCGAGCTAGCAACAGGAACTGGAGGAAGAGGCAAGGGTTGAGACGGACTCCTCAGGTCATCCATCCTTTTCACCTGTGACCATGGACTAAACCCAAAATCTCTTGGACTTGCATAACTGGCGGCAGGAAAAGCATGCCCTCTTGGGCCAGGGGAAGGATTTGTTGTTCTTGCACCAAATGTATCCTCGGGTAACATTCTGCCACGCGAACTGGCTTCACTTGTTGAAGGCTCAAAGCTTTGCAAATAAACTTCCCTCACACTAGCGATAGGCACCTCAAAGAACTTCTGATGCTCCCGGGGAATACATGAGACAAGATGCTTCTCTTCCACCATGCCCTTATGCCCATCAGGTGGCATAGTCCTTCCTCCAGGGTAGACAACTGGATCTGTATACCTAGAGATGAGATTGCACCAACCAACAGTAAATATCAGAGAATATATAAGGACTGCAACAAGTTGTCAGAAAACAGAATAGGCCCAAACAACATAGGCAATGCTGGCAAGGGTAAAGCAATGGACATCCTCCGCAACTACAGGCAGAAGGAAAAACGCCATCAATGTGTTGAGATTTACCACGACGTAACAAAAGATAAACTAATTGGTGTGCATCATTTCTCGCAAGATTAAACACTGTTGTCTTTAGAATTAGCGCCTCGGTGCCGTTTCCCATAGGACGGTATTGGTTACAACATACAATCTACTATTTCTTAAATGTACTTTATGAATAAAAGAAGGATGGTTGAACAATTCACGCGCTTTGGCACCCTGACTCCCCAAGTCCACGGCATTTACTAAACAAAGATAATGGTAATCAAGTTCGTTATAATCACGCTTGGAAACGTGGCAATTACGCAAATAACCAAGTACCTGTAAACAACATTAGATTTTTCATAATTAAACAATAAAAAGGACATCAAAACATAGAACAACATCAAGAGAGTGTCCCTGCACTCCTTACCTCCAGATCAATACTGACAAAATGATGAGATCTGCACTCCGTGCCTCTAGATCAGCACTTCAAATCCCCAACAGCAAACACAACACCAAGCCCTGCTCACCTGCTGCACAGGTACCTGTACCTGCAACAACAAAATATAGATACAGATTATAAAGGAGGTTCCCTCATATGCTAACTCTAATTCTAAAGTTTATTGCTAATGTTCTGCTATGCATATGTCCCAAAAAAATATCAATGAAATCTGAACTAAGGCAAACTAGGAGGAACACATTCAAAAAGAAATGGGAGTTAAACAAGAAAACACTCATTTATTGCAATAACATTACGCCAAATAAGCATTTAGATAATCATGAAATGTGTAATATACTTAAACTTGACAGCACTACATTTCTATTGAAAAAAGAACATATTAAATGAGGTCAGAATGAAATTGCACTTGCAGAATACTAAAACGAGCCCTTCAATTTATATGGTGTGCAAGTTTTCACATGATATGTTCCAAGAGTCTTATTGAGTTCAAAATTTGAAACTCTATAGAAAGTTGGCTAAGTTCATGATGCAAGTCATTTATTGATCAGAGTCTAACATCCACACCAAATGAGCCCTGAGCCTGATATAACATCTCAAGGTGGGACTTCTATAGCAAACATTCTATACCAAACAATTTGTTTGCTCAAGCTAACTTTTCTATATCAGTTATACTGTATTTTAACGTAAAATACTAGCATAGATTGAACAAATTTGCTGGGTAGATCACTTACAGGCAAGGAACTATTTCACCTGGTGCAACATCAGTGACAAAAAAAAAAGAATGGGTAAATGCAAGAAGGAAAAGCAATTGAGGCCTTAAGAGAAGTGCTTACTAAGCTTTCGTGGTCATCCTCTATTGAATTTCAGGTATCTACTGAATTGTCTTTTGTTCCAAAAATCATGAGAAACAAAAGCAGGATTTAGTTAAAATAACTTGAAAGCACATAAACTATTTCATCTCATAGACTAGTTCAGATGGTATAGCAAAAATGAAGGGGAGAACACGCCAAATTTCTAAACAACTCGCAGGGCTGTCAATCTCAAAATGGGCTAAATAGGATATTACAAGGAATATTACCTTAGCTGAGAGTAGATCAAACCCTTAAAGACTCTAGTTCCGTTTCCGAGTTGGGGTTGGGATTGCAGTCCAGATCGGACTCTCCCCTGTAAAACACCTCATATATATATAGCTTGTAGGTCCAATGTTGGGAATCAAGAAGTAATAAAGAATCTATTGTCTCACCTTTGCTTCATTGCTGTTCTCCTGCTGGCGACTCGTCAAGCCGACGGTCCAGGCCACCGCCGGAAGCAGGGGCGACCGCGAGCTTCCCACCAGTACGCCCTGCGATCCCGGGAACAGGGGCGGGAGAGCGCCTCCGGTCACCACCATGGCACCATCGTGAGGTTGCTGCATCCTCTCCCCTAGGGCTCCTGCGGCTGCTATCACCTCACCCCTAGGGCACTGCGGTAATAGGCACGGGGGAGGCGGAGGGAGTGGAGGCCGAGGGAGGAGATGGGGGGAGGCGCGGGGAGGCGGCGGGAGCAGAGATCGGGGAGGATGGGGGAGCGGAGGCGCGAGGGAGCGGTGGGAGCGGCGGGGGAGCCGAGGAGGGGAGGCCGGGAGGGGGAGGGGAAGGAGGGGGGCGGTGGGGGAGGCCAGGAGGGGGAGGGGGCGGCGGGGGCAGAGGGAGGAGGGCAGCGGGGGGAGCGGAGGTGCGGGGGAGCCGAGGAGGGGAGGCTGGGATGGGGAGGGGAAGGAGGGGGGCGGCGGGGGAGGCCAGGAGGGGGAGGGGGCGGCGGGGGCAGAGGGAGGAGGGCTGCGGGGGGAGCGGAGGTGCGGGGGAGCGGTGGGAGCGGCGGGGGAGCCGAGGAGGGGAGGTCGGGGGGGGAGGGGGAGGGGAAGGAGGGCGGCGGCGGGGGCAGCTCCATGATTTATTTGCACTAACCTAGTTGTTAATTAATAGGATGTATGTGTATTTATTCCAGTGATTTTGAAAAGAAACCAGATTATTGGAAGTGTGTTTATTCCAGTGTTATTGCTTTCATAAATATTTTGGTAATAATAGTACATGTGTTTTTGAAGGTTTATGTTTTATCTCATGCTCGTGGCACTAATCTTCTCTTTTTACTTTGGTATTCATGCAGTGTTTGGACAGCTTAGGTGCTAGTTGATTGACTCAGTTAGTAAGAAAGCATGGCGCATGGTGACCGGAGTTGGATGCGCTTGGATAGGTCAACTGATGAGTGGCAAGAAGGATTCAACAAGTTTATTGATAATACATTTGAGGGAACGTATAAAAGACAAACTGCACCTTGTCCATGTTCAAAGTGTCGTTGGATGGCATATAGAACAAAAAGTGAGGTTCAAAGGCATTTGCTGATTAGAGGGTTTGATCAGACTTTCATTGAAGGTGAAGGTAATGCTGAACCTTCAGCTAATGACAGAGATTATGATGAAGGCATAGCAGGTGATGGTCCCTCTGCCAATGATCTGGTTTCGTCATTAATCAGTGGTGCAATACATGGAGAAATTATAGGTAATAACCAAGAGCCAAATAAGAGTGCTAGGAAACTCTATAATTTATTGAAAGAAGCAGAGAAAGAATTGTATCCAGGTTGCAAGAAGGCTACTAAAATATCTTTCATTGTCAGGCTCTTCCAGATTAAGTGCATGAATGGTCTTAGTAACAAATCCATAGAGGCCATACTTCTTTTGTTCTCGCATGTGCTCCCTGAAGGCCACTGTGTCCCAAACACCTTGGAGAAAGTGCAAAAGGTTGTTCGAGATCTTGGCCTAGACTACCAAAAGATTCATGCATGTGAGAATGATTGTGTCTTATTTCGAGGAGATTATGCTAACATGGATTCGTGTCCAAAATGTGGTGAGAGTCGATGGAAAACGACGGATTCAGATGGGACTGGTGAGGCTAGTGGCACTAGTGGGGCAAAGAAGCATATTCCTCGTAAAATACTACGATATTTTTCGCTTATTCCTCGGCTGCAAAGATTATACATGACAGAGTCCACTTCATCATATATGCAATGGCACAAGGAAGAATTGGTCCGTGATGGGAAAATGCGGCACCCTGCTGACTCATTGGCATGGAAGCACGTGGATGAGATGTATAAGCATTTTGCATTGGATCCACGCAATGTTAGGCTGAGACTTGCATCTGATAGCTTCAATCCATTTGGGATGTTGAATGTGACATACACTACATGGCCTGTGATCCTAATACCTTACAACTTGCCACCTTGGTTGTGTTTGAAACAATCATACTGGATGATGTCGATGTTGGTACCTGGGCCAAAATCTACTGGAATGAACATTGATGTATATTTGCAGCCCCTGATTGATGAGCTTAAAGATCTTTGGACTAAATGTGTTGAAACATGGGATGCGAAGGAGAAAAAGAATTTTACTCTACGTGCAGTTCTACTTTGGACAATTAATGATTTCCCTGCATATGTGATGTTATCTGGTTGGAGCACTAAAGGAAAGTTTGCTTGTCCTTATTGCCACAAGGATACCGAGTACTTGTGGTTAACATTCGGTTCGAAGCATTGCTACATGAGACATCGCCGCTTTTTGCCTTTGGACCACAGGTGGCGCAGGAACAAGGATAGCTTCAATAACAAGGTGGAAACCAGGGAGGCTCCAGTGCCGCTCACTGGTAAGCAGGTGATGCGGCAATATGAGAGTTTTGAGCAGGTGACTTTTGGTAAGGCAACAAGAAAGAGGAAGCAGCGTGAGGAGGAAACTAGATGGCACAATTGGAGGAAGAAGAGTATTTTTTTTGATCTACCTTACTGGGAATCATTGCTTATACGCCATAATCTAGATGTGATGCACATTGAGAAGAACATTTGTGAGAGCTTATTGGGGACTTTGCTCGAATTACAAAGTAAGTGTAAGGATAGTGAGAAGGCTCGACTTGACATGCAACATTTGGGTATTAGGAAGGATCAGCATCCTTTAGTCGAGAATGGTAAGTATACTTTGCCACCAGCTTTGTACTCTTTGGATAAGGATGAGAAGACAATTCTATGTAAATTTCTAGAAGGAGTGAAGATGCCTGATGGCTATGCCTCCAATATAAAGAGATGCGTGGACGTCCAAGGTTGTAAGTTGTCTGGACTTAAAACACACGACTTCCATGTTATCTTATAGAAACTTTTACCCTTAGTGGTACGCAACATATTGCCTCAAGATGTAGCACTCGCATTAATTGATCTTAGTAGGTTCTTCAACTCAATATGTTCAAAGGAGCTGGAGGAAAAAGATATTGAAAACCTAAGCTCGTCAATTAGGGAGACTCTTTGTCGGCTTGAGATGATATTCCCACCAGCCTTTTTTGATATCATGATGCATTTGCCAGTTCATATTGCTGAAGAGGCTAGACTTGGAGGCCCTGTGTGCTATAGATGGATGTATCCAATTGAGAGGTACCTACGAACGCTAAAAGGCTATGTGAGGAACAAAGCGCACCCTGAAGGATCAATAGCCGAGGGATATATCTCAGAGGAGTGCCTTACATTTTGTTCTCACTTCTTTGAAGATGTTGATACGAAGCTTAATCGACCGGAGCGTTATGAAAGCGCCACCGTTATTGAACCACCATCTGGTCTTAGCATATTTGGGAATATTGACTACAATAGGAAAGGAAGTAGTATCGAGTTGGTTTCCAATTTTGAAATGCATAGGATGAGGCACTACATAATAACAAACTGTGATGAGGCCAGGCCATGGATTAAGTAAGCTTAATTTTTAATTTAATTATTTTTTGGTATCCGTGTCTATGTTTATTTCGAATTAATGCCCTTTTTTGTATTATCATTACAGCAAGCATATGGATGAATTGAAAGAAATCAACCCACGTAATCTTGAAAAAAGACACAAGGCTGAATTTGTAGGCTGGTTTGAGCGTGAAGTAAGTGACAGTTTTTTATATCATTAATTTGTAGTGAAGCTGTAATTTGTCCTTGTTCTATTACCTAAGAGTTTTTGTTAATGTTTTGGACTGCAGATCAGAAATCTTTATGAAAAAGGAGAAACAAGCAACCTGATGTATGCACTTTCACGAGGACCAGACCATCGAGTTCGTGTATACAACAGATGCTTCATAAATGGCTTTCTATTTCGCACCTCTTCCATAGAGAGGAGCCTAAATACTCAAAATAGTGGTATTCTTGTGAAGGGCGATGACAGTACTGGCAATATGGACTGGTATAGCATGATTAAAAAAATCATCTTCCTAGATTTCCCATATGAGAAGGAAGTCATACTGTTTTAGTGTGACTGGTTTGATGTACCTGCAGCTACAAAGACCAAAGGTAGAGGATATAGTAAGGATCAATATGGGATTATCGATATTGATACCACTCGGTTTCGTTATTTAAATGATCCTTACTGTCTGGGGACACAAGCGGAGCAAGTGTTTTATGTGAAAGGTGCGAAGAAACCAGATTGGTGCAGTGTTGTTAGAATGAAACCTAGAAATCTGTTTGCCATGCCTGAAACATCAGATACTGACAATGTGGGAGAAATCGATTTGGACTCACTTGTCGTGGGGGTGGAGGATATGAGTGTTTCCCGTTCAAATGAAGAATTGACAAATTGGAGAAGGTGTGGCGTAGAGGGGGTTAGTGGTGATGCTTCTGTCATTGAAAAGGCGATTGCAGAATCCATGCCTGAACCAAATGATGTGGACTTACGTGATGAAGATGAAGATGTTGATGACACCTACCTTGCTGATGGGGTTGTTGCTCCTGTTAATTCTCTAGGCCAAGGACATGAAGAAGATGATTTTTTTGTGTAAAACCTCGCCGCTCTAAATCATTCCGTACGGCGTATAAAAAATGATGGAAGTCAACATACACGTATTTTACTATGCTGTTCGTCATCATCAACCATTTAAGGTAGCATTTTTTGTCCGATTGAGCTAAAAATTTCACATAAAATTTTCACCTTAACTGCTAACATCTCGTACAAATTCGCCGCTCTAAATCATTCCGTACGGCGTACAAAAAATGATGGAAGTCAACATACACGTATTTTACTATGCCGTTCGTCATCATCAACCATTTAAGGTAGCATTTTTTGTCCGATTGAGCTAAAAAGTTCACATAAAATTTTCACCTTAACTGCTAACATCTCGTACAAATTCGCCGCTCTACCAACACATGGATAGTATGAAAATTAAAGTTACGATATATTTACGAGTAAATTTTGTTCCTTATGATTGAATGAAGAAAAAATCTATCAATGTTGTGTTTTAATTCGATACAGACTAAATAGGACATTGTCATATGATTGCCAATATTGAATTATATTATGGATGCTAGTCTCCTCTCAAATCCCCCCTCGGGCAGCCGGCAGCCCCCACACCCCTCCCTCCTCTCCCGTCCCCCTCGTCGCCCTCCTCCTCTCCCCCGCCGCCGACCCCCTCTCCCGCCCCCCCCGGCGCCGACCCCCTCTCCCGCCCCCCCCCCCCCCCCCCGGCGCCGACCCTCCTCTCCCGTCTCCCCCACCCGCCTCCGCGGCTCCGCCTGCCCCCCGCCCCTCCTCCACTCCTCGCCGCCCCCGCCGCCGGCCGGCCCCCCACTCCCGTCCCCCTCGTCGCCCTCCTCCTCTCCCCCGCCGACCCCCTCTCCCGCCCCCCCCCCCCCGGCGCCGACCCTCCTCTCCCGTCTCCCCCACCCGCCTCCGCGGCTCCGCCTGCCCCCCGCCCCTCCTCCACTCCTCGCCACCCCCGCCGCCGGCCGGCCCCCCCACTCCCGTCCCCCTCGTCGCCCTCCTCCTCTCCCCCGGCGCCGACCCCCTCTCCCGCCCCCCCGGTGCCGACCCTCCTCTCCCGTCTCCCCCACCCGCCTCCGCGGCTCCGCCTGCCCCCCGCCCCCCCCCGGCGCCGACCCCCTCTCCCGCCCCCCCCCCCCCCCATCCCCTCCCTCTAAAAGAGTTGCACTGTAACCCAAAATTTCCCTCCAAAATTTTGCACAAAATGATGGAAGTCAATTCCATAATATTGATTTCCCACAAAATTTCCCATCCCCCCCACTCCCGTCCTTGAAATTTCCCTCCAAAATTCTGCACAAATTCCATCGCCCGCTAGGTTTGGCTCCAAAGTTAAAGCCCACGACCCCCACGCCCCCGGCCCCACTTTTCCCTCGTCATCAGACGCGCCTCCTGGGTTACGACTCACCGCGCCTACACTGATGGCGCCGCCCCTACCACCAGGACGCCGTCCCCTACCACCATGGCCGGCCAACGTGGTGTTCCTCAAGACATTGATGCCCGTGCTGCTGAAGAGGAGTCGTTGGCTGCTCAAGTTTCCTACAGGTATGTTGCCGACACTTTCCCCTAGGGTTTACCAAAACCTTGTGTTAGATCGGACGAATGATGATGTATGATTAATGGGGATCGTTACAAGTCTGAGTATAGGGCACAGGTCTGTGATTCTGTTCTTCCCAGGGTTAGAACAGGAACAGGGTTAGAACAATCAAACATGATCTACTTCTCTACATCGCCTTGATACCTTTGATTGGTTCACGATAGTGTGAAGAGGCTTTGATAGGATACTTGGTTTTCTACTAAATCTTGTTTTAATTTTCAATACGAATCTGTTGTTCTGTAGGGCACCAGGTGGGAACTTGGCCGGCTCACGTCGTGATCGTGAAGAGGTTCAATCCGAGGTTGCTGAAGACGATCAGTTGGTTCTTGAAGGATCCAGCAGGTATTATGGAAGATAAGTGGGGATCATGATAAGTGGGGAGAATAACATCAACACAGATCAAAATTTATCGTAAAACAAATAAAATAAGGTCTTAGGAACATTGCTGGGCAAAGTATTTATGTCTAACATTATGTCATTCCCATTACTATTCTTAATATGCATAGGATAGATTCTTTTTATATTTTATAATCAGGCCAAACAAATATAGAATTGGTTATGTCATCTTGTTTTTACTATTTAATCACGGTTTTCATGTAAACATGTCCCACATCTGCAGCTCATTTGCTCATGGAACTTCATCCCAAAAAGATGATGCACTTGACATATACAATCGTTGCAGTTGGTTGGATATACTACTTGTCTCTCAATTTTGCTATTGAAACCGAAATGCAAAGGAGCTTCCGACATATGCAATCCTTTAAACAAGAAACAAGAAAAAAAAATATGATTATGTTGACAGAATAAACAAACTGAAGACCTGCATTTCAAGTTAGGAGCAGTTTGTGTTTGTTTAGCACAGACCACTTGACTAGACATTTTACTTGTCAAGAGAAAGACATGGTAACTATGGTCACATTAAAAGCATATTTTCCGTGGTGCAGTTAATTTTGTAACCTGTAGTTTATCCTATTATATCTGGGCAATTGTAGTTTATCCTACCCAACAATTACAATATCCCAATTTTGCTACTATTAATTTTCAATATTAATCTGTTGTGTGTAGGGCACCAGATTTTTATTAACTACTCATGGCAAATAATTAATTGCATTCTTGATCTTGATCTATATAGTGCCCCATTGACTGGTGAGATGTGGAAACTACATTTTCGTTGCAAGGGAGAATGTCCAGAGCGAGAGATCGTCCGGATCACCATTGATAGGGCCGATGTAACATATTTGAACTTGATAGCTTGGAAAGAACAGCTAGGGTATGCAGGGAGGGACTACTTATACTATATGAAGAGATGTGGCGAAAACGTAGCAAGTGTTCAGTTGATTGATTATTCCAGAGACATAGAAACCATGACAGAAAACAATGTGGCAGATAGGAAAATCAGACTTTTATTAACAAGGGATGCAGTAACTGAACAACAAGTGAGCATAACACCCATCAAGCGACCAAGGGAGCAGTCACGAAACCTTGATGAACCTTGTACAGATGAACCAATTTATGCATACAAACTTTGGCTGGCGAAGCTGCAGAGGGACCAACAAACGGGTATGATATTTACGTTGTCGCACCTGCACAGATCATAATTAATTTCATATAACCAATATATAGTACTGAACACTGTTGGTGACTCGCAGATTTAAGGGATGACTTCCGGGAGGAAACAACCAAAACATACACAGAATTTTTGAGGCAGAAAGGGCACCTTCAAGAAATTAGTAATTTATTTTGTTTTCACATTCTATACATTATAAAAAATCAAAATTATCTAGCTGAACCTGTTGATATTGTGTGCAGTGTCGTATTTATATCAACAATGCCATGAAGACGGCTATCATAATATGAGCGCCACACCACCCACAGATAGGTCAACTCATGCTCGGAAGAAAAGAAAACAGGGAAATGGCTCGTTATGCTTCGTATACACTTTTAATTCGGGGTTTGAATCTCTATTGCTGAATATATGTGTGCTCACATTTTTTTTCTTAACCCTTTGTAAGGAGATGGCAAGAAAGGTGCGCGTGGTACCCTTAAAGGATTAGCGGCTGCCACAAAGAGAATTAGGAATGGCTCTCAGAAACTACCCATCCAATTTTCAACAAGAATGGGAGGTCCGATTGGACAAAACTCCCGTACATTTGTGGATGAAGTAGTAATTTTTACAAGGAAAAGGGTTCCACTAATTGGAGTTAACAGTTGGAAAGATGTGATGGATAATGTCAAACTGGCTATTGCAGACAATATACAGGTATGTTGCATAAGTTTGTTGCCTAAATTCACTCATATTCATCCTACACTTGCCTCAAGATGGCAAACCTTTGCGGGGTTCAAACTGGCCAGTTGGCCCCAATATGCTGCCACCAATACAAACCTAAAAAGAACACTTCCGAATTTTCATCATAACAATTTGACAAACATCATGGATTCATGGGCATTGACAAATATGTGGTACCAAAAACAGTAGTATCAAACCACAGGGACTCGCAACAAGAATTAACGAGGAAGAGCTGAAAGAACAACTACATACTCAAACTTGTATCTTTTTTCAGAAATTTTTATTTTAATTTCATAGAGTACAGTTTGAGTCAGCATAAGAGAAGCTATGCACGAATCTTCTAAAGAACCCAGAATTACATCTTGCTTATCCTCAGCAGTAAGTCCAAAAAGGTTAGTCGATGCTTCTTTCAAGTGGCATAAGACAGTGCATATTGGGTAACATTTTCTAGGTATTTCTCCAATTCTTTTTCTCCACTCTCAAGAGTCTCCCAAAGTGATTTCCTCAATTCCTCCTGCCCTTGACTCTTCATCACAAGGTCATACGCATACCGCATAACATGGTTGCAGTATGCAGCTTCATGACCAAACTCCTAGCAAACAGCACAGGATTTGGGCTTCCATGCATATTCAGCTTTAATCTCAATCTCGTCTCCTTAATAAGTAAGTAATTACTAAGATAGTTTCCAAGATCCTTGAAAAAGTCTTTTTTTACTTTTGCAAAAGCAAATATTGTATTTATTTCAGTGACTTTATCCATCTAGAGAGGCTTCCCCAAACCACTAGCTCTAGCAATATAGCTCAGTCCTTTTTTAATGTACTCTTTAGGAACTCCCCACAGTTTTCGAAAATTGGGATTTTTCTTTTTTCCAATTTTTCAACTGAAATTTTGGCTGCCATTGTCTCAACAGTAATGGTATGTTAGCAATGTGCCAAGGGTCCACCTTCTAATACCCATTGTCTGGTTAGCACACCAATCGATAAACAGAAACCTATTATGAGACCTAAACCAATGGATACTTGCCATTTTCTTTCAAGAAGATTGTTGGTTTCTGGTATATTAGCCAATTCTACCCATCGCATACCTACCAGTTGCTATACTAAAAAAATTGACCAACACTATGGTGTACCAACATTAGGCCCTTGATTTAGCAAATTGCCGAAACACACACATCTTAATGTGTGCTATCAAAATAAAAATGGTTCTAACACACACATCATCGGTTCGTTGTGAGTACTGCTGGACTCATACTTAACACTTGTATGTGCAAAGTTTTCTTCATTTTACCATTCAGCAATACTTCGCTATTATCTTATCCTGAAACCCATATTTGTTTTTCTATTTTTAACAGAGTAGATGGGACTTTATCAACACTGAGGATCCAAAGGAAAAGATATGGAATGTTGCAAAGGAGTGGTACAAAGGATGGCGATCAATTTTCAGTTCTACCTACAAGGCATACGCCAGTTATGCTGAGCGGATGAAACATATGCCTGAAGATGTAGACATTGTTGAGTGGCACTACTTGATGTTATATTTTGGAACTGAACAATTTCAGGTACTAACTTCAATTATTTCAGCAAACGCACATGATCTAAATATTACATTATTGTTGAATAACACTTCATTTTTTACAGAAGAAAAGCAGTCAGAACTCTGCAAATCGTCAACAACAAAAAACCATGCATCTGATGGGTTCCAAACCATTCTCCCAGTTAAGCTATGAGCAGGTAATCATTTGGTTCATTAATCTAGACTTTCCATTATATGATGTGATATCCATGTCATATATTATTGCCTTCTTAGAGAAACCGCGAAACTGGCGAAGAGCCAAGTGATTTATCTCTTTGGATGGCTACTCACACGAAGCATGGCAAATGGTCAAACGACGTTTCTAAGGATGTATACGTGAGTACAACTTTCTTCATGACTTTGTCATTGCGAGTTGTATCGTGATTCATTTGCCCTTGTTAATAAATCTAATCTATTCTGTACTGTCAATTAGTATAATGCAGCTTCCAAAATTACTGAGAGACAAACATCATCAGAAAGAGCCGTGATTACATCCGAAGAGGAAAACATTATTTTCCAGTCAACGTACAAGGAAACCACACGAAGCAAATCATCCAAAGTTCATGGCCATGGATACTTGGCAAAATATCCAACTCGCAGCCAACTGTTGAATGACAAACTCGAAGAACAAGCACGTGCTACCGCTGCAACCCAACACAAAAATGATGTGCTTGAAGAACAGCTTGAGATTGTAAATGAAAAGCTTGCAAATGAAAAGGCTGAAAGGGAAAGGGACAAGGAAGAAAGCATGAGACAGATGCAAGAAATGAGACAAGAGTTCCAGTCTATGGTAGCGCAACAGATACAAGCAGCATTACATCAGGTAAAAAATAATGAATATTTTTTAAACCTTCATGGATTTGTACACCGCATGCACTGATTGTGTTGATCTTCTAATGTTATCTTCCTATGCAACACAACAACTAGTAGTAATGTGTTAACCTACTAGACATGGTTCAAGAAAACCTGTTTCGAATCACTAAAAATTGCTTACACGGTGTTATGCTATATAGCCTGATCCAAGCACCAGCCTTACACTGTGTCAAGCTGGTGTGAATTTATTTGTTTTGCACTGTGCTATGATTTGGCTTCCTATTAATTTCACACTTTGTTAGTTTCTGTACAAAATTGAAGGACATTGACAGAGTAGATTGCATGATGTTCACTCTCCAATGTAGACAATATATTGATTTCAGATTAGTACATCTGTTACTATAGCATAGGTGATGTTCTCCAATGTAGACAATATATTGATTTCAGATTAGTACCTTTATTACTATACTTAGGCCAGAGTAGACATATGCCCTGGTCTTTTTTCCTTAGAACTAAATGCAATGCAATTTTATCTACTTGACCAAGAATGAAGTAATATCTAGTATACTAGGATTTGCTTTGTTCCACTTAGGAATACATATCAGTAATAACTATTAACTAGTATACCTTGTGTCGGGTTGTACATTTTTAGCTATTGAACTTTACAAGTTTAGAATGTATATGTTTCTCTTTCTCCTTGCCCTCCACAATTGTGGTTGCTGCTCATGTTCTCCTTTTGGACATCATTTTATACTTCTATTCGTGCATAGAACATCTAAGTGACATTCCATTTATCTTTTGCTTTTAGCAGTCTACCAACTGCAGTGAACCAGTTCAAACCTTAGGTACAACAGAGGTTGCAGCGAGGATAAGTGATAAGAACAATGTCCAAACGCCAGTACATGGAGAAGATATATTACAACAGGTAAGTTAATTGAACAATGGATCCAACCATCCTGGATTTCTACCTTGCATTAATGTAACGTAATATTGATCCGACATCTAAATATTTTCAAACTCAGCCGGAAAGTGTTCTGACCACACAAAAAGAAGCTAGACCACCTCCTCGCACCAATAGAGCTTCTACTGTTAACAAAAGTCTATTCAATAACAACAATACCAATGCGGCACCAACTATTATTTCATTACAACATCTGCAGAATACTGCTAAAACCCGTGCACAGAAAAAGAACAAGGTAAGAAATGCAAATGTCAGTACAGATTTTTGCCAAGTAATTTTCAGATTGTGCAGTCCTATATTTTCTCAGCTTCCCCAATGTTTTAAGGCTCCATAAAATCATGTAAAAATCATATGGTTGCATAGGACTTGATAATCATTGTTTATGATCAATTGATCAATTCCTGCAGATATTGATTCTTGTTTCAGTAGATACTAAGCTAAAAATCCGGTAATGAAAACCCTGTACAATCTTGTTTCTTGTACTTCATCCTTAATCGTCGATGCATGCAAATATACTGCAATTGTCTTAATGAAAATGTAGAATGCTGTGGTAACAACCAATGTAGAAGAACATATTATTTTTCCCTTCTCATGAATTTATGAATCTTTACAAATGGAAATAACAAATATGTTTTCTGAGACAACATGTGTCTGTATAGTGTGATGAACCAGTTTAGTAAGCCCAAATTTCTGTAAACAATTACAGGTTACTAGTAAAAACCTGTAATCACTTACCAGCTAACTAAATCAGCTTATTAATAGATAAACCATGTGTCTATGCAGTGTGATGATCCATTTTGATAAACAATATTCAATAGATAACTAAACCAGCTTACTAATAGATACATCATGTTTTTTCTGAGAAACAGTAAATGGAAGATTGCATGTTTACTAGGCATTCTTCTAAGCCCAGAATTCTTGCAGTTTAAGGAGCCATCTAAATTCACACCCTATTATCAAAAAACTTGGAACTGTTAAGTTACCTGGGCACCATCATCGCTAACCAAATTTTTGTATTTTCGCTTACAACCATGTTGTAGCCCAAGTTGTATAGGTTTCTTGCATGGATGAGTTTGCCTATTTTATTAATGTGCCAATTTTATGCTTGTGTTGCACAGGAAAGTAATTGAGCGGGGCGCTAAGGTTCAAGAATTCTCAGAGCAACTCGCGTATGAACAAAGATCGACCTTGGAGATTTCTTTTCTTATCGCAAGATTATTTAGGATCTTTTTAGTCTCATTTTGGAGATTGACATTATAATCTTGTATTATTTGCTTCACTGGACATGATACTCCTTTTAGTTTCATAATATGGTGGATGAAAATAAAGATGTTTGGATTTCATATGTCATGCTGCATTTTATATGTCGCTACTACTGTATTGCAACAGCGGTTCATTGAATATATATAAAATGCAATATGCTGCCCTGAATTATTATTTCATTACGATACATTGCTTATTGCCACGTTGCTCCTTCGTTGCGATGCAACTCTTATTGCCACGTACATTCATCGATGGTATAAGTCTTATTTACAACCTAACTCATTTCGTTGCGTTAACATCTCTAGCCACCAAACATTTCTTGTTGCAATAAAACCTATTGCATCCAAATTATAATCATGGTACTAATTTTCATTGCAACGAAATGTGTCACGTGGCGCGAAAAACACTTGCAACAAAATGATGCACGTGGCAAAAGGTTCTATTGCAACGACAATTTTGTCGTGGCAATAACGTTTATTGCAACGGAGCATGTTCGTGGCGCCAAACACTATTGCCACGGCGTCACGCGTGGCAATATTTGCAATCGCAATGCAATAGGTTCGTGGCAATAGAGGTTATCGCCACCATGACAGTCGTGGCAAAAGCCTCTGTTGCCACAAATAACTTCGTTGCATCTCCTATGTATCGCCATGCTCCACTTCGTGGCAATAAGCATATCTATTGCAACGAAACACAAAACCGATGCGCAAACTTTAGAGCACGCTAGCACTAGCAACGCTTGGCAACGAAAGTGATTTGGTTGGCATTGGTACCTATTGCAACCAAACTGGGCCTATTGCAACGTTTTCGCGTTGTTGCGAAACACCTGATTCCTTGTAGTGTCCTTTCGGAAACACAATAAGGGTTGAGATAGGACAACATGATGAAACTGGCTACATACAAGTCAATCATCATGAAGGTCTAATTTTTAAAGGAAATGAGCATGTGGAATGATAAATGAAATGTTTATGTGTTATATGTTCTGAATTTACATTTATGTAAATGAGAATATGTCATATATATATATGTGTGTGTGTGTGTGTGTGTGTGTGTGTGTGTGTGTGTGTGTGTGTGTGTGTGTGTGTGTGTGTGTGTGTGTGTGTGTATGAAAAATGTGTCATGTATCTGTGAATTTGCATTCATGTGTATGGGAATGTATCATATATATGTGAATTTGCATTATATTTATCATAGATGGTTATTTATTGGAACAATCTATGATGTGCATTTATGATAGATGGTTCTACTTTAGGACCATCTGTAATGCTAACCCTATTTATATTCGATCTAGGGTTTGCTTGCACCCCTACTCCTCTTCGAGCATGCCGCCTCCTCACTGGCACGCCTCCTCCCCAAGCATGCCGGCTGAAAGCATCTAGGCCCCTAAAAATGGTTTTGGTAATTAATAAACTTATGGGAATATGGGACTAACATGTTTGACAAGTATTTAAAAGGTTAAGTCCTTAAGTAGATAACAAGACGCATGCTAAGGATCAACGTGAAGATCAAAAGGTGGCTCAAGGCAAAGGTATACTTAGACTAGGACCCTCTTTTCATTTTTACCGGTCTTAGGAGAAAGGGTGGAAGACCGAATTATAGGCTAAATGTCGTACCACAAAGAGTGATCATGGCAAGTAGCTTGATAGCATAATTTTTGTGCCATTTGGATCAAAATAGGATCATGCATTCTTTGAAAATCAATTTTAAAAGATAAATCTGTGCTCTGTTTGGAAAAACGGAAGTACCAGAGTTTTAACAGCGGAACTACTGTAGAGCGGAAGTTCCGCAGTTCTGAGAGGTACTTCCGGTGCCCAGAAGCTTCGAAAAATTGGGCAGAACCTTTTTTCCAGAGAGCACCCCCGGATGTGCTTGGTGCTTTGTCCGGACACCTGAAGATATCATGAATGGGAAGCTACATGCTACAGAGCTCCTTGTGCCCATTTCTTCATTCAGCCTTGGAGCAGGTGAAACTATACTAAGGCTCGCAGTAGGGCAGCAGCAGCTATCCGAACTTCTACTATGTTACGCAATACATGGTAAAAATAGATGATCAAAAAACATGAGAACACACGAAGATAAAATTCAATATATGAGAAGATATTACAATGAGACTTTTGCTCTTCCTATGGACTACCAAAGCACATATAGTGCGAGAGAAACGAGTCTCACAGGGAGAGGAAACCGAATTATAGTCGGTTACTGCAAGTTGATACTACGTCTGATACAGCCAGCACATGGCCTTGGCACCGGCTATGATACGTCTAGCATGAGGTAATGCAGTGTCCTGATCAACTTCAACAATCTCTACCTTGAATCAAATTCCCTCCTGTAGTTGAAAAAACGCAATAAACGCCTCCAAATAAATTAGAATGAACACCCTGTGCGACGAAAGTACATCGGACTAATCTTTAATGAGAAATATTGCAACAATTTTAGCTAAACGCTTCTCATGAAGCAACATTAAGCAAACCACTAGTAGATGTAAACACATAGCTATCAATAAAGCAGATGAAAAAATTAGGCCTTCAACAATTCATAACCCCAATAAAATCTAAGTCTGTGCAACTGACCTCCTGAAACAAATGTTTAATCATGAAATATCATAAGCCAAAACATCACCTGTGGCGCTGGATAGATAGCAAAAAACACATATCAAAGAATTTGACATGCTCCACCTAGAACACAAAACTAAAACAATGCTCATTGAAAGAGCAACTTGCACGTGTGGCCATCATGTATGCCAAACCACCAACTTTAAAGGTAACTAAATTCCATGACATAATTAAAACTGTTCCTGTAAAATTATTCGGATAAAAGAAAATCTTGTGCCATGAAATGGAATATAAATTATAGTAGATCCCTCATATCGAGTTATGACAACTGAAAACATTATAGTATCCACATAAAAATAAACCCCTTGCATTTACATATTTCATCTCAATAGAAATTAGAGCAAAATCTTCACTTTCAAACAGTAAAACTTTGAAAAGTATTGTGCTAGCTACCATCAGGATGTTATCAAATGGTGAATAAAATATCAAATTCAGTTGTTCTCGAACTGACATTGAATTTTTTAAAGTCTCCTCGATTAAGCGTAGCCCAATTAGCTCATTATGTTGAAAGACTACAACTCTGCATTAGACTCCTCATCTGCGGATCTTGCGGTAGTAACCTATAGAAGATGATAAATTGTCAATAAAATCACCAATGATTAATCCCACATGAATGCTATCAATAATAGACACAATGGCCTGAAGTGCAATGAATTTCACCTCCAACAAAAAAATAGAGAGTTGACGGCACAACTTCTTTGAAAAATGGCGACTGACTAAGGCAGAAGAACATCGATGGAGATGATGCAATACGATGCCAAAGCACGGCGTCGGACGATGCAGGCGATGGTGTTGATGAACCTGACATAGGAACAGTCACCGAGGTAGAGCATGAGTTGACGCTCGCTAAAGAGTCGAGTCATTGAACAAAGTTAAGATGAGTCAAAATCACCAAGTTAAGGATACTAAAATCTCTTGATACACTTCTTGAGTGCATGTAACAAATTTCACGAAAAAACAGCAAAAAAAAGTAAAAATGGGATGCAGGTACTTTTTGGGCCTTGGGTTCTGAGCCGCTTTTCTTTTTTTGTTTCTTTCTTTCATTGGCTGGAGTTGGAGACTAGCGCTGCTTCTTTGCTACTTGCTCAGAATTGACACCCAGGAGTGATGAGGACGTCACTTCTTTTGATACACACAACACTTCCCTAGTTGCTACACATGATACACATGGTCCTATGACTATGGCACGTGTACGACAATGCAATTATCAGGTGAGCTCATTCCCATGGTTATTTAATTCAACTTCTGAGAATGGGATGTTGCTTGATGCATGTGATGTGATTGTACTTGGGATGAGGACCCTAAAGTTATGGCATTTTTTGTGGTGGCAGCATAAAGAGGAGTCTTTTGGCCGAAAATTGGAAATTAGGGTTTGGTGTTCTAGATGGATTTTGGCATGGGGATTTTTTTTGCTTTAATTATTTTTAGGAATAAAGATATGACCAGCAACTAAATGATGCTAAGATGGATGTAAATTCAATTTAGCAAACCAAAACTAATAGATTGAAATGCATAAACAGGGTTTGAACAGTGGAACTTAACTCTTTTTGTAGAGTAATTTTCTGGCTATAGGTATGAAAAATAAATCTAGAACTAAAATCTCATGGGCAATCTGTACTCTGATACCACTTGATGCGAGGGTTGGTCACGATCTTCCGGTGAGGGATAACTAATGATTTTTGGAGGATGACTTTGACAATGATGGCTACTAACTGAGCATATCTGGAATGCCAAGCAATGGCTAAATTACACTCCGAATGGTTATCAACTGTGCCAAGAACATGGCTGGTGTTGTGGTTACAGACCAAACAAAGAGAGAGAGAGTATGGTAGTGGAGAGTTAGGTGAGCAATGGCTTAGGGTTTCTCCCTATGGCCTGTGTCGTATATATATATATATACATATGGGGAGTGCATTTATAATTATACCCTTACATCCGAGTACTCCCCTCAGGGGTACTTATGTCATTACACATGTCCCATATTGGGCCTTACATTCCTCTACCAGGCCTGCTGGGCTTAGGTGGGGGCCACCCCTACAACAGCTGGCCTGATCAAGAAGATTAATTCTTGCAACGCAACCGTAGAATGAAGCAAGAGCAAAGTAAAAACAATATAAATTACAAATAGAAATTAAAGCACTAAAAATAGTTGTGAGGTTCAAAAACACAATTCCATAGGTCTAATCGACACTAGAGAAGATATAAATGTTGCACATGGGGGCTAAGAAGTAAAAATTAAACCTGAACCCTAAAGTGGCATTGCTAGCCCTATTTGAGGGGTTTGGGACATGGAGAGCACGTCCATGAGGGAGGGGAGCATCCCACTACAACCTTTTAGTTTGGCTCAAACTGATACATGACCTAGCGTCTAGGTTTAGAACTGATTCAGATTTGTTTCATAGATTATGATGTGCTCAGGTGGAGTTTTGAGGTGGAACTAGAACCATTAGAAAAAGAACGTCATAAGCTTTCTAAAAAGTCCTAGATCACCTTATTTGGACTTCGTATGCATCTTCTATGCTCGTTTGAATTCAGCGCTATCTCTAGAGGCTAAACTGGATTCTAGAACATGCCCAACTTTCATCCTTGGTTGTCCTGCCCTCAAAGTAATGTGGTAACCTCCAATGTTTATCCCAAGAGTGTCCATGACTCCATATGTCTCTCCTTATTTCTTACCCATGTTTCTAAGCACAATCCTATCACATGCATCAGACAGCAACCCATTTTTAGAAGCTAAATTAAACAACTCTAGAAGCAAGCTCACCTGATAATTGAATTATCGTATATGTGCCCTAGTCCTGGGATTATGTGTAGCATGTGTAGTAGCTGGGGGAGTGTTGTGTGTGTCCAAAGAAATGATGTCTTCATCAAGGAGAAGCCTCTCTGTGGTGACACGGCACTGGAATTGAAAAAACGAACAACGCTGACACTTGATCCCTTTTGCTCCTTAGTCTCGGCTTCAGCTCAGAGACGGAATTGTTTTTCACTTCTGAATGGATTTGTCTTCGAATGAGCCAACCGAGTAGATGACTAGAATAATATTCGTTGTATGACTCATTATGGAACGCACAGCAAAAATAGATGATCAAAAGGACAAAAAAATATGAATTTAATATAGAAAATCTTTGTGGGAAAAACTACGGGCTTAGGAAAACAAAATTCACTATATAAGGAAAAATTACAATTAGGCTATTGCTCTTTCTATAGACTACTAGGGTATATATATAGTGCGAGGAAAACGAATTCTATATGGAGAGGAAACCGAATTAGTCGGTTGCTATAGGTTAATACCACGTATGATACAGTCTACTCATGGCCCAAACACTAGTCATACCACATCTAGTATAAGACAATGTAGTATTCTATATAGATACGATACGAATTCGGAACAATTTTTATTGGCTGAACTTACATGGTTGAAAAGTACCACTGCCATAGCCTGAAATGCTAGTACGATGATCTTGAAAGCCAACACAGCCACACGGGCGAGGTAGAACCAGGCAGCGATCGGTTGTAACTTGGAGCTACAACACATCTCTTGGCACGAAGGCATGATGATGGCAGAAATGAAGAAAATCGTGTTAGGCGACGGTGTGGCCACTCAATGCTTGTCCACCAGAACAAGAGAAAGAAGCAAGCTTTCACTCGCCTGACATGCCACTTGGAGGCAGCCGGGGTGACAGCCGCAACGGTGATGAGGACTAGGTGACTCCGCGATGGCCTTGTCTTCTTCTCTCCCTCCTTATTCTACTAGAAAAGTGCCATTGGTTACAATGGATTTCAAATAAACCATATTTAGGAATTGAAACAGAACGGATAGGAATCGAATAGTCTCAAATACGAATATGAATTTATATTTTAAAATAAATATAAATACGAATTCATATTTTTAAAATAAATATGAATACAAATCAAATATCGTAACGAATATGAATTCGAATCTAATATGTACTTAATTCAGTTAAATGCGAATATTCTAAAACTTTTATAATAAATCTCGGTAGAACAAATTTATGTAACATGACTACACACCTACATAAGCTAGCAGTGTAGCGCATAGAGTTGACAATTATGCAAAGTAATTTACACTTATTGCTTATGAACTTTGGTTCATTAGAAAACTGCTTTCTACAATCATCCCAGGGAGGTCGTCATGGATGGATATGGATCGAATACGAATCGAATAATCTCGAATACGAATACAAATATGAACATTCTCGAATACGAATACGAATATTCTCAAATACAGATACGAACATTCTTGAATACGAATACGAACATTCTCGAATACGGATTTTGCTTATCACATTGGTATTTTCTCATATACGAATATCAAATTAAACAGATTATTTTTTGCCATTTCCCATCCGCAACGATACTACATACAGATACAGGTTCTAATAAAAAGATTTACTCGATATACACGAGAAAAAAACTTTCATTAAATCAATCGACGAAGCAATCATATGAAATTCTGGACAAAAATCTGTAAATTAATTAGCTAGCATAGTGCCCGCCAATTTCATTCATCACGCGCACATAATTATTCCTAAATCCAGAAAATCACATATAAATTTCGTATCCGATCAGTAAGCCGCAAAGAATTTATACCATATGCTACGTGCATACACAGATGACTAGACGATCCCACCTTCCGTAGAAGATCAATTGACAGTGGAAGCGCGGCGGCTGAACCAATCGCGTCACTATGTGAATGTCAGGTACTGCCTCTGGCAGCAGCGACGCCGTCAAACTCTTGAAACTTCGAATATTCTCTACTATAATTGACCAATTGAAATTACACTCGGTCCACCCAAGAATACGTCCCCCGCTGAGAGCACCAACCTTCGTGCACCCACAAAAATGCACCCAGCAAATTGTCTGCATTAAAATCAAGGGCTAAAAAAAACTCTCCCTGGCTTCAACCCAATCGTGCGGCCTGGATGGAACGTAGGCTTCAACGCGAGGCTTCAACACGAGGCGCCACCGCCGCCTCCCTGCATCCCCCTCTCGCGCCCGCCGCCTTCCCCTCTCCCCTTCCCCTCTCACGCCAGCGCACCTCCCTCCGCCCCTCAGGAACGCCGCCGCCTCCTTCCCCTCTCCCCTTCCCCTCTCGCGCCGCCGCCCACCTCCTTCCCCTCTCCCCTTCTCCCCTGTGCCCCCGCGCCTCCTCCGCTCCCTCCGCCTCCCCCGCGCCTCCCCCCTCCTCCCCCGCGCCTCCCCTCCCTCCGCCTCCCCCGCGCCTCCCCCTCCTCCCCCGCGCCTCCTCCGCTCCCTCCGCCTCCCCCGCGCCTCCCCCCTCCTCCCCCGCGCCTCCCCTCCCTCCGCCTCCCCCGCGCCTCCCCTCTCCCTTCCGCGCCGACGCTCTTGGCCGGCCTTCCATCTGCCAGGGCCACTGGATCTACCTGGATTGGGGCTAAATCGAGGTGGCGGCCGGTGGTCTGTGCTGGGAGCCTCCGATCGGCGGCCTCGCCTGCCCCTTCGCTTCCGCACAGGCGCTCTTGGCCAGCCTTGCATCTGCCGGGGCCACCAGATCTGCCTGGATTGGGGTGAAATCGAGGTGGCGGCCGGTCGTCTACGCTGGGAGCTAACGCCACCGCCGAGCGCGGAGGCGGTGTAGGCGGCGGCCGTGATCTTGCTGCCCTCAAGGGAGGCCGATGATGCCGCGCGCCTCGCGGGGTTGGAGGCCGCGCAGCCGCCGGAGGGCGCCATCCTGCCTCCTCCTCCCCCAGCTCCGCCCTTCTTCCAGCCCTACCACCTCATCATCGTCCAGGACGGCGACCCGTCCAGGACCATCCGGGTGCCCGAGGGCTTCGACTACGGGCTCTACAACCGCAACGACATCAACAGCATCCTCGGCCCCAAGGCCTCCTGCATCTCCTTCAAGGACTCCGCGTGCCGCTGCTTCGGCTACATGGTCTCCAAGAAGAAGTACATCTATACCATTGACGACGACTGCTTCGTGAGTGCCCCCGCCCCACCCTTATGTTCTGAGCTCTGCCTATATATTGGCGTGATTTGTTGCGGATAGGCTTGGATCTTGGTCTAATTTGGTCGAAAGATCCCCTGTCTTGGTGTGATTTCTCGCGGAGAGGTGGGATCTTGGTGTGGTTTGGTGGGGTGGGGCTCGGATCTGGTTAGGTAGTTGATGGGAAAGGTGAGAATGAGATCTCTGCTTTGTTTTCTTCGTGGAGATGTCTTGTAGGATGATTTGATTACTCCTATTAGATTAGGATTGGGGGGTGCAAAGTCAGTGTCTTTGCTGTTACTCCTATTAGCTATGATCGTTTAGTTTACTGTTGCGTAAAAAAAATTATCATGGTGCATAGTCTTGTGACCTGGGTAGGTAGAATGTGAATTTCACGTGTTCCAGATGACTGATTGATCTATCAAGTTGAATATTGTCTCCTTAATCCGTGGAGTCACGCATATACAGAGTCGCTGCTATCAGATCTAATCATGTTAGTTCAGTTTGGGATTGAACTTTTGACATGTTTTATTGCTAAGAAGTACTATCAAGCATTGGATCTAACCAAACTGCTTTGGCCCTGTATGGCTTGTAGTTGGAGGGGATATGAGCTGGAATAACCGCCGGATATGCGGTAACCCACAATGGTTGTAGCCATGTAGGATTCAGATACGATGCAACAATGCAACTTGTACATATCACCTTGCCGCCTTACTTTGTCAGTGTGTTGATGCATATATTTTTTTATGCTTGAGGGTCATGATCAGTAGTCTTACCTAGGGAAAAAAATACCTGTTTAATAATGTGAAAACAAAGAAAGAAAGGTACCTTAATTGCATCTTGCATGGTTCTTTATGTTCCAAGTATTGCTGTCTTAGTATTTGGTTGCCTTCCTCTTGTTAACAGAAAGAGAATATGGTTCCGGTTGATAAATAACTAAATTGAAAAAATAGAGAAGGCATGAATGTATTTGAAAAATAGTTTAGGGTTTCCAATGCAAAATTGTTTATAACCTTTTTATTATTTCCTAAAAATAATCAAAGCTGTCATCGTAGGCGTGGGCAAAAATTCATGATCCCGGTGCAACGCACGGGCATATATATAGTATATATATATATATACAACAAGGGAACAATTATAAATGATAAACCTTCATTTGAATATTTCCCAAACAAACATGTTTATCAATTATTCAATTGCATTTCAATTCTAATTTTAAGTTTCTTAGATAATAGGTACTGCACATTCCATTCAAAAGAAATACATACTGTACATGAAGTTTCTGTTTTATTTACTGAATTACATGGATTCATCATCAGTTTTTTTTCTTTAGGCTGTGGGCCTTTATTTCCGAGGTCAGCGTATTTGGCAGGCTGCTATGGAAGATCTGATGGCCCAAGGAATGCGTTATGCTAATCAAGTATTGATCCTTCCCACAGTTAATCATTTTTTCTTTAGGTTTTGGGAAATAATATCTGTTCCCCTAATGCAACTCACTTCTACCAGGCCCTTCTTTCTGGATCTGCTGGTGGTGTTTCTACCATATACTTCACTGTGACAAGTTCCGTGGATTGTTTCCATCGAATACCAGAGTCAAGTGCCTTGCTGATGCTGGAATGTTTCTTGACACGTAAGTTCACATATACATACATGAACTTTTAGGTTTTCAAAGGGAATCAAACATATTTCTTCTTTTCCTACATGAACTTGTAGAGAAAGGAGCACGCAATATATTTATTTGGCAAACTAATAGGTGGTAAACTGATACACTGTCCGATTCCAAATGTAGGTTGGCCAAGGCCGGTGCCGAGTTGCAGCAGTGAGTAGCACGCATCATGGCATGATTGATTTTCCATACTTAGTGGTTTTAGGATTTCTTCTAGGATAATAGTTTTTTCCATACGTTAGTTGATCAAAACATCATGGCATGATTGTAGAATAATAAAATTAGTTATCCTTCTAGAGATTGTTGACGACTATGTTTTGCATAAGCTCCTCTTGCCAGTGCATAGAATGTGCTGATTATGATTAAGACTTCTACTGTATATTTTACAGTTTCTTATTTTATTGATCACCATAACTTTGTTCTTATCTAATTGCAATGTACGATTGACATTTTATTAGCTGTTTCTTCAATATTCATTTTCTTACATATGGATTGACCACTTCATTAGGTATAGATATTCATAAATGGACAAAATGGTTAACGATTCTATGTTGTGTCAGGAAGAACATGGGTCAAGAAGAGTAAAAAAAAGGTCAATAAGAGGTGTCGTCTGGTTGATCAACTCCAATTCCATCTGAATTGTTCACTTCAAGGTTATAGCTTTTCTATTAGAAAATTCCCTTTCGGCATCGCTATTTTGCTAGGTTTGGGTTTCGAGGCCTAATTTTTCAGTTCAAGTGCTGAGTTTTTAAATTGTAAGTAATAACAATGGTTGCCAATTTCCTTTTCAGTTGTTGTTTGATGATTAGCAGTAGGAGATGCAAGATTGCAATCATTTTGTGAGGACATGATTCATAAGAGGGAGTAAAGAACCTCCACGGTAATAATTGCTCTATGAACTTCTCTAGAATTTGAGGCATTTATTTCCTTTTCATTATATGCAATGTTCAGCTATTGCCATTGTGCTTTCTTATTATTCCATACTTGCCATCCTCATCTTTTTCGAGACATTAGATGGATGGCTTATAGTTTTTTGTCGCAGTGCCATCTGTCTTAAAATAGACTTTTCCATACTTGTCTGTACAAATAAGATTGAACTGCAGGTTACATTTGATACAGAATTTCATTCTGCTTACTCTGTACTGTATAGAATAATTGAGATTTGTTGTTGGCTAGCATTTGATACATAATTGAGATTTGATGTTCTTGCTAGCTGCTTTTCTATGGTCACTTATTAGAAGCTTATACCATGCAAGATAAGAACAATATCTGATCGATTCCAATAGTTAGGACGAGAATGGAAATAAACACTATGCAAGAAAAAGGATATGCGGCTATTTGTCGTAAGCTGCTGTAAAGCTGAACAAATCCACAACAAGCTGACAAAACAAATTACTATTGCTGATAACATGCTCAAACATTGATTCAGTGAATTTAGCTGACCTTTGGGAGTTGTGTGTTTATTCTCATATTCTGTAGCCAAATAACGTGGACTGATACTCAGTCATATTTCTAAAAGCAACGTAGGTAGGCAATTTTACATAGTAACAATAAGATTGATCTTATATTTCTAAAATAGTATTTTTCTGATCTAGCATGTATGATTTTTTGCATTCCAGTCCTTTCGACTCATACAATCCTTCTATGTTGTTGTGTACTGTGTATTATCGAATGAGTCTTTCCGAGCAACCCTTAAATGAGGTAATTATAATATTAATATTTATTTATAGTTTATCATTATATTGCTGATAGCTAAGCCTTTTCTCTTCTGTCTTTTGAAGTCTCTGGCAAATTTCTTTGTCCTTTTATTTGCAGGACTAACGATGTCTGTTTTATCTCTACTATAATTGACCAATTGAAATTACACTCAGTCCACCCAAGAATACGTCCCCCGCTGAGAGCACCAACCTTCGTGCACCCACAAAAATGCACCCAGCAAATTGTCTGCATTAAAATCAAGGGCTAAAAAAAACTCTCCCTGGCTTCAACCCAATCGTGCGGCCTGGATGGAACGTAGGCTTCAACGCGAGGCTTCAACACGAGGCGTCCGCCCGCGATTCAACACTGTCCGCCCGCCCCGCAAACCCTCGCGTCCTAATCCCGTGCGCCGCGCCGCCGCTCCGTCCCCCCGGCTCCCGAGCCCGCAGCCGGCCCCAAACCCTCATGCCGCGCCTCGCTTCTCCACCGCCGCGCCCCACTCTGCCCCCGCGCCGCCCCCCTGCGCCGCCGATCTCCTGCGCCGAACATCCGTCAATGTTACTCTTTATTAAGCAATAATAATTATGTCCGGACAATGAAAAATTAATGTTTCATCCTGCTCCATGATAGGTATTATACACATGTTGCATGTATTATGTGGAAGCACCATATCATACATATGTGGTCATCTATATTTCAGCGTTCATTGACTTGTAACTGAACTTTTGCCATTTGGATGTCTTCAATTATTTGTAGTGACTGACCAAAATAATCTGATGTATATGTCTGGCTTTCATTCATGGATGGACTTTGTTGCCAGCAGCAACCCAATTATCCAAACAAAACATGTATGGCCATTCAAAAATTGGCTTTGACAGCAGTGAACAAAACATGTATGGCCATTCAAAAATTCGTTTGGTTGATTTCGTGTGCATCCCTAAAATGCCGCCGTGGCGTTAGCACGGGTACTATACTAGTAACGAGTAATTGTCATAAAACCCATATTCTCGGACAAACGTATCACAAAAACTCTAGGCTGTATAACTTCCTTTTTAAGAAAACTTCCTTTTTAAGAAATCACATGTTTTCGGTAAAAGACTAAAAAAAGTATATTTAGATATACATCACTAAAAAGTTCCTAGTTTTGCGATACACTACTACAAAGTTTCGACTTTAATATGCCACTGCAAAGAACTAATATTTTAAATAGCAGGCCATGGTAGGCATCACCGGCACCGTGGAGAGCCTCTTACCGAGTGGTGATCCTACCATCGAGAGGTTGCACCTCGTCTTGTACTTGCTGAGGGCTACACTGCCTGTCACCATTGAGTGTTAGTGACGCCATCAACTGCGGAAGGTCGTGACCGGTGGGCTAGAGCTCGTGGTTAGGGGAGTCAGTCTGAAAATAACCCCTTAGCCACGTTTTTTCAAGTTTACCACTGGAATGCCTATTTTTTTTAAAAAAAAAATTATCCCGTGGCATCAAGGAGATCCGTTAGTAATAGATTTGGTCTGGGTGATCTAGATTGGTGACGTGGACGGAGTAAGGATGGGAAGCTCTTTGGTGCAATTAGCCCCGATCGTTTCGGCTTCGGCTTCTGGTTTATTTTTCACTATTTCAAAATTTCGTCTTTTGCTGATTTTTTTTGGATTTTTTGAGTTTTTTTACCGGTTCTTTTTTCCCGTATTCGTTTGCATTACACGTGATGGGCTAACCCATTTTTTCTATTTTAAAATTTTTTAAATTTAATTATACCAAATAAAGTCACCTTTAGTTACAGTGTAATTTCAGCCAGCTACAGTGAAATAAGTCATAAGTCACAGCCCAACCGATCACCACCTAAAGCAAGTGCAAAAAAGATGGTGATACGTTAGCAAAGTAGTCCTAGAAGAGCGCCATGAGAGCATTGTTCTCTATATAAATTTGACTATACTAAAGTAATGCTATTCGATTTGTCAGATACGAAACTGCAGATGAAATATAGCGGTGAATACTATGAATACTAGGGAAAGTAGAAACGACTTGCAACAGACGGAGCGAGTAGATAACGAAACCGGACGTGGGCTGGAGGCGGGGCATCGGAAGGTGAGAGGCCCAGATGGAATGTAGTCAATGTGGCCCGGTCAGCCCAGCCCACCGCCGCTCTCTGAGCCCTGAAGAGCCCAAAGGAAGAACAAGGCTCCTCACCCATCCCTCTGACCTCTGCGGCCATCGTCTGCTCCCCCGATCCGCCTTCCCTTCCCTTCCCTTCCCTTCCCTTCCCCGACGACGCTCGCCGTCGTCGTCGTTCTCGCTGCCGCCGGACCCGACGGCGCCGCCTCCTCCATCCATCTCCTCAGTATAACCTCCTCCCTCCCCTCCTGCGCTCGAACCCTAAAATCCACGCCCAATCTTCGCCCCGCCGCCGTCTCTGCAAGAGTCCGCCGCAGCCGCCATGGGTGAGCTCCTCCTCTCTTAGCTCTCTTATCTACCTCTACCTCTGCAATTTGTGCTCTTGTGGCGCGGCCCGGGCTACGAGGCCCCAACCGGGTCGCAATCCCGGGTCATGCCTTTCCCATTTATATCTTGTGGTGGCTGTGTACAAAAAATTGTAGGCCCAAAGTGCTGAAGAAGAAAGTTTGGTTACTGTTCCTCGGTTACTTGTGTACCCTGTGGTTGATTCTACGTTGCTAGCGTTGTTAGGTTATCGAGCGCAATCTATCGCACCCTTTGGTCATGAAGGATCGGTCGGAATTACGTTCCTGTGGACATTCCGTTAGTTCATGCCTCTAGGTGAATCGATTTTAGTGTGTGTTGCAGTAGACCAGTTTCATGGATGTCAGATCGCGGTTAGTTTTGTGCCGTTTCAATTAGGAGTTGTTTTCTTTTAGTAGAATCAATGAACAATGATCAATCTGTAGTTTAAGATTTTGGTGGAGCTACTGTTGTTTCTCTGATTTGTCTGCTGGTTGTTAACTCAAAGTAAATGTCGTATTTTGCTTCACGTGGGCTGATCATGTGAAGAATTTGCCACTCTTGGCATCCATAATCCTGAGTGACTATTTTCCCACGATTTCATCCATATATTTTTCGCTGCTTCTTTAGTTCTGATACACAATTTTAGCAGCCAGTGGACTGACGTTTCTTGAATATCTCTGGGCAGTGCCAACTTAGTTTCCTGAAAACCAGGCAAAGAAAACTAGGCAAACAACTTGCTCAGTTATTCTTTTCCTTTGCATGCTTTCCCAAAGTCCTGGGTGGTTTTGAACCAGGTGCTAAATTTTTGGACACCTCAGCACTTGTTCAGTCCCCTAAAGAACAAGGCACAGATCCACCATGCTGTAAGCTCCCAATTGATGTGACCAAGAGTCCCATGACTCCCACCAAGAGAATATGCTGGCAATATACCAACATCACTCCACTAGCAGATCAATTCATTATCAATTGAGGTTATGTGATTCTATGTTGACAATGCCCCTGTACTAATGCCCCTTATCTGCAGCATTTGCAACTTCTATTTAACCTTCTCATTCATTTAATTAGGATAGGGTTTCCGATTTTTTTTATCCATATGACTGTAGTTCTGCACTATGTCTGTTTCCTTTCTTTTTCAATTCTCCAACCTCCATGGGTTCACTTAGTTTGAACATGAAGAAGAATTGGAGGGAGCACAACGCAGCATTACATTATTCTCATTTAAGGACTAAGAAGCAGTGCCTACTGTAAAGTCTTTATTGAAACCATTGTGAGGTACATATCACTTGTTTCAGAGGCATCTGAATCGTTGGCACATTAATTCAACTTTTAAACTGAAGTGTGTTGGTCTGATGGATGAAATAATTGTGTTACTTCCACAAACACATGTTATATATTCTGGCGGTGCTACTAGTAACTGATAATATTCAATTTTATGAACGATTTTCCCCTTAACTGTGAACTAGAAATTCTCCCTGTTATTTGAACTGTTGAATTGCTGTGTACTTGATAGATGCTACTGAGTGCAAGATGAACTCTAAACGTGGAAGGAGTCATAGTCCAGTTGAACACAAGGATGGCCATACTAAAGAGAGTGAGAGTTCTCGAAGGAAAGATAACTCAAGAGATTTAGACAATGACTCAAGTCATGCCAGACCAGGCAGATGTCATGAATTTGTTAGGCATTCCTATGGAGCATCACATGAATCTAAGAGGCATGATGATTATAGGAGGTATCGTGATAAGCATGCTGATGATAATGACAGGAGCCATCCTAGAACCTCTCGGTCAGATCGGGAATCAAGGGCAGACACTTACTATGATCGCTCAAAGCGTGATAGCACATCTGATAGATCACGTGGTGATTGGCGAAATGTTGACAGCAGGTATGGAGACAAATCTGTCAAGCGAGAGGAGAGGAGTAAGAAACAAGAAAAGCAAGATTCTCCACATGAATATTCTAGATATGATGGTGGAGAGTACGACAAATATTCAGATTCAAGAAAGCAAACTTACTCTTCCAGAAGGTATCCAGAAGAAAAGGAAAGTAAGAACAATGAAGTTGTCAAGCAGGAGGAGGCCCTAAAGAAAAGAAATGCCAAGGAAATTGAGAAAAACAGCTACATAACAGAATCTGAGGTGGCAACTAGGGAGAAGAGAAGAAGTTTATTCAGTTCTGGTGGGCCAGATGTTGAAAATGCACAACACATGGAAAAGTCAGACACCTCTGGGAAGAAAACTACGCTTGATTTCTCAGGAGGTTTGTTGAATTTTAAATTCTTAACATTTCTTGGCACTGCACACTTTGCTTTAGTCTCACATTGAAATTATGGAATTACACAGATTGCAGGCCACACTCAACCCCAAATGATGTCTTGGATAACTCTGCACCAGGAACTAAAGAGAAGGAGGCTATAAATAGTGTGAATGCTGCAAAAGTTGCAGCTATGAAAGCTGCCGAATTAGGTGAGCATTGCCTCAATTTGTTCTCGATAAATTTTCTTCCATTGCGGCATTATCTCCAGGACTTGTATTCTACTGTTTACATTAGCTTGTTTGGTTTCTTCTTCTGCGCTTTGTCTAAACTTTGATGTGTGCACCTACAACACGGCTGCTTTGTGTAGAGAAGCAGGTTTATAATTTTTGATGGGCCGAACATTTCACAGTTAGCACAAGAAATTTGTTTCCATGATGGTGTCCAATGATATGATCATGATGTTAATCTTTCCCCTGAAATTTTGAGTTACGTAATCTTCTGCTTGCATCATTCACCATTTCCACATGCTCTATGGCAGTAAATAGGAACATTGTAGGATTTGGAGTTGGAGCTGGGCGCTTGTCCACGGACCAGAAGAAAAAACTGCTTTGGGGCAACAAAAAGAGCAATCCTTCAGAGGTAAATCTCAGAGAACGGTCAAATATTATTCATTTCTCTTGTTTTCATTGCATCATGCTTGCATATCATTTGCTTATTTTATGTGATTTATTTCATCCCTAATGCTGCAGACAAGTACTCACTGGGACTCCAATATGTTTTCTGATCGGGAGCGCCAAGAGAAATTTAACAAACTCATGGTAATTCCTTCTATAAATTCTACTTCGTAATAAAATAATTCCGACCTTCCAAGTTATTCTTAGCAGCAATATACATACCTCGTTACTCTGCGATGCACTAACACTTTTTAGAGTCTGAGGATGCCTTGGTGGCTATGGCCTATTGTAGGGTGTGAAGAGCAGCGCCTCCGCCGTGGTTCAAGAGAGCAAGGCGGACGACAAAGAGGGGAGCTCAACGGAAGCCAAGAAACAGGAGGAGCTCGAGACAGACCTGGAGAAGCATTACATAGCAGGCCTCCGGCGGAGAGATGGTCGAACCGTTGGTCTTGGCCTGTAAGAAGCTCAGCTTGCAGATGTTACGGCATTGAACTCAAAAAGTTCCTGCTTTGTGCACACTTTATTGGCTTGTTTATCCTTTGCTTGTGGAAGTTTAACTGGCAGTTTTGCATCACCTGTAGAAGTGGGTTATCTGGTAGGCGTATAGCTCCTAAACAGCTATGTGTGGATGACACTTGCATACGTTTTTTTTTTTGAAATTTGTGACACTTGCATACTGCGTTGGCATAACTTGTTATTCTGGAGTACTCGTACTGCGAGATGTGTTTGCTTTGCGTACCAATTGACTACAAACAAGAGTGCGGCTACTTCACTTCACTGCATATCAGGTTGTGAAGCTACTCCTAGGTATTTCCTTCAACTCAAAAAGTGTTTACAAAGGGGATTACAGTGGTGTTTTTGGCGTTGGAAAGCAAACTAGCCTTACGCCCCGCTCATTTCGGTTTGAACTTTTGGTTTCTGGCTTATTTTTCACTATTTATAAATTTTATCTTTTTCTGAATTTTTAGCTTTTTTTGAGTTTTTTGCCCGTTCTTTTTTCCCGTATTCGTTTGCGTTGTCTGTAATAAGCTAACATGTTTATTCTATTTTTAAAATTTTTAAATTTAATTACGCTAAATAAGTTATTTTCAGCTATAGTGTAATTTTAGTCAGTTACAGTGTAATTTCAGTTACAAACCACTATTTTTCAATCTCGCTCCTGACAGCGGTTATCCTCAGGAGTCGTGGATAGTTGTCTCCATCTCTCGGGGATGTAGTCGTCCTCCTGGATCATGCGCAAGGTGGGCTAAGATTGTCCTCAACATGCGGGTAATTGTCTCCTGCATGCATGGATAATGTGTCATGTGGGACGACACAAAGGCGACCCACTCTTCATGTGAAGGTCCACACATTTGAGTGGTCAGTTATTTTTCCTTAGGCCTGTGGTCGTAAACCAGGAGTATCTTGATGACACGTCTTACGTGAGTAATAGTGGATCGTCTAATAAAGGTTGCACACTTCATTCTAGTCAAGATATAAATCAGAGATCGTTTTGGCAAAATTGTATATGTCCTAGATCATCAGTTTGCATAGAGTACTAAAGAAGATTGTGTCATATCGAAGATCCCAGCTTACTTCTCGATTCTAACATAGCCTGCATGAGGCCATGGAAACGCATTTGAATTTCAGTACCGCACATCACTCTCAGCCAGATGGACAGACCGAAAGAGTGAATCATGTTTTGGAGGATATATTGAGAGTCCATGCTCTAGCTCACGCTACCAGTTGGGATAAGTGTTTGTCTTATGCAAAATTTTTCTACAACAATAGTTACCAGCCAGTTTGCAGATGTCACCATTATAAGCCTTGTATGGACTACGTTGCCAAACTCCTCTAAATTGAATAATAGTTACTGGCTAGCTGACTGCTTGATCGTGCAAAAATAGCACACCCGCAAGTGCACGGGTTGCCACTGAAATAGCGGCGAGTGTCGTGTTCTCCACAGGGACTAGACTGAGGCTACCGGTGCTCAGCTAAAGCTAGGTCAATCGAAACAGGGGAGAAAACTAAACTACTAAACGAACTCTAACTCAAACAGACGAAATGACGAACGAACTAAACAAACGAAAGACGACGGGACGAACGACCGTACGAATGGACGTCATACGACCGAACGAACTACTCGACGACTGACTACACACAAGACTACGATGACTACACGAACGACACGACGAGAGACTAAACGAACAACGCACAGACGACACTAACGACAACACGAACGAACGCGACTACCGACCGACGATCTAACTAACTATCGACCGCAAGAAAGAAAGAGGTAGTCGAGAAGCACTGAGGGAGGGTTTAGAAGCACTAGGTGGGTTGAGAGGGAACGAGGGAGAAAACGGCCGACGGCCTAGATGACGACGGCACACGACAAACACATAACTACGACGACCACACGCACGACTTAACTATCGATCGACCGCTGAGAGAAGCAAGGGGGGAGGATTCAGAAGCAAAGGGAGGTTGAGACAGCACGGGGAAGGGAGACGGTCGCCGGCTAGCTAGTTCGCGCAAGACCACACAATGACCAAAAGCACATACTACAGATCACACACACACACACAACTGAATACTACTACTACTAATGGCATTTAACAAACAATGAGTTAACAGATGACCACACAAACTAAGAACATAATACAAGTGCTAATAAATCTGAACAACACAAACCAACATATTAAAAGATAACAGATTCTCATCTACAATTCAACATCCACATATATCACAGTAACAGAACATGGCATAATTTTGTCTCAGTGAATACATGCACAATCACAGATTTAACAAACTAGAACTACAGATCCACCGAGCATAAATATGAATTTAAACCAGACATTTCATATCATAACATATCATTGCTACTACCAAAGTCCATACCATCATTCATCCATAAGCATCACAAGATATATAATAACATTCAGCATTTGTTCACAAGATTACACAAGCACCAGTAGCAAAATTAAGACAAGTTCAGAAACATTAAACCGAATGAAGAAACAGATAGCATTTGGGGAAGATGGACTGTAGTCGAAGCAGTGAAGAGGAAGCAGATGTAGCAGCAATTCTGACCGTTGCAGTACTCGGCATCAGAGGAAGAAGCATCAGGGGGGCTTTGGTCAGAACCAGAGAACATCAGCAGTAACACTCGGTCAGTTGAAGGACAGCAGCACGCAGATCCTTGAGAGAGAGGAGGCGGCTGGAATGAGGAGCAGTGGCGGCTCAGAGGAAGTGGTCTAGTGTGGGTTGGTGAATGGAGTTGAGGGTGGCGGTTTGGAGGAGAAGGTGGGGTTTTCGGAAGGAAGAGAAGATGGGGATTTCGGATGGGGAAGGCAAGGGTTGGTGCGGCTTGAAGGAAGAAGGAGAGGCGCAGTGGAGAGATCTGGAGGCAGTCAAGGGGAGAAGGGGAAGGCGGCTGTTTGGGAGGAAAAGGAGAGGCGCAAGAGGAGGGGAGGCCGGCGGAGAAGAGGAGAGGCGGCGGCCGGAGGCGGAGAAGGGAAGCCGATGAGGAAGAGTGGCGCGGTGGAGAGAAGCAGTGGGGAGAAGCGGTGGCCGCCGGCAAGGTCTGGCCCGGCCCTCGCCGGTGCCGGAGCTAGGGAAGGAGAGTAGCAGGGGGTGGCTAGGGGAGAAGAGGAATACCGGGCTCAGCTTTTCCCAGGCAGCGGCGGCGGCTGTTGAGGAGATGGGGTTTTGGCACTTTGCAGTTTAGTCCTCCTAATATCTAGGGTTTACAAATCAGTCCATCTCCCATTTCATTTCTTCTTTTCTGGCCCTTGGAAACTCCGATTTTATCGCGAACAGATCCTACGCATTCGTGTCGATGCGCACATATGTACGGAGCAGTCCAAATTTGTCGTTTATGCGCCTAGATCGCGCCGGCCTGTGGAAAAGCACAAAAAAGTGTAAAACAGTCCATTTCGAGCAATTAAATATATAAAAGCATGTAAATGATGATAAATGGTCCTAAAATACGAAAAATAATGGGGCAAAATGATGGGTAAATGTATATAAAAATGACGCATGTCATACCCCCAAGCTTTAAACGTTTACTTGTCCTCAAGTAAATGACATGAATTATCGAACCCGGACAACATGTAATCGTAAGGTAAAAGACTAGTTAAATGCATGTAATAAGTCAAGTGACAATAACAATGCAAAATGTGATTATCTAACTTGAGTTTTGAGGGTCATCCAAGATGAGAATGAATCAAGCTAAGATCTCAAGTGATAACTACAACATTTGACCAAATCAAGTTATACACTCAAGTGTCGAAATACACTCAAGTGCTCACATGAATCCAACCAAAATTGTAAGGCATCGGAACTAGGTATAACATCAAGAATAAGCATAGCGAAGGGTCATGCTAAGGCATATGTTATTTGAGACAAAGAGACTAATACTTGCATGATATTTATGAAAAAGCCCACACTTAAGCCATGATACCTAATTTTTGTTAATTTTTAGCAAATTTAAAACACACATTGGCCACAAGTGCCACTTATTCCAATCCTTGGGCAAGCTTGCCACTTATTCACACATTCAAACTTCAATTGGGCAAAAATGCCACTTATTCAGACGTTTGCAAACCAATGTGACAAAGTCACTTATTCAACTCACTCACTCCTTGCAAAACAATTTTTTCTCTTTTCTCTTTTTTTTAAGATTAAGCATCTTTAACCGGTTTTCATTAATGCTAAGTAACACGTGTCTCGAGACATGGATACCTAGATAAATCAACCAAGTTATTGGCTCAAGATAGGACTACCCCTTTCACAAATTTGTCATTCAAGCAAAGTATCAATATCTAAAATAACATATGTCAAAGCAATGAAACTAAGATATGATCATTCAAGAGGCGATGACTAGAACCAATTCAATCCGCAAATGGTCAAGACACATGTGTAACTCGCAATGAATCAAATGCTATAGGATCACAATGTTTCTAAGCACATCAAGGATAATAACCAAAGCTCAAGCTCTATATGATACCAAGTGACTTAAGATATACAAGGAACTAGTGACAATATAGCTCAATGAAATTTTGGCATGACCTTTCTAGATTAATTATAGCATAAGCTCACATGGCCAAGATATACAATCAAGCATAACATGAGAGCAAATAGTAAAGGCCATATATAATCAACATAAGCATAATATGAGGCACAAGAATGACCATACATCATCAACTACACGACAATAAGCTCAAATGCTCACAAATATAATACAAACATGCTAGAACATCATCCATACACATACAAGTCCTCCCCCAAGCTTAAATTGAGCAATGAATCAAGAATGTGCTTAAAGGGGTAAGAAACAGCTCACCGGGCGTATATGATGTAGTGGAAGTAGACAAAATATCCCATAACTTCTCGCACGTACAAGGATGAGGATCTAGCACGGGACCTGAAATAAAAAAGAAAGAAAAGAAAAGAAACCAACAAAAACTAACAAAAGGAATGGAAATAAAAAGATAAAAGGATGCTCATTTGGATGTAGCGGGAGGAGGGCCAAGGACGGGACATGGAAAAGGCACATGTCCGCCCTCCTAATGAAACAGCATGCCTCGAAATCCACCTGGATCCCAAGGGATGTCGACTCGAGTCAAATCCACTCGTAGTCGATGGTACACAAGCGAAACCCTGCAAATAATCTCAAAAACGTGGCAAGTATGTGTGATAGGGTCGACGCCCTCTAAGTCATCAATAGAATATCCAATCATGTAGGTATATCGATAAAGTACATCATGAGGACTATAAGTGAGATAAGCACAATCAGAAATAGAGGATGTCTCATCAAGGCCAATGAAATCAAACCTGAGGTGGTCGGGGAAGAGTCTCCATACTACCTGAAGTGTAGGTGAAAGAGAATATACGGTAGTAGAAACCTCCAGAAGGGCGATGTCGACGAAGGAAGTAGCCGGTGGTGGATCAATAGAAATGTGCTCCTCCTCGACATCGGAAACAGCCCCCTCATCAAGATGTGGAACCTCAGAACTCAAAAGTATATCCATAATGAACTCATCATCATCTGGCACAAAGCTCTCATCATCTATATCTAGCTCATCACAACTCAAGAGTGGATCTACCGCAAAATCATCCTCATAGTCAGGAGTTAAACAATCATCATCAAGAGGTAGGTCCTCATCATCTAGCTCAATGAACTCTCTCTCGGAGTCAATAGGCGAAGGATCCGACTGAGGTGCCTCTAGGTGTATCTGTGGTGTGTCCAACAATAGGCCCTCGCTAGCAAGGTCAGGTGTAAGACTGGTAGGCTGACACTCATCTCTATCCAGAACTATATCTGTGGTGCTAATGGAAGGCTGTGAAACAGTAAAACTATCCACACAAGTAGACCTGGTGCTCATAATCGCCTCAATCTCGTCCTGAATCGCCATCGCACGATCACCACCAGGAGGCACAATCATCAGTTCCTTGCATAATGCATCAAGTCTGGCAGCCTGATCTTCATGTGAAGGAGATGGCTCATGAGACTGCTCTGAGAACTCAGGCATAGGAACTGTAAACTGGCTCGGTGAAGGTATAGGTAAACTACAGGCAGGAGGTGTCGGATCCAATGCGAAGCAACTACTCATTCTACTCTCATGATCTCCTATAATCCTAGAAATCTTCTCCTCAAATCTAGACAACTGATCGAGCTCAGGAGTAGGAGTCTGATGCTGAGGTACAGGATAGTGCTGGTGTGACCAATGAGAAATATCCTGATCTCCATATCTAAAACCCTGCAATGGTGTACTAGAAGAAAAGGATGAAATATCAGGGTTGTTGTTTCCATATGACAGACTCGAGTGCTCAGGCCATCCAGGGTGATAAGTGTCAGGGTATGGCCCACTCGGCTGAGAAAAGCTCATCCCGTAACACTCTGGAGTGGACAAATAACCACGCTGGCACTCAGCGGGTGAATGGCCCTGAAAACCACAAGTCTGGCATATAGGAACAACTGGAGAGTGGGCGCCTAATAAAGAACTGTAATGATCATGCCCGCTCTCTAACACAACTCCTCGCTCTAAAGCATAGCGCTCTAACTGACGAGACAATAGATTTACCTGTTCTTGAAGAGTATCATAAGTAGGGGTGCTCATAAAACCATGAGAATCAGAATAGTAATCCATATCCTCAATAAGTACCAATATCAATCAACCTGCGGAATGGACACGGAAATCGCGCAAAAGAGAAATAACTAGGGAAAGGGTTAGGGGTTAGCAATATATCACAAATATGAACAATAACGAAAAGAAAGACAAGTCAGCACAAAATACAAAACAAGCAAAAGAAAAACAAACGGCCTAGTCTATAGCCTAGCACTGTCGCTCAAAGCTAGTCCCCGGCAACGGCGCCAAAATGCTTGATCGTGCAAAAATAGCACACCCGCAAGTGCACGAGTTGCCACTGAAATAGCGGCGAGTGTCGTGTTCTCCACAGGGACTAGACTGAGGCTACCGGTGCTCAGCTAAAGCTAGGTCAATCGAAACAGGGGAGAAAACTAAACTACTAAACGAACTCTAACTCAAACAGACGAAATGACGAACGAACTAAACAAACGAAAGACGACGGGACGAACGACCGTACGAATGGACGTCGTACGACCGAACGAACTACTCGACGACTGACTACACACAAGACTACGATGACTACACGAACGACACGACGAGAGACTAAACGAACAACGCACAGACGACACTAACGACAACACGAACGAACGCGACTACCGACCGACGATCTAACTAACTATCGACCGCAAGAAAGAAAGAGGTAGTCGAGAAGCACTGAGGGAGGGTTTAGAAGCACTAGGTGGGTTGAGAGGGAACGAGGGAGAAAACGGCCGACGGCCTAGATGACGACGGCACACGACAAACACATAACTACGACGACCACACGCACGACTTAACTATCGATCGACCGCTGAGAGAAGCAAGGGGGGAGGATTCAGAAGCAAAGGGAGGTTGAGACAGCACGGGGAAGGGAGACGGTCGCCGGCTAGCTAGTTCGCGCAAGACCACACAATGACCAAAAGCACATACTACAGATCACACACACACACACACAACTGAATACTACTACTACTAATGGCATTTAACAAACAATGAGTTAACAGATGACCACACAAACTAAGAACATAATACAAGTGCTAATAAATCTGAACAACACAAACCAACATATTAAAAGATAACAGATTCTCATCTACAATTCAACATCCACATATATCACAGTAACAGAACATGGCATAATTTCGTCTCAGTGAATACATGCACAATCACAGATTTAACAAACTAGAACTACAGATCCACCGAGCATAAATATGAATTTAAACCAGACATTTCATATCATAACATATCATTGCTACTACCAAAGTCCATACCATCATTCATCCATAAGCATCACAAGATATATAATAACATTCAGCATTTGTTCACAAGATTACACAAGCACCAGTAGCAAAATTAAGACAAGTTCAGAAACATTAAACCGAATGAAGAAACAGATAGCATTTGGGGAAGATGGACTGTAGTCGAAGCAGTGAAGAGGAAGCAGATGTAGCAGCAATTCTGACCGTTGCAGTACTCGGCATCAGAGGAAGAAGCATCAGGGGGGCTTTGGTCAGAACCAGAGAACATCAGCAGTAACACTCGGTCAGTTGAAGGACAGCAGCACGCAGATCCTTGAGAGAGAGGAGGCGGCTGGAATGAGGAGCAGTGGCGGCTCAGAGGAAGTGGTCTAGTGTGGGTTGGTGAATGGAGTTGAGGGTGGCGGTTTGGAGGAGAAGGTGGGGTTTTCGGAAGGAAGAGAAGATGGGGATTTCGGATGGGGAAGGCAAGGGTTGGTGCGGCTTGAAGGAAGAAGGAGAGGCGCAGTGGAGAGATCTGGAGGCAGTCAAGGGGAGAAGGGGAAGGCAGCTGTTTGGGAGGAAAAGGAGAGGCGCAAGAGGAGGGGAGGCCGGCGGAGAAGAGGAGAGGCGGCGGCCGGAGGCGGAGAAGGGAAGCCGATGAGGAAGAGTGGCGCGGTGGAGAGAAGCAGTGGGGAGAAGCGGTGGCCGCCGGCAAGGTCTGGCCCGGCCCTCGCCGGTGCCGGAGCTAGGGAAGGAGAGTAGCAGGGGTGGCTAGGGGAGAAGAGGAATACCGGGCTCAGCTTTTCCCAGGCAGCGGCGGCGGCTGTTGAGGAGATGGGGTTTTGGCACTTTGCAGTTTAGTCCTCCTAATATCTAGGGTTTACAAATCAGTCCATCTCCCATTTCATTTCTTCTTTTCTGGCCCTTGGAAACTCCGATTTTATCGCGAACAGATCCTACGCATTCGTGTCGATGCGCACATATGTACGGAGCAGTCCAAATTTGTCGTTTATGCGCCTAGATCGCGCCGGCCTGTGGAAAAGCACAAAAAAGTGTAAAACAGTCCATTTCGAGCAATTAAATATATAAAAGCATGTAAATGATGATAAATGGTCCTAAAATACGAAAAATAATGGGGCAAAATGATGGGTAAATGTATATAAAAATGACGCATGTCACTGGCATAAGTCTCTCTTGCTGCCATCATGCTCTTTTGAGTTCGCCTTGCTCCCCTCTTTCTAATGTGTGCATTGCTCATGCTTGTTTTCTCCTAGGAAGGTCGAAGTCCTAACGTCACCGTCGTGCACAGCGTTGTCACCGACCTCGTCGTCCCATGCTCTTCGCCTCAGTGAGCTTCAACCTTAAAAGTCATCGTTGCCATGTTCACCAAGGTCTCCTCTCCATAATGCACCCTTTCTTTTCCCTCGCCGTGCAATAGAACCGCTAGAACACACCTTTGCCCCCGTCGCCGACCTAGAGCATGCACCGACCCCGCTGCCACTAGCGAACTCCCACTTCTCTCCATCTCATGGTAAGTCCTTCCATTCACATGTACTCCTTTATGCCCCAAACCCGATCAACTAGTCATCGTAGCGTCCAGATGCCTGTAGCACCGCCGCACTGTTGCCCCTCACTACTTCACCATACGCCACCGTGGATAGCACCAACAACACCGATAGCACCAATAGGGTCACTGTAACCCGTAGGTGCTTAAGCCCACACCAATTTAAAGTTTCTCGCTCGGTTTTGTAGTTGCCCTCTTGCACAGTAGCGCCGCTGCCAGCCTCACCATCGCTCCGCCACCTTGGAGCTTCTCCTACCATGCCGTTATCGCTTTTAGGTTTGCTATGATCGACGCATTCTATTTTACCCATCCTGGGTGGTCGTCATGCCTGTCCTTGCCAGCGCCGAGCCCAAACCCAAGTGGGCATGGTGCCTCCCTTGCATCCTCTGCTCTGAGCGAGGAAGAAGATGGCCGCAACGCTGACATGTAGGGCCGTGAGTAGATTAATTAGTTTAAATTGGTAATTATTTAGCGGTTAATTAGTTAGCTAATGTCAATATGACATGTTGGCCTGAGGAAGTTAAGAACTCTACATAAGCCCTAATTTAAATCAACTATGTAGACCCGGTCTATGGACCCGAGCCACTAACACATGGGTCCAATCTTTCGTAGATTGCTGCGTGGACCTAGTCCATATGGATCATGGCCCCACCTATCATTCCCTGTTGTTTTTCCTTAAAAATAAATAGAAAAGAAATTAAAACCCGGATGGACCCCACCTATCAAGCATGAAGACATTTTCTTAAGGAAAAAATTAAAAAAGAAAAGAAAATCCCGGCCAATACCACCTATTAGAAATTTTAGATTTTCTAGAATTTTTTCCTGTTTCAAACTTTGGAGAGCTCATTCTCTCTCGTTCTAAAACTAAATAACTTGATTTTATTTGTAAATTTATCTAAAATTAAAATCCTTTCCAACAACACAAAAATCATAATTTTTGAAGTTCATTTGAATTTTATTTGAATTTGGGTAATTGCACGTTTATAAAATTTGACGCTTCGGACGCTCCCGTTGCTGACGAATAAGATCTTATGCTATCCATAGTTGACCAAGGCAAGTCTTTATGATTGATCATGTTGAACCTAGTTTCAAATACAAATATTTTGCTTTCAAGTACAAATTCCATGCTTATTATTATTATTTAATTAAATGGTATGTGAAATGTTGATGCTTAGTTATACCATGCAATTGATGTTTATTATTTCTCTTCCTTGACTATTGATATTACTTTCACCATCTTGCCCCAGGATAATTACTATTGATACTCCACCCTTGGTTAATCCTTAATGAACGATGATTGTACTTAGAATTTTCATAGTAGTAAATTTGAATATGATATAAACATTGCCAACAAAAACTGGATATATTATATAACAATTGGAGTGGTGACATGGGTTACCACTGGAAATGGCTAAATATTTTATAAAATGGTGGAGACTCAGGTGAGTGCTTGGGATCAGACCGATGTAGGGATAACACGAGATCTGGATTTGTTGGTTTGTCTCATCTGAGTTGATTAAGGACTGAATCTTGTGCCATTTCTTTTTTATACCTCAAATCGTGCAACCACAAGTCAAGTATGGGATTGACCTGGCCAACTAATTTGCTTAGTTTCAATATGACTACTATGCAATAGATTGCTAGTGGATTTTTGAATTTCTATTGTGATCATTATGGGAGAGACCTACACTGGTCACTGCCCCTATGTGAATTTTTTAAAATGTGAAGGACCATAGACTCCCTAACAACATGGTCTCTCATTAAAAATGTAACCTAGGAAGGAAACATTCTGGGTTGAGGCGTAAACCAGGAAGGGAGCTATCACTGTTACTAGTGTTCAGGGATTTTACCCTAGAATGGGAGGAAGCATTAAGACTAAGCATTATAAAAGCCTTATTTTGATTTTGTCAGTCGCGCACCTACGAAAGTGCAACATCCTGATTTTTAGAGTATTTTTGAAGTTTTTAAAATAAAATTCACCATTTGGATTTTTCTGGAATTAATTCAAGCTTAAAATGAATTTTCATTAAATAAATGATTTAACATGATTAAATTAAACATTAACATTTGGTAAAAGCATTTTATTTGAGTTCCTTGAGTCTCAAGGATTTTTCTTAGATTTTTTTGGAGTTATTTACTATTTTCTAGAGTTCAAAGTAATTTAGTTGAATTTCTAAAAATAGAAAATCACTTAAAACCCTTGTGGGCCTAAACCCAAACCTTCCGGCCCAATCTCCCTCTGGCCGACCCACATTTCCCTTTCGGCCCACTAAACCTCAGCCGTCCAATCTTTCTCTTGCCTCGTGTCGGCCATCCGAGCCGTGCTCTGTAGCAGCCGTTGGATCGCTCCAGTGACATGTGTCAAGCATCCGTGCGCCCAAGCACTATTCATCCGTGCAGTCTGCTGTGAGCCATTCGATCTTCCGCCATGCCACGTGTCGCCCATCCGATAGTGAAGGCATTGTTCATCATCTTAGTTTTGCCTTAGTAGGCACGCCACCATGACTAAAGGAGGGAACATTACTAGGCCATTAGAAAAGGCAGCAACAAGGTGAATTTTATGCAATGCCGTGTGCCAGTAAAGGCGCAAAAGCACAACCCCAAGTGTATATGCACGGGTCCATTTCTGTAGGCCTCCTATCTCGGAGGCACGACCTCGATGGGGTGTCCACGACTCTTACCACTTGCCTGGTAGGCATCGCCTCAACAGGGCGAACACAACTTCGCCGACTGCCTATTAGGCATCACCTTGACACGGTGGCCCTACCGCGTCGTCTGTCTCGGAGGCATGGCCTCAATAGGGTAGCCACGACTTTTCCTTTTGCCTGGTAGGTATCTTCTCTTTAGGGCGGCCCTACCTTGATGGCCTCACATCTACGTGCCGCCCATCTCGGAGGCATGGCCTTGACGAGGTGGCCACAACTTCGTCGCCTACCTATAGGCATCGCCTCGGCAGGGAGGCCCTACCTCAACGGCTTCACCTCTACACATCGTCCGTCTCGGAGGCACATCCTCGACAAGGCAACCACGAATTTGTCACCTGCCTGGTAGACATCACCTTGACATGGCGGCCCTATCTTGACAGCTCTGCTTCCACATGCGCCCGCCTCGGAGGGGCGGCCTCGATGGGGTGGCCAAGACTTCATCAATGAAAGTAGGACTCATTCCTGGAGGTTTGGGGTGTCCAGGCCCCCGAGGGGCTGAGGCAATTGGTTGTGTCAGCTCGCCCCCGAACCTCGGAGGTTGCTATCAAGAGAGTACTGTTATGGAGGTGCCCAACCCCTTGGACTATTGGGATTAGCTAGTAGGCCTTAGAGTAAGCCTAATATCATAGTATTGTATATCTAAAGGAATATACCGATATACCCTTACCTTTTGTAATTATTAAGGAGCAAGATAGGAAATTTTCATCCTGCTTCATATATATATATAAACCCCCAATGAGATATGAGAGAGATGACTGACTCATTTTTCCTCATAAGCTCTCTCTCCTAGTTGGTGGTCTTCAGCTCTTCTTTTTCCTATGTCTCCTATGGAGATTGGGTAATAACTACCTCGTGCTGTAGATGATGCCACGACAGAGAGCTCAACTGCACCTTTCTACTCTGATACCTTACTATTCCAGTCTGTTAGATCTTTTATTGACACTTTATCCTTATGTATAATTCTTTTATTCTTTTTTAGAGAAGTATGTATGTATAATTCAACTAGGGCCCTTTTTATATCATATTACCGCCTTTTCTTTTGTAAACTAGATTGAATCGTCAAATGTCAAAGTTCTGCTGATGACTGTAACACAATTGATGTATATATTACTTTACAGATTATTATATTATAGAACAAATTATCAATTGTTTCATATATCATCAAGACGTGTGCAATGGCCTCACATTAGTTCTGTTTTTTTGGTTTTTGGCTTCTCCTAAAGTCAATAAAACAATCGTTTAAATAGGCGGCTCTTGAAATGTACTTTTCAAATGCCTTTTCGAGTCTAAAACTATGTATATCATTCGTGTAATAAAACCTATCAACTATAAATAAAAACTATCAACCACAGCTTAAAGAATACTCCTCGATAGAGGAGAGAGGTGTCATGTGTTGCTGAATTGACGATTTAATTCGCGTGAACCGATGTATAGGCATTGTCATTGTTGAGGAACCGTCGCTGGCGACCAGTCCGATCGATTCCTCTGCTTAGAACAAGAACGAATCAATCATAGAATCACATAACAATAGATTGAACACAGAGAGGTAGAGAGAACTCCTGGTCTTTCTTTATTGCTTTCAATTGCTTTAGGTGTACATAATGAGGGGGGTATAGATTCCTATTTATAGCCTACAGTGGGGTGCCCATATTGGGCCAGGACTCCTGGTCCTGGGCCCAGTTTCTCAACACTCCCCCTTGGGCACTCACCCGACATACTCATGCCTCGTAAAAACTCCATAAAAACCCAATGGGAAAAGTTTGGAGAAAGAATACATGATATATGTAATGCTGCGATGCACGAATTGCCTCATTAAAAACCTTGGTCGAGAAACTTCATGGAAAACTCGTCAAGGGAAAAAGAATACAATTCACCCAATTTCATTTGGTCTTCAGGACTTTATTCTTTGAGTACTTAATCTTCATGATCAAGATTTGTTAGCGGGCCTGAGAGAATTCTCCCCTTGAATTCTGCACTTCTCTAAGTCTCATCATTCCAATCCCACGCACGCATCTTTCAAAGCTAGATGCGGGCAGTGACTTAGTGAATAAATCTGCGAGATTTTCACATGACTTAGTATGCAGTACTTTAATCTCGTCCATCTTTTGCAATTCATGTGCATAGAAGAACTTGGGGTTGATATGCTTTGTGAGATGACTCTTCACATAGCCCGTTTGTACTTGTGCGACGCAAGCTGCATTATCTTCATAGATAATTGTGGGGGTTTACACAATGTTCATCCCACATGACTGCTGGATGTGGTGAACCATTCGTTGGAGCTAAGCGCACTCTCATGTGGCTTCATACAGAGCTATAATTTCTGAATGGTTCGTCGAAGTAGCTACAAGGCTTTGCTTAGACGATTTCCATGAAATTGCAGTTCCACCACACAGGAATACATAGCCTGTTTGTGACTTTGCGGTATGCGGGTCCGACATGTACCCAGCATCTGCATAGCCAATGAAGTTCAGATCTTGATTCTTTCTGTAAAACAATCCAAGGTCCTTGCTTCCTTGGAGGTATCGGAAGATGTCCTTTATGCCCTGCCAATGCCTTTTGGTGGGCTCTGCACTGTACCTTGCTAATAGATTCACGGCAAATGCAATGTCCGGTCTAGTGCAGTTTGCTAAGTACATGAGTGCTCCCACTGCACTCAAGTATGGGAATTTCAGTCCCAGGATTTCCTCCCACTCTTCCCTAGGTCGGAAAGGATCTTTTTCTTGCTGTAAAGACCTCCCGATCATCGGTACTTTTGAGGGAAATGCGTTTTCAAAGCCAAACCTTTCAAGCACCTTCTGAGTGTAGGTCAACTGATGTACCAAGATTCCTTCTGGGACATGCTCAAGCTGTAGGCCTAAGCAAAACTTGGTTTTGCCCAAATCTTTCATTTCAAATTCTGACTCCAAGTAGGAGTTTGCTTCTTTTATGTATTCGGCTGTCCCGATGATGTTCAGATCATCTACATACACAGAGATTATACAGAATCCATTCTGGGATTGCCGTATAAACACACAAGGATAGTCTTCATTGTTCGTGTAGCCTTTCTTGCAGAGAAAGTCGCTCAAGCGATTATACCACATTCTTCCAGATTGTTTCAGTCCATACAGTGACTTTCTGAGTTTCACGTTGTATAGATTTCTATTTGCTCTATCTTGGTTCGGGAGAGGGATTCTTTCAGGGACTTTCATATAAATCTCTGAATCCAAGTTACCGTAAAGGTATGCAGTCACAACATCCATCAATTTCATTTCTAAGTTCAAGTTCACTGTCATTGAGATCAAATATCTAAAGGTGATTCCACTCATGACTGGGGAGTAAGTTTCTTCATAATCAACTCCAGGACGTTGAGTGAAACCTTGAGCTACTAGCCTTGCTTTGTATCTCACTACTTCATTTCTTTCATTTCTCTTTCGAACAAATACCCGTGCCCAACGGGGTGTACATGGGGAGGCGTGCGGCATACGGGCCCAAACACCTCTCTTTTGTTCAGAGATAGCAATTCAGTTGCTATTGCCTTCTTCCAATCTTCCCAATCTGATCTTTTCTTACATTCAGCGAGCGATGCAGGCTCGGGATCAAGATCGATGATGGTGGCAATTTTCTTTGCGAAGTAGATATCGATATTAGCTGTTGTCCTATTCAAGGACTCTCCCGTGTACACATAATTTATAGCTAGTTCTTCATGAGTTGCTTCTTCTGGAGCGATTGCTTCTGCTGGAGCTTCACCTTGCGCATCACTTTTTTCAATTGCGGTGGCAAGTCCCTTTAGTTTTTCGGCTCCGATGTGTGCGCACACATCTATGCCAATGGGGATATTCAGATCCGGTATGCCCTTTTCTGAAGGTGTCATACTTGTGCCAGGTCTCAACTGGCTCCCCTTCTCATTCTAGGGGACTTCAATGATCGGCTGTGATAAGCCCTTCTTATCATTTTTCGCCGGGCGTCCCCGGTTACTTTGGACTCAAGAAGCCGGAGTTCTCGTCCTTTTATTTTGAGGCCTCTGGACGGGATTAGGGATACCTTCAATTTTCTTTGGTATTTCAACCCTCTCCGGTGCATTGCGTGCAGGCACATGCGACTTAATCACGCTCTTCAAATCACTAAAGTGATCGGCAGTTGGTTTGTTAATGCTTTCAAGTCGATGATCTTCTAGACCACTTTTTCAGTTTCACTAGTGCGCGGGTCATGTGCATGAATTCCCGTGGCTTCCCACGTAATTTTCCGACATTTTTCATCAACAGGTTGATTTCCTCCCCCTAATGACGGGAAATTATCCTCATCAAAAATACAATCAGCGAAGTGGGCAGTATGCAAATCTCCCGTCATGGGTTCCAAATACCTAATTATAGATGCAGTCTCATAACCAACGTATATCCCAATCTTACGGAGAGGGCCCATTGCAGTACGCTGCGGAGGTGGTATAGGTACATAAACCTTACCTCCAAACCTCCTGAGATGAGAAATTTTCAGTGGTGACCCTTGCGCTAGTTGCATAGGTGAATGGATGTTGTAGGCCAAAGGTCTAAGGTTGATGAGATTCGCTGCATGAAGGACTGCGTGTCCCCAACATGTAGCTGGCAAATTACTTTTATGCAAGAGGGGTCGGGCAGTATATTTAATTCTTTTAATTAAAGCTTCTGCCAGACCATTCTGGGTATGGACATGCGGCACCGAATGCTCAACTGCAATTCCCATCGCCATGCAATAATCATCAAATGCCTTCGAAGTAAATTCTCCAGCATTGTCCATTCTGATGGACTTGATATGATGATCTGGAAACACATTTCTGATGCGAATGATCTGCGAGATCAATTTTGCAAAGGCATGATTTCTTGTGGACAACAATCCCACATACGACCACTTCGATGAAGCGTCAATGAGCACCATGAAATACTTAAATGGCCCTGAGACAGGCTGAATGAGACCGCAAATGTCTCCCGGGATGCGTTCCAGGAATGCAGGGACTTCATCCTTCACTTTCAGAGTGGAGGGTCTAGTTATTAGTTTCCCGATGGCACATGCAGGGCATACAAAATCTTCATGATTCGGGAAATTCTTCACATTAATATTATGCCCATGCGAGTTATTTATTATGTTTCTCATCATCCTAAGACCTAGGTGGCCTAATCTGTCATGCCAGAGACAGAAGAGTTCAGAGCTTCTAAACACTGTCTTCAGAACAGTGTACGCTGCAAGGGCTTCAATGTTGGTATAATATAGCCCAGTTTCAAGTGAAGGAAGTTTTTCTAGTACCCTTTTGCCATTCTCTTCGCGCTTCGTGATGAGCAGGTATTCCTTACCGTACTCTTCGTCAGTCTCAACGTGGAAACCATTGGCGCGAATATCCTTAAAACTTAGGAGAGTTCTAGTCGATTTTGGGTACAACAAGGCTTCTTCAATGACCAAAGTTGTGCCCATTGGAAGTATAATTGTGGCTCTTCCGGAACCAATTATACACGCATCGCTTCCGGCGATTGTTGTAAGGCTACCGGTGCTCTTACGGATCGACTGAAAATATTTAGTCTCTCTTAAGATGGTATTCGTTGTGCCGCTGTCGGCAAGACATACTTCCTCCATAGGGCGCCACACGTGTTCTAATAGAACGTATTTAATTAACATGTATTAGAAGGCATACAACACATAAATAAAATACGCTAATATCAGAACATATAATGCCATTATAAACTGAATAAATGAATGTTTTATTCCAAATCATCCAACCATTATGAGAAAAACAAATCCTAAAGCACCATCCATGCAAGTTCTAAACTTATCCATTAACACAAAATAAATGACAATTAACATCTTATGCATTCTGTGCATCAGACGGAATCAACTAGAAAATCATCGACTTCTTCGGCTATCTTTTCAGGAGTGATGTTCTCTTCAAGAGAGATCATGGCTGTGGCTGCCTCTAAGTCATAGGAGGGTGCCACTGCTGGGATGGATTCAACATCCATCAATTCAGGCAGTTGCTCAACATGCTCCCCCTCGACTGCTGTAAAGTGAGCTTCAGGCTGCCCTTTGCCATTCTTCTTTTGAGCTTAGTGGGCATCAATGACATGTTGCGGTTCTTTGCATATCCGCGACCAATGTCCCCACTTGCCACACTTATAGCAACACTGGTTCTGCTGGCCATAGTTCTTACCACTCTTTTTAGCCTTTTTGTCATTGGGAGCATCTGACTTGCCTTTCTGGGCAATGATCTTACCCTTCTTCCCCCTTCTCTTCATCAAGGGTTTTCGCACCTTGTAGCTGCTAGCGTTGGCTTCACGGCCAACTGAGCTACCTGGTGGCTGCGAGACGTAATTCTTGCGGAGAAGTTCGTCCTGAGCCTCTGCCACCTGCATCATATCAATCAATTCGGCGTACTCCTTGTAACCGTCTTGACGATAGTTGTGGGCAGTCTGTACAGCACTAGGGTGAAAGGTGGACATGGTCTTCTCGATCTTCTGCTCATCTGTGATCTGCTTGCCACAGAGTTGCAGATTAGTACAAATCCTGTGCAAGACAGAATTGTACTCCCGACCGTCTTAAAGTCGGCAAACCTCAGTCTAATCCACTCCTGCTCTGCTTGAGGGAGAATGGTGTACTTGAGCCTCTCAAACCACTTCTTGAGTGCGGTCCAGAGTGCTAGCACGCTTCTTTCCGCCATATACTCATTCTTGAGAGTCGGGCAGAGGTGGTGCCTGAGAAAATGAAGTGCCTGATCATTCTCCTCAGGTGTGGGTCGGGCGTCTTTCTGTCCGCTTAACCCAACAGCTGCGCTGAGCTTCCGGCCCCCAAGTACAATCTCGACATCGGATGCCCATGTCAAATAGTTTTGGCCATGCTGGGCCAGCTCCTCGAACTCCCGGTTCAAAATTCCAGTCATCTACATGTGTATGAACGAAATAAAATAAGTTTACTTCAGGCAAACATGCATGAAATAATTTATTGCGGGTAAATAAATGGTACAAAAGGTTCGCATAATGTTTCATAATTTTCTATAATTTTACTGCTAATTTCAGTGATTAAAAGCAATTTTCAGCAATTACAATTAATCAAAACAGTAAATCAATGCAGAAAATACAGAGAATAATAATGGCATAAATAAATAAGCTTCAAATGCTAAAAATAATGCAAAATTCAGATTCCCGAGGCCCTTTTATGTAAGAATATTAATTTTCAGCGAATTTTGCATTTTCTGGGGTTTCTACGCAAAATTTCAGTTCAGAGAAAAAATCGCGCAATTTTCTGATTTACCGAGGAGTTTTCTGCAAAATTCTGGACCCACTTGTAAATTTGAGGGCTTATTCGTAATTTTTAGAACTACGAGGCCTTTCATGCAAAATTCGGGACCTATATTAAAGGTTTAAGGACCAATCTGTAATATCTACGATTTCTGGGGTTTCTTTCGCAAAATAGCCAGCGCCCCCCCCCCCCACCGACCGGGCCTCTTTCCTCACCCCCGCCCCTTCTCTTCCCTCACCCCGCGGCCCATCTCCTCCCTCACCCCCCCTGTGGCCCATTTGGCCCATCGGTCTGGCCGGCCCGCCGCCCGGTTTATCCTTTGGGGGTTAGGGTTTCCCCTTTACTCAACAGCGGCGGCGGCTCAACAAGCCGGGCCCGAGAGCCAAGCGTGCGTGAGGACGGACGCGAGGGGAAAGGGCTGGTGCGGCAGCCGGGCGAGGAGGAGGGGCCGGTGCAGCGGCCGGGCGAGGCGCGGGGGCAAGCGCAAGGCGGCAGCGGTGCCGGCGCAAGGCGGCGGCGGTCCGGGCGACGCGCGGGAGGCGCCGACTACGGGCGGCACATGGGAGAGGGCGTCGGCTACCGGCGGCGAGCGGGAGGCGCTTGCTTCGGGCGGCGCGGCAGGGAGGTGCCGGCCTCGGCCTCCGGCGCTGGGGCGCATGCAAGCGGCTTCGGGCCAAGTCGGCGGCGCCAGCGGCTGCGGGCCGCAGTGGGGATGCGGCTGCGGGCTGTGGTCGGGAGATGGCTACAGGCCGTGGTCGAGGACTCGAGCGGCGGCGCACTCCGGACGGGGCCGGTAGCCGAGGCTTGGTCGGTTGCGGGCCGGGGCTGCGCACAGCAGGGCCGGTTGCAAGCCGAAGCAAGCGGAGATGGCCGTGATGTGCCCCGGCTACGACAAGGGGCGGCGGCTTCGGGCCGGTGGCCGGATGGCGTGCGCATGCGGGCGGCACGCTGCCGTGTGCGGAGGTGTGACGGCTTCGGGCCGGGTGCAGGGCTGCAGGCCGGCGATTTGGGCGACCGGCTTCGGGCCGAGGCCAAGAGGTTGGTCGGCGGCGCCCATGTGGCGGTTGGCCAGCGTCTGAAGGCCGGCGGTGAGCCGTTGGCCATCCCCTTTTTTTTTCTTTGTGCAATGGTCGAACAGAGAATCACATTCTTTTCTCATGCATTGATCGTACAGAATCAAACAAAACCATGCAAAAAAATTTTTTCGATTCTAATCTACGATGCAATCAACATCTACCCCGTTTTGCAATCTACCAATCGACATTATGCCAGCGATTTCAGATCTGCTCGCGGTAGATTTGGGGCAGATTTGCATCGTTTCTAATCTACAGTGCAATCAACATCTACCCCGTTTCGCAATCTACCGATCGACATTGTGTCGGCGACTTCAGGTTGGCTCACGGTAGATTAGGGCGGATTTGCACCGTAGAGATTCAATCTAGAACGCGAAAAGAAAATGCAGATTCAAAAGCGATCTAGAAAATTCAATCTGTGCTTCGATGATTAGCTCGTTCACCGAAGCGAAGTCGTGCTGATAACGTGTTGAGGAACCGTCGCTGGCGACCAGTCCAATCGATTCCTCTACTTAGAACAAGAACGAATCAATCACAGAATCACAGAACAATAGATTGAACACAGAGAGGTAGAGAGAACTCCTGATCTTTCTTTATTGCTTTCAATTACTTCATGTGTACATGATGAGGGAGCTATAAGTCCCTATTTATAGCCTACAGTAGGGTGCCTATATTAGGCCAAGACTCCTAGTCCTGGGCCCAGTTTCTCAACAGGCATGACCATCTAGAGAGCTTGTGTATTCTAATTTGTGGGGCCGTTAGAGCACTAGGTGGTAAATGATGCGGATGGCTATACAGAACATGTCTACTGTTGTTGATGCCCTAATAGAACTGCCATTTGTATGCATTCTAGTGCTCCCCGGAGTCAGTATTCAACGATCTTTCACAAAGCATCCGAGTGACAACTGACAACAATAAATGAGCGGTAAATTCGTTGAATGAAGCACTTCAACTTTGTCACAAAATAATGGTTCTCCCCTCCCCTAAAGTGGGAAGGACAAGACTATAGGTATAAGCCATCTGTGCAAAAGAATTGGTCGGCCTTTGCCAGCTCACAATAAACTGACGTATGCATCCTTTCTTTCTAATCTAATATTCAGAACATTCATCATGTCCCTGCACAAGTATTACTAGTTTTTTTCCCGTGTGTTTCTCTTCAAACTAAATAGGGTCACTGCTTCTAGGTATTATCCGTACTGGAAGGCTGGCTGGCGTAGAGCCATAAATATTGGCTACGCTGCGGCCGTCATCAATTCCATCATCTTTTTCTGAGGGACATCAGCAAAATGGAAACTCCAGGCCTTCCTCTATGTCGAGGTTCCTCCAATTACCGTTGCTTCTGGTGTTGCTCTGACCTGATTCTACGCTTCCCTTCAACATGTCATCACCGTGATGGCTGGAATGATTGCCAAGCATGTAATGTTTTCCAAAGTTTGGAGGCTCAAGGAAACTGTCCTGTGGACCAGTTGGCCGTGCAGAGGTCAGCGCCCAATCGCTTTGATGGCTGGAGTAATGGCCAGACTCGTAATGATTTCCAAAGTTTGGAGGCTCAAAAAAACTGTCTTCTGGAGGTTCAAGAAAACTATCTCGTGGACCAGTCGGCCGTGCAGAGGACTGAGCCCACCAATGATGGCTCGTAGAATTTTGTTCCCTGTCCTGGCGCTTGAAGGTGGCACGCTGAAAGAATGCACTTGATGTTGATGCCTCCAACTGGCTTCGAGCTCTTTCATACAAATTGGAATCCCATATTTGCTCCTCTTCAACTTCCGTTAATGGTTTGCTTGGAGGTGGCCATATATCCTCCCCTGGCTCAGGTGATGCTTCATCAAGGTGGGGAGATGAGTCCTCTTCTCTATCCGAGTGTGGCAGGTGATACGTGTAATACCAATCCAGGATATATGGACAAGCTCTTTGATCTGTGTCAAGCAGTCCTAAAGGGCCAAAGTTATAAATAACCCCATTGCCGGGATGAATATTCCTGGGGAGCAGTCGATGGAAGATATCAGCACTTTGACTTCTTGTACTAGATCCAAGTTCTGATGCTTCCATTGCTTGAAAGGTATGTTTGCGGATTTGCTTTTCCTTGAATCTCTGGAGGTTGCACAAGAATTTCTTGCCGTCTGCATTTGGCTCCCATGATGTATAGGTGCTTTGGAAACTGTAAATAATGAAACAACATAGTTATGTCAAGCCAACTGGCACCAAAAGTAAATTACCTTTTCCAACGTATCTTTCATAAAAGCACTTCAAATATCAGCTTCTCTTTGTTGCGGTGTCTGTGCCAATGAGATATTAATATTTGAATTATTTATTTGTTCTGAATGAGAAGCACTCATATGATTATCAGAAATGTGCCAATGAGATATTAACATTTGGCCACTACTTAAAGCATTCTTGAGAAAATTATCAGAAATGAATTACCTTCTTGATTCCTCTTCAATTTTTTTGAACATATGATTCTGTGCACCAACTCAACGAGAATTGATATAATGGAGATGGAACTTGTGACAGAAAATACGTAGACAGCCAGGGAATTCTACAAAAAAAAGCTTAAGGACCTATTGACAGTAAGCTCCTAGTATATCGTGATCAAAGAACTGAAGGGCCAATGAGTAGGCACAGAAGTTCTCCAGTTAAGGTGGTTCGAACAAACAGAGCCCTCAGTCAAGAAATAAACTGAGAAGTTCTCCAGTTAAGGCGGTTCGAACAAACAGAGCCCTCAGTCAAGAAATAAACTGAGTAACAACAAAAAGGTATACAAGCATGGGATAAGCATTCTCTTTGAAAAGTAAGCCAGATGAGTGGCTCGTGAGTCATGATAGGAAGTGCACAACTGCACACACCAAATGAATTGGCACATACTTATCTCAAATGCTAAAGTCGTCAGCATCTAAATTCTACTACATGTACAAATACATCAACGACAAAAGAAAGAAAGAAAGAAAGTGGTTATTTAGTATCGAGTTAATCAGAAGGCATAGCATGAAAGCATGCAACAGTATAAGGTTGCCGAAAACAAACAAAAGAAGGCACTTGTAATCTTATATAATTCACAAGCCACATTTATCAGAATAATCAAAATAACAAACCGTCATGTAAAAAATGGTAAGAGATATATTTAGTGTTAAAATGAAGGGCACCTCAATAATGATTTCTCCATTTTCCCTTGGGAACTCCTCATACTTTTAACTGCATCAAGTGGCGAACCATAGTTTCTATTTCCATGTCTTCTGAAGTCAAACAAGCTTAAGCTGTTGAGATGTCAAACAGAAATGGTGTTAGAAGCAGCAAAGTAAGTATATTGTGATAATTAAAAGACAGAAACAAACCTGCAAACATCTCCCACTCCATCTACGTAAACTGTGAAGTCCGAAATGAAGCGCAGAATATCATCAACACGCTGTAATTAGCAAAAGGTCAACCATTGCAGAACACAATTTAGAAATCTAGAAGTGAAATCGTATTTATCTAGCTCAAAATATTACCTTTGGTACCACAAAAATTAGCAGGTAAGGAGTGATGAAAATCGAGGCCATCTCTTCTAGGAGAATTGTTATGGTATACTGCAATTGCAATTTACAAGAAGTCAGCTACAGCACATGTAAAAGCAAATTGCACAAGTAATGGAATTCAATACTGGATCCCAGACAAGCTGCACAAGCAACCAATGTGTAAATGCACAATACCGAATGCAGGTAGGCAGCACTTTCTGCTTTGTATCAATCAACCCTTATATCAATATTTCTAAACGTGTTAGCGGTTGGCAGCATACAACCCAGTACCCACAATAATTTATCATCTATATGTATCATTTAACATTAAAAATGACAAAAAAACTTGAAAGCACCACTTTTATCTAAGTATCATCGGAGGAAAAAAAAAGCTATAGAATATTGAATATTCTATATCAGTGCATTGATAAATGCTTCCTATTTAAATGGGGCAGAGTTATACAATAGGCTTTAGCAAATAAGTTTAAACATAGGTTCATGAAACTGAAATTTAAAAGGAACTGAATTACTGCAATCTATAAATTATTGAAAGGTAATTTTTCTCTACTACTTAAAAGAAAGAGTTGGTGAGTGGTACGTTCTTTTCCCTCCATCCACTCCCACAGAGAAAACACCGCGCCGACACGTGGGCCCGACAACCTTCCTCCCGAATCCGTGCCTCCACCTTCAACTGTTATGGACTCTTATTGGGGAAGGCATTATAGCAGGCGTCCCAAGCCGCCAATTCAATCCAAGACTTAGTAGCAGTTCTCTTCGGTTTAGGAGTTTGTAAGCTTTGCGGGTTAGGGAAGTCCTTTCTTATTCGTATTACAGAGAAGTTGTTTAGGAGTCGGAGTCTTAAGAAAACCGGGATTGTAAGAGTATATATATCCCCCTGCGTGTGAGCGGAAGGGTTATGAAGAGAAATAAAGTACTCTTTCCCCCCAAACCCTAATTCCTAGTCCAGGCGGCAACCACGGCGAAACCAGAGGAGTTCCGCCGGGAGGCAGCCGATAGCTCCCGACCTAACCATCCTTACTTCCTAAGATCCAAAGACAAGACCCATAACAGATTGGTATCAGCTTCCATGGCTCCAGATTCCCTCAGCGCGGAACTTCGCGAGTTAAAAGAGATCCTGGGGACAATACTGAAGCGGCAAGAAGAACAGGCGGTGGCTCACGCAAATCTGGAGGCGGCGGTTCTTGCTCTGGAGGAACGTCCTTCGTCACCAACAAAAGACCTTAACTCGGCCAATTCGTCGGCACGACAAGCCTCAGGCGAACAATCTGCGACTACGCATCCAGGACGTTTTTACAAGGTAGACTTTCCTCCGTTTGACGGCACTTCGGATCCATTGGAATAGTTGACTCGCTGCACTCAATTCTTTCGGGGTCATCGCACATTGGAAGAGGAAAAAGTATGGCTGGCAACTTACCATATGACAGGCATAGCTCAGCAATGGTATTACAAGGTGGAGCGAACTGAAGGAATCCCGTCCTGGCCTATATTCGAGAATGCTTGCAAACTGCGTTTTGGTCCTCCTTTCCGATCCAACCCAGTATCAGAACTTGCCCTCCTTCGGCAAACTGGGTCAGTGGAAGAGTATGCTCAGGACTTCTATAGGGTTCTTTGTCGCACTGAAAATCTCTCGCCGGAACATGAAGTGGGTCTATTTTTAGCCGGACTGGGCGAGCTCATCAAGTCAGACGTAGAACTACAAAATCCATCTTCCTTGGATACTGCTGTAAGTCTCGCAAAAGCTGCAGAGAGACATTATAAACTCCTTTACAACTCGGGATTGGTGCTCCGACAACCACATTCCAATCCACAATCTTCAGCAGCAAAATATACTTCAGCGCAACGCATGGCTCCTCTGTTGTCAAAACCTCCGGACGTTCCACTTCTACCTTCTCCGACAACAGGACCATCCCCTCCATCTCAGCGAGCATTTCGGCGCCTCACTCCGTCAGAGATGGCTGATCGCCGTCAGAAAGGTCTCTGTTTCAATTGTGATGAGCAGTTCACAAGAGGCCATCGGTGCAAGCGATTATATTGGATCGAAATCTCGGATGAAGATGATATTCCGGAAGCTAATAAGGAAGATGCCAATCCTCAGATTTCTTTACACGCATTGACTGGTATCTCTTCGGGCAATACTATGCAATTAACAGTTTGCATTAATGATCTCAAGTTCTGTGCTTTGGTTGATTCAGGATCTACTCACAATTTTATCAGCCTTGCGGCTGCTCAATTGTCAGCCACTTCGTTGCAAACTCGCACGGGCATTCAGGTGGCAGTAGCCAACGGAGACAGATTATCTTGCCTAGGGTTTTGCCCATCTTTGCCATTCACCATTGGTCCTGAAGAATTTTCTATCAACTGCTATGCTTTAGCCCTACAGGGTTTTGACTTGATTCTGGGAGTGCAATGGCTGCGCACATTAGGCCCAATTCTCTGGGATTTCTCCACCTTGTCCATGGCTTTCTGGCATCAAGGACGTCAAGTGCGCCTTCTGGGCATTCCACGCCAACCATCCGCCCGTGTGTGTACGATCAACGAGCCAACTCAAGCATTACTACCAGATCTGCTGTCAGATTTTCAGGACATATTTCAGCATCCTTCTGGACTACCACCTCAACGACACTTTGATCACCGCATTCATCTAATTCCAGGATCCAGTCCGGCGGCAGTTAGACCATACCGGTATCCCCACCACCATAAAGATGAAATTGAAAAACAATGTAAGGAGATGTTGTCTCAGGGGATCATCCGTGCCAGTACTTCACCCTTCAGTTCTCCGGTGATCTTGGTCAAAAAGAAGGACAACTCTTGGAGGCTTTGTGTGGACTACCGTGCGCTTAATGTACAAACTGTCAAGGATAAATTCCCTTTACCGATAGTTGATGAGTTACTGGATGAGTTGAAACTTGCCAAGTACTTCACTAAACTGGACTTACGATCAGGCTATCACCAAATACGAATGCACCCGGATGACATCCATATGACTGCTTTCAGAACACATCATGGTCACTTTGAATATTTGGTCTTACCATTCGGACTTTCCAACGCACCAGCAACATTTCAGGCTGTTATGAATGCTATTCTTCAGCCCTACCTTCGCAAATTTGTGTTGGTCTTTTTTGACGATATCTTAATTTTCAGCTCAACTTGGGCCGAACATTTGTGTCATGTTCGCTCAGTCTTCACCCTACTTCGGCAGCACCAATTCTTCCTTAAGCAATCAAAGTGTTCTTTTGGCACTACATCAATATCATATTTGGGTCATGTTATCTCGGCAGAGGGTGTTTCTATGGACCAATCCAAGGTTCAGGATATCCAGTAGTGGCCAATTCCTAAGTCTCCTCGCCAATTAAGGGGATTTCTCGGGCTTGCCGGGTATTACCGCAAATTTATACGTCACTTTGGGTCCATTGCCGCGCCCCTCACTCAGCTACTCACCAAGGAAGGCTTCTGTTGGTCACAAGCAGCCCATGAGGCATTCGTGACCTTAAAGGAGGCTCTGTGCAAGCCCACCTTCTTAGCTTTACCGGATTTTTCAACCTCTTTTATTGTTGAATGTGATGCGTCGGGTAGTGGACTTGGGGCAGTACTTCATCAAGGAGCTAAGCCCATTGCTTTTTTCAGCCGAACAATCCCAGCTCACCACGCCAAACTAGCAGCATATGAGCGCGAACTCATCGGGTTGGTTAAAGCAGTTCGTCATTGGAGACATTATCTGTGGGGCAAACCCTTCATTGTTCGCACGGACCATTACAGTCTGAAATTTCTCCTTGATCAACGCTTGAACACTATTCCTCAACATCACTTGGTCAGTAAACTATTTGGATTTGATTTCCAAATCGAGTTCAAGCCTGGCAAGACCAACACAGTTGCAGACGCATTGTCACGGCGGGATGAATGTATGTCTTTGTCCGTTCTGTCAGTACCAGATTTTCACCTGCTAGCGCAGCTTCAAGAGGAGGTCCAGTCCTTGCCAGCTTTTCAAACATTACAGTCTCAGTTGGCTTCTCATGACCTTCCTCCACATTGGTCCTTTACTGACGGCTTGTTCTTATTTCATGGCCGCATATTCGTCCCACAATCATCTGCATATGTGTCACACATTATTGCCACATACCACAGCATTGGCCATGAAGGGATCCAGAAAACATTGCACCGCATTCGCAAGGAGTTCTATATTCCCCAACTTAAGAAGCTCATTCAGGAACACATTTCTTGCTGCGACGTTTGCCAACGCAATAAAGGAGATCACTTGCATCCCGCCGGTCTGCTGAATCCTTTACCCGTCCCGACTCAAATCTGGTCGCACATCTCTATGGACTTCATCGACGGCTTTCCACGAGTTCAGGGAAAATCAGTAGTTCTAACAGTGGTGGACAGATTTTCTAAATATGCTCACTTTGTGCCACTAGCACACCCTTACACGGCTCAATCAGTAGCTCATGCATTCTTTGAAGCTATTGTACGTCTTCATGGTTTTCCGGAATCGACTGTAAGTGATAGGGATACAATTTTCACAAGTAATTTTTGGAAAGAGCTCTTCAGATTGGCAGGTGTTTCTCTCGATATGACATCTGCTTTCCATCCACAAGCTGATGGTCAAAGTGAAGTCGCCAATCGAACAATTGAGATGTATCTTCGCTGTCTCAGTGGGGATCGACCACGCCATTGGATCAGATGGCTTCCATGGGCGGAATTCTGCTATAATACGTCATATCATTCGGCGCTAAAATGTACCCCATTTCAGGTTGTGTATGGTCGCTCTCCACCACCACTTCTTCCCTACCAGGCAGGTTCAGCCCAAGTCTCGGCAGTTGAGGACATGTTACGCGCCCGAGATGAGTTTCTACTTGAAATTCGGGAGCGCTTATTACACGCACAACAACGTATGAAGGAATTCTATGATAAACAGCATAGGGAAGTTGAGTTCGAGGTTGGCCAATGGGTTTTGCTCAAGCTTCATCATCGCCAAGCTGTTGGTATTACAACAAAGCTCTCCAAATTGTCACCCAAGTTTTATGGACCCTATCAAATCATTGATCGCGTGGGTTCAGTGGCTTACAAACTACAACTTCCTCCGTCTGCTCGTATTCACAATGTCTTCCATGTGGCCTTCTTGAAGAAATTCAGCGGTGCTCCACCTGCTGCGCCTCCGGCCTTGCCTGACATCTTTCATGGCAGAGTTCTTCCTATGCCTGATACAATTGTTCGATCGCGCCTGTTTAAAGGTAACTGGGAGGTTCTTGTTCAATGGGTTGGTCAACCACCATCCGAAGCATCTTGGATTCCAGTCTCCGCCTTCAAACAACAATATCCAACTTTTCAGCTCGAGGACGAGCTGTTTCCTCAGGAGGGGGGAAATGTTATGGACTCTTATTGGGGAAGGCATTATAGCAGGCGTCCCAAGCCGCCAATTCAATCCAAGACTTAGTAGCAGTTCTCTTCGGTTTAGGAGTTTGTAAGCTTTGCGGGTTAGGGAAGTCCTTTCTTATTCGTATTACAGAGAAGTTGTTTAGGAGTCGGAGTCTTAAGAAAACCGGGATTGTAAGAGTATATATATCCCCCTGCGTGTGAGCGGAAGGGTTATGAAGAGAAATAAAGTACTCTTTCCCCCCAAACCCTAATTCCTAGTCCAGGCGGCAACCACGGCGAAACCAGAGGAGTTCCGCCGGGAGGCAGCCGATAGCTCCCGACCTAACCATCCTTACTTCCTAAGATCCAAAGACAAGACCCATAACATCAACCCACTCCACTCCGCCGCCTGCTCCCCCTTCCTTCCCACCCTCGCTGCCTTCGCCCTCTCCCCTGCTTGCTCCTCCATCGCCCGCCTCCTACGCCGCCATCGCCGCCTCTTCCCCACGACGCCTCCTCCTTCCTCACGCCCTTCCCCACCCCAATCAAGGAATAAGCAGGAGGAGTCCGGCCAGGAGGAAGGAGAGGGAGAGGCGGGTTGTGGGTGACGGGGTGGAGGAAAACGAGGTTTGAACGCACTCATGGATGCCATTGCACTAATGGATATCGCGGCTAAGGAAGGGTGGGGCGGAGCGGAGTGGAGGCTGGGGAGGACGGAGGCCACCAAGCGGCTCCACCGGCGGCAGGCAAGGGTCGCGCGACACCGCCGCCACTGCTCCTTCCCCTTAATTTGAGCCATCGCCATCTCTCTTCCGCCGCCGCTCCTCCCTACTAATCTCCGCCGCCACCACCTATCCTCGTCGTGCCAACCCCATCTAGCTCCCACCACCCCTGCTCCCTACCCAAAGCCTCCACAAATCTGTTATCTTCCTATTTTGGGAAGGCCAAGGTAGCAGACAACATCCGACAACGTTAACCACTACACCTTGGACACGTCGGCGGCCCATGCTCCTCACGACACCCTTCCTCATTTCTCCCTCCTCTTCCTCTCTACCTCCTCTTGTGTGGCCTCTTCCAGCACATCATCCTCTGCTTCCATGGCGGCAGGAGACGACGCGGTGGAGGGGGTGGAGGTAGTCCTGCGGCTGCTGTGCCTTCCCTAGGTGGAGGTATGAATTAAGGACTTAGTATTTCTACAGTTCAATTAGATGCCTTATTTTGGAAATTATCGCCCTTTTTAGTACAAAACAACATGATCTAGGCTTCTTATTTGTGCCGTCCGTGTTGGGGGAAGAGAGGCAAGGATGAGACGGAGTCTTGAGGACAAGGAGAGAGGAGGGACTTGATGACTGCTCTACAGCGGCTAGTGCATTGACTGGTGTGCACGTTGGGGGATGAACTTATGTTGTGCTTGCTTTCAGCTTTACTGGTGTGCAGGTGTTCACCATGTGTGCATCTGCACTGTGGGCATTTCACTCAAGGCTTTGAATCATCTACCTTGATCAACTGTTGCACATGGGTATCTTTGGTATTTCACAAGGGTGGTCCAGCCTGAAACCACTGTTGATGTTAGTATCTGCAGCTTTGCATCTATTTCTTTTGAGTCTTCTGTTGTGTCCATCCAAATCTGTAGCCTCTATCTTTCAATTCGTTTAAGTCATGCAAGTCCATAATTTTATTGTCAGTCATAAAAGCATAGTAATTTCCTTTTTGCATGGCAACCACCACTCCTCTTTGAGCCGCGTGCAGATCGTAGAAACCGTTATGATGCCGTTGTTTCTCTCTGAGCCGCCACCTCGAGCTTTTAAGGCCGCCGCGCTTCTTTTACATTGCACCGCTGTCGTCTTGGGCTTCGATCTACGCCGCTATGTTTCTATCCATTCCTCTTCGACTTGACATATCTTCCAAGAGCTACAAGCTACGATGACATTATTAAGACTTAGACTTCGGATTTTTCCTATTTTAATGTCAACCTTTTTCGAATGCAATGCTATTGTATACACCTTGAATTTGAGAATGATGTTAAGACTATTAGTGGTATTTCCTATTTTAGTATGGTTTAGTCTTGTGTCCCTTTGTATCCTATATATATTGCACGAAATCAATCAAATTAATTACTTCCACAATTTAACAGCAACAGCAGCAGGAGTGAATTACCTGAAACAGAGTTTCAAATTCTCTCCGCACAGGTTCACTGTTCTCTTTACCACGCCACCTTTTTGGCATGTGATGCGTCTGCTGGACAACAAAGGACATGGCTCCTTCTGGATCAATCACTTGAAGTTCATCAGCCACGACTTTCCGGCTTACAGTTGCTATTGCTCCAAAAACAATAGTATACCAGAATAGATTTCGGCCAAAAACCTGAAATTATGAAAATATGAGATTTTAAAAGGAGAAAAAGTCATTCATCATGTGGCATTAACAGCATGAGCATGCGGAAACAAACTACTTACATGACCCTCAAGGATAGATTCACCCAGAAATCCAACGATGAGAAGAATGCCAGCCAAGCCACCTGATACAAATGATATGAATTTTGCGACAATAGATACCAGTGGAGCTGGAAACTGCTTCAAATAATTTAAAGAATGGGCAGTGCTGTTGTTCATCCTATGTTTGAAGAAATGCTCAACCTGAAATTGTTAAAAGCAGTGGTGTTAATAAAAAAAGGAATAGGTTACATATGATCTACAGGCCTTGGCACAAAGGGAGGACACGTGATCATTGAGATTTCAGAATATTCAAAGTAGTAAAATTTCTCTGCAAAAGAAACTTAGTTTTAAGAGAGCTGCTACCTCATTGTACTCCCTCAAAATCCACCTTGACAGATTGGACCATCTTCGAGATGATGCGGTACTAGGATTATTGTAGAATTCTTCAGCATGTCTCAGAAACAGGTATACCAATGGGAAGATTACAAGGCAGGGTGATAGAAGAAGCATTGCAATGCCCATAAATACAAGCCGTTTTTTCAACAAAGTTGGGCATGTTAGAAAATCTTTCCTAACACAAAATTTACTGCAAGAGAAGAGGACATGAGTTTCAAGCGCAAATAAAAACAGCATGGACTAACATCTGGAAAAGGTAGAAAATCATTAATAAGCTTACATTTGAAGGAACAAGAGAAATGATCTAAATAATCAGGAATGCAAAAGCGTTAAATTTAATAGGACAACTGCAGATGTATACAACACCTAAATCTACTAGGACAACTGTAGAACAGATTCCATGAGAAAAAGTACCATGCAACTCTTAGACACTAAGTAGTTTATTGGTAAAGATATATGCTAGACAGCAGTAAATGTTCGTATCTGTTTTGGCATGAAAATTTTCATTTTTCTACTACATGTCCAATTGTCCATGTTCTATGCCATACCGAGTCCATGTACAGTCATAACTCTTACTCGAGCTGAAGATACAATGTGGTTATTATATTAATTGCTTTCAAATACTTGAAAAACTTTGCTGACTAAATATTTTGGAATACAAATGGTAGTAATGTAATATGCTACTAATACCAGAAACAGAGATACAGAGGTCCTTACCTATCAAACATGCTTTCGAAGATGCACCACTTCAAAGTCCACTCCAGGGTCTTCGGAAGCATCAGATAGCTTTTCCTTCCATGCATACGAGAACTGACCGTTGGACCAGCTCCAGGAAGCCAACAGGGAATCGGAAATGCAATGATGCCTTTATTAACCATCCCAATCAAATAGTTCTCTTTCCGCATTATTCGCATGATGATATCATGCTCTGACAGATCCTTAACAACGCAAAGCTGTCGTGATTTCTGGAGAAGGACAACCTTCTCAACTACTCTGGGCCACGATATAGTTTGAATGTCGAGATCTGTAACCTTAAGACTACACAAAGAAAAAATGGAAACATATATCACCTATCTTACTCAGCAAAAGTTAATACAGTGTATGATGCATGAAGCTGAAGCCTTACCTGTTATAGTAGAAGTCGCGAACATTGAGTGTGCTACTCAGTTTTACAAAGAACTTCAGAAAATTAATAAGTGCGTAAGTTGTCAATATAACCATTGATCCAATAGTGATCATCTTCATAAATGTGAAAGGAACTAGCGGGTCATTCTTAATGACTTTCATCAAGTCACATGGTTTCTCCCCCGACTCAAGTGCTTCCACACCACATTTCAAATGGCCAAGGGCACCCCAATCAACAAACAAGAAGAAAAAACCAATAGAGCATACCATAAATGTCACATTAAGGATCTCAATTATCCACTTGATGATAATGCATCTTAGACCTTTTGCACAGAAATATTCATAAAGCCTCTCAAAGAAAATATCCAGGTCAGGAATCAGCTCAGCCTTTAAGTCATCTCCATGGAGAAGTCCTGATGGGCTCTCACTACCAGAACCCGGCAATCTTTGGTAGTCTGATAATTCTATCTCAGGTGGAACATCAACAAGCAGATGTGCTGACAATTGTGATTCGCTTCTCCATGGCCACTTAAACACTGTTTGGGTAGGTGTGCCCTTTGAAAGGAAGGACATCATTTATGAAAATAAATGGCAAGACAAGCGGAAGGCTTCCTTGCCATGCCACAGCTGATCACCTGCAAGATACGGATTTTTTTATTAAAAAAAATCATTGCTTGAGACTTTGCATCACAGATTCTAATGAAAATGGCAAAAAAAAAACTTGAACTAAATGAGTATTTCCATTCACCCTATGCATAAGCCACTTCCGGAGGTAGTTCCGAAAAAAGAAAGGAAGCATTACTACCAAGGTACCCTGGATTGGCTTTCCATACATAGAAACAACACCCAATTATAGACAAACTCCTACCGCATTAAGAACTAGACTAGACTCCAATTCCACTTAGTAGCAACTCCACTCAACAGTCAAAACGTAAGGGAGGCCTAAAGACCAATTCCAACACCATGCACATCTAGGCCGGTCAGACATCCAGAATCAAGCAAGCCACCGATGAATCATCCACAATGCAACAATCTGCACCAAGCAAAAGAAGTACCTTTCGGCACAATCCCAGCCTACCAGATACAAGAAGTCCCAGTTTTCCCAGTGCCGCGGGCATCGTCTAAACGAGCAATTACCAATCCAATCTCTCAACTTCCAGAGCGATTTCTACCCCGACGACGCCCAAGAGACCGTAATCCGTGCCCTACCGCATCACACTAGCCAGCAAATCCGCAACTGATTGGGTGGATTGGAGCATCCCGGAAACAAATATTCGGGCCGTATCGCTCACAGCAAAGAAAAGAGCGGAACAAAAATCATAAAACAGATATTAGGGCTTCCTCACCAGCAAAAGTAATCAGCCCCGATGGATCTCCTCTCCGCTCCACGCCAATCCAACAGCGGAAAGGAGAGGGGAAGAAGAATTCCTTCGAGGTGGAGGGAGGCCAGGAGGCGTGCTCGGCGGCGCCGGCAAAGGAGAGGGTTCGGCTCGGCGGCGCCGGATGGTATCCACGGCGATTGCGGGAGGCGTGAACGGGAGGGGAAGGGTTCCAAGACGAGCACTGACGCAGCCGCCGGCGAACGCTTTCGTCTCCGGGCTCTATATTTCCTTTTTAGGCCTTGGTTTGATCGGCATATATAGTAGCTTTTTTCTCTGAACTCGATGCATATATGTAGTAGGAATTTGCGTGAAAAGAAAAGGTTTACCCGAACCGACTAGGAGAAGGATTGAGACTGCTCCGTTTCGGCTTTTTCTCTAGTATTATTATTTTCTCTAGCTAAACTTTTTTTATTCCAAACTCCTATTGTTATTATATAAACTATGCTTACGGGCTAGCGTCTTAGGTAAAGTATTGAGTCTATCTCTATCTTAAATAATTAAATAATTAATTTTCGATTATAAAAATAATACTTAGTATAAATTTTTTTGAGGCAGATAATTTTAACTTTAATCATCAATGATTAAAAACATGTCAAGTTCTCTGTAGGATAGAAAGTGTTATCTAATTAACGAATTGATACGCACCAAGCTATTAGTAACACGTGTTGATGCGATGGAACCAAAAAATCACTGAGAGATGGTACAAAAGTAAGCTACTTTACTTAAATAACTAACTAATTAAGAAAGAAAAATAGGTGACTTAACATGACATACAAATAGTTGACATAGTAATATTTAAATCTAATTCAATTCTTCCACACGTTTCTAATTACCATATCTTTGGTTAGAGCTTTCTTTTTTTCCCCTAAATAGGGCAAGAGAAATGATTCTCACACAAAGAGAAAATCGAACTAAAATTGGTTACTGCATGTTAACACCATGTCTGATACAACCTGCGCACGGTCCTGAAACTGGTCATACCACATCTGGTATGATGCGATGTAGTGTACTATATAAACATGATACGAATTTAAATTAAACTTAAAAATTTTCATCTTAAACTAAATTTTCTTTGATACTCGAAAAACACAGTGAACACCTCCAATTAAATTAGGTGACTGTGGGAGGCGTGAATAGGGAGGGGAAGGGTTCCAAGACGAGCACTGATGCAGCCGCCGGCGAACACTTTCGTCCTTTTCTTTTCCTTTTTACCCTCGATTTTTCCGGGCTTTATATTTCCTTTTTAGGCCTTGGTTTGATTGACATATATAGTAGCTTTTTCCTCTGAACTCGATGCCGACGGTGTATATATGTGGTAGGAATTTGCGTGAAAACAAAAGGTTTACCCGAACCGACTTGAAGAAGGATTGGGACTGCTCCATTTCGGCTTCCCCCCCCCCCCCCCCCCCTCCTCCTGCTCCTACTACTGCTGCTGCTGCTATTTTCTCTTGCTAAATTATTTCTTGCAAATTCCTCTTGATATTATATAAACTATTCATACCAGCTAACGTCGTAGATAAAGTATTGAGTCTCTATCTCGAAAGATTAAATAATTAATTTTAGATTATGAAAATAGTACTTAATATAAATTTTTTGAGGTAGATAATTTTAATATTAACGGATAATTTTAATATTAACTTTAACCACCAATGACTAAGAACGTATCTAAGCTTTACATAGGATAGAAAATGTTATCTATTTGACAAATTGATATGCACCAAGTTAGTAACACTTGTGTTGATGCAATGGAACAAAAACATCATTGAGAAATGGTACAAAAGTGAGCTACTTTGCTTGCATGACTAATTAAGAAAGAAAGTGATGGGTTTAATATGACATACAAATAGTTGACATAGTAATATTTAAACCTAATTTAATTCTTCCACGCGTTTCTAATTACTATATCATTGGTTAATCTTTCCCTTTTTCTCCTAATAACAGAATTGTATAAATTAACATTATAATAAAGAAATGTACCCGGCCTTCATAAAAGCATTAAAAGAGCAAAAACGAAACATGAGTTAGAGTAGTCTCAAACCAATTAATGCCTAAAACAATTTTTTTGCATCTACAGATTTTACAAATGTTTGGAACTGCACTTACTAATTTATATGTATAGAAATCAAATTCCTAATTCAATTTATGATTTTTGAAAAACCAAATTTATAATTCTAATTTACTTCTTATTGCAAATTTTAATATTTTTTGAATTGTAGTATGGAAATTCCTAGTATCGTATGATCCCAAGAGAGCTAGCAATACAGATTGCATCATGGATCGAAATCTACTAGTATCGTAGTAAGATCGTGACCTAGGTGATTGGATCATAGGAATCGTGATACTTTTGCGATTTTGTATATGATCCTAGGTGCTCCTTGTCCCTATCTCCCGATCTTCCTAGCGGCCTTGACATGGCTCATGTCGTGATGCTTACAGGCACCTCACGGCCGGTGCTCAAGGAGCCGCTGAGCTGGCGGAAGCTGGATTTTGATCTCGACCAATACAAGCACAAGCTGCTGTTGGGCTCATCGGCAACTACTGCCTTACCACTTGCGCCAATAACCGCACCGGATTACTCGGACCTGCTCGGCTCCATGTCGCAACTCCAAGCACCGGCTTTGAGGTAGGCCAGAGATTAAAATATGCTGGCCTACGGTTGTTTGCCAGAGGCGGGCGCAGATGCATAACGTGCACAAGCTGCCATCAGGCTGACCGATGGTGGGAGGCCCACTCGATGGTCAAGGCCATCATGAGCTCCCGCGCCTCCGTATTCGTCAAGTGCAGCTAGTGCAATGTCTCCACTGTGCATGTCTAGAAGTACAATCAATACAGATACGAACTGATATCGCTCGGTCCTATATCGTTCCGTGTGCACTTTTATCCATGTCTATCTACATCTAGATTCAAAAGGGCCATAGATACGCAAGTGATTAGGTGGAGGCATGCAAGCATTTAGTCCCGTTCGGTTGGGCTGAAAAGTTATGATTTATGACTGAAATGTACTATAGTTGACCGAAATTACACTGTGACTGAATATGATTTATTTGGCATAAATAAATTTAAAAAATTTAAAAATAGAAACAAATATGTTAGCTCATCACGGACAACGCAAACGAATATGGGAAAAAAGAACCGGTAAAAAAACTCAAAAAAGCCAGAAGTTTAGAAATAAAAATAAAATTTATAAATAGTGAAAAATAAACTAGAAGTTAAAAAGCTCAAACTGAAATGCGCGAGGCTTATCAGATGGGAGCTTTGGGATTGGGAGTAACGAAGGGATTAAATAAATACTGCTCATTGTTGTCCCGTACGGACTATGTAGTGCAGTAAGCCAGTAATGCTGTTGTGCTAGTAGGATCCTTACATCTTTCCTATATAATTGTTAGGAAACGTCCAAATAATTATTTTGTAAATAATACATAATTTAATCTATTTATAATTAATAAAATCTTATAGGACCATGATTCTGTAATCCGATTCTATAAAAAAAGATGCAGAGGCTACTGCTAAGCAGAGGCTACTGCTAAAAGACTTCAGATGGACAAATGGACAGCAGATTATCACACCAAGGACAGATCACATATACTACTCAATCTAAACATCGCAGACCAACAGACTGGTTACTAACAGAACTCAATTTGCACAGTTATCACAGAGCAGTTTATCACACCAACAAAGCAGAGCACAATAACATACTCACTGATCTCACACATCACAGATTACAGATGATAATCCACAATTCATCAACACATTGCAAATAGTAATTGTCAGTTAACAGTTTGAACAGTAATTAAAAGAAATTGAAGAAATAAAGGGGGAGGAAATTAGACAACCGAGGATGGAGAAGATGAAGCAGATAGGAGGCCGAGAAGATGGTGATGTCGCCGGTGATGTCGGTGAAGAGGTGGCGGGGGTGGACGCCGTCGGTTGCGGTAGAGACGCCTACGGTGAGGAGGTCGAAGAAGGCTTGATGCAGGGCGGCGAAGAACCAGAGTTGATGAGGCCGTTGGTGTCAGTGTAGACGCTTGCCGAGGAAGGAGGGGTCGATGCCGTCGGGTGAAGCAGACGGGGTAAACGCTATCGGCGCTGATGTGGGGTGGTGTCCGGTGAAGGCAGACCAGAGGAGGGAGTTGCCGGCAAGAAAGTAGTGGGCTGAGAAGAGAAGCAAGGGGGACCAAGGAAGAAGGAGAGGGAGTGGCGGCGCTGCTGTGGTGGCGGAGAGACGTCGGCCGGTGGTGGCGAAGTAGAGGAGGAGGGCACACGGTGGCAGCCGGCGAGCTGGGTGTTGAGAAGGGAGAAGGGAGGCGCGATAGAGAGAGAGCAGAGAAGTCGGCCGGCGAAGCTGTCAGAATCGGCAAAGTCTGAAGAATCGAATAGGCGCTGAAGTCTGAAGACATCTGAAGAAAACGCTTTGCTAGTTTCAGATGTAATGAAATGGATGGCTGAGATGTGATCTGGCTTCAATGGGGGAGATCAACGTCCCTGATTACTTCTGGCAAAAGTAGGCTTAGTTATTAAGTGATCTCACTTTGATTAATGTTTAAGGTTGAGTTAATCTGGTTGTTAAGTCTGTAATGGAGTTTAGTCCTTAATGCCTGTTTATGTACCCATATATGTACTCTTCCGCAGTGGAATGGGAGACAATCACTGTCAAGTTGAACAATACTACTGTAGCCCTAGTTTTAGTTTAGCGGTAGCGTCTTGCTGTTCCAGGCGATTTCCCCTTTGCTATTCTCCCGATCTCTGATTTCCGCTCTTGATTCGGATTGTCCTCCCCTGGGATGTGACAAAATGGTATCAGAGCATACCTATCCTCGGCAAGAATCGGTCGGGGTTGATTGGGTTGGGAACTCAGTTTCCGTAAAATCCCCAAATCTTTTCCGGCCTGTGGCGACGGATTGCGGCGGTGTACTACAATTTCAGAGACAGCTTCATACCGTTCTTCATCGTCGTTGGCAGGAACTCCGAGCCCAAGCCCTCCATCGCCCAGCGGCTCTTCCCCGTCTGATCCATTCCCCGACGAGGCCCTCTTCTTCATCCGGTTTTGGCGGCGGACTTGGTCGGTGCGTGGTGAAGGTTCCGGACATTGATCCGGGTAAAATCCCTAAGCCAGCGTCGATCAGCGGGAAGATGATGGAATCCACGGTGAAGTACGAAGCGGTGGCGTTCGATTCCACAGCGGTCTGGCGCATAGTTCACTTGCGACCGCCGAAGGAGCCAAGAAAAGTGCCAGATTTGGTCCAACCGAGAGAGACGGAGTTGGAATTGGCCAAAAGAAGTGAAGATCTGAGGCTGAAAGGTCTGAATAGCACTCCAGGAAACAAATTGAGGAACACTCCAGAAGGTAACTTCGATTCCTCTCCTAATGGGTATTCGGTAGTTGTCACTGGTTGGGAACAGGACCAAGTGCCAAATGTGTCTGTGAGAAGAATGGAGTGGGAGAATCCTGATGAAGTATGTGTGAAAAATGATGCTCGGCTCAAGGATGGTACGGTTACATCAAAGTCAGAGGAGGCTGAGTTTACAGTTAAAGAAGATCTTGATTGTGCTGTGCTGGAGGATTTTGGAATTCCATCCTGGCTGTTTGGACTTTCACTACCTACTCCAGACCCTATCCAAGAACCAGCTTTAGTTAACCAATGGAATCCCAATCTTAGTAAGGAGAAGGTTCTTAGTGCACCCACTGTTAATGCTGATCTACCATCCTTTATCAACATGAAGTTGGAGCAAACAGTAGTGAATGCTAAATCTTGCACTAGGGATGGTCACAATGTTGACAGGAAGTTACCAAAGTTTTGTATGCAACAGCTGTATTCTGTGGGTTTGCTCTGGAATCTTCCACCTTGGCCAGATTTAAGCTTTTGTGAAGTATACTGGATGGCCAAGGGCATGGATAAGGGAGCTGGAACAGTGTCAAAGAGGAATGCTTATAATGTTGTTGCTGGCCAGAGCAAGAATCAATTCCAGCCGACAAGGAACAAACAACTTACTGACTTTGTGAAAAAGTGGGTAGCTATGGTTGAGCAGTACAAACTCGAAGACAATACATGGTTCTCTGAATTGTACAGCTGCCGAAAACAGTGGGCCCCGGGGTATGTCAACCATTCATTTTGGGCTGGTACTTCTGTTATCAGGAAGGTTGAAAAACCAGATCCATACCTTGATGGTGCTGTAGAATTTGGTGGTGTAAGACTGGGTCAAGTGAGAAATCTCTTGGGTAAGATAACTTATGATCCTAAATCATGTGCATGGATGTCTGGGGTGAATGTGATTAATCTGGATAAATGGAGGAAGCATAAGGTTACAGAGAATCATCTGCTGTTACTGAAAAAGTTCAAAACGAAGGTTGGAGTGACTGTTGCCAAGAGCATTGAATTCAAGGATAGAGCCAAGAATGTTGGTGCTCTTATAATATCAGATTCATCTGCTACAGCTATATCCTCCCTCCTGGCTGTGCAAAAAGATCTTCCTATCCAGTATATTTTACCTTGGAGGAGGATTGTAGCATCAAGACAATGGGATCACAAAGTGCCTGTTGATGTGTTTTATTTGACACTGAGGATTTCCCTGGACGATTTTCCTCAGTACGAAGAGTTTAAGCATATCCTGATTGAAGTGGTTCAAATATGCCAACAAGATAAGATGCATCAACTTTCTGTCCAAGCAGATATGAATTTGCTCACAGCTTACCCAGAATATATAATTTCCTATTTGGTTCATGTCCTCACTCATGATCCTGCTTGCCCTAACATTGAGGAATATGAGGATGTCAAAGCATATGGTCCAATTTACTGGCTATTGCATCTGTTTCTTTCAAGTCTCCTGGGAGAAGAAGATTGGCAGCATAGTGTTCCAGGCATGGAAAAGGAGAGCTTCACAACAATAGTATCTATATTCAGAAGTGTCAAATGTTCTGAAGATGTGGTTGATTTAAATAAGACTAAGACTTGGCATGCTATATATGATCTTGGTATTCTTATTACAAAGAGGTTATGTCAAGACCATATAAATGTGTCAGAAACTCAAATGGTTCCATTGCCTACTCAACTTTATGTGCAAGTTCAGAATGACCAATATGAAAATTCTGAGGATAGTGATGAGCAGATGTGGTTGCGGTGTGAGAATGTACTAGCCCATTCTGAGGCTCTTATGAAAGCAGAAGATGCTGAGATTGAATCTCTCAAGAGTTACAAGAGTGAGAGGGATGGGAACGAATACCTCATCAACTGTATCGATTCACCTGGGCACATGGATTTTTCTTCGGAAGTTACAGCTATTCTTTTTATCACCGATGGTGCTTTGGTGGGGGTTGATTGTATTGAGGGTGTCTGTGTGCAAACTGAAACTGTGCTTCACCAAACCCTTGGTGAGAGGATTAGGCCTGTCCTTATTGTGAACAAGATGGATAGATGCTTCCTTGAGCTTCAAGTTGAAGTTTACCCAGAGAAGGGAATTGTTGCTTTCTCTGCTGGTTGGCACGGCTGGGTTTTTACCCACTCAAGCTTTGCTAATATGTATGCATCCAAGTTTGGAGTTGATGAATCTAAGATGATGGAGAGGTTTTGGGGGGAGAACTTCTTTGACCCAACCACAAAGAAATGGACCACCAAGAATAGTGTATCTGCTACTTGTAAGAGAGGTTTTGTTCAATTCTACTATGAGCCAATCAAGCAAATCATCAAGATCTGCATGAATTATCATAAGGATAAGTTGTGGCCAATGTTGCGGAAGCTTGGTGTGACCCTGAAGACGGATGAGAAGGAGCTAATGGGCAAGGCTCTCATGAAGTGTGTTATGCAAACTTGGCTGCCAGCCAGAAATACTCTGATTGGTTTGATGATATTCCATCTTCCCTCTCCATCGAAGGCACAGAAATATCTTGTGGGGAGCTTGTACGAGGGACCCCTTGATGGTATCTATGCAACTGCTATTAGAAACTGTGATTTGGAAGGGAAAGTTGCAACTGGCTCGAAGGTTCGTATCTTGGATCTTAACTATGTCCCTGGCCAGAAGAAGGGTTTGTATACGAGGAGTGTACAGCGTACTGAAATCTGGATGGGAAAGAAACAAGAGTATGTTGAGGATGTTCCTTGTGGTAATACTGTTGCTAAGGTTGGTTTGGACCAGTTCATCACCAATATTGCTCAAATTTCTGTTTTTGGTTCTAAACTTCAGAAGAAGATGCGAGCCGCTAGCATTTTTGTTGTGGGATCTGGTGCTCTTGGATGTGAATTCTTGAAGAACCTTGTTTTAATGGGAGTGTCTTGCGACCATAAAGGAACTCTAATTTTAATACATGAAGATTTCATGGAGAAAAGCAGCTGGAGCCAACAATTTTTGTTTAGTGATTGGAATATTGGACTGGCTAAATCTACAGTAGCTGCTGCAGCTGCTTGTGCTACCAATTCCTGCCTGCATACTGATGCTCTTCAGAATCGTGCCTGTCCAGAGATTGAGTATGTGTTTCCCATGCATTCTGGGAGGCCCTTGATATTGTCATTAATGCATTTGATAACGTCAATACTAGGACGCAGTTGGTGCTGTCTTGGTTTTCTGATAAACATACTTGAGGGCAAGTATGTTGCCAAGGGGAAGGGTATGTCAGAATCGGCAAAGTCTGAAGAATCGAATAGGCGCTGAAGTCTGAAGACATCTGAAGAAAACGCTTTGCTGGTTTCAGATGTAATGAAATGGATGGCTGAGATGTGATCTGGCTTCAATGGGGGAGATCAACATCCCTGATTACTTCTGGCAAAAGTAGGCTTAGTTATTAAGTGATCTCACTTTGATTAATGTTTAAGGTTGAGTTAATCTGGTTGTTAAGTCTGTAATGGAGTTTAGTCCTTAATGCCTGTTTATGTACCCATATATGTACTCTTCCGCAGTGGAATGGGAGACAATCACTGTCAAGTTGAACAATACTACTGTAGCCCTAGTTTTAGTTTAGCGGTAGCGTCTTGCTGTTCCAGGCAATTTCCCCTTTGCTATTCTCCCGATCTCTGATTTCCGCTCTTGATTCGGATTGTCCTCCCCTGGGATGTGACAGAAGCTTGGGAGGAGGCGCAACCGGTGGAGTAAAGGGGAAGGAGGAGGAAGCAAAGGGAGGCAAAGGCAAGAGGAAGGGAGGCTTGCCGACCTGGTCTGAGAAGAGGTGAGAGGCGGCGCGGTGGAGGAGCAGATGGAAGAACGCCGGAGGGAGTAGGTGTGGCGGCCGGAGGGAGAGGCGCAAGGGGGGCGACGCGGGTGAAGAGAGGAGGGCGGTCGCCGAAGAGGTGGAAAAGGGGGTGTACAGGGGCGGCCGGTGGCTGGAGATGTGGTGGCGCGGCGAGGTAGGGCCCGGCCCTCGCCGGCGCCGACAGTGGAGAAGTAGGGGATAGGGGAAGGAGAAGCAAGGGGGTGGAGAGAAAAGAAGAACCGGGCTCAGCTCCTTCCCTGGCGGCGGCTGATGGAAAAGGAGATGGGGATTTTTCCCTTTTGCAGATTAGCCCTCTAATATTTTCTAGGGTTTACAGCTAGGTCCTTATCCCATTTCATTTCTTCTGTTCTGGCCCTTGGAAACTCCGATTTCATCGCGAAAAAATCCTATGTGTCCATGACGACACGCACATCTGCACGGAGCAGTCCCGAAATGCCAGATTTGTCGTTTATGCGCCTCGATCGCGCCGGCCTGCAGAAAAATACAGAAAAATGTAAAATGGTCCATTTTGAGCAATTAAATATAGAAAAACGTGTAAATGATGATAAATGATCTCGAAATGCGAAAAATAATGGGGCAAAATGATGGGTAAATGTATATAAAAATGACGCATGTCATACCCCCAAGCTTTAAACGTTTACCTGTCCTCAAGTAAATGACTTAAATTATCGAACCCAGACAACAAGTAATCGTGAGGTAAAAGGCTAGTTAAATGCATGTAATAAGTCAAGTGGCATACAATGATATGAAATGACATTATCTAACTCGAGTTTTGAGGACCATCCAAGATGAGAATTAGCATTCAAGCAAAGATGACAAAGTGATAACTATAGCATTTGACCAAATCAAGTTACAAGTGTCAAAATGCACTAAGTGATCACATGAATCCAACCAAAATTGTAAGGCATTGGAACTAGGTATAACATCAAGAATAAGCATAGCAAAGAGTCATGTTAAGGCATATGTTATTTGAGACAAAGAGACTAATACTTGCATGAAATTTATGAAAAAGCCCACACTTGAGCCATGATACTTAATTTTTGTTGATTTTTAGCAAATTTAAAACACATTGGGCACTTGTGCCACTTATTCAAACCTTTGGGCAAACTTGCCGCTTATTCACTCATACTTCACTTGGGCAAAAATGCCACTTATTCAACACATTTTCAAACCAATGTGACAAAGTCACTTATTCAACTCACTCACTCCTTGCAAAACAATTTTTTTCTCTTTTTTTAGTTTTGATTAAGCATTTTTAACCGGTTTTCATTAATGCTAAGTAACACGTGTCTCGAGACATAGTTGCCTAGATAAATCAACCAAGTTATTGGCTCAAGATTAGGGGTGGAAAACGGTAACGGATAATTCGTTTTATCCGATATTCGTATCCGAGAAAACACAAATATGGTAAGCCAAAATCCGTATTCGAAAATATTCGTATTCGTATTCGAGAATATTCGTATCCGTATTTGAGAGTATTCGTATTCGCATTCGTATTCGAGAATATTCGTATCCGTATCCGTATTCGAGACTATTCGATTCGTATTCGATCCGTTTCTAGAACTTATGAAAAAATCGTACAAATTTTGTGATTCAATATTTGAATTTAGGCGGTTTAAAACCCGTAACCGGTCAAAAACTGGTGAAAAATCGTTAAAACCGCTAGGAATCCGTTTTATCCGATATTCGTATCCGAGAAAATCCGTATTCGAAAATATCCGTATTCGTATTCGAGAATATTCGTAACCGTATTAAAGAATATCCGAATTCGTATCCGTATTCGTTTGAAAAATATGGATTCGTATTCGTATTTGAGACTATTCGACCGTATCCGATCCGTTTCCACCCCTACTCAAGATAGGACTACCCCTTTCACAAATGTACATTTAAGCAAAGTATCAATATCTAAAATAACATATGCCAAAGCATGAAACTAAGATATGATCATTCAAGAGGCGATGACTAGAACCAATTCAATCCGCAAATGGTTAAAACACATGCGTAACTCGCAATGAATCAAATGCTATAGGATCACAAGGTTTCTAAGCACATCAAGGATAATAAACAATACTCAAGCTTTATAAAATGCCAAGTGACTTAAGACATTCAAAGAACTAGTGACAATATAGCTCAATGAAAATTTTGGCATGACCTTTCTTGATTAATCATAGCATGGGCTCACATGATCAAAATATACAATCAAGCATAACATGAGAGCAATAGTAAAGGCCATATATCATCAACATAAACATCATATGAAGCATAAGAAAGACCATATATCATCAACTACACGACAATAAGCTCAAATGCTCACAAATATAATACAAACATGCTAGAACATCATCCATACACATACAAGTCCTCCCCCAAGTTTAAATTGAGCAATGAATCAAGAATGTGCTTAAAGGGGTAAGAAACAGCTCACCGGGCGTATATGATGTAGCGGAAGTGACAAATCATCCCATGGCTTCTCGCACATGCAAGGATGAGGATCTAGCACGGGACCTAAAATAGAAAAGAAAGAAAAGAAGAGAAACCAACAAAAACTAACAAAAGGAATGGAAATAAAAAGATAAAAGGGATGCTCATTTGGATGTAGCGGGAGGAAGGCCAAGGACGGGACATGGAAAATGCACATGTCCGCCCTCCTCATGAAACAGCATGCCTCGAAATCCACCCGGATCCCAAGGAATGTCGACTCGAGTCAAGTCCACTCGCAGTCGATGATACAAAAGTGTAAGCCTGGAAACAATCTCAAAAATATGGCAAGTAGGTGTGATAGGGTCAATGCCCTCTAAGTCATCAATGGAATATCCGATCACATAGGCATATCGATAAGGTACATCATGAGGATTATAAGTGAGATGACCACAAGCAGTAATAGAGTATGTCTCGTCAAAGCCAAGGGAATCAAACCTGAGGTGGTTGGGGAAGAGTTTCCACACTACCTGATATGTAGGTGAAGTAGAGCGTAAGGTAGTAGAAACCTCCAGAGGGGCGATGTCGACGAAGGAAGTAACTGGTGGTGGATCAATAGAAATGTGCTCCTCCTCAACATCGGAAGCAGCCCCCTCATAATCAATAATGAATATCTCCATCTCAGACTCAAAGATCGAATAATCATCTAAGTGGCCCACATCCTCAAAGGTGAATCTCTCCATATCGGTCTCAAGAAGCACAGGATCTATGTCAAAGCAGTGAGAGTCTACCACATCAAATCTCTGAGTCTCAAGCTCGGGCTCATCAACACAAGTATCAGGGTCCATATATGGTGAGTCCATGGCATCAAAAGTGACTAACTCTAGCGCGGGTCCGTCAATAGAAGGATCATCATCAAAGCAAGGCACCTCTAAGGGAATCGGGAGCATCTCAGTGGCACTAAATGAAGAATGTGATGTGGCATAATTGTCCAAGCAACTACTCAAGACTGGAGTGAATTTCTATGATCTTCCACTTCTGACATCAATGTGCTCAATGCACTCAACTGGCTTTTTACGTCACTAAACTGAGTGTCCACCCTAGTAATATATGATGCCAACATCTCCTCCAACTTGGACATATGATCAGATTGAGGGGTAGGAGGCAGATGCTGAGGTACAGGATAGTGCTGGTGTGAACAATGAGAAATATCCTGATCTCTATACGTAAAACCCTGCAATGATGTACTAGAAGAAAATGATGAGATATTAGGGTTGTTGTTTCCATATGACAGACTCAAGTGCTCAGGCCATCCAGGGTGATAAGTGTCAGGGTATGGCCCACTCGGCTGAGCAAAGCTCATCCCATAACACTCTGGAGTGGACAAATAACCACGCTGGCACTCAGCGGGTGAATGGCCCTGAAAACCACAAGTCTGGCATATAGAAACAACTGGAGAGTGGGCGCCTAATAAAGAACTGTAATGATCATGCCCGCTCTCTAACACAACTCCTCGCTCTAAAGCATAGCATTCTAATTGACGAGACAATAGATTTACCTGTTCTTGAAGAGTATCATAAGTAGGAGTGCTCATAAAACCATGAGAATCAAAATAGTAAGCCATAGCCTCAATATATACCTCTATCGATCAACCTACGGGACAAGATAAGAAAAACCACAAAAAGAGAGAAATAACTAGGGAAAGGGTTAGGAGTTAGAAATATATCACAAATATGAATAATGACGAAATAAAAGACAGGTCATCACAAACACAAAACAAACAAAAGAAAACAAAAAAAAACGACCTAGTCTATAGCCTAACACTGTCGCTCTAAGCTAATCCCCGGCAACGGCGCCAAAATACTTGATCGTGCAAAAATAGCACACCCGCAAGTGCACGGGCTGCCACTGAAATAGCGGCGAGTGTCGTGTTCTCCACAGGGACTAGACTAAGACTACCGGTGCTCAGCTAAAGCTAGGTCAATCAAAACGGGGGAGAACTAAACCTAAAACGTCTACCGAATCAGCCGAACGAACGAACTACAGAACGAACTCTAACTCGCATGGACAAAACGACGAACGACTAAACAAATGAACGAACTAGACAACGACGGGACGAACGACCGTACGAATGGACGTCGTACGACCGAACGAACGACACGACAACTGACTACACGAAACACACACAAACTACAACGACTACAAGAACGATTACACGACTACCGATCGACCATCTAATTAACTATTGACCGCGAGACAAAAAGAGAGAGTCGAGAAGCACTGGGGGAGTCTAGAAGCAAAGAAGGAGTCGAGAGAGAAAAGGGGGAAAGACGGTCAATGGCTAACTAGACGACGACGGCAGGACGACACAAAACACGGAGCTACGAACACACGCACGACTTAGCTATCGAGCGATCGCTGAGAAAAGCAAAGAGGAAGGGTTTAGAAGCAAAGGGAGGTTGAGACAACACGAAGGGGGAAAACGGTCGTCGGTTCGCTAATCCGCGCAACTCAAGCATTCACAGGTACTAACATTGACAAAAGGTCAAGCACAGGCCATGAACACTACATACAGACACTAACCACTAACCAATGACACCAGAACAAATAACAAATTAACACCTTAACACAATTAGCAATGCTAAGCAGAGGCTACTGCTAAAAGACTTCAGATGGACAAATGGACAGCAGATTATCACACCAAGGACAGATCACATATACTACTCAATCTAAACATCGCAGACCAACAGACTGGTTACTAACAGAACTCAATTTGCACAGTTATCACAGAGCAGTTTATCACACCAACAAAGCAGAGCACAATAACATACTCACTGATCTCACACATCACAGATTACAGATGATAATCCACAATTCATCAACACATTGCAAATAGTAATTGTCAGTTAACAGTTTGAACAGTAATTAAAAGAAATTGAAGAAATAAAGGGGGAGGAAATTAGACAACCGAGGATGGAGAAGATGAAGCAGATAGGAGGCCGAGGAGATGGTGATGTCGCCGGTGATGTCGGTGAAGAGGTGGCGGGGGTGGACGCCGTCGGTTGCGGTAGAGACGCCTACGGTGAGGAGGTCGAAGAAGGCTTGATGCAGGGCGGCGAAGAACCGGAGTTGATGAGGCCGTTGGTGTCGGTGTAGACGCTTGCCGAGGAAGGAGGGGTCGATGCCGTCGGGTGAAGCAGACGGGGTAAACGCTATCGGCGCTGATGTGGGGTGGTGGCCGGTGAAGGCAGACCAGAGGAGGGAGTTGCCGGCAAGAAAGTAGTGGGCTGAGAAGAGAAGCAAGGGGGACCAAGGAAGAAGGAGAGGGAGTGGCGGCGCTGCTGTGGTGGCGGAGAGACGTCGGCCGGTGGTGGCGAAGTAGAGGAGGAGGGCACACGGTGGCAGCCGGCGAGCTGGGTGTTGAGAAGGGAGAAGGGAGGCGCGATGGAGAGAGAGCAGAGGAGTCGGCCGGCGAAGCTTGGGAGGAGGCGCAACCGGTGGAGTAAAGGGGAAGGAGGAGGAAGCAAAGGGAGGCAAAGGCAAGAGGAAGGGAGGCTTGCCGACCTGGTCTGAGAAGAGGTGAGAGGCGGCGCGGTGGAGGAGCAGATGGAAGAACGCCGGAGGGAGTAGGTGTGGCGGCCGGAGGGAGAGGCGCAAGGGGGGCGGCGCGGGTGAAGAGAGGAGGGCGGTCGCCGAAGAGGTGGAGAAGGGGGTGTACAGGGGCGGCCGGTGGCTGGAGATGTGGTGGCGCGGCGAGGTAGGGCCCGGCCCTCGCCGGCGCCGACGGTGGAGAAGTAGGGGATAGGGGAAGGAGAAGCAAGGGGGTGGAGAGAAAAGAAGAACCGGGCTCAGCTCGAGAAAATTGATCATTTGCTATTTTGAAGAGTGGACTTCGCAAATTTGCCACTTTCAAAATTGACTTCGTAAAAATGCCATGCAGTATATGTACATCTTGATTACCATGCCATTTGAGCCATTTAGCTCATTTAATATTTATTTTGCTAATTTCAGGGGCTGGAAAAGACAATTCTACCCTTGCACTGCATGGGCTTTGGATCGGGAGATGAAACGTCGCCCGAAGCAACGATCTGCACTGCATCTCCTGCATCCCCGCGCGGCCTCCCGGCGCTGCATCCCCGGCCGGCCTCCCCGCGCCGCCCTTCGCGCACGGCGGCCTCCCCGCGCCTGCCTCCCGGCGCCGCCCTCCGCGCACGGCGGCCTCCCCGCGCCGCCCTCCGCGCACGGTGGCCTCCCCGCGCCTGCCTCCCCGCCGGCCGGCCTCCCCGCGCTGCATCCCCGACCGGTCTCCCCGTCGCCGGCCGGCCTCCCCGCGCCGCCCTCCGCGCACGGCGGCCTCCCCGCGCCTGCCTCCCCGCCGGCCGGCCTCCCCGCGCAGATAAAGCAGAGGAGAGGAGTGTAAGTTTTCTGACGAAGATAAAACAGTGGAGGCTTGTTTTGTTGATGCATACTGGTCAAAAGGGTATAATTGTCTTTTCCAGCCCCTGAAATTAGCAAAAAAAATATTAAATGAGCTAAATGGCTCAAATGACATGGTAATCAAGATGTACATGTACTGCATGACATTTTTACGAAGTCAATTTTGAAAGTGGTAAATTTGTGAAGCCCACTCTTCAAAGTGGCAAATGATCAATTTTCTCGCTCAGCTCCTTCCCTGGCGGCGGCTGATGGAAAAGGAGATGGGGATTTTTCCCTTTTGCAGATTAGCCCTCTAATAATTTTTAGGGTTTACAGGTAGGTCCTTATTCCATTTCATTTCTTCTGTTCTGGCCCTTGGAAACTCCGATTTCATCGCGAAAAAATCCTATGTGTCCGTGACGACACGCACATGTGCACGGAGCAGTCCCGAAATGCCAGATTTGTCGTTTATGCGCCTCGATCGCGCCGGCCTGCAGAAAAATACAGAAAAATGTAAAATAGTCCATTTTGAGCAATTAAATATAGAAAAACATGTAAATGATGATAAATGATCTCAAAATACGAAAAATAATGGGGCAAAATGATGGATAAATGTATATAAAAATGACGCATGTCAGCTTCTTTCACCAAATTTGAGACAGCAGAGTTCCATGCATTGATTATCATAATAATATATTGATAAATACACATACACACACGCACACGGCACCCCATAAAAAATCATCATTCCATGAACTATCCAATCATGAGCGATCTTAGTTATGATTAGGAAACCATGATCCTTTCGAGAGTATTCAACTCCAGTTTCCAGGCACTACTTTGACATACCATTCCCGATAAAGGATAAATTGGACATTTTATTTGCCTAAGCATGGTCAATCCTATATGAGCTGGACAGTAATGTTGTGGTCATTCATTATTTGGCAGAATAGCAGAACTAATTGACCTGGAATTTCAGGTCCAGGTCATAAGGGATCATGTTCCTTTCCTTGTGACCCTTCGGAACATGTCTTTTATGTTCTTCGATTATACCTCAATCTTTTGTTTCTTCGCTGGCCTCCCTTTGCTTGACTTGGCGCTACCATTTCCTACTTCCCCCTGTATTGACACATTTAATGAGCTTAGAACATACGAAGTGAGCGCTAAAAACACTAAAGCATTCTCGAGGAGTTTACCTCAGGGGGAGGAGCAGGTATGGGAGAGCTCTCTGCACGAAATGAAGATTCGCTAATTTTGGTCATGGCATTGATCTCGTTGATATCCAACCTGCAGTGGAATGGATTGTTTGAGCGTGAGCATAGACAAACGGAAATCTGTATTGAACTGCTGATTCTTCGACATACAAAGAGATGAGTCTTACTGTAACTTCTTGCAGAGTAATGTCAACCATGGCTCATCCTTCAGGTATTCACGAATTATTTGGACAGCATCCTTCACTGCAATGGGAGCAATAGAAACAGCTCCATAAGGACATTAGTTCACATTATCAAGAAATACTTAAGTTATGTATCTATTGTGACTCAAGAATTTCATCTATAGCTGAATGCCCATGCGTTGCTATGGATTTTTAAAATTTATTATACTACATATTTTACAACTCATGGGTGGTAAAAAAATTTAAAATATGCATACAAACATATTCTAAAAGTTTTTAAACTAACATGGCAGGCTTAATGAATTCCGCACTATCACATGGATCACAAAACAAACAGCTGCACACACTAGCATTTTAACAAGCATTACGGAGCATCGATCGCATGTATCTAATGCTCACTTTAATGATCCCGAATTGTGCCAATTTGTGACAATGGACATATGTAAATGTTACGTCATGTGAAATAGAAGCAACAATTTTCAATTAAACCAAACAAAAGTAACAAACTCTGGACTTGTAGGGAGGTAGGTGGTACTGGGGTGTCCTGATAACAAAATTAACAAATTGCTCGATCATGGTACTGGCGGTGCGAAGCTTCTACGCGAGGTCTCCCGGTGCTCATGCACCACAAAGGGAGGATGGGTACACAACCAGCTTTGCTGCGTGCATTGCTGTTGCAGCCTTGCCACACAGCCGCTGCCCAATAGGGCCCAAAGCCCATAACAGCACCCTTCTCTGTATAATTTGTTAAGCTGAAAAAAACAAAAGTGAACAGGCAAACTGAAAAGGCAGTTTAAACCTAAGTGTCTGTTCATGAATTGTTTCCCATCTATTTAGCCCAACACTATGAAACTGTATGCATTAAGTTCGACAGTATGGACTATAAGCTTTCTTGAAATGCAATAACATCCATTATCAGTTGCTAAATTATACCCAGGCAGATCCAGGTGAAACAAACATGGTTGTGTCCACATACCCCAGGAAGCGTGCGCTTGTTGTGATATGCATTCATTGCCTTGTCAGCCTCCTCCCTTGATTGGCAAATCAGGAAACAGCAGCCTGCAAATGTCCAGTACACCTTATATCAAGATCAAATTAAGGAACAAGGTACAGTCCAGCAACAACAGAACAAAAAAGAAAAAAGCCACTGGAAACACCAAAACTAACACGGATTCTCTTGAGGAAATACGGGCATAATTTCGAAGTTTGTAGCAAAGGTAATTCTAATTGAATTTCCACATGCAGGATAGCATGAATTATTTATCATTTTCATATCTGACTCCTCTTGGGAGAACAAGAGCAACCACCAAAGGTAGCACGTACTGAATCAGTCAATCCATCCTAAGAGCAGAACTGATTCGAACCAACCAAAATGAAGAAGCATCAAGTTCCCATGGTACACAAAAGAATCATGATCATAATAAAACAGGCCCTAGTGAACCAGAATTCAAGCAAACTTAAGATGAAACTGCATGGCATTCATGCCCCTGAGCGTAATGTGGCTAAATAATTGGAACCAAAGCTCAAGTGAAATTAGCATGACAAGGAATCATAGGTCGACAATGCAAGACTTAAATAGTGTGGTTTCAAAAAGGACTTAAATAGCGAAGTTTTCGTACAGGCAATAAAGACTTAAATAGTGTGGTTTCAAAAAAGACTTAAATAGAGAAGTTTTCGTACAGGCAATAAAAAAACCATTAAAAACCATTAGCTTCCGTTGTTAAACAAAAGAATTTCCTGTTCCTGCTGGTTCTAGATTAAATCAACACAATGTAAATCAAGGAAGCAAACACTTAGCTTTCTTAACAGGAAGTTTCATCACAAACAAATTGACAATTAAAGCCAATCATTATAAATCAAGCACCCAAAAAAAAGTTCTTTCCTATCCATATTTACTCTCTGAAGTAATTTATGAATCAACTACCACAGCTAGAATTATGCCAATGCTAAGCTTATACCAAACGATGGTTACAACGATTGAATCATTAGCTAAAGTACAAAACGATGTTAGCATGGGTTTCTCATGTGCAAGTATCTTGTCGATCTAATTATATACATCTGCAAGCATAGCTAGAGCTATCACAGATCACAATTTCCAGCGTACTTACACTCCCAGAAGAAACGGCCCGACTTATGATCTGATGCTCGATTCAATCCCCTGTCACAGAAGCATGTAACTCAATCGCATAACTTTGTAAACTACATCAATTCATGAGATAAAGTGGAGAAACATCAAACAAAAGCAAGCTTTCTATCTTACTCCGCTTCGAACTTTCTTCAGAACTCAGAAGCTTCACTCCACTTGAGATCACAAACAAATTGACAATTAAAGCCAATCATCCTAAATCAAGCACCCAAAAAAAGTTCTTTCCTATCCATATTTACTCTCTAAAATAATTTATGAATCAACTACCACAGCTAGAATTATGCCAATGTTAAGCTTATACCAAACGATGGTTACAACGATTGAATCATTAGCTAAAGTACAAAACGATGTTAGCATGGGTTTCTCATGTGCAAGTATCTTGTCGATCTAATTATATACATCTGCAAGCATAGCTAGAGCTATCACAGATCACAATTTCCAGAGTACTTACACTCCCAGAAGAAATGGCCAGACCTATGATCTGTGCTCGATTCAATCCCCTGTCACAGAAGCATGTAACTGAATCACATAACTTTGTAAACTACATCAATTCATGAGATAGAGTGGAGAAACATCAAACAAAAGCAAGCTTTCTATCTTAGAGCAACTCCAGCAGGGCCCCTACTTGAGCCCTCATCCTACTTTTGAGGGCCGAGGGGCAAAAAACTCACTCCAGCAGGGCCCCTACTTGAGCCCTGAAAAGTGGGGGGCCCTCAAATCTCCCCCTCGAGCCCTCATTCCTGGGGGGTCTGGAGGGAGCCCCTACTTTTGAGGGCTCAAGTAGGGGCCCTGCTGGAGTGAGTTTTTTGCCCCTCGGCCCTCAAAAGTAGGGGCTCCCTCCAGACCCCCAGGAGTGGGTCCTATGTGTCATCCCCTCTAAGAATGAATTTGAGGGTCCTGTTTTGAAGGCTCCTGTTGGAGTGCAGCCCAAAAAACAGAGCCCTGAAAAGTAGGAGGAGCCCTCAAATAAAAAGTAGGGGCCCTGTTGTGAGGGCTACTGCTGGAGTTGCTCTTACTCCGCTTCGAACTTTCTTCAGAACTCAGAAGTTTCCAAGAATTGAAGAAAAGATTGACTACCACCCCTGTATTAGTCCTCCCGAATGTACGCAAGGATTTTGAGATATATTGTGATGCCTCTCATCAAGGGCTTGTATGTGTACTAATGCCAGGAGGTAGGGTTGTGTCATATGCATCTAGACAACTCTGTCCTCATGAAGCTAACTATCCCACTCATGATCTGGAATTAGCATCAGTGGTACATGCATTGAAGATTTGGCGGCATTACTTGATTGGTAACCATTGCGATATATATACAGATCACAAAAGCCTCAAGTATTTCTTCACACAATCTCATCTTAATTTGAGGCAGAGAAGATGGCTAGAATTAATCAAGGATTATGATATAAGTGTACACTACCACCCTGGGAAGGCCAATGTGGTAGCAGATGCATTGAGTCGTAAGGTTTATTGCAATAATCTTATGGTGCAAGAACATCAACCTGAACTCTACAAGGAGTTAAAAGCTCTGAATTTGGAAATAGTGGGGCCAGGCACTCTAGCCACCATGGAAATCCAATCAAGTATAGAAGAAATGATTATGGCAGCACAGCAAGATGATCCAGCCATTTTGAAATGGAAGAGATTAATGGAAGAAGGGAAGGCACCCAACATGAAAATTGACGATGAGGGTACTCTACGATACGGAACACGTATCGTAGTCCCACATCAAAAGGATCTTAAGAATCTGATATTGAGGGAAGCTCATAGCTCTCCATATTCCCTCCACCCCGGGAGCACCAAGATGTATCAAGGCACGAAACAATTTTGCTGGTGGCCCCGTATGAAAAGAGACATCGCAGAGCATGTAGCTTGTTGTGATGTGTGTCAAAGAGTGAAGGCAGAGCATCAAAGACCTGCAGGACTACTACAACCATTGCAAATACCCCAATGGAAGTGGGAGGAAGTAGGAATGTATTTCATTACAGGGCTCCCACGAACCAAATCAGGATATGATTCAATATGGGTTGTAATCGACAGGTTGACTAAAGTTGCACATTTCATACCTGTCAAAACAACCTATAAAGGAGACAAGTTGGCAGAGTTATACATGGCACGTATTGTATGCTTGCATGGTGTACCAAAGAGGATAGTCTCAGATCGAGGCTCCCAATTCACCTCGCATTTCTGGGCTAGCCTACATGAAGCCCCTGGTACTCACTTGGATTTCAGTACTGCCTACCACCCCCAGACAGACGGGCAGACAGAAAGAGTGAACCAGATACTAGAAGATATGCTCAGGGCTTGTGCATTGGATTTCTCTAAAGATTGGGATAAATGCTTGCCCTATGCTGAATTTGCCTACAACAATAGCTATCAGACCAGTCTTCAGATGTCACCTTTTGAAGCTTTGTATGGAAGAAAATGTTGAACCCCATTAAATTGGTCAGAAGTAGGAGAGAACTATGTCTTTGGGCTAGATACTTTAAAGCAAGCAGACGAGAAGGTTCGCCTAATCAGGGACCGACTGTTAGCAGCACAGTCCAGACAGAAGAATTATGCAGATAAAAGAAGAAGACCATTGAGTTTTGAAGTAGGGGATCATGTTTATTTGAAAGTATCACCTTTGCGGGGAATCAGAAGATTTAAAGTGAAAGGCAAACTTACTCCACGATATGTCGGGCCATTTCCAATAGTGGCAAAAAGAGGAAAAGTGACATATCAGTTGGAACTACCCCCAAATCTGTCGGATGTGCACAATGTATTCCATGTGTCACAACTCAAGAAGTGTCTACGAGTACCAGAAGATCAAACTCCGCTTGAAGCCATTGAACTTGAAGAAGATTTGACCTACAAAGAGCGTCCAATCAAAATATTGGATACTGTGGAGAAAAAGACAAGAACTCAAACCATCCGTATGTGTAGAGTGCAGTGGAGTCACCATTCCAAGAAGGAAGCTACTTGGGAACGAGAAGATAAACTGCGTCAAGATTACCCCGATTTGTTCACTAGCTAGGCTGAATCTCGGGGTCGAGATTCTTTTTAAGGGGGGTAGATCTGTAACATCCTGAAAAATGTAATTATTAAATTGTGAAGCTTTTGATTTATTTTGCAATGAATTTTATTTGCATTTGGAGTTTATGGGATTTTTTTCTTTTTCCTGAAAAATTTGATGAAGGTTCCAAAAAGAAGAAGCAAACATGTTTAAATACTACTAAGTTAGAATTTAAAATAAGAATATGAAAAGATGATCCATAAAGAAGGAGAGAAAATTTGGTTTAAAATTGGCAAAATCCTAATTCCATAAATAATGGTATGGATGACAAGAAAGTAAAACATTAAAAACATTAACAAATATGCATATACATGTATATAAATATATATACACAGGTGTATAAATAAGCATATGTGTATATAATAAATTACAACCTCTACAAAATGTATGTTAAAAGATGGTGCAGAAAATTTAATGGAGTAAGGGAGGGAAAATAAAAAGAAAAATTAAAATTTACCCAGCCGGGCCGGCCATCACCCCGGCCTAGCTCCCCTTCCACGCGCGGCCAGCGCACCAGCGCGGCCCAGCCGGACGCCCGCGCAGCCCAACGCGCGCGCGCCCGCTCCCACTGGCGGGTGGACCGCTCCCTCGCGCGCGCTGTCTCTCTGGCCAGCGGGACCCACTCCCCAGCGTTGTCTTCTTCCTCCCCTCTCCCTGTCTTTTCCCCCGCACGGCCGAAGCTCCCCGATCGCTCTCCTCCGTTCATTGGCAGTCAAAAGCCGAAGGACCCGGGGCGGGAGGCACGGGCGACGTGCGGGCGCAGCTAGTACCGCGACACCTTGCCCTCGCCGCCCGCTGACACCGCCGCCCGCTATCGCCGCTGACGCCCGAGTAAATGCGCACGTCCGCGCCGCAATTGACCACGCCTCAGCTGCCTATAAAAGCCCGGGGAGACATCCATTTGCATCGCCACTCCACCCTCTGCATATACTCGAAAGTGATTGCCCTAAAACCCACCAGATCGCCGGCGAGCCCAAATTCTTCTCCCGCTCCGGCGAACTCCAATCCGGCGATTCAAGCCATTTGGGTTCAATTCCTCGTAACCTCACCACCCTTGGCTCACCGTGAGACCATCCCCCGCCTCACCTGAGCTCCCTGTTGCTTGTAGGTCTCTGTCGCCGTAGCTCCTCCTAGCACCGCTGCCACCGTACGCCGCCAGCCCTCTCCGGTGACCGTCGCCCACGGCCGTCTACACCAACATCTTCACCGGCACCCGTAGATTGCATTTTACGCAACCACCGGCCTTCTCCGACCACCGTTCGCCGGCGACGCCACCGTCTTCCCTCTGCCGAGCTTCCTCTGTCGGGCCCCCTCTCCCAGAGCTAACTCAAAGGGGTTTATTCCCCTATAGGGGTAAGCAACATCCTTGAGTCCGACTGGTTAGCGCGCTCTCTCTTCCTCCCTCCCGCTCCCGCGGCGCGCGTTCGAGCCCTCGGCTCCGCGCGTTGCGGTCGAGCGTTTCTTTTATTTTCGCTTCGCTGACAAGCGGGCCCCGCCCGTCAGCCGCTATCGGCTAGTGGGCCGGCTGACCACTGGGCCCCTCCGGTCAGCGCCGCAGGTCGGTCAGCGGGTCCAGAGCCTTAGGGCCCACCTGTCAGTGGCCCAAATACACTCATGGCCACTGACAGAGGGGTCCCATATGTCAGTGAATGCGTACACTGACATATGGGCCCCACTGGCCATAGACACAGCAAGAAAGAAATAAAAATTGAAAGTATGACATGTGGGACCCACTGTCAGAGATTTAATAATTTATGAATTTAACTGAACTGAAATATTCAAATGAGCATAACTTATGCATTTTAACTCCAAATTGAGTGAGACAAATTTCTAAATTCATCTAAAATCAAGATCTATCTAATGGAACTGAAATCATGATTTTTGGAGTTCATTTGAATTTTTGGTGATATTTTGTTGATTTGCTTGTTTTCTTTTTATCCACATTTTCGCGCACGATTAAAATAGCGTACAAGGCTCAAGAGGAGGAGATCGAGGCAGCAACCCTAGAAGCACCAGAGAATCCAGATCCCAACCACTGTGACAAAGGCGAGTTAACACTTTGACCATGTTGATCCTATGTTTATGCAAAAGTTATGTTTCTTTAAATTAAACCTATGCATGCTGCTATTTGATGGAGTAAATTATGTTCATTTTTCAGAAATGTTAGTTACATTCCTAATAAGTTATTTGTTAATACTGCCATGTGGATAAGTTGAATCTGTGAACCTTGTCGCCATAGCAAATTAATACTTAACATAGTTTTCGCAAGTAAGTCCATATAATTAACGCACTACTTGGTAATGTTAGATGAACGGGGTACTTTGTACCTCAATAACAACACTTGCAAAAGTATCATAAAATTTTGGGACAGTCATGGATGGAATGACTGTAGAAAATGGACACTGTATTTTATGTCCCTGAAAAATCCTGAAAAATTCTCAAGTACCTGGATGGATGGTTGGGGGGGGCTGGAATGAGGTGCAGTGGATGCACAAAATGTGAAATGTGGTAGACCCATCCAGGTAATCCTAAGGACTGAATCTTGTCGTGTCACCCTGTGTAAAACAGTACAACCACAAGTCTGTAAAATACAACTTGGCTAAGTAAATTTATCGGACTCTGGACTCATCTCACTGGTAGTGGATTGATGGGGCTACGCTATGGCAAGGGGGCCTGAAGGGACACCAGTGGAGGGTGAAGTTTTCCAGCTGTCCTAACGTTGCGGGAAGTAGAAGCCCGAGCTGCGTTAGTGGCTGGGGGAAACATCCCGCGCACAGATGGGACCCACCGCAAGTGGGCGGCTACCCATAAGGTGCGGTGACAAAAGAGTCTAGATAAATTGAAAAGTCACTGTGATGGTCTGCTCAACCACACTTCTAAGGAATCGTGTGGGGCAATGGGTTGATCGTCTCTTGTGGTGAAAGTGTACAAACTCTACAGAGTCAAAACTATTCGAATAGCCGTGCCCATGGTTAAGGGCGGACATGGGAACTTAACTAGATATAGATCTGTTTTAAAAATAAAAGAGGGTGGGAATAAACTGTGTAGAGCGAAGGACTGCTCTGATTTGGAAATTGTTCTGGGTGTCGTCCCAGTGGTAAGTTAAGCGGCTATAACGCTGAAAGAAATTATATGGTGCAGAAGCCATGTAATGGTGGATGGATTCTGTAACACTGTTAAACATGAGTATTTCTTTAAAAATTCAGTCATTTCTAAAAATGCTAAGTCTTAGGGAATTTTTATATAATTGTATTCAAAAGCACTCCTGCAAATAAAATAAACCTAAGCCATCCTTTGACAAGCTTAGCATGTTACATATATTGCATACTGTGTGTTGACTCGCTGAGCATAGGGTCGGAGTGCTCATACTCGCTTTTGCGACAAAAATTCAGAAACAGGCACTCAAGGGCATTATGATCATGAGGATGCCCCTACAAATGATGGAGGAAACGATGGTGACAACTAAGGGCGTTATTGGCGTATTTTGGTCATAGACAAGAAGACTTGATGGAGATTGTGCGCACATATATTAATCTCACCTAGAAAATATAAGTGATGCATATCTACCCCCAGTCGCTTGCCTGTGGCGTTGGTTCTACTTTTGCTTATATTTCCGCTGCAAGTTTGTAATGATGAACATTTGGCTTAAGCGGCCTTTATTGTAAAACTCCCGCCCGACGTGGCGTATTTTAAATTCTGCAATATTGATATTATTCAGACGATGTATGAAATGATTCAGCAATGTTCCTATGTGCATTATCTACTGATCCAGGGAATAATGCAATTGACACAGTAGATTCTGGATTAATAAATCCGGGTCTGACAGATCTTCCTCACACTTATAAGTTATGTTTTTTTCTTTTTCCACAATTCATGTGGGACTATTTCCCAATAGTAATGAGCTGTATTAGGGAGTTGTAGGGAATTTTATAACCTTTGCAGAGAGCTAAATTACACAATAATCCGGTGGATATATCTAAAGATATGGCGTTTTGAAGTTGTGTCTTGCAGTGCATCGGTAATCTACGTAGTATTCTTGTGATGCGAATTAACCCTGCTATACTACGGAATTAATGTTTGGTGTTAACTGAAGGTTGGTAGATAATTTTTTGTAGAAGTTCAAAATTCTTATTTTACTGAAATATATGGCTTATGTAAGACAATACAAAATTCTGAAGCTCTCTGTACTAAAAAATAATATGTAGAAGTTGTGTGCTGTTTTTTATATGCTGATTAGCTTGATATTAAAAAGTTGACCAACTAAGAAAGATGGTTTTTAAGTGTAGTTATTCTATATAAAAATTGGTTTCTAGTTTAATCCTCTGGAGTGCAAGTTTGACACTCCCGTTCCACCGGGACAGCAAAACCGGTAATTATAGGAGGGAGAGCAACGTGTTAAAGCATAAGAGCATGTGTCTATTGTATCTGTGTGTTGTTCAGTGGTCAGAGGCATTGTATCACTTTTATTAGTAGGTCCTATTGCCTCATTTCAAGGCTGATCATCGGTGGTCAATTTTCCATTATCGATTAAGGCAAGTAATGTTGCGGCGGTTGTAATTTGTTATGAAACTCCCATGCTTTGCAATTACTTTCTTAATTAAGAGTTGTTTTACTACAAAATTTAAGTTTTACTGAATTTTATTTATGTGAATCGTGATGAATTGTGGTGCTTACATTTTAGTTTTATGTATGATTGTTGCATGTTGATACCTCCATGATTATATGTTGATGTTGGTCGTTTATTTGGTTCAAGCGCTATATTTGCTAAATTATTGATTATGTTGAGTGGTGAATGTCTATTTTGTGCAAGTACTTACATGTGCTAAATGGGTGTTACTTATGGAGCACATTGATTATGGAGAATGGTGCACCATGAATTGCATTCATATCATTGCATATGGAGTAAAATGGTTGTACCGGTACACAAAGTGCATTTGAGCTAGGTTAGTGAGAAAGTCATATAACTAGTCTAAAGTGCTTAGGACCAGGCCAGTGAGAAAGTTATATGACTATTCCAGAGTGCCCTTAGAATTTATGGCGTAATTGCATAATTGCATTTGTTGTCAACTTGGAGTATTGGAATTGAAGGTGTGAAGTGATTGACATTTGGTTTCCTATGTTTGATGAAATTTAATAATCAATATCATGTGAAGTATGTTTGTTTCATGACTATTGCTTGTTGAGATTTGTATCTCACTCCTCTTTTCCCCCATTGTAGGTTGAATGCTTCAAGATATGTGGGAGGGAGTGTCTAGAGTGCGCACACACTTATATATTTCTTTTAATATCCTAATTAATTGATTTCTCAATGTAATTTTTGCAAGGTCCTTTAGAGTATTTAAACCCTCTTTTCATCAAGGTATTACTTGCTAGAATTTAAGTATATTTATTATTAAGTGATATATATTGAGTAGTAGTAGCATCCTAGAGCCCATGGAAAGCTGGGTGCTACAATCAAATAGCTATTTTTTTTAATTTTAGTTATTTTTGGATTTCACTTGATATAGCACTCTTTCTTTTAATCTGAGCTGTTATAACTCCGGCTCACCACATAGATAGCTAGATCCTTCTTTTTAACATGGCAGCTTTCTTAGAATGCCTTTTTAGTATAGACTAATCGACTACCACGCGTTCGCATAGGCTAGCTTTTAGATAAAGTATTTAGTATCCATCTCAAAAGATAAAATAATTAAATAGTAAATTTAGATTACGCATATAAAATTTATTGAGAGTAGATTAAATTACAATCTAATGTTTGTTTCGACTTTAATCACCAATGACTGAGAACATGTCTAAGTTCTACAAATGACAGAAAGTGCTCTCTAATTGATGAATTGATATGCACCAAGTCAATAGCACTTGTTGATGCATCAGTGACATCAATGAGGGAGATAATATAGTAGCTTTTTCCCCTGAACTCGATGCATATATGTAGTAGGAATTTGCATGAAAAGAAAAGTTTTACCCGAACTGACTTGGACAAGGATTGGGACTGCTCCGTTTTGACTTTTTTCTGTTATTGTTGTTGTTGTTGTTGTTGTTATTATTATCTCTAACTAAACATTTTCTTGCAAATTCCTCTTGTTATTATGCAAACTATTCATACGGGCTAGCGTCTTAGATGAGGTATTGAGTCTCTACCTCAAAAGATTAAATAATTAATTTTAGATTATGAAAATAGTACTTACTATAATTTTTTTGAGGTAGATAATTTTAATTTTAACTTTAATCACAACTGACTAAGAACATGTCTAAGTTCTATATAGGACAGAAAGTGTTATCTAATTGACGAATTGATATGCACCATGTTTGTAACACTTGTATTGATACGATGGAACAAAAACATCATTGAGAGATGGTACAAAAATGAGCTACTTTGCTTGCATGACTAATTAAGAAAGAAAAATAGTTAACTTAATACGACATACAAATAGTTTATATACTTATATCAAAACCTAATGTAATTCTTCCATGAGTTTCTAATTACCATATCTTTGGTTAGAAATTTACTTTTTCGCCTAAATAACACAAAAAGGCAGTGCATGCAGTACAAAATAACATTACAATAAAGAAAAGTATCATACCTTCATACATAAAGCATTAAAAAAGCCAAAAAAGCACGAATTAGAGAAATCACAAACCAATTAATGCCTAAAAATAATTGTTTTTGTATTTACATATTTTACAAATATTTGGAACTGAACTTACTAATTTATATTTATAGAAATCAAATTCTTAATTCAATTTATGATTTTTGAAAAAACCAAATTTATAATTTTAATTTACTTCTTATTGTTAATTTTAATATTTTTGGAATTATATTTTGGAATTCATATATAAATCAAATTTACTTGACATGGAGTCGTTTCTTATGGAAATTTAAGGATTTGATGTACAAATCCAATTGTAAACTTTCATTTAGTTTTTATTCCTAGTAGTAGGTATTTTGGGATTTTATTTTGGAATTCGTATAAAAAATTTATTGTTTTCTTTACTTTTAATTATGTATTCATATTGTACTTGACATTGCGTCTTTCTTTTAATTTAAATTTTGCCAATTTTGATTTATTTGTTATTCTAGATGTTAGGTTCTATTTGACAAAGATCATTAATTTAATCTAAATTTTCACTCCTAACATGTAATCCTATTTTAATTTTTATTCTAAATTTGTCTAGTTGTGGGATTCTAAATCTGAACAAAGCAACTTTCTAATTTTCATTTATTCTTGTTAGAAATTCCATCATAGTTTATAATTAGTAAAGGTATAGATCTTATTACGAATTTTAATATTCTGAATTTAGGTTTGTAATTCGTGTACAAACCGAAACACTAATCGTCCTTTAAGTTTTATTACAAATTTGTGTGTTTTTGCTTCATACTTGGGGTGGATGTTTTCGGTTTTAGGTTGGAATTTCTATAAAAATCCAATTTTCTATTTTCATTGAATTATTATTCTAATATTTTTTTTAGGCATTTACTTTAGAATTTGTATGAAAATCAAATTGCAAATTTTATTTTATTTATTATTACGAATTTTAGTTAATTTGGATTTTACTTCACATGTTTTTTGATTTGCTAATTTTATTTAATTAGTATTATGAATTTCAGTTATTTATGGATATTAATTTGAAAGTCATATGGAAATAAAATTTCTATTTTTTCTTTATTTTTTATTCCTAATTTCAGTTCATTTGGATTGTACCTAGAAATGGACTATTTTCTTTTTTATTTTCTAATTTTATTTAATTATTATTCTGGATTTTTCTTATTTATGGAAGTCATTTGGAAATCAAATTGCTAATTTTGTTTTAAGTTATCGTGTATGGATGTGATATAAATGTTGTTGAATGTGTGTGCTAGGTGCTGATCATGGGACTAACATAGTAAACACATAGAATTCCAGGTCCCGACAGCATTGGTATCAGAGCCACACTAACTGTAGGTTGAACCTTTAGATAGAACTGGTCGTTAGTTTAAAGACTTATGCATTTAAAACCTTATTTACAAACTTGGTAAGAAATGGTTACTGATCGTCTCCTCTTTCAAATTGTAGATGTCTCAGTGGATAGTTTGCCACCACACCACCACCCGACAAATAAGTGGATTGCTCGAAACCCTGGCCACCATGTTGCAACACGCCAGCTTCGTGCAAGACCCAGACTACTTAGTGTACCACACTATCACCAATTAAGTTTTAGATGAGTATCGTGCGGTGGTGCTTACCCAGTCCCGTGTTTACACTGGAGGACCTCACTTCGCTTCAAGGGGTTTGGATCCCATATTTGCATGGCCATGTGTGACATCGCGTATATGGCCATGGTTCTCCTTTACGAACGACTTGTAGTTTTATCACACCTTTACGAAGTGTCAGATCTTCAAATGCTCAAAAATCGGTCAGCAATTTCTTCATAAATAGAAGTGCAAAAATTTCTTCACAAGTAAAAAATTCTTCATAAGTAGAGGCGGTAACAATATGCCGCAATCCCACAGCTCAAAATATAAGCCATATTTCCATTTTCTAAGCATAAGGAAATCAGGCATGAGTGCACATAGTGTAACGCCCCCGTTTCCAAGGGCGCCTGTGGACACGGCATTCCGCAACTATTCATGCTTGAACAATTATGGAACGTCGCGCAAGAGTGTACCATCACATGCTTACAACAAAAGTCCAACTTCATTGCAAGATAAGGTTTAGCAACCTAGTTTTCTACAGCAGTGTAGGGACCCAGATTTTACAATCCGGATACCTCTGTGATTTCACTGCACTATTCCCTGAATCAGTAGATAGTGCTCACAGTTACAATAATGAATATCAAAATACATATCACGCGAAAGCGTAAACATAATAGTAGACTTACTCATGAGCCGATTAGGCCGAAATCAATAAATTGCAGCAGCGGAATGAAGCACACAGGTGGGACCTTCAGGACATGCCCACAGGCAGCCAACTGGAGGTTCACGACCTAGCCCTTGACATCTTCATCTTCTCTGCCAGCATGTCCAATCTGTTGCTGAGGCGAGGTGATCTGATTCCTGATTCTGAATTTTGTCGCGAAAGCGAGTGTGAGCACAAACCACCGTGCTCCGCGAGCCAATACACAGGATGCAAATAAATAGTATGCATGGCTTGTCAAAGGAGAGGCTCAGGTTATTTTATTTGCCAAAAATCGCTTTTAGCAGCATTATTGTTGTTTAACCATAGTGTTATTATTGCTACCTAAACCTCCACACAACAATTGCCATAATTAACTTAATCCACCGAAAATGCACTTACTTTATTGACTGCTGTCTAAAACTCCAAACAGCGAGTGGCATCATTTGACTAGTCCATCGATCTTACTCTTTTTACATTGATTGCTATCTAAGAGTCTAACAGGGAGCGACATCATTTAATTGATCCACCGAACCCACACTTTCTATATTCCGTGCTGTTAAAGCTCCAAACAGCATATATCATCCATTATCCAATCCACCAATCAATTGCTACCTAAGACTCCAAGCAGTGAGTGTCATCCTTTATTTTAGATCTGCCAATATCTTTTGTATTCTAAATTCCTAACCATCCTATCTTGTGGTTATTAATCATCCACTCTTCATTTCTAAATTCCAGTGATTAGCTAACACTATTGCTTTTAAGTCCACCGAAATCATTCGTATTCAATCCCTTTTGTTATTGATTCAAAACCATAATTCATTTTTCCAATAATCAATCTCATCTTCCATTATCTATCACTAACTAATCCACAAGTATACCTCCACCAAAAACATCAATGATCAAATCTACGACTCACTAGTATACATCCACCTAGAATACACCTTATCAAGATTATAATCCACTAATTGGTATGAATCCTCCAATATTCTCAGAAATTCAATTCATCCATGTAATATTTAATCCAATCCTATTAATTCCCATTATCGCCAATATCTTCCAAGAATTTATATTAATCATCAGTGTAGTAATCCAGCAATTACCTTTGCACTCCCTAAATCTCCAAAAATCATTTAAATCATCTATCTAGCCTATATATTCATTTAGGCTCCACCAATTTATTTCCCCCAGAATCCACACTATCATTTTCACCACTATAATTGACATGAATCCACCAACAACTTTATGCGGTTACCCCCAACAACCATCTTGTTTTCTTACGACTCCATCGATTTTTCCTAACATTTTATTTTGTGAGAAGTGCCATCATTAATTAAAAATACAATACATAAAAATTTCCTGAGACCTAGCAGTTTTGAACAAAATCATAATGTTCAAGAAAATGCAATAATAATAGCGATCTAGATTTCATCCACCGTTACATGGCATCCGCACCATATGCTAACATTTCAGCGTTATAACCGCTTACATTACCACTGGGACGACACCCAGGATAACTCAAATTAGGGCTTTCCACTGCCCTTCACTTTTCCATACCCATCTATAAAGCATTTTGAAATATAACTATATCTGGTTAAGTTCCCATGTCCGCCCTTGACCGTGGGCACAACTATTCGAATAGTTTTGACTCTACAGAGTTTGTACACTTTCACCACAAGAGACAATCAACTCGTTGCCCCACACGATTCCTTAGTCGTGTGGTTGAGCAGACCATCACAGTGACTTTTTAAGGTATCTAGTCCCCTTTGTCATCTCACCTTATGGGAAACTGCCCACTTGCGGTGGGTCCCATCTATGCACGAGATGTTTCTCACGGCTACTAGCGTTATTCGGGCTCCACTCCCCTCAGCGTTAGTACGACTGGGAAACTTCACCCTCCACTCGGTGTCCCTTTAGGCCTTCTCTTGCCCTTGCGTATCCACTTTTATCCACTACCAGTGATATGAGTCCAGGAATTTCGATAAATTTACTTAGCCAAGTTGTATTTTACAGACTTGTGGTTGTACTGTTTTACACAGGAGGTCATGACAAGATTCAGTCCATAGGGGTATCTGAGCGGTTCTACCACACTCCATAATTTGTGCTCCCACTGCACCACATACCAGCCCCCAAACCATCCGCTCAGATATTCAAGCAAGTTGGGATTTTTGGGAGCATAAAATAATCATGTCAAAATATACCAGTCATTCTCACCATGACTGCCCAAACCAGTTTCTCATGATTCAAAATGACAATGATGTTTGAGGCATTTCAGCGCCCCCAAGTATCTAGGCAGTACTAAGCATAGCATATCATTAAGGACTTATTTTCAAAATATTACTATTATATTTTTGCTAGGGCAACAAGGTTCACACATTCAAATATTCCAAAGGAGGGGTAATATTATTCAAGGTAAACAATGGGCACATAGCTAGAATATTGAATTAAACATGTATTTGCATATAAAATAACAGCATGCAATTTGATAATTTAAAACAAAGTAATTTGCAGAAAATGTAGGTTCAATATGATCAAAGTATTGACTCGCCTAGCGCGGGTTACCGCGGTCTTGAATTCACACAATGCTTTCTTTTGAGTTTCTATTCTTTATCTTCACCCTGCTCTGACCGTGCTTGATCCGTACAATCTTCAGGACTCCGGTTTCTAATTTCGCGACAAACGACTGAATCCAAATAAAAGCAAATAACTCAAAAGATCCAAATAAATCCGAATAAACTCAATTTAGTTTTACTATGAGTTGATAATGGGTGATTCAGGTGGTTTGAGGCAAGGTCAGTGGTAGGATACGATGACTCGATCTTTTATTAATAATCCATTTATTATTTTTGTATTTATCAAGAAAGTTCCATGAGTCGAGACGGACATAGATGTTCCAAAGATGACATATACGACTTTTAGCTTACCGGATTAATTCATATTACTAGTAATTTGATATGTAGCATTTTATGTGACCTTAATTACTCGTGTTATTAGTTAAACGTTTACTTCAGAGTATTTACACATATTGGTTAGGTCATTTTAATGTACGATGTCCTAGGGCTATTATATTTTAGTAATTGTATATTAATATGATCTTCTAATTTAAATGTTTATGGTCACACCCTATTGTTTAATTTATTTTATGAAGGGACCAAAGTCAATTAATCCTACCATTAAGATTTACCTTATGCCTGCATGACAAATGGTATGGCATATATTTATTTATGAGTAAGGATAATCTTTTAACTTAAAGCTTTGTTCTTATTGTTTTGACATAACACCTAATGCCTTTCCTTAAATTTTAACTTGAATAAATTCTTAATTAGGTTCTTGTTAAATTTGGGCTTTAAACAAAACCACATTTAATTAATGCCTCCAATTGATAATCAAACCTCAAATATATTTAAGCTACATTAGTTGTTCATTTAGTAATTGACCAGATATTAAATATTAAGTAACCTTATTTTACCTTCTAATTAAATTTACTACATTCCCTAAGTTATTCCCAAATTGTCCACAATTTTTCACCAAAATTTCATATGGGCTCTAATAATCATGGTTTCAGTTCCGTTGGATAGCTTTTGAATTTAAATGGATTTAGAAATTTATTTCATTCAATTTGGAGTCAAAATGAATAAGTTGTACCCATTTAAAGTTCTCAGTTTTATTAAATCCAGAAATTATTAGAAATCTGTCTGGTGGGTCCCATTCCTTATTTTTAAACTTTACTTTTATATATATATATATATATATATATATATATATATATATATATATATATATATATATATATTATATAGGAAAAATACTTTTTACTCCCGGGTGTAATTACACCCACCTCTAATATACCACCTAAATAAATTTGAAATACTCCTTTATCACTTTAGGTATACTCATATACTAATTATAAGATATTCTAATGTGAACCACATGAAAAAAATGCAAGGGAGTCCATAGTTTTTAGCGTATTTTGTAAATACCTTTATATACGTACATAAAAAGGAGTATGTTGAAAAAAATGTACATACCACCTCTGAAAAATTGTTCATACCACCTATATAGTCTTAAATACTCCTATACTACATGTACATACTCCTCGTTACGCGAGATACTCCCTACGTTGTGAGATACGACATAGGGTGTAATTACACCCGGGAGTAGAAAAGAGGCTTCCTTATATATATATATATATATATATATATATATATATATATATATATATATATATATATATATATATATATATATATATATATATATATATATATATATATATATATATATATATATTTACTCTCTATGCAATGTGTATATGGCAGGTGGGACCGGCTATTATTCCAATGAATGGGTCATGGCCCACATGTTGGTGAGAGTTGCATGTACTAATCCAGCATTAGCATTTATGAGGATAATTAATCACTAATTAATTGTCATTAGCATTGACCAACTCTTGTCAGATCATTAATTAAACTCACCTACCCCTAATAAACTTTGTATTACTCATTAATTAGTTATTGATTTTCCTACCGGATGCTATGCAAAACAAAAACTAAAACCTAACCTACTACCTGCGATGAGGGGATTCGAACTCGGGCCTGCGGAGTGAAGGCGGGCGCTGCTAGCCAGTGGGATATCAAGTGGTGCTTGATTAGTGGGGGGAAGTAAAGCAGGTAAGGTGACGTGCTGGGGTCAGCTCAGAAACAGAGCAAGGTGGCGGCGCTCGGGTCTAACCTCGCCGGCGGCGGGCGGTGGCCGGGGAGATTGGGACAACCGGCAAAATGGAGCTGGGAAGAGGTGAGGAGGCTAGTGGGGAGGCGGCACGACCCGGTACGGCGGCGAGGCGGGTGGGCGGCGGTGAAGGTGGAACGGGGCGCCGGCGCTGGAGGGGATGAGGGAGAAGTTTGGCAGGGGCATGAGCGGAAGGGCGGCTCTAGAAGTCTTACCGCACATTGGTCCGAGCTGGAAGGGGCCGTGGTGGGCCGGCAGCGATGGCCATGGGCGGCGTGGGGAGGACCTTGGCGTCGACGACCTAGGGCCGACCTTAGCTCCAACCGGCGGTGGGAACGGCTTTGGAGAAGCGAGGGGGTGCTCCAGGTGCGTTGAATTGAAAGGCCATGCACCGTAGAGGGAGGAGCTCCGGCGGCGGCGGTTTTGGCCGGTGTCGGGGGAGAAGCCGCGGCGGTGTCCATGGTGCGTGAAAATCAAATTGGTTCGGGGAGCGGATGATGGGGAGTGGGGGCTCACCGCGACGCTTTTGATTTGGGGAGTAAGTGGCCGGAGTGACTGAATTGAGCGCAAAGGCGGTGGCGGCAAGGGCGGCTCAGGGGGGAAGAGGATGAAGGGGGCAAGGGGGAAAGGCAGAGGGCGGCTCGGGGTCTTATGGGTGAGCGCGTGAGCGGGAGGGGGCGGAGGACCGGGCGGAGCGGGGAAGAACCATCGGGCAAAACCCAGCGCGAGGCTCGGCGGAGGCGTGGGGCTCAGCGCGGCGGATGCGACGGTCGAGCGGCGCGTGCAGCAGCTTTTGCTATGGATGTGACGAGGCGAGGCTCTGGCGCAAGACACGGTAGGCGGGATTCGCGCAGGGGAGAAAAGGGGAAGAAGGGACGTGGAGGGAGCTCGTCCGCATAGGGAGGAAGAGGGAGGAGAAAAAGAAAGGAAGAAGAAGCAGGCGTGCAGTGTGGGGAAAAAGAAAGGGGAGGAGGCGGCCGGGCCCAGGCGCAGTGGGAGAAAGGGAAGGGGAGAGAAGAGAGGGAGTGGGGCCCACATGTAAATGAGAATATGGGAAAAGAAATAGTAGAGGAAAAAAGAGGATAATGTTGAAAATTGGAATTCTCATTCTTAATTCATATTTTAAATTTTTATATTAGGGTTTACTGATTTCAATATTTGCATGACATTTAAAGTTTTATATTTTTCATTTAAGTTTTGCATCCAACTTTTGGGCTATTTATTTTGGGATATATATATACAAATATTCTTTTGGGTTTCATTTATTGACTTGGATTTGAATCTAAGATTTTTGGTATTTTAATTCTTAGAGTTTTAAACTCCCCAAAATCATTTCTTACCTTTTTTTCTTCATATATCTTATTTGTATTTGGAGTTTATTCCCTGTTACTATTTTGCTCAGCACAAAATTCGGGAAAACTCAAATAAGATTTCTTGAGCCAAAAATTCAAATCTCAGTAAGATGCGGATAAAAACTCAAATTAGGTTTTGCAATGAAATCGCTTCCTGATTTGCCTTAGGTCTCAACCTACGGTCAAGGAGCCTGCTTTGATACCACTTCTTGTATCGCCCCCGTTTCCAAGGGCGCCTGCGGACACGGCATTCCGCAACTATTCATGCTTGAACAGTTATGGAATGTCACGTAAGAGTGTACCATCACATGCTTACAACAAAAGTCCAACTTCATTACAAGATAAGGTTTAACAACCTAGTTTTCCGCAGCGGGGCGTGCAAGCCCAAAGTTTAATTACATCACAAAAGCTCCAAGAAAGCTCGAGCGCGGCGGAGACTTAGAACCAAGGGTCCTCATCGAAGAAAGGCTCCTCAGCGGCTTCCTCCACGGGGAGACCTTCACCAGAGTCTTGATCTTCTGAAGGGGGTTTAGCAAGCCGTGAGCTAACCAGCTCAGCAAGTCACAACGGGAAACCCTAGCTTAGCTAATTGCACGGATCAACAAAGGAAGGGAATATACTTGGTTTATTAACTTTGAGTGGATGCAGTTTTACTTGCAAACGTTTTCAAAAACTCAAAAGGGGTTACAACTACTCCTTAAGATTCAGGGGTTTTCATATAAAGGTAATTAACCAACTAGTCCAGTTAAACATTTATAAAAACTACTTAAGCTTTGCAGCTGGAATCACCCAAGTGACACAACTCCATTAACCGGGAGCACGGCGTATTCAAATACTATTTGATTGACTCTACAGAGTTGCCTAACTTTACCCACATGTATCCTTAATCCTCATGACTGAGTTAAGGAACCGGGTCGTTTCGCTGCTCAACCCTTGATATACACTCTACCCGATAGGTTCGGAATCCGCACACCCTCGGGTATCCGTTGGCCACCACGGAATGCCGGGCCCGAGTTGTGGGGGCCTATCGTTGTCTTAGTTTGGATCCACGATCCAGACCGACTCCCAAATGCAGGGTTTCACTCAAGTTGAGCAGGTACTAAACCAGGGTTGACAAGTCAACACCTGTGGTTGAGCGGCCGGTTGTGTCATTTGCTTGGCGTAAGGGTCTAGTCCTTATATTTTCACGAGGTTCGCGACCTCCACCTTAGGGTAAAGCGGTGGGCGAAGACCATCTCGCGGTTTCCTACAACACCCTTACCCTAACTTGTGCACGCTAGCACTACCACCCTAGGGTACGGTGTCCCATACCACCTTTCCCTAACTCCAAGTTTTGAAATCTACCGACCCATGGCCACAACCTTAGTAGTGTAAAACTTTTGCATGAGATATAGATATCCTATAGGTGATTATATTACTCTTAAGGTAATTCTAGGGTTACAAGGGCGGGCTTACAAATTTAACATGGCATTTATCGGTGCCAGGTTTTATCTACATAACATGTCATTCTAAATATTTTATTTTACTTAAACTATCATTTCACAACTAACATAATGCAAATAGCATATTAACATAATTAAACAACATGGGTTACAACATGATCAAGGTTTTGCAACTTGCCGTGAATCTGGATGATCTGGGCGATCTCGAACGTAGCAACTCCTGGATCCTGGGCCTGCATCGAAGCTTCCGGAATCTCCGAAACTAGCGCAAACACATAAAATAACATAAGTCTGGCTTGAGCCTAATCAAGTGAGGAAAAATAATCTATGAAAAGGAGTAAAATGCAAAAATCTTCAAATTGGAATTTTTAGAATTTTTCTGGAATGAATTTGGGGAATTGGAGGTCAAAAATGGGTTTAGGGCATCAAATTGAGTAAAGTGGTGAAATTTGGGAATTTTTGGGATTTTCTGTGATTTTCTAGGATTTATTTGGATTTTCTGGATTTTTGGAAAAGATTAAATCCCTGGAAAATCTTTTAGCACAGTGTTGGGCCGGCCCGGCGCTACAGCGCGGCCCGGGCGGGAAATCAGCCCGCGTGGCCGAACGGCCCGCGTGGTCTACGCGGCCTACGCGCGCGCGCTCGGCGCGGTGAGGCAGGCCGGGAACTCGGCCCACGCACGCGCGCGCCCACGCGGCCTGGATGGCTGACGCGCGGCTTGAGCGGACGGTGGGGATGCTGCGGGAATGGGCGGATGGGATGAGATGGGGTGGAGAGGATCGGACGGTGGCGGAGGGGTTTGATCAGTTGGACGCGAGGGGGTATGTTTACGACGATCGGATGGCGGAGAGGAGTTGCCATCCGACGACTCCCTTTAAACCGCAACGGCTGAAGAGAATGGCGATGATGAAGCCACGTCGGTCATCTTCCTCCTCTCGCCGTGCGCGCACAACAGAGGGGCAGAGGGGCGGCACCTCTGCTTTCCGGCGATGGCAAGGGCCTCCGGCGGTAAGGGAGGGCACCACCGGGTAGGGTTCGACTTGGGGAACTCATTTTTGGGGCTTGGGAGGTGAGGGAACCAGCAGAGGAGGCAGGAGGCAGAAGGGGGAAATTCGGCTTCCCGGCGGCGAAGAAGGTCACCGGAGCTGAACGAGTCAAATCGGCGGGTGTTACACGAACAGGAGAGTGTGGGGCTCACGTTGGCGTTGGTGGTTCCAGCTCAGAGCCACTCTGATGAGCTGGCCACGGAGAAGCTCTTCGGCCGGTGGTGAGAGACGGCACCGGCTCTTCACGGGCGAGCACCTGGTCACAAGGGTCCACCAACGTGATTAGCAAACCGAGGAGGTGCTCTGGGGAGAAAGAATTGAAGAATGAGGGAGGGAAGAGGGAGATTGGCTCCCGAGGTCGCCGGCTCATAGGGAGGCAACGGCGAAGCTACGGGCGGCGGGGTTTCGATTCGGTGCTTAGGGAGTGACTAGGGAGTGAGGGGAGCACAATGCGGGTGTTGGCCCGGCTTAAAAGGGCGCGAAGAGGGCTGACCATGCGGGGAGTGGTTCGGGCGTTGCTCGGGCTGTAATGGTGGGGCGTGGGCAAGCTGGCGGAGCTGCAGGCGGCTTTGGGAAGCGGCGGGGGTGGGAGAGGTGTCGCGTCCGAGCGACGGAGCGGCGTCACCACGGGTTAATGCGCGGGAGCAGGTGAGCAAACGGGGATGGGCAATGGCGCGGCGTGCGGGAGAAGGAGAGGGGCTGACGGGTGGGACCCGGGTGGCAGGAGGCGAAGACCGGGTCAAAGGCGGTTGGGGACAGCCGGCGACGGCAAGCCGACGCCAGGGCGGTGCGGCGAGGCGCAGCGCGGGCACGTGCGCGAGGAGAAAGCGGCAAGGGGAGGGGCGCCAGCCGAAGGGGAAGGCCGGGAGAGGGGGAAGGCGCCAAGGGAAAAGAGAAAGCAGAATCGCCGAGAAGGGAAGGCGGATTCCGGGGAACTTTCCAAAAAGGGAAAGTTGACAAAAAATCACTCAAAAACCAGGGAAAAACACAAAAATTTTGGGGTTTGAATTTTTGGGGTCTTTCACACAGTGCCATAATGTTCACGCACTGGGGTGTGGGGAACATTTCTTCCTCCTGTTTTGCGGCAGGTCATCCACCAAAGCGAACCAATAACCTGAAGCAACAGCACTAGAACAATACCTATGCAAGCAGTAAGAAGGCAAAAGTGATTATCACATTCCTTCCTCGCTTCAAAGAAAGAAAAATGCAGTTTCTACTTCCACAGCACCTGGACGGAACTGAAATCGGTGATAAGAAAATAATTCTTACACAAACAGTTACCGGAACTGAGCTACAGATTTACAAGCATACAAGCAGAATCTATGAAACAGTACATAAGCAGGGCACAGCTAAAACACAAACTAGACAGAAACGGGTTCATTTCTTCAGTACCGTCAGCAAAATCTTCTATGTATCTTGTCGCAATAATTTCTTTGATTGCTAACCTGCCAAGATTGTCAGAGTTCCCGAGCTGAGTACCTTCAAACGATTTTCTGGTGTTACCATGCCAAAGTAGTATGACACCAAACAACAGCTGCAATTGCAATTCTACTCTCCTCAGTGTTGCTGCCTGTCAAGTGTTCCGGGCTACCAATGCAAGGCATCATGCACTGCTATGCATACAGAAAAAAAATGTATCAACTGTAGGCTCGCTCAATAATACTCGAAGAACTTCTAGTTTTATCACATCCTTTACAAAGTGTCGGATCTTCAAATGTTCAAAAATCGGTCAGCAATTTCTCCATAAATAGAAGTGCACAAATTTCTTCACAAGTAAAAAAAATTCTTCACAAGTAGAAGCGCTAACAACATGCCACAATCAGTAAATTATAATGCCTAGTGCAAAAATTCCACTGGCTAATTGCATTCGCTATTCCCACAGCTCGAAATATAAGCACTATTTCCGTTTTCTACGCGTAAGGAAAACAGGCATGAGTGCTCTTAGGTGTGGGGGAAAATGTCTTCCTCCTGTTTTGCGCCTTGTCATCCACCAAGGCAACAGCACTAGAACAATACCTATGCAAGCAGTAAGAAGGCAAAAGTGATTATCACATTCCTTCCCCGCTTCAAAGAAAGAACAATGCAGTTTCTACTTCCACAGGACCTGGACGGAACTGAAATCGGTGATAAGAAAATAATTCTTACACAAACAGTTACCGGAACTGAACTACACAAACTATTCTTACACGTGCACCTCATACGTGTTCATTGCTCAGGTGTAAGTAGCTATATACCAAATTAAAATCAAAACCATGAACAGTTGATAGTTTCATTCACAAGTAAATATTTTTTAATTCTTTCAAGAAATAAGAAAACAATGCACTAATACGGTGAATGCTGACTTAAAAAAAGAATGAAGTGCTTCACTTTTTTTACAAACAAGGAAACACAGCGTCATCTAGTAAAAGATATTACATGACGACGGAACAACAAGGCGTTCATCTACGCAAACTCTTACCTTTGCAAGTAGCAACCCTGCCGGCAGTCACTAAGAGCATCTCCAAGAGATGCTCAATATTTTATCCTCTAAAATCTCATATTGGGAGTCTTTCTAAAAAAATTGTCCTCTAAATCTTTCCCCTCCTTCAGCAACTCCTCTAAACTTGGATCCCTAAAATTACCATCTAGACACTGTATATTTGATGATGATCCACCTCAATTTTGGAGTACCAAAATTATTGGGCGTGTTTTTGAGTATTTGTTGGAGGCTTGTTTTTAGCTTTCATACCCAATATTTGAAGATAGGGGGTGAGAAAGAGCAGAGATGCTCTAAGGTCCTATCCCATATGGTCCTCTTAATCACTCTTAAATAATTTTAACCCATTTGATGTGGCTAATTTTCATCCAATCTTCATTGTGTTCATGTGATTCTCCTTTTTGCCGGAGCTTCTTTCCGAGCTCATTGGAAATTTCTTGCAGGTGTAGGTACTCGAGGGTTCCAAGGTGCTCGATGCCATCAGGAAGATCCTTCAATTCTGGACAGTCCCTGAGAAGTAGATCAATGAGATTTTGCATCGCACCTTGCTCGATTGCAACTTTGTTAAGACTTGGAGCATCCCATATTTGTAGTAATTTGAGTTTCGGAAGTGAGGTTGCATCGAAGTGTAGCTCCTTTCCTTCATAAGCCTTGTTCAGGTAAAGCATAACTAAGCTATTCAGACCCAAGAAGCAATGAAAAGAGTCTTCATCGAGTTTGGAGAAGCACAAAATTAATTGGGTGAGGTTAATAAGTTTTGAACTGGCTGAGATGAACTGGGATAGAAATTTTTTGTCTAGCTGCCCTGCTAAATCAACTTTTGAAATAGTTGGAGGAAAACAAAGTGCTTCTAGCTGCAGCACTTCCTTCTGATCAATTGCCATGATTGCTACACAGACAAGATGAACCATTTTCGTGATCGCACAGCACAAATCAGCACAGTGTTCACTCCTAACTTTAGTGATAGCAAAAGTTCTTAACTTGGTTAAGCATCCAACATGACACAAAATCTCACTGTTGGCTTCAATACCCTGGAGGGACACCAAGTCAGTGAGGTTCCTTATACCATCCGGCACCCGTATCCCATGAAAAGTCATTACTCTGTCGTCAGCTCCCTCTGGAATAGTAGCCACATATAAGTATTTCAGTTTCCGAAGTGTGACCACTTCCACTGGAAGAGCCAATAGCTTAGCGTTGTAAGCATCCAGGACTTCCAAGTTCTGTAACCTTCCTATTTCTTTCGGGAGATATTCAATATGAGTTTCCCGAAGACCCAGAAAACGCAGATTAAACAAGTTGAACACCACATTTGGTAGCCTCTTGATTAGAACACCTTGCAGATCTAATGTAGACAGCAACTTGAAAGATTTGAGGAAAGCCTCTAGTGAATCAGTTCTCAGATCTCCCCTGAAAAAATAGAGAGAGCGGAGACCTGGTGCACTCAGTTGCTCGATGCTTGTACTTTGTATTGATAAGCGACGCGTGTTCTCCGTGGAAAATGTGCCTGAGCCATTGTAAACTTGACAGAAGCATTCCTCATTTGACTTGGCAAGAGCAAGAAAACGGATAATGTCGTGCATTCGACATTTTTTAACTCGACCAAATAGATTCCGCTTGGCCACTTGCAGTAGGCTTCTGTTCACAAGTTCATTTAAGTAGCCCTCTGCCACTTCCTCCACTGTTTTGCTCCCTGTTTCTTTAATGAAGCCGGCTGCGATCCAATGCCTGATTAGCCTTTTTCTTCCAAACGAATAATACTCTGGAAATATTGTGCAGTGCAAAAAACAATTCTTCAAATCATGTGGAAGATCCTCCAAGCTGACTTTTAGAACAATATTAACATCAAGGATCGCATTATTAGTGAGCTGCAACTCCAACTCCTTGTATACATTTTCCCATTCAGAGTAAGTTGGGTGTTTGCAGGACAATAGGCGACCTATGCAGGCAATAGCAATGGGCAAGCCACCACACTTATCCACAAACATTTGAGCTAAATTTTCTAGTCCCTCTGGGCATGTTTTGTTCTCTTTGTTCCAAAAGGCTTCATTGCAAAATAACTGCCACGCATGGTGTGCTTCTAATGGTGCCAATTCGAGTGTACAATTTTTAGTTGCCAGCAACGCTACCTCCTGAATTCTAGTGGTGATAACAAATCGACCAATGCTTTCTGTAGGAAATGCACTCCTTATCTTAAACCAAACGTCCACATGCCAAACATCATCCAGAATTAAAAGATAGCTTTTACCTTGCAGATAGTTATGAATGATCTCGACCAGGCTTCTCTTCTCCGAGTTGGCAACATCAATTGGGATACCAAATCCTCTGGCGATCTTTTCCAACAAGTCTTCAACTTGGTTACTTGTTGACACAGTTACCCATGCAGAAATATCAAAGCCCATTTTTGCCGTCTTGAACATCTGAGAAACCAAAGTGGTCTTACCCACACCTCCCATTCCCCAAATTGTTGCAATTTTGATCCCTTGTTCGAAATCACCTGTGAGCCAATGCATCAACATGTCCTTGTTCTTCTTAATGCACACAAGATCCTCTTCCCTCGCAAAATACACAGAATGATCAGCAGATCTAGAACGACCACTGCTCTCACCCTCTTTTTCAATCCCTCTCATGTCATAGCGCACCTTTCTCCTATCAGCACCTTGAAGCCTCCGCTTGATGTCTTGCAGCTTGTGCGCGAGACGACGCCATGTCTTGACATGCTTGATCCTCCTCTTCATCTTGGAAGCGAAACCCCCATGCTTGTCCTCCAACTTGTAGGTGAACTCGTCGACAACATCCTCAATCTCAAAAGCTAGGCCGCGGATCTTCTTGACAAAGATGCCAGTAGTCTCGTCGGTGTCCTTGAACCTGTCAGCTCCATTAAGGAAGGCCTGCATGCCCTCCAGTTCCTCCTTGGCTTCACGGATCTCGCCAAAGAGACCCTTGAGGGCAGATGCTTCCTTGCAGAGCAGCGATGCACCAAAGGTTGCTGCCTCATTCGCCAAGGCCTCACCGAGCTTGCCTATCAGCACTCCCACAACAGCCTCCGCCATGGTGGTTGTGCGCGCTTAGTTGAGAGCTCAGTTACAAGTGGATGTGGGTACTGGGTGATGTGCGTGTGACCTGTTTCGCCCCGTTTCAAACAGTTTTCAGAGATGATAGTATACGTGCGTACGGTGGGACAAAAAAATGGGACGCCCTGTTCACTCACTCTTCTTATCCGCTGTGTCAACCACGTATTTTTCTTATCCGCCGCCAACCAAACATTCTTCTTATCCATTCATCCTATATATCTTCTGTCCAAATTTGAACCACGAGTTCACTACCCACCACTCTCTTAAGATTCTCTCACATTAAGAGACGACTCTATTGCTCCCATGATGATGGTGATATCCAACCGATCCACCACCATGGAGCTCTCTAGCGGGCTATGGCTGAGGGCCCCTCTCCCAAGCGCAAGAACATGATCTTTCTCCTCTCTCTCTCTCTCTCTCTCTCTCTCTCTCTCTCTCTCTCTCTCTCTCTCTCTCTCTCTCCATAAAATGGCTGAGCTCCTCCCCTGCCAGCCAACAGGCTTATATTATTGCACAAGTAATTCACATTTGTTGCAAAAATCTAGGTTGTATTTTTGTGTCAAATATTCCATTTGTTGCAAACATTATTATTAATTATTGCACATAAAGACTTAGAATGTTGCATCACATATAACATCATGTATTTGTTTGTTTGCAATCCATCCTCTAAAGAAAGTTGTTTTTGTTGTAGTAGATTGTGTTTTTTGTTGCACACGGCCAATTTTTGGTTACAGTAGAAGATGCAGTTCCTAAGTTGTTGCAAAACATTTGTTTAAATAGTTGCACGGACAATTTAAAAATGTTACCACTATTATTTTGAAATGTTGCAATATCGTAGGGTTATAAATTTGTTGTTTAGAATTTTTGGTCCTGTTTTAGCAATTAGCTAAGTTCTACATTCATAGTTCATTCAATTTGTTTTTGCTTAGAACGTAATATTTTTTAAAAAATCTCAACATTCCACTGCTATTATACATTTTATTGCATATGATGGTTATGAATGTTGCAAAGATTGTTAACCAATATTGCTCTGAAGCATCTGATGGGAAGCATCCCACTATTGTAAAACAAGCTATATTGGACGCCTCATCATAGATGAGTCATGGGGAATCATTTGTGCTAGCACAGACGGTCTTACAAGTGTGATCATATACTGTCTGTGATACGCAACTATTACAGACGGTTCTCACTAATTACCGTCTGTGATAGTTCACTAATTACTGCCTATTATTGTATCTCTTTCAATGTAGTAGTAAAGTAACTCAAGTACTACTTGTCTTCCACCTCTCTCCTATTATTTTCTTGTGCCCCATCTTCAAATATGCTAGATTTTGCTGTTGTTTATTCGATTGCAGCTTGCTGCTGCCGTTTCTTAAGACTGCTGCTTATTCCTTAAGTTCAGGATCATGCATGGTGCAGTAGGCCGGACCCGTCATTCAATTCTACCACCGTGTTCTGCTTGCTCGACGTGACCACCTTGCCATCATGAGCAGTCACCGTCTCCCTCGCGAGCGCCACTACTTCTCTCTATAGCTCTGCTTTGACTTCTATAACCATGGTTCCATTGACCTTGTCAACGTTGTCCATCTCTCTGCTGATGTTCGCTGCCTACTTCGACTGTAGCTTTGCCTATTAGAAATAATCAAGATTGCTTTCATAATGGAGTAGTAGAGTTAATGCGTGAGTGAGTTATTTTGTTTATGTGTGTACATGCATACGCATGAGTATAGACTTCTAGTTGCGTGGTTAAAAAGTGCACATGTACATAGAGTCCAGAGTTGTGGAGGCATACACGTGTTGATGCACGAAGAGTACATAGTTGTTAGTGCGTGCATGGAAGATGTGTGCATGCATGAGTTTGTTTGCTGTTAGTCCGATTATTGCATGAGATTAGGGAATGAAGTCACCAGCCGAACGTTCGGGTGTGCGTTATTATGTGAGTTTAGGGGATGAGGCCACCAGTCGAACGTCCGGGTGTGCATATTTAAAGTCCTGCAATCAGTGTGTATTAATTGAGGCGAGTTGAATAAAAAAAAAGAGAAAACAACGTAAGTTGAATTCGCATCGAAAAAATTCTCTCTGTGTCTTTGTGTTTATTCGTCTTCCCCGTGTAGTGTGTGTCCATAGATAAATCGTGTGTGTGATCCTAGTGCTTGAGATCCAACAAGAGGGCAAAACCCGATCAAGTATTCAAGTATGGGGGAGAAAATTTTAGTGCATTCCATACTTCAATTGTACTACTTTGATTACTTGTACATGATTATACATCTAATGATGAATAAGTAGGCTTATAAAATCTTTCTAAACAGCAAGGACTATTGTTGAAACTCATCTCATTGTGATCATGACATGGCACAAAAAATTGTTTATCCAAAATATGCACTTTCAATTCAGCAAACTTGTCATATGTAATGCATATTCGATAAACATAGAACTTGTCATTTACACCATAATTTTCAATCAAATTGAACTGATTTTAAACATAAAATTTCAGTAAGGTTCTCAATCACACTAGATAACTCTTTAGGATCATCGAGCATGATATAGTATAAAGAATCATCAGGAGATATTCTAGTAAGAGCTTCTTTATGAGTAATAAATTCCATATTATATAAATTGAGCAAAGAAATTTTACAACATAGAATTTTCAATTGAGCACATGAATTCTCACAATTACTCACCTTTCCACATTTCAATTCAACAACATGGTTGTTACATTTGTCGACCTCCTTAGTTGATGTAGGTGTCAAATTACTGCTACAAAAGAGGTTATACTAGACGGCTACATCACAGATGGTTCCTATAAATCGTCTGTGTTGCAATTATCACAGATGGTTGATACTAACAACTGTCTGTGATATTTTCATAGATAGTTATTTATACGAACCATTTGTGATAAAGCAATACATCATAGACGGTTCGTATAAATTACCGTCTGTGATAAAGTAATACATCACAGACGGTTCGTATTAATAATTGTCTGTGAAAATATCACAGACGGTTATTAATACGAATCGTCTGTGATATGTGCATTATCATAGATGGTTCGTATAACAAACCATCTCTGATAATGCCACAACATCGACCTGTGGCATCTCCTCCAGGATTCTGATCTCACTTGTCCATTCTCTCCGCATCAAACGGCAGACATTGTTCCTCCCACCTCTCACCCCTTATTTATTACTCCCCTCTCCCTTTCACTCTGATATAAGTTCTACCGGCTGCTCCTAGCTAGTTCATCCACTCCTAGCTTGTTCCTCGATGACGCCTACTACCATCGTGATCTAGCGCGTCCGTTGTGACACCACGGTCGACTGCACAACACACTCTTTGTCGTACGTGTCATAAGAGTGTCTTGTGCAGTCTCACTGTTGTAACACAAAGGTGATGCTACCGCCACCTCTCCTTCACTGCGAGGCACCGCGGAAGCAGCTAGCTACTAAGACAGTGCTCAAGTCGGCGTCAAGGACATCCAGCTCACGCTCTGCTAGGATCTCTCCTCCTTCTATGTTTTTGCCATGGGTTCGTAGGATTAGGATATGTGTTCTTGCCATATGTAAGAGTTGGGTTCGTAGGATTAGGATATGTTCTTGCCATGTTTAAGAGTTGGGTTCATAGGATTATGATATGTTCTTGCTATATTCTTGCTGTGTTAGATGGGTAACCTGCTCATTATCTTGCGATGCTGTAATGGCGGATTCTAATGGAATGTGTCGCTGTGTTTGTTGCTGTATTTGCTTGTTTTCAAAGGGCATATATAATATTATTTCTTGAGGCTAGCCAAAAACAGAAAAATATTAGGTATAGAATAAACTATCACAGACGGTTTGTGCTATAAACCGTCTATCAATGACTATCACAGACGGTTCTATAAACCAACCGTCTATGATACGCACCAATCACAGATGATTGGTAACTAGAACCGTCTGTGATGTATGAGTATCACAGACAGTTTTTGGTTTGAGCCATCTGTAATAGTTTTCTTCTCAGATGGTTCTAGTTACAAACTGTTTGTGTTGTTTTTATCATAAACGGCTCACAAACTGTCTATGATAACCCGCGATTATCACTGACACATAAAGTCAGGTGATTCAGAAAACCGTCTGTGATGACATTTTTTGTAGCAGTGAATCTTTGTGATGAAACAATTGGGCAGCAAGCATTCCATCCCCAATCGTAGTTATCTCCTTGACTTTTGCATTCAACAGTACTGGTTGTTGAACATTTGACTCCTTGTTTTCAATGCCAACTTCTCTCTCTTTTTTGGTGTATCTCACTCACACTCAATATGAATGCTCTCAGTCTCACATATCATAGAATCACACAGCTCACCCTTTTCTTTAGCATCGTGCTTAACTTTCTGCAAGTTGTTAGTCATAGAAAAAGGTACAAACATAGATTTGTTCTCATGTTTAGTATCATCAAGCATTCTCAATTTTTTCTCAATCCGACTTTCAATATTACAAGCAAGTATAAACAAATAAGAGAGATAATTATATTCTTTGTGAACAAGAAGGTCCTAAACTTCTTGATTAAGCTCACTTAAGAATATATTTTCTACAGCTTCAGCATGTTCCTATAAACCACAACACAACAAACAAGTTTTTAATTTATGATAGTTGTAGGACCGGATAGACAACAGAGGGGGGGGGGTAAATAGTGCCTTCAAATTCTCTCAAAGTATTCATTTAACTCTTTTCTCTTATAGCTACTGAGCTATAAAGACTAGGGTTGAAGTGAGCTAACAGAGTGGTCATGAATCCGACTAACGGATGGAAGTACAACATGATTGGACATCGTAGTCAAAAACTAACTATACATTGGAAATCAGTGTAGTCGGAAGTTTCACGTGGTCAGAAATCGACTACCGAATGAAAATCACTGTAGTCGATAACCACCGAGACCAAAATCAACGTGATCGAAAATGGGTGTAGTTGAAACCAATGTGGTCATAAACAGCGTGGTCGAACAACAATGAGTGGTCGAACAACCAACGTGTCTGATCCAGTTGGCAATCAAAATGATCAACGTGGTCATAACCAATGTGTTCGTAAGTCAATGGAATGGTTGAACAACCAATGTGGTCGAAACCAGACTGCAACCAAAAGATCAACGTGGTCGTAACCAACGTGGTTGTAAACCAATAGGTGGTCGAACAACCGACGTAGTCAGAACCAGTCTGCAACAAAAAGATTAACGTGGTTGTAACCAACGTGGTCGTAAACCAACAGGTGGTCGAACAACCAACGAGGTCGATGGACAACGCATTATCTATAGTCAATGTGATCGATTCAGCTCAAAAACCAACTAAAGAAAGCAAGGATCTATGAGTGGTCGGAAACTCCATGTGCTAGGAAAAAGCGAAGCAGCCGAAAGAATGAATGCTCTTGATACCCGTGCAATGCCATCTGGAACTTGACCGTGGTCGAAACCAACGTAGTCGTAAAGCTGATCGACGTTGCAGAGAGTACACCGACTACTGATTGCATCAGTTCAGATTCAACAGAAGAACATGAAATAATCAATAGATCTGAACATGGTCGAAGATAGTGCGATGCGATCTGAAACTCAACCGTGGCTGAAACCAACATGATCGTAAAGGCGATTGAGTTCTAGACAGCGAACAACGCTGCCGATTGAATCAGTTTAGAAAGAAAACCAAAGAACAAGCAGCAATAGAAAGAGTGAACATGGTCAAAAAGTAAAGCACTGTGATGAGAGACTTGACCATGGTCATAACTAGAAGCGGTCGTAACATTCTTGGAAGAACAGAGGAAGGTCTATGAGGGCATGACCGCAAGATCCAGATTCCAGAGAAGTTTTGATTAAACGATCAACTGGCCATGAAACTTTGTACACAACTAGATTAAGGTCTCAAGAGACTACTCTAAACTTTAATTGAAAACTTAGTAAGCAAATAGAGTTCTTTCTGCGATTTCTCCAAGAGCACAAAAATCAAAGACGAGAGGGTGAAAAGACATTCAGACCATGCTCATGGGAATAAACTAGCTAAGATGGCTTTGAGTATGGTTCTCCAATACCAGGCAAGTCAGATCATTAACAAAGCAAGCAAGAACTTCCTCTTAGATCAAGATGGGAAAGAAACAACAAAAAACAGAAGAACAAGAAGAACAAAGGAAGAATCAAATCGAAGCCAACTCAATCAGATAAAGACTACACAAGCAGGCAGTAGATGGAAACTTGATGTATTGTTCTGATGATTGGTTTCATAACCACTCCCCTTGGGAGGACCAAGATCTAACCTTAGAGCCAACACTCACTCTCTAAGCTAACACACATGGAGGGAGGAAGAACTAGCTACCACCAGACCTACTCACGGTCTACCTCAAGCCTCAACTAACTGTTGCCTCCACTCCCCTTTTTATAGGCTCACAATGAACCCTAGACTTAATGGATCCAACATTAGTCCAAACCAGGGATAACTCGTTAACCCCACCTAATACTTGGTTTTACTCACGCATGCTTATCAAAACAGCTTACATGTGGCCCCAATGACTTGTCATCAAGCCTCTCACATGTTCGGATCCCATCGAACCGTCCTCGCTTGCAAACTACCTAAGTCACTTGGCACACCATGTGCTTCTCCTCGTGCATGATGGCACCCGGCATCCTTGACTGTCTAGACCACGACTCCTCCCTAAGCCTAGTCTCGGTCCACCTCACTGTTGCCCATCATGTCCATCTCTGGTAGCTCTCGCTCTGGTTTCTCATCATCCTGGCTTGCAACCACCTCACTAGCCTCGATCAACATTGGCATCTCCCTAACCATTCTGAACCTCAACACCTCCCTATGCCTAGTTCCGGTCCTCCTACGCCTCACCATGACCTAGCTCCGAAGTTCTGCAACCAACACTAACAAGCAAACCATCACATAGCACCGCACGATACACAAAGATCATCAATTTGCATAAAAAAGTATTCCAATGAACAACCTCAGCTCACAACTAGACTGGTACAACTTATGAGTACTCGAATGCTCAAGGGATGAGATACTCGAAGCCCACAAGATCCTACCAGCAGTCTACGACCACTCAGCAGACTGCTACGACCATCACACAGGTTGCTACGACCAAGAAACAGAAGCTATGACAATGTAGCAGACGCTACAACTATCACACAGGTCACTACAACCATGAAATAGATGCTACAACCATGTAGCAGATGCTACGTCCACCGCTTACAGAGGCTACGACTTACCAAACTAGGTCGCTACGACCTACGATTACCACAACCGATAGCCACAATCAACAATCACATAGGCTTTGACTTACACACAAATCGCTACAACTACCTCAATGATCGCTACGACTATCGCTTACAGTGGCTACGACTTATCAAACCTGGTCGCTATGACTTACGACTATCGATCACATGGCTACGACTTCTGCAACCGATCGCTACGACTATCGATCACCACGCTTTACAACTATCGAATACCATTGCCTACGACCATCAATCACGACCAGGCAGAGCTACAACCATTGACCGCAGGCTACAACTATCGATCACACATGATCGTTTAGGTACTCCATGGTCGTTCTGTCGATCAGACCATCCGACCACTTAGTCGTACACAGCCGATTGAACCGACCAGATCTGTTGACCACCAAGTCATAAAACCAGAAGTCGTAGGGCCTTCCGACCACCAAGTCGTAAGCAAAAGTCGTAGATCCTGCCGACCACCAAGTCGTAAACAGAAGTCATAGGCCACAAAGTCAAAGAAAGCAAACTTCTGCACAAACCTCAAAAACCAAACTAAACCTCTACACAAACTCTAATGCAAAGGTCAATTACTCATCACAACCATAGGGTGATCTCCCCTATTTTGGTAATTGATGACAACTCGATTGCAAATGATTAAATTTAAATCAACATGAGTATATATGAACTACACAAGCTTGCAAAGTAAAGATCCTTAATATGTGTAGATGAAGAACAAGAATCAATACTAATAAAACCACACAACATAGAGTGAACCCCTAAATTTGTGCATACACAAAAATATGTAATACAAATATATGCACATATTCAAGTTAGACTTTTGGTGAAGTTCAACCTATATTTTGGATCTAAGGAATGCAACAAGATATAAGGTTTTCACCTTATCATCCAAATGGGACTAAATAATATTATATTCAACAAATGAATTAATCTCTCATTTAGATTTGTTATTAACCACCAAAACTAATTTAGTGGTTCTTGAACTTACGCTCAGAAAAGAAGATGATCTCCACCCAATCCAACAAGAACCCAATGATACTCTGTGATAGTATATCAAGAGGTTCAATCAGGTTCATAACTCTATTCCAGATATTGCAGATTCTTCTATCATGTAGGTTTTCAAAACTGTGTGAAGGAACCAGTGATTTATGGGGGACATTACAATGAACCCTCCAAGGACAATTATTGAACTAGTCGACATGGCAGACAAGTATACAACCACTAGTGAAGCGATTGAATGGAACAAGGCCATTGTTTAGATAGAGAAGATTCCTCAACCTGGCCTGGTGAAGAAAGAGAAGAAGGCAAAGAAGCCCCCCAAAGGTAAGAAAACTCATAAACCTAACGCTAAAGAGGTCCTTGTGATTCCAAAGAAGTATACTAAGGGCAAGAAGAGTCAGAATGTGGGACCCGGATTTTTCAATCTAAAATCCTCTGTGATGCAATGCACTATTCCCTGGATTAGTAGATAGTGCGCATAGGTACATTGCTGCATCAACTCATACATCGCATGAAACATACTACACCATAATATTACATATCAGAGTTTAAAATACACCGTGTTGGGCGACAATTTACATAAGGGCCGATTAGGCCAAATGTCTACATTACAATGACAACAGCGGAAGCAAAAGCAGAAATAAGACCATAATCCACATGCAAACAACTGAGGGGTAAATGTGTACAACATATATCATCTAGACCTAGCTAATATTTGTGCACACAATCTCCTTTAGGTCTACTTGTCTAGGACCTGAAATCGAATAAGTCGTCCTAGTTTCCATCGTTCTTCCCTCTATCCGCGGCAAGGGTATCTTCATATACATAGTGGTCTTGGGTCCCAGTTTCTGATTTTAGTAATGCAAGGGTGAGCACAAATCCACCGTGCTCCGCGAGCTAATACACAGAATGCAATAAGTAATATGCATGGCTTATCAAGGAAAGGCCCGGGTTATTTTATTTGCCATCAATTGCTTTTTAGAATAGGTTACGTAGAAATTTTCTAAGACCTAGCATTTTGGACTTAAAACATAATGTGTAAAAGAATGTATTAATAATAGTGATCTAGATACCATCCACCTTTACATGGCTTCTGCACCATATACTAACCTTTCAGCATTATAACCACTTACATTATCACTAGGGCGACACCCAGGGCGATACAAATCATGGCCTTTCTCTACCCTCCACTTTTCCAATTCCACCCACAAAGTTTATGAAATAGAACTATATCTAGTTAAGTTCTCATGTCTGCCCTTGACCGTGGGCACGACTATTCGAATAGTTTTGACTCTGCAGAGTTGGTACACTTTACCCACAAGAGACAATCCGCTTGTTGCCCCACATGATTCCTTAGTCATGCGGTTGAGTAGACCATCACAGTAACTTTTCGAAATACCTCGCCCCTTCCATCAGCTCACTCATATGGGCTTCTCCCATTTGTGGTGGGTCCTATAAGTTGTACGGGATGTTCTACCCCTATGCGGCTAGTAGCTGGACTACCCACACTGACTAGCACGCCGCGGTAAACTTCACCCTCAATGAGTGTCCCATTCAAGTCCTCACACAAACAGCCAATTGCACTACCTCACCTCCTCCACTGATGAGATGACTTTCAGGGTCCAGTAAATCTACTAAGCCAAGTTGTAATTTACAGCCTTGTGGTTGTACTTCTTACACAGGAGGACATGACAAGGTTCAATTCTTAGGGTTATCTGGGTGGTTTTACCACCAACCACACTCTCGTGCACCACTGCACCAGCCCCCGAACCATCCGCCCAGATATTTAAGCAAGTTGGGATTTTTGGAAGCATAAAATAGTCATATCAAAATATATCAGTCATTTCCACCATGACTTCCCAAAATAGATTCTCATGATTGAAAGTGATATTTAGGGCATTTTGGTGCCCCCGATTGTCTAAGCAGTACTAAGCAGTGGCGTATAGTTACGGACTTATTTTTGAAAGTCATACCATTATAAATTTCACTAAGGTGACAAGGCTCATATATTCAAGTGTCCAAAAAGAGTATAATACTAGCAAGATCATTAATGGGCATATAACTAGGATCTAAAATTCAACATAAATTTGCACATAAAATAATAGCATGCAATTTGGTAATTTAAAACAGAATTAATTTGCAGAAAGGTTCAACATGATCAAAGTATTGACTCACCTAGTCACCTTGTGCGGTTTACCGTGGTCTTGAGCTCACTCAAAGCTTTCTCATTCAATGTTCTTGAGCTTCTAGTCTTCATCTTCATCCGGATCTCGGTCTCGCTTTATCCATTGATTCTTCAGGACTCTGATTTCTAATTACGTGCTAAATAACTAAATCCAAATAAATTAAAATAAACTCCAAATATAATATAAAAACTAGAAAATGGATAGATTGAAATTTTTAATGAATTTAGGAATGAAGAAGGACAGGCTTCTAGAAGTTTGAACCTAAGGGAACGAAAAAATCTAAAATTTTCACCGTGGTTGAAAACTGTACATAGTTAGAAGATCCGCAGTGGTCGAATGCCCTGCAGTGATCGGAAGGCTAGAGTGTTCGGAGACAAGAGCGGTCGGAAGCTCTATAGTGTAGTCAAAAAGATATGGTGGTAGTCAGAAGCTACAATAATTTGAACATAGTCGAAAGATACAGTAATTTGTGTGTGGTCAGAGGGGTCAAGATTACAACATGGTCAGTGGTCAAACATCATGGTCAGTGTTCAAATAGCCATGATCGGGTGGTTGAATGTGGTCGAAATTCCGTACGTGGTCGAAGGCGAAGCCGAAGAGGGCGGTCGAAGTTAGGAGCAGAAGTGGGTAGGGATACAAACGGATCAAATACGGACGGATAATGGCTTTACCATATTTATTTTCATATTTTTTTCTCAGATGCGGATATGAATATGGATACCTCGGATACGAATACAAATACGAATAATATCGAATACAGATACAGAGCGAATACGGATCGAAATGAATACGGTTACAAATATTTATCGGAACATGAAAACCCCTTAAACTATACAAATAAAATCAATGAAAACACATAAATAGTTTATCTTATCAAAATATTAATGAAATCTAAACAAGCATAAATAATTTTATCCACAATAGTCATACCATTGTACAGATTTTAAATCTTCAAATGGCAGTTAGTTTTTTTTCTAAAGTCCTAAATAATTCTTAATGGATTTCTACTATTTACTTGTGACTAATAAATTAATTAGGTATTTAAATTTACATCAGAATGATTTAAATGGCAATACATCAATTTAATTGGTACAAATTTTAATCTACCGACAATACTAAATTTATTTTTAATAAACATAAATATTTGCTAGTGGTGTTTGTAATTTATTATGACTAAGGAACCTAATGCCTAATGGTAATGGAGGCTTATGGCTTAATTGGGCTAGTGGGCTGGTGGCGGGGGAGATGAGAGAGGCTAATGGGCTGGTGGCAGGGGAGATGAGAGAGGCTAGTTGGGCTGGTAATGTTGGGCTGAAATCCGGATATTCGACTCCATATTATCCGGATAATTCGTATCCGTATTCGTATTCGCTGGAAATCATGCCTACTGTATTAGTATTCTTTTCCGACAAAAAAATCCATATTTGTTTCCAATCCGAGAATTATCCAAAGAAAATCCAATCCGACATAATCCGTATTCATTTCATCCGAATCAATCGGAAACTATCCGATCCGTTTTCACCCCTAGAAGTGGGTGGTTGGGAATGGCGAGGTCTACTGAGTGGTCGAAAGTGGCTTAGACAGCGTGGAGTAGTTGAAAACTTCCGAGCGCAGAGCAGTCGAACTCAGAAGGCACTGAGTGGTCGTAAACCTCAACGCGGTCATAAATGACTATGCAGTGGTCGTAAACGACTATGCAGTGGTCGTAAACGACTATGCGTGGTGGTCGTAAATGACTATGGGTGGTCGTAAATGACTATGAGTGGTCGTAAACAACTATGCATGGTCATAAACGACTATGAGTGGTCATAAATGATTTTGAGTGATCGTAAACGACTTCATAGTCGTAAGCCCGTTTGTGTGGTCGTAAACGACTTCATAGTCATAAGTTCAACTGCGTGGTCATAACGAGTACCAGGTACTCGTCGTCATGGGACTGGGCTTCAACATGTTGCATCGTCTTCCTCCGGCCGACACTCGGCGAGCTCACTGTCGGTGGAGGAGACGGTGGCTGAAGCTGAGCATCCCCAAAATGGGTTGCTCATGCCCGCGCTTACCCGTAGGAAAAGCCTCGACGGCCAATTTGACCGGGGCGTTGGCCGTCGGCGACCATGGGCGGCGGCGGAATAGGGGAGTGGTGGCTACGGTGGCACGTGGCACCAGAGCTCAATTAAGCAGGAGGGGAGCATCTAGGCTGGCTCAGGAGTCTACCTCGAGGGTCGGCGTAGCTCGGGAACGGTGATTGCGAGCTAGCAACATGCGACGGCAAGGAGCGGAGGTGGCACAAGGTGAGGGCGAAGTAGAGGCGATGAGAGGTCCGACCGAGGATGGGGATGGCTTTGCGTTGCTCCATGGAGGCTCCGTCTCGGTGGAATTGACTTGGTGTAGCTCCAAATGGCGGATCCCTCGTCGGCCGGGGTTGGGGAAGAAGGGGCTGTCGGCGAATCTAGAGGCACGGAAAGGCCGATTGTTTGGGGTGGGAGGTAGAGCGGAGTGGTGCGGTGTTGACAGGAGCATCGGGCGGGGCTTTATAGCTGGGAAAAGCTCAGGCGACGTGGGGGTATTGATCAGTCTCGGCGGCGGCATGGCTACAGAGGCGATGGGACGGCGCTCGAGGCATGGGCGTGATTGCCTGGTGATGCCCGCCCAGTAACGACATCAGGAGTGCGCAAGACAAGGCAGACGCAGTGGGGCAGAAAGCTATGGGCGACAGTGGCAAAAAAAACTATGGGCGATGGCAGCTTAACCAGGGTGCTGAGCAGGGCGACACGACGGTGGTCACTGTACATGACACGGCGACAGTACTGTGGCGGTCGTCAGCAGCATGGGCGCGGGCAGGCGGCGACCGGCGGAGTTCGCGAGCGAAGGGAGGAAAAAGACATCGCGAGGTGGGAGAAGAAAAGAAAGAAGGAGGTGGGGGCGTTCGGGCCCGGCTGCAGAGGAAAGGAGAGAGAGGGAGGAAGAGAGAAAAATAGATGAGGGCCAACATGTAATAGAGAGAAGAAAGTAAATGAAGCAAAAGAAAGAGAGGAAAAAGCGAAAGACTTAAGAATAATTTTGGAATTTAGATTTTTAGTTTAAATTTTAATTTACATATTATTTACTAATTTTCATGATGTTCAAAATTTTGAATTCTTAGTTTAGTTATTTAAATGCGAGCTTTTAATATTCCTTTGGGCATTGCTTTCCTTGATCTAGATAAATTAAATTTCAAACTTTATTTCCATTACTCCTATTATTATTATTATTGTTGTTGTTGTTGTTGTTGTTATTTTGTCAGGCCTATTACTTGCATTTTGGAACAATTTCCAATACTTACTTGGATATTATTTCTCAATATATTTATTTGCATGTCACAAAACTCAAAAGATTTTGAATGAATATTGAAAAGAAATTTGAATGCCAGTAAAATGCAAGAAAAGTTTTTAAAAATTCTATATTTTTGAGCAACCGAATTTTAAGATGTTACACAGAATAAGGCAAAAAAAAACTCCGACTGATGAATCCAAGAAGAATAAAAGGTGGTGTCGACTCCACCAAGCAGTAGGGCATGATCTGCACAGTTGCTGTGCCTGACAAAAAAAGCTGGAAGATTATGGTAAGGGTCATTTTTCTTCCATTCTTGAGATTGGAGAACCAAGCTCTAAGAAGTACAAGGATGGCGAAGAAGAGATAAACTATGAGGAGCCACAACACACCGTTAATATGGTCTTCAGTGGGTCCTCCCCTATTAGTCTAGGCAACATCTAAAGACTGTGGAGCAGGATGTGAAACTGTCAGACCCAGATTTTTCAATCCAGAATCTCCTGTGAAACTACTGCACTATTCCCTGGATCAGTAGATAGTGCTCACAGGTACATTGTTGTATCATTTCATACATCGCAGGATTCACATCAACACTTAATAATATTACATGACTGAGTTTGAATTACACCACGTCGGGCAATATTTTTACATACGGGCCGATCAGGCCAAATGTTTACATTACAAAAGTATGACAGCGGAAGCAAAAGCAAGGTAGACCTTTAATCCACAGGTAGCGACTGGGGGTAAATATGTGCCATATGATTATTACCCATGTTAAGGCAATAATTATAGGCACACTATACCATAGTCTATCTACCTAGGACTTTAAAATACACAAGAGGCGCCCTAGTTCTCGGCGTTGTTCCCTCCAACTGCAGCGGGGGCATCTTCATATGCATAGTGATCTTGGGCTACTGAATCTGATTTTGGTAATGCGAGTGTAAGCACAAACCATCGTGCTCAGCGAGCCAATACACATCATGCAATTAGGTAGTATGCAGGGATTAACAAGAGAAGGCTAGGGCTATTTTATTTGCCAAAATATGCTGTTTGGAATATAGTATACTTAGAAAATTCCTATGACCTAGCAGTTTGGACTAAAGTGAAAAGTGTGTATCAAAATGCTTTTATTACCATTGATCTAGAGACCATCCACCTTTACATGGTTTCCAGACCATATGCTATACTTTCAGCGTTATAGCCGCTTACATTATCACCGGGACAATGCCCAGGACAACACTAATTAGGGCTTCCCACTGCCCTCCATTTCCCATTCCATGATGCAAGATTTTTGAAATAGAACTATATCTAGTTAAGTTCCCATGTCCGCCCTTAACCGTGGGCACGGCTATTCGAATAGTTTTGACTCTGCAGAGTTTGCACACTTTGCCCACAAGAGACAGTTTACTTGTTGCCCCACACGATTCCTTAGCCGTGTGGTTGAGCCAACCATCATAGTAACTGTTCAAAGTATCTCGCCCCTTCCATCATCTCACCCCCTATGAGCTTGGCCCGCTTGCGGCAGGTCTCATAGGTTGTGCGGGATGTTCTCCTTCTGAACGCCTAGCAGTTGGCTACCCACACTGCTAGCACGCCACAGCAAAACTTCACCCTCTACGGATGCCCCGTTCAAGCCGTCACCCAGACAGCCACTTGCACTACCTCGCCTCCTCCACCTATGATGATGATTTTCAGGGTTCAGTAAATCTACTAGGCCAAGTTGTACTTTACAGACTTGTGGTTGTACTTGTTATACACAGGAGGTTGTGACAAGATTCAGTCCTTAGGATTATCTGGGCGGTTCTACCACAAACCACACTCTCGTGCACCCTTGCACCATACCCCCGAACCATCCGCCCAGATAGATAAGCAATTTGAGGTTTTCGGGAATGTAAAATAACCATATGTAACATACACCAGTCATTACCACCATAACTGCCCAACCAATTTTTCTCAAGATTAAAAGTGATGCTTGGGCGCTCTCGCGCCCATGAGTATCTAAGCAATACTAAGCAAGGCTTATAATTACGGAATTATTTTTAAAAGGTTACTATTATAATTTTTGCTAGGGCGACGAGGTTCACAAATTCAAATATTCCAAAGGAGGTGTAATATTAATCAAGGTACACGATGGGATATAACTAGAATCGTAAATTAAACATGTATTTCCATATAAAATAACAGCGTGCAGTTTGATAATTTAAACCAAAGTAATTTGCAGAAAATGTAGGTTCAACATGATCAAAGTATTGACTCGCCTTGGTCACAGTGGTTTGGGTCTAGGTTGTCTTGAGCTTCTAGATCTTCTGCCTCGGCTTCCTCCTTCTGAGCCTCGTACGCTATTTTAATCTGCACAAAACTTTGGATAAAAATATAATCAGGAAACCAAATAAACACTAGCAAGAAAATCCAAGTAACTCCAAAATTTATATTTTCTGTTTCAAGGGGTAGATGTGAAATTTAGACAACTGTAGAAATTTGTTTCACTCTATTTGGAGTTGGAATGAAGAAGTTATGGATTTTTGAAGTTTGAGTGGGATTCATTTTAGCAAGTTTTTAAATTACCATTAATTCAAATAAATTCCATTTTGTATCATTTTAGTTCCAATGAGTAGATCTTGATTTTAGATGAATTTAGAATTTTGTTCCGTTCAATTTGGTGCTAAAATGAATTAGTTACAAATATTTGAATTTCTCAGATTAATTAAATTCAAAAGAAAAGAAAAAGGGAAATAATAACAGAGGCTGACAGGTGGGGCCCATATGGCAGTAAATCCCGCATAGTGCGGCCTCTGACAGGCGGGACCCCTCGGGGGACCGGACCCTCATGTCAGTGGTCGGGCTATGACAGGTGGGACCCGGCTGTCAGTGGGCTTCTCGGGATAACTGCCACTGACAGGTGGGACCCACCCGGGTTAGCGGAAAAATTAACAAAAACTAAACCTCAGGCTGCGGAGCCGGGGGCTCGAACGCGCGCCAATGGAGTTTGGGGGGGGGGAAGAGAGATAGCGCTGGTAACCATTCAACCGCAAGGTGTTTCTTGACCTTAAAGGGCGCATAGCCCTTTTGAACCAAGGCCACCATACCTTGTAACAGAGGGGCTCGGGGCCGGGGGCAGGCGGTGAGTTTGCCGGCGTGAGGTGGGCGGAGGGGTGCGGGTGTCGGCCAAAATGCGTCGTCCGAGCTGCGGGGATGCCGACGGTGGGGTTGGAGGGGGTCAGGGAGTGCCGGAGAAGGGTCGGCGGCGTGCGGCGGCGGAGCGCTCGGGAGAGGGTCGACGCCGGCGAGCTGCGGGCCCGGGGAGGCTCGGAAAAGAGCTGGGACTGCTTCACCGTGTCCTAAGAAGGCTCCGGGAGAAGGGAGTTGGCCTAGGGCGGTCTCAATCTACGGCGAGCTTGGCGGCCGAAGCTGGGGAAGAACGGGGCGCCGGCGAGGAATTGGGGCACGAGAGTCCGATTGGGGGCTATGGGAGGGGGATGAAGGTGCGGGGGTGTGAATGAGAGCCTCGGCCGGCCTTCTTATAGCGGGAAAAAGGTGCGCGGCGAGGAGGGCAGGTGGCCGGTCATGGGGCGGCGACGCTTGTGCGGTGTGGCTACAGGGGCGAAGATGGGAAGTGGCCAGGGCTGATGCAAGTGACATGGGGCGGGGGGCGCGTGTGCGAGCCGACCGTGGTCTGGTGCCCTGGAACTGACGCAGAGGATCACCGGGGCTGGACTACGGCGGGGCGGTGATGGCAGCGAAAGAGGAGGGGACGGGAGCCGGTGGGCGCAGGTGCTGACGCGGCGCAACGTGGAGATGAAATGGCAACGGGGGCCACGTGACATGGGTGGGGATGGCGCCGTGGTCCGGCGGTCCAAAGGGAGGGCGCCGTGCGGGGAGGAGTGGCTGGGGCGGCGCTGCCCGAGCGGGGACAGGGCTTCGGCCCTTGTCCGAGTGCCGCCGGGGTGGGGGGAAAAAGAAACGGAGCGTGGGGTAGGCCGGCTGGGCTGGCTGGGCCGGTCTGGCCGGCTGATCGACCCATTCCTCCTCCTTTTTTATATATTTGTTTATATTGTTATCTCCCATTAACTTACCTTTTGCTATACTACTTAATCTTTGGGTATTTATACATTTTAAGGGGGGTTCCTATTTGTGTATAAATATATACATGTATATGTATATATATATCTATGTATGCACGCATGTATTTACTTATTCCTTCCTCTTGATTTGGTTCAATTCTTTATTATTACCACACCTTAAAAATTGTTCATATATATATATACACACATATCACTTGCCTATTTTATTATTTTATTTATTTTTGGGTTTATTCATATATATATATATATATATACACATTTATATCTTTGTGCACATCTCTATTTAACATCCTTTGGCCTCCATTTCTTTATTGCTAATATTCTCATACACATTGTTTTCATTTCTGTTTTAATCATAGAGTACTCGAACCAATACCCAAGGAAAAATTAACCACAGATCAAATACTAGAACCAATACACTCCAACAGTGTTCAAAACTTACATAGCTTTCAATTTTCAAAATCCAGGATGTTACAAACTACCCCCCTTAAAAAGAATCTCGACCCCGAGATTCAGCCTAGGCTATGAACAACTGTGGGTAATCTCTCTTCAGTTGATCTTCATGTTCCCAGGTGGCCTCTTTCTTAGTGTGATAGCTCTACTGAACCCGACATTAGCGGATGGTTTGATTTCTGGTCTTCTTTTCTACTGTGTCTAAAATCTTGATGGGCTGCTCTTTGTAAGTTAGGTCACTTCCAAGCTCGACTGCTTCCAGCGGGGCTTGATCCTCGGGTGCCCTCAGACATTTCTTAAGTTGGGATACATGGAAAACATCGTGCACATCAGCTAGACCTGCGGGCAACTCTAGTTGGTAGGCTACTTCTCCCTTCTTGGCCACAATTGAGAATGGTCCAACATAGCGTGGGGCCAACTTGCCTTTAACTTTAAATCTTCTAATTCCTCACAAGGGTGACACCTTCAAGTAAACATAATCCCTAACTTCAAAACTTAGCGGTCTGCGTCTCTTGTCGGCGTAACTCTTCTGTCTTGACTGGGCCGCTTGCAATCTATCTCTAATTAGGCGCACTTTTTCCTCAGCCTATTTCAGAGTATCTAGCCCAAAGACATAGCCTTCTCCCACCTCTGACCAGTGTAGAGGAGTTCGGCACTTCCTCGCATATAAAGCTTCAAACGGGGACATCTGCAGGCTGGCTTGGTAGCTGTTGTTGTAGGCAAATTCAGCATATGGCAGACATCTGTCCCAATCCTTGGAAAAATCCAAAGCACAAGCCCGAAGCATGTCTTCCAAGATTTGGTTCACCCTTTCTGTTTGACCGTTAGTCTGTGGGTGATAGGCAGTGCTGAAATCTAGATGGGTGCCAAGGGCTTCATGGAGGCTAGCCCAAAAGTGCGAGGTGAACTGAGAACCTCGGTCTGAGACTATTCTTTTGGGTACACCGTGCAAACTCACGATGCGGGACATGTATAGTTCTGCTAATCTATCTCCCTTATAGGTGGTCTTGACAGGGATAAAATGCGCAACTTTGGTCAGTCTGTCTATTACCACCCATATGGAATCATACCCAGATTTGGTTCGAGGAAGTCCCGTGATAAAATCCATTCTGACTTCTTCGCATTTCCATTGGGGTACTTGCAATGGTTGTAGCAACCCTGCGAGCCTCTGATGTTCTGCCTTCACTCTCTGACACACATCACAACAGGCCACATGCTCAGCGATGTCTCTTTTCATGCGGGGCCACCAGCAGAACTGCTTCATGTCTTGGTACATCTTTGTGCTCCCGGGGTGGAGGGAGTACGCAGAGCTATGAGCTTCTCTCAGTATCAGGTCCTTAAGATCCTTTTGATGTGGCACAAAGATACGTGTCCCGTACCGCAGAACACCTTCATGATCCATGGTTGCTTTGGGAGCCTTTCCTGCTTCCATTAATCTTTTTAGCCTCAAAGCAGTTGGATCCTCTTGCTGCGCGGTTATAATTCGCTCTTCTATACTTGGCTAAATTTCCATGGCTGCTAGGGTGCCTTGTTCTACTATTTCCATATTTAGCGCCATTATCTCCTTGTACAACTCTGGCTGTTGCTCCAAAACCATAAGATTGTTGCAATAAGCCTTGCAACTCAAAGCATCAGCTACCACATTAGCCTTGCCTGGATGGTAGTGAACACTTAAGTCATAGTCTTTGATTAGTTCTAACCACCTTCTCTGCCTCAAGTTGAGGTGTGACTGTGTGAAGAAATACTTGAGGCTCTTGTGATCAGTGTATATGTCACAATGCTTTCCGATCAGATAATACCTCCAAATCTTTAGTGCATGCACCACTGATGCCAATTCCAAATCATGGGTTGGGTAATTTACTTCATGACGGCGAAGCTGCCTTGATGCATATGCCACAACCTTGCCCCCTTGCATGAGTACGCATCCAAGGCCTTGATGTGAGGCATCACAGTATACCTCAAAATCCTTGCATACATCCGGCAAGACTAATACTGGGGTGGAGGTTAATCTCTTCTTTATTCTTGGAAACTCTCTTCAGAAGCCCGTGTCCATTCAAATTTTTGCTCCTTTTTGAGTAACTGTGTCAAGAAATCTGAGAAAATCCCTCTATGAACCTTCGGTAGTATCCTGCCAATCCGAGGAAACTGCACACTTTCGTGACACTGGTGGGCTGTTGCCATTCCGTCACAGCTGCAATCTTAGCTGGGTCCACTGATACTCCCCCAGCAGTCACTATGTGACTTAGAAAGCTGATATCCGATAACCAAAATTCACACTTGCTGAACTTGGCATAAAGCTGGTGCTCCTTTAGCTTCTCTAGCACTAAGCGCAAATGCTCAGCATGCTCTTCTGCAGTCTTGGAGTAGATGAGGATATCGTCGATGAATACCACCACAAATTTGTCCAGATATTCCATGAAGACCTTATTCATGAGATTCATGAAATAGGCTGGAGCATTTGTCAAACCGAAAGACATGACTGTAAATTCATACAGCCCATATCTAGTGGTGAAAGCAGTTTTTAGGATATCCTCAGGCCTGATCTTCAACTGATGATACCCCGACCTCAAGTTGATTTTGGAGAATACAGTGGCTCCTCCAAGCTGGTCAAATAGTTCGTCAATCCTAGGCAGGGGGTACTTGTTTTTGATGGTCACTTCATTTAAGGCCCGATAGTCTACACACATCCGGGCGGTACCATCTTTCTTCTTCACAAAGATGACCGGGGATCACCAAGGTGAGGAACTCGGCCTGATAAATCCTTTGTCTTGCAGCTCATGAAGTTGCTTCTTCAACTCTTCTAACTCATCCACAGTCATCCGGTATGGCCTCTTAGAGATGGGGGCAGCACCGGGCTTTAGATTGGTGACAAATTCCAAATCCCTATCGGGTGGCATGCCCGGAAGATCTTCGGGAAATACTTCGGGGTAGTCTTGTACCACTATCATCCCTTCCAATGGTACATCTTCACAATAATATATGGCACGTCCCCATCGGTACGGGCGGTCCACCTTCACTTCTATTGTTAATCCATGACACTTGGTTAGCTTGACTTTCCTAGCGGCACAGCTTATGAGCCAATCCATCCCTAGTATGATGTCCAGGGTCTGGGAGGGCAAAACTATTAGATCTGCTAGGAAGTCACATCTTTCCATGGTAACTACTACCCCAGGGCACACTAAGGTGGCATTAATAATTCTCGCGGGAGAGCTAAGTGACAATAGTTTCTTTAAAGGGTAAGTGGGCAGCTCTAGCTTATCCACAAATCTCCTTGCTATAAATGAGTGCGAAGCCCCAAAATAAAAAAAGAACTTGTGCTGGCACGGAGTTGACAGAGAACGTACCCATCAGAACTCTGATAGCCTCCTTTGCCTCTTCCAAGGTGATATGATTGACCCTTCCACGATTTGGAGTCGAGGCAGTCTTGTTAGTTTGGGGAGTCTGATTCCCTTTACATGGCGCTGATGCTTGGCCACGGGCAGGAGTGGCCCCTAAATTGAACTTCACCGGAGATTTTTGCAGCTGCGGGCACTGACTGATGAAGTGCCCCATTTCCCCACACCCATAACAACTTCTATTTGTAGCAGGATTTGTCCTAGTTGACTAATTCACAGGGCGCGGGGTCTGGAATGAACTGCCACTTGGACGAGGTGTGGGGGCTGGACTCTTAAATTGAGTTGATCCTGAGAAGGAGTTGTCGAAGAGCCTTTGAACAAACCTCCCCTGGGGTCTCTGAGCCACTTGCTTGCGCTTGCGGCTAGCTTCCAGGGTTCTCCTCTCGTTTTCCAGGATCAAAGTCTTATTCACCAGCTGATGAAAACTGGTGAAGTCTTGTACAATCAGCTACACCCGCAGCTCCTCGTTCATTCCTACAAAGAACCTGTCGATCTTCTCCTCTTCCTCCACCACATCCTTTGGGGCGTAGCAGGCTAGTTGATTGAACTTGGTAAGATATTCACTTACAGACATGCTCCCTTGTTTCAAGGTGCGGAATTCATTCTTTTTCATCCGCATTACACCGGTCGGGATGAAGTTGGCTTTGAAAGCTACTTTGAACTCAGCCCATGGAATAACCTCCGTGCCAGCGCCAGTGTGGGTGTCCTCATGTCCTTTTGCAGCCAAATAATTTTCCCACTAGGCGGCTGCGGCGCCCTGGAGCTGGTGGGTAGTGAAGATGACTTGATCATTATCTGCAATCTTGGCCAAGCGGAGTTTCCTTTTGGTGTCCTGCAGCCAGTCTTCCGCCTCTAAGGGCTCATCTGCACCCGCGAAAGTGAGGGGGCGAGTCCTTAAGAAATCACCAAGGTCGGAGCTGTGAGTGTTGGCGCCGGGCTGCTGGCCTGCATAGATGGCTTGCAGGAGTTGCGTTTGCTGCGCCATTACTTGGGCCATAGATGGGTTGGCTGGTGCGGGTGGGAGATTCACCCTTGGCTTGGGCCTCTTCCCCTACCAGCAGTTTGCGCCTCCTGGTTGGCCTCTACCTCGGCCTGCATATCGGGGTTGGCACCAGTCTGAGCGCGCGTGACTCTGTGGCTAGCCATCTGCAGGTATTGAGGTACAATTTAGATTCTAGCTCTAACCATGTAAGGAAACCTCAACCCAAGACAAACACACAGAAGACCCATACAAAAATATCACATAAAGCAAACGATAAAGCAATTTTTAAACACAAGGCCATTTCATTAGATATACATTACACACCACATAGCCAGCTTTTACAGTTTTCAAGCCATGCTGGACTTTACAAAACACATAACACACATAGAGTTCATAATTATACAAATACGAAACTAACACAAGCTGCTACTACCATGGCCGGGGACCTGCACTTGCTGCTGCTAGCCAACCTATAGCAAGCACCCTACCAATCCGTCTACTCCTCCATAGGTCCAACACCTGGGCTAGAGGGGCTGTAGCCCGACGACTGGGAGAGGGACCAACTGCCGCTAAACTCTGAAGGATCAGTGTCGGAGTGGGAGCGTGAACGGCTGCAGCTGCGGCTGCAGCGAGTCTCTCCATGGCGCAGAGCGGACTGTGGCCCCGGGGGCCGCATGCTCTTGTGAGCGGTGAGTCTAGTGCGAAGTCCCCCTGAGCCTGACGGGGGTGGTGCTGGGGCCGCAACAGCGGCCTGCTGGGACTGGGTACGTGTAGCAGCTGCCTCCGCCTTGGCCTCCGCCAAGGCCTTCTCGCACGAGGCGAGCTGCTCACGTAGTGACTCCACCTCGCTATGGCGGGCGTGCAGGCGCTCTCACAACGCCGAGATCTCCTCCTGTGCAACAACGTGGACAGTCCCCAGAGCCCGGGTGAGGTCCACCTGATGCGTAAGCATTGGGTCGTCCTCCGTCTCGGGCGTGTGGGTCTCGTCATACCTGTCGCCCTCTCTGCGCAGCAGGTAGTAGCAAAAGGGAATCCGCCGTAGCATGGACCCGTGAAGGTCGCAGAGTCGAGCCACAGCCAAGCGAGTGGCGTCCTGGAGTGCTGCGGCCACTGTGCTCCTCCTGTGGGTGGTCGGGAAGACGTGAGGGGGGTCTCTCTCATCCTTGGCGTAGATAAAGACCTTCACTAGCCACGACTCATCTCCACTGACCCTGGTCCTCCTCCCACGGTAGATGGGCTGCCTCTTGTAGCCCAAGTAGTGCAGTAGTTTGCAAAGCAAGCTCGCAAACTCCCTCTCTTGCACACGTGTGCTAGGAAGTCCCAGTGGCCCTCGTCGACTGCTCCTGCCATCTGCAGTTTAATATACTGGCGTTTGTAACTTTTTAAGAAAATAACAACTGAAAAGTAGAGTAGAACAGATCTAGGAGGGTTACGAACAGAAATAATACGCTATTTTTTTGAGAAGTTCTTTTTATAAATTTTAAAATTATAGCCCTAAGTCCCTTCTAACGACCATTCTAAGGCTTTTACCCTACAGTCGTATGCTCTGATACCAGTGCTGTCAGACCCGGATTTTTCAATCCAGAATCTCCTGTGAAACTACTACACTATTCTCTGTATCAGTAGATAGTGCTCACAGATACATTGCTGCATCATTTCATACATCACAGCATTCACATCAACACTTAATAATATTATATGACTGAGTTTGAATTACACCACGTCGGGCAATATTTTTACATACGGTCCGATCAGGCCAAATGTTTACATTACAAAAGTATGACAGCGGAAGCAAAAGCAAGGTAGACCTTTAATCCACAGGCAGCGACTGGGGGTAAATATGTGCCATATGATTATTACCCAAGTTAAGGCAATAATTATAAGCACACTATACCATAGTCTATCTACCTAGGACTTTAAAATACGCAAGAGGCGCCCTAGTTCTCGGCGTTGTTCCCTCCTTCTGCAGCGGGGGCATCTTCATATGCATAGTGATCTTGGACTCCTGAATCTGATTTTGGTAATGCGAGTGTGAGCACAAACCACCGTGCTCAGCGAGCCAATACACAGCATGCAATTAGGTAGTATGCAGGGATTAACAAGAGAAGGCTGGGTTTATTTAATTTGCCAAAATATGTTGTTTGGAATATAGTATACTTAGAAAATTCCTATGACCTAGCAGTTTGGACTAAAGTGAAAAGTGTGTACCAAAATGCTTTATTACCATTGATCTAGAGACCATCCACCATTACATGGTTTCCAGACCATATGCTATACTTTCAGCGTTATAGCCGCTTACATTACCACCGGGACGATGCCTAGGACAACACTAATTAGGGCTTCCCACTGCCCTCCATTTCCCATTCCATGATGCAAGATTTTTGAAATAGAACTATATCTAGTTAAGTTCCCATGTTCGCACTTAACCGTGGGCACGGCTATTTGAATAGTTTTGACTCTGTAGAGTTTGCACACTTTGGCCACAAGAGACAGTTTACTCGTTGCCCCACACGATTCCTTAGCCGTGTGGTTGAGCCAACCATCACAGTAACCGTTCAAAGTACCTCGCCCCTTCCATCATCTCACTCCTATGAGCTTGGCCCGCTTGCGGCAGGTCTCATAGGTTGTGCGGAATGTTCTCCTTCTGAACGCCTAGCAGCTGGCTACCCGCACTGCTAGCACGCCACAGCAGAACTTCACCCTCTGCGGATGCCCCGTTCAAGCCGTCACCTAGACAGTCGCTTGCACTACCTCACCTCCTCCACCTATGATGATGATTTTCAGGGTCCGGTAAATCTACTAGGCCAAGTTGTACTTTACAGACTTGTGGTTGTACTTGTTATACACAGGAGGTCGTGACAAGATTCAGTCCTTAGGGTTATCTGGGCGTTTCTACCACAAACCACACTCTCGTGCACCCTTGCACCATACCCCCGAACCATCCGCCTAGATAGATAAGCAATTTGAGGTTTTTGGGAATGTAAAATAACCATATGCAACATACACCAGTCATTACCACCATGACTGCCCAACCAATTTTTCTCAGAATTAAAAGTGATGCTTGGGCGCTCTCGCGCCCATGAGTATCTAAGCAATACTAAGCATGGCATATAATTACGGACTTATTTTTGAAAGGTTACTATTATAATTTTTGCTAGGGCGACGAGGTTCACAAATTCAAATATTCCAAAGGAGGTGTAATATTAATCAAGGTACACAATGGGATATAACTAGAATCGTAAATTAAACTTGTATTTGCATATAAAATAACAGCGTGCAGTTTGATAATTTAAACCAAAGTAATTTGCAGAAAATGTAGGTTCAACATGATCAAAGTATTGACTCGCCTTGGTCACAGTGGTTTGGGTCTTGGTTGTCTAGAGCTTCTAGAGCTGCTGCCTCCTCTTGAGCCACGTACGCTATTTTAACGTGCGTGAAAATTTAGATAAAAAGATAATCAGCAAACCAAATAAACACTAGCAAGAAAATCCAAGTAACTCTAAAATTTATATTTTCTATTTCAAGGGGTAGATGTGAAACTTAGACAACTGTAGAAATTTGTTTCACTCTATTTGGAGTTGGAATGAAGAAGTTATGGATTTTTGAAGTTTGAGTAGGATTCATTTTAGCAAGTTTTTAAATTACCATTAATTCAAATAAATTCCATTTTGCAGCATTTCAGTTCCAATGAGTAGATCTTGATTTTAGATGAATTTAGAATTTTGTTCCGTTCAATTTGGTGCTAAAATGAATTAGTTACAAATATTTGAATTTCTCAGAGTAATTAAAATCAAAAGAAAAGAAAAAGGGAAATAATAACAGAGGCTAACAGGTGGGGCCCATATGGCAGAAAATCCCACATAGTGCGGCCTCTGACAGGCCGGACCCCCTCATGTCAGTGGTCGGGCTATGACAGGTGGGACCCGGCTGTCAGTGGGCTTCTCGGGATAACTGCCACTGACTGGTGGGACCCACCCGGGTTAGCGGAAAAATTAGCGAAAACTCAACTTCAGGCTGCGAAGCCGGGGGCTCGAACGCGCGCCGAGGGAGTCGGGGGGAAGAGAGATAGCGCTGGTAACCATTCGACCGCAAGGTGTTTATTGACCTTAAAGGGCGCATAGCCCTTTTGAACCAAGGCCACCATACCTTGTAACAGAGGGGCTCTGGGCCGAGGGCGGGCGGTGAGTTCGCCGGTGTGAGGTGGGTGGAGGGGTGCGGGTGTCGACCAAAATGCGTCGTCCGAGCTGCGAGGATGCCGACGGTGGGGTTGGCGGGGGTCGGGTTGTGCCGGAGAAGGGTCGGCGGCGGAGCGCTCGGTAGCGGGTCGACGCCGGCGAGCTGCGGGCCTGGGAGGCTCGGAAGAGAGCGGGGACTGCTTCACCGTGTCCTGAGAAGGCTCCGGGAAAAATCCAAAAAAAACAGAAAAACACCTTGTGACACAAGGAACACAAATAAAATATTTTTGATAAATATTAATGTTTAATTTAATCATATTAAATCTTTTTAATTAATGAAAATTCCAATTAAGCTTTAATTAATTCCAAAAAATCCAAATGGTGAATTTTATTTTAAAAGCTTCAAAAAGGCTCTGAAAATTAGGATGTTACAAACCTATCCTCCTTAGAAAGAATCTCGTTCCCGAGATTCGGACGGACTAGGAAAAAGAAAGGAGAGGAAAACGCAACTCTTGGTTCCTTACTGTGCTCTCAAGCTGCTTCTTTCTTTGAACCAAATTGAAACTTACCGAGCATGATTGCTGCCCCTGGGGCACCTTTTGTGGTGATGTGGTTAACTCGTCCTCTTCCTTGTGATTGCGAAGTTCTTGGAGCTTTTCCTGCAGTTAGAGATACTCCCCATCCTTGTCCTGCAACGGGAGTTCGCGCTGGTGTATTTCCCAAGTTGAAAGGAATTGGAGTGATAACCTGAGGCTTCTGTGGGCAATTGCCTGCATAATGCCCCATCTCGTGACATCGAAACATTGCACTCCTGCGGCTGAGGTGTTGCTTTTCTGAGGTCGGACTCCGGTAAAGATGTGGGGTTCTTGCATCTCTAAACGAGGCACAGATCCTAGAGTTCTTGGTGCATCTGTTGCGGCTGGAGCTTTGTTGAACTGGGGTGGGTTCATTCGGGGTCTTGAACTGCTTGCATTATACTGTGTCTGAAAAGCCATCTTTCTCTTACGAGATTCCTGCAATTGATATTGAGCATCTTCCTGGACAAGGGCCTTGTTTACCATGTGCTGAAATGTCAAAAAATCTTTGGACACCAACTGCACCTTGAGGTTGGGATCAAGTCCTTGCATGAACCGCCAAATCTTTGTTGCCTCTGATGCAACATCTTCTGGTGCATATCGGGATAGCTGAGTGAACTTATTCAGGTACTCAGAAACACTAAGGTTTCCCTACTGCAGCTTGTGAAACTCCCTTTTCTTCATTTCCATTATTCCCGTAGGAATATGTGCAGTGCGAAAAGCTTCAACAAATTCAGACCATGTGATGGTTTGCACATCTTGATGGGCAATACAGTAATTTTCCCACCAATTAGCAGCAATTCCTTTATGCTGATGGGCGGCATACAACACCTTCTCATGATCATTGCACTGAGCCAGAATCAACTTCTTCTCCACATCCTTAATCCAATCATCGACCTCCAATGGATCCACTGAACCGGCAAAAGTAGGAGGTCTGGTTCTCATAAACTCTCCCAACTTAGACTACGGTGCTTGGTTTGGCGCCTGCGGAACTTGGTGGACTTGGTTTTGAGCAAGGGCTTGAAGTAGTTGCAGTTGCGTGGCCATCATCTGCTCCAAGTTAGGGGCTTGAGCAGGAGGTGGTGGAATGTCGTTTTTCGGTTGGGCATTGGCATTACAGCTGCTGTCAGGGTTGCTCTTTGTGTTCACCATCTGAAGCGGTTTCCGGGGATAGCAAAAGATAAGAGGGAACTAGCATAGGTAAGAGATTAGAGGGAGCTAAACAACATCCCAAACCAACACACAAGAGAGAAACAACAACAACTGAGGAGAAACTTAACTTGAAATCAAAATAGTTTTTAAGGATGGCTGTACTACAAGTATACAAAGACTTGGTACAGTCCACCTAACACACAAGCAAGTAATATATAAGCGCTCTACAATCGTAGGACTTTACTTGGGTACTACAACTAAAGAACTAATTCTCGCTCCTTCATGATGACGCGCTTCTCCAAGTCCTTCTTAGACGCAAACCTTACTGAGCCGTCTATAGAAATTACAAAGGGAAGGGGGTACATTTACCATTCCAAAAAGGAAATAAGTAGATAGATAAGAGAGAATGCCATGACGAAGGTAAGGATAGAAAGACAAGAAAAGACAAGGGTAGCAAATTATTAAATTTTTATTTTATAAAATAAATTTTGAAGCTCTTTTACTAACGACCATTCTAACTAGGTCATGTCCTACAGTCAAATTGGCTCTGATACCATCTCTGTCGGGACCCCGGATTTCTGAACCCGGACCCTCTGTGTATTACAGCACTAGTCCCAGATCAAAGCTAGTGCACACAGTCAAACAGAAATGATTACATAACCAACAACGCTTTATTACAATAATAGAGAGTACTGACCGAAAGGTCTCATTATTACAAATGAGGTTTCAAGACCTCGCACACATGAAACACAGCGGAAGCAAAAATAAATCCAGCGAAGACCCATCAACACGCCACAGGCAATTGACTGGGGAAGCGCGACCTAGTACTCCGGATATCCTTCATCGAATCCACACGCGAAGTAGTCGTAGTCTCCCTCTTGAGCTTTCGTATTCCTCTGAGTATTATTTTTTAGTGCAGCATGTGAGTACATAAAGTACTCCGCAAGTCTTGCAAAAAATGCAATAGATGCAAGGCTCAACAAAGGAGGGTTATATGGTTCTTTTGCACAAAGCAATATTTTATTTCAATTACTTCTAAATAATTTCGAAGGCATTGTTTTAACCAAATAATTGCTTTAACTGAAACTAATAAGCATTTTATAGTAAAGGTTCTAGTCACCAACACTAGTTAACCAACTCTAACCGATAAAGTTTCAACACAACGGGTTCCATCCACCCTCTCTGGCTCCAACCGCCAGGATACCCTTTCGAGAGTTCCCTCCACTCTCGGAACACCAAACCTTGCTTTTAAAACCAAAACCAAAAATCTACCATGTGAATGCATTCCTTGCCCGCCCTTGACCGTGGGCACGGCTATTCGAATAGTTTGACACTCTGCAGAGGTTGTACAACTTTACCCCCCAGATAAATTATCTTAATAGTCACCACGCTTCCTTTGGCATGAGACACAGATAAAATGTCACAAAGCCTTTACCTCACTCTAGTCTAGCTAGACACCACCCGCTGAGGTTTCACCACAGAAGGGTTCCATCCTCCCAGTCCGAAGCCCCCTCTTGCGCCATATGAGTACAGTACATCCCTGTCCCTCACTGTGAATAACCAGTAAATCCCTAGCACCCACGTTCCATTGGTGGCACATAAACTAGACTATCGTAAGTTAATCAGCTAGGTCATACCCATATAGACTTGGGGTTGTACGGTAATGCTCAGTCTGGACAATCACAAGTGTCGGTCCTTAATCGACTAGGGCGGAACATACACTTTACAAGATCTCGTGCTTGCCGCACCAATCCAAACCAACCATCCGCCCCAGTCTAAACCAACTTTCACATTTTTAATTATTTTAAAAGAACATTGGCAACACCAGTCACCACTTATTTCCAAATACAAAGACTATTTGAATGAAATATGATTTCCCATTCCAAGGTTACAAAAAGAATTAATTAGCATGACTAAGCATTTTACTACCGTTCTAATATTACCAAAGAATTATATAATTCTCATTATTGAGACAAAATAAATCCTAAGGTTACAAAGGTACATGGCATTCAATTTCAATTGAGGGCATAGCAATGATTGGATTAACTAACTTAGTAAAACAAAATTAAGATTCTATGGAAATAGCGATGCACATAACTTTAAAATAATTTAAAACATTTCACAAACATAGGTTCAAAATGATCAAAGGAGACTTGCCTTCTTGTGCACTATTTGGTTCCTCTTGCTGCGGCTCGACAAACTCTTCGGCGACGTTGGATTCTACGCGCAAAAGACAAACAAACAAAGCAAATTCAAATAAAATTAAAATGAACTCAAAAAACTGCAAAACCAGAACCAAAAGATATAGCTCAATTTTAGATGAATTTAGGAAAAAGAATCGGGTCAATCGGAGTTCGGATGAAGGAGAACAAGCGATCTAAAGTTTGCTGGGCGAGAAAATGCTGGAAAATAGCAAAAGTTACTGTTCACTTGAGAGCAGCACTATTGGAGATAAGGCTAGCATCGGTGAGAGGATGCATGGGTCGTGAATCTAACTAGCAAAATGGGTTGCTGAGGACCCAAGGCACACATAGGAAGCGACGGCACGCCAAACGGAGAACGATGACGGCACGGGCGGCTACAACGACATGGTTAGGAGAGAGGAATAAAACCCGGGCATAAAACATGGAGAAGTAGGGTGAGCACGGGCTAGAACGCGGCTTGGTGAAGCTAGGAAAATTGTCGACTCAGACAGAAACCCACCGGAGGCGACGCAAACGACGTTTGAACGACGTCGTGAAGGAAAAAGCAAAATCTTGATATCTTGGTGCTCGGTGAACGAAATCTAAAACCAGTTGGAGGGTACCTGGGATGGTTTGGCACAATATGACGCGAACGGATTGGGAGAAAACATCACCGGATAGATGGGGACACGAGATGCCATTGGCGGCTATGGCGAGGTTCGGAGGCAAAAATTTGTGCAGCCTTTTCGGGGAAAAGTAAGTGAGCACGCCGTAGAACGCGACGAGGCAAGACAAAGAAAAATTACAGAAGGGCTAAAGCTTACCGGAGGCGACGAATCGACGTCGGGAAGCGATCTTGGCCTAGATTGAGCAAAACTCGATTCCGGGAGATTGGCTACACCAAAACCAAATTAACTTGGCAAAAAGGTAGATGGCACATGATGGCACAATGTGACGTGAAAAGATCACGGAAAAACTCACCGGATAGCTTGAGACGCGACGACCAAATTCGGGACCGAAGGGCCTCGATGCCGGCGGCGTCCTGAGCTTTGAGGGTACTTGGCACAGCTTGGGATGGGTTTAGAGGGGTCAAGGGGTCGTATTTATAGGCTTGGAAGAGATAGAGACCGACTCCAATTCGCAAATTTTGGCTTAGAATCCGTTTCAGAAAATAGGAGATAAAAGGCAAATGGATGAATGAAATGAAAAGAGGCCAATTGGGATGGATTTCTTGCATGATTTGGCACAACTTTCCTTTTGGGAAGACATTGAAATAAGGTCTGGATTGAAAGTTATGAAGAAAGAGGAAAACAGAAGGAAACGTGTACAGAACGAACTATATGGACCGCGCTGGAGGATGAAGATGCATGAACAATACCGCGCGGGTACTGTTCATTCTCTCTCCTCTTTTTTTGGAAATTTAAAATTGAGCTCAAACAAACTCCGAAAATAAAAAAACAGAAAATTCCTTGTGACACAAGGAACACAAATAAAATATTTTTGGCAAATATTAATGTTTAATTTAATCATATTAAATCTTTTTAATTAATGAAAATTCCAATTAAGCTTTAATTAATTCCAGAAAAATCCAAATGGTGAATTTTATTTTAAAAGCTTCAAAAAGGCTCTGAAAATCGGGATGTTACACAGCGGTCCGCAGGGAGGGCGCCGTGCGGGGAGGAGTGGCTGGGGCAGCGCTGCCCGAGCAGGGACAGGGCTTCAGCCCTTGTCCGAATGCCGCCGGGGTGGGGGCAAAAAGAAACGGGGCGCGGGGCAGGTCGGCTGGGCCAGTCTGGCCAGCTGACCGGCCCATTCCTCCTCCTTTTTTATATTTGTTTATATTGTTATCGCCCATTAACTTACCTTTTGCTATACTATTTAATCTTTGGGTATTTATACATTTTAAGGGGGTTCCTATTTGTGTATAAATATATACATGTATATGTATATATATCTATGTATGCACGCATGTATTTACTTATTCCTTCCTCTTGATTTGGTTCAATTCTTTATTATTACCACACCTTAAAAATTGTTCATATATATATATATCACTTGCCTATTTTATTATTTTATTTATTTTTGGGTTTATTCATATATATACATTTATATCTTTGTGCACATCTCTATCTAACATCCTTTGGCCTCCATTTCTTTATTGCTAATATTCTCATACACATTGATTTCATTTTTGTTTTAATCATGGAGAACTCAAACCAAAACCCAAGGAAAAATTAACCACATATCAAATACTAGAACCAATACACTCCAACATAGTTCAAGATTTACATAGCTTTCAATTTTCAAAATCCAGGATGTTACTCCACTCACCGAATCATCGATCACCGATCACCGAATCACCAATACACTCAACGAATCACCGATCACCGTCAAACCATCTAGGTGGTTAGAAACAACCATCTCCTTCAACTGGGAAAGCTACTCCACTCCTTCAACTCGACCAGATAGGTTCCCTATCATTGTAGAATGCACCATAAATAATTGCAAAGTTAATCATATTTTAGTGGATAGAGGTAGTTCTCTCAATATTCTATTTATGGGAGCTTTATAAGAAATGCAAGTTCCAAAATTGAAAGTAAAGCTCATGAAGTATGCCTTTTATTGCATAGTCTCAAGATCAATGGCCAAACTAATAGGGCAAGTTTCCCTACCAGTTATGTTCAGAAGCCCAGATAACTTTCGAATAGAAAGAATATTGTTTGATGGGCTAGACTTTGAGACCACATACAACGGGATCCTTCGTCGACCAACATTGGCCAAATTCCTAGTAGCCATGCATCACAGCTACCAGAGTCTTAAGATGTTAGAACTAAAAGGTGTCATAACAATTCGAGGGGATAGGAAGATGACTTATGTATATGATTGTAAATCCCTAGAACTGGTTGACGAACTTCCGACCAGGAATGCTAACCCGCCTTCTCTGCAGGACAAGCACTTAAGACCAAAAGTGGCCCCAAACCCTCCTACCAAGTCAAGGAGGTTCCACTCGACAAGGACAATTTTGTAGAAAACATCAATGTGTCATTTGGACTCGAAAATGCTAATGCCACCTTCCAAAAGATATTGGTTGGGGAAGGACTTGACCCCAACTAGAGTCCTACCCCAACTAGGAAGAGTCGCTCGTCTCCTTCCTCCGAGCAAACTCAAATATATTCGCATGGTAGCGATGCAAATACGCACATGATTAGTACTTTTCAATCAAATACATTATTTCTCTGAAAAGAAGTATTGAGCCGCATTAAATATTGTCAGGTAAATTTGTTTCTTAATAAATTTCCTTCTATTCGTGGGAACGATATACTACCTTATGCCAAATTCTTGTTTATTATTAGGTTTGAATATCATGATGATTCTGGGGCCAAAGCAATGGAGAAGCACAAGGAGGTTAATCATATTTGCTACCAAGAACAAAAAGCTCAAAGCCCATGGGAATGGAAAGGAGAAAGCCAAGCAGCCCATGCAGCTGATCAAGGAGGAAAGAAGCCCATGCAGTGGGAGAGCAAAACGGGAGAAGCCCAAGGACTTAAACTACAAGTTTTGGATAATATTTTCAAGCCAAATTCGGACTTACCACGTGCTCAACCCAATTCAAACTCGGATTCAACTCAGAATTCAATTCGGATTCGGTTCGGGACAGCCTGACAGGCAGTTACTAAAAAGGCCATAACTTTCACAAACGGAGTCCGATTCAGGTGTTCTTGTACTCATTGGAAAGATAATTTCAAGGGGTATCCAATGGATCTAGTCCCATCTTCAACTTCAACATGGATAAAAAGTTATGACCTTTCCAATGTGACGGGTGAAAAATATAGTTTCCTTTTTGTAAGAGTTCGTATCTAAAACCACATAGGGTTGAGTTGTACTTGGTTTGGGGACCATATGGACGTCCCAAGAGGCTATATAAGCCTTGTATTGGTAGCCTTTAGGGCAAAGACCACGTTTGAGAAAAATCAATCTACTAAAGTTTTCGAGTTTAGCATTGCTGCCGAAATTCCTTATGGAATTAGGAGTATCTTCTTCAATCAAGATCGTTCAGCCTTTCCGTTGGGAATTGGGTGCACGATACATTTTCGCTTGGTGGTCGGCGAAATCAACACGAGTGTGTTTTGGCGGATTAAAGAGTGTTCGTCCCTTGCACTGGCATTGGAGGATCATTACGATTCATCAAGACTCCCGTGAGTATCCATCCTACGTCGAGAAGATCGGGCGACCCCATATCATCTTGGTATCAGAGCGCGGTTTACTCAGTAGGATCTTATCCCTTTAAATTTCAGTTATTACTTGCTGTCCTATAGTCCATAAACCGAAAACACACAAAAAAAATGCAAACCCTAGTTTCGCATCTGCTATTTTCATGAGTTTTATTAAGTCTTGATCCATTAGAAATTTTATTTACGTGCTGATCTTTGTGTTCCTTTGTGTAACTTGATCTTGTGTCCCTATAAAACAAAACAAAAAAAGTAGATTCAATTTACTCTTGAAGTTGAGTCTGTGTCCCTAACTCCTTCCAGATCAATCCGAGTACAACCCTAGAATCCAAGTCGGTTTTGGCTAGCTGTCCACTTCCGAATCCGTGTGGAGTTTGCCATCCAAAACCAACTCTACGGAGGTGTTAGTGTTCGCATTGGCTTCCTTGAACACCATACGGCCGAACACCATACATACAAGCTTCACTTATATCCTTTGAATACTTGAGACTAGTCATTGATATTGCATTGAGGGCTGCTCTTGAATAGTCCTAGCTGAACATTGGGCTTGTGCATCACTCACCCCGGCCAATTAAAAAAATTCAAAGTTTGTGACCCATATACCTCAATAGACTCAGAACAGTGAGTTGAACATATTTGGGTGATTGGCAAGGTAGCAAAAAAAAGAGGTGAGCAAAAAAAAAGAGAAAAAAAAGAGAGAGAGAAGGCTGATTGGGTGAGTAATTCTATTTCATATTTTCAGTTTGAGTAACTAAAACGCTTGGGCAATCCTGTGCCCTCTATTCTTATTTTGCAATTGGCTAGCGTCTCTCCTAGTACTTGATGCAAACGAGCTATTGTTCCTAATTGTTTCTATTTAGCTCATTCCTTTGTTGCATTGAGTCACATTGATCGCTGCGTGTGCGTTCATACACATCACTTATATCTATTGGATCAGCACATAGGCAATATTTTCTAGCTTGGATTATTACTTAATTTTACAACATCGTGAAATTCAGATTGTGTAGGATAAAAACTTCCTAACCAAGCTCCACAAAATATCCTTTGCCGTGCAATTTTGAGTCACTTTTAAATCCGCTTGATCATCACTTGTTATTGTAGCCACCACCAAGTGTAAGTTTTTATTGGCCTTAATTCACTTTGGAAAGGTGAGAACTTTACTTGTGAGAAAAAAAGTGAGATCAAGTGATTTGTACTAATCATCCATATATCTTGTTGTTGCTTTGTGTTTTCTTTGCACAATCTAACCATGTCAAGTGGAGAAGATAACTATGGTGAGGAGTATGAAGTTAATCTTAATGCCCCGGTGACTCGCTTTCAACATCAGGCATCAAAAAGTACATTGCAACAAGAGCTCCAATCAGGCATCACTGCTAAGCATGTACAACTTAAGGCGGATATGCAGGATTTTCGTATTGAGCTCAATCAACAAATGAAGGTGTTACACAAAAACATCGTGAATGATATTGTGCAAGCGCTTCGTCCCAACAAGAAGAAGATAGCTTTGTTCCTTTCTATGGCAGTGATGATCCAGAGGAGTATCTTGAGTGGGAATGGCGAATGGAGAAAGTGTTTAGATTTCAGAAACTTTCCAAAGACCAAGAGGTGATGCGTGCCACGAGGGAGTTTGAAAACGATGCTTATAGTTGGTGGCAACAACTAATTGGAAAACAATTCATTAAATCTTGGTCAGATTTGAAGGCGTTCATGAGAAGCGAGTTTGTGTCATCCTATTATGTGCAGGAATTGCTTCACCATCTGGAGAATATCACACAAGGGAGTAATACTATCCAAGATTACTATTTTGAACTGCAAGATGCGATGCGTCGTGCTGGTGTCACTAGTCCATCAAGGGAGAAGGCATACTTCAGGGGTGGCTTAAATTCTAAGATCGCTGCTGCACTTCAACATAAATATTTTAGTAGCATGCATGATCTTGTGAATTGTGCTATTGAGGAGGAGAAGATGACCGAGCATGGGACTTTCCCTTCGGTCAAGGAGACATCTTGTGCTGCCCCAATGACACATACAATATTTGAGATGCGTCAAAACCCATGTGAGAATGAGAGCCATATAGCCAAATTGAGTGAGAGTGATAAAAAGAGTGAGCTGTGTGATCCCAACATGTGTGAGTTTGAGGGCATCCAAATTGAGAGTGTGAGAGGAACACCAAAAGAGAAGAAAGAGGTAGATGATGGACAAAGTGAGGTTGATTTTGAAACTAACAAATTGATGTCTACTTCTAGTGTTCTTTCTCACATTGTACAGGTTGAAATTGAAGATGAGGAATTAAACATTCAACAACCGGCATCATTGGAAGTCAAAGATGAGGAGATAACCACAGTTCAAGATGAAGTACTTGCTGTTCCGTTGTTACATCATGATGTTTTAATACTTACAACACCTATATCAACTGAGGAGAACAATAAAGGTAACAATATTGGCGCTGAAATTAATTGTGAAACGATGAGTACTTGTGAGAACTCATATGTGCGAATGAAAATTCCATGTTCTGAAATTTCTTTGCTCAATTTACATAATGTGGAATTGATTACTCATAAGGAAGTTCTTACTCGAATATCTCCTAGTGATTCTTTATGCTATATCATGTTTGATGATCCTAGAGAGCTATCTAGTGTGTTTGAGAATGTTGCTGAAATTTCGTGTTTAAAATCACTAGTTAGTACCTATGCATATACATATAAGTTCAATTTGATTGGAAATTATGGTATAGATGATAAGTTTTATGTTTACCGAATATGCATTACATGTGATAAGCTTGCTGAATTGAAATTGCATATTTGGATAAACAAACTTTTGTGCCATATCATGATCATAATGAGATGAGTTTCAACAATAGTGCTTCATGTTTTAAAAGATTTCTTAAGCCTACTTATTCATTCTTTAATGTACAATCATGTACAAATAATCAGAGTAGCGCAGTTGAAGCATGGAAGGAACTAAAAATTTTCTCCCCTATATTTGAACAACTTAGTTTGGTTTGGCCCATTAATGACTTGTCCATGTGCTTAGCAAAGTCGAGGATGACTTTTTCTCATGGGAGGGAGAATGATATGAAAGACAATATTGCAATGTATACATCTTATGGTTGTTGTTATATTAATTGGTTTGTGTGGAACAACGAGAATGACACAATAATTGATTCATACATATATCATGCATATGTGTTGTTCTTTTTATCTACTACGCCTTCAGATGTTCTTCATACGCTATGCAAAAGAAGTGTTGATGACAAATATATATACCATGCATATACGTTGTATTCTTTGCTTAGTATAATTTCAGGGTACCAAAAGCCGAGGACGGCTTTTCTTGAAGAAGGGGAGGATGATGCGGATACGCACATGATTAGTACTTTTCAATCAAATACATTATTTCTCTGGAAAGAAGTATTGAGCCGTATTAAATATTGTCAAATGAATTTGTTTCTTAATGAATTTCCTTCTATTCATGGGAACGATATACCACCTTATGCCAAGTTCTTGTTTATTATTAGGTTTGAATATTATGATGATTCCAGGGCCAAAGCAATGGAGAAGCACAAGGAGGTTAATCATATTTGCTACCAAGAACAAAAAGCTCAAAGCCCATGGGAATGGAAAGGAGAAAGCCAAGCAGCCCATGCAGCTGATCAAGGAGGAAAGAAGCCCATGCAGTGGGAGAGCAAAATGGGAGAAGCCCAAGGACTTAAACTACAAGTTTTGGATAATATTTTCAAGCCAAATTCGGACTTACCACGTGCTCAACCCAATTCAAACTCGGATTCAACTCAGAATTCAATTCGGATTCGGTTCGGGACAGCCTGACAGGCAGTTACTAAAAAGGCCATAACTTTCACAAACGGAGTCCGATTCAGGTGTTCTTGTACTCGTTGGAAAGATAATTTCAAGGGGTATGCAATGGATCTGGTCCCACCTTCAAATTCAACACGGATAAAAAGTTATGACCTTTCCAATGTGACAGGTGAAAAATATAGTTTCTTTTTTGTAAGAGTTCGTATCTAAAACCATATAGGGTTGAGTTGTACTTGGTTTGGGGACCATATGGACATCCCAAGAGGCTATATAAGCCTTGTATTGGCAGCTTTTAGGGCTCAGACCACGTTTGAGAAAAATCAATCTACTAAAGTTTTCGAGTTTAGCATTGCTGCCAAAATTCCTTATGGAATTAGGAGTATCTTCTTCAATCAAGATTGTTCAGCCTTTCCGCTGGGAATTGGGTGCACGATAGATTTTCACTTGGTAGTCGGCAAAATCAACATAAGTGTGTTTTGGCGGATTAAAGAGTGTTCGTCCCTTGCACTAGCACTGGAGGATCATTACGATTCATCAAGACTCCCGTGAGTATCCATCCTACGTTGAGAAGATCGGGCTACCCCATATCATGTAGGCATCTGACATGCCCAATGTCCCTAGGGAGGTGATCGAGCATGGCTAACACTCCAGCCTAATAAAAAATCAGTCAAGCAAAAGCTAAGGCGCTTTGCACCTAACCGAAAGGATGCTCCTCAAGGCTGAATTTATATGCGAAGTCGACCACCCAGAGTGGCTCACCAATCCTATAATAGTTAGGAAGAGTAACAGTAAATGGCAATTTTTTTATAGATTTTATGGATCTTAATAAAGTTTGTTCGAAGGATAACCTTCCCTTTCATGTATCGATCAGCTTGTTGACTATACTTCTGGATGTGAGTTATTAAAATTTTTGATGCATATTCAGGCCCTGTTCTTTCCAGCTTCCAAAAGCTGCTTTTCGGTTTTTCTACAGTAACTAGCTTTTAAATGGAATATTTTTTCAAGATAGCGTCTACTTGTTAATTGTAGTATATACTTTACTAACTTCATTTATATTGGCAAAAACCGTACGTGAGTTTTTATTACTCTATAATCTCTCGTACAAACAGCTTAAAAGTCACAAACCGTAGCCAAAAGCCACAAGCCGCAGCCAAAAAGAACAAGCCCTCAGGATACCACTAGATTTGTATGAGTAAAGATGATGAAGAGAAAACTTCCTTCATCACGCTATATGGTAATTTTTGTTATGTTAAAATGGTGTTTGGTCTCAAAAACATTGTTGCTACTATTCAAAGGATAATGTAAAAAACATTTAGCCGACATATTGATCGTAACTTGGAAGCTTATGTTGATAACATAGTCATGAAATGTATCAATATTGGAGATCATATCTCCAATCTACAAAAAACTTTCACTAACTTAAGAAGACATAACCTTAAGTTGAATCTAGATAAATGTATATTCAGGGTTTTCTCTAGGAAACTTCTTGGTTTCCTAGTTTCGGCTAGAGGAATCGAGGCTAATCTAGAGAAAATAGCAGCCATCAAGCAGATGCGTCCTCTGACCGCAAAGTCCATAAACTAATCAGCTGTGTGGCAGCGCTAAGTCATTTCATAGCACGGTTAGGAGAAAAAGAATTACCTTTCTTTAAGCTTCTTCGAAAACATAGAAGTTTTGAATGCACTAAAGAAGCAAATAATGCCTTTGAGGAAGTTAAAAGGCTTACAAGTGCCCGGTCTTAGTCTCTTTGAGACCAGGAGAAACCTTGCTCTTATATCTGACTGCAACTCCACAAACAGTCAGTGTCGTACTAGTCGTTGAGTTTGATAATATCCAATGACTAGTATATTACGTAAGTGAAGTCTTACATAGACCAAAAGAGCGATATCTAGAAATACAAAAGTATTTGTATGCTTTCCTTATGACTTTGAAAAAACTAAGGTATTACTTCCAAGCACTTCCAAGCACTTAGCCCATACATGCATGCTTTTCAAAGCACGACTTCCACATGATTCCAATAGCTCGATAAGATACTCCATCATATAAGACATGACCTAAACCACTTCAGCCACCACCGCGGTTTCGCAGATCGCCTTTCCACCCAGTAATAGATAATTTTCTCAATGGCCACCCACCGGTCTTCATGGTGATTCTCCTCGAAACAACCTCCACACGAAGTCTGTAATGCCCAATAACTTGCCACACAAGATCATACGCTTGCTCTGAGGACCGTCACCACTTAAAATGCTCAAGTCCAATAGCACATAATATACATACACTTACCTCATCACAATAATTGCCTTTCTCCCATGCTTCTTCATTTGAGATGATGCTCCACCGAAATTACGTGATACGCCATAGCCTCAGCACACCTCCCCTAACCTCGGTCTTGTTGTTGACCGCAACAATCACTAAGCGCCTTGTACATCAAAAAAACAAGCAATCGTTTCAAGCACAAGTGATATACACTTGACTCTCATCAACAACATCACATGGCTCTCTTGGCCATAATTAACACAATATATGGACTCCAACCATAACTAACAACTTGCATGGACGCCACCATGGTTGATACCTTGCATGGACTTCCGCCATGACTAACTCAACTAAAACCACCTCAACTCACTCAACTTAGCACTGGACGATCGGATCGCAAACCAATGGCCGGTTGACCGGTATAACTAACTTAAGAACTCCAGTAATAGGGTACCGGTCTGACCACGACACCATGCCAATCATACCGCCCAACAACCTCTGATCAGACCACTATGCACGACTGATTAGATCGGACCCCATCAAACCGTCTCTATCGGTCGATCAAACCGTCTCTGAACAGCGGTCAAACTGATGTCTACCAAACAGCAAAAACCACATAGCAAATGATACAAAATCAAACTCAAACTTTGGCACCAAAGTACAAACAAAATCAACTACTTATCACACTTACTGGGTGACCTCAACATGGTACACTTTCTAGCATGTACCACTTGATAATGTGAGCCATGAGGGATGTTGCTTAAGGTGTAGGATTACATAGCAATATAAATGTGAATATTGAAGTTGTAAACATAAAAAAAATATTATGGGTTTAAGGGAGAAAATCGTAGAACTGTATGCTGCGTGTTTGGTATATACATCTAAATAAATATTTATGAGGATACTAATTTCACAGCACAGTGGAATGGGCAATGGTGGAACTGCTCCAAAACCTGCTAAAGCTTGTGATGAGCTTGCACGAGGATTCGGCTCAAGAAGAAACATTGAAGAATCCAAAATTGGCCAACTACCCTGTCTTCAAGTGGTTGTGAAAGAAACTTTTCGACTGCATCCTCCTATGCCATTGTTGTTACCACGCCAAGCTGAGATGACGATAAAAATAATGGGTTACACAATACCTAGGGTGCACGTGTTCTGGTAAACGTATGGACAATAAGTCGAGATAAAGACATATGGCCTGAACCTGAGAAGTTTATGCCAGAGATTTTTTGGAAGGACGGTTGACTTTAGAGGTGGAGATTTTGAGCTTATCCCATTTGGTGCAGGATGTCGCATCTGCTAGCGGAATGCCATTAGCTATTAGGATGGTGCATTTGGTTCTTGCCTCATTACTAAAATCAGTTCAAATGGAGCCTCATGGTTGAGGTGGAAAGAAATGAAATTTATATGACAGAAAAGTTTCGTGTGACATTGAAGAAGGTCGTGCCTCTCTGTGCTACAGAGAAAACAATTTGAATCGACAATGTGTCATGCGTGGGATTGAATATCATCGGTGTGGCAACAGTAATATAAATTAATTTTGAGAGTATGTTAAAAGTGGAATAAGCTTTCAACATTTAGGATCTTTGTCACTATGTACTAAAAACCATTGTGTGTGTGTGTTGGTCGTGGCAAAAGAAACCTTGGTCACATGTTGTTAGCTAGAAGATCATTTACATATATTGCTTACATCTAAAAAGGATGACCTTGTCACAGGGAAATGGCAGAACTTTCATCGTAGCTAGCTAGTATATTATTTAGTACTGACTGTAGCTTGGTTATTGAGTTGTAGCTACGAAAGGTTTGTGCTTTCTTGTAAACTATACAACAATCAATAGTAAACCTAGTATGAAGTCAGCAAGATTCATGAATAGTTATTTCTTGTTCTTCAGCATTAATCAGTCAGATGGCTGCCTGTGCACTAAGGCTGTAAAAAAGCTCGAGGCTCGCGGGCTACTCGAGCTCGGCTTGTTCTAGACTCGATTCGAGCTTGGCTCGAACTTTAAACGAGCCGAACTCGAGCTTGATCTCAATCTCGCGAGCTTCACCGAGCTGAGCTCGAATAGTTCACGAGCCTCGATTCGAGCTTAAATAGTGATACATATTAACTCTTACCGAGCTTACTCGAGCTCGAGCTTTTCTTATTGTTGAAAATTAATGTATATTTGAATTATTTTGACTGTTATCGAACATACTGGAACTGAGCTCAAACTCGAACTTTTCTTATTGTTGAAAATTAGTACATAATAAATTATTTTAATTGTTATCAAGCTTCAACGAGCCAAGCTCGAGCCTACTCAAGCTTAAGCCGAGCTGAGCTCGAGCCTAGGTTCAGGCTTGGACTCCAACTCGAGCTCAGCTTGAGCTTCTACCAAGCTCGAGCCTAGAAAGTCAGACTCGCTTGAGCTCGGCTCATTTACAACCCTGGTGTGCACCCACCCATGCATCGATTCATAGCACCACTTACCAATTTGGTTGAGGTACGTGTGATTCCCATTGACAGTATAGTTGGGTTTTGTTAGAGGTGTGTGGATTTGTTGTCTTTATTTTTGATAGGCATTGCAGCCGCATGGATTCAATGGAAGATATGAGCAATGTCGCGCGACCAGTAGCCTTGCTAAGTTCTAAAATGGTCGATGCACACTCACTCGTTGCAAGCAATCAGTGTAAAACCTCACAGAAGGCTACCAACATTCCGCTCTATGTGAGTGCACGCACACTGCAATTTGATAATTTGAATTATTAATGTTGTTCTTAGGCTAAACCATCTTTACCGCTGCAGGGTTCGTCATTCACACCGGTAGTTAATAGGACTTGAGACCTGCTGTGGGGATGATTTTTGAAGATGAGGATGCAGTCCTCAAGTTTTACAAAGCATACGAGCATGCTACCAACTTCTATGTTTATATTGGACAGCGGACGACTTCTAATAGTGTTTTGCAATGGAGGTGATACTATTGTGCCAAACCTGGTTGGAAGGAAGAAAAAGGCAAGGACAAGTTGGAGGTCAAAAAGAAGAGGACATTTGAGTCTAAACTGACTAGGTGCAGGCGTGAGGCCATGTTTGGTATCAAACAAACTAAGGACAATAATCAGATTAGATACATTTGTGCGCAAGGACTTGAAAAATATGCTACATCAAGCTGCATATCTTGGCATGATGTATGTGTCTGTTTATGAATGCAATGAATTTCACTTGTTTGTTGCACTGTCGGTGGAATTAGTTTAGTTTTTGTTTCCCATGTGGACAAAGCAATGCAACAGTATCGGGTTTTTGCTCAGTTGGGTTTACTGCAAAAAAAGTTGCTCAGTTTCATATTAGCAATGTTAAAGTTCCTTGTGTGCAATCTGCAATATATATAGTATAGTTGCTCTTGCTAGCTGTGATAGATCGTTGGCATTTGGTAACAGAAAGCAGTAGTATTTTCAGTAACACTTCAAGCCAAGTTGAATGTATCAAGTGTACAAGCAAAGCATTTCAGAGGTATCCCAAGCAAACAATAGTGTCAGGCCTCAGAACACTTGGCATATAGTTCATTCATGCATTGCCTACCTGAAATAGCAGTAAGCCTCACAACCTAAAAACAAAAAAATGACCTCGCAACTGAACTAAAGCATGCATTGGTCACACAATTTTTGAACCTAAATTTGCATGTTCAATTCTCACAAATAACTATATATATGCATTACAATTTACAACTGATCAAATATGCATTACAATCTATCCAAACATACAACAGAGCATAACCATATGCATTACAAATTTGTGGTATAGTAGGTACTACAACTGCATCTTTGCACAACATGAAGGTAGGGGACGAAGTCGAGGTTGTTGATGTTGTGGCGTTGGCAATGTCCACAAGCAAACCAGAGGTGTAGGAAATGATGTAGTTTACTGAGCCACACCAAAGCAACTCACTACCATACACCACCTCCTTGCTGCTGATGTAATCACAGGGGTCGTTGAAAACGCGTCCTTTCATGAATACATTGCGAGCCACAAGTAACAGAATCTCTGCCGCATCGGGGAGGTGCACCGAGTCGATTAAGGAAGAGGGCGGTGTAGCGTAGCCAGATTTAGGGATTGAGTCATCAGAGGGTAGAGCAAAATTGGGGGCCGATTTTTGTACGCCTCAGGCGATTGGATGGGAGGAAGGTAGCGGCGGCGGGAAGCGGCGCTGGAGGGAGAGGCGACTATAGAGGTAAGGCAATGCTAGAGGGAGAGGCGACGATAGAGGTAAGGCGACGCTGGAGGAGATGGAGGCGGCGTAGGGATTAACCCTAATCCTAGCTCACAGGAGGTGTTCTCTTCATGGTGGAGAAGGCGGCGGGATGAGGGAGAAGAGGAATGGCGGCCAAGGAGGTTTTTGCAAATTTGTCGCATGATCACAAGGGGGATAAATATTAAAAACCATAACTGGGATGAGGGGGGTGCTCACGTTGATCTCAGCTGCATGGTTCAGATCGGATGGCCTTGATTGCCTATGTCCATATGTCCACCAATTACCTCATGTGCACCAGATATGTACCAGATATTTTGCCCTATACATGAGGCCTATGTTTGCTTAACATCCCCACCTCCATTGGATGATGCTATGAATACACACTTGCCCTGTCTATTTGTGGCACAAATATAAAGCTACATAGCACATCATCGCCAACATGGTATTTATTAATTTATAGGATGTCAATTAGTTACAAATGGAGATGTATCCTAAGGTTCAACTAATAATAAGTTTTACACTTTTTTGTCAATTTCATACACAGGTAATTTTTTCAATTTAAGGTGGCAATTTTCAAAACATTATATGGTGACTTAATAGAACTTTAGGTGGTTATTTTGTTAAAATCCGAACACTATTAACAAATTACCCTCATAAATTCAAAATTATCACCATTTTTGTGAATTTGAAAAAAGGTTCAAAAGTACCATGTGTTGCACCCTAAGTTATCATCTACATTTTTAAAAATTACCACCCCATGTTTTGAAAATTACCATCATTAATTTTGTGCATTGTAAGTTACCATTCTCAGGTTTAACAAATTATTACCTTAATTTGAAGAATTTACCATTGTTTTTGTGAGTGTAAAAGAGCTAAAAATTATCATCCATTACATCTTAAGTTATCATTGTCACCTTTAATAAATTACCACATTAAGTTTAGAATTTACCATCATTTTTGTGTAAAAAAGTTCAATTTTACCATCATTGGTGCCATAAATTATTATCAACGGTTTTAACAAATTGCTATCCTAAGTTAATAATTTACCATCATTTTTGTATGTAAAAATAGTTCGAGTTTACCATCTGACGTGCGTCATTTTTACATATTTTTACCCATCATTTTACCCCATTATTTTTCGCATTTTGGAACAATTTATCATCATTTGCACGCTTTTATATATTTAATTGCTTGAAATGGACTATTTTACACTTTTTTGTGCTTTTCCACAGGCCGGCGCGATCGAGGCGCATAAACGACAAATTTGGCATTTCGGAACTACTCCGTTCAGATGTGCGCGTTGTCACGTACGCGTAGGATCAAACCGCGCTGAAAACGGAGCTCCGGAGGTCTAATTCAGAAGAAATTAAATAGGAGAAGGACTCGATTGTAAATTCCAGAAACCTGGAGGGCCAAATCGCAAAATTACAGAAATCCCCACTGGCCTGATAACCCTAGCCGCCGCCGCCTTTGTCCCTTTGAGCCCGGTTCTTCTGTGTCTCCCCCTTGCTTCTTCTCCTCCCCCCCGATTCTCCTCCACTCTCGGCGCCGGCGAGGCCGGGCCAAACTCGCCGTGCGGCCACCCTACTCGCCACTGCGCCTCTTTCTCCAACCACGCCGCCTCCACTCTTCTCTCCTTTAACCGCCCCCTCTACTCATCCCGCGCCACCAACTCTCTTCCTCCGCCTACTCCCGTGCTTCTCCTCCTCCCACTATTCCAGCTCGCCGGCGGCCACCACACCGCACCGCCACCTCACCCCACTGCCTCGTCGCCGCTCCTCCTCCCATTCTCCAGCGCCGCCCCCACTACTCTTCTCCATCGCCTCCCTCCTTCCGCCGCCTTGTTGCTCCACCCGTGCGCCATCCCCTCACTGCCTCCCTTCTCCGACCACATCTCCTATTGGTGCCGCCCCTTCCCCTCCTCTCTCGGCCGATCTTCCTTCTCTCCTCTCCCGATTCATCTCATCACCGCGCCGCCGCCACCTTCTCCTTCTCGGCTCTCCACTGCACCACCGCGCCATCCTCAACCGTGCGCCATCCCGACGCCAACGCCGACACCAGCTCCCTCCTCGGCTTCATCTCACCGACGGCCCCATCACCCCACCGAAGCCGGCAGCCTCCTGCCCATCCTCGACGCCGCCTCCAGTTCTTCCACCGGCTGCCCTGCATCGAGCCCGCCTGCATCTTCTTCACCGACCGCGTTGACCCCCTCTCACCGACCTCGACGACGACCTCTTCTTCCTCTTCACCGCCGATCTGCACCATCCTCGACATCGACGCCGGTGGCAGCAACGTCTTCACCGACAGCTCCGCCGCCCGCAGCACCAACACCCTCCACTTCTACTGCCTCGGCTTCATCGACACCGACGCCGACTTCTGCTCTGCTTCACCTTCCTCCTCCTCGGTTCTTCCCAATTTCTTCCCCTTTATTTCTTCAAGTCCTTAATTACCGTTCATGATAATTGCTTATTATTACTCTGTTAACTCATTTGCAATGTGCTGGTGAAATGTGGATTCAGATCTATTGAACTCTGAATGTCAGGATAGCAATGTGGTTTGTGTTCTGTTATTTGACATATGAGTTTGTGGACTTGTGTTCAGTGATTGTGTAAGCGGTGATGTATGCATGTGTTCAGTATGTCTGTGTTTAGTACTTGTGTAGGGTATGTCCTGTTTATGCAGTTGTCAGTATTGATATCTGTGTTTGTCTTAGTGTTGGTGTGTGCGAATTAGCTAGCCGGCGACCATCTCCCTACCCCGTGCTGTCTCAACCTCCCTTTGCTTCTGAATCCTCCCTCTTTGCTTTTCTCAGCGGTCGATTGATAGTTAAGTCGTTCGTGTGTTCGTAGTTCTGTGTTTGTCGTGTGCCGTCGTCGTCTAGTTAGCCGTCGATCGTCTTTCTCCCATTTCTCTCTAGACTCCCTTCGTGCTTCTAGCCCTCCCTCCGTGCTTCTGGACTTCCCCTTCCTCCTTCTGTCTAGCGGTCGATAGTTAGTTAGTTTGTCGGTTGGTCGTTCTTGTAGTCGTTGTAGTTCGTATGTGTTTGTTCGTGTAGTCAGTCGTCGTGTCGTTTGTTCGGTCGTACGACGTCCATTCGTACGGTCGTTCGTTCTGTCGTCTTCCGTTTGTTTAGTCGCTCGTCGTTTCGTCCGTGCGAGTTAGAGCTCGTTTTGTAGTTCGTTCGTTCGGTTGATTCGGTGGACGTTTTAGGTTTAGTTCTCCCTGTTTTGTTTGACCTAGCTTTAGCTGAGCACCGGTAGCCTCAGTCTAGTCCCTGTGGAGAACACGACACTTGCCACTATTTCAGTGGCAACCCGTGCACTTGCGGGTGTGCTATTTTCGCACAATCAAGCACCATCCTTTGCACTCTAAGTTATTATCTATAACTCGAACAAATTACCATGTTCATTTAGAAATTTACAACCCTAAGTCACCATCCAAATTACCACCCAAAAAGTAACACTTCCTCCTAGCTTTAAATATAATGATTATAGGTCAAAAGATATTAGTTTTATTTGTTTGATATCATCACAAAGAATACAAAAAATATAATGACTATAGGTCAAAAGTATTGTTTGTAAGATATGTCTATTTGAATCTCTTTAGTTAAATGAGAAAAAATGATATATGAAGCAATCGAAAAATTAAGGGGCCTCCATGCAAAAGTAGAGAGATACCGAAGTCCTGTCCAACATATGGGAGTGGGGCCGCACATCAGTTGGACTCCTGATCAGATGGCTCTTACTAGACAGGAATGGGCAATGGGACGAGCAAGTCAGATATGATCGGACAAAAAAAAAGCGACCTGCACTAAGACTAGAGATGGCAACGGGTACAAACCTGTTGAATTTTGCTATTCTAAACTCGTACCCATGAAAGTTGGACGTGCCCGCTAAAAAACCCATGCCCGTGACGAGTGCAGATTTTTGCCCAGACCTATGCCCACTGGGTTAACGGGTACCCACGGGTCGCCCGTGGGGTCAGTAATGCGAGCTGCAACAATGGTTAATGGAGAGGAGGAAGAAGTTCACCGGCCATCTTCGTTGGAGCTGGAGGGCAGCGCCATGGCCAAGGGCCTACTGCTACAATGCGCGTTGGCTGCGGCGTGAGGGCGGCGGGCTGTCGTCGTGGGGGCAGCGGGCTGAACTGGAAGGCGAGGCGACGGCGAGGGCGTGCGGTGAGAGTGGCGGGAGCAGGAGCGGGAGCTGCGGGACGGAAGGGCGAGCGTGGAGACTGCCGGAGACCGAGCGCGGAGCGCCAGATGCGCCGCCGCTGCGGCGGCTGTTGAATCGGGGTGGGGACTGGGGAGGAGTGAGTAGTGACCGTGACCGAGTGCTAGCTAGGGTTAGCCGTATGGGTAATGGGGCATTGCCGCATTGGATTTGGGGGCTTGGGGCTAAATGGCTAATGGGCTGGGCTGGTTTGCCTGGGAAGCTGGGAGTTTGGGTTTATAACTCCTATGGATCGGGTTTATATTACCCATGGGTTTACGGGTTTGGGTACTATAGGAACGTACCCAAACCCGGCAGACCCGATGGGTTGGGCTTTTTGCCCATTAAAAGACCCATGGGTTAGGAAATTGATTCAGACACATACCCTAATAGAGTAAAAACCTACCGGGTATCGGGTTTCGGGTACCCATTGCCATCTCTAACTAAGACTATGGCGCGGCTAGGCACATGATAGATTATCTGCATAGTCTTATGCACCATGAATACTCTTGTGATCTTGTCCATTTTTATATGCCGGTGAAGAGTAGCCACCAAATTACCCAAACAACCAAGAGAGTTAAAAACGACTTCAGAGCAATGATCCAACAATTTTTTTTAGCTTACGGCTTATAGTTTTTTCGAACAAACAAACGGGATAGCTTCTCTGCTATCTTTTCGAAATAACTTATCGGATAGCTTACGGCTTATAGTTTTTTCGAACAAACAAATGGGATAGCTTCTCTATTGTCTTTTCGAAACAGCTTATCGGGATAACCTTTTCAAAATGACTTATCGGCATTCGGTTTATTCACATAAACGCTCGTTCTAAAAGCAAAAACCATCAACCGCAGTTATAAACCATCAACCACAAAAACTATCAGTCGCAACCGAAAAAATATCCGGCAAGCTTCCTAGCAAATTCCAAAGCAGCCATTAACATAGAAAAATGAAGAGATCAAGTAGTATAATTGCAGCATGACTTCAGCGCGTTTCACTATACGAACTCGTCAACATGGCCTTGCTGCTCCCGTTGCTGCCATGGCTTCTGCTCTCCCTCCTCTCCGTCTACGTCCTCAACCTCCTGCCCCACAGGCGCCGCCGCCTCCCACCAGGCCCGTGGCCGCTGCCGCTCATCGGTAACTTACACAACCTCGGCGCGCTGCCGCACCGCTCGCTCGCCCGCCTCGCCAAGACCCACGGGCCGCTCATGTCCCTCCGCCTGGGCGCGGTCACCACGGTGGTCGTCTCCTCCCCCGACCTCGCCCGCGACGTCCTGCAGAAGCACGACGCCGTATTCGCCACCCGCTTCATCCCCGACGCCCTCGGCGACAAGCACGCTGGCAACTCCGTCGCCTGGCTTCCGCCCACTCACCGCTGGCGAGCCATCCGCAGGATCATGGCCGCCGAGCTGTTCACGCCGCACCGCCTCGACGCGCTCCGGCACCTTCGCCTCAACAAGGTGAGGCAGTTGGTCGAGCACGTGTCGCAGCTGGCGACGGAGGGCGCGACGGTGGACATCGGCCGTGTGGCGTTCATGACGAGCCTGAACCTCCTGTCGTGCACGATCTTCTCCGGCGATCTCGCTGGCCTCGATGACACCGACGCGTCCACGGGGTTCCACGAGCTGGTGACGCAGATCATGGACATAGGGGGGAGCCCCAACGTGTCGGACTTCTTCCCGGCGCTCGCGGCGGCCGACCTGCAGGGCGCGCGGCGGCGGATGGCGCGGCTGTTCGCGCGGCTGCATCTGGTGTTCGACGCGGAGGTGGACCGGAGGCTGCGGGGCCGGGACGCCGGCGAGCCCAGGAAGAACGACTTCCTAGACGTTCTGCTCGACGTCGCCGCGCGGGACGACGATAAGGCCGGACTGGACCGCGACACGCTCCGGTCATTGTTCACGGTAAGCACTGCTGTGTTAATTGTTGCAAGTTGCACCTTTTTTTGTTGGAAATTGCTATTCTGTGATGCGTGTTGAAATATATATGCATTCCAGAGCGTTGACTAGAATACTATCTTGCGGTTTTGCGGTTATACATTAGAACGAGTGGGCACGACTTTTTTTTTGCCTGGCGTGTACTCCTTACGATCGCAAATATACATGTTTTTGAAAACATATAGTCAAATTTTTAAATTTTGGCAATCAATATCTTTTCAAATATTTATATTAGATCCCTCCTGTCACAAATATACCTCGTTTTTGGAAACATGTAGTCAAACTTTGAAAACTTCGGCTATCGATATCTTTTTAAATATTTATATTAGACACATGAAAATTATATTTGTAGATTTGTCTCAAAACGTACTTTTGTAATATTATAATTTATTATAATTTGTTGGACCTAAAAAATTAATTATAAACTATATGTGTTTACCGTGCTAGACCCATGATCAAAAATAGCACACATATTGCAAAATTGCATACATCCATACACAAATAAATACAACAAAGTATTACGCGCTAATAAGGGATGAACATAGATCATTATGACCACGATTTACACAAGGGGCCAACCGGCTAAATGCATACATAAAAGAGTACTTGCAACGGAATTAAAAGACAAATAAAAGATATCAGGCCCTTGTGGTTGCCTCATTCCACAAGCAACTAACTGGGTGTTAAACCTTAATTAGAACATGATGTCATCAATACTGAATCTTATAGTGTGAAAGTAAATGATATTTAGGTCTTCATCTTCTCCCACTAATAATGTTAAACATGCAACAATGAGTACAAATTGTACTCCACAAAACTTACAGCAAATGCTATTACCTACATGTTTGGCTTGTCAAATGAAGGCTTTATTATATTGGTTTGTTGCTCAAAGCAAATTTTGCATTTACAATACAAGTAGTAGATTGCAAAAGAAATTGGCCAGCAATAAGTAAATGCGGAATTATACAAAGCTAAAAGTAATAATAAATAATCATAAATTGTATATTATAGGTCTACAACACCTACAACAACTATGATGGCACCTACCACCGAAATATCATCATAAACATCGATCATATCCTTGAACAAATGGTTTTCCATTGACTATTTCTAGTACGGATGCCCATCATCCACACCCTTACCCAAAACATTTTGAAACCATGAAATCTAACCTAGCGGGGTATGACTAAGCTTGCCCGTAACCGAGTGCACAGCTATTTGAATCGATTACACACTTTGCAAAGGTTGTACATTTTACCCGTAAGATATAATCAACTCATCTCGCTGGCCAGGTCATGTGGTACAAAAGTATCCGATTTGATTGATCGTACCAAGGCATTTACATTACCTAACCCCAATCTTGACCCGCCCGATGAGTTTTTTCCCTCCTTTGTTGGACATATGGAACCCAGAAGACATGTCCTCCTTCGATAGAACACATTGTCGCAAAGACAACTCATTGTTGTGTAAGTAAGCTTTGGTCCCAACACCATAGTGAATGGAGCCCCTTTAAGCAACCGCCCTTGGCGCCCACACAACTTATGAGATCAAGATTAGATATAGATAACTTATTCCACTAGGTCTATTCCATATTAGACTTAAGTAACTCAGGCGAGACTACAAAGAATCGGGGTTACCTTCCCTTCATCAACCTACCACACGCCCAAGTCCAAATCACAAGTTTTCATTTTTGCTTTGTTAACCAAATCAATTCAGAGGTACTCCTCTATCCAAAATGAGTATCAATTTTACCCAAGAATTTTCATAAAGTTTATAGAATTTCCTACATTCCATAACATATATTTACTATGAGCATGGCTAAGCATTTTCTACATATTCTAACTAAATCCCACCAAAATTTATCTAAACCAGTGGGCAACTATTCTGAATGAGACAATGGCAGTAACATTCAAATTCAAGGAATATTTCATTGCAACATGTAATATAACTGATTTCCTACGCATAAATATAGCAATTTAGCCAAAGTAAGCAAGCAAAATAATTTGTAATGAAAACAACATAGTATTTAAAAATATAAGAGCACACAATGAAGGAGGTTTGCTTGCCTTGCTGTTGAACGCTTGTTTCTTGCTCTGGATTAATGTCGAAGTGTTTCCGGCACGTCGGTATCTATTTGAGAATAGCCACAATACATAAATAGACACAAAATAATTTAAACAAAGATAAAAAAAATTCACAAAGATGGTAGTCGAAGAAAGATCATGATTTTAGAAAAAAAAATAGAAAAACAAATCATATTAATTGGAGTTCATATGAGAAAGAATGGACCTTTTGAAGGTTTGTCAAGAGAAAATCAAGATCAATTAGGATAGAGTACTGTGCAGGCAGGGTTTTAGTTTTTTATTTTATTTTTCATTTATATTTTAAAAAGAAAACATGGTTTTATTGCGCCATTACATTGACAAGTGGGATAGGTCTAGGGTGCACCAGATGCGCACATGCGTGGACTATGGGGAGGGTCCCGCATGTTAGTCGCACAAGTTTTAAACTTGGTTTTAGTTACAAATTAGCTAATCGTATTACTCAGGTCTACCTGTCAGTGAAACATTATCGAATATAAGATTAGTTAATTGAGCCATACATGATTACCTAGCACCAAACCGGTCTCTCTGCAGGGTCTACATGTAATTCACACATATTCTAACTTTTACTTAAATACGAATCCAACAAGAAAGTCCAAGTTGTCAGTGATTTGATGGCTTTGAAATGTGATTACTGAGGTTAATGCAATTCCTAATGACATATTAATTATTGAAATATGTGTTTAGGCGATCTCGGGGCCCACTGGTTATTTAGTGGTTTGCTAACACTAGATTAATTAGGCCCAACTCTGATAACAATGCTCACTCGGGGCCAGCTCGCCGGCGGCGAATGCGGCAGTGGTGAGGCACGGTGGTGTGCAAAATGGAGAGAGAGAGGAGGATTAGCCAAGCTATGGGAGGTTGTTGCCTAGGAAGAAAACCATTGTAGCTCGCCGGCAGCGAATGTGCACCAGTGGTGATGCCACGGTCTTTTTTGCCGAAAACCAGCAGGTAACCGGTATTATCGGGTTTATCGGTGACCTGGTAAAAATCCAAATCAGCTCTAAAAAATTTGTTTTGCATAAATTTTTGTTAAATTTCGAAGGAATTTTTGCCGAAATTTGTTTAAAAATTTTCGGCCGATATTTTCAATTTCGGCCGGTTATTGCAGATAATCGGCCCGTATAAATTTAAATTTCAAATTTTATTTGAATTTTTCGTACCAATTTTTTTTAAAAAAACCGAAAACGGTTAAACCGGACTTACCGTCCCATCCGGTTAAAAATAAAAACCTGTAAAAAAACCCTCGGTGATGCACTGTCGCTATGTCACGAACCATCGTAAAATGCATAAATAAGGTGGACACATTAGCTTCCTGGGGTCACGCCGGTGTAGTGAATCGTGGTGGAGGAGCTCTGAGGAGACAGGGCAATGCCGTGCGGCGGCAGACGGCGCTCGGTGCTTGTAAGGACCTAGATTTTTCAATCCGGATTCCTCTGTGATTCCACCGCACTATTCCTTGGATCAGTAGATAGTGCTCACAGTTACAGTAATGGATATCAAATTTCATATCATGCGGAAGCTAAAGTAAATTAATAGACTTACTCATGGGCCGATTAGGCCGAAATCAATAAATTGCAGCAGCGGAATAAAGCACACAGGTGGGACCTTCAGGACATGCCCACAGGTAGCCAACTGGAGGTTCGCGACCTAACTCTTGACATCTTCATCTTCTCTGCCAGCATGTCCAATCGTGTTGCTGAGGTGAGGTGATCTGATTCCTGATTATGAATTTGTCGCGAAAGCGAGTGTGAGCACAAACCACCGTGCTCCGCAAACCAATACACAGAATGCAAATAAATAGTATGCATGGCTTGTCAAAGGAGAGGCTCGGGTCATTTTATTTGCCAAAAATCGCTTTTATCAGCATTATTGTTATTTAACCATAGTGTTATTATTGCTACCTAAACCTCCACACAACAATTGCCATAATTGACTTAATTCACCGAAAATGCACTTTCTTTATTGACTGCTGTCTAAAACTCCAACAGCGAGTGACATCATTTGACCAGTCCACCGATCTTACTCTTTCTATATTGATTGCTATCTAAGATTCTAACAGGGAGCGACATCATTTAATTGATCCACCGAACCCACACTTTCTATATTCCGTGCTGTCAAAGCTCCAAACAGCATATATCATCCATTATACAATCCACCAATCAATTGCTGCCTAAGACTCCAAGCAGTGAGTGTCATCCTTTATTTTAGATCTGCCAATATCTTTTGTATTCTAAATTCCTAACCATCCAATCTTGTGGTTATTAATCATCTACTCTTCATTTCTAAATTCCAGTGATTAACTAACAGCATTGCTTTTAAATCCACCGAAATCATTCGTATTCAATCCTTTTGTTATTGATTCAAAACCATAATTCATTCTTCCAATAATCAATCTCATTTTCCATTATCTATCACTAACTAATCCACAAGTATACCTCCACCAAAAACATCAATGATCAAATCTACGACTCACTAGTATACACCCACCGAGAATACACTTTATCAAGATTATAATCCACTAATTGTTATGAATCCTCCAATATTCTCGGAAATTCAATTCATCCATGTAGTATTTAATCCAATCCTATTAATTCCCATTATCGCCAATATCTTCCAAGAATTTATATTAATCATCAGTGTAGTCATTCAGCAATTACCTTTGCACTCCCTAAATCTCCAAAAAAAAATCATTTCAACCATCTATCTAGCCTATATATTCATTTAGGCTCCACCAATTTATTTCTCCCAGAATCCACACTATCATTTTCACCACTATAATTGACATGAATCCACCAACAACTTTATGCGGTTAACCCAACAACCATCTTCTTTTCATACGACTCCATCTATATTTCCCGACATTTTATTTTGTGAAAAGTGCCATCATTATTTAAAAATACAATACATAAAAATTTCCTGAAACCTAGCAGATTTGCACCAAAAACATAATGTGTAAAGGAAGCAAATAATAATAGCGATCCAGATTCCATCCACCATTACATGGCATCCGCACCATATGCTAACATTTCAGCGTTATAACCGCTTACATTACCACTGGGACAACGCCCAGGACAACACCATAGAGGGCTTCCCACAGCCTTCCCTTTATCATTGCCATTGCCAAGATTTTTGAAATAGATCTATATCTAGTTAAGTTCCCATGTCCGCCCTTAACCGTGGGCACGGCTATTCGAATAGTTTTGACTCTGCAGAGTTTGCACACTTTACCCACAAGACACAGTTCACTCGTTGCCCCGCACGATTCCTTAGTAGTGCGGTTGAGTGAACCATCACAGTAACCGTTCAAAGTACCTCGCCCCTTCCATCATCTCACCCTATGGGTCGTTCCCACTTGCGGTGGGTCCCATACGTTGTGCGGGATGTTCTCCTTCTGAACGCCTAGCAGCTGGCTACCCACACTGCTAGCACGCCACAGCAGAACCTTACCCTCCGCGGATGTCCCATTCAAGCCCGCCACACCGACAGCCGCTTGCACTACCTCACCCCTCCACCGATGATGATGACTTTCAGGGTCCGGTAAATCTACTAGGCCAAGTTGTACTTTACAGACTTGTGGTTGTACTTGTTTTACATAGGAGGTCATGACAAGATTCGGTCCTTAGGGTTATCTGGGCGGTTCTACCACAAACCATACTCTCGTGCATACCTGCACCATACCCACGAACCATCCGCCCAGATAAATAAGCAATTCGAGGTTTTGGGAATATAAAATAGCCATATCCAACATACACCAGTCATTACCACCATGACTGCCCAACCAATTTTTCTCAGGATTAAAAGTGATGCTTGGGCGCTCTCGCGCCCATGCGTATTTAAACAATACTAAGCATGGTATATATTTAGAGACTTATTTTCGAAAGGTTACTATTATAATTTTGCTAGGGCGACAAGGTTCACACATTCAAATATTCCAAAGGAGGTGTACTATTATTCAAGGTAAACAATGGGCATGTAACTAGAATCTTAAATTAACATGTATTTGCATATAACATAACAGCATGCAATTTGATAATTTAAACCAAAATAATTTGCAGAAAATATAGGTTCAACATGATCAAAGTATTGACTCGCCTGGCGCGGTTTACCGTGGTCTTGGGCTCACGCAATGCTATCTCTTGATCGTTTGGTCTCCATCTTCACTTCAAGCTTGATCTCGCTTGATCCATTGAATCTTCGCGACTTCCAATTTCTAATTACACGGCAAACGACTGAATCCAAATAAAAGCATATAACTCAAAAGATCCAAATAAATCCAAATAAACTCAATTTAGTTTTATTATGAGTTAATGGGTGATTTGAGTTATTTGAGGTAAGGTCGATGGTAGAACATGATGACTTGATCTTTTTATTAACAATTTCTTTTATTATTTTGGTATTTATCAAGAAAGTTTCATGAGTTAGGTTAAACCTATGAATTGGTGTATTTTGTCGAGTGCTAATATTCAGGGCATACATTATATATGCGATGTATGAAATCTTTAGCTTACCAATTTAGCCTTTAGATTTTGAGTTTATAGCATCATGTGGTGTGAGATTTTATGTACCTCCTTTTATTGCTACGCTATGTTTAATTAGAATCAGGGCCTGTTTATACTGGTACTAGCTTGTTATATAAACTTATGTTCAGTATCGTTATTCATTTGAAACTAACACTATGATTTAATTAATGTCACTTTTATTATCTTGCATCTACCTTAGCTACTATTAGGCTTAGCTTCATCTCTAATTTTAGTTTAAACTTAGTTTTCTGGGAAAAGCTTGGTATATAAGGTAATATTTCCATGTTTGCTATTTAGCAAAATCTACGGCTAAAATTTATTCAAAGGAGGCTTGTTGAACATTGGGCATAGATTTTAATTATAATTATTGGTAGTCTTTATTAAATTTGAACATTTAACCAAAAGAAATTTTCTTTATTATTGCCCTTACTTAGTAGTTAACCATTCACTTCATTTAGGCAAATCACATTAATTATTTATATGTGATAACTAGTCCAAATACTAGTGGCTTTATACCCAAATTATTTAATAGTCAAAAATGGTTCTCTTCTTTGCTTAGGGTATAGAGATGATGATTAAGGTCTTTATCATGATATGGTCATTCCTATGTTGTTCACTAATATACAATGGCTTAGGTTTTATTTTAATTTAGGGTAACCTCTGTTAAACTTGGATATTTAATCAAAGTCGTAATGCCGTTATCAATATCTTTATTTAGTAATAAATCTTTAAAATAATAAATCACATATGAGCTAATTCAAATTTAAATCTTTAAATAATCTTATTTACATTCTATTTAAAATTTAATAACTTCTCTAAACTATCCCCTAATTTTCCATGATTTTTATCAATTAAAATGAGCTACCAAAAACTAGAATAAAACGTGGGAAATAAAGTGTGGCCGCTGGTTTGAACCCAGGACCTGAGGGGCTCGAGAGGCTTAAGCGCACACAGCTAGCCATTAGGGATCTCAGTGTTACGCGGTTTGCTAAAGATGATAAAGGCTGTTATGTAAGTGAGGGACTAACATTCGGTTGATTTTTGAACACATGACTAACAGGGCCGCTGGGGAGATCGAACTCAGAACCTCAGGACCGTGGGTGTTAACGCGCTCGGCCTAGCCAACTGAACAAGGGGTGTTACCTGACATGGTACGCGCGCCTATTAAGAAAAAAACAGAGAGACATATAGAGGAAAAACAGAGGAGCGTCTTGGCGGCCATGGCTGACGGTGGGGCCGGCGAGGAGCGGCCGGGGAGGCGGGCATAGCCGGCAAAACGAGCTCTTCCGAGGGTGGGGAACCCAGTGGGGAAGGCGGCACGACCCGAGACGACGGCGAGGTGGGCGGGCAGCAGCTTGGGGCGGACGGCGGCGAGGTGAGCACGGGGTGACGGTGCCGGCGTGGAGGAGGAGGTGAGGTAGGAGGGCACAAGCTGGAGAGAGGTGAGGCAAACCTTGTCACGTGGTCGGCTGGGTCGGGGGAGTGGCGAGGCATGCCGGCGGCGTGCACGGGCGGCGGAGTGGGGGAGGTGACCGCGGCGGGAAGAGCTCCGGCGACGGGGAGCCTCGCCGTCGCTTGGAAGGGCTCAAGGCACCGAATGGTCACTCCCACCGCGCGGAATCGAGAAGGGGTAGCTGGTGGCGGCGGCCTGCGCACGGTGGAAGCGGGAGAGGAAACGGGGGAAAAGGAGGTTGCGTTGGGGAAGAAATAGGGGTGGCGGATGCTCTTATAGCGCAGAGGGAGGTGCGGTGGTGGTTCACGGGCGTGGCCAGGTGAGGGCGTCGGGCGCGGCAGGCTGCAGAAAACAGGGGGCTCGAGGCAGCGCGACGGCCCTGGCGGAGAGGACGTGATGCCGACGAGACGGGGCGGCGCGTGCTGACAGCGGGGCAGGAGCTGCGCAAAGGGAGGCGGCGATGGGACAAAGCGAGCATGCGGCATGATTGCCATGGGGAGGTGAGCAGAGAGCAACGGGAAGAGAGGGAGGAGGTGACGCGGACGCACGGCTGCCACACAGAGAGACAGGAATAAGAGAGGAAGGGGGAAAAAGAAAGAGGGCAGGGATCCTGGCCCAGTCGGCAGAGAGAGGAAAGGAAGGGTGGGAGGGGGCCCACATGTAAGAGAGAAGGAGTGAAAGGAAGGGAGGAAAAAGGCTTAGGAATAATTTTTGCAATTTGAATGCTTTTGATTTTATATCTCTTTTTCATATCTAAAATTATTGATTTCAATTTTTGACTTTTAACTCGAGTTTTGATTCAAGTATCCCGATATAAAATTTAATAGTCATCTATTTTCGATTTTATCTAATTTGCTCTTGGGTTTTGATTTTGACACTATTTTGTTATGGGTTGTGTGTGTGTGTGTGTGTGTGTAAATTTTGAATATTCAGCCGTGGATTTTGGTTTACTGATTGAATTACAAGAAAAGATTTTTGATTTAGGTATTTATGGATATATTCTAATATTCTTTATGGATTCATTTTATTGACCTGTGCTTGAATTCAAAATGTTGGTATTTGTATTTTGAATTCATGATCTGTAATGACATTTTCCATTTTTATAATTTACAAGACTATTATTTGCATTGGGGAGTATTCTTAATTATTAATTGGTATGTCACAAAACTCAAAAAGATTTCAAATAAACATTCCGAAGGAATTTTGAGTGCTAACAAAATGCAAGAAAAATTTAAAAACTTCACATTTTTGAATATCCAAAATTTGGGATATTACAGTGCTGGAACTCCACGACGAGAGTCAGTGAGGCTCCAGACGAAGAATGACGCGAGCGTCGAGGGTAGCAGCTCACCAGAGCGGTCAATGGTGGCGATCTGAGGATGATGACTCGAGTGTACTGGTTTAAAAGGCCGCCATGGAGCAGCCGGGAGTTATCGCGCTATGACGCGGGTGTAGCGAGACGACTGGTCGGCGCATTGGGCAGGGAGCTCGATCGACGCGAGGCGATGGTTTGACTTCGGGAGATGTTGGCATCGCAGGCAGCACGACACGCGGGCAAGCAGACATAGCGCAAGAGGTGGACGACAACCTCTGGCAGTGAGCGAGGAAGATGAGAGAGAAGGCGGGAAAACGGAAGAATGGAGGCGGCTGGCCTGGGACGCATGGTGTACGGACCGGAAATGGGCTGAAACAGTAGCTACGCCGAGTCAGGACTCACGTCGACAACGGACCAAGATGGAATCAGATTTTAAATATTTTCGAATTGATACAATTGCAGAAACCAAGTTCCAATTTAAAATTAGGAAAAATAACTCCAAAAGTTATTACAATTTGTTGGGTAGTATTTTAGATTATTTTCAACTCAAATAAATTATTTAAAGGTTCTAGTCAGATTATAATTATTTTCAGAAATTCTTTTTCAACTGCGATGCAGAATGAAAATGCAGAAATTATGACATTTAAAACAATTAAGCAGATTTTGGGATGTTACATAATTTTATTAGGTTTTATAAGTATATTGCAATAGAAATTAGTTTTGAGGACCGTGTTGATGTATAAAACAATATGTATTTGTGACTAGATGGAGTAATAACTAACGGTATATATATATAGTATGATAAATTTTAAAAGTCCGTAGCAATGCACAGGCATTCATCTAGTTGTTATGTTATATATATATATATATATATATATATATATATATATATATATATATATATATATGTTTTAAAACTCACGGGTGGTAATAATTTTTAGAATATGCATACAAATATGTTCTAAAAGTTTTTAAATCCGTCAAGTAAGTCGGAAGACGTCGATCACACCTCGTGGTCATAAGTTAGAAGACATGGACCACACCTCGTGATCGTAGATTGGGAGCCCTCAAGCACACCTTGTCGTCATAAGTCGGAAGCCGTCGACCATCGCGCGTGATCGTAGGTCGGGAGCGGTCGACCATCGCGTGTGATCGTAGGTCGGGAGCGGTCGACCATCGCTGGTGGTCGTAAGTTGGCAGCGGTTAAGGATCAATCGTGGTCTTAAATCGGGAGCCTTTGACAATGGCTCATGGTCGTAAGTCATAAGCCATCCGAGGATACCCCATGGTCATAAGTCGGAACACATCGACCAGTGCACAAGGTTGTAAATTAGAAGCCATTGATCACACCTCGTGGTCGTAAGTTAGAAGCCGTCGACCATCGCACGTGATCGTAGGTCGGGAGCGGTTGACCATCGTTGGTGGTCGTACGTTGGCAGGCCTCCAATGTGCTTGTGCCCTGTCGCTCGACTATTGGCGCTAGTCTACTTGGCCACAACTTTGACCACGGCCTCGATTCCAACCACTGCCCCCTTCGACTTCGACCACTGCCCCCTTCGACTTCGACCACTATCCCCTTCAACCACTGTCCCCTTCAACCACGACCCTTTGATGTCAACCACTTCCCCCTTCGACCATAGCTTTGACTTCGACCACCTTGTGGGTCTTGTCGTCGAGGGTGGAGAGCTCGATCTCGGGGGTGACCGGGGGTAGGCGACGGGGGATGTCCAACTGGAGGGGGAACTCATAGCGGTGGAGGTTATGGACAAACCAGCATGTACCCTCCGGGTTGGCGGTGCGACTACAACCATGACCGCTATGACCACATCCACAAGCGCTATGACTACAACCATGACCGTGATTTTGACCATTGCCCCCTTCGACTTCGACCACTGACCCCTTCAATCACTGTCCCCTTCGACCACGGTCTTTCGACGTCGACCACTTCCCTCTTCGACCATGGCTTCGATGACGACCACGGATCTTCGACTTCGACCACTGCCCCCCTCGACTATTGTCCCCTTCGACCACGGCCCTTCGACGCCGACCACTTTCTCCTTTGACCATGGCCTTCTTCGATCATGGCTTCGACTTCGACCAAAGATCTTCGACTTTGACCATGGATCTTCAACTTCGACCACTATCCCCTTCGACCACTGTCCCCTTCGACCATGGTCCTTCCATGTCAACCACTTCGCCCTTTGACTATGGCCCCCTTCAACCATGGATCTTCGACTTTAACTACAGATCTGCGACTTCGACCACTGCCCCCTTTGACCACGGCCCTTCGACAACCATGGCCTTTTAATGTCGACCACTTCCCCCATTGACCACCGTCCCCTTCGACCACTGTCCCCTTCGAACATGGCTCTTCGACGCTGACCACTGTCCCCTTCGACTACGGCTCTTTGATGTCGACCATGGCTTCTACTTTGACCACTGTCCCTTTCGATGACCATGGCCCTTCGACGTCGACCATTTCCCCCTTCGACCACCGCCCTCTTCGACCACGGCATCAACTTGAACCATGTATCTTCGACTTCAGCCACGGCCCCTCAACCAAGGCCCCTTTCGACCACAGCTCCAACGTCGACCATGGCCTCCTTCAACCATGGCCCCAACGTCGACCATAGCGGTTTGACTTCGACCGCGGACCGACTTCGTTCACGGCCCTTCAACTTCGACCACTGCCCCTTCAACCACTGTCCTCTTCGACCACGGCTTGGACTTTGACCATGACCCTTCGATTTCGACCATGGCCCTTCGACTTTGACCACAGCCCTTCAACTTCGACCGTGGACGGACTTCATCCACGTCCCTTCGACTTCGACCACTGCCCGTTCGAGCACGGTTTGGACTTCGACCATGACCCTTCAATTTTGACCACGGCCTGACTTCAACCACAGCCCTTCGACTTCGACTGTGGACCGACTTCATCTATGGCCCTTCGATTTCGACCACTGCCCCCTTGGACCACTGTCCCCTTTGACCACGGCCCTTTGACTTCGACCACCGCCCCTTCGACCACGAATCTTTGACTTCTGGCATGGCCCCCTTCAACCACGGCTTCAGCTTCGACCATGGCCCCTCGACCATGGCCTTATTCGACCACGACACTAACTTTGACAACCAGCTTGGGAGACCAAAATCGCCAAACAGCGTGACGGGCTTTGAGCGAAGAGCGGGAGAAGGTAGAGAGGCTCACTAGGCGAGCAACCGTTGGGCAGCAGCAACGGGGGGAGAGCATGTGGGCGGGCACAGTAAGAGGAAGCCGCCGCCATCATCGAGTGCCCTTCTCTCCGATCCACTGGCCGCTGTCGCCGAGCATTGTGCCGCTAGTTGGAGGGTCGATGGGAGATGGAATTGGTGGTGGCGCCCTAGGGAAAGTTAGGGGACTGCAACCAGATGCTGCCGCGCTGGGAAGGAATTAGTGGTAGTGCCAAGGAGGAGGCGCGGTACGAGGGTTCGGGGGAGAAGGAGGCGGCGGTTACAGGAGGTGGAGGTGGGGAGGCGGCAGCGGGCAAATGGAGAGAGGAGGCGGCGACGAGGGGATGCGATGCTGCTGGGGGAAGTGGGGGACTACGACTAGACGCTGCCGTACGGGGAAGGAATTGGTGGCGGCGCAGAGAAGGAGGAGGCGCGACACGAGGGTTTGGGGGAGAGGAGGGGGCAGTTGCGGTAGGTGGAGTGGTTGCGGGAGGCGGAAGATGCAGGGGAAGAGAAGAGGAGGAGCGCGACCCACGCATCGGCCCAACCTGTTCTCTAAGGAGCGAAAGAACTACCTAAATACGAATCTGGACAGCTAATCTTTGATCGGACGGCTGAGAAGAGAAGAGGGAGAACGGACCGACAACCATCAACTCATATTTTTATAATAGTAAAGATATGGTCTGCGTGTGTCATGCCCCCCACTTCTCCAGATGGTCATGCTCTGAGTTGGACCCAACCTCACATGTATTGAGACTAATCTCATAGAATTGTTTTCCAAACACCACTGCCACTATCAACTGCCACCAGTCCTCCCTAGAAAGCCGCCGTGGATAGCCACCTAAAGACCTAACCCTCTCATCTTGTCATTATTCCACTTTGCCGACTGCTGCGTACTACCCTCCTCCAAGAAACTAAGCCCACCTGCAAACCAACTCTATAGTCAGGGAAAGGTAAACATAAAAACTCTAAACTCGATGAACCTAGAACTCTAACTTACTAGGATTGCAACATCGATTGCAAGGCACAAATCACAAAGAAATCAGAGGAGTGAAAATTTGGGTACTCCCAAGGTGAGAAATACGAGTAATCTTTAGCAAATCACTTTTTTAATAGAAGCAATTAGGGTATTACTTGTTGATTATTGAGAAAATTGCAAATACCCCCAAAAGTCATACTGAGTTTAAATTACCTCCCTACAAGTTTATTTATGGCCCCCTCTCCCAACAAGTCTAGAGTTGTTTGATACTCCCCTCTGGTGAGCCTTTTCTCGACGACTCGGGCGGCTTTCGTTGAGGAAGAATCTATGGCGTGTTAGGTTGGCTATGGATACGGTGCAAAGCAATTATCCACACTCAAGTCCTATACCTCCAACTGTTTCAACTTGGATCAAAGTAGACCAAATCAAATTGAACCAGTTGGGTCTTTGTCTCCAACTAGATGCAAGCTAGGGTTCCGCACCAACGGAGTGAGGGTGTGACAAGGGAGGTCATGGTCACCATTGCCTCACTCCCACCTTCCCGTCTTCCATCCTCTCGTTTTGATTGGATGCAAGAGGGAACACTGTTTGACCTGCCTATATAGAATCGAGGCGCGCACTTAATCCCAAAGGCCACGTTACAATGCTTCATATCGGACCTAGCACACCACGGAGTCAACAAAAACTTTCTAGGTCAGCAGGAAAAGGGCCGCTGAGGGGGAATTCAAACAACTCCGCATTGTGGAGGTATTCGTGACAAATATACTTGTAGAAAGGTAAATCAAACTCAGAATGACTTGTGAGGGACTATATGCAATTTTCCCCACAGAAAATTTAAGAACGAAATTGCTACCCAGCGGGCTCCCACTGGATGCTTATCCAACGCATGCCCGCCATCGTGCGTGAAGCAGATGTATTTTCCCACGGTGGCTTTGGCAGTGAATTGCTCGGCTCAGATTATGCCTAAGGGATTCCATGCCAACCAACTGTGCCAACAAATTATTTTGGTCACAATCCAAACGCAAGTCAGTTGAATACAGTGGCCATAGGCACTGACAGAGTGTCCATGCTCATCTGTCCTTAGTCATTAATTAATGTCCCAAATTATCCATGGAACTATTGAACAGGCCTGTTCTTTACGGCTTTTAAAAATGACTTTTAGTTTTTACTACAGTACCTAACTTTTAAATGAAATATTTTTTCAAGACGGAATCTATAAGTTAAGTGAAGCTCGCCTATTCATTTCAAGGAGAAGAGACATACACCGTTCACAGCGGCTAGCAATCACAGTACGCTAAGGGTAATCGCTGAAAAGGGACGGTGAGTTGAACAAGGGGCCAGTTTGCGATTGTTGTGACGCGTTGTGGAATTTAGTTCTGTTTACAACAGCTTTTCCAAGATTTCACGGACTTTAATTGAAAACTTTTTAAAATCGTAGCAATAAAATCCAACTAGACTTACTAAAGATTCATATAACTAACAATATTTCACGGTGCAACGCAACAACCACAAACTGACCCTAGTTTTTTTTATGGGAATCTATGCTAATTCCAGTAACATTTTGTTATTATGGTTTCAAAATAAATTCTTCAACTAATTGTATATTCAAAAGTCGAAAGTTTCAAGTGCTTTTCGAAAACAATTTCAGCGTTGCTTTCTCCGTCGTCTCTCCCCTGTTGATGATTTGCATGGTTCACACCGTGACACTGACTGTTTTTGTCGGCAAATCTTTGGATCAACTCCTTGCTATTGCCACACCAGTTTAGTGTACCTGCGCTATTTAAGGCTCCACAAATTTGCCGGATTTGCTGCTACTGCGATAGTTCTAACAAAAACCCCAAACAGGATACCGCTGCTCTCTATGCAGGACTGACCAAGAATTCATCATTTGGAAGCAAACCGAGAGTCAGATCCTGTACGATCTGGCTTCATCACAAACATCTCCTTGTTTTGGTGCAATGTTTCTATTGAAAATAACATGTCCCTGTTGATTTCAGGATTTGTTCTGTGCTGGAAGTGACTCAACCTCCAACACAGTGGAATGGGCGATGGCTGAGCTACTTCAGAACCCGTTAATAATGGCCAAAGCATGTGATGAGCTTGGACGAGTTATTGGATCAAGAAAAGAAATTGATGAAACTGATATTGATCAACTGCCCTATCTGCAGGCTATAATAAAAGAAACTTTTCGACTACATCCGTCAGGGCCACTGTTGTTACCACACCAAGCTGAGACGGCAGTACAAATGAGAGGTTACACGGTACCTAAGGGCGCGCGTATCCTTGTTAACATCTGGGCAATCGGTCAGGATAATGAGATCTGGTCTGAGCCTGAGAAATTCATGCCCGAGAGATTCTTGGCAAAGAGTGTTGATTTCAAAGGAGGAGACTTCACTCTCATTCCATTTGGTGCTGGATGCCGAATGTGCCCTGGCATGCCGCTAGGTATCCGTATTGTGCATGTAATGCTTGCATCATTGTTAAATCATTTCAAGTGGAGGCTCCCGGAAGACGTGGAAAAGAAAGGGATAGATATGAAGGAAAAGTTAGGAGTCTCCTTAACAAAGGTTGAGCCACTTCGCGCTATACCGATGGCGTATTGAGTTAATTAAGGGTTTCCTTTTCAGTGAAAATAAGTGTACTGACATTTACAACCAAAACTATGTACTCCTATCCTCATTTGAGATTACGTAGTACTGCGTTTGTTATTCTGTGCATGCTCAATTGAATGATGGAACTCTTCAATAGTTTAGTTATATCTTTTAGGTAAGGCTATATTAAACCTCACACCATGTTTTTTTTACATGAGTTTCAGAAAGAATTCTTTCACGCTATGCACCAATTAATGCGGACTATTCATTGTTTCTAATTCAGTGGGTCAGATTAGCCAGAGTTTGTTTGCATCCACCACGAAGTATGGGAGAGTATCATCATCTTAGAGGTAAAAAAAAGTAACTATACGTAAAATAAATTGCAGTTAGACCTCTTAGTTCTGATATCATATTGAGTTACATGAACCAATCAATTCATCGAAAATATTAAGCTGATGAGAAAAGGTGTGCAATATACTAATACTGTACATACCAACTAGTCCACTAAAGACTTAGAACATGTTCTTATTGGTTTTTGCCAATGACTTTTGGTTTCGATTGATGAATAATAACAACTTATAAAGAAGCCTTACAGAGAGAGATATTCGTATGCAATTTTGACTGATATAAATGAAGTCACTACAATATCTGCTATAATCGAGTAATAGATCATGTCTTGAAAAGACACTCCGTTTAAAAGTTAGATATGTAGAAAGGCTATTTAGTATAGAAAAATAGCTTTTAGAAGTTAGTACGAATAAGACCTTAAACTAATGGGAAAGATGGGAAATATACTAGTACTTCAACAAAGATGATTAGGATAGCATATTTAAAAAAGTACGTTAGGATGGTCTGGTCGGTATTCTTCAAATATCAATGATATTTAAAAAAATCAGTAAGAAAGGATCATACTGCACATTATATATATATATATATATATATATATATATATATATATATATATATATATATATATATATATATATATATATATAATAAAAAAAGGCAAAGTTACAAAAGAAGAGGGAAATATACAAAAGGGTGAGGAGAGGTTACAAATTAACTTATGTTATGTATCCGTTCTTCAAATTTGAATGAAGTATTTTTTTTTTCTTTGTGCTATGGACTTGATACTTCTCTTCCAGGAATCCATTGACAGGGCAACCGCTTCAAAGAAAAAAAAGTCATTTTATTGTTCCTAGTCCAGATACAATAAATTGTTGCTCGGATCTAGTGTTCTTAAAAAAACCTGACATAAAAAAATACCCGGTATATAACTATATATTGTTCTTAAACAGCACTAGACGTGGCATGCTGATTCATAGAATAAGAGCAACTCCAGTAGGGCCCCTACTTAAGTCCTCATCCTACTTTTGAGGGCCGAAGGGCAAAAAACTCACTCCAGCAGGGCCCCTATTTGAGCCCTCAAAAGTAGGGAGCCCTCAAATCTCCCCCTCGAGCCCTCATTCCTGGGGTCTGGAGGGAGCCCCTACTTTTGAGGGTTCAAGTAGGGGCCCTGCTGGAGTGAGTTTTTTGCCTCTCGGCCCTCAAAAGTAAGATGAGATGACGGGTGGGTCCTATGTGTCATCCCCTCTAAGAATGAATTTGAGGGTCCTGTTTTGAGGGCTCCTGCTGGAGTGTAACCCAAAAAACAGAGCCCTCAAAAGTAGGGAGAGCCCTCAAATAAAAAGTAGGGGCTCTATTTTGAGAGCTACTGCTGGAGTTGCTGACGTATGGGCAATTTTCAATCGTGGGCCAGCCTGATTTTTAGACTTGGGTCGGGTTTTGACTTTTTTAACCCGTAAGCCCATGCTCGGCCCCTTCTAACAGTAACTCCAGAAATAAATCTTCATATACTTATTTCAGGGTGTTCTCTATTAGAAAATATTAATTTTTAAAAATACTAGATGGCTTATGCTAAAGCAAGGCAAGCTCAGCAATGCTTAACCCCAAGGATTGAAAATGTTAAAAACTGAAAATGTAGACAAATGCTGGCATTTAGGCACTACAACTATACACGAAGCCATGCTTGGAACGGGGAACGGAGGCAACGATGATGCAGCCCATACGTGTACTCGTAGATCCACGGGGTAGGGCTAGTATAGCGTAAAATAAAATTTTCTACCGAATAAATTAGAAAATCATATGAATAAGAGATAATAGATTGTTACTACACACGCAATACAGTGAAAGAAGAGTTAAAGCAACGCGGTCCAATATAGCACGCGTCGTGTAGTCAATTGTCCCATGGCATTCTCCTCGCAACCATTCCAATCAGCACTGCAGCCCATAGTCGTAGAAATGTCGTGTGCTGGTGTATTAGTACTAGCGCGCACAAGAGGTCTTCGGGAGGGGTGGCGCCTAGGGTTTTGGTGGTGTCACGTATGTCCACCCACAGAGCCTCATATTAGATTCTTATCCAATATGAATAGTGATTGTATCCCACTCGGATTCTATTAAGAAAACAGATCCTTAGCCAAAACCAACCCTTGTTATTCTAATCCGTTAAGTGTGTGATCTTGTATGTTCATGTATGAGCGGCTGTAACTCGAAAACATTTTTCAATCATAGGTCGGTGTGGTCCCTAGTAGGATATAACGACCCTCCAATATACATAAAAATCAAATGGAACAAACCTTATGCGATATGACCTACAACCAAGTCGTAGTCACTCACAATCAGCTCATAACTCCTTACGACCAGTTTGTATCAGTCATGACCAGCTCAAGACTAGTTTGTGATCATATATGACAGCTCACGACTAGTCTGTATTCCCATGAAACCATGGATTATCTGGTCGGACATTGGTCACTGATCGGACTAACCGACCTGCTTGCGTATTCTTCTTTTGCCTCACAATATCTGATTGAACTTCAAGTGAGATACTTATCACCCATGGACTATTCAATACTTGCTCGATCTTGTGATGGATAACTTCGTGTGGTCGACTCTTCAACCACTTGTGGTATGGCTATACACTTCTTTTTCTCCTGTTATGTTAGGAGGGGTAAATCTCATTTCTGATTAGTCACATTCATCTGCATACCTTACAATATACTCAAAAACTATCTTTATAACTACCTAATTACATAATAGCTTTTAGCAACCCCTAAATGTACTATTATACATGTAAGAAACCATGCTACTTTCAAGTCTAAGGATTATACATGATTATTGTTTGAGACCAACTGAAAACATATAAAACATAATAATCTCAATAGTGTTTCAAAGTAGGTCGATCAAACACCAAGTTCTCTAACATGTGTTCACATAATTGATTCGATAACCCTATATTTATGATCAATGAAGTATGGTTATTAATCAATACATGTGTGGATCTACAAGTCATAAGTGACCCGGCCAGTGACATCCGACTAAAGATCCTTTTAAAATCGTATCATATAATAAATAAAAAGTTTCATAAAAAGCCACATGCTTACTAATCTTTATAAATATGTTTACTAATCTTTATAAATAATAATTCAACATAGCATTTAACTGTAAGTTCATAAATATAGAAACCATATAATTATTTCTATGGTATTTCGCTAAGACCACGGAGGCTCTTATTATTACTTAGTGTGATGACAGTGAATTGACGACAAAGGCCGAGTAGGGTCGATGAGGGAAAGATGCCGAGGTGGGCGGTGACTGCCGAGGACAGAGACGATTGGGCTACGTGGTCTGAGTTAAATGTGGCGTAAACTTTCCTTGTGAGGGGATATAGGGGAAAACAGCTTGATTGTAGGTAGCAAACAAGGTTTCTCCTTTTAGTCCAGCAAATAAGTAAGGTACATCGAGATTTTAAAAAGTCGGTCGGGCTAGACAAATCTCCTGCCAAAATTTGATACATCGAACTAACCTAAAATTTTGGCCTCATTATTTTTAACTTTTGATTTATCCGGAAATCAAAATAGCAAATTTCGAAACAGACAGTCTCGTGAAACGAATTCTTTAAACGGCTTTTTAAATCTAAAACCATATGCAACGTATCGAAATACGTAGAAAATAACTATCAGCCATAGTAAAAAAAAACACTATGATCAAAACCCAGGGGAGGCCAAAATTTGGCAAAACAGACATTGTTTGGCTTATGGACAACCCAAATTTCAAGGAGCCAAAATTTTGGTAAGCAAATTTCTATCCCTCGAATTGCCCTGGTGCGATGCTAGTGTGATGCGTAAGCATTACCGAATATTGTTCGCAAACCGAACAACATTTTTTGTTGACTACCAATATCCGGCTTGGCTTGCAAGGTAGCAAACCAAACAGACCATACGTCCCATTCCCCGTTGAACTGTTTCTCCACCTCTCGCCTTCAGTTTGCAGCGATGCAAAACAATAAAACCAACCTCGAATATTAACGGTTCCTTACAGAACATTTGCCACACATCATCTATCGGTACGCAGCGAGACAACAATGCAAAGTATACATACGATCTCAGCGTAAAGCTTGGAATACACAAGATCTCATGTCAACCACGGACTTTCTGCAGGCCATTTTGACGAGAAAAACCATAAAGTAACCAAAGCAAAGCGCAGAACTGAAACGAATCTCTCTTCAATCAAAAGAAACAGCCACCCATGCATCTACATTAATATCCAACATGTTCGGGCATAATCACGCATGCTCAACAAGACCAAAATTAGAGCATTTTTTTGTTACACGTCCCGCTCACATCAACAAGTGGAAATTTATTGCTCAATCCTAAGAGCTCGAGTTCGATCCGGAAGTTTGATTTTCAGTATCCCTTTTAGTAGGGCTCCACAGGTGCACGAAACTTAGCACCTGCGTAGACAGCAGCCGCACCGAGCTCTTCCTCAATCCTAAGAAGCTGTTTCAATAAAAAAAATAACAACATGAATTAGTACAATTGGACAAATGTTGAAACTTCGATACTGTTAACTGTAACATGCATGAACAAGACCAAGGCATTAAAGAAAGTCCTTCGACAGAACAGATGACGCTATGCAAAACAAATACAGTGAGGGGTGCTGGGCGGAGGTCAAAATCTTGTGCAGAGTATCAGGAGAATAGGGCTTTTGCAGAGAGCTACTTGCCTGGTTGTACTTGGCAAGACGCTCTGATCGGCAGGGTGCCCCTGTCTTGATCTGACCCTGTTTCACAAATAAAATGAATATCTTTCAGCCCTTCCAAACCAGAACATGTACGGGTACAGATTGAATGGGGCTGGTTAAAATTTTGTACACCCTAAGCACATGTAGATTACAAAATCTTACCGTAGCCAAACCAACCGCCAAATCAGCAATGAAGGTATCCTCAGTCTCACCACTGCAGCCAGGGAACATAAATTAACATCATAAATGGTATGCAGGTAACAATAGGAACTAAGAATAGTGATGCAACAACACAATATCCACATACCTCCTGTGACTGGTCATCACACCCCAGCCAGCATGTTTCGACATCTTGACGGCTTCAATACTCTCGGTGACAGATCCAATTTGGTTAACCTATGCAGAAAGAAAAAGGGCGACCAATTAGAATGTGAAAGACAAACTATGCATAATCCCAACTCTGTGAACGAATACCTTGAGCAGAAGAGCATTGCATGCCTTCTCCTGGATTGCCTTTGCAACCCTCTGCACAACAAATTGATATTTATAATTACAGTGACCTAACAGAACGGAAGTGATACCATCTACTCGATAAATAAATCACTCACGGTTGGGTTGGTGACTAGAAGGTCATCGCCAACAATCTGCACTTGCTCTCCAATTTCTTCAGTCATCTTAGCATAGTGAACCCAGTCATCCTGGTCAAATGGATCCTCAATAGAGACAATGGGGTATTCACTGACAAATGACTTGTATACGTTCTTCAGGCTATCTCCAGATATCTTCTGTGAACCATCATTGTTCTACAACACAAGACACAATCACAAATGGTCCCAAGAAGGTTATGAAACTGTTTACAGAAAATAAACATTGGGAATACCTCTTCCTTGAAGTTGAGGTCATAGGTTTTGTCCTTGTCATTGTAGAACTCAGACGCAGCAACATCCATTCCAATGACAACCTAGCATTTCAGATAGCAATAGAGCCCTGTCAATTAGAAATTTAAGCTACATAGACAAATGATAAATAAATTAATTCAAGCAGACAAACCTTGCCGGTATATCCAGCCTTTTCAATTGCAGTCTTCAGGAGCTCAAGACCCTCCTTGTTCTCCTACAATATCAGAAAACACAAACAACTGAAATCGCACCCCAAATATATTGACCTCAATTTCTATTTTCTAATAGTGGAATAGTTTTATACATCAAAACAGAACAGTCACCAGCTGCACACGAAGCCCCAAGACAAAACAAAGAAACGAAAGTTGATCTCACACCTCTAGGACCAGGGAAATACCTGAATGTTAGGAGCAAAACCACCTTCATCACCAACGTTGGTGGCATCCTGCCCATACTTCTTCTTGATAACAGACTGTAGAGGATAACAAAAGAAACATATCTCAGTTCAAGTTTTGCTAGGCTAACAAAGGGGAAAAAACAAGATGAAAGAATTACCTTTAAGTGGTGGTACACTTCAACACCCATCTTCATAGCCTCCTTGAATGATGAGGCTCCAGTTGGAAGGATCATGAACTCCTGCATATGCATTTAGACAGCATAAATAACATTTTGCGCAAACACAATAAAATACATGTGAAAATCTTAGTTCAGAGCATTGCCTGCATAGCAAGCTTGTTTCCCGCATGGGATCCACCATTAATGACATTGAATGCAGGCACAGGCAAAACTAATTGCTTGTTGCCAGCAAGGTTGGCAATGTGCTGCAATGAAGAACATGTTCAAATTAGTACGAGACAAAATAGTTGAAAGCAGAATTAATGAAGAATGTTTGCATAGCAAGTAAACAAGCTGCACACCTGGTACAGCGGAATCTTCTTGATGACAGCTCCGGCTTTGCAAACAGCTAGTGACACAGCCAGGATTGCATTGGCACCAAGCTGAATATATAAATAAAAAATCAAACTGTTATATCTGTAAATGGAACATTTTACAACTCCAAAGGTTTGTTCCACATGGATTATGTAATACCTTTTGCTTGCACCACCCCCACTCATTTTTGGTTCCATCAAGCTGCTGAACCATAAAATTATCAATCTCAGCCTGCGCCGTAGGGTCCTGCAGTAGGAAATATAACATGTAATGAATAATGCATTTGATCTCATATTATAATAGGAAAGGGGGAACAGACAACACAAACCTTGCCAATCAGCGCTGGTGCAATAATAGAGTTCACATTGTTAACAGCCTGAGACAGAGCAGCCAAAACATGTAAATATACAAACAACAAATTAATTAAACATGCAAATAGTCATTGAAGTTCTACAATCTATTAAATGAACCAACTATTCCTTTGATCGTACTGATCTAGCAAGTTGGTCTATTAGTTAAGATTTAAGCGGTGAACAGATTGTAGTTAGAGTTTGCTTCGCTTTTTACCTAGGCCGCCCATGATATTTTGCTATAGAAAACATATAATCCTAAGTTCTTATGAAAAGATACGGCAGCAAGGCATCCAACATATAAAAACTGATATGCAGCAACAAGGAGCGCCAAAAAAACATATTCTAGCTCACATCAACAACACTAAAAATACATTCTCCAACCTACCACAAACTAGAAAAGACCAAGTTATATAACGGACGGAAACAATGTTTACAAACCACATGGTCACAAAAAAATTACATAAAAGAAAATTTGAAAGCTACCAAAGCATATATAGCTGGCGAAACAAGAGCAAAGAGTTAAGGCATAAAACAAAAAAAAATCAGTAGCCCATCTCTTAAATCAGTAAAAACTGTGACATATAAACATTCTTGCATAAAATTAATGAAATTTCCTATACATAAATATCAATAACTAATAGCATAAATTTGCAGAGGCATTAAAGAAAAAGATTATGTCACTGCCAATTAAGCTTCATGCAGTTCATAAGAGCGTTAAGATAAAATTTGCTCAAATGAAGGTAAAAATATGCAAGCTCTAAAACCAAACCTTGGAAACACCCTTGCCTAAGTAGTCAGATCCACCATCCCTCAATTCCAACGCTTCATAAACACCTGTAGAACAGGGACGAGTCATGTTCGATTAGCTTCTACCCAAGGCATTTGATAGACCTCAATAATGATTGCAAGAATAATGTTTACATTCGCTAATTAAACTGAAATAAAGCAGAAAAGAACGATTGAAGAAACAAAGTGATGATAACAAAAATAGTCTACCAGTTGATGCACCGCTGGGAACGGCTGCCCTGGCAAAGGTTCCATCTGAGCAGCACACGTCGACCTGACGAAATAATAACGAAATTAGCAGCTCTTCTTAAACATTTTCGTGGCATTACGCGCTAATCAAGAAACAATGGAAGGACAACAATCAACAGATCAAACAATAAAATCCTGAATAACTCATTTCGGTTCCTCAAAAAAAGAATAACTCATTTCAAACCACGGACGCGCATCAGTAAGTATCGCATTTCAAACTACCAACGCACATCATAACTACTGACGCCAAATCATCTGGCTAGGATTATCCAGACACTACACTGAGCCAATCCCATGTACATTAATGGAGCGTGACCGACCGATCTGTCTCCTACATCCTGCGAGATCCTACCAGAAAAATACAGTACATATCCTGTAAATTGCATTAAATCTACGACCAAACCGACCAAAAATCCTAAAAATTTAGCCGAGGGGCAACGAATCTACATCCTACCGGCTCACCTAAAACCCTTCAAAAGCTAGATCATGGAACAGCCAAAAACCCTATATTCCATTCCTAAAAATTCCGCAAAAAAAATTGCCTACATCCAAACCACCTCCCACAGACGAATCAGATTAGATCGATCGCACAGCAAGACGCTACATCAGACCAGATCGACTCAGATCCGAGCAGACACGGGAGAGATCAGCGAGTTCGTCGCCGGGCGCCATACCTCGACGGTCGGGTTGCCGCGGCTGTCGAAGATCTGGCGGGCCTTCACGGACTGGATGGTCGCTGCCATGGCCGAGCCTTGGAGAAGAAGACTGAATCGAGCGGAGGATGAGGAGACGATTACTACTCAGGTGCGCTTTTGGACGAGGTGGTGGGACGGCGAGAGCACTTAGGGCAGGCCGCCCCTTTATAGCGAGAATGGGAAAAAGCGGGCCCTAATTACTACGCGCACAAGGAATAAATGAGCGAGGGATGTGCAGTGTGACTGTGGGTGGGGCCAGTGAGCGTGTGCTTTCGTGGGACCTACATGGGAGGGTCCCTATGCGGAAAGTTGGTGGGCGTGGGCGGGCGGCCGCCGGGCGCCCACGGGATGGGCGCTCCCAGCCGTAGGATTTTGAAAATGCAGGGAGGCGCACGGTTTGTGATGGGGAGGCCTCGGTTTTGCCTCGAGACGTTGCGGGCTATGCCGACTGGGCGTGGCCCCACCCAGGTGGGCGATGAGCCCGACGCCGTGGGTTGTTTCCAGACCGCTCCAAAACACTTCGGCTTCTGCGGTTAGCAAGTTATTTGTACTTGTAACAGAATATTAAAAAAGAATAATACATATTAATAAACGTGATCTAAAATTATACTATAGATATCAGTTTTATGTTACACGTAAATTTTGTACGAAGATTGAATGGATATTACTTTTAATATATGTAATAGATGCTATTTTTATCGAGATTCTGAATGGCTTATATGAATGCAATAGAAAGGATTGTGGTAGCAAGCATACATGACCCTTAATTGTGTAGCAACCATAAATGACCATTTTATGGATTAAATGTAATAAATATGAATGCTTAATATTAGGACATAAAATTATGATACGCAAAAAAGAGAGTAGAATGGCAGTTATAATTGCATTGTTCAGAGCACATTCAATAGGGCAACATAGAAATTGACATTGGTCAAGAACAGCATCAAAAATTTGACAAACTGGCGTGATCATGTTGCAATAGTCTGAGACTCTGAGCTGCACTTTGCTGACAGAAACAATATCAAATTCCTTGGGTTGATCTAATCAGAATGAAAAACTAAAGGCAAAGGTAAGCCAGAAAATAAATCATTAGATGAGACATTCTTATTTGTTAAAAAAGGCACAACCACAGCAATCATATATCATTAGGATACCTAGAAGTTAAAAGGAATAAGATAAATGAATACTTTGTGGGAAAGGTCTCAACCAAGAGAAAAGGCAGGTAGAAACATAGGTTACACTTAGTAGAAAGGAAGCATCAAGAAAAATGTCAAGGCATGATGCCTAAATATATATACTAAAAATTTCTTGTGCACATACTAACAAGGAGATTGGTGATAAATAACCTTTTGCTTCATACATGCCAACTAATAATTGTAGAGCATTGACCCAAAAGAAAAAGAAAAACTGCACACTTAAGACAATTGACATTGCCAATGCTCAAGACCATATGAGATATATTGAAGAACACAGTGTATACATAATAAGATGCAATCATAAGGCATCCATATAATGACAAGTGTAGCAAGTTATGTGATTATTAATAACTATAATTTCAAAAGATTATCAAAGATTAAATTGCAACAGAGGTCCTCAGCCTTGTTTGAATATCCTACTTTGATTAATAACCAAGCACTTTAACCTTTCATATCCCTAAACTTAGGTTACATATTTATCCATTTGTTAGTTTGAAGATGCCATGTTTCATTATAACAAATCACCCACAGTGTGGCAACATTATTATCCAAGCATCCAACATAGAACATCAAAAATATTTGGAAGTTAGACCTAACATCATACTTGATGTTTGACGATGATCCAATTAGATCATGTGCTATCAGCCTATCACTACACAATACCATCTTAAATATTCATTTTTAGTGACTGAATATGAGATGTTTGATGTATTGGGTTAGAAACCAAAACTGTAGTATAATCTGACTTTGAGAATAGACGTTAGACAGCCAGAGTCTCCCATACAGATATATTCACCCAGTTTGATTTGATCAGAATTATATACACTATTGCCAATTTCTTATATCAACTTATATAGTAGAGTGCTTGTGCATTGCAACGGAATGCTGGAGTTTACACTATAGCATTTTCTTTCACACATCAAGTGAACCATCCAATTAAAAGATGCTCATATGTAAGATCATGAAAACTAATCTCATTCGTGGACCATCAAAACAAAAGAAAAATAATGACACGCTCGAGAAAAAAACTAAAATAGGCATCTAGGACTATCATGCATACGTACCTCTGACTAAGTCGTCACTTTCTAGAAATGACTAATTCATTCTACGAATGGAAATTTCTGCAACTAAAAAAACAAAAACTCATGAGCATAAACATTTATACCAAAAGATAACCATAACATACAAACTAAAACACACCTCTAAAATTTCTTACCAGACTGATGTTTTCTATAAGATGACCAATCGTTGAACTGTAATATCTGAAATTAGAATTGAAGAGGCAAAAAAACTCATCAGAAGAAGAACCAGAATAAACAAAAGATTCTCAATCAATCTCTAAAAACTAGTTAGGTACACTGTAGATAAAGAAATCCAACCACGATATAGATATTCACAACTTACTAAGTCTAACATATGTATACCCTTTCGTTTGTGCCTTTCATGAAATTAAATTCTTATTTCAAACTATGAATCTAAATTCATGGTGACACATGTTCTTACATCACTACTACTAAAACCAGAAATTCATGTAATATAGTAAAGTGCCTATGTGTTCTAATGATGATACAAACTTTGCATGAGATAACATCAAGCGTATGCCCATTTGTAATCTAGGCAAAGTATATAGCACAAAATACTATCAAAGATGGGATAGGAATTATATTATTGCATAATTAAGCATAACTTTTAATAGGATGTACAGTGTGGCATTCTATTGCCATGCATTAGCAAACAAAGTTTGGTAAGGAAAATAATATCACTATGAAATATGATGGATACCAGTACAAAAAAACTAATACAAGCATTGTTGCTAGCTACTCACATTATCAAACTTTGACAAGAGATGACAAAGCTCGTCCATAAACCAGATATATTCAGCAAAAGAAAATGATTAATATTATAAATGTTGGAGGAATTTGGTTCACAATGTTTGAAATTATCAATGGAGTAATGAGTAAACAAGGGCATCCATTGCTAACAATACAAAATCAAATGGTTACATTTGGACAATGTAATGCAAAAGTCATCTCAAGTTTTTCATTGGGAAACCCTAGCCCCTGCCCCTCGTGACCTCATAAACAGATCTACCAGCATAAAAATTTGAACATAAAACAGTTGATTTAGTGCTTTGCATGTCATTGAGTGTAAGGCTTCAAACTTTCAATAAAAGGGCATTTTATTGTAAATCCTCTTTATATTTGGATGATCAAAAAGAGTGTTTTACTAAAATATATGTGAGCTCCAATGAACTAAATTGAAATACCTTAAAAGATTTAGAAGTATCTCTTTCTTAAATATATGGAACCCTATTGAAGCTTTGTATGTTTTCTTTTCTGCTTCCTCCTATCAGTGGTGTCAACTTGCTACACAAAAAAGCCTCATGAACTTCTGTTTGATTTTCTTTAGATGCTCATTTTCATTTACGCAGCACTAACTGATTCATTGTGCATTTGGCCATCCAGAAAATGATTCTAATGTGACCAAGGATCCATGTTTTTGCAACTACAAGTACAAGGCCAAAACCCCAGTCGATTGACCATTGTAATGAACCCAACAAGCAAAGACCATTAATGGATGCAAATGATGCACAAGCACACAAAAGAATATGAAACAACAATACCAACACAAGAATATTGAAAAGAAACGTTGTTATTCAGACTAGTCATGGATCCAAACAGAGTAATCCAGCCTTAAATATGCCTACTCCGAAAGATCTTTGCATGCCGTCAAATAGAGAAACATAACAAATTTCAAGTATACCACCAATCTGGTAAGACAAAACTCGAATTAAAAAAACCAATTGAGCCAACAATTCGAGATTTTTTTTGCAAGATGGCACAATCTTCTAAACCACTACACACGAACCAACGATATAGACATGTATCTAATCCAAACAAGAATGATGCTTTACAACCGTGTACCAAGCACAATGCAAAGAATCGTACAATGCAAATCCTTCCTCGAAGGAGCCTAAAACTGAAGTCCAAAACCCTCATTTACAATCCAGAAAATATCCATCTAGTCCAATAGAGAAGCACAAGAAATTTTGGCAAGTTAGTGATGCGGATACGCACATGATTAGTACTTTTCAATCAAATATATTAGTTCACTGGAAAGAAGTATTGAACCGCATTAAATATTGTCAGGTGAATTTGTTTCTTAATGAATTTTCTTCTATTTGTGGGAACGATAAACTACCTTATGCCAAATTCTTGTTTATTATTAGGTTTGAATATTATGATGATTCCGGGACCAAAGCAATGGAGAAGCACAAGGAGGTTAATCATATTTGATACCAAGAACAAAAAGCTCAAAGCCCATGAGAATGAAAAGGAGAAAGTCAAGCAGTCCATGCAGCTGATCAAGGAGGAAAGAAGCCCATGCAGTGGGAGAGCAAAAGGGGAGAAGCCCAAGGACTTAAATTACAAGTTTTGGATAAGATTTTCAAGCCAAATTCAGACTTCCCACGTGCTCAACCCATTCAAACTCGGATTCAACTCAGAATTCAATTCGGATTCGGTTCGGGACAGCCTGACAGGCAGTTACTAAAAAGGCCATAACTTTCACAAACGGAGTCCGATTCAGGTGTTCTTGTACTCGTTGGAAAGATAATTTCAAGGGATACGCAATGGATCTAGTCCCAGCTTCAAATTAATCATGGATAAAAAGTTATGACCAAAACAATATGACGGGTGAAAAATATAGTTTCCTTTTTGTGAGAGTTCGTATCCAAAACCATATAGGGTTGAGTTGTACTTGGTTTGAGGACCATATGGACGTCCCAAGGGGATGTATAAGCCTTGTATTGGCAGCCTTTAGAGGGAGACCAATTTTATGCATAAGATTGAAATATAGCTATTGCTTGTTCTTTCAACACCAGAGTTCATGCAAGGACTTTGAGAGAGAACTAGGTGATCCATTGTTCGTTCTGCAATTCAAGGTCAAGCCGTCGTTCCATTGGGAATTGGGGACTTGGCGTTCGTCGTTTGTGGTCTCGCGACGAACAATTATCCGGTGTGTTTTGGGCGTATTCCAAAGAGTTGAGGTTCGTGCATTGGCGCGAGTGTTCAACTAGCGACATCGTCTACTTCGCATCAACTATCCACGGTTCCTCACTGAGAAGATCGGGACCCCTCCCCGTATCAGTTAGCGACTCCAACCAAAACCCACTTGAGGAAATAACTCAAGAATTTTGAGATGGACCAGCCTCATCTAATCCCAAACAAAGACGAACATGCCTTAATTAGCTACCGAGTGCTCGATGCATGGCAATGCTAAAAACCACATGACGGTGCGAAATCGCTCACTCGAATCCTCCTGCCACGAATTAGCAAAAACCCAAACCCAAGAAGGCCACAGAAGATAAAAAGATTGATGGGTGTATTGTGCACGACCTCGTGACGCACCCCCACATCCAGTTAATCTTGGCGCTCGGCTGGCTCATGATCAACCAAACCCTAGAAACAGAGAGATCGAGATCAAAACCGATGGTTAGAACATGAGGCCTATCGATGAAATGCATAAGAACACGGGCATGAGAAGGAAGAGAAAACCTACGGCGAGGTATTGCAAACCGAAGGTGAGGCTTGCATCCTCGTGATGAGGTGTTGGAGAGGAGGCGGATGGGGAGACGAGGATGGGAGGGGAGGGAGGGGAATGAGGTGTCGAAGGGGAGGGTCATTAGACAGATGGTCAAGATTGCAGTGTTCAGATCGAACGGTTGAGAAGAGATGAGGGAGAATGCACCTACTACTACCAACTCACATTTTTAAGGAGTAGAGATTATTTTAGATTCCGCTTCAAACGTTTTTAGCTTATGATCTTTTTATCTTTTAGTTTATTTAAATTAGAAACTATTTAGAACGTATGATTTCTAATTTTAGTTTATTTTAATATTTGCTCTTTATTTCTTTACATTTTCCATGATGATATATTGTTGTTTCTTAATTTTTTTTCTAATTTTTTCTATATTTCTCTGAAAACTTAACAGCTGCTATAGTGCAATTTCAGCCAGAAGCCGAAGCCCACAGCCAAAGCTCTTTGGAGTGCTGCCTAGACTGGCTCGACGCACATGCTTTTGTACCATGTCCGGTGACTTTTGGATGTATTTTTTAAGATGGTAGCGGACGACGAAGACATATTAAAAGACAATATATATGATTTTGGCTTAAGAAATTATTTAGAGAATCTGTTTTAAAAAATCACACAGTTTATTTCTATATTTAGAAAAAACCAAAAACCCTAAGGAAGGGATCTAAAACTTAAAAGCTTGTTTCGTACTATCCGTTGAACATATCATGGTCTTAAGGTAAAGGAGTTTCAATAAAAAGAAGGGGAAAAAAGAGAAAAGGATGGAGTAGTCGCCCAACAGTTGGGCGATTTCACCATATCTCCTAACAATTGGGTGACATGAGACAGTAATCGCCCAACCGTTGGGTGACATTGTCAAGTCACCCAATGGTTGGACGATTTGGTTTCATGTCACCCAACTGTTGGGCGATAAGACCAACTTGCCTAACGGTTGGGCGACATGATATCAAAACAACAACAACAAAGCTTTTTGTCTTAAACAATTTGGGGTAGACTAAGAATGAAACCTTCTCAAGATCAAAGAGATAAGAGCCTTGAAACAAAACCTACAATGCTAAAACTCTAAGCCGTACATCCTGCTATCTGAGCTGAGAGCCTAAAACACTACCCCTAACTTTCTTATGGTTCCGGTACGTGGATCGCTAACTTCTATGCGCTCCTATCTAAAATTAATTCTTTAGATACATTCCAATCCCTCAAATCTTTTTTAACTGCTTCCTCCTACGTCAATCTTGGTCGACCTATGCCTCTTCTTACATTTTCAGTATGTCTTAAAATTCCACTACGTACCGGTGCCTCAGAAGGCCTCCGTTAGAGATGTCCAAACCATCTCAAGCGATATTGGGCAAGCTTGTCTTCAATTGGTGCTACCCCCACCCTATCATATATATCATCATTGCAGATGCAATCCCACCTTGTGTGATCACAGATCCACTGTAGCATCCTCATCTCCGCTATACTCATTTTCTGTATATGTTTTTTTAGTCACCCAACATTCTGCTTCATGTAGCATCGCGGGTCTGATTGTCGCCCTATAGAACTTACCTTTTAACTTTTGATGGACTTTTTTGTCACACAAGACACTAGATGCTTGACGCCATTTCACCCACCCCGCTCTTATCATGTGGCTCACGTCTTCATCAATCTCACTGTCCCACTATAGTATCAATCCCAAATAACGAAACGTGTCCTTCTTAGGCACTACTTGTCCGTCCAATCTAACATCTCCATCATCTGCTCTAGTACCACTAAAATCGCGCCACATATACTCAATTTTAGTCCTACTAAGTCTAAAGCCCTTCAATTCTAAGGTCTTCCTCCACTACTCGAGCTTCCTATCAACACATATCCTACCCTCATCAACCAACACCATATCATCAGCGAAAAGCATACAACAAGAAATATCTCCTTATATGTCTCGTGTGACCCTGTCCATCACTAGGGCAAAAATGTATGGGCTCAACGTGGACTCTTGGTGTAGTCCTATCTTAATAGGGAAGTTATTAGTAACACTACCACATGTTCTAACATTAGCCACAACATTTTCGACAAGAGGTCAAAGTGCAAAAAAAAAATAATTCACAAGTATATTCCTGTAATTCTGAATAAAAAATGATTATTTCAAAAAAAATCACCGATAACGTCTGGCAAATTTTGGATGGCGTATTGTAATGCAATCAACATGTTCGGACAATAGTTTCAACTTTTAAGGAAAAAAGACACGTTGATACGAGTGGCGACTGTGACTCTGATCTTTTTCATGGAACGAGTGGCACGAACCTAATCTATGGAAAGGAGAAGTGAATTTCAAATTAAACCTCAGCCGTTCGAGGCAAGCTATGTGGGCATCACCTATTATACTGTTGCTAATATGAAAATATTGGGTGTGTTCTTTTAGACTGTGTTTTATAGTTTTTGGCTTAATTTTTTAATTTTGTCTGTTTGCGAGAGAGAGTATCGAGATAGATACTCGCATGCAATTTTAGCCATTACAGATGAAGTCGAGATAATATCTACTACAATCGACTTGTACATCCTGCCTTAAAAAACACTAGTTAGTATAGAAAGGCAAGCCATGAACCCAAAAGAAAAGAGCCATTATCTTGATAACAACATCGGCCGCACATGACTGCATGAGCCTATTGTCCTACTTGCCTTCTCTTTGATGTATCTTATAGGCAAAGCTCCTCCCCACTGGACCATTAACTGAAGGTGATCCCGACTGTCTCTTCCTTCTCGAGGGAATTGATAATATGCCACCTAATAGGTTGGCACTTGATAAAATATGACCACTTGTGATGTAATTGTTTATTTACTATTTAGATGTGATATTGATTATTTGCCATTGTGACAATATTTTATGTATTTCTGGTTGACTATACACCCAAAATGGCCATTTTGCCCCTCTTTCTTCTTACTTCCTCCTCCTCTTCTTTTCATCTTTTTGCGTCTGGCCATGCCCCTCCAACTCCTTTCTTTTGCCTCGTCGCCATCCTCGATGTTGACTTCTTCCTCACCTCCTACTCCTCCAAGCATCGTGCACGCATGGATGCTTGGAGTGGCAGCGTCGGGCGAGGCTATCGTGGGTAGGGGAGAGGCTAGGCACATCCTCCCAAGAGGAGAGGACCGGGAAGGCGATACGAGTTCCTGCCATGGCGGTGGTGGAGGGGGCAGTGCGATCACATCCATGATGGTGATGTCACTGATGTCCTCCGCTTTGTCAGCATTGCGCTATCGAGCACGGCTCTGGCTGCAGTTCAGTTGGCCTTGACCTCAATGTGGAGGTGCTCGGTGAGAAGGATGTATTGAAAATAAATGCAAATTTTAGCATGAATTCAACCATAATTCCAGCATTAATAATTAGAGTAAATATATTATTCCAAATACATCTTAATGACAAGCACATAAATAAAATCAACACACAATAGTAATCCAATCTCAAGTCATGTACCATTGAAATCATATCAACAAGAACTAGAGTAAACAAGTAATCAATCAACATATTGCTTGAATTGTTATTTAGATGGTAATTGCCCTTAGAAGTCGGCTACTCTTGTATTTAGATACATGCAACTAACAGCCCAAAACATTAGCAGAACATCCTAAATAGTCAGAATAATTTCATATAGACCTAAAATCCTCATCGAACACTCAATTTTCCCACAAGTTTATCATGCAATGTCTCCTAGAATTAGTGTATATGAGCAATCAAACGAATATGACACCACACTAATACGGCACACAACTGCATTATTAACAACTGTAAAGGGCAGACAGAACTCACAGTGTAGTGGTACTCGAAGCCACTAAGAAGCAAATCGGTTAGGCATGTCATAATCAATGCTAACCTAGAAAATCTATCACCGCCAACTAGATCACAGTTTCATGCATGTGGTTAACCAAGAACAAAGCCATCTCCCTACACTGAACAACACGAGGTCATGAAATCGAGGTACTAAAGAATGCCGTACTAGACAAACCCCAAGCAACAATAGTGCGCAAGGAGGGCACCACCACAAGGTCATGCCCAAACAAGGACCAAAACCGACAACACACCACCATCGAGGATCTCTTACCCTTGGACAAAGAACACCAACTCGGTGCGCCACCGGAGCTGACGCTGCTCACGTGCAACCCTAGCCAACTCCACCCTTTATGGACCAATCGACACTAATAGCAAGACTTGTCGGAACCCATAGTAGCAACTCTTGGATCATCTGTATAAATCGTACTAGTCTAGGATCAGCTAGTGCACACAGTAGACAACAAAGATAAATATCAACCATAATAACATTTATTAACTAAATATGGCAAGATTGTCAAAGTTTACATCTATAACCCATAGTCCAAATTTAAATATAAGCAGCGGAAGAAAAACATTGAAGCGGAAGAAGCCCACTGAGCATGCCCACAGGCAAATGATAGTAAGATGTGGCCTACTCGTCATGATCTTCACCGTAATCAAAGTTGTCCTCCTCTAAGCAACAAACTAAGCAAGAGTGAGCACATAAAGTGTACTCCATAAGTTACATGAGATAATGCAATATAATGATAAAGAAAACAATGGAAGGCATATGGGTTAGTTGGAGCATAAAACAACATTTAAAGAAATACAGTAAATGAGAGACCATGTGGAGGTGTCCCCATGTTTGTGATGAGTAATTGACACTTGTTTTATAAAGATTGAGTTTGATTTGTGCTAGTTCTTCAAAGTCGTAGCTCCCTGGTAGTGGTCGACAGCAATATGGCCACGTTTGGTCGTGGTCGAATGCTCTCTGGATTGTTCACGACCTCCCTGTCGAAAGTCAGAAGCTTCGGGTCACCATGGTCAGGAGTCGAAGTCAAGTCTTCAATTTCATCCCAAAGTCTGCACACTTCGACCTTGCTGTTCGTTATCAGAAGTCGAAGTCGAGTCTTCGACCTCGTTTCGAAGTCACTGCAAAGTCTCTATCTTAGACTTAGACCTCGCTGCGAGGTCTCTATCTTCAACTTCGATCTCTCTGCAGAGTCGGCAGACTTCGACTTCTTTGTCTTGCGACTTCGTTGTTGGCCGCTTGGAGTCGGCTGGAAGGCATTCGATCTCTTTAGCCCTTTTTTGAGTGGTCGAAAGTTCCCAGAGGGTCTTACGACCACACTGGCTGTAGTCGAAAGGAAGCAGATGTTTTTACGACCTTGATGGTCGTGGTCGGAAGCCAACCAAGTCTTGTACGACCACGTTGGTCGTGGTCGAAAGCAGTTATGACCATGTCTGCCGTGGTCAGAAGGGCGTTCGACCACGTTGGGCCTGGTCGGTGGTCGGAAGTCGAAGCCACGACCACTGCGGTCGAAAGTCGGCGTTCGGGCTTGCGACCATGTTGAGGAGTCGGTGGCTTACGACTACGTTAGGAAGCGGTCGAACGAGGTCCGGTCGTAGTCAGATGTGGTCGGTTGTAGTCGTTACCGATCGAAAGCGCTCGGGAGCGGTCGTAATGCAGTCGAACGTGGTCGATTGCGGTTGGAAGTGGTCGTTTGAAGTTGTAATGTGATCAGGCGTGGTCGGAAGGGCTTTGATCACGTTGTAATCCTCTGCTGTGGTCGTAGATCTAGTCTAATCGGTCGTACGAGTTTCTGGAGCGGTCGTAAACGTTGGGAACCGGTCGTATGGACCTCTGAGGTGGTCATAACCTTGTTTAGTGTGGTCGGAAGCTATGTGCATTGCATATCATGTGTGTTCGACCAGTCGTAATTGGTGTACGACTTTGTGGAGTGTGTTTTGAGTTCTCTTTTCTGATGCAATTGAATGTTACCCTTGTCTAGTGCGGTGCTATGTGATGGTTTGTTGTCTGTGTTGGCTATAGGACCTTGAGGCTAGTCGTGGCGAGGCATGGGATGACCGGACTATGCACAGGTGGTGCTGAGGTCGGAAGCGGTCGGGAGATGCCGAAGACGACAAGGCTTGCAAGGTGGTTGCAAAGGCTTGGACAGCAAGAAGAGGAGGAAGCTTCCGGGGAGGTGCAGGAGTGGCATTTTGGAGAAATGTGCAAGGCTGCAAAGGGAAGCTGAGCTCTGGGTAAAGCACTGGTGAAAAGCACTATTGTCGTAGCAGTTGGTCGGCGCTATTGGGTAAAGCGAGTGGTAAAACCCGGTGTTAGGTGGGGGTTAATGGGTTCTACCCCGGTATCTGCTGACTATAAATAGAGGAGTAGAACTCGAGAGCGAGGGGGAGATTTTCGGCAAGTCGCTCTGGTTTTTCTCTCTATTTTGTGTGCGTTGATCTGGGAGTGAGCTTGTATGGAGTGAATGTAGAAACCTCCTTGTAATCATTCATCTCTCCGCTTCTATCTATCAAGAGCTTTGCTTTGTTCTTTCTGAGATGTTTTGATTTCTGTATCTGTTCTCTCTTTTGTCTTGCGTTCTCAGGTGCTCTGGTTGACTTGTCCTTTATCTTTTGAGCACCGTTCTTTGCTTAAGTAGCCTCGAATGCTTTCGCTCTGAACTAGGATTCATCCTCAAGGCCATCTTGGCCAATTTTTCCCGAGAGCAAAGTCTTTCTTGTGCGTATTTCGACCGAGCAGTCGTTCGCCCCTGAGATGCTCTGATTCGACTTCGAGTATATGGCCTCTCTCGATCACGGCCGAGAGTTCTAATTTTCTTGGTAATTTCTCTTCCAGAGGTTAAGCTTTTGCATTGTTTAAAATTTCGTGACCAAAAGATCTGTGAGTCAAAAGTTACTTGGAATCTGGATCTCGCGGTCGAACTCTGCTCACTTCCTCTGTTTCGTGTTCGACCATGCGTCTCTCTTCGACCACAGCAGCAAGTTTCCTTTAGTCCTGTAATTTCTCATACAGAGGCTGTTATCTTGCTGTGGTTTGAGTTTTGTGGTCATCAGACCTGGAGATCAAAAGTTACATCAGCTTTTGTTCTGGCGGTCGATCGCGTTCGCTCTGTGCTGTCTCTGTCGAGTTGCATTTTCACTGTTGTCAGTCAAGCCATTGTCAGCCAGTTTGATATTCCGGTCTCGGTTTCCAGTAAGCAATCTCGTTCTATCTTCATAGTTCAATAGCTCTTGGAGAAGAATTGGTGTGTGAATACTTGGAGAGTTTTAAAGGCACCATTCACCCCCCCTCTGTTGCCATTTCGATCATTGAGTAAATAAGTATGAAAATATTGAATTTAATACAGTAAGTAAAAAACAGCGTTATAAAGGAAAGTAATACCGTTAGTGCAGGTTCCATCCCCCACACTAACCTAACCATGAGCATCCCACCCGGACCATCTTTTCCAAAATGTCTCATATGGATTCCATCCATCCATAAGCCTTTCACAAACTATTTTTTGAAAAACAAAGTCTAATCTATGGAAAACTTTACTCAGCTTGCCCACGACCGTGGGTACGGCTATTTAGGATAGATTATACACTCTGCAGAGTTTGTACAACTTTACCCACAAGATATGATTAACTCATGATATCGGCCACTATACGCTTCCGTAGGCGTGCGACTGAGTAATCACAATAAGACCTTTACAAAGCAAAGCCTACAACCTGGTCAAACCAATACTAAGGTTTCACCCTAGTAAGGAATCCACCAGACCGAGACTCCCTCTTGAGCCGAGTGAGACTTCACATGGCCTACGCCACACTCACTTTCAACCTATAGTGAGACTCAGGTTGAAACCTGCAATTAGTCAGCCATTTCTGTTCCATACTAGTGTTGTGGTAGTACATTAAGGCTTTGTAGTAGTAGCTCACAAACCAGCTCTTATAGTTGACTTAGACACTTCCTCACAGCCCTCGTACCTGGCAATCAACATTGTGTCACCGAACAACAATGCATGCCAGCAAGCACCCACCACCTAACCATTTGCCTAAGTCTAAACCAAGTTTTATATTTTATTTTGAAATATTTCATAGACTTTTTGACTCACCGAAGTCAAGAATACCTTTCAAAAGTTTATCATTTTATGTGAAAAATGTTGCCCCAAGCCTAAAGTTATGACTATTAGGTCTAAGCATTGCTACAAAAATTCTCTAGTGATACGAACCAACTAAGAACTAGTTGATGCGTAGGGATGGCCCGATCTTTCCCGGTACATTCAGCGAGGTTCCTTCTCCTTTGGTTCCTGTGGATAGAGTTTTCTCCTTGTCTTAGCCAACAATCTTGATAAGGGCAATTTGCATTAGTATGCAAGGCGCACATTAGAAGCAACCTGCCGAACTCCCCAAACAGTGAATTTAGCAAGAAGACACGAATTAGAAGAGATGAACCTTGTATATTCGATGGGCAATCTCAAGAATCTCCTATTCTTACCTTTCACTAACTCAGCAAACTCCAAACGAGAAAACCTTGCAATCACGCAATCTGGCCGCCAACAACCATCATGGCGATTTTCTCCTTTATTTCACAAGTATAAAAACTTATCATATCATAGCCTAAGTTACAATAGGACTAAGCCCTGACCTTATATAGGTGCATAATGCATGGCCTTAACTAAAACTCCAATACGAAATAAAAAGGAAATATCTAAATAGCTGCCGTCGAGTTCCTTCTTAATTTGCGATGTGACCATGAGGATTCCAGGGCTGGCGCCCCATCCATTGTATGGGGCTTTGAATTTTCTTTCAAACGAGTCCAAGAACACCCAAATCGGACTCTGTTTGTGAAAGTTATAGACGTTTTAATGTTGGACTTCCTATCTGACCCGAACCGAATCCGAACTAATTTTAAATCTTTATATGTTTTCTTTTCTTGTTCAAGGGGTTTCCAAATCAATTTGAAACCTGAAAAGGAATCCTTCTCAACCTTTGGAAAGCCATAGTGTGATTGGATTTTACCCTTACTTGCATTGCAATACTCGGACTCTATGTTTGGCAAGTCTCGCGCGCCTCTTCAGACAACTCGTGCATCGTCCAATGAAGTTGCCATAACTTTGTGTAGGAAGCTCCAAATCAAGCGTCGTTTGATCATTGGAAAGTAGAATTCATTAGTTTTCCAAATATGTGTTTGGTGTGAATTATAAACCTCAGAATTGGCGTTGAAAACTTTATGAACATTGTGGATAGAACTGCAATCACGAGAACTTGATTGATCTAGTGTCTTCCTCTTTAGCCAAACTAACTTCCTTTCTTCTCCATCCACAACTCTAATTTCATGCATTGTTGTCTTGTTTGCATTGCGCAAAGAAGGAATCACATAAGCATCCGCATGAACTAGGATATTCTTCTCTCTGCCATAACCGATTGCTTCTTTCTCCTTGCGCAATTTAGCACTACTATGCCTTGTAATTTCAAATTACATGGATGAAGCACAAATCAATGTAGCATTCATACTCTTGGTCACATCATTTAGCCATACTAGTATACTAACTAGAGTTTTATCTAGGGTGACAAGGCATCGAAAAATCGGGCTGCCCTTGTATGCGCCGCCGGCTACCACCCCATCCCGGCCACCTCCGGCGAGCATTCCGCAAAATCACCCGCGTCACGGCAAAATGTATGATTCTAAATTTTATGCAAAATTATGTCCCTTTAAATTATCAACTTGCATGCTTAACTTATTATTATTATGCAAATGTATGTCCAAAACTTAAGGTAGCTACTTGCCCACTTGATGTGGTATTAATTTTAATATGCCATTCCTCAATACTTGAATCACATGACCATTGTCACCTTAGATTTTAATGGTGACTTTATTAGCTATAGATTACATTAAAATGCTATGCTAGTCCGGTCAAGTCCAGGGTGCTAGTTGCCCTGATTATCAATCTTTAAAACATAAGGAATAGTGCGGTGAAATCACAGAGGATCTGGGTTTGCTAACCCGAGGTCCGACAGTCAGGCACCCCTGGTACTTCTAGTCGTTTACGACCACACTTGCTTTCTACCGCCCAATGGTCCTAAGTCGTGTAGTCGCTCGACTTCTCTGCAACCTCTAGTCGTTTACGACCGCACATGGTTTCGATCGCTCAATGATCGTAGATCTCTCAGTCACACTGAATTGTTTTCGGTCACACATACTGGTTTTCGACTGCATATGTTTTCTATGTGCACCTTGGTCATTGGCTACGGTGGTGTCGATCACACTTTGGTCTTCGACCACGTAGTTTGCGATCACGTCGTCTTTGACAGCACTGGTTTTCGACCAATCATTGATCCTGAACTACGCCAGTCTTTCGACCGCACATTGGACATAGACAACATTGGTATCGACCACGTTAGTGTTCGACCACGTTGGTGTTCGACCACGTTAGTTACGATAACGTTGGTTTCGACCACGTTGGTTACGACCACATTGGTTACGATCACGTTGGTTTTGACCACTGTGGTTTCGATCACGTTGGTTTCAATCATGTTGGTTTCAACCACGTTGGTTACGACCACGTAGGTTTCGAACATGTTGGTTTCCACCACGCTGGTTACGACCACGTTGGTTTCGACCAAACTGGTTTCGACCACAGTGGCTTCGACCACGTTATCTGCCTTTCGATCACGTTGTCTAAATTTCGACTACATTGCTTTTCTCTCCTGACTGATTGTGTTCAGTTTGGTTGTCTTATGCTTTCTGTCCAGTAGTCGTTAATGACCAGGTTGTCTTCCATTGAGTGGTCGTAATTCGACCACGTTGCGCTCTGATCTGGTCGTATGGAGGCCTGTGTTCATATGTTTTCAAGTAGACCTCATATTCTAGTCTTAATAGCTTTGAAGCTATTAGAGAAAAAGGGATATGTGAATATTTGGAGGAAAAAAAACTCCAGGCACCATTCATCTCCTCTGTTGTCTATCCCAATGTTCAAGAAGTCGCTAGTCGCTAGTCGGTCGGCTAGGGGCCGACTAGCGACTTGGGGGACTAGTCGGCGACTAATCGGGACTAGTCGGCCGACTTGGCCAACCCCCGGGCAGCAACATTTCCCTCAATGTCTTGCTGTTTTTGGTAGTTTTTGATGTATTTTTCTCCATAAATATTGTACTTTGGTCACTAAAGTATGTTGTAACAAGAAAAGACAACAAAAATAAAGTGCCGGCGGAGGTCGAAGCCGAGAGTCCGAGCTTGCGATGGAGCCGAGCTGGAGGAGGGGACCTCTACGGCGGCGGCGCGCCGCGACGGCGGCGCAGGCGCAACAGCAGAGGCGGAGGCGGAGGCTCGGGCCGCAGGCGCAACAGCAGAGCAGGCGGAGGCGGCTGCTCGGGCCGCAGCAGGCGGCGGGCGGTGCAAGAGGAGGCGGCGGCGCCGGGCGCAAGTGGCGGCGGCGGCGCGCTGCGACGGCGGCGCGGGCGCAAGTGGAGGAGGCGGCGTCGGGCTAAAGCAGAGGAGGCGGCGCCGGGCGCAAGCAGAGGAGGCGACGGCGCCGGGCGAAATCGGCGGCGGCGCCGGGCGAAATTGGCGGCGGCGGCGCCTGGCCCCCGCGCAAGCAACGGCTCTAGGTCGAGCAGGCGGCGGAATGAGGAAATGTGAAAATTTTTTTTGGGATCCCTTTTTATATGTGCCCCATTAACCCTAGTCGGGCCTCCACGGGCCAAGTCGCCGGCCCAGTCGGGATTCCTTGCCCGAGAAGTCGCCGACTTTGACCGACTTTGACCGGCAAGTCGGCCCGGCCGACTAATTGTCCGACTAGCCCCAAATCGCGTCGGGCTATGCCGCCGGCCGACTAGCGGCGACTAACGGGCCGACTAATGCCGACTTTTAGAACACTGGTCTATCCAGTCCTACAATTAGTTTTTTGAGGGTTATCACACTATGGATGCAAGGGATTTTGGAGAGGCTAACCGAGGACGGTGAGAACAACGGCGGTGGCGAGTTGAGCTGTGACGGGAATGACGGTGAAATTTCTCACCGGATAAAAGGAAATTGATTGGGGGAAATGATCACAAGGTTCTAGAACATGACGTGACATGAGATATTTCGATAAAACTCCACTGAAGACGACGGGACGAATGGTGTAGCGATAGCCGGCATTGTGGACAGCGACCTCGGGCGGCGATGCCGGCTGACGATCTCGGGCAACGGCTTTGCTGCACATGGAGAGTTTGGCATTTTGGGGTTGATTGAAGGGGTGGAACATGATCACGGTACGCTATAGCCTCTAGAGGGGATCTGAGAGGGCGCGGACAAGGCGGAATCAACGGCGCCGGTCTGGAAAGGAGTTTTGAGAATGCATTGAAATGTTTCAATGCGCGTGGTGACTGCGCCAATTACCAAACATCATGGCGCACGAGGCTTCATTGTGGAGGTGGAGACGACGCTGGCGCACACAGAACAGAGTGAGCCGGGGCAAAGAGAGGGAGGGACTCGGCCGGCTTGGGCCAGCGAGAGGAGTTGGGCCAGGGAGAGAAATTGGGCTGAGCCCATAGATTTTTGAGGGAATTCAAAAGAATTTGATAATTAACTTTCGAATTTGAGATTCGATTGAAATTCTAGAATTTAAATTCTAATAAAATGTATGAACTCCAAGTAAGACATAAATACTTGAAATGATTAATTTAAATTATTTTTTTACAAAATGAAGGAAAATTGAGATGTTACAGAGTTTGGAGAACCGGAGAACAAGTGAGCCAAATGAGCAGCTCAACTGCTCAAGGCCTTCTTTATGGCATGTTTTTTTTCATCTTCTAAAAACTGTTTTTTAGCTTTTTTTTTTCTAAAAACTGTTTTTCAGCTTTTTTTTTTACAACAAGTGGCTTTCAAATAAAATATCTTTTCAAGACAGAATCTACAAATTAATTATAATATATACTATAATGATTTTATTTATATTGTCTAAAACTACACGCGAGTCTTTGTTATTCTGTACTCTTTCACCAACAGTCTAACAGCTATACGCCGCAGCCAAAAGCCAAAATGCAAAACCAAAAAGAACTGGCCAGTACAAATCTGGGCACAAAAACTCATTTAAGACTTACAAAAATTTCTGGCTGACTTAGAAATAGCAAATCCGATATCTCAAATGTATTTCCACTTCAGATTAATCAATCCAGAGCATCGCCCACAACATAGAAGACTCCTACTCATCGTACGGTCGACTGTCTACCTACTCTAGTAACGGGCATTTCTGAAGCAAAGGTGTGCACACGACAAATTCCCGTCCAAAAGATATGGCCAAAAGCCTTTCGAGTAGCAGCTACTCAGCATAACAGAATAACAGATGCTTCTAATGAACAACGACAGGACCCAACAATTTAATCAAAACCAGATTTGATGTTTGAAGCAAAACTGTGAAGTTGCACACCTCTTACATAAAAGATTCATAACATCCGCACATATATAAGATCAGGATATTAAACCACTTGGATGTCCGTTACAAGCATGACAATAGAAACCAAGCTCTAAGCGAAAATAAGACAGCCTACAGAACTGCTAATTTGGCATTACATGTCAGCGATTGTCACCTCGACCTCGACACCAGGCTCAATTGTGATGGAGGTGATCTGCTTCACAACATCTGGGGAGCTGATGAGGTCAATCACCCTCTTGTGGATGCGGAACTCAAACCGATCCCATGTGTTTGTTCCTGATCAAGGAAGAAAGCAAAAAAGGATTGGTAAAATAGCATCTAAAACTGATCAAAGTTTGGGTATACAGAAGAAGCTATACATGTTTGCAGTCATTTACTAGGCATCCAAAATCAGTAAATTTCCTGGGATCAGTTGACACAATTAACATTTCCGTATTATTTATCAGTGCAAACTGAGCTGAATCATTAACTTAAAGGAAGCTTAAAAGTAAAAAAACATTCAACAACAAAGTCCAACAGCTAGGAAATAGTTATGACAAAAAGAAAGGTCCAAGGTTCAGGATACCCATTGCCACTTAAAAGTATGCCAATACCACAAGTCAACAGGTCATGTAACTCACAAATCCATTATTTCACAATAATAAATTTATATGAGATGGGTTCAGACATCACTTGATCTACTAGTTGCATGAGTCGCATTCTTGTGAAACTAAATCCTGGTCCTCTAATGTGGTCATGACTCATGACTGTCTACCCCTACAAAACTCATAATACTAATTTAAGACCAAGGTACAAGTGCAAGATTACCATACACTAATACTCTTGAGACTATCAAACACTGATAACATGTGTTAGTCTCCGGTCGTTGCTCTTTTCCACCCAGCACTAATCCCAAAAAGAATATTTTTACAGTGGAACCCCACCACAAACTCACAAGCATAACATGCACATAGGCAATATGGGGCAACACTGCAGCATCTCTGTCTCCACATGTTAGCGGGAGGCCACACATCGCCAGACGTGCATTTGTCTGGTTAGTAGGGTGGTACCACAATAAAAAAATAGATTTTATTTGAATTAGTATCGGCTGTAGAGAGTAACGGAAAGGGATAATCCAAGTCCCCAATCCATAACCTTTTCCTCAACCCCTCGCTCTATCATCTTGCCACCAAAACAAAAGCAATATCCATCACTAGTGCTTGGGTAGTAACATGCCTTTGAATCTTTGATAAAATTTAGCACCAATAGGATCTGCATTAGCCCTTTTTTCAACTCCTATCTACCGTATGTTTGCCTACTATCCATCACAGCTGCGTAGACAGTAATGTGCTTTTGGTAGAGTCTGGCACCAATAAGATCTTCATTAAATTTGCAAATCAGAGGGTAGGTATCAACTTAGCAGTAGGACTGCAATAAGAATGAGTTATAATACCGTCAAAGGTTAAGTACTCCCCCTGGTCACTAACAAATGCTGTTTTAGACATTAGAACAGTGATACAACTTTCCACCAATTTCATTCATAATATTGGTCAAAATTCAAATGTTTTGACTACATGTTTCCAATGGGCATACTCTTGTTACCACGAGTATCAATTTAGCTTTGGACCTCAGCTTCCACAATCCAACATGCAATACATAGACAAATTACCAGGTCACACATGCTTGCAGGCTTGCAGCCAGAACGAAACAAGGTTACAAAACAACGTTATTGGTAAACAAACCTATAATGGTCTCAAAAGGCAAGCTACAACAAGAAACATGTACATATCTCCATATCAATCTAGCCCAGTTAACAGCGACGAAGGCAACTAGTTGCCATCTAGGACTACTTTACTCATCCAAATACTAGCAGCAGTCAGCACCAAGCCATTCTAGAAACACGTACCGCGACAAACCTACCACAAGGATAATAATGAAAAGTTGCTTGTCCAATCAACACATTATCACGCACAAGTTATCACCATGGAAACCAACACGCACTACCGTACAGCGATCGAGCAAAGTAACCATTTGGCATGCCATCTAGTAATAGCAGTAGCTGTTGTCAGTGATCAATACCTTCTCCGCAGGGGGACTTGCGGGTGGTGATGTGGAGCACCTTGGTGGGGATCCTGACAGGGCCCTTGACGCGCAGCTGCTTGTCCTTGGCGCCCTTCACCAGATCGGCGCACACTGCAACCCGCAGACACGTCGTCATGTTCGGATCTTGGCAAACTTGGACTCATCTCAAGCAACAGAAGAAGCTGAGGAAGATGGATTACCCTTCTCGAGGTTCTTCACGTTCTTGGAGGAGAGGGTGATGCGGATGCGGTTGAGCTGCAGGTCCCGCGCCTCCTCCATCCCAAGCTTCCCGCCCTTCATCGCCCCGCCGGCACCGTACACTGTCGCCGCCGCCATGTTTCCCTCCGCGCTGCCCGGGCTTCGCCGCTCGCTCGCGGGTTGGTGTGAGTGCTCGGGTAAGACGGCGCGGGTGGGGGGCTAGGGTTTCGGAGCGGAAGAGGGTGCGGGAGCTTGGAAGAGCTTTTAGATGGGAGGTTATGGGCTCGGCCCAGCACCGACCCTACCTAACACATGCTTTTGGGCTCACTCGCCCAACTTTGGGGTGTTTGGTACGGAGAAATTAAAAACATAGGAAACACAAAACGGAGGAAAGTCACAGGAAATTAGGTCCCATTTGGACTGGAGGGAAACCAAGGAATCTCCGTTCCAAAGGATTGGCCAACTTTTGGGTGTTTGGAAAGGAGGAACGCATGCCAAAGTGTTCCAAAGGAAAGCCCCAGATTTCTGTACTGTTTGCAGGAAAAAAAAGACATTCTTCAGAACTCATGGGAAACATTCCTAGGCGAGGCACGAGGCTATGGAGCAATCTCTAGTCAGAGAAGGCACCACTGATGTGATAAGATGGCTTTATTTTATTCACTGATGGGTGGAGCAACCAACAATTTACGGAGGGAAAAATTGTGTTATGTAATCCTCTATTTTACACGTATATTTCTACTTTATTTTTGTCTTTTTTTTTCTATTTCTATATTTTTAGTTCCTATGCTCCAAACAGACTCAGGCGTTTGGAATAGAGGATTGGGGTCATCAATTTCCTTTCAAAAGTTTTCAAAGAGATGGGTGACGGGAGGGGACAAGGGGGAAAAAATCTATTTCTTCACTGACGAGTGGTTGCAAGCTTTGATGGCCAATTTGTAAGTGACTTACTAGTTTAAATAATAATACTTGTTTCGTTAAGCAAATGGTAATAACGGTATTCACTCCATAAATATTTTATTTTACACCCTCCTATTAGGATTCCTATATTTCAAACGCCTTTTTCTCTATTTTTCTTGTGCTTTCTATTCCTATGAACTAGAGTTTTTGGCTGAAATGGCAAGTTTTGAAGTGTGATCAACAAAAATAACATCCTCACAGTCGCAATTGCAAAAGTAACGCTCTCGTCCGCATGATCACCATACGGACAAGCCACAGGGTGACACGTGGTGGAGCACCACACGGTCACCATGCGGTCCTTGTGGCTTGTACTGCATGGTGACTGTGCGGTGCTCTACCACGTGTCGCCTTGTGGTTAAAACCGCACGGTGATCGTGCGGGCGAGAGTGCTACTTTTGCAATTGCAGCTGTGAGGGTGTCATCTTTTATAATCACACTTCAAAATTTGCCATTTCAGTCAAAAACTCTGTTTTACCATTGTATCCCTTTGATATTCCTATGTTTCTTTATATTCATGTGTTTTCTATTCCTACGTTCCAAACAGGTAGAATGTAAAATCCCAAATGGTTAGATTTTTTAAAAATTTAGATTAAATTGCACACGAACCTTCGGATATTGTGGCATAGGCAAAGTGCCAAGTTTAGTAAGTAGTGCTTCCTCTGACTCTAAATGCATTTTAGATATTAACACAGTCTCCAAGGTGACACTTTGATCATCAATTCCTACAAATTATGTTGTATCAAATAAAAATAATTATATATTATGAAAGTATATTTCATGATGGATCTAGTAATACCAACTTTATGTTGTTAATCATGGCAATTTTTATATATTGATGGTCAAGCTTAAAATTATTTAACTAGTGTAGATTCTGAATCGACTTATATTTGGAATGGGAGGAAGTAGCACATATGCTTAGCTAATATGGGCTAACACATAAGAATTGTAGCCTAAACAATACACAAAACCATGGGAAGTTCGAATGGAAGCAAGTTGTTGGTGGCACAGTACTACCTATTGGTCGGGGTGGTGAAGGCGTCGGCCAAAGATGGCATGGGCAGCATGTTGCTAGTGGGAAGCCCTTACCCAATATTTAAATTCCATGTGGTTTTGTTTAAAATTTAGAATAAATAGCTAGGTGTATGTTTTACTTAGGGCATCTGCAATAGTTACACTTTAGCTATCTCTAAGCTATACCACATCAGCAAAATCCTACCTAGAGAAGGGAAATGAGGAGAGAGAAGAAAAGCCATTGCTTCTATAGGCGATGATCATGGCGCATGAACCAACACGCGAAGCAACGACCGCGCCTTCTGTTGGAGAGGAGCCGTCCGTTGCCCACATGTTTTGTGGGACCACCTGGTGGCCCAACCAGGGCATGGTAAAGACTATGATGACCACACAGTAGATCCAGCTTATCGGATTGGTGACAGTAATCGAAGAAGGTTGTGGAAGCGACGAGCTCGATAGTGGCGACCAGAGAGGCTCGATCTAGTTGGATCCAACTCGTTGGCGTCTAAATCTAGCTAGGTCCGCAGACTCCAGAAGTCGACGGGCAAGATCTGGCCGGATCAATGGCGGTGAGCTTGGAGGCCATGACGGTGATGGAGGAAGATGCAAGCGAGGATAGGGTGGGGGACAAGACGCCGGCTAGAGGGTAGGGAGAGGGCGGCGGACGAAGTGGACAGAGAGAGTGGTGGTGGGGTGGGAGGAGAAGACGATGGGGAGGGGGAAGGTGGCCACCAGAGAGGAGGGAGAGGGCGGCGACAGGAAAGAGCCTATGGCAGGAGGACTGGGCGACGACTGGTCCGATAGGAAGGGAGGGAGATTATGACTGGAGGGAGGGAGGAAGATGGCATGGGAAGGGGAGACGGTTTGTGGTGCTTAATTAAAAACTTGACATGTAGGTCCCATTTTAAATAAAAAATTACGGGAAGATGATGATGTGGAGTGTATTAGAGACAATATATTAGAGATATTATCTCTAAAAATAATGTGGCACAAGTGTAGGATCAAGGATAACCGACTAGAGGTGGGTGAATAGGAGGTTTTTAAATTCTTTTGGCTAAATCACAATTTTATAGCAAGTCTGGACTTAATTAAAATTGGTTTGCATAAGCAAGGCCTAGATTCTCTAGGCTTTACTAAGACATCACAAACATATGTATAAACTAGATATAATTCTAGTTACACAATTCAATTCAATAATTGCAAAAAATGTAAATGCAAAAGGTAAAGACAAGAGAGATAAATCATAATGATCACAAGTGATGTTTTCCCGTAGTCTCGAAGACATGCCCATCTTCCCTAATCTACACGGAGGTAATACCAAATAGATTGGACTGACTTCACGAATTAAACCTAACCACCTCAATCCACTAGAGTTGCTCTTCCTCCACTCCGGAGATGGTGAGGACCACACCACTCACTAACATGCTGAGTCTCTTCACAATTTTCTTTGAAGAGATCACCATACAAACTCCTCCAAGTCGTCTAGGTGCTGGCAACCACTAAGAATAACAAGCCAACGATACTTGCTTGAAGGTTTCCAAGTGCCACAAAGATCAACTAATGATGTAATACACTTGAATACTCTCAACAACATCAAAATGTGAAAATAGAGCAAATGAGTTTGAAGTAAGAGTAGCGAAGGTTAAAGAGTATTCAATAAGGTCCAAGAAGAGTTCATTGATGCTAGTGAGGAGGCATTTATAGCCTCCATCCACTAGGATGACCGTTGGGGTCAAAATCTCCAAAAATCAGGGGATGTGGTACAACCATCATGTATTACTGCACCTACTATTCAACAGCTATTAAAGGTTCATTAAATATACAGAAACTAGCCATGAAATTAAATATCAGTAGTATCACACTCACAGTGTCTGGTAATACCTACCATACAGTAGTACCGTACCTCATGAACAAGTGTGGTAACTGATTTTCAGATGAGTGAAAATGCTCTAAAATGTACTTCTCTAAAAATTAACTATCACAAATTAAAGTACAGTCATACCGCACTCCAGTAGTACTGATCACAGGGTGCGGTCATACCGCTCAGAGGTATTACTGCTCTGCAGTACTATTGCGCAACACATACGGTAGTACCGTTTTTGGCAAAGATCAGAAATGCACCTCTCTAGAAATAAGCTATCGGCATGTAACTGTCGGTAGTACCGATGTAGCAGTACTACTATTCAAAAGCCTACAGTCATACCGATTTCAAAGGATAATTCTGAGAGGGTCCCAAATGAAGCAAATGCATGCATAAACCATAATTGATCAAAGTGGCATAAGGTTAACTTTAAACTACTAGCCATGACCCCTCTTTATAATATGGTATCTATTCTATAAATTCAGTCTTTTTCAACCAAAAACCAAGATCGGTAAAAACTCTAAAAACGTCCTTAGGCTACAATATACATTTGCCTTGAGCTATGTCAATGTTTGGTCACATTTGCATGCCTTTTTTATAACATCGACAAACTTCAAGACTAAACCTTTCAATCATCTTAATAAACATGTTAGTCCCTTTAATCATTGCCATTATTAATTACCAAAATCATTTTTAGGGCCTAGATGCTTCAACAATTTAGAGGCAAGGTTGTCTCTAACTATTGCACATGCCCTTTCCAATATATCTATGCTTTTTTTGTAACGCGTGCCATAATACCTAGGGTTTTCTATAAGAGCCCAGATATTACAATCTGGAATCCTCTGTGATTCCACCGCACTATTCCCTGGATCAGTAGATAGTGCTCATAGATTACAGTTCTGAATATCACAATACATATCATGCGGAAGCGTAAAATATAATAGTAGACTTACTCATGGGCCGAATAGGCCGAAATCATTAAATTGCAGCAGCGGAAGAACGAAGCACGCAAGTGGGACCTTCAGGACATGCCCACAGGCAGCTAACTGGAGGTTCGCGACCTAGCCCTTATTGACTTCATCTTATTCTCCATCATAACCAAAAGTATTGCTGAAGCGTAGTGACCTGATTCCTGCTTCTGGATTTGTTATGAGAGCGAGTGTGAGCACACTAACCACCGTACTCCGCGAGCCAATGCACAGGATGCAAATAAATAGTATGCATGGCTTATCAAAGTAGTGGCTCGGGTTATTTTATTTGCCAAAAATCACTTTTAGTAGCATTATTATTATTAAATCATAGTGTTATTAGTTCTACCTAAACTCCACACGGCGATTGCCATAATTGACTTAATCCATCAAAGACACCCTTTTTCCTTACTAATTGATGTCTAAGACTCCAAACAGCGAGTGTCATCATTACTTAATCCACCGAATATACTCTTTTCAAATTGATTGCTGTCTAAGACTCCAAACAGTGAGTGACATCCTTTAATTATTCCACCGATCATATACTTTCAATATTGACTGCTATCTAAAACCCCAAACAGCGGATAACATCAATTATACAATCCACCAATCAATTGCTTCCTAAATCCCCAAACAACGAGTATCATAATTTATATAATCCACCGATCAATTGCTGCCTAAAACTCCAAACAACTAGTGACATCATCTATCTAATATCATTTGATTAATCCACCGAACACACACTTTCTATATTGAGTGCTGTCTAAAACTCCAAACAACGAATATCATCAATTATACAATCCACCAATACCTTTTGTATTCCAAATTCCTATCAACCCATTCCTTTTGCTATTGATCCACAACCACAATTTGCTCTTACAATAATCAACCTTATTTTTTCATTATCTATTTCTAACTAGTATACCTCCACCAAGAATATCATTGATCAAGTTTATACTCCAAGAATTGTTATCCTACATCCAAATTCCCAAAAATTCAATTCATCCATTTAGTATTTGATCAAATCCTATTAATCCCATGATCGCCAATATCTTCCAAAATTTATATTAGTTATCAATGTCGTAATCCAACAATTACCTTTGCACCCTCTAATTCTTCAAAAATCATCTATCTAGCCTATCTATTCATTTAGACTCCACCAATTTATTTTTCTCAGAATCCACACTATCGTTTCCATTTTATGATCGACCCGAATCCACCAACAACTTTATGTATTTACCACAAACATCCATCTTCTTTTCTTACGACTGTATTTATTCTTCCTGACATTTTATTTTGTGAGAAGTATTATCATTATTTAAAAATATAATACATAGAAATTTCCTGAGACCTAGCAGTTTTGACCAAAAACATAATGTGTAAGAGAATGCAATAATAATAGCGATCCAGATTCCATCCACCGTTACATGGCATCCGCACCATATAGCATCTTTCAGCGTTATAGCCGCTTAACTTATCACTGGGACGACACCCAGGACAATTCAAATCAGGGCTTTCCACTGCCCTCCACTTTTCCATTCCCACCCACAAAGTTTTTGAAAGAGAACTATATCTGGTTAAGTTCCCATATCCGCCCTTGACCGTGGGCACAGCTATTCGAATAGTTTTGACTCTGCAGAGTTTGCACACTTTACCCACAAGAGACAGTTTACTCGTTGCCCCACACGATTCCTTGGTCGTGCAGTTGAGCCAACCATCACAGTAACCGTTCAAAGTACCTCGCCCCTTCCATCATCTCACCCTACGGGCCGTTCCCACTTGCGGTGGGTCCCATACGTTGTGCGGGATGTTCTCCTTCTGAACGCCTAGTAGATGACTACCACACTGCTAGCACGCCACAGCAGAACCTCACCCTCCGTGGATGTCCCATTCAAGCCTGCCACACAGGGCGCCACTTGCACTGCCCCACCTCCTCCACCGATGATGATGACTTTCAGGGTCCGATAAATCTACTAGGCCAAGTTGTACTTTACAGACTTGTGGTTGTACTTATTTCACACAGGAGGTCATGACAAGATTTGGCCCTTAGGGTTATCTGGGCGGTTCTACCACAAACCACACTCTCGTGCACACCTGCACCATACCCCCGAACCATCCGCCCAGACAAATAAGCAATTTAAGATTTTTGGGAGTATAAAATAGCCATATCCAACATACACCAGTCATTACCACCATGACTGCCCAACCACATTTTCTCATGATTAAAGTGATGCTTGGACGTTCTTACTCCCACAAGTATCTAAGCAAAACTAAGCATGGCATATAATTATGGACTTATTTTCAAAGGTTACTATTATAATTTTGCTAGGGCGACAAGGTTCTCATGTTCAAATATTCCAAAGAAGGGGCAATATTAATCAAGTTAGATAATAGGCATTTAACTAGAATTCTAAATTAAACATGTATTTGCATATAAATTAACAGCATGCAATTTGATAATTTAAACAAAAGTAATTTGCAGAAAATGTAGGTTCAATATGATCAAAGTATTGACTCGCCTTGCGCGGTTTACCGCGGTCTTGAGCCCACTCAAAGCTTTATCATCTGTCGATCTTGAGGTTCAGGCCTTTATCTTCACCTCGGTCTCGGCCTCGCTTGATCCTTGATTCTTCCGGACTCCAATTTCTAATTAAGTGCTAAGCAACTGAATTCAAATAAAAACAAATAACTCAAAAGATCCAAATAAATCCAATCACTTTAAATACCCAATTTAATTTAAATTATGCATTTATTATGATTTGAGAATAGAAGGATGATTCAGGTTAGTGGGTTGTAAGCACCGCGGTAGCTGGGTTTGAGCAGGAGGACGAGTTGTCTGAATGCTTTACCGTGAGGGAAAATTTTAGAAACACGAGGGATCAAAAGTGAAGATGTGCCTACAGGAATTATCCGCTTTTGGGAAAAGAAAGTGGACATACATGGCCGATTGGGGAAAAGCGAGGCTTGACCTTTTGCTTGATGACTTTCCTTTAATTGATTTGCATTTATCAAGGAAGTTCCATGAGCTAGGTTAGATCTATGATTCGGTGTACAAGTCTTAGCTGAGCTTGATATTTGTCGAACGTTAATCTTCAGGGCATATGTTATGTATATAGAGATGTATATAATTTTTAGTTTACCAATTAAATGTTAGAGTCCAGTTTTATAGCATTTTATGGCTCAACATTTTATGTATCCTCAGTTATTACTAGGCTTAGTTTAATTTGAACTACGATCTAATTATACGGGTCGTAGCTTGCTATACTCAATCATGCTTGACATTATTATTTACTAAATCTAACGTTGAGGTTTAATTGGTGCGCCATCATCATTTTATCTATACTTTGTTATTATTATTAGACTTAGCTTTATTTATTTATCTAGCAAGGCTTGTTTTATAAGGTTATATTTCAATATTTGCTATTTAGCCAAATCTAACACTAAAATTTATTTATCGATGGCATGCTAGTGACAACTACTATTTACGTAACTACATTAGGTAGCTTACTTTTAATCACCCGATGACCTAAGGGGCTACTTTATTATAATTGCCACATATATATATATATGCCTTATGTAATTTTCCTATATATATATATATATTTATATATATAGGAAGCCTCTTTTCTACTCCCGGGTGTAATTACACCCTATGTCGTATCTCACAACGTAGGGAGTATCTTGTGTAACGAGGGGTATGTACATGTAGTATACGAGTATTTAAGACCATATAGGTGGTATGAACAATTTTTTAGAGGTGGTATTGCAACACCCCAGCCAAGCAATGACCTGGAATGCTACTAAACTAACGACATATTAAAGACGAACCTATATTCACCTTACAAAATTTCGGCAGAACCTCCTTTGTTTAATGAGTAAATCAAAGGTTTCAACATGCATAGACAAATGATCTGAATAGTAGTAAACAATAAATATTCAATTCTAAACAAACTGAATTATGTTTGCCATCACACTCGCAACCACAATATTTAAATAAAGAACGGAAGCAATGTAAAAGTTCTAAACCTTTATTACAGTCTAAACTTGATGATCTTTAATCAGTTACCACTTAAGTTATTCAACAAATAATGTTTAAGGTTCTTTATTTCTTCCAAGGTGAATGGACCGTGCAAGTGCAACCAAGCTAATCCATCTTCATCCCCATGCATGCCGGTCCCATGTAGGTACCTAAAAACAAACAGCAACCACAACAACAACAAGAGTGAGTCCAACGACTCAGCAAATATAAATAGTGGCAACAAGAGTAAAAGTGAACATCATTCCTCATGTTCAACCATCAATCACATAAATAAATCATGCTATGCAATATGATCAAAAGAATCTCTTTATCTCTTCTCTTTCGCATTTTTACCGGTAATGCGGAGTGTGCATCCGTCAATGCACACCCATGCCTGTACCATCTGGTACAGGGACCAATTGCCCATACTCCACAAGTATGGGGACCTTTAGCCCGTCATGACATCAACATGACGGGGACCTCAACGCATGGTCGTCTCGTGACCAAGATCTCAATAATCAACATGATGCACAAACGTGAATATCTCAATAAATAAAATTGCATTCACGATTACTATGCACCAGAAATTCTCTCATTAATACAACATGCATCCGCATCAACATTGCATATGAATAACATATTCATACTACAAAAGCTCATATTCATAGACTTCATAACTCTCAAACATCCGTGATTAACACATAACTCATAGCATTAGCAACCATGAACATTACCAATCATATCACCATAACAATCATGAACAACTCAAATTCTCATAGAATTTATCAAACTATACCATTCGATAATATCTATTATATCCATAAATATACTTGCCTTAACCGCGAGGAAACGGGGGATGAGCAGAAGGCGCGGCCCTTGGAATCCGTCCTCCTCCTGAACCATAATTTTAATAATCGCTAAGGCAACAGTAACGAGTCTTTAGATTAAACAAAAACACCCCCACTATCCCAACATGTTTAACTTGACTCAAACCCCAAATCCTTTCGGCCACCCTGTCCCCCTCTATAGACAGTCGACTTCAAAAATCCTTATCTAATGGTACAGAAGTCTGAATAGGGCGTTCTCAGATTTTCTGGAAAGATAATTAAATTTCCTAAACAAACTTAGTTGGGGAGCCCTTCTGATTCTTCCATATACTGCCCCTACCAAGCCAATCTACAGAACATCAATTATCACGTCGGGTTCTCTGGACAGTACACTAAAATTATCATAACTTTTGGTACGAAAGTGAAATTCATGCGTTCTTTAGCTTTATGTAAAGGTGAGGAAATTACCCATCTTTGTCATTATAACGAGATCCTCTGATTTCGTCTTTACCTAATAGATTAACTCATATTTCTACAGACTATCAGGATGATGACAGATTAACAGGACAGTGGCACTAAACAATTCATAACTTTCTAACCGTTGATCGGATCTGGGCGTTCTTGGTGGCCACGGAAAGCTAACGACACAACCCAACTTTATCTAAGATAAGTGATCCCCAGATTCGGCTTTTAAAGTCGTGAAAACCGCCGTTCAATAATCTGGACAGAAACGCGATCTAGCAGCTAATGACAATCGATCTACTAAACGAATTCATAAACGCATCTAATACAAAACATACGGTGATAGAGACTCTTCGTTACCCTTGAAGAACGCCGGAAGCCGATGAATTACCACGAACACCCCACGAATCTCTCCTCTCCTTCTTTTCCTCTTTGCCCCTTCTTCTTCCCTTCCTCCGAGTCCAATCGCCTAGCTGCAAATTATTCCTTTCCCCCGATCATTCGGCAACAATTGGAGGTCTTGATCACCAGCAATGGAGGAGAGGGGAGGAGGAGGCGCTGCTGGACGGCGCAAGGCAGAGGGGAGGGCGCACCAAGGGGGGAGAGGGGGGAGAGGCGGCTAGGGTTAGAGGGGGGGGGGGGGGGGAGGGGGGGGAAGGTGGCGCCCCCCCCTTTGCTGGCCGAAATCCCCACCTGGGCCAAGGCCCAGGCCCAGGTTGCCAGGGAAAATCAGAAAACCCCCCCTCTAAACTTGATATTTTATACTTCCCTTTAAGGTCCTTCCCTCCGATTAAACGATTAACGGTCGAAACTCTTCCAGGATATTACATTTTACCCCCCTTAAACAGAATTCGACCCCGAATTCTAACCACGCTTACGCCAAGAAATATGATCACAGCTAAAACTTACTAACATTGCCACGTACCTGCTGTGAATAACTCCGGATATTGCTCGCGCATGCGAGACTCCAATTCCCAAGTGGCCTCTCTCTCGGTCTGCTGCAACAAAACACCTTGACGTACTGACGCGTTACGCCTTACTACTTGTCCCATCCTTTCAAGAGTCACTCGACGGACACGTCTCGAAGGCACGGTCTTACCCGTGGGTCAACGGCTCAAACGAAACTTCATGCTCCAGATTCCTCCAGTACTCCCTCGACACTAGGTCATACAAAATGATCTGTGCGCTACGCTAGGGCTCAAGACGGTTCTAGCAATACGCTGTCTACCAAGTCTCTCCAACTTTCAGAAACAACCATTATACCTTGGGCCAACACTCCCTTGGGTACTAAACCACACAAGCTGCACAAACACACAAAATTCTTGCTCCTTGTATCAATCAATCTCTTCACTTTAACAATGAGCACCTCTTTTAACCAGGGACGCACAACAGTTCCCGACTGAAAACAAAAGAGTCTTAATGCAACCAACTCAAAACCATCTTCCCTTCAGAAGAGCCCAATCCAAAGACAAAGACTCAACATGAAAACTTTTCCACCTTTCAAGTAGACAGTTTAGAAATAAATGCCACATAAGCCAAAAACGAAACCCCTCGAATAACCAGATTAACCTTTTTTTTCTTAACTGAAAAGAACCAGACAAATCAACAAGAACCCACTCAATATGTAATAGACATCCGTCATAAACACAAAGCTCAAATAAAAACTAAGAGAATATCTCACTAAGCAAGATCACACTCTTTTCCACCATCTTTCTTTTAAGAATTTAACTTTCTCTTAAACCATAGGATCCCAAATCGTCGCATAACATTCTAACTCTTTTCTCTTAAATTGGCAACCTTATGGCTATGCTCAAGCTGAACACAAATTCCACACCTATGTAAAGAGACTCTTTCAATCCACAATAACATACCCTGATCAACTTCTCTAGCAGAGGAATTACTTTGATAAATAATTCCCAACACACCACGATATAGCTTACAGACACATTCACATCACCTAAATCCGTTAAGGATGATCAACTTTAAATTCACCACCTTCATGCTCATTTACTGCTTCCCAAGGATTCTATCAAACATCACCATAACTCTTGGAATCTAATCATGGAAAACCAAGATGCTAGCATAAAAAAATGCAAAGCCCACATTTCATCCTTTAAGACTCTTACAATGAATTTCTGGTATACTTGATAGGTAATCCTCAGATCTAATGACTAAACTTTTCACACAACTCAACCATAACCTCGGTCACTAAGGTCAACACTTCTCACCAATCAAGTAACCGCCCAAGGCGATTCATTTCACCAATCTTAGACCTTCTCTAACCCACACCAATCAAATTTAGCTACGCGACCACAAAGTAGCCATTTCTAACTGATTGACCAAGTTATCCTTAGAGATAATCTATCTCACAAAGGGTTACTCACTGAGGCCGAGTCATCCTTAACAATAACTCAACCATCCTCGCTATCCCATTAATTAACACGACTATTAGATTCCTCTATACTACTACTCTCATCATAAATCTTCTACACAATCTTACCGAGTACCCAAAATGCGATACTCTAAGAAACTAATCAAGATTTCCATACTTGCTAATTCTAATATTCTATCAAGATGAACACAAGATCTTGGACCACATCTCGCTATAGGTCCTACTAGTTGCGACAACGAAACTATTAACTCCAAAGACAAACATTCTATTTAAATCAAATCCTTTCCAAGGATTATTCTAATAAATCGATTTATTGCGCCATGCATCTCAAACATCTTGACACCTGAAGCCTCACAGAATCATCTACTCGACCACCACTATCCAGTTGCCAACATTCATCTCTAAAGGCTTTGCAACATGAATCAGTTAATCCTTTCTCAAAAGAAGAGGCCAATAAGAATAATAATTTCAGCGCTCAGATAAACGTTTACCAATCACGGTAAACACCAGACCAAGAGGAACAGTCAATTGGCAATGAACTCGGAAAACATAAGGGGAGTCCACAATTGAAGGCACAATCCCCCAAGAAGAGGATATCAAATCGCAAGATACGAAACTTGGCTTCAGACCTCAAATACTCCTAATGCACTCTTTCCGTTAACATAGAAAACAATTCCTTGGCTACAACAACACTTGGTCAGCTCGAACAAGACAAGTTCTTAAGACCAAACCACAAGAACCACTTAAGAACCAATAAGATCTTTCACACTTCACTTTGCTCGGAACAGTTCAACTACCAAATAAATCATGAGATCCAAATGATCTCCGCCGCAAAACTTGAAACATTTTTATTTACGAAATATCACGAAAAGCAATCAAATTAATCTCCTCTTAAAGGAATCAACATCACTCTAGCAACCATAACTGCTAGTCTTTCTAACATCACATCATGCACTCCTAGCATGAACTAACATAACTCACTATCCCATCATTAACCTTCCCAGGGAAACACAATAACCTATTTCATATATTTTCTATAAGGTTGCAATACTCAACCTGGTCAAGAGGATAACTAATGCACAAACCCCACTATCGAAGTAAACTGTCTTTTAACTAAGGCATGCTGCCCAGGTCATCCTCACAACACACCTATTTAGATCACCCTTAAATTCCAATCATTAACCTATTAGCAATGCTCAACATCAATTTAGTGCACACCAATTCCAATCTAATGGTTATCGTAAACAGTTGACGATTATACCGTCATGTAAGGATTTACGGTCATTCCTCTATTTGCATTCCAACTAGCAAACATAAGACCATCAAGAAACCAAAAACATCCTTAACTCTTCCTTCCTACACAGTTAAATGAATCCATTGAGATCAAGTAATCCAACCAGTTTAGTAAACGAAACAATTTTAAGGATCAACCTTCTCATCAAAGACATACTATTATCCTACCACTCCACCATCAGGTAACAAAAATCACCAATTACATTCCATCAGTTCATCTCTTAGTGGTGCTCAAAACCATACTTCGATACGTAATAAATGCACCTAGCAATTACATATGATCAGTACTTATCCATAAAAGGTAACTCCAAGATTAATATCCACTATGACAATATTCTAACATCTTCTGGACCTATCCATCCCAAAGGGTTAGATTAATCCGTTGAGACCCGCAGGTCCCCTCTATCCGAGAAGCTTATCAAAATATATCACCTATAGTGATCAAACCAGTTTCGTCAACGTTCCCTACTTGTTATTAACTCTGTTGATTCCACCTAAATATAGTCATACTCACAGTCACAGCTCATCAAGAACTACTAGAGAACAACCTCAACTTATTCAACTTTCCTTTCAAGGATCTTAGCTAAGATCAGTCATGCACACACTGCAACCCAATCTTGATAATCCACATCATATTCATTAAGTGCTTTGATTATAACCTCTCATCTTATCATGACAACACATCGTCAAAGGGTTTAACATCTTCTTTCATAAAAGAGATCCATTAAGCTTCAACACTCAAAATACCCAAGAGAGATACAATGAGTAAAAGCCTCCACGAACTAAAGGACTTGCAGAAGGAAACTTTCATTAACCCAAAAACATCAAGCGAATAAATGGATCAAGATTTCCCATGAGGAAAACAAAACTCCAATATAAAGGTCAAACTTGACCACCAACCAAGTTCACCAGTCGTAAGAATAACTCATCGGCTGGAAAAACAATGATTGCTTTACAGGACAAATTCAGCCCAATCAAAACACACTATCCTTTCTCAAAGCAACCGATCAACCGTAATGAACTAATAACCCAAGAGAAACTCATCGAGCCCAACTGGACTAGAGTTGACCAAATTCAAAGTCAAAGAAGAGGACAACTCTTCTAGAGATACTCACTATCAACGCCTATTCTAAGATATTCGAGGTAACCGCCTTCATATTCTCATACCGCTAACGGTGGTGTAACCTGGTACAGCCCAGGGCCACAACCACGACCTCAACCTCTCAACATGGGTTATCCCCACACATAATATCTATAGTTTTATAATATAGATATAATATATCATCTCAAACCACAATCATCATTACAACATAACGGAAACGTAAATGCAATGCTTCACCCATTCCCATCCTACTGTGCACTGTGTGTCAATTTAATTATTCAATTACCACGGACCTAAAGCCCGCTCTGATACCAACTGTAACACCCCAGCCAAGCAATGACCTGGAATGCTACTAAACTAACGACATATTAAAGACGAACCTATATTCACCTTACAAAATTTCGGCAGAACCTCCTTTGTTTAATGAGTAAATCAAAGGTTTCAACGCCAGTATGCTCCACCTCCTTCGCCTTCTGACCGATCTATTTAGTCTCTTGAACGCACAAGATATTTACATGTCTCCTAATCGTCGTATCAACTAACTTTCTTAACCTACCTGTTAAAGACCCTACATTCCAACTACCCAGACGGATCCTACTCTCTTCGGCTAGCTTCCTTGCCCCTTGCACTCGTCAAGTAAAGTGCAAAGACTTCTGCAAATTTTCCACTACACCCGAGCGCTGACATAGTGCGTCACTAAAGGAGTGATGTCCCGACCCTTGCTCATTTATCACCACACCCAGGTTCCCATATGGCGCGTCACTAAGAGGGTTACGCCTCAATGAATTATCAATTTTGGATTTCATTCCATGAAAAGATTTAGGTTTGTCAAAATATGTGTAGTTTGCAAAATTTTACTCTACTTATAAATTATCATTTGTATTGCCTAATATATCATCTTGTGCGATACGCTCTCCTGTTGATGGTGCAAATTCCTTTGTATGTTGCCACCAATACGTCCCTGTTAAGGCCTAATTTGGAACACAACAAATTTTCCCGATTCCTCTAGGAAATGAACTGTTTCCTGAAAGTTCTTGCATTGCATTCCAAACAAGGCTTAAAGAGTGACTCTCCATTCATACCATAACATGAGTGGCCAAAGCCATTGTATGTTACATTAGCTATGTCCCTTTTCAATGTATGTATGTATGTACATATGTACGTATGTGTGTGTGTGTGTGTATATGGGCATGTTTGGTAGAGCTCCAGATTCTCATTTTTCTGCTTTTGCACCAGATTCTGTAAGAATCCACTTCTCTGAGAATCTGGAGCTACCTCTGAAAAGCGTTTGGCTAGTGGATTGGCTCCAGATTCATAAAAGAGGACATATGAGGGATATAGACCATGTTACCCCTAGTTGTAACCCTTTTATTTATCTATTGTTGAATTAGCAAAAGAAACATGTGCAGATCTCTTACTTGCTTCATATTCATGAATAAGGACAACTAATTAACGAGGAACATGGGTAAGGATAATTTGACCAACTATGAACAGTAGATAAATTAGGATCTTTTAGCTGCACAATATCGTGAGACATTTTGACCACACACTCCAAATTCTCATCAAACTTTCTGCTAATTGTCTCACCAGAATGCTTGAACCGATTCTGTGCTCTTCGATTCGATTCAGAGCCACCATAGATATACAAAAAAATAGCCAAAGCTTCAATGGAACTCATATGGGTAGTTGATTTCAAGTTGTAAGATCCGACTAAAAGATCATGTAGACTCTGAAAGATTGTACCATTCATACGAAACATATGGTGGCTTTCCCCTAGGGTGTTTAGGGTTTCTCTTACCTAACCCATACCACTAAGGCATGAAGTCCTAAGCTCATTCTTGTCAAGATAAGTTGAATGGTACTTTTCCACTAAGGCGGTGGCGGCGGTGCTGCTGGGGACTGAAGGGTGGCGGCGGTGCTGCTGGGGACCGGAGGGAGGCGGCGGCGGCGGTGCTGCTAGGGACCGGAGGGAGGCGGCGGCAGTACTGGGGACCGGAGGGAGGCGACAGCGGTGGTACTGGGGACCGGAGGGAGGCGGCAGCGGCGGTGCTGTGGACCGGAGGGAGGCGGCGGCGGGCAAGATCTGGAGGGAGGCGGCGGGGCGAGAGAAGGGCGGCGGCGGGACAAGATCTAGACCGAGAGAAGGGAGGGAGGCAGCGGGGTGAGAGGAGGGAGGCGGCGAGGCGCGAGAGGGGAAGGGAGGAGGTGGGAGGGAGGCGGCGAGGCACGAGAGGGGAAGGGCGGAGGCGGGCGGCACGAGAGAAGGGAGGAGGCGGGCGGCGCGAGAGGAGGCGAGGCACGAGAGGGAAGGGAGGAGGCGGGTGGTGAGAGAGAAGGGGGAGGCGGGGCACGAGAGGGGAAAGGGAGAGGGGAAGGAGGCAGGCGCAAGAGGGGAAGGAGGGAGGCAGCGAGGTGATAGGGGGGGCGAGCGGGGGCAGGGTTTAGGTTTTTATATGGGTGGCATTTGCAGGTAAATACTACGAACTTCAATGGGTACGTTGGATTTAGGTTGGATAGCTCCCCACGAGAATCTACCATTTGTCTGCTTCTCCTGACTAGTTCATTTTGAACTCTGCTCCTCGCGAGAAGCAGAATCTGGTCATTTTGGGAAGCTGGGTGTTAGCACAGCTCCACAAGATCCAATGAAGAAGTTGGGAGCAAAAGCTGTACTAAACAGGCCCATATATGCATCGTCAAGTGCTCCCCTCCTGATTTCCTTTTTAAAAAAGTTTCTAGTTTATTACTCCTGTAAATCACTTGTAACCATGATCTAAATACTTCCTAGCAATAAAGAGTACTCCCTTTAAAATTTCAGTTTTAAAATCAAAATGAAGTAGGTGGGGCAAAAAAGAGAAATTGTTGTAAATAGTAATTTTTTTTCTATTTTCCTTTGCGTTATATTTTTTCAAGGATTTCCCTTCTTTGTATCTCCTAACACAAATTGAATTTGAGTTTGAAATTTAAATGGAGGTATGCCAAAGTAATAACTAAGGGGGTGTTCGTATTAGGTTTTGCTGATGGCTTTTGGCTGAAAATAAATAGTAATGGTTGAAATAAGTGGCTTTTAGGAGAGGGCAAGCAGTGAAAAAGATGAGGAAGAGATGCGTGCACATGACAGAAACAAGAGTGGGGTGTGTGATGCACCCATGACCCCATAACTTATCCCCAGAGCGAGATGGTAATGAGAGGAGTAGAGAAGCCGCTTCGAGAAGCCGAGTATTCGTATTGACTTTTGGCTTTTTTACACAGAAGCCAGAAGCCAATACGAACAGGGCCTAAATATGACCCCAAGATTAATTTGGGTACTTTTGAATTTCCTAGATAGATATATTAAATAAATAGTTGTATTTTCTTTGATTATTTTGAGTAAATTTCGCAAAACTACACATACCTTGATAGAAAAGCTACACATGACAGAACTACACATACTTTGTCCACTGAGAAGTGGGCCCTACATGTTAATTACAGACTCCCACCTGTCAGATTTAACAGGAATTGACATATGCATAGTTTATTGAAATGTTTGTTCATAGTACATGTAGCTCAACGAAATTCAACTTGAAACTTGTAGTTCCTTCACTACTATACCAAAATACTTGTAGTTTTAAGAAATTTACTCGCTAAATGTTATTTTCATGTGACCCTAGATTCTTCTTATTTAGGCATGGAGGAAGTAGAAATAGATAACAGTATATGGGTTAAGAGTGGGACTAACCTCAATTGATGATAGGAAATCAAAATCCTTTTCCTTGACACGTTCTTTTTCCTTGACATGTTCACCTCCATCAATTTTCTGATAACAGACAAGCATGAGGTATAGAATAATAAAACTTTATAAAAAAATGTAGACATTCAACAAGAACAACAACTAAAAGATGAGATGGATCTGAAAGAAAAGTTCTGTAAGGGCATATTGACATCAAGTTTCTGTTATGGAAGAAATTGGTGCTTAAAAATGGAAATAATGACGACAAAGATTTGTTATTGGGGAACAACTAGAAAATAGGATCATGTTTTCCTTCTTCCAATGGAATAGCTCCCACCCATTGGATCAGCCAATCAAATAGTCGGTCCTGTCCATTATCTCTTCAAGGATTTTCCTCACCTCCCTGCATCAAATGCCACCTCTCTTCCCCACTCACCCTTCTCCCCAAAACCACCCTTTTCCCCAATAACACCTTCCTACCAGAGTTGCCATTTGCCAACATAACCAGAGCCAGAAGCGTAGCGCCATGTCCATATCATGTCATATTCCTGTATGTACCGCTCTGCATATCCATGCAACTTAGATGCCTCTGAGCCTGCCACCTCTCACGTATCAGGTTCTACCATCAATGCTTGGCATGCTTTGTGGCCGTCCTCCCTTCCTCCTACTCACTGTACCACTAGTTGGTGCATAGCTGTCATGCCAAAGAACCACCTAATCTCTGACCAGGTACCATTCTCACTCCATTTCTCCACCATCATTGCTCGCCAACCGCCAGTGCTATCACAGCCCTGCCACCCCATCACTACTCACCGTCAGGCGCTCCGATGGGTCGGGCTGGTGAACCCATCAGGGGTTTGTGCGAAAGTAGGATAGTGTTTTCATATTTCTTTGATACTATGTGTCCAGTGCTAAACTAAATGGACAGCAACCTATGAGATGTTCCCAGTACAAAAACAATGCACAGCTGCTGGACACAGGAGTAATTATGAGTCAGAGTCTATCAAGAAACATTGGTTAAAGAAAACTTACAAGTTTAAGTGCTAAAGGAGATGCAACTATGATATCAGAAGAGTAGAAGCTACTGTACAGTTTAACAGCTTTCCTGCAAAAGCATTAGTCCAAATATTAACTTTTAAAAGTTTTCTGTATGTAAGTATAGAATCCTAAAAAATGTCAATGTACTACCAAAAATGAATTTAAGGGCATGTATTTTGCTAAGGCATAAGATTTCACAGAGCTGAACATCAAAGAGTAATCATAAAACATAGACATTGAAACATTTTGAAACATCCATTTTGTCAATTGATAATTTGTTTACTAGAAGAACATTGCTTTCCAACAAAAGCATAGTAACTTGCTTTAATGGAGAGAAGAAGCTGAATGTGAACAGGCATTCCTTTCATTAAAATTTCCTAAGAGATCTTAGTTAGAAAAATGTATCAACAAGCAGGCTACCACAAAGCTATAGTTGTTTCCGAGCCAAGATGTTTTGCCTGTTAGAGTAGGCTTATCTCTTCTGTATTTAGTTCCTATGCGTAGGGTTGTCTCTGCATATAGTCTTTTGTACTCTATATATATTGTCCATTGGGCCTCATGAATATACAAACAATCATAACACTGCTATCTTAAAAATTTACCCTATCACAGCTAATGTTGCTTTATCGCGTAGTGTAAATTACAACTGTTAAAGTGCTAAGTGCTTTAGATAGGAGCACATGGAAGTTAACAATCTATATACCAGAATCATAACATAAGAAGAATGTTTAGGGGCGGTGTTTTAGGCTCTCTGCTCAGATGGCAGGATGCATGTTTATGGTTTTGTCTTGTAGTTTATATTACAAGGCTCCCGTTTCTTTGACCTTAAGAATGTTTCATTTCTAACTTACCCTAACTTGTTTGAGACAAAAAGCTTTGTTGTTGTTGTAAAGTGCTAAGTGCCTTCTGCTATATTGTGCAATTTTATCGGTTGTGTAAACAATAACAAGACTTTTATCCTAGTACATGTAAAAAAATTAAAACCCTCAACAAATATGCAAATTAATGACACCCAAACCACTACTGAGTACATGTTGCCTACACTGATACAGATATCATATCATTGACCATGGAAAATGTACTGTCCTCCATTGCCTTTCATGTTTGCTGTCTAGTGAGTGCACACTTTCTGTCCGCCAAGGGAGACTACTGAGTACATGTTGCCTACACTGATACAGATATCATATCATTGACCATGGAACTTGTTGCTTTGTAGTTTAAATTGCATAATATTAGGTTTTGTAAGTTATAGTAACGTTTTAATTGCAGATTGAACAGCTTTAATTTTGTTTCACTAGTATCACATGAATTAAATAGAAGAAAGCTATTAAGAAACTTTTACATAAATGACATTTTTAAATTAACACCAAAAAGTACAATAGCTTCCTTCCATGACAGTGATCCACAAAAGGTGCCACCATGACACATAAAACATTGCAAAGCATAAGGTTTTTTGGGAATAAAATTATTTGCAAAAGTGAGTTTTAAGAACGAAGACAATTGAAGTGAAGGTCCAATTCTAAAAATAGAAGATTAAAACATTACAAGAGCTGAAGAGCATAAGTCAAGCAAGTGGCATATTATGCTTCAATGCTTGTTTTGTGGATGTAAAGATTCAGTAAAATCCAGTTAATTAGATAATTAAAGGACATTATAAAGATGAGAACAAGAACAATGACACAGAAGTTCCTTTCCAAAGAAGGAATAAGCCAGAAGCTACTGAACAAAACTCTCAAGAAAAAGTAGACCAATATGCATATTATATTTCTGCAATTGGTTCTGCTGATGGGTTTGTCTATTCATTTAATACTCATGTCCACTTCAGAGGCTTGTAATAGGCAGCAACAGAAGGGAGAAAAGACTTTCTTTTTTAACCATCCAAAAAAAAACTGCGGGGAGTAGAGTGCACACCCTTGAGTCTCCACTACTAGAAAATTATTACGAGCAATCATAGACAGTCTAGCACACTCACTTTGTATATTTTATCCCAAAAAGAAAGTGATCTTCAGTATCTCCAGAGAAAAGAAGGTCAAAGTCTGTGGGTTTTGAACTATGTTCAGGTTCCTCCAGTTCATCATCTGGTTCACCAAACTCTTCTTTGAATTGTCCCATGGCATTCTCCTATAAAAGAAAGAAAGCAATCCATTAGCACCAGAAGCAAAATAATCTCAGTACCAGCTATCCTAATATAAATTACAACGATGGACAGATCTGAGTGGAGTTCATATATAAGTTTGTTGTGTATTTTGTAAGAAATTGAAATTCAAATGTTTGCCTTCAAAAAAAACTGTACCTTTTGCAACAATGGGGAAAGTTGGATCAATCTCTTCACAATGCGTCGTGCAATGCTTTTGAGAGGTAACAAGAAAAGTACCTAAGGACATGTTTATAATACAAAAGAAAAGAGAAATAAGTTGAATAGATAATGATACAAATGACAAATTTTGTATAAACCATCGAGGTGACAGTCTGCTAGGTAAATGCACTGATATTTAACATTTACTTAATAAAATAGTGCAATTAATAGTCAACGAATTACCAATAGCACAGCAAAAACATCTATGTCATGCATATTGTCAAATTAGATAATGTTTGCTGCAATGTGTTCGATTCCATTCAAAGACCTTTTGTAGTGATGCTATTCAGTGCATATGTTGTGTGCCTGTGCCCGCTATAATAACAAAGAACACACTTGATGTGAGTTGTGGCCAATGAAATTATTTCTTATTGAAATTTCAGGGAAACAAACGAAGATCAAATGTATCTTATGCAGCATGCTAGTTATGGTTTATCATTAGTTCATTACTACACTTGGGTATAATGTAGTCGGCTATACAAATCCCCCCCCCCCCCAAAAGCAATTTGTTATAAATTGACATGAATTAGTGCAAGTATCATGCATGCTTAAAGCTTTTTTATAAACTCAACCATCTCACATCATCAGGGACTCATGGTTATTTTTCAATGCCAACACATGCTGCAATGAAGAAACAAGACATTGTACATGTAAATAAATGGCAGGTCAGGTGTAGCATACTAAAATACAGCTAGATAGTGCTAACTATATTTAAGTGTATGCATCACAACAGAAGGGATTCCAGATTTTCCAATATATGTGTGAAAAATACCTTTGGACGTGTAAAACCCTGATCAAGGTATGAGTTATCATCCAAAATATCTCCATTAGCACCATTCCTAAGCTTCGCATCATTTTTAATGACAACATCTCTTGTTCTATGAACATGATTCAACTGCGAATGTAATAACATTGCACACTAGTCAGCATCACAACAGATTCAGTAATAATATGACCAAATAGGGATAGTACAACTTACAGCATGCATAAGATATGCATCCATAGTACTGGAATCCACCGCACTACCCTTAAGATAAAATGGCTTCTTATTACAGTACATTATATCACGATAACTATTACCTGCAATAATAATCAGGATTAGAATTACACTTAATATAAGTGGAAGTGTGCACCATACATCATTTTAGTCAGGAAATATGACATGAAGCCCTAATTTGGCTTAGTTTTGCTCCAGTATAGGAGAAACTAGGGATGGAAACAGGGTTTGTGGTGCTAAAACCACATTGGTAACCATTCTTTTCCTCAAATACAGCTAGAACCTGGATCAAATACAGACACACAAAATAATATTTAGGATGAGGGAACCGCAAAAGCTACTTTATGTTTCTATATGCCAAAATTAACAACATCAACACCTGAAGAGGTAGAATTAGTAGATATCACCACTTCTCAGGGGCATTTCTAACATTACCTGTTTTAAGAAGTAATGTATGGTATTTACTGGTTCAGCAAAGGCAAAAAATAGAACCTAACTTTTTTCTAACAAAGTATTTTCTAACTAGTTTCCATTTGATACAAGTGATGGAGTTGTAACAAACATAAATCATGTAAAAGAAGTATTTTGATGTGGGATTCATGTGAAGTCATGATCCAACTATACTTATGGTCACATTGTTGTTGCTGGGATGTGCTGCAAAATATAGTCAGTAATAGGAATCTTTACTAATTCAAGAAAAATAGTTCTGTTATATTCTTCTAAAGCAGTAATTATTGATTAGTTAATATACCCAAAACTAGTAAAACGCAAGTGCTTTTAAAAGACTCCAATGCAACTGGAAAACTCAGCAGCCTTAATGTTTTTATTGAGTCAAGTTGTTTGCGAAATAAGGTGTTAATTGTCAGACAACAATGAAGAGAAATTACAAAGTGAGAAGAACTTCAGTCTAGAATTCAAGTGGTCGGAGAGGGTATTTTGCCAATGGTCCCTCAACTTTCCTTTGACACCACCAAGAATATCACCATAAACTCCCTGAAAGAATAAAGCAGGAGGGGTTATTTAACTACTTACAAAATTATCTATACACTAGTCATGAAGTGGTTGAATAACTCAGCTAAAATCATTTGAGTAGTATGACATCCACTATGGTGAATCAAAGAAGCAAACACGTTAACTCAAATCCAAATTGAAAGAAAGAGAGAGAGAGAGAGAGAGAGGGCGCGAGGAGGAGCGGCGTCGGATGGCGATCGGAGGGCTTGGCGCATGGGGGCGGTGGATGGCGGATCGGGCCGGATGGCGGGGAAGGCGGGTGAATCCCGGCCGGACGCGTGGCGAGCGCGGGAGAGGGGACAGCGGATCCGGGCGGCGACGTGGCCGGAATCCGGCCGTCCACGTGGAGGCCGGAGGGGAGGGAGGGGGTTTTATTTTTAATTTTTGATTTAGGATTTTCAGAAAATCCCAGAAAATTCAATTGGCCTCAGAAAAATATGAAATAAATTCCAAAAATTCCAGAAAAATTCACAGAAGCTCCTGGAGACATTTTGGACTTAAATAAAATATTTCCAACTAATGTTGGTATTTAATTTTCATACTTGAAATACTTTTTTAATTTCAAAAATACATTTTAAACTCCAGAAAATCCAGGAAACCAAATAAAAGCCAAATAACTCCAAATAATTAATTTGAATTAGGATTTTTATATAAATTCAAAATATCTTTTACAATATTTTTAGGTTTTACTTAAAATAATTTTCAAATCCAGCTTTTTCAAAAACAGAAATTCAGGGCAAATCCAAATAAAACTCAAATACTTTAAAATAATTAATTTGAAATTAAATTTTTCAGAAAGAGGATTTTTGGGATGTGACAAATCTACCCCCCTTAGAAAGAATCTCGTCGCCGAGATTCGGACGGACTAGGAAAAAGAAAGGAGAGGAAAACTCGGCTGTTAGGTCCTCTTGACACTCCCAAGTTGCTTGACTTCGAATGGTTGCTCTTCTGCACTTTTTGGAACTTTATGATCATGCTTTTTGCGTGGCGCTCAGCTTCCTTCATGATTCTATCTTGTTGTTCAATGCTCTGAAGTATTCCTTTAATTGAGAAATATAGAAGACAACAACAAATCGGATTGGTACATCTTTAGTCGCCTACAAGCTTTGGGTTAACTTCAATTGCCCTTATCATATTGATTAATTCAGTATTCCACCAAAAAGGGCTTAACTTCCGCAAGTGTTCATCCGAGAGAGACATAATTATTTCAACTCTTCAAAAATTCTTGATTCCAAAATCATATACCACAAATGCACCTTATTGATTTCGACAAGTAATCTCATTAACTTTTACTCTCTGCTCTAATTTGAATCGACGTCAAACCATAGAATTTCTCTAAAAGAATCCAATAACATTGTAATTTGTGATTTCCACCAATTGTTTTATGATCATTATCTAATCCAGCAGATCCATAACTCTGATCAAATAATATAAGATTAATCCAACCTTTTAGTAATCATCAATCAAGTTTAAGATCATCTAAGCCATAATTTAATATTCATTAATCCACCAACATCATTCTCTTCATAATCATCATTTTGGTTCCACCAATTTGAATGCACTCAATTAATTCTTATCGGAAAATCTCTCAATTAATTCTCATTGGACCATCTATCTCCCATAATTAATTTAAATCCTCCAGATTATCCATTTGAACATTCTTAAACAATCTAGTTAATCCCATTAGTTAAAATCCAATTATGTAACAATGATATATTAAATCCACCAAATTCAATTTGACATATCAAAGTCCACTTTGCAATGATAAAATTAATCCACCAAGATATCTAAGTGTTATCTTCTAAAATTCCACTATTATCCACTCATCATCAATAGATCCACCAAACTCTGATAATCAATTAACTTCACAAAATTCATCTACTTTTCATGATTCAACCAAATCACCCAAAATTGATATCATGCATTGTTTATGATAATTCAACTTCTTAATCTTTTAATCACTCCCTTTACTTGATCAATCTCTTAATACAAATTCTCCAATGATCACAAATAATCCCTTCAACAAAAATCTTGTTTTACATCCAGTTGCTCCTTTCAATCCTAGATAATAAATCCAGAGCAAAGTTTAGACTCTTCTCATGATCTAATTAGCTCTCCCAAGTTTACTATTGTACTCATTCTCCATGATCTATTTAATCCACAAGTATTACTTTCTTCACATTTATTCATAATCAATTGGTATCTACAAATATACCTTTGTTTTTCTCAATTCATTCAATCTTGTCAATTATAAATCCAAGATATATCACTCTAGCAACAATTCTCCAAATTACCTAACTTGACATGCACTGATTATGACAGCTTTCCCGACAAGAGTACTTTCCATAAAGTTGTTGTCTTCCATATACTCTAGGTCTCCAAGGATTCTCCAAACTTGGACTGCGGTGAAAGAATTGGAGCTTGCACTATTGCGGTAACTGGGGTTAGCAAAAGATAAGAGGGAAGTAGCATAGATAAGAGATCAGGGGAATGACTAAACAACATCCCAAACAAACACACAGGAGAGAAGCAAACAAAGACTTGGAAGAAACTTAGCTTGAAATAAAAATAGTTTTTTTTAAGGATAACTGTACTACAAGTATACAAAGACTTGGTACAGTCCACACAAACAAGTAATATATAAGCGTTCTAAAATTGTAAGACTTTACTTGGGTATTACAACTAAAGAGCTAGTCCTCACTCCTTCATGATGACGAGCTTCTCCAAGTGCTTCTTAGACGCAACCTTACTGAGCCGTCTATAGAAATTACAAAGGAAAGGGGTACAATTGCCATTCCAAAAGAAAGTAAGAAGATAGAAAAGGGAAGAATACCATGACGAAGGTAAGAATAGAAAGACAACAAAAGACAAGGATAGCACAATATTAAATTTTTATTTTATAAAATAAATTTTGAAGTTCTTCTACTAACGACAATTCTAACTAGGTCACGTCCTACAGTCAAATTGGCTCTGATACCACCTCTGTCGGGACCCCGGATTTTCAAACCCGGACCCTCTGTGTATTACTGCACTAGTCCCAGATCAAAGCTAGTGCACACAGTTAAACAGAAATAATTCATGACCAACAACGCATTTATTACAATTATAAAGAGTACAGACCGAAAGGTCTCATTATTACAATTGAGGTTTCAAGACCTCGCACACACGAAACACAGCGGAAGCAAAAGATAAACTCGGTGAAGACCCATCAGTACGCCACAGGCAATTGACTGGGGAAGCGCGACCTAGTCCTCCGGGAAGAATCCGTCGCAGCCACAAGCGAAGCAGTAGTCGTAGCCACCTTCTTGAGCTTCAACTTCCTCTGAGATTTTTATTTTTAAGTGTAGCATATGAGTACATAAAGTACTCCGCAAGTCTTGGGAAAAATGCATAGATGCAAGGCTTAACAAAGGAAGGCTATATGGTTCTTTTGCACAAAGCAACATTTTAAAATTCAATTACTACTAATTATTTTCGAAGGCATCAAGTTAATAAAGTAAATGTTTTAGCAGAAACTATCATTAACTTTCTAGTGAAGGTTCCATCTACCAACACTAGCTAACAACTTGAACAAGTTTAATACTGCGGGTTACATCCACCCTCTCTGGCTCCAACCGCCAGGATACCCTTCGGAGAGTTCCCTCCACTCTCGGAATACAAAACTTAAATTTTTAAAACCAAAACCAGAAATCTACCATGTGAATGCATTCCTTGCCCGCCCTTGACCGTGGGCACGGCTATTCGAATAGTTTTACACTCTGCAGAGGTTGTACAACTTTACCCACAAGAGATAAATTATCCTAAAAGTCAACACGCTTCCTTTGGCATCAGACCCAGATAACATATCACAAAGCCTTTACCTTACTCTAATCTAGCTAGATACCACCCGCTGAGGTTTCACCGCAGGTAGGCTAACTGCCCGAACCGAAGCCCCCTCTTGCGCCATATGAGTACAGTAAGTCCCTGTCCCTCACTGTGGATAACCAGTCCATCCCTGGCACCCACTTTCCACTGGTGGCACCTAAACTAGACTATCATAAGTTAGTCAGCTAGGTCGTACCCATATAGACTTGTGGTTGTACGGTTAATGCTCAGTTTGGACAAACACAAGCGTCGGTCCTTAATTGACTAGGGTGGAACATACGCTTAACAAGATCTCGTGCTAACTGCACCAAGCCAAACAATCCATCCACCCTAATCTAAACCATCTTTCACATTTTTATTTTATTTTAAAGGAAACAGTGGTAACTCCAATCACCACAACTTTGTAAACACAAGGGTTTCAACAGTAAATCATAATTTCCCAGTTTCAAAGTTCCAAGGGTATATATTTAGCATGACTAAGCATTATACTACCATACTATCATTGTCAAAGAATAAATAATAATCTCATTAATGAGACAAAGGAAGTTCTAGGGTGACAAGGGTACATGACAATCAATTCCAATGGAGGGCATAACAAGGTTGGATTAACTACTACCTTAAGATTTGAATTATCATTTTATGTAAATAGCAATGCATAACATTTAAAATAATTAAAACATTTCAAAATCATAGGTTCAAGATGATCAAGGGAGACTTGCCTTCTTGCAGGGTTTCTGGGTCTTCTTGTTGCTGTGAAGAGGGATCGTCGACAACGTTGGAATCTACGCGAGGAAAGACGAAGCAAACAAAGCAAATAAATACAAACAAAAATTCAAATAAAATCCAAAAATTCAAATAGAGGCCATAGTTGGATAGGTTATGATTTTAGATGAATTTAGAAGAAAGAATCAACGGATTCGGAGTTCGCACGAGGGAGAACGAATATCTGGAAGATCGGTTGGGAAAAGAAATTACTGAGACAATATTTGGACCAAGGAATATAGAATGGATTTTATGGAGATTTGGAAAGATTGGAATTTGAATTTTGAAAGCGCACAGAAAATTTGGAATGGAACTGAGGCTTTGAAATTAAACTAGGCATTGGAATTTGAAATTTAAATATTTGAAATATCAAATAAATTTCAAATATTTGAAAGGATGGAAGAAATGGATAGTTTGGAATTTTTGATGAATTTAGAAATTTGAATGGGCTTAAACGGAGTTAGGACGAAGAAGAACGGGCTCCGGGAAGATTAAAAAGAGAGAAAATGAAAAAGACTGATTTCTGGAATTATTTTTCTACTGAAAAAGGATTTATGACGTCAGCATTGCGTCAGCCCTGGGATTTATTTTTCAGCCGAATTAGTTCTATACTGGAAAATCAGGATTACTGCGTCACCCTTGCGTCAGCCCAGGGGTAGACTGACTGGCAGGTGGGCCCCGGGTCTATGGACCGGGCCCATGGACCGCGGTGCAGCGCTGAGGTGGCACGGCCGCCGAGTGGCGCTGACGAGGACGGGACGGCCCGAGGTGGCGCTGGCGTGGCGACACGTCAGCCGCCAAGGGGGAGTCGACGTGGGAGGCCGGCCGGAGGGGAGCTCGGGGACGGCACGCCCGCCGGAGCTCCGGTGGCCGGCGGCGGACGGCGACGGCCGAGGAAGGAAGAGGACCACGCGGGGATCGCAGGGGTGGGTGCAGGCCTTACCGAGCACGGCCGGAGGTGGGCCGGCGGCGAGAACGGCGGCGGGGCGCTCGGGTCTACTGGCGCGGCGGCGCTCCGGCGATAGAGAGGTCCGGCCGAGGGGCCCACGGGCTTCGCAGCGAGGCGAGGAAGGTGATGGCGGCGTCGTCCGGGCACGAGGGTGCCGGAGGCGGCGGCGATTTCTCGCCGATGTTGGTGGCGGCGGCGGCGGCAGGGGGAGCACGGCGCGGGGTCTCCCCGATGCACGGGAGGGGACGGGAAGAGGTGGGGGAGGAAGTGCGAGGAGAGGCGAAGCTCGGGGCGGCTTTTATAGGGGCCGGAGAGAGGGAGGAGAGCGGGATCCCTCGCCGGAGATGGCGGAGAGGTGGTGGCGATTGCGGGAAGAAAAGGGGGAAAGCGCGGCCGAAGAAGGAAAGGAATCGGGGAGGGAGAACAAGGAAATGGCGCGGGTCGCACGGGCGGCGAAAAGGAAAGAAATCGACCGGGCGAGGGGCGGCGGAGATGGCGGCGGGGATGGCGCGGCCGAGCGGGAGGAAGGGGACGGCGCGGGGAAGGAGACGACCCCGACAGGCGGGCCCGGGCGGCAGTGAGAGAGGGAGGCGGGGCGGCTGACGGGTGGGGTCCAGCGGCAGAGAGAGAGAGCGGGCGGCGCTGAGGGGACGTGCGCCGACAGGTAGGCCCCACGCACACAGAGAGAGAGAGGGCGCGAGGAGGAGCGGCGTCGGATGGCGATCGGAGGGCTTGGCGCATGGGGGCGGTGGATGGCGGATCGGGCCGGATGGCGGGGAAGGCGGGTGAATCCCGGCCGGACGCGTGGCGAGCGCGGGAGAGGGGACAGCGGATCCGGGCGGCAACGTGGCCGGAATCCGGCCGTCCACGTGGAGGCCGGAGGGGAGGGAGGGGGTTTTATTTTTAATTTTTGATTTAGGATTTTCAGAAAATCCCAGAAAATTCAATTGGCCTCAGAAAAATATGAAATAAATTCCAAAAATTCCAGAAAAATTCACAGAAGCTCCTGGAGACATTTTGGACTTAAATAAAATATTTCCAACTAATGTTGGTATTTAATTTTCATACTTGAAATAATTTTTTTAATTTCAAAAATACATTTTAAACTCCAGAAAATCCAGGAAACCAAATAAAAGCCAAATAACTCCAAATAATTAATTTGAATTAGGATTTTTATATAAATTCAAAATATCTTTTACAATATTTTTAGGTTTTACTTAAAATAATTTTCAAATCCAGCTTTTTCAAAAACAGAAATTCAGGGCAAATCCAAATAAAACTCAAATACTTTAAAATAATTAATTTGAAATTAAATTTTTCAGAAAGAGGATTTTTGGGATGTGACAACTACACATACGACTATCAAGGACCAAGGTTCAGTAACCCGCATTTCAAGGAAAGATAATATCAGAATAACCCTTCAGTTTATATGATGTACAAGGTCTTATTTAATCTTCAAACTTAGAAACCCACAGAATATTACCTCACATGAAAACCTACTTTTTGAAGTGAATCAATAATATTCTTCAATCAGTTGACTGAGCATATAAATTCAAAATACATTACTTATGTAATTCCACAAAGTACCTGCATTTTTTCACCTGTTCCAACCCATTTGGATATTGGAATGTCCTCCGCAGGCATCTCCCAATTAAATTTATCCTTATGCATCGTTAGTGCATTGACTTCTTCATTTGTTATCATGTGACTAACATGACGATCAAATGAACTAGAACATACAAAAGAGAGGGTGGTGTAATGGTGTTAGAAATAATTATAAGCAAAGATCATGCATCGAGAAAAGAAAATGAAAAACAAAGTGTTAGGGTAGACATCCTTTTTAACTGGTGCTAATCGATAAGAATATATGGAATTTTTTGAGAAAAGTGCTTACGCAGTTACTTTTCCACAATTAAGAAAATCAAGAACAAACTTCCTCATATCAAAATGGCAATAGAAAAAATTATTTCAATCATGATAAAAGGTCTCTAACCATTAATTGAGAAAGATCATCCAAAATTAACTAGCAAAACTGTATTGGGGCACTAATCCTAACAAATTCTAGATATATTGTAAATAAATCGGTTATAAACGTATCGAATTTGGGTAAAAAGAGCATGCAAAAAACTTTATTAGGGGATGTGCCAAATTAAAACATGAAATGCCAAATTAGAGTCCACCATGACGACAGGCTTGTTGAGATGATCGAAATGCATATATAATATGCCCAATTTGGAGGTCAAATGCAAAAGATATGTATTATCCAGATATCTGACTCTAAATACGGATCTTATTCGTATATTGTAACATCCTGATTTTCAGAGCCTTTTTGAAGCTTTTAAAATAAAATTCACCATTTGTATTTTTCTGGAATTAATTAAAAGCTTAAATGAATTTTTATGAATTAAAAGGATTTAATATGATTAATTTGAACATGAACATTTGCCAGAATTTATTTTATTTGAGTTCTTTGTGTCTCAAGGAATTTATTGGAATTTTTCTGGTTTTTTCTGAATTTAATTGCTATTTTCTAGACCTCAAATCAATTTAAATGAATTTCTGAAAAAGAAAAATCCCCAGAAAATCCCAACCGGCCAGTGGGCCGAAACCCACCAGCCGGCCCAGCCCATTCCGCACCCGCGCCCCTCCGCCCGCGCCACGCGTCAGGCATCCGCTCCGCGTCCGCCCCGCCTTGGCCTCCCCGATGGCTGCCGCGTGTCATCCATCCACCGAGCCGCCCGCTCCCGTGCGCCATCCTCGCCGCTCGCCCGTCCTCGCCGCTGACAGGTGGGACCCACCTGTCAGGGTCCTCGTCTCCGAGCAGGACTCTCCCTCCCGTGTCCGGCCCGGACTCCGCCCGCCGCCGCCGTCTCCGCCGCGGACTCTTCGCCGCACCCGACACGGTCGCCTCGGTGTCCGCGTATAAAAGCCGGCCGACCCCTCGGTTTCCCTCGTCCCTCGAGCCGCCGCCACCGCCGCCGCTCACCGCCGCCGACGCCCGTGCGTTCGTCCCCGCCGGAGTTCGCCGCTGTGCGCCGCCGTCTGCCGTCGTCGTCGCTCGCTGTCTTCGCCGCCGGAGCTCGCCGCCGGTGAGTCCCGCCGCCGCCTCAGTCGCCGCCGGCCAGACCCCGCCGCCGTCCCAGACCCGCCGGCCAGCCGTCGCCGCCGCCCGGCCATCGCCGCGGACGCACCCGCGCCTCGCCGCCGCATCGGCCGCTCCGTCCGCGCCGCCTCGGTCCCCGCGCCGCCACGCCAGCGCTGACGCCAGCAGCGCCCGCCGCTTCACCTTTCCGTGTACCCAATCCACCGTGAGCCGTCCCGCTGACAAACCAGGCCCACCCGTCAGCCGAGCCCGTAGACCTGTGCGCCGGAGGGCCACGTCAGCTTGCCCCGTCAGCAGCCAGGTCAGCCACCACGTCAGCCACCGCGTACACGTGTCGCCACGTGGACGCCACGTCGGCCTCTGCCGCCCGCGTCAGCAGCCAGCCGCCCGCACTGTTCCGTGCGCCGAGCCCACCGTAGACCCAGCTCCCCGTGCACCCGGTCCACAGCACAGTGCCCTTTTCCAATTTCCCCGATTTTCTGTAGATTTAATTTTCCAAGAGCCCGTTCTCCCTCGTCCTAGCTCCGATTGACCCGATTCTTCTTCCTAAATTCATCTAAAATTGAGATATACCTTTTGGTTCAGGTTTGAAAGTTTTTGGAGTTCATTTGAATTTTATTTGAATTATTTTGTCTTTTCGTTTCGCTTTCTCTCTCGTTAGATCGCGTGTTCGAGGGAGCGGAAGTTGGATTTGAAGATCAAGAGCCCTCAGCTGAGTAAGGCCAAGGCAAGTCGTATTTTTTGATCATGTTGAACCCAGTTTTCAAATCTATTATGTATTATCTTGTTTTAAATTATCATGCATCGCTACTTTATTATAAAACCCTTGTATTGGTAGTTAATAACCTAATTTATTATTTCCTCCTTGATAATTTGAATACCATGATTCTATTGTCACCATAGGATGGGTAATTATTTAGTGATGCAATACTAGTTGTCACATGGGTGGTACGCTTATTTTGCTTAGCCATGCTTACTATTAGATCGCTGGGATCTATCATCACATGTGGTTAATTAATTTTGACTTAATGGTAAACTTGAACGTGGTGGTTAACCACAGTTATAAAATTTGTATGTCATGACATGGGTAGTGTCATGGGCATTGGTTATACAAACTTGCTTTCACTTGGGCGAATGATCGTGCAGTAAAGGGGGTGCAGGTTGCACATTGGGATGTGGATGCTTCGCCTGGGTAACTCTTAAGGACTTAACTTTGTGCGCCATTGATCTGAGCTTAATCGTGCAAACCACATGTCTAGTATGGGATGGACCTGGCATAATAATTTGTGAAGTCTCCACTTTGGTTTTACTACTGATGTTGTGTGGCACAAGAGGGGGCAATTATCGACTAGGGGGTTACCCTACTCGACGGCGAATCCTTAGCGAGTGGGATCGGGTGGAGATGGATCATTGTAAAAGCCTTGTTGTGATTATCTTTAACGTGAGGATTATCACATCGTGTGGGTTCAGTTGTGCAACCTCTGCAGAGTGTAAAACTATTCGAATAGCCGTGTCCTCGGTCATGGACAATGCTCGGTGATTTCACACGAGGGGTAGAGTCTTTATGAAATTCTGGTTTGGTTTGAGATGGGAAGTGAATGGTTAGTTCACTTGTGGTTATGCTCTTTTTCCCTTGGTTATTTACTTAGTGTCTGTTGTTAAATTTGCTTTTCAATCTATTTATTGTATTTACTTTAAATTATTGCTTTATGCAAAATTAACCTTTCAGCCATCCATTGTTAAGCCTTGCATATTATATTGCATTCATTTGTTACAAACGACTTGCTGAGTACCAATGTACTCACGGCTTTATGCCCCTGTTGCTCAGTTGAGGAGGAGGAGTATCATCAGCAGGAGGTTCCAGAAGGAGAGTACTTCGACGTCTTCGCGGATTAGGCTTCGTTCTCCACTCGATAGCCTGTGGGCGTGTCGATTGGCTACTGCGTTTTCTTTTGGATTTCCGCTGCTAGTTTTTGTTAAGCCCTTCGGGCTAGTCTATTGTAAGCTTGGCCATAAGGTCGTACTCTGATGATTATTAAATATATTTGAGTCTTTTCTTAGTAAATCGTGATATGTTCGATATTTCATCTTTGTTTATACTGTGTGCACTAGCGTGATCCTGGACTAGTGCAGAATACACAGGAGAGTCCGGATTTGTATATTCGGGTCTCTACATATATCTGGCTCCGAATCCACGTCAGGCCATACCGGATTCACATCCAACATCCAGGACTTCGCCGGTTCAACATCCGAACTTGGATATGTTTTCTATTCAAATTTGGATATTAAGTATATGGATTTGACAAATATGGATTCGGTAGCTGTATAATCCGATCAAATCCAGCTCTGTTTTCACCCCAACTTGCACATCATTATGCAAAGAATATTTTGACCCAGTCATAATGTCTTCAAAAACAACACAATTGTAGTATTAGTAAACTCCTCATAGAACAAATGGCTGGGCAAACCAATGCTAGCAACTTGCCTTTTTGTGTAATTAGATGCAAAGGGTTGGTGATGCATAAGCCAAAAAGACCCATAGAAACATGCAAAAATACAAGTCACCACAAAAGTACAACTCTTGAAAAATGCATAAATTTCCCAAGTAAGATAGTTAAGACCTTAGGAATAACTAGGAAAAGCAAAATTTTCATGCAGCAAATCTTAGATATCTAAGACAGCTACAAACTTACTTGGACTCCTAAACCGCGCGCTCCAATGATAGGTCTTTCCAAAAAAGACTTTCTTTAATGAACGTATATCCAGATACATAGCACTACACTACTACAGTACCTCAGCTTCTAAGTATAAGATGAACTACCTGAACCCAGTATTGAATTGTCATTTTCCTCTGCGACTCATACATCACCCAAAGCCTCATCATCAAACCCCCTGCATCCAATCCCACAAAACCCCTGGTTGCACGACCAATTTGTCGTACTACCCATTAACACCCATTCTACAAATGCTACGCCGCCACTATTTGCTGTATAGAAATGATTAACACGCAACAAGAACCGAACCTGAACCAGAGTCTGGCGGCGCCACTACCGGCAGACCACCGTCAAGCTCTTACCTTTTGTGCTTCTCCTCGCTCAACTCAGCTCCCTGCTTCGCGGACCTTGTCCTCTGCGCCCGCCTCTTCTTCCCTGGGACCAAAGCCACAGCAAAAAGAAGAGGGGAGAGCAAGTAAGGTGCAGATTTGAAGTTTCCGACAAAAGACGGCAGTGGGATTGGACGGCCAGGCTTTCGTACCTCGAGGAGCAGCGGTGGCAGAGATGAGCTTTGGCTTCCCCATTGGCTGGCGAATTAGGGGGCGTTCCGGCGATGCCTCGGAGTCGATGGAGCGGGGCATTGCAGAAGAAGTAGGGTTTAAGGAGGAGGGACGAGTAGGGCTGTAAACGGGCCAAGCCGAGCTAGGCCTGTCAGGCTCGAGCTCGATAGAAGCTCGAGCGAGCCCGAGATGCCGGTCAAGCTTTGAGCTAGGCTCGGCTCGAACAAAGCTCGGGCTCAGCTCGACAAAGCTCGTTGTTGAGGCTCGTTAAGCGGACAGTGCAGTCAAAACTCTTTCGAACAGGAATAGCCGAACAACCAGTAGCTAACAATTCATTCGGACAGCAGATAGAGGCCCAGCAGGCAGTGAGAAAACACATTACAATAATAACCATCAGAAGAAAAACATGTTGATTGTAGGCTCGTTGTTCATTGCAAGAAAAACATGTTCACATAGTACCATCTATATACATCAGAAGAACTATCTGCATATAGTTTTGAATCTATATACATATAGTTTTGAATATATATACTAAATCAACACAAGCAAGATTTATAGTTTTGAATCACAAATCAGAAGCAAGATTCAAACTCTATCTGCGGTAGGCCTTGATGTCAGGGTGGCGGTGGCCGATGGGGACTTGCGGAGGAGGAACACGTTCTCGCCTGCTCGGTGCTGTCGGCGCGTCCCAGATCTGGGGCTGTCGGCGGCGGATCGGGGCGGAGGCGACCGGCGGGTGGGAGGAGAGGAGGGCCGGAGGCGGGCGGCGGCTGGGAGGAGAGGAGGGCCAGAGGCGGCCGACGGCGGGAGGGGGGTGAGGAGGGGCGGCGGCGGGGGAGAGGAGGGGCCCCGAGCGGCGGATCGGGGCGGGGGCGACCGGCAGGTGGGAGGAGAGGAGGGGCGGAGGCAGCCGGCGGCGGGGGGGGGGGGGGGGGGGGGCGAGGAGGGGCTAACTGGCTAAGGGATCTCAGATCTGGGGCTGTCGGCGGCGGGGAGGGGGCGAGGAGGGTAGGCGGCGGGGAGGGGGCGAGGAGGGTCGGCGGCGGGGGCGAGGGCGAGGAAGCGAGCGGGGAAGAGGGGGGAGGCGGGGAGGAGCGGCGGATCGGGACGGAGGGACCGGGGGGAGTGGGGATTGGGGAACTGGCTCGAGGCGTGAAGTAGAATGGAGGTCACGGACTCACGGAGCGACCGAGGGAGTGAGCCAGCCGAGCCTTAACGAGGCTCGAATTCGGCTCGTTAACGGCTGGGGTTTGAATCAATCCTATACGAGTTGAACTTGAGTACACAAACTTTGAGCTTTTTTACAGCCCTAGAGACGAGCAGAGGAGGCGGCGGCGGTGACCGGTTAGGTTCAAGAGGGAGAGATTGAGATGTGCCTGGCCGGGTGTTAGGCTGTGGGCTTTTGGTTATGTGTCTTGATGGGCTTCGTTTCTTCGACACTAGGGGCAGAAGTTGGTGATGGTTCATCTGCCATCATTCATCCATTTAAAATCCAGCTATCCATTGTCAATCCAAATATCCAAACCCGTAGACACCGCACCCCACGCTTGCCTCCCCTCCCAAAAATCTGCTCCCCTTCTCTCACCCATCCTAACCCTACTCTCGCGCTGCCTTCTCCTGTGTTGGGTTAATCTTGTTGCATATTCGTAGTCATAGTTGTGATCGAGTACAAGGTTCCCCGAGTGTTCAAGCACTCATGGTCGTAGTTGAGTGCTCGCGGTTGTAGTCGAGTGCTCGTGGTCGTAATCGACTACTCGTGGTCGTGAGAGTGATTGTAGCACCGTAGTCATGGCGCCTATGTGTGTGGTCGTAGCGCCATGGTCGTGGCGCCTATGTGTGTAGTCGTAGCGCCGTGGTCATGGCGCCTATGTGTGTGGTCATAGCACCATGGTCATGGTGCCAGTGTGTAGTCAAAGTGGTCGTGGTCGTGGTCGTGAGAGTGGTCGTAGCAGCCGAAGTCGTGTGCACTGTGGATGTCATACTCGGTGGAGTACTGTAGACATCATACTCAGTGGAGTACTGTAGACGTCATACTCGGAGAAGTATTGTAGCAGTCATAGCTGAAATGGTCGTATGATCATTGTAGCAGTCGGAGGTCTACTAAAGCGGTCGGTGCTTGGAAGACATGTGTGGTTGAAGTGCCGCTCTCAAAGGACTAGAAGCCTATGTGTGTGGTCGTAAGCGTCTGAGTTGGTCTCAACGAGATCGAGTCTAGCAAGTAGTGTGCAGTGTGTGCGAGAGTCGTAGGGAGTATGGCCGGCAAAACCGGATTAGAGTGAGTCATGTGTAGTCGTGGGTGAGAGGCCTGCATGTGCAGCCGATTTGTGTCTATTTAAGTCATGTAATTTATTAAGCATTAAGTGCAAGAGAATAACAGAGAAAAACACAAAAAAAGGTGTGAGTGGTTTGCACCACAAACTCGTGCCTCAGTTCTTTTGTGCTTAGTCTTGTTATTAGCTCCATCTTCTTGTTCTCAACTTCAGAAAACCACTCGTGTGCGTCAGACCATCGTGAAAGTGTGTGTTTGAGAGACTCTAGTTCCAACATCCCCCGTTCCTCCTCCTCCCCTCTCCACATGCCGCCGCCGCTCCCCTACCACCCCTCCTCTGTTGGTTACAATCTTGACATGTAAGTAGTTTAGCAGCGTGTGTTCGATTACTCGTGGCAGTCGAGTACTCGTGTGGTAGTCATGAATGGATGTAGTCGTAAACTTAGTGGTCGTATAAACTGCAGTGGTCATGAGTGGACGTGGTCGAAGAGAACTGTAGCAGTCGTAGCGGTACTATAGTGGTCGTAGCAGGAACTGTATCACTTGAGAGTACTATAGCATTCATGGTGGTACTGTAGCATCCGAGGGAACTGTAGCTACTGAGTGATGCGCTCGCACTCGGAAGCCGTGGTTGAAGGAGCAGAGTCGGAAGCTGTGGTCATACCATGTGGTCATAAGACTGTGTGGTTGTAGCCTGGGCCTTTATGACCATTTTAGTAGTTCAAACCGCAAGCTAAGGATTCGACTCTAACCCAGTAGATAGATTTCCACCGAGATGGGGAAGGGGAAAACTTTCCTAATCTATTAGTACCCTAAATAACTACTTTTTTATAAGGGCACGTCTGCCTGTCATGCAGAAATCGATCAGGCTCCAACCGAGGTAGTAGAACAAGTTGCCGTTATTCTAGCACTTACTATTACTCAGGCAAGCTAACTCTTGATTATAAATATAGTTATGTCAAATGTACAAATTACTTTCTATATCATGTAACATCCCAAAATTTGCCATCTTTAAAAAAATAATTCCAAATTAATTATTTAATTTTTCGGTATATAAATTGGATTTTATTTGGATTATTTGAGTAATATTGGAAGAAAATATCAAAATCTCGATTCCAATTCGAATTACCAAATTCAAATTCCAATTCTAAAAATTCAAATCTTCAGAAAAATATCCGATCGAATTTTTCTGGGTCCAATCTTTTTTTCTCTTGGCACTTCTCTCCTTCTCATAAAAAAACGTACTTCCCGATAGTCACCCATCCAAGCAGTGCTCTTGCTTAACATTTACACTTCTACCCGATTAGCTGGCAGGTTGCCTTTTCTTCTTTCTTGATTTTTTTTCTCCCTCTCTCTCTCTCTCTCTCTTATTCCTTAAGCCTTGCCACTTCATCTCCTTCCTCGAGATGTTGTTTCTCCGTGCTGTGTTGTCCGAACTGAAAACCAATAGCCCTTCTTTCTTTTTCCTATTTCTTCCTACTCAAGCACCCAAATTTAAATCCGTCTGAAGCACCACGAGCCCATTAACACTGTGCTTTCATCACAGGAGTCAATGCGTCCATTGCCACATTACATCAATACTTTCTTTGCCATTTTATTCATCAGTTTTCTAAAACCAAACCATCGCCCGAAACCACTCGCGTTCCTAGTGATTCGAATCATAAGAGAAGCTATAAATTGGCACACCAACACCTCTTCTATCCCTTTACATTCCCTCAAAATCTCAAAACCTCCAGAGCTCCGAAGGGGATAAATTTCTCTTTTTCCCGAACGTCAGCCATCATAGTCGATTTGGGTATTCCTCATTCCGGTGAAAATTTTCAACTTTTGCTCATGTCATCTCCTGTCTTAGCATCCAAGCAACTTATCCATCATTTTTATTTGATTTTTCATGCAGCTAATCAACAGGAATTGAACTTTTCGCGGAATCAGCCGTTTTCGACTTCTGTCGTCGACGCATCATCCTCGGTGAGCACTTTCTCGATTCATTGTACCAAGAGCATCCCCTCAACGCAACCCATAACTACCCTCAATGGTTGGCCGAGGAGTTCCACCACCATGCGCCATCACCGCGCTGGACGTCATCATCATCACGGGTCATCTTTGGACACTCTCGAGCCAAACCAGCTTCACCATCTCGTTCACCATGTCTCTGGCCACCTCATGCACCCTTTATTTCCTATGGAAGCATCACTGATTTGGCAGAACCCTACGCGAGCCGCTCCGCCCGTCACTTATGCTTGCGCCGCCACCGTCATCGGCTGTCGTTCGCTGCACCACAACTGACCATCCATACCTCAGGCCCTTGCGGACCCCCTTTCTCCCATCGGTCGCACAGCTCCTCCTTTTCCACGCTGGTGAGCCGCCCCAGCCATAGAGCGTCCGAGCACCTGTGCGTGCTGCTATTATTGAGCCTGGTTTAACCATATATGGAATTGTGACGGGTAGCCACTATTAATAAAATTTGTTGTGCCATGGCAGGGGATGCCATTGAGCCTGGTTAAACAAACATTAATTTTATACTTAGGCGAATGCTTGTGCAGTAAAGGGGGTGCGGGAAGCACATTTTGGATGAGGTTGTTTCGCCTGAGTAGCCACTAAGGATTTAATCTTATGCGCCATTGATCTGAGCCCTATCGTACAACCACTTGTCCAGTATGGGATGGACCTGGCTGATTAATTAGTAATGTTTTGATTTAGTTCTGTTTAGGTTGAAGTGTGTTTGAGATAGACATTCACACTAGGCGCAAGAGGGGGCCGGATGGAGGCAAAACCTTAGTGAGCAGAACTAGGTCAAAACAGAGCTTTGTAAAGGCCTTGTCATGATCTTTCCACCGCACACCCAAGAAAGTGTGTTAATCGCATGGCAATATGAGATGATCATATTTTGTGGGTAAAGCAGTACAATATCTGCAAAGTGTTACAAACTATTCGAATAGCTATGTCCCCGGTTATGGACAATGCCTGGTGATTTCACAAGGGAGATAGATTTTATCTAAAAATTGTGATTGGTGGAATGGTTGGGAAGTGAACGAGTAGTTCACTAGTTGTTTCAAAGTACTTGTTTACTTATGTATGTAATCTTTTCAAATGTGCTTTTCAAGTTATGTACTGTATATTTACTGTCAATACTGCTTTATGCAAAATAGCCATAAAGCTACTCTTATTCAAGCCTTGCTCCTATGACTTGTTGAGTACTTTATGTACTCATAGCTTTACGCCATTTGTTGATCAATCATCGAAAAAGGCCTTGGGAACACCGAATTCTACGAGGAGGAGTACTTTGAGGACTATGCGAACTAGGGTGTGTTCTCCATTCGATTGTCTGTGGGCATGTCGATGGCTACCACAAGTGTTTCTTCCGTTGCAAGATTATTTTCTGTCGTTAAGCCCTATGTGGCAGAAATTGTAAAACCTTGACCATAAGGTCCGTTGTTACTATTTAAGTATATGTATATGTATAAAGGAGGGTAAAAGGGATCTTAAAAAGTCAGAGAAAGGGCAGGTAGGACCCCTTTAGATATGGCTAGTATATAAGGATCCACCAAACTCTCACTCGGAATAGGGATCGTAAATAAAGTGCCAACCATTTTTCCGTCTTGGACAGGCAGAAAATAGTAACCCGTTACGTTGTTCATCTCTCTACATTGGGTAAGTAATTATGTGTGAATAGAGATGGATGAAGCTCAAGACCAGTAACGCCAGTCTGGAAGTGAGTAAATCCTGAGACGCTATATGCGTAGGTGGAGGGTTGAATCGGGAGCTGGTACCAACCAAACACTTTGGAAGTCGGTAGAGCCCAAGTGAGCAACCTGGTATACCGATGGATAATAGATAGGTTGGAGAATTGAGTAACGTAACTCGGGACAGGTCTGAGTGGAGTTCATATATAAGTTTGCTGTGTATTTTGTAAGAAATTGAAATTCAAATGTTTGCCTTAAAAAACCTGTACCTTTTGCGACAATGGGGAAAGTTGGATCAATCTCTCCACAATGCGTCGTGCAATGCTTTTGAGAGGTAACAAGAAAAGTACCTAAGGACATGTTTATAATACAAAAGAAAAGAGAAATAAGTTGAATAGATAATGATACAAATGACAAATTTTGTATAAACCATCGAGGTGACAGTCTGCTAGGTAAATGCACTGACATTTAACATTTACTTAATAAAATAGTGCAATTAATAGTCAACGAATTCCCTATAGCACAGCACAAACATCTATGTCATGCATATTGTCAAATTAGATAATGTTTTGCCGCAATGTGTTCGATTCCATCCAAAGACCTTTTGTAGTGATGCTATTCAGTGCGTATGTTGTGTGCCTGTGCCCGCTATAATAACAAAGAACACACTTGATGTGAGTTGTGGCCAATAAAATTATTTCTTATTGAAATTCAGGGAAACAAACGAAGATCAAATGTATCTTATGCAGCATGCTAGTTATGGTTTATCATTAGTTCATTACTACACTTGGGTATAATTTTGAGACGTTTTAGGAGCTGTCGCAAAACCCTCCGTCCGCGAGCGAGCCCAAAATCCAAATCGCACCCGCCTCCACTCCCTCCGTCCGCCACACTCGCCCACTCCCCCAATTCCACTTCCCCACTCCCGGCCGACCCTCGGTCTCTCCGTCCGCCTCTCCTCTCCTCAATCCCACCCGGCGCCCCTCGCCCCCTCCTCTCCCCCGCTGCCGCCGTTTCCTCGTCCCCCCCGCCGCCCCTCCTCGCCCCCTCCTCGGCCTCCCCGCCCCTCCTCTCCCCCACCGCTTCCTCGACCCCCCGCCGCCGCCCCTCCTCTCCCCCCCGCCGCCCTCCTCTCCCCCACCGCTTCCTCACCCCCCGCCGCCCCTCCTCGCCCCCCGCCCCCCGCCGCCGCCCCTCCACGCCCCCCTGCAGCCGCCCCTCCTCGCTCCCCTCCCGCCGCCACCCCTCCTCGCCCCACCCCCCGCCCCCTGGCCGCACGCGGATGAGAGCTCCCTAGCCACGGCGGAGATGCAGAGCCCACAATCGGAGGCGGGGATGTTGCCGTGGCACTGCGCGAGGACCCAGATGGTGGAGTTGCCGCTGCCGGTGGAGGCGATGGTCGTGCGCCTTCTGTGGCTACACCGAAGCCTGGGACCTCTACTCCGCCTTCTGCCTCCGTAGCTTCTACGGCTACCACGACGACGGCGAGCCCGTCGTGCGCGCGTACATCTGCGAGAACGGCCACGTTGCTGGCACGTGGACCGATCGCCCCCTCTACTCCTGACTCCCCAGCGGCAACATCACAGAACTTGGTATCGCACACTACTGCCATTGCCATTGCCCAATGCCCAATGCGAAGCATGCTATGCCTTATGTTCTTAATTATGTGATAATTGGGTGTATATAGTAGATGTGGATCTCAACGAGCTCTGAGATTATCCTTATGTATGAATGATGCATCTTTTTTCTTTTAGATGATGATGCTTAGCACAGTAATGTGATGTCTAGTTAATGTGCGGTGCAGGCGATTATGGTTTCCATTGAGTGTAACTCTGATGCTTAATTAGCATAAGAATGCAAGTTCTTTTTATGTTGGCACTGTACGTAGTCTGGTAATCTGGTGTGCACTGATGCTGGTTCCATTGAATCGAGATGAGCTTGATTGATGCCTTTGGGATTCAGAATGTGCATCATATGCAACTGCGCTTGCTGCTTTGGAAAGCTGAACTTTTGCAAAGCTTCTATACCAAAATATCTACTGGGTTCTTGTTTTTGTTGAATGGTTTTGGTTTTGGTTTAACTAGAATCTGCCATACTTAATTTGCTATGTTCTTGTTGTTCTTGATTGGATCAGTTTACTCTGATCTAGTTGATATGCTTATCTTTGCTCATTATTCTTTCATTCCCTGTCTTTGCAATGCAGCATCAGCTACCTATGCACTGCATGCTTGCCTTTTTTTATTGTTACTTGCAACTTACAAGTAAGCTACTATTAATTGGAAATGTAATTGTGTTACCACCACTGCGCAAGCTCTAAGCATCTGGTATTCTGTGTAATGACAATGATAGACATTCTCTTTGTTACATGGTTGTGGGGTATTGTTTTTCATGTGGATGTAGTATGGTGCAATCTATTCAAGCAAAACTTCACACATTGTTTTTTACTTGTTTAGTCTGTCAAGTTTTATAGATATGCTAATGTTTTTGCCTTTCCCGATTTGCTTCTATGACACTGGTTATGCTATTGTCCTTAACAAATCACTTAGGAATTTGTGACCTGTAGAAGCAATCTAAGATGTTGAAACTTTTGCTGATGGCTGCCTATGACTTTTAGTACCTTTACGGAGTGCTGTTTTTTTATCAGCTGGGTATTCTGTATAACTGTGTGTATCTCTAACTGATTTATCTATTTCTAACACCAGCGTCAAGCTTCTGTGAAATGGATATTTTTTTATCAATGTAAGGACATCTTAAAGATCCAGAAGTTTTGGCGTATGGTCTCCTATGCTGGATTCTACTGCTTCACTACCCTCATTACCTATGCTTACACAAGCAATACGTATGTCACTGCAGGATTACCCTTCTTTACATACTTGCATAATCTTCTCACTTGTTCTTACCCGCCAATATTCTTTGTTCGAGCTTTTTGCAGGACAAGAGCTGGCATTTCTTCTCACTTGTTCTTACACTGCTTTGTGTGTCTTTAAAGCACTAAGCATGCATGGTGCTCATAGTAACCGTACTCTTATTATTTTAAAATGGTATTTTCTCAGTTTTTTTATTTTCCCCTACGATCATTTACTTGCAGGTGTGATCATTAGACTAACGCATTTCATAAATGCATGGTTTGCGTGATTATCTGACCAGCATATGTACAACTTCTTTTTTGTTATGGAGCAATTCAGAGAGATGATCGTTTGTCTTACTATTCATGGAATTGTATTGTCCCCTAAACATCCTAGCTGATTTCAATGATATATCTATTGATAGAACTACCTTCAATGATTTTTTTTGCAGGATAATGAAAGAATGTAAAGAAAATCTACAGATGTGAAGATGAGAAAGCTGATGAACTAGTATCTGCATGTAGAAATCTTATAGATACCAACAATTTTAGGGGAAAATTGGGAAATTTGTTTTTTTCATGTGTGTTTGTACTTGTTTATATTCATGTATGATTCGGTTGTAAACTCCACTTGCTATTAAATAATATAATCACTTTTTTCTACATTTCAGTGTATTGCTCTATTGTTGTGTGGTTTGTGATAGCGGCAATGTGATTTTACATATGAATCGGTTTGATTACAATGATGTGCAAAAATGTTATTTTTACGTAACAAAAAGAACAAAGAGAAGATATTTTTATTTTTCTCAAAATGTAAACATGCAATTTACCGTCTCTATAGTAATCAAGACGATATGTAAGTGCATCTATCAAAATGTCTCTACAAATGTAAGCATGCAATTTACCGTCTCTATAGAGTGTCTCAAATATTATATACATGCTTACCAATGCGTCTCTACAGTTTTTGACACGGTCCATGGGGAGACGCTCCTAGGATGCTTTACAAAAATAACTCAACAACCTTCTAGTGATGATTTAAAACGTCTTTAACCTATAAATAAGATGTCTCTACAAGGCATTTCTGTTGTAGTGGACACCACCAAGAATATCACCATAAACTCCCTGAAAGAACAAAGCAATAAGGAGGGGTTATTTAACTACTTACAAAATCATCTATACACCAGTGATGAAGTGATTGAATAACTCAGCTAAAATCATTTGAGTAGTATGCCATCCACTATGATGAATCAAAGAGGCAAACACATTAACTCAAAGCCAAATTGCAAGAAACATGAACTAATATTCCAACAGGCCCTGCCTTGACAAAGCGCAATTTGCATAACAACAAAAATTTATAAGAAATCAGGAAAACATGGGGATGGCTATGGTACAAACACAGGCACCATAGTAACTGCTCAAAAACATAGGTAAGTTCCAGGACTAAATATAGATCATAAGGTGATCTAAACTCATGTTAAACTTGAAGAGTAAAAAATCTTAAAAATTTTGATTTGAACTACACATAGGGTTTAGGGTTGTGTGTGTCTTGTATTCACTATATATTCTTGAGAGATAACTGGGTATCAGAGCCTAGGTTCTCAACCTAGCTCCTCCGCCGCCGCTACCACCCCTGGGAGGAGTGTGCTCCACTCTTGGGGGTGACTGTAACATCTTAAAATTTTGCTTTCTTCAAAACTAATTCCAAAATAATTATTTAAAAATATTTGGAGTTTATTTGGATTTTCTAGAGCCAAGTTGGATTTTTCTGGATTTTATTCCAAGCTTTGAAGTGAGAAAAGTTAAAAATTTTCACTTTATAAAAGCCAAAATAAATTTAATTCATTTTACAAAAGTCAAAATAAGTGCATTTCATTTTCCTAAGTTATTTCTGTATTTATAAAAAAAATTCAGCATTTTCCAGAAATCAAAAGCTTCCCTTTAAAGTTAAATTATGTTTCTGAAAAATATAAATACCAAAATGGTTTGAAAATATTTTTATTAAGTCAAAAATCATTCGAGATGATTCTCTGAATTTTTCTGGATTTTTAAAATTTATTTGGTATTTTTCTGAGTATTTTAAAGCTCATTAGTATTTCTGGAAAGTTTAAAAAGAAAAAGAAAATCTTAAATTCTTTCTGGCTGCCACGTGTCGCCCTCGGATTCAATCCCGCCCGCCGGAGCCAATCGCCACCGTCCGTCCTGACTTTCCGCCTTCCCCTTCTCTCGGCTTCACGCGTGGCGAGCATCGGGCCAACCTTCACCCCGCCGCGCTAATCCACGCCGCTCACCTCCACTTACCCCTTCGCCCCTCGGTGGACGGCTCTGATCTAACCTCCCTCGCCCGAGCTGATCTGGGCCGCACGTAACAACTTAACCCTTTGACCTCAAATGAGCGGCTCTGATTAAACCTCATTCGCCGATCGGATCACAGCCGTCAACACTCACTTACCTCTTCGCCGAAAATCCAACGGCCACCCTTTTCCCTTGAGCCACTTGTCATCAATCCGAACCGCCAGCCTCCACCCTCTCTCTTCTCTCTCTCGCTGACGCCCGGGGCCCGCCTGTCAGTCGTCTCTTCCCCGCCCCTTCTTCCTCATTGCGCCCGCGCCGCTACCGCCATTAAAACTCGAAGCTGAAGTTTTAAACCTTCGGTTTCTTCCCCCGTTTTTGCCCGATCGTTTGCGCATTTAATCCATCGTCCTCTGCCGCTTTCACACCTACCGTTTGCCCCTTCGTTGCTGCACTAATTCGCCTAATTGCGTGTGGAGGTGTTTTGTAACTGGCGAGCAATTGCTCGGCCGTTACCGCTCCTCGCCATATAAGAACCCCTCCCCGAGCTTCCCCTCGACGCACCTCACATTTCCCCTCTTCGTGCCTGTGTGCCCGTCGCACCGTGCAACCTCGATCTTTCGTCGGCCGAAAGCTCCGGCGAGCAATCGAGTGAACCGTGGGCATCCTCGGGCAACGCCACCGCCATCAAAACCTTCGCCCACGCGTCGCGCACCTTCTCCACCTTCTGCCCGAGCCTGAGAACCGCCGCAACGCCCCGCCGCCGATCACCTCTCTCCGGCCACCGTTTTTCTCTGCTGTCCGCCCTCTCCAGCCACCTCCGAAGTCCGCGCAAGGTACCACGAGACTCCCCTCGTCCTTCTGTTGCTCTTGGCACCCTCGGTTGGCACCGCCGGCCACTGATTCGCCGGTGACCATTTGTCCTCGAGCTCCACCGCCGCCGGTCTGCCACGTCAGCACGTCGGGTCGACGTGGCAGCCGAGGTGGCAGCCCGGGTGGACGCCACGCCAGCGACACCTAGCTCCCGTGCGCCCATGTGTCACCAGCCTGCCCTCGGGTCCATAGACCCGGTTCACCAAACACCGGGCCGACGTGTCAGCCACTCAACCAAATTTAAAAATATCAGGGCTGACGTCATGCTGACGTCATAAACTTGATTTTGATTTAAAAATAATTCAGCCGAAATTAATGATGTCATAATTCAGATTTTTTTCTTCAGAAAAATAATTCATTTAAATGCCTGCTGACGTCATAAATCCTTTTTCAGTTTAAAAATAATTCCAGAAATAGTCTTTTTCTTTTATTTTGAATTAAAACTTCCAAAGGCCATAACTTTTTCATTTTAGCTCCAAATTGGCCCATTCAAATTTCTAAATTCATCTAAAATTCCAAATTTGCATATAGTATATTTATTTTCAAATTTTGAGTTTTTATTTTATTTTATTTTATTTGGTTTTTCTCGTTCCTCGTGTAGAGTCCGAATTTTCAGAAGATTTTTAAGAGCAACTTCGGGAAGATTCCAACCTAATTCAAGAAGGCAAGTCTCCTTTGATCATCTTGTGCCTACATTTGCTAAAAACATTTTATTATTTTAAATTTAGATGCATTGCTATGTTACATAAAATGATAACTTCTGTCTTACGGTATTAGTTAATCCAACCTTGTTGTACCCTCAATTGAAGTTGAATGCGATGTACCTTTGTAACCTTAGGATTTTCTTTGTCTCAATAATGAGATTATTATTAAATCTTTGACAAATATTAGAATGGTAGTAAAATGCTTAGTCATGCTATTCAATCTTTGTAACCTTAGAATGGGAAATTATAATTCTTTAAACTAGTCTGTTGTATTCAAAAATTTAGTGGCGATTGGTGTTGCCACTGTTCTTTTTAAATAAATTAATATGTGAAAATTGTCTTAGACCAGGGCGGATGGTTGTTTTAGATTGGTGCGGTAAGCACGAGATCTTGTAAAGTGTATGTTCCGCCCTAGTCAATTAAGGACCGACGCTTGAGATTGTCCAGACTGAGCACTACCGTACAACCACAAGTCTATATGGGTACGACCTAGCCGAATAACTTACGTTAGTTTAGTTTAGGTGCCACCAGTGGAAAATGGGTGCCAGGGATTTACTGGTTTACTCATAGTGAGGGACAGGGATTTACTGTACTCACATGGCACAAGAGGGGGCTTCTGACTGTGGTGGATTTAACCCTTCAGCGGTGAAACCTCAGCGGGTGGTATCTAGCTAGACTAGAGTGAGGTAAAGGCTTTGTGATATTTTATCTGGGTCTTATGCCAAAGGAAGCATGTTGACTATTAAGATAATTTATCTTTTGTGGGTAAAGCTGTACAAACTCTGCAGAGTAACAAACTATTCGAATAGCCGTGCCCATAGTCAAGGGCTGGCAAGGAATGCATTCACATGGTAGACTTTGGTTTTGATTTTAAAACAAAAGTTTTGGGACCTGGGAGTGGTTGGAACTCTCAGGAGTTTGTGTCCTGGCGGATGGAGCCAGTGAGGGTGGATGGAACCCGTAAGAAATTTTAAACCTTGGCGGATGGAGCCTTTGTACTAGTGTTGGTGGTTGGAACCTTCACTAGAAAATTGTATCTAGTTTCAGTTATTAGAATTACTTTGTTAAATTGATGCTTTCGAAAATACATAATGGTATTTGAAATAAAATGCTGCTTTATGCAAAAGAACCATAAGAACCTTCCTTTGTTAAGCCCTGCATCTATGCATCTTTCCCAAAACTTGCGGAGTACTTTATGTACTCACATGCTACACTTTAAAACTACTCTCAAAGGATGTCGAAGCTCAAGAGGCAGACTACGACTACTTCGTGGATGGATTTGACGAAGGCTATCCGGATTTCTAGGTTGCGTTTCCTCAGTCAATTGCCTACGGCGTATTGATGGGTCTTGCTTAAGTTCTTTTTGCTTCTGCTGTAATTTATTTTTGTTTGGTGTGAGGTCTTAAAACCTCATATGTAATAAAAGACTTCGAGGTCTGTACTCTCGATTATTGTAATAAAGCGTTGTTGGTTATGTATCATATCTGTTTAACTGTGTGTACTAGCTTTGATCTGGGACTAGTGCTGAAATACACAGGGGGTCCAGGAGTTTCTACTCCAGGGTCTCACAGCGACCACCTCCTTCCACTTCTTGCTGGATGCCGCGCCAGCACCCACGTTGCCGCCAGCCGTTACGTCTCCTCTACCAACGCCCACGCGTGCTTCTGCACTGTGCTCGCCCACGCTGCCGCTATCGCGCTCGCCTATGTAATCACTGGATTTGGCCACCTCCAATGCCAGCAAGTCCGGATTTGGCTGCCTCAGGGCCGGATCTGGTCATCTTTGCCACCGCTGAGCTTGGATCCGGTCGTCTCCGCTACTGCCATGCTACGCTGGGTCTCTGCAATACCTGGGATGGGTCTGGTCCAGCCCAGCCCACATCGTGCTCCTTATAAGGGAGGGAGCCGGGAGGGGAGGAAGCAAAATCGGGACTCTCCCATGCTCTCGCTGCTCGTGCCTCTCCCGTGCTACGCCTATGTCACCACCACTTTCGAGCGCTTGTCGCCGCCCTCCGGCAGCCGCCGTTGCCCAGCCGCGCCCTTGCCCAGTGCCGCTACTGCCCGCGCACCCTACCCTGGTTAGATGCTGTTGCCGCCTTGCTGCCGCTCCTCCCCGTTGCTCGACCGAGCGCCGCCTTAGCTCACGTGCGCCGCGTCGCCTTTCACAGTTGCTCCCTCGCTGCGCCTCGCCTCCCCCGCCTCTGCCGCCACCGCCGCTCCATGGGGGTGGAGGACGGCAGGCTAGCCGGGGGAAGAGGAGGGGCCAGTTGATTGGAAGAAGGGGAGGTGGCTATCCAGCTGGAGAAGGGAAGAAGGCGCCGGCAGTGAGGGAGGATGGGGTGGAAGAGAGAGGGAGTGAGGCCGATGGTGTGGAAAGAAAAAAATGAGGAAAGAAGGAGAAGCAGGCTGGGCGTGAAGAAAAAGAAAGAAAAGAGGAAAGGGAAAGAAAAAGAAAAAAAGAAAAAATAAGAGAAAGAGGAAAAGGAGAGGAGAAAGGAAAAGAAAAGAGGAAGGAAAGAAAAGAAAAGCCTGATCTGGTGCCAGATCTGTCAGGTCCGGCCAAGGGATGACAGATCGTGCCTCGATTCAGTTGTTCGGGGCTAGGGTAACAGTTCGAAAACCCTTTTCCGTTATTTACTGATTCTCGCATAAATTAGTATGCCGATTAAACACTGGGATAGCGGGACAATGTCCGGTGAGAGGGAGGTCGGCTATACTGGGTGTATATATGGCATTAGCAATGAATTGAAATGGGTAATGCTTGTTCAGGTAGCGGTTCGAGCCTGGTGCTGTCTGCGCACCTCCCGCCGAGTTAACAAGCAAGTGCATGGTAAAACAATATATTGTATTGAATGATTGCTATTTGTGTTTTCATGCCATGATCAGTAGCATTTAAGTGATGAGGTATATGATTATGTGCTAATCATATCTTGAGGAATATTATTATGAGTAAACATCCTCATTTTAGGAGTTTTGCATCATGCAAAGTGCATAAGAGCTAGGTCGGTGAGAAAGTCCTATGACTAGTCCGGAGTGCTCTTGAATAAGTCCTATAGAGGTAGGCACCTCTACGGGATGGAGGGAGAGCGTGATATCGACGGGTGTACTCTCCGCTATACCGATATAAGCTACAGTTACAGGTACATTGCATTTCATTGTATTGCATGAAAAGAGATACAAACAGTGATACAGTTACAGAGATTGATTTACAGTTTACAGTTATAGGTGCATTGCATTGCATGAAGAGTGAAACAGGCTGCAATACAGTTATAGGGGTTTGACTTATAGTTTACAGAAAATGGGTTTTATAGTTCACAGTAGACGTGATTTACAGTTTATAATAGATTGGCTTTACAGTTCACAGTAGATATGATCTACAACTTACAGTCGTAGAATTGGATTACAGTTTATAGATATAGATTGATGTACTGCTTTATCGTATGCTTGCTGAGTCTACGAACTCACTTTTACTTTGTTGTTTTTTGATGGTGATCCGGAATGACAGCATGCATGGAATGGGAATAGTTCCTTTTGCGCTGCACATGAGCAATAACTGTTTAGTCCTGCACTGAGCGTTATGTTTAATCTTTTGTTAAGAAGTTTATGTAAAATTTCTAGTTACATTATGTTTCAGGAGAACGGGTTCTCCTGTTAATACAGTTCTCGTGCGTTAACTCTGTTTATGGCGTGCCTATTTGAAATAGTAACAATGTGGTGGTAGCATGTTGTGCCCTGTGTAGGGTCGGGGTGTTATAGTTGGTATCAGAGCGGACGTTAGGTCCATGGTGAAGATAAATTGTCAACTTGATTTAATCATTTAAGAAAAAAGTGTTTAGGCCTAATAATTAAATTCAATTTGACACACTGTGCTGCACAGTAGGATGGGGTTTGGGATTTGCATTGCATATGCGTTTTCCCAAATTATGTTGTTGACTTGTACTAATAAAGTCAATATTTGTGAGTTGATGTGTGATTGTTTCTCTATTGTGAGCAGAGATACCGAGAGGTATAGTAAATAGATTGAAAGTGAACTTTAAAGAAAAATAATAATATATAAATATTCAACGAAATTGAATGAACCACTTAGGAACTACTCATTCATAAGCTAAACCACCAGTGAACTATCCATTCACTTTCCAAAGATAACCAACCAAGTTTTTTTGAAAACTCTACCCCTCACATGAAATCACCGAGCATTGTTCACAACCGGGGACACGGCTATTCGAATAGTTTTACACTCTTCAGAGGTTGCACAACTGTACCCATACGATGTGATCAGTCTCGTGCTAAGAAAATCACAACAAGGCCGTTACAAAGTTCAACCTCAATTTAATTCCGCCCGTTAGGGTTTTGCATCACACCCCCCTTGCGCCTAATGGAAATCAGCAACAATGTTCATCACAATGGTGAGTTTGAAATTAAAATATCACAAATTAATCAGTCAGGTCTATCCCATACTAGACATGTGGTTTGTACGGTAAGGATCAAATCAATAATGCACAAAGTTAAGTCTTTAAAATTACTCAAGTGGGCTTCCACATCTCTCGAGGTGAATCCATACTTCCCCCTTTACACGATCACTCACCTAAATGAAAACCAATTTTGTATAACCAGCACTAATGACACACCAATGTCATGGCACATAAATTTTATAATTGTGGCTCCAACCACGATTCAATATCTCATTAAATCAAATTAATTAATTGATCTCAGGTGACGATGAACCAACGACTATAAGCATGGCTAAGCAATTTGATCGTACAACCCATGTGACAACTAGTATGGTATCACTAAATAATTTTCTACCCTATGGTGACAATGGGATAATGATGTTCAAATTATCAAGGGAGGTAGTAATCAAATCGGGCATTAACTACCAAGTACGAGGGTTTGTAATAAAATAGCAATGCATGATAATTTAAAACAAAATAGATAATTAATAGATTAAAACTAGGTTCAATATGATCAAAGGATATAACTTGCCTTGGTCTGGCTCAGGTAGGAACTCTTGATCTTTTGGTGGTGCTCCCACTCCTTCGAAGACACGATCTAACGAGAGAGAAAACGAACAAGGCACAAAAATAACTTAAATAAATTTCAAATGAACTATAAGAACTTTAAAACTAGAATCAAAAGATAGAGCTCAATTTTAGATGAATTTAAAAAAAAATAACGGGGTCAATCGGAGTTAGGACGGAGGAGAATGAGCTCTTGAAAAATTTAATATAAAGGAAAATACTAGAAATTTAGAAAGCTACTGTGTTGTGGACTCAGTGCACGGAATAGCGGGTTCACGGTGGACTTGGCTCACGAAATAGTGCATGGGTGACTCGGGTGCTGACGCAGCAGCTAGGGCTGATGTGGCTGACATGTGGCGATGGGTGGCAGGTAGGGTTGACGTGGCAGATGATGTGGCAGGGTGACATGGTTGACATGTGGCATCTGGGATGGCTCCAATGCTGACGTGGCACTGAGGTGGCACTGACACGTGGTGACACGTGAAGTCTAGGTCTAACGTGGTTACTGTCTCAGTTGGACCTGGTTCACGGTTCATGGAACAGTGGTGCTGGTAGGCGGGACCCAGCTGTCGGTGACTTGGTGCACGGCAGACTCGGTCCACGGAGAAGGCGAACCATTGGCTAGCGTAGGTGCAGGTGATCCGACAGCGGTGGATGAGCCACATGGATGGATCTCGGCCGTTGGATCCGTTGGTTGGAGCGGATCCAATCGGATTGTTGCAATTTTTGATCGGGCAGCCGGATTGCTGATGTGTGGCACAGAGCGAGTCCTGAGGTGACCCTTCGGCGTGCGAGGGGTCGCGGGCGATGGAGACGGGCACGGGAACTGAGGGGTGACTCAGTCGGTGGAGCGAAGCGCAGCGCGAGCGATGACTTGACTGGATGAAGGCGGAGCAACTGGCCAGTGGAGGCGACGACTGGTTGGATAGCAAGGTCGAGGTGGCAGCTGACTCATTGGCAGCTGGTGGACGACGGCGGTGACCAACAGTGAGACTACAGCTGGCCGAAAATAAAGGGACGACGGTGGCGCGGGAAACCACGACAGCGAACTCCGGTGAGGTAGAACGAGCGATGAGATGCACGGCGGGACGAAGGAATCAAGGTAGGGTGGCACAGCTATAAAGCACGAATGCCGAGAATATGGCTCGAAGATGGCCGAGAGTCTCAGGTGCGCACGAACATCGAGGCGGAGTCAAACTCGGATGGCGATGACGGAGTTCGTAATGGAGACGACATTGAAAAGTGTGACCTCCCTCCGATGACTAACGCATAGCAGAGAAAGAAATCAGATGGTCAAAGGTAGACCACACAGATGAACAGTAACTAGGCTATTGGATGGCTAACACGTGTTCCATAACGGATTCGGCGGCCAGGGAAAGGTTTGGCTCGGATGGCCAACACATTCGCGGCCGGTCCAATACTGTTCACATATTTTTAGGGTTTTGTTTTTCTATTTTAGAAATTCAAATAAAATAAAAGCAGCTCTAGAAAATAGTAAATAAACCTGAACAATTCTCAAATAATTCCAGAAAATTCCTTGAGGCACAAGGAATCTAAATAAAATATTTTTAGCAAATGTTAATGCTTATTTTATTCGTATTAAATCCTTTTAATTTCTAAAAATTCAACTTGAGCTTTAATTAATTTCAGAAAAATCTAAATGGTGAATTTTATTTTAAAAGCTTCAAAAAGGCTGTGAAAAATACGATGGTACACTCTCCTTCTTGATTTTAACTTTCCATTTTTGATTCTTGGACTCAACCGACGGTGGTTGTTTGGTGACTATGGCGGGGCTCAAGGTGATGCCATGTGCCGGGGGAGCATGCCATGGCCGTCAGGTGCACGGTGTCCCCTCCTACATCACGGTGGTGCCCAAAAGGTGAGGCTTAACAGCAGTCTACTCGTAGTGGCACCGCTGGACTCTTGTTCAAGTTCCATTCTTGTTGCGTGTTAAGCATTTCTATACATCAAATAGTGGCGGCATAGCATTTGTAGAATAGGCGTTAATGGGTAGTACAACAAATTAGTCATGGAACTAGGGGTTTTGTCGGATTGGATGCGGGGGTTTGATGATGAGGCTTTGGGTGATGTATAAGTCATAGAGGAAAATGACAATTCAATACCGGGTTCAGGTAGTTTTTCTTATACTTAGAAGCTGAGGTACCGTAGTAGTGTAGTGCTATGTATCTGGATATACGTTCATTAAAGAAAGTCTTTTTTGGAAAGACCTATCATTGGAGCTCGCGGTTTAGGAGTCCAAGTAAGTTTGTAGCTGTCTTAGATATCTAAACCAACAGTGAACTAACCATTCACTTACCAACAATAACCAACAAGTTTTATGAAAACACTACCCCTCGTGTGAAATCACCGAGTATTGTCCATAACCGGGGACACGGCTATTCAAATAGTTTTACACTTTGCAGAGGTTGCATAACTGTACTCACACGATGCGATCATCCTCACGTTAAAGAAAATCACAATAAGACCTTTACAAAGTTCAACCTCAACTCAATCCCGCTCGTTAAGGTTTCGCTGTCGGGTAGGTTAACCACCTAGTCGATAATTGCCCCCTCTTGCGCCTTATGGAAATCAGCAACCATGTTCAACACAATAGCGAGATTGAAATTGAAATATCCCAAATTAATCAGCCAGGTCTATCCCATATTAGACATGTGATTTGCACGATAAAGCTCAGATCAATGGCGCACAAAGTTAAGTCCTTAATATTACTCAGACGAGACTTCCACATCCCACAAAGTGAATCCACACTTCCCCCTTTACTGCACAATCACTCGCTCAAGTGAAAACCAATTTTCTATAACCAACACCAACGACACACTAATGCCATGGCACAAATTTTATAACTGTGGCACCAACCACGATTCGATATCTCATTAAGTCAAATTAATTAATCACATGTGATGATGAACCCATCGAGACTATAAGCAAGGCTAAGCATGTAAATCGTAACCCATGTGACATCTAGTATGGCATCACTAAATAATTTCCCAACCTAAGGTGTCAATGGCATTATGGTAATCAAATTATCAAGGAAGGAAAAACAATTGGGATAATAACTACCAAATACAAGGGTTTGTAATAAATAGTGATGCATGATAATTTGAATCAAAATAAATAATTAATAGATTGAAAACTTGATTCAACAAGATCAAAGAACACGACTTGCCTTGGTCTGGCTCAGCGAGATACTCGGGATCTTCTGGCGATGCTCTTGCTCCTTCGAAGATGGGATCTACCGAGAGAGAAAGTGACCGAAACAACAAAACAACATCAAATAAAATTCAAATAAAACCTACAAGACAAAACCCTAAACCTACATATTGCCATATGAGCAAGGAGCCTAAAACACTGCCCCTAAACCTTCTTATATCATGGTTCCGGTACGTAGATCATTAACTTCTATACGCTCCTATTCAAAGCTAATTCTTTGGTTACATTCCAATCCCTTAAGTCTCTTTTAACTGCTTCCCACGTCAATCTTGGTTGACCTCTACCTCTTCTTGAGTTTTCGATACGTCTTAAAATTTCACTACGTACCAGTGCCTCAGGAGGCATCCGTTGGAGATGTCCAAACCATCTCAAGCGATGTTGAACAAGCTTCTCTTCAAATGGTGCTACCCCCACCATATCATGTATATCATTGCGTTACACTCATCTTTTATATATGTTGTCTTTTAGTTGCCCAACACTGCGCTCAATATAGCATCGCATGTTTGATCACTGTGCTATAGAACTTACCCTTTACCTTTTGAGGGACTTTTTTTATCACACAGGAAACGTGAGGCTTCGCGCCATTTCACCCACCCCACTTTTATTCTATGGCTCATATCTGCATCAATCTCATCGTCCCACTTTAGCATCCCAAATATCAAAGTGTCCGTACAGATAATAGGAGGCTAGATTTAGAGTTCGAAGTGGAGGATCATGTGCTTATGAGAGTATCACCCACAAAAAGAATTGTGCAATTTGGTACCAAAAGAAAGCTTAGCCCATGGTACATTGGGCCATTTCTGATTCTGGCACGGATTGGAAAGTCGGCATATCGTTTGGAACTTCCCGAGTCTATGCGAGGAGTGCATAATGCGTTTCATATTTCTACGTTGAGAAAATACTTAAGGGACCCAGAGCACATGATTATTGTATAACCGTTGTCCCTTAAGCAAGACCTCACTTTTGAATCCCGTCCAGTTCGTATTCTAGAGGAATCGAAAAAGGTGTTAAGGCGCAGAATGTTAAAGTATGTTAAGGTATAGTGGTCGCAACAGTCTGAGCGAGAAGTAATGTGGGAATTGGAGTCTCGCATGCGCGAGAAGTATCCGGAGTTGTTCTCCATGGGTACGAGTTGGAATTGTTTTATGTTCAATCTAGTTTGTTATATTCCCATGTAGGTTATCGAGATTCAGAATTTGAGGTCGAATTCTGTTAAGGGGGGAGACTGTCATACCTGGGCTGGCTTGGCTCAGCCCAGCCCACGCCAAGCCCTATAAGAGGGTGAGCCAGGTGGGGGGAGGAAGCAAAATCGGCATTTGCTTCCCTCCCCCGAACTCTCCCGAGCTCCCGCTACCCCTACTGCTTGCGCGCGCTGCCGCCGCCCAGCGTCGTCTCTGCTCGCGCGCCTCCGCTGGGCGCTGCCGCACGTCGCCCTCCGCCCGCCGTCGTCGCTCAGCTGTCGACGTCGCCGCGCGCACCGGTGTGCAGCCGCCAAGGTCGCTCCCTGTTGCGCTACGCGTCGCACCTAGCTGTTGTGCCACCGCCGGCCATGAGGAAGAGCCGGCTGTGAGGAAGAGTGGGGAGGTGCCGATGGCCATGGAGGAAGAGGAAGGAACTGGCCGGGAGAGGGGCCGAGGCGGGAGAGGAGGGGAGGAAGAGAGGAAGGAGAGGAGAGAGAAGAGAAGGCTAGCGGCATGAGAAAAAAGAAGAGAAGAGAAGGAAGAGGGAAGGGGAAGAAAAAAAAGAAAGAAAAGAAGGAGGTGGCTAGGTGAAGAAAAAGAAGAAAGAGGAAGAAAAAAAGAGAAAGAAAAGGAAAGAAAGGAGAGGAAAAGAAAGGAAGAGAAAAAAAGAAGAGGGAGGAAAAAAAGAAGAAAAGAAAAGGGGGAGTGCCTGACCCGATGCCAGATCCGGCCGGAGAGTGACAGATCGTGCCCCGATCCGGTCGTCGGGGGTTAGGGTAATAGTTCGGAACCCCTTTTCTGTTTAATTACTGATTCTCACATAAATAATATGTCGATTAAACACCGGGACAATGAGGTGTCCGGTGAGAGGGGGATCGGCTATACTGGATTTATGTGTAAGTGCGATGTTGTTTACTCGTATATGTATGTATTGTGTTAGCAATGAATTAAAATGATTACTGCTTGTTCAAGTGACGGTTCGAGCTCAGTGCCATTCGCGCATCATTCGCCAAGCTGACAAACAAGTGCATGGTAGAACAGAACAATGTGGTTAATGATTGCTATTCATATTTACACGCCATGATTTACAATGTTTATAAGCTGAGATACATGGTTACCAGTTAGGTAAATACTGATGAGTGTAATTTATAATTAAGTGCCAGCATTGGAAGCATGTGCATCAAGCTTTGCACTCATACACAGTGAAACATGACCTACTTCGGTAGGGACTCCATGGGAGCAGAGGTTGAACCCCCGTTTGAAAGAGGGCGGGGCAAATGAGTGGTCCATTGACGGGTGGACACTCCACTATACTGGTATAAGCTACAGTTACAGATACAAACAAATAATGTCACTCTTACGCATAAACCCAGTATAGCCGACCTCCCTCTCACCGGACACCGTCCCACTGTCCTGGTATTTAATTGGCATACTAATTTATGCAAGACTTAGTAAATAACGGAAAAGGGTTTTTGAACTGTTACCCTAACCCTGACGACCGATCAGGGCACGATCTGTCGCACTCCGGTCGGATCTAACGGATCCGACGCCGGATCAAGCTTTCCCTTTCTTTTTCCTTTCCTTTTTTCCTCTCCTTTTCCTTTTCTTCTTCTTTTCTTCCCCTCCTTTCTTTCTTTTTCCTTTTTTCCCTCTTTCTCCTTTTTCTCACGCCAAACCACTCCTCTCCTTTTTTCCCACGCCCGACCCCTCTCCCTTCCTTCTCCTTTCTCCATGCCACTAGTGGCTCCCACCCTTCCTCCCTCACGGCCTGTCCCCCTCCTCTTTGTTGTCTTCCCCCCTTCCTCCTCCCTCCTCAATCGGCCGGCCCCTAGCTCTCCCCTTGCCTCCTCGCACGGCGGATGACCGCGCACGCGAAGGGGCGGCGGCCCAGTAGCGGAGGGAGTGGGGTCCAGGACGAGTGGGGCACGACCGGAGGAGCGGCGGTGCCGGTGGCTAGTCGACGGCGGGATTCACGCGGGGAAGAAGACAGTGAGCAGCAACAATAGCGAGCGCAGGGGAGAAATCGCGAGCGGTAGTAGCAGCGAGCGCAGGGGAGGGGAGGCAAAAACCGAGTTCGCTTCCCCCTCTCCTGGTTCCCCCCTCTTATATGGGGCCTTGGCATGGGCTGGGCCGGGTTGGGCCTACCAGGTACTACAAATGGTCCCTCAACTTTCCTTTGACACCACCACGAATATCACTATAAACACCCTGAAAGAACAAAGCATTAAGGAGGGGTTATTTAACTACTTACAAAATCATCTATGCGCTAGTCATGAAGTGGTTGAATAACTCAGCTAAAATCATTTGAGTAGTATGACATCCACTATGGTAAATCAAAGAGGCAAACACATTAACTCAAAGCCAAATTGAAAGGAATAAAAACTAATATACCAACAGGCCCTGCCTTGACAAAGCGCAATTTGCAAAACAACAAAAATTTATAAATTTTTCATCTAAGGTGACAAGGCATAAGGAATTTCAATGTCAAAGGGAGATGGGTGGCGTTGACGTGGCGGGGCCCGAGGCAGACGTGGCGTTGACGTGGCGGGGGCCAAGGCAGACATGGCGTCCACCTGGTGGTCACGTCGGTGCCACGTCACCTCGGCCTGCTGACGTGGCAGGGCCGGTGACGGTGGCGGCTCGGGAACCTATGGTCGCTGGGGTTCTGGTGACCGGCGGCGCTCGGCGAGGGCACCAAACGAACGAGGGCTGGCGGCGGTGAGGAGCAACGATCGGAGAGAGGCGATCGGCGGCGGGGCGTTCCGGTGGCAGAAGAGCTCGGGGAAGCGGTGGAGGAGGTGCGCCCTGCCTTACTGAAGCTCGGAGTGGTGGCGGCGCGGCACGAGGATGCCCGAGGCGGCGGGGATTTCTCGCCGGAGTTCCGCCGGCGAAGAACGAAGCAATGACATGGCGTGACGGCAAGGGGGACGAGATCGAGTGAAATTGGAGGAGAAAAGTGTGGTGTGGCGAGGGGGTGCTCGGGGAGTAGTATTTATAGGCAGGGGGGCGGTGTACGGGGTAATGGCTCGCCGGAATTATGGCGGCTGTGAATGGTGCAATCGGCAAGAACGGCTTTAAACCGAGGGAAAACGGTCAGGTTGAAAGCGGCGTAGTAGAGGGAAATGACTGTGTGAATGCACGGGAGGGATCGGTGGAAGAAACAGAGGTTTTAAACCTTCGGTTTCGGGCCCTAATGGCGGCAGCGGTGGCGTCGCGAGGAGGAAGAAGTGGCGGGGACGACAGGCTATCGGGTGGGTCCCACCTGTCAACAAGAGGGGAAAAGGAGAGGGCGGTGGTTGGATGTGTGACAAGTGGCAAAGGGGGAGAGAGTGGGCCGTTAGATCTTGAGCGAACCGGTAAGTGAAAGAACACGGCCGAGATTCGATCGGGCGAAGAAGGATTTAACCCGGGCCGTTAGATTTCAGGTGAAGGGGTAAGTGAAAGATAGTGGCTGTGATTAGATCTGATGGTGGATATGAAACCTGGGTGTGCCACATGTCGGTCCGAGAGGAAAGAAGGCGGGTGTGAAGGATCGGAAACGGCAACAGAGGAGGGGGGGGTGAATGGTGCCTTTTAAATATCGCCCCCAAAGTATCCACAAAAATTATCAACTCTCTGATAGCTATAAAAGCTACGAAGAAGATGATTCAAGCTCTCTGAAATCGCTATTGGAACCACAAGGGCTTTAACAATAAACTTGGCTAGCTGAAAACTGAAAGCAGAGAAGACTGCATTGAACTACAGCTCTCAGCCGAAACCAGGATTTCAGACCACTTGCCGACAGCAGCAATTAAAGAAAAACTGAAAACTGAACATGCAGATTGACGGCAAAGAACTACATAAGCGAAGATAAAAACTGAACAAAGATCAAGTGATTTTAAAGGTAAGCTTCTTCACTTAAACAAGGCAATTTGAAACTACACTCTAATTGAGACAAAGCTTTCAACTTCCTGCTCAAGTTTACTAAATGGACTGAGAACTAGCAATCTGCACAATAGCCAAAAGTATATTCAACAATGATTACCTTGCTACTGAAAAATCGAAAGATAGAGCACTAAGTTCAAAGTCGCTACTGGTATTGCCGAGAGTTGAAAATCTGCATACTGCAGACTGAAAAGAGGGCAACAAAAAATGCAGATTGGCAGGAGAAGAAGGAACTGAACACGCACTGGAAATTTAAGACTAAACCAACAGCAGGGAAGCAGGAACAAAAGAACTGACTGCTGCCAACATAAATGAAAACAATAAATACCCAAAAAAAGAACAAGCCAGTGCAGTTTCTATTGCTAGCCGAACAGAAAACAGAACAAGGTGCCTGAAAACAGAGATTGAGAGCGAAAGACTGAAGAACCGAACTGACGACACAGAGGGCAAAAGGCTCGGTAGTTGATTTTCAGCAGAAGGTCTAAGCGAATGATTTTTCAGCACTGTAAATGCAGAAGAACTCCAAAGAAATGAAGCTGCGGTTGAAGAAAACCTTTTTTTAGGACAAAGAACTTGATTACGAAATAAATAGCAACTCGAACTCTAGACACTAGAAGGTACACACCAAAAGACAAAGAACCAAGAACTGGGCAGATATCTGAGAACCGAACTGACAAAAACGAAAAGGAAAGAGGACAGGCGGCAGGTCCAAAGCAGCCGAACAAGGAAGAGATTGAAGAAGGGTTGATTGCTTCACATCTCTTCTGATAGAGCACTAGCAATAGCAACGACCAAAGACTTCCCTTCCCCACACACGTAGCTCCTCTCCACGCACGCAGCAAGCACACATACCAGACCAGCTGAATTGTGGCATTTCCTCTTCTGCACCTCCAAACTCCTCTACTACTACTCCGCCCAAAACCAAAACAAAAGGCAAGTGCTGGTTACCTCCTCATAAGACAACATCTCAGCTCCATACACTCAGATAATTTCGGACTTGCCCGAACGGAGGAAAAACAGCAGCAACTTAAGCAAGGGATTCAGCTCAAACTTAAAGCACAGAGGTTAATAGAATCATCTCAACACAAAAATCAGCTCACGAATTGAAAAGAAACCATGGATGATTGCATTGAGAGAAATGATTGCAATCGATGTTTTACAACTATCCCATCTCACTGCCCTGGTTCACAAAGAGAAAGGCATTCTCCCGAGAAACAACACACAGCACACTTCAGCTCAAAAAATGAAAAGCCTACGCACTGGAGAGACGCAACCAGAACTAAGAATACAACCCTTGTTACTTCGTACCCTGCCAACTTCCCTCAACTAACAGGAAGAGCCCACATCCTCAAAAGGAAATTCAAGAAGAGTCAGCCCACTTTCACTCTATGTCTCTCATACAGATGAGGCAAAAGTCAACAACCAACATTTGGAGGGAAACCACACATTTCACTCTAAACCCTAACCTCCTCCTCTTTTCTGCTAACGGGTCTCCAACCCGTCATCTTCAACCGAACCTGCTTCCAATTTTGCAGCCCATTTTACCGAAATGCCCCTGCCGCCACTTCCTGGAAGCTTCCTGTCCTTGCTGTCAACACTTCGCAACCACTTCGAGTCCTCACCGTCTTCGGCATCTCCCGACCGCTTTAACCTCAGCAACGCCCGCGCCTAGTCCGGCCATCCATACCTCACCACGACCTCGCCTCAAAGTCCTGCAACTATCACAGACAAGAAACCATCACATAGCACTGCTCGAAACAGTATAGACAATATTTGCATTAGAGAAAGGTGTTCAGACATGAAATACCCAATTCGACCGAGACCAACCGAACCAGACTACGCCATGCACCGATTTGGCGCGAACCAACCAAATCAAACTCAAACTTTCCAGAACATAAGTAAATTACTCATCACAAACATGGAGACACCTCCACATGGTCTCTCAGGGTGAAGAGGTAAGTTAGGGTGGGCGGCGGGGATTAGATTGGCGATGACAGATCGGATCAGGGGGCGACACTTGTCTGCCCGAGAAGAGTCTGGGATTTAATTCTTTTTAAGGTTTTTTTTTGAAATGCTAGGAAGCTCTAAAATGCTTAGAAAAATACCAAATAAATTCCAAAATTTCCAGAAAAATTCAGAGAATTCTCTGGAATCATTCTAGACTTAATAAAATATTTTCAACCCATAATGGCATTTAGTTTTTATAAAAACACAAATTAACTTTAAAAAGGGAGTTTTTAATTTCTGGAAAAATTCTGAAAAATTATTATAAACATAGGATGACTTAGGAAAAATGAAATAAACTTATTTTGGGATTTAGTTTTCATAATAAAATATTGTTTAACTTTGAAATTAAATTTTTAAATCCACAAAATTCACAGAAAGTCCAACTAAAAGCCAAATGAGTTCAAATAATTAATTTGAATTATTTTTATACAGAAATTCAAAATATCCTTTATTTAATAATATTTTATTATTATTTTTACTTAAATTACTTTTCACAAGAAAAACCCTTTTTTTAAAAGCAGAAAATCAGGCAAATAAATTTTAAAGACTTAAGCAACCAAAAACAAATGTTTTATTTTAAATTAAGGTAATTATTTTTTTTCTAATTTTTGAAATAAATAGCTGGGCTATTACATCTGTTGCATAGACCCAGACTTCTGCTGGAGTTAAGAATTATTGATGGCCCAGGTTTGTTTGTCTGCTTTGTTGATAGCTGTGTGTCTAGACTTACTGATGGTTTGCTCAATTTTACTAATAACCTAAAGGGCTAAAGAAACTAGCAGCTAAAAACCAACAATAAAGCGTAAAAGCCACTCAACATGCCCACAGGCAATCGACTGGGAAGCGAATGCCTAGTCTGTGAAGTCATCGAAGTATCCTCCCTCGGGTACCTCCTGCTGATATGGCTTCTCCTCAACTGAGCAACAGTGGGCATAAATCTTTTCATATCTCTTCCTTTTGATCAATCGTTCTCTTCTTATGTCATCTAGCACCATGAATCAAGGATACCAATTGTAAATCTTTTGTCCATGATAGGTACCACATGTAAATCTTTTATCCATGTTAGGTGCTTTTCAAATTTTTGTGGTTCTTGAGTCTTTTCCTTGAAAGTTATACACCACTTGACATTTATATCACTTGTTATGTGAAATGACCCGCATAATTACCATGGGGTAATGATGCTAGTCAACGGATTATTATTCGTTTTAGCCGATAGAACATCACGTTAATGAATGATAAGCCCATCAGAGTGTTGCAGCGGAACAATAATTAGAGACAAAATACGATATTACAAAAAATATCGCCACGCAGGGCTGAAGTTCATTACAAAGTGGCAAGAGCTCGAATATTACAATATTTAGAAATGAAAAAGATTCTAGCTATTATCTACCTAAAGCAAAGATAATATAGCTACACCTTATTACAATTGGATTCCCTAGGAACAATTTCGGTCGTCGCCTCCGCCTCCTACTCTTCACATTACGAGTCCATAGTATTCCACCTAGGTAATACTTAAATCCATTCATGTAGTCTTCACCAGATCCTAGCAACCCTTTGGTCTATCATACATCAAAACAAAGGAAAAATAATAGCAAGGGTGAGTACAAAAGTACTTAGCAAACGTTATTAGCAAAATGCACTGAATGCTCTTTTACATTTCTAAGAATACACATTCATATCCTCAACCTCTTGCTCATCCTCAATCTCTTTTTCATTCTCATCCTCTTTCTCAGGAGTATAGAAAATAAGTTTTTTTGTTAAGTTTGGAAAGAAACCCATATTATTAATTTAGAAAACTATCAAACACTCATATGAACGGCAAAACCCACCATAAGTTTCCGTGATTTCCTTTCCTAGAGACGGGCATGAATTCATGATTTGTATAGCATTGCGCAAGTTTGTACCACTTTACCCATCATCACTCTGATCCTGGTGGCTCATGGATCTTCCGCATTGCATAAGACGCGGTGCCCAGATCAGAGTACATGACTTTTATATCTATCTCAGCATATTATATCTCCACACAGTTACTCTTAATCGGCAGCCTGGGGCGGTGTACCACCCATGTCCAGACCCACCAAAAGCGACATAGCTGTTGGCTGGGGTGGTTTCTGACCCTCACCCAACACCCAACTACGTAATATATCGCCTTCACGCACACCACTGCTGAATATCCGATCAGTCTCGAGTTCTTGTGATCTGCTTCCCCCAGATCGGCCTACTCGCAAGACCTGGGGCCTGACAGCTGTGGATCCCCCACTACCGGCTCTTTACTGGCCCTAGGTTCATCCCCTAAATAATATTTACCCATGTGGAGAATATAATAACCTTGATAGTATTACTGATTTTGTCCGTTCTCAGACGAAATATTGGTTGATACGTTTAGTACGGTCCATTCACATGGATGAAGACTGATTAACCTTATATCTTATCCCTATGCAGAAGATCCCCCACACCTGCCCTTTTTCTCCTGCCTTGGGGACCTTCCACCCACTTATTTACTGGCCTGACAGTGGCTTCTCCAACTGGCTGCCTGATTTCTTCCTTTTCTTTCTTACCACAATCATTCGATTCAAACATGATTTTCATTTTCATGCATGGTGATAATAACCTAATAGGGAAATACTTTATTTTACTAAAGATACTTTGATCATATGCTCAAAAGGAATGCTTGCCTAGACTTAACCACATATTCGGATTTAAGTAGAATTAGGTGAAGTCCTTCCCATGACTCGGATAGTTGCCTGCAATTAAATATGTCGGCTACGACTTAATTTATGAAAATATAATAAAGTGCGAGGTGTCGATATGTGTTGTGCACCTAGGGTGAGGCTTCACTCAACTCAACTCCGATTGTGGCAATCAAGTTAATTTCTATACGATACTCGTTATTTGACATTATCTTACTAGTGTCAGGAGATACGATCTTATCTAGGATGTATGTCTAGCGTTTTATTGACTTCCGACAATTTATCGATTAACATGATTAAATAAATGCACGTGCAAATTTAACGACGAATGTTACTCCTAGCCGATTTCACATACGTAATTATGTCTATTTAATTCCTCGTAGGCGAGTATGCAATTATCTACCCCTCTGATGGATTTTAAGTCTCAAGGTTATTCAAATATATTCTTCTTTTTAGATACCAGTGCTTTTGTCGTATTTAGAATGTGCATGACGAGTTGAGTTACAGATATAAAAGAAATCATACTTTAATTAAATTGGTAGATAAATTATGCTAAGGCGTCCCTATGCAATTCTCGAGCTTTATTTTAGCGAGTTGCGGATTTTTACAACTTAAATGCTATTTAAATCACCGCGCACTATTTTAAATCGACATGAATAGTTTTAGATCTTCTAATGGCTATTAATTCATTCTAATTATTAGGAATACTTATTAGTGGTCTTCTACCCTTTTGGAGCCACTAATAAGAATTAATTGGGCATTTAAATCCCTAATAGATCGATTTGATGATATCCTAATACTTCAATTTGCACGCATACTAGTTTTAGTCTATGGATAACCCTTAATTTACTTTTAGTATTCAAGAATATCTACCAGGGGAGTTATGTTATTTAATACAACTAACCAGATTAATTAGTTATTTAATTACAACATGAAATGATTTAATTGGCAATACATTAATTTAAATCAGTACGCACTATATTTTAATCTGCTGGTGGTATTTAATTTATTCTAGTCCTTACAAATAAAGATTATTGGTCTTTTACCATTTAATTGGGCTTAACTAGAATACCTAGGTATTTAAGCTCGCATCAAATGGTTCAGACGGCGATACATTAATTTATTTCGTACGCGTACAAGTTTTATCGGCGCGCACGATTTTAATTCATCTGACCGCAATTAATTAGTTCTAATGATTCTAAATAATTATGAGTGGGTTTCTACAATTTAAATACAACTAACGAGATTATCTGCGTATTTAAACATGCTCTGGAGTGGTCCACGTGTCAGTATCGATTTTAAGAAACACACATATAAATTCGGATCTTCTAACGGCACTAAATTTATTCTAATACTTTTGAATGATTACTTATGGATTTATGCTATTTAAATATTCTTATCTAATTTAACAGGATTTTTAATTGCATGACATAACGACCTATTCCACATAGATGGATTTAACCGCTCTGCTTAATCTCTCTCTTCTCTATTTTCCCCTTTTTGGCCGAATGGCCTTCTGGCACTTCTCCTCCACTCATTCCTCTCTCTCTCTCACTTATCCTCTTTTTCCACTCCTCTGGATCCTCTTCTCCTCATTTTACTTCCCTCCACCTCCTTCCGATCTGCAGCCCTACCGCTTCCCCAGGCGCCAGCCTGCCGCCTCCTTGCTCACTCCCAGGCGTCGGCCTTTGGCCCCCAGGGCGTGCCAGCGCCTCACGGCCCTCAGTGCCGCCTCCTCTATGTGCCGCCGCCTCACAGCCTGGCTCTGGCTACCCGCTGCTCAGCCTGGCCTTGGGCTGCCGCCTCCACTCTCCCTGCGCCGCCTGTTCGCGGCGCTCAGTTCGGCCTGCTCTCCAGCACCTCCCCTGGCGCCCTGCACCGACTGTCGGCTTCTCACTGGCCGACTCATTCCCCCCGTTTGCGCCTCTACTCAGCGCCGCCGCTTTTCCTCTCTCCACTTCTCTCGTCTTTCCCTTCCTTCCCCTACCCATCTCAGTTCCTGTTTCAATTATCTTTATGCTTTATCTTACATTTTCGATTTGGATTCCCACTGAGGGCAGTGCTATGCGGTGGCTACGGCGGGGCTCGAAGCTCGTCCATGAGCCGGGGGAGTATGGATGAGCTATCGGGTGCGAGTAGCGACCCGACACTATGGTGGTTCGCCCCTCGGTATCTTCTTCTACCTATGTGCTTTACTATTCTACTTGCCATCTTGTTGAATGTTAGTGCATTGGTGCTGGTGATGCCGTGATTGTTTGGCTAAGTTTATGGTCTCCTAATCCTGCTACGTTCTTCTCAACATAGTGGTACTTCGATGTTGTGCTATGCTACCTCTATGGTTTTGAATGATAAAATCATGGGAGAAATTGGGGCAGGGCTGCCTCTGTCAGGTGGTGGTTGGGTTGATTCGTGAATGGATTGATGACTTGGCTTTGGTGGTCGTTTTCCCCTGTCGGTGTGCAGGTTTTGGCTTGGGGAACTTCGGCCTCCTCCTAGGGTTTGACCTTCCATTGCCTTGCTCCTGGACCATTGCTGTCTTGCCTTATCTTGGTCTTGTGGTGGATGACTAGTGTTGGACCGAAATGGCGACAGAGGGGGGGTGAATGTCGTTTTCTAAAAATTGCCCCCAACACGTATCTTCTTCTCCAATAGCTATGGGAGCTATGAAGGTAGAAGACCAGTGCTCACAAGACACCCCAGCAGCAGGAAAAACACAAATACAGAGACCAGCAAGCGAGAAAAATCAAATCGGGAAAATTCTGGCCTCAAGCGGTAGTACCGCTTGGTCAAGCGGTAGTACCGCTGAGCGGTAGTACCGCTGGTCCGAGCGGTAGTACCTATGAGCGGTAGTACCGCTCCAGGAGCGGTAGTACCTCTCGAGAAAAACAGCAAACGGGAATTTCAGGCTGGAACTTTGAGACTTCGGATTTTTGGCTAAAAAATAGGTTTGCTCTCAATCTTTTTGATCCAAGGCCTTACTACAACATACTAAATAGTAAGGGGACCTTGGGAAACAAGAGAATCAAACCAAGAAGCAAGAATTTCAGATTATGGGTAAAAATCTGAATTTTTGCACAACCCGAGCCAAAAACCAAATTACTCCCCAACCGTTGATCCTTTGGCTATGAAATTTTGAGGATAGCTAATTAATAGCCTCTGGACTCTTCATACCAAATTTCAAGCCATCTCAACAAGGGAATCAAGAACAGCACCAAAACCTAGGAAGGCAACACATGAACAGAGGAAGGCCAAAACTGAAATCTGAGAATCAAACTCGGTTTGCTCTTGGGATTAAATAGCCAAATGGCTTTTGAGCATCACCCATGTCATAGCAACCCATTTTGGCACTCTTCAGCAAGCAAGAACTCAAAACCATGAAAATCAAGAAATCTTGCACAAAGGGAAAAGAAGAACAGAGGCTACGAACTGAAACCCAAAACTCCATATTTCATTCATTGAATCACAAGGAATACATAGGAGTCCCGATGACACGATTGAATACAGAGGAATGATTACAAGATTCTCAATCCATCTCCTCACTCTCTCAACTCAAGAACACACACTCATCCATGGAGGGAGGAAGAACACCCACTAGGACTCACACCTAGAAACCATCGTAGAGGACAACAGAGGGAGCACACTCTGCCTCCACCAACTCACACCAACTAAAGAGCTAAAGGAAACAACCTTCCCAAAGCCTCTTTTGACTAGTGTAAACCCTAATTCCTTACAAGTGCTCAAATGGGCATGCAGCCCCTCCTCTCCTTTTATAGCCCATGGCTAACGGGTCTCCGCCCCGTTACGCCGGCTAAATCCAACGGAGCCCGCTCCCGCTTGTGCAGCCTTGCGAAATTCCCGTTTCGCCCCTCCTGCACCTTCCGGGAAGCTTCCGCGCTCCTTGTCTTGCACGCCTCGCAACCACCTCGAGTCCACGTCGTCTTCGACACATCCTGACCGTTCTGACCTCAGCGCCACCTGCGCCTAGTCCGGTCCACCGTGTCTCGCCACGACTCCGCTCGATGTCCTGCAGCCACACAGACAAGAAACACATCACATAGCACCGCTCGACACATGAAAGCATAAAATAGCATAAACACATCATGCTTACCCATGATGAAGTCCAAACCTGTCGAAGCATTAGAATAAATGACCTAAGCCCAAACGACCAAGTTTGACCAAATCGACCGAGCCCATTGCACCACGCAACGACATGGTCAAAACCACCCAAACCAAACTCGACTAACCTACACCATTGTCAATTACTCATCATTCTCATGGGATCACGACCACATGGTCTCTCAATCTCCCCCTTGATGAGTATATTGACAAACTCGGAAAAAGCAAGAAGAAGAGTTTGAGTTTGACGAATCTAACATGGTCCAAAGAAGAGAATGAAACAAATGACCATGTCGACAGAAGGAACACTAGAGCAACAACTGAAAGAGCAAATTGATCTCCAAAGCTCAAAATGATCCCAACTAGCTTTTTCTTCTCTATTCTCCCCCTTTTGGCAATAAACGCATCAAGGATGCAAAAGAGAGAATATGACATGTCAATGGATGAATATGGCTGAAGTTTGTTTATTCTAAGCATTTAGAGCCATGAGAATTATCCAATATGACCAACAAGTACTACACCAAGCCATAACTCAATAAAACGCTATCTAGATCATGACAACATATATATAAGCCAGCTAGAACACATAGATAACAATCTAAAAGTGAAGTACATTAAGTGAGCAAGTCAAGTCATCAAGAGGTAAAGTCTAACTAGAGATACCCAAGGATGATGCCGGCCATGTCAAGTGAGCTAAGCGGAACCAAGAAGCTAATATTGAGACCAACTAGAGTGCTATGCTCAAGAATGAAACATTGGCGCAAGTACTTGGTTCTTGTTGTAACTTAAGCAAATTGAGCACATGAAACATTGTTTTTTTTTAAAGCTCATGGTCGTTTGCAACCCAATTTTTTATGTGCTAGATCTCAAGCCTTATGCGACTACTTCAAGCGAGAAGCTTAAGAAGATAGTCTAGGTCATCCAAAACTCCCCCTGAGTTCATGCCTAGTGCAATGGCAAGCCGTCTCATGAGAGAGAATTGGTGAGATCAGTTTTTTCGCACAAAACCGATCTTTTTGCTTTTTAACATATTGTACTAACTCAGCATCATCAAGAGACTAAACAGCTCAATCTAAGGCTCAATATAGATTCAACGCTCTACTCAGCCTATTTGACATGGCATGAATCATAAAGGGATAGCTCAAGAAAGACTAAACTCAAATGCTAGCATGACAAGTTTAATTTAAGTTGATCAATTTTACTTAACTTATCATAGCAAACGCTAGTCTACACATATGAAGTCATGATAAATTTAGCAAGCTAAGCACAAGTCATGGCAAGGTGTAAAGCATTGAAGCATGTCATAACAGGATAATGATCAAGGCTCAATGCAGATTGATTATAATGCTAGAATGCTGAAAATGCAAGAAAAATCTAGCTCCCCCTCAACATGACATGCAACTTTTAGTTCAAGTTGAGTTAAGTCACAATTAAGCTCCAGAAGCTCCCAAATGAACTCTCCCTGAACCAAAGCAATAAATCGAGAAGCTGGCAAATAAAACCAAAACAGGCAGTCCTTAAAGCATAGATAAGATATAGAGACAACTATGGCTCAGACTGACTCTCATCTACCCCATATGACTCCAGGACAATCAGCTGACTGTAAATCACACACTAGAGAGCAAACACGTACCCTGTCTACCCGAGGGTGGCCCAACCCTCGCTAGAACCTACAAGAAGTGAGTGAGCTCGACCTAGTGAGATAAGAAGCAGCTAATCCTGGAAGCACAAGATAAGGGTTAGAAGTCTAAGCATCTCGGCAAGAGAAGCACTCTAACCTATGCTGGAAGGACTAAACCCAAATGCACCCCGAGTGCAATGCAATAGAAATGAGACAGAAGCATAATCAATATAGTAAAGCAATAAAGCCCAAAGCTCCCTCTCACTACAGTCCATAAGGACACACCACCCCAAGCTCTCCCCGCAGAGCTGAAAACCTCGAACTATCCAAAGGCTTGGTGAAGATGTCAGCCAACTGGTGGTCACTCTCCACAAACTGGAGCACTATATCACCCTTCTCTACATGGTCTCTAAGGAAGTGGTATCGGATATCAATGTGCTTGGTCCGAGAGTGCTGCACTGGGTTTTTAGCAATGTTAATCGCAGAAGTGTTATCACAGAAGAGTGGAACACTATCTATGACCAACCCAAAGTCCCGCAGGGTCGACTCCATCCAAAGTACTTGGCTACAGCAGCTGGCTGCAGCAACGTACTCGGCCTCTGCGGTGGACTGTGCAACTCCGGACTGCTTCCTCGAAGACCAGGAAACAAGAGAAGTGCCAATGAATTGGCAGGTGCCAGAGGTGCTCTTCCTATCTATCCTACAGCCGGCAAAGTCTGCATCCGAGAAGGCTCTCAAGGAAAGACAGGATGAGGAAGAGTACCAGATACCATAGTCAATGGTAGCTCGAAGGTATCGAAAGATGCGCTTCACCGCCTGACGGTGAGATACGCGAGGAGAAGCCTGAAAACGAGCACACAGACACACTGAGAAGTGTATGTCTGGTCTCGAGGCAGTGAGGTAAAGAAGGGAGCCGATCATACTTCTGAACTCTTTCTGATCAACTGGCTCGCCATCCTCATCTGGGTCAAGATAGGCTGTCGAAGCCATGGGAGTTGACACCGGCTTACCATCACTCATATCGAAGCGCTTCAGGAGGTCACGAGTGTACTTTCCTTGATGAAGAAATGTACCCTCCCGAGTCTGCTTAATTTGGAAGCCAAGGAAGAAGGTCAACTCACCCATCATACTCATTTCAAACTCGGTGCTCATGACATCCGAGAACTGGGAAACCAGAGTATGGGAAGAGCCGCCAAAGATAATGTCATCGACATAGATCTGGACGAGCAGAAGGTCAGCGCCAAGCCGGCGGATGAACAAGGTCTTATCAACTTTACCCATTTCAAACCCATGACTCAACAAGTAGGACTTAAGCCTCTCATACCAAGCCCTGGGGGCCTGCTTAAGTCCATACAACGCTTTGGAAAGCTTAAAGACATGGTTTGGGTATTTGGGGTTTTCGAAACCAGGAGGCTGTCGGACGTAGACCTCTTCCTCAATAAGGCCATTGAGAAAGGCACTCTTGACGTCCATCTGGTAAAGCTTGAAACCCTTAGAAGCTGCAAAGGCAAGCAGGATTCTAATGGCTTCAAGTCTAGCTACGGGGGCAAAGGTCTCCTCGAAATCTAGACCTTCAACCTGGGAGAACCCCTGAGCAACTAGTCTAGCCTTGTTTCGAATAACCACTCCATCCTCGCTCTGCTTGTTCTTGAACACCCACTTAGTCCCAATAATATTGTGACCTCGCGGGGGCTCGACAAGCGACCAGACCTTGTTCCTCTCAAAATTTTCTAGCTCCTCATGCATGGCATTGACCCAAGACTCATCAGATAAAGCATGAGAGACATCTTTGGGCTCAAAGGAGGCAATGAAAGCAGAATGGAGACAGAATTGAGATAAGCCAGATTTTGAGCGGGTAACACGCTCGAAGAGGTCTCCAATGATCTGCTCTGAAGGATGAGCTTTCTGGATATGTCTAGGAGGTCCAGGATGAGATGAAGAAGTGGCCTCTACCTCGTGAGCTGACGAGGTAGGAACAGAGCCACCAGCTCCAGAAGAAGCAGAAGGCATCGGCTGATCGCCTCGAGGTGCGGTGGAAGACGGCACCTCAAGGGGTGGATGAGGGACAGGATCAGGTAGACAACCGTCGTCTCCATCATCCTCATCATCCACAAAGATGGTCTCGGACTGCTCTAAAGAACCTGAGATATCGGGCCTAGTCCCCGGACTGGCCTCGTCAAAGGTCACCTCACAGGTCTCTACCATTTTGCTAGACTCGCAGTTCCAGACCCTATAAGCCCGCGAAGAAGTCGAGTAGCCTAGAAAGATCCCATCACAGGAACGTGACTCGAACTTATCTAGGTTCCCAGACTTCAAGATAAAACACTTGCAACCAAAAACACGAAAATGAGAGACGCTGGGCTTTCGCCCATATCTCAACTCATAAGAAGTGCGGTGCAAGTGTGCCCTAAGAAATACTCGATTTGAGACATGGCACGCGGTAGCTATAGCCTCAGCCCAAAACTTCCGCGGTGTAGAGTACTCATCAAGCATCGTCCTGGCCATCTCGACCAAGGTACAGTTCTTCCTCTCCACAACGCCATTTTGTTGTGGGACGTGCGGAGAAGAAAACTGGTGCTCTACACCTGTCTCACCACAGAAACTCTCGAAGTAGGAATTCTTGAACTCCGTGCCATTGTCACTGCGGATCGCTCGTAAGGCACCTGGGAGCTCAACAGAAAGCCTACTGAAAAGACCTCGGAAATGTGAAAACGTCTCATCCTTCGAGGCTAAGAAAAACACCCAAGAATACCTCGAGAAGTCATCGACCACAACAAGAACATACCACTTCCCTCCTGCTGACTGCACTCGAGCTGGTCCAACTGTGTCCATGTGGAGCAGCTGTCCCGGTGCATCGGTCATAGTAACTGTGACCGGAGGGTGAGAAGCGGCAACCATCTTGCCGTGCCGGCATGGAGAGCAAACAAGATCTTTGACCATCTTGAGTTTAGGCAGACCACGAATGAGATCGTGGCCGCTAACTCGGGTCAAATGGTCAAATCCAATATGACCAAGTCTCCTATGCCAGAAAGAGAGGTCGCAGGACTCAGAAGCAACTAAACACCTGAGAGGATCACCAGAAGACTCAGAAAAATCAGCACGAAAGATCCTCCCATAACGAGAAATTCCGCAAACCAGACTACCCGAAGAATCAAGAATTTTACAAGCATTTTTCTTAAAGCTCACCTCAAAACCGTCATCGGTAAGCTGAGAAACTGAAAGCAAATTGTACTGCAGCTTACTAACCAAGGCTACATCTTTCAAAATGAAAGAATCATTAATGCGCACAGTACCTTTGGCGATGACGCGCCCAGATGAAGCATCTCCGAAGGTGATCGTCTCATCACCTGGAGCACGGGCAAGGGAAGAAAACCAACGGGAGTCTCCGGTCATATGACGAGAACAACCGGAGTCTACAAGCCAAACCTTTCCCTTCCCTGCCCGGCGAACCTGAGTCAAACAGAGAGTAAAGTCTCAGTACTGGGATAAATCAAAAGTGATTTTGGCACCCAATACTGAACAACACGTCGAGCAGATGAAGTAGTCAAGCACGACTGACCTCTATCTACCCTACGCTCTCCATGACTCAAGGAAGCAGAAGGTCTGTGAGCAGACCTGAGGCTGTTGCGGGGTCCGACTGCTACGGGAGAGCGAGTCGGAACACCGGCAACACGCTGAACACGCCGCGGGTAACTGTCTCGACGGGGGAAACGAGATGTACCCTCAGGACGGCGGAAGTCATGACCAGGAGCAGCATGAGGACGAAAAACAGAAGACTCAGAAAAACCAAGTCCTCGATGCTGCCCAAACCCATCAACAGCAGTAAACCTAGACCTCGTGCTGGTCCTAGGTGCACTCAGGATCTGGGGCTGACCCTGAATACGCCTAGGAGACTCAACACGGTCTCTACGCGCGATCTTGGCGCGCCTGAAGCATCGATCAACCGTGTGTCCATCCTTCTGACAGAAGGTGCAGTGATACTTCATCCTCTGAGAGGTAGAAGTAGCACGGTCAGGCTTCGCCTTCTGAGAGGCCGAAGCAGCAGGTGCAATCACCTTGCTGTCAGAAATCCCCTGGACATAGCCCGCTGACTTAAATTGGACTTTCTCGGTCCTGGGCTCGGTCTTGATCACACCTGGTGCTATGGGTCTAAGCACAGCAGGTGGATGCTTCCTCATATCCTCATAATAGTCATATCCTAGACCCTGATTAAATCTGCAAATCTTGGACTGGTCTAGAATAAGATTAAGCTTCTTCTTGCCGCCTACAAATCTCTCGAGAGTGTTCATAAGGTACTGACACTCCCGAAAGAGAGAGGTGCAAGAAGAGCAGGGAGAAGAGGGAACAGCAGGAGGTAAGGGAGCAGAAGAAGAACCAACAGTAGAGGAGAGAATGGCTTGTGCATGCACAGCCGACCCTGAGGGGACAGTCCTACTACTAGCAGGTTGGTTCGCGTCTCTAGGCGTCTCACCCTTACCCTGGGGCTTCTCCCCCACACCATCAATCACATCACAACCAGATTGTGGCTTCTCTAGTAATTCCTTAGTTAGCTTCACACATTTGTCATTCAAAGCAACGAGTTCAAGTTTTAGTTTATCACAACTAATGCATGGTGAGCTAACAGAATCCTTAGTCGCATACTGAGCCATTTTCTTGTTGTTGTCAATCATTTCTTGAAACTGTTTTGAGACAGATTCAAGTTCAGCAGTTAACTTTGGACAGTTCAAACATGAATCAATAGGCTCAAGTAAAGAAGCACGCAACTCAGCAATCTTGTGATCTGCCCGTTTTAGGTTCATCTTTAAATTATTGCAATTTTCACAAGACTCGGGCAGATCAAGGAGCATGGCATAAGGTCCTCTAGCAGCAATGTCCTTAACCTCACATGAGGTGGAAGAAGTAGTCTCATCAGTAGTAAGTAGGGTAACAGCCATCCTACTCAACTCTAACTCAGCAAGCAGACTAACATTCTCCACCTTAATAGAATCAAGCTCGGAGGACACACTATCATGCGAGGTCCTTAACTTCTCCAAATCACCCAGCAAGGCACAGCATGTATCACAGTCGTCACGGGAGGGAGCAGATGTAAGAGAAGTAAGCTCCCGTGACAGTCTATCTACTTCCTTCTCTAACTCGGTACACCTAGTCCTAGCTCTAGCATGAAAACCTCCTAGCTTAAGGAAAGCTTCATTAAGTTGGTCATAGGAGGGACATACCTCGTCCGAGTCGGAGTACAGCTCGCTGTCGCTAAGTTCGCCCTCGAGGGCCATGAAGCACATGCCGGAGAAGTCGTCGCCGCTCTTGGGATCTTGGTCACCCGTCCCGTCGTCGTCGCTCCATCCCTCCACCTCGCTGAGGTCGAGGTCGTCGAAGGTGGTGAGGACACGGTGAAACAGCTTCTTGGCCTTCCCGAAGTCGCGGAACTTCTTCTTTCCCGGCGTCTGAGCTGGAGGCTTCTTGTTGCGGTTCTTGTCGGTGTAGTCGTTCTTGCCTGAACCGCCGTAGTCGTTCTTGCCCTTCTCCAGCTTGGGACAGTTTGCTCGAATGTGGTTGGGGCCACCACACTCGAAGCAGATGACTGGTCCGCCTCTCTTTCTGTCCCTCCTCCTCTTGTAAGCATGGGAGAACTTCCGAGCTAGGAGGGCCAGCTGTTCATCCTCTAGCTGCTCTAACTGATCATCAGTTACGTCACATAGAGCAGCTAGGGAGAACCCACAAAGCGAATCGGCGGAAAAACCAGAAGCCGGACTGGGATCGGTGACCAAAGCCATCGACTGTGACTTCGACCGACGAGAGACAACGTCAATCTCGTGAGTCTTGAGGCGCGAGTACAACGCGTCAAGAGTCAGGGTCGAGAGGTATGTCGTGTCTTTGATGGTGGTCACCTTCATCTCCCACACGCGCAGATCGAGTGCCGCGAGCATCTGACGAGCGTTGTCCGAGTCGGGGTATGTGAGACCGACCGCTCGGAGGTTGCTCAAGATTTTGTGAAATCGCGAAAAGCACTCGTCCAGGGACTCACCAGCAAGCATCTCGAATTTGTTGTATTCGCGCTTGAACTGGTCCTGTCGAACCGTCTTGATCTGGGTGGTGCCCTCATGGTATGCGTCGAGGGTCACCCAGATGTCGTAGGCGGACGACAGGTGAGATATACGGTCAAACTCGCTACGACTCAACCCCTGGATGATGATGTTCCTTGCCTTTGCATTCGCCTCAACATCAGCCATGTTCCCGGCATTGATGTTCTCATCGGCAGGAACAGCGAATCGTACCTTGACCTTCCGCCAGATGGCATACCCCTGGGCCTGGATGTATGTCTCCATTCGGCTCTTCCAGAAGGGGTAATCGATGCCATCGAACACGGGCGGCTTGGTCGAGTACTTGTCCGTCGCCATGGCTCTTGAGACCGGTTAAGATCTATGAATTAGAGCTAACCGGCTCTGATACCAATTGTTGGACCGAAATGGCGACAGAGGGGGGGTGAATGTCGTTTTCTAAAAATTGCCCCCAACACGTATCTTCTTCTCCAATAGCTATGGGAGCTATGAAGGTAGAAGACCAGTGCTCACAAGACACCCCAGCAGCAGGAAAAACACAAATACAGAGACCAGCAAGCGAGAAAAATCAAATCGGGAAAATTCTGGCCTCAAGCGGTAGTACCGCTTGGTCAAGCGGTAGTACCGCTGAGCGGTAGTACCGCTGGTCCGAGCGGTAGTACCTATGAGCGGTAGTACCGCTCCAGGAGCGGTAGTACCTCTCGAGAAAAACAGCAAACGGGAATTTCAGGCTGGAACTTTGAGACTTCGGATTTTTGGCTAAAAAATAGGTTTGCTCTCAATCTTTTTGATCCAAGGCCTTACTACAACATACTAAATAGTAAGGGGACCTTGGGAAACAAGAGAATCAAACCAAGAAGCAAGAATTTCAGATTATGGGTAAAAATCTGAATTTTTGCACAACCCGAGCCAAAAACCAAATTACTCCCCAACCGTTGATCCTTTGGCTATGAAATTTTGAGGATAGCTAATTAATAGCCTCTGGACTCTTCATACCAAATTTCAAGCCATCTCAACAAGGGAATCAAGAACAGCACCAAAACCTAGGAAGGCAACACATGAACAGAGGAAGGCCAAAACTGAAATCTGAGAATCAAACTCGGTTTGCTCTTGGGATTAAATAGCCAAATGGCTTTTGAGCATCACCCATGTCATAGCAACCCATTTTGGCACTCTTCAGCAAGCAAGAACTCAAAACCATGAAAATCAAGAAATCTTGCACAAAGGGAAAAGAAGAACAGAGGCTACGAACTGAAACCCAAAACTCCAGATTTCATTCATTGAATCACAAGGAATACATAGGAGTCCCGATGACACGATTGAATACAGAGGAATGATTACAAGATTCTCAATCCATCTCCTCACTCTCTCAACTCAAGAACACACACTCATCCATGGAGGGAGGAAGAACACCCACTAGGACTCACACCTAGAAACCATCGTAGAGGACAACAGAGGGAGCACACTCTGCCTCCACCAACTCACACCAACTAAAGAGCTAAAGGAAACAACCTTCCCAAAGCCTCTTTTGACTAGTGTAAACCCTAATTCCTTACAAGTGCTCAAATGGGCATGCAGCCCCTCCTCTCCTTTTATAGCCCATGGCTAACGGGTCTCCGCCCCGTTACGCCGGCTAAATCCAACGGAGCCCGCTCCCGCTTGTGCAGCCTTGCGAAATTCCCGTTTCGCCCCTCCTGCACCTTCCGGGAAGCTTCCGCGCTCCTTGTCTTGCACGCCTCGCAACCACCTCGAGTCCACGTCGTCTTCGACACATCCTGACCGTTCTGACCTCAGCGCCACCTGCGCCTAGTCCAGTCCACCGTGTCTCGCCACGACTCCGCTCGATGTCCTGCAGCCACACAGACAAGAAACACATCACATAGCACCGCTCGACACATGAAAGCATAAAATAGCATAAACACATCATGCTTACCCATGATGAAGTCCAAACCTGTCGAAGCATTAGAATAAATGACCTAAGCCCAAACGACCAAGTTTGACCAAATCGACCGAGCCCGTTGCACCACGCAACGACATGGTCAAAACCACCCAAACCAAACTCGACTAACCTACACCATTGTCAATTACTCATCATTCTCATGGGATCACGACCACATGGTCTCTCAACTAGGTAGGGTGGTTTATGGGGTGGATCTGAAATAGGTTTGGGAAATATGGGGGAAAGAATTGGGGTGGTTCTGATGATGATCTGGCTGCCCCTGCTTCTCCTGATATTGGCTTGTTCATCTTGTGCTGAGGGCTTGTCTCCTGACCTCGCTTCTCTTGCTATGGCTGAGTGGGTTAGCAATGGGGAGTGGGTTTCGGCTGGTGGATGTGATGGTGGTCAAATGGGACTTGCCTCCCTCGTGCTTGGCTGGCTTCGGCCCTTTTTCCTTCTCTATGTGGCGGCTGTGCATTTCTCTAGAGTTTTCCTGGTGAGGTGTGGCTTTTACTGGCAGTGATGGTGATCAAATGTGACTTTGCCTCCCTTCTCCCTGTTGGCTTCGGCTGGCTTGGGCTTTGCCCGAGAGGTGCTGACTGTGTTTCTAGTGCCTTCCTATGTGAGGTGGCTTTATTATGCTATGGGGGTGCGTTGAGATATTTTCTCGGTTAATTTGCACAGTGATTCTTCGGAGAAATTTTTAGGTTAGTTTTTATTGCCGAATGATGATCTAATGTCTGTGAGAGGTGCCAACTGGCCCCTGGACAGTCTGGGAACCTCGGTGAACGAAATACCATGCCTGAAATACCGGGCATGGAGGAGGGGAGAAAACCGGGGGTGGGTGCGACCGGGGAAGAAGAAGGAAGTGACAGGGCGAGCGCGGGGGAATGGGAAAAGGGGGAAATAAGAAAGGAGGCAGGGGCGCGAGGGAGCAGGCAGACAGCGCAGTGATGCACACGGGAAAAGGAGGGAGAGAGGAAGTGGGGGCGGGGCCGCGTGGAAGAGAGAAGATGGAAAGAAAATTGGGGAAGAGTGGTTTTGTTGCATGGGATAATTGGGGAAGCTGAAGTTGCAATTTAGACATAGGCTAAATTCCGGTTTGGATTACAAAGTGGAATTTATTTTATTTTAGTTAATTAACTTTTGTGGTTAAATTTTGAGCTCAAAACCTTGATTCACTTTTTTGGCTGCACGGTTTGGATTTCGAAATTGTCGAGCTTCGAAAAGTAGAATCTAAATTTTTGGAATTTACATTTTTATGCACGAGAATTGGATGGAAAGTAGGAATATTAGTTTGATTTAAAATCTTCATTCTTGATCTTGAGATCTGATTTCACCTTTTTCATATATTGTATTTTAGATTATTTTGTATCCGCTATATTTATTTTATTTTTATTATTTTCATTTGGGAGTTATGCTCCAATATTATTTTGCATAACAAAATTTTGGAAAACTCAACTAAAATTGCAAAAGAATTTGAAAGCCAATAAGATGCAATTAAAAATTTTAAATTCTTGGAAATTTTGCTCACTCCAAATTTCAGGATGTTACACTGATAAATATATATCTTTTAATTGAGTTGACTACTTTCACTTGTCGTACAGTTGAGTGTTATCTCTCTCTAATCTATATCACCTGTTTATATCGTCGTCGATGAGATCGTGAAAGTAACGTATTCGTTTGACATTCGCTGGCTTCCATTTAGAATACACAAAAAGTTTAAATTCCCCTGTATTTTGAACCATTAGTTACGTAATTAATCCCACTTAATGTCGTAATTCGCCACTTAAGGTTAATAAAAAACGCGGGCCATTTCAGTCTCCCCTCCTTAAATTGATTTCGTCCTTGAAATCAGAACAGGCTTTGGGAAGTTAGATAAGTCTCTTATCAATCCTTTATGAAACGTAACTTTAGATTCTATTGCTTTCGCTTGTTTAGTAAATACTTCGTCTATGCTCGGTATCGCTCGTCGATTTCTCACACATCAACCTTGTAATTGAATATGAAACTTAAGGTTGCCGATTATCGTCACTGGTAGTGTCAAAACATTAGGGTCAAGACTATAGTTGGGATTAAGGTAGGGAGATTCAATTGATTTAACTTAGGAAACACCAGTTAGGACATTTTTATTTAGGCAATTGAATTTTTTTCCACAATAGAGTTCGCAACTCCCCTCCTTAATCCTTTAGTTACGATTGGATTCCATCGGGCCGGTCCTTCCATTGATTCTGCACGTCTTGCTCTTCATGTTGTCATGCTCATAAATCCTCTTCGTTCGCAGTCGGAGCACGTTGTTGCGCGTCTTGAAATATTTAATCTAGCAGTCCTTTTCCGTCAATTTGGTCCAATGGAATGCTATGGGTGACAGTTTAGCAGAATGGTTAAAAAAGAGTGGTGTTAAAGCCATTTGGTTGGGATGTCGTCTCGTGATAGCGAGATTCGAGATTGGAATTGTCCTAGTGTTCAGATCTGGTGCTTGAATGGTTCACGGGCTGGGTATTTCCGATTTGGTTATGACAAAAATGACAAATTTTGTATAAACCATAGAGGTGATAGTCTGCTAGGTAAATGCACTAACATTTAACATTTACTTAATAAAATAGTGCGATTAATAGTCAACAAATTACCTATAGCACAGCACAAACATTTATGTCATGCATATTGTCAAATTAGATAATGTTTGTTGCAATGTGCTCGATTCCATCCAAAGACCTTTTGTAGTGATGCTATTTAGTGCGTATGTTGTGTGCTTGTGCCCACTATAATAACAAAGAACACACTTGATGTGAGTTGTGGCCAATGAAATTATTTCTTATTGAAATTTCAGGTAAACAAACGAAGATCAAATGTATCTTATGTAGCATGCTAGTTATGGTTTATCATTAGTTTATTACTACACTTGGGTATAATGTAGTCAGCTATACAAATCCCCCCCAAAAGCAATTTGTTATAAATTGACATGAATTAGTGTAAGTATCATGCATGCTTAAAGCTTTTTTATAAACTCAACCATCTCACATCATCATGGGCTCATGGTTATTTTTCAATGCCAACACGTGCTGCAATGAAGAAACAAGACATTGTACATGTAAATAAATGGCAGGTCAGGTGTAGCATACTAAAATACAGCTAGATAGTGCTAACTATATTTAAGTGTATGCATCACAACAGAAGGGATTCCTGATTTTCCAATATATGTGTGAAAATACCTTTGGATGTGTAAAACCCTGATCAAGGAATGAGTAATTATCCAAAATATCTCTGTTAGCACCATTCCTAAGCTTCACATCATTTTTAATGACAACATCTCTTGTTCTATGAACATGATTCAACTGCGAATGTAATAACATTGCACATTAGTTAGCATCACAACAAATTCAGTAATAATATGACCAAATAGGGATAGTACAACTTACAGCATGCATAAGATATGCATCCATAGTACTGGAATCCACCGCACTACCCTTAAGATAAAATGGCTTCTTATTACAGTATATTATATCACGATAACTATTACCTGCAATAAATAATTAGGATTAGAATTACACTTAATATAAGTGGAAGTGTGCACCATACATCATTTTAGTGAGGAAATATGACAAGAAGCCCTAATTTGGCTTAGTTTTGCTCTAGTATAGGAGAAACTAGGGATGGAAATGGGGTTTGTGGTGCTAAAACCACATTGGTGACCATTCTTTTCCTCAAATACGGCTAGAACCTGGATCGAATACAGACACACACAAAATAATATTTAGGATGAGGGAACCGCAAAAGGTACTTTATGTTTCTATATGCCAAAATTAACAACATCAACACCTGAAGAAGTAGAATTAGTAGATATCACCACTTCTCAGGGGCATTTATAACATTACCTGTTTTAAGAAGTAATGTATGGTATTTACTTGTTCAGCAAAGGCAAAAAATAGAACCTAACTTTTTTCTAACAAAGTATTTTCTAACTAGTTTCCATTGGATACAAGTGATGGAGTTGTAACAAACATAAATCATGTAAAAGAAGTATTTTGATGTGGGATTCATGTGAAGTCATGATCCAACTATACTTATGGTCACATTGCTGTTGCTGGGATGTGCTGCAAAATATAGTCAGTAATAGGAATCTTTACTAATTCTAGAAAAATAGTGTGGTGTAATGGTGTGACTAACATGACGATGAAATGAACTGGAATATACAAAAGAGAGTGTGGTGTAATGGTGTTAGAAATAATTATAAGAAAAGATCATGCATCAAGAAAAAAATGGAAAACAAAGGGCTAGGATGGACATCCTTTTTAACTAGTGCTAATCGATAAGAATATATAGAATTTTTCAAGAAAAGTGTTTGCGCAGTTACTTTTTCACAATTAAAAAAATCAAAGACAAATTTCCTCATATCAAAATGGCAATAGAACAAATTATTTCAATCATGATAAAAGATCTCTAACCATTAATTGAGAAAGATTATACAAAATTAACTAGCAAAACTGTGTTACTACAGGACCAAAAATATAGTAAACTGGCGACATTGAGCAAAGTATTCTGAAAGCTAACCATATAGGACAAAGATGGAGGCATAACCAAAAAATAAAGAATGTTTGATATATCATATAAAAATATACTACTTGTTCGGAGAGTCTTGAATCAGTTTCGCAATACAGTCATTAATCCTCCTAGTCAATGCAGTAAAAGGATCTGAAGAGTGTAGTATAAATAGTACCAACCATGAAATTTCCCTTTGATCAAAATTACCATTTTTATTGTTTATCATATCATGTTCCTCATCCTCAGTGGAAACGTTATACTCATCTTCTGAGTCATTTTCATCGCTCTGCTCTAGGCCTTGAAAGCTCCGATTGGATTGTTTCTCACGTTGAGCAGCCTCCACTACCCCAGATTCAATACTTAAGATTTCAGTTGCATGCAGTGCTCAAGTTCAGTAACAATAGATGCAAGCTGAACTATTTTGCTGCATGAAGAAAGAAAGCATCGAGAAATCAAAAAAGTCTGATGGTGCACTTGCACATAGGGGTGAAAACGGATCAGATAGTGCTCAAACGATATTCGTATCCATATATTTTTCTTGAATTCGAATATGAATTGAACAAACGTCGGATACGAATACGGACCGGACAATTATCGGATATGAATTAGATTGGACTATACTCAAAATTGGATCGAATTTGACTATTTTTCGGATTCCAATAATTATTCGTGGCCTCTTCTATTTAAAAACATGGCACCAAATTGTTTTAACAATTTAAATTGATAAATAGCTGACTCTAATATGTAACTATGCAGTAAATATTGACATCAACAAATGAATCATTCATTTCACATATTTGTATAATACAGTTTCTGAGAACAACTTTATATCCTACGGCACAATGAAGTTTAGCAAATTGACACCAATTTTGTAGTAATATTTATGTCTCTTATCATCTAGTTTATCATGTAACCATTGATCATTAGTGTCATTTTGCCACTAATCCTGACTAATTTTAGATATATTACAAATAAATCGGTAATAAACATATCAAATTTGGCTAAAAAGATCATGCAAAAAGCTTTATTGGGGGATGTGCCAAATGAAAACATGAAATGCCAAATTAGAGTTCCACCATGACGACAGGCTCGTTGAGATGATCGAAATGCATATATAATATGCCCAATTTGGAGATCAAATGCAAAAGATATGTATTAACTAGCTGTTGCTATTATATCAGCCGAATCTGGATATAATCTGGATATCTAACTCCAAATCTGGATCTTATTCAGATATCCAGCGTTAAATCCGCGTTATGCCATACCGGATTCGCATACAACATCCGAGACTTTTCTAGTTCAACATCCGAAGTTGGATATGTTTTCTATTCGGATTTGGATATTAAGTATTAGGATTTGACAAATCCAGATTTGGTAGCCGTATAATCCAATCGAATCTGGCTCTGTTTTCACCCCAACTTGCACATCATTATGCAAAGAATATTTTGACCTAGTCATAATGTCTTCAGAAACAACACAATTGTAGTATTAGTAACCTCCTCATAGAACACTTGGCTGGGCAAACCAATGCTAGCAACATGCCTTTTGGTGTAATTAGATGCAAAGGGTTGGTCATGCATAAGCCAAAAAGATCCATAGAAACATGCAAAAATACAACTCACCACAAAAGTACAACGCTTGAAAAATGCCTAAATTTCCCAAGTAAGATAGTTAAGACCTTAGGAATAACTACGAAAAGCAAAATTTTCATGCAGCAAATCTTCGATATCTGACAGCTACATACTTACTTGGAATCCTAAATCGCGAGCTCCAATGGTAGGACTTTCCAAAAAATACTTTCTTTAATGAACGTATATCCAGATACATAGCACTACACTACTACAGTACCTCATCTTCTAAGTATAAGATGAACTACTTGAACCCGGTATTGAATTGTCATTTTCCTCTGTGACTCATACATCACCCAAAGCCTCATCATTAAACTCCCCATATCCAATCCCATAAAACCCCTGGTTCCACGACCAATTCGTCGTATTACCCATTAACGCCTATTCTACTAATGCTACACCACCACTATTTGCTGTAGAGAAATGATTAACACGCAACAAGAACCGAACCTGAACCAGAATCTAGCGACGCCACTATGGGCAAACTGCCGTAAATCCCGCCTTTTGGGCTTCTCCTCGCGCAACTCAGCTCCTTGCTTCGTAGGCCTTGTCCTCTTCGCCAGCCTCTTCTTCCCTGAGACCAAAGCGATAGTAAAAAGAAGAAGGGAGAGCAAGTAAGATGCAGATTCGAAGTTTCCGACAAAAGACGACGGTAGGATTGGACGGCCAGGCTTTCGTACCTCGAGGAGCAGTAGTGGCGAAGACGGGCTTTGACTTCCCCATTGGCCGACGAATTAGGGGGTGCACCGGCGATGCCTCGGAGTCGGTGGAGAGGGGCACCGCAGAAGTAGGGTTTAAGGAGGAGGGACACGCTGAGGTGGTGGCGGCGGTGATCGGTCAGGTTCAAGAGGGAGAGATTGAGAGGAGACTGGCCGTGTGTTAGGCTATGGGCTTTTGGTTATGTGTCTTGATGGGCTTCGATTCTTCGACACTAGGGGCAGAAGTCGGTGATGGTTCATCTGCCATCATTCATCCACTTAAAATCCAGCTGTCCATTGTCAATCCAAAGATCCAAAAACGTAGGCACCACACCCCACGCTTCCCTCCCCTCCCCCTTCCAAAAATCTGCTCCCCCTTCCCTACCCACCCTAACCCTACCCCCACGCTGCCTCCTCCTGTGTTGGGTTAATCTTGTCGCATATTCGTAGTCATAGTCATGATCGAGTACAATGATCCCTGAGTGTTCAAATACTCATGGTCGTAGTTGAGTGCTCGCGGTTGTAGTCGAGTGCTCGTGGTCGTAATTGAATAATCGTGGTCGTGAGAGTGATTGTAGCACCGTAGTCGTGGCGCCTGTGTGTGTGGTCGTAGCACCATGGTCGTAGCACCGTGGTCGTGGTGCCTATGTTTGTTGTCATGGTGCCAGTGTGTAGTCGAAGTGGCCGTGGTCGTGAGAATGGTCATAGCGGCCTAAGTCATGTGCACTGTGGAAGTCATACTCGGTAGCAGAGCAAGTTACCGTCGATTCCAACACTTACTATTACTCAGGCAAGCTAACTCTTGATCATAAATATAGTTATGTCAAATGTACAAATTACTTTCTATATCATGTAACATCCCAAAATTTGCCATCTTTTAAAAAAATAATTCCAAATTAATTATTTAATTTTTGCGGTATTTTAATTGGATTTTACTTGGATTATTTGAGTAATACTGGAAGAAAATACCAAAATCTCGATTCCAATCTGAATTCCCAAATTCAAATTCCAATTCTAAAAATTCAAATCTTCAGAAAAATATCTGTTCGAATTTTTCTGGGTCCAATCTTTTTTTCTCTTGGCACTTCTCTCCTCATAAAAAAACGCACTTCCCGATGGTCACCCATCCAAGCAGTGCTCTTGCTTAACATTTACACTTCTACCCGATTATCTGGCAGGTTGCCTTTTCTTCTTTCTTGATTTTTTCTCCCTCTCCCTCTCTTTTATTCCTTAAGCCTTGCCACTTCATCTCGTTCCTCGAGATGTTGTTTCTTCGTGTTGTGTCGTCTGAATTGAAAACCAACAACCCCTCTTTCTTTTTCCTATTTCTCCCTATTCAAGCACCCAAATTTAAATCTGTCTGAAGCACTACGAGCCCATCAACACTGTCCTTTCATCACAGGAGTCAATGCGTCTGTTTCCACATTCCATCAATACTTTCTTTGCCATTTTATTCATCAGTTTTCTAAAACTGAACCATCGCTCAAAACCACTCGCGTTCATGGCGATTCGAATCATAAGAGAGGCTATAAACTGGCACACGAACACCTCTTCTATCCCTTTACATTCCCTCAAAATCTTAGAACCTCTGGAGCTCCAACGGGGATGAATTTCTCTTTTTCCTGAACGTCGGCCATCACAGTCGATTTGGGTATTCCTTATTTTGGTGAAAATTTTCAACTTTCGCTCACATCATCTCCTGTCTTAGCATCCAAGCAACTTATCCACCATTTTTATTTGATTTTTCGTGCAGCCAATCGACAGGAATTAAACTTTTTGTGGAATCAGCCGTTTTCAACTTCCGCCGTCAATTCATCGTCCTCGGTGAGCGTTTTCTCGATTCCTTGAACCGAGAGCATCCCCTCCATCCCCTCAACTCAACCCATAACTCAGCTCCCTCAATGGTTGGCCGAGGAGCTCCACCACCATGCGCCATCACCGTGCTGGATGTCATCATCGTCACGAGCCATCCTTGGACACTCTCAAGCCAAACCAACTTTACCATCTCGTTCACCATTTCTCTGGCCACCTCATGCAACATTTATTTCCTATGGGAACTTCGCCGATTTGGCGGAACCCCACGCGAGCCGCTCCGCCTGTCACTTATGCTCGCGCCGCCACCATCATCGACTGTCGTTTGTCGCACCACAACTGACCGTCCGCACCTCGGGCCCTTGCGGACCCCCTTTCTCCCATCAGTCGTGCAGCTCCTCCCTTCCCACACCGGTGAGCCACCCCGGCCAAAGAGCGCCCGAGCACCTGTGTCTATGTGTGCTGCTACTCTGTTGCTCTTTAAATAGAGAAACTCCTTTCTTTGCTTAATCTTTTTGACATTGAGTTATTATTACATGTAATAATGTAGCTTGGTGGTAAGTCTCCTTGCATGAATACTTAAGGTCATGTGTTCAAATCCTGAGCAATGCCTTCACTCTTTTCCCTTAGCTCTTGGCCATATTTTGCCTTTAGTCAATGACAAGCGGGGCCCCACTTGTCATACTCTATTAGAAAAAAATCTCTACTCATTGACAGCTAGGCCCCACATGTCATACACTCACATATATCCAAAAAAATCAGCCAAAAATAAGATGTTCATTCGGTTTTACAATTTTTTGCACTTTCCAATCCATTCGATCTGCCAGATGTTCGTTCTCTCTCATACGAACTCCAAATTCGTTAATTCTTTTTTAAATTCATTTAAATCATAACTTTCCTTCTAGTATATATTATATATTTTTGTGATTTTATTTGAAATTTTTTATTTATTTGGTTGTTTGTCATTCTCTATTTGCACGTGTAGAATCTGACATCGCCGATGCCAGTTTGGACCAACAGGAAGCGTCAAACTCCCACTTCAACAAAGGCAACTCATAGACTTTTGATCATATTGAACTCATTTTATATAAGTATATTGTTTTAAATTAATATGCATTACTAGTTTATATTAAATGTTTTCAGGACTAGCTAAATACCTACTTGATAGTATGCCACCTTGAATAATTGTGAATGACATACATTCTTGAATACCATAGGATGGGTAATTTTAGTTGGTCATATTTTAATACCAATATGGGAATTGAAGCTATGCTTAGTCATGCTTTAGTTGTGCGATGGGTTCCTTCATCATGTTTATTATGAAAATTTTGACTTAACCATATATGGAATTGTGGCGGGTAGCCACTATTAATAAAATTTGTTGTGCCATGGCAGGGGATGCCATTGAGCCTGGTTAAACAAAAATTAATTTTATACTTAGGCGAATGCATGTGTAGTAAAGGGGGTGCGGGAAGCACATTTTGGATGAGGTTGTTTCGCCTGAGTAGCCACTAAGGACTTAATCTTATGCGCCATTGATCTGAGCCCTATCGTACAATCACATATCTAGTATGGGATGGACCTGGCTGATTAATTATTAATGTTTTGATTTAGTTCTGTTTAGGTTGAAGTGTGTTTGGGATAGACATTCACACTAGGCGCAAGAGGGGGTCGGATGGAGGCGAAACCTTAGCAAGCAAAACTGGGTCAAAGCAAAGCTTTGTAAAGGCCTTGTCATGATTTTTCCACCGCACACCCAAGAAAGTGTATTAATCGTGTGGCAATATGAGATGATCATGTCTTGTGGGTAAAGCAGTACAACCTCTGCAGAGTGTTACAAACTATTCGAATAGCCATGTCCCTAGTTATGGACAATGCTTGGTGATTTCACATGGGAAATAGATTTTATCTAAAAATCATGATTAGTGAAATGGTTGGGAAGTGAACGAGTAGTTCACTAGTACTTTTAATGTACTTGTTTACTTATGTATGTAATCTTTTCAAGCCTTGCATGAATACTATTTGCATACATTTCCCTATGACTTGCTAAGTACTTCATGTACTCCTGGCTTTACACCATTTGTTGATCAATCATCCAAAAATGCCCTGGGAACACCGAATTCTACGAGGAGTACTTCGAGGACTATGTGAACTAGGGTGCGTTCTCCACTCGATTGCCTGTGGGCATGTCGGATGGCTACCACATGTGTTTCTTCCGTTGCAAGATTATATTTGTCGTTAAGCCCTGCGTGGCAGAAATTGTAAAACCTTGACCATAAGGTCGGCTGTTACTATTTAATTTTGTTTGTTTATTCTTAGCTGTTTTGTTGCATGGATATGATTTCATCAATGTTGATACTGTGTGAACTAGCTACTGATCTTTGGACTAGTTCAGAATACACAGAGGGTCTGGATTTGCAGATTCGGGTCTCGACATATCATTACAGTATAATTGCATCAGAAAATGTATTTTCAAAGTTAAATCGTTAAAGAAGAAGAAAGATGTACGAATGAGAAGAGAAAAGAGGACAAAAAGAAAGAGAATGAAAAGAGGAAGAGATCAGGTAAAGTAGTAGTCCGGCTGAGAGGAGCAGCAGGACTATAAGTATATGTATAAAGGAGGGTAAAGGGGACCTTCTAAAGGTAGACAAAGGGCAGGCAGAACCCCTTTACATATGGCTAGCATATAAGGATCTACCAAACACTCACTCGGAACGAGGACTGTAAATAAAGTGCCAACCATTTTTCCGTCTTGAATGGGCAGGAAATAGTACCCTGTTATGTTATTCATCTCTCTACATTGTGTAGGTAATTATGTGTGAGTAGAGATTGATGAAGCTCAAAACCAGTAACGCAAGTCTGTAAGTGAGTACGTCGTAAGGTGCTATATGCGTAGATGGAGTGTTGAGTCGAGAGCTGGTACCAACCAAACACTATTGGAAGTCGGTAGAACCCGGGTGATCAACCTGGTATACCAATGGATAATAAATAGGCTGGAGAATTAAGCAATGTAACTCGAAAAAAGTTCTGTACTTTGACCTTGACCCACACTAAAGGAAGTGTGAAAAACCTAGTTAAGATGATTCAGAGTAGCTATAGGTATAGTGACACAAACCCACGCAATGCTAAATTAAATCATGAATTCATGCTAGTTTCATGGATTGGGAACTACGGTGATTACTAGGGATTTTTCTTCGCCCGCACAATTATTTCCATCAAATTAATAAAATAAAAATATTATTATTTTATATCGCCAATAGGTGAACAACTTATCGAGTAATCACTCCACCGTTAAGCAATTAAGACTAGTCGCTCAATAGTTAAGTGACTTGCACTAGTTACCCAACCGGTAGGCAACTTAGATACTTGACGTGCAGCCGTTGGGCAACTAACCCAAGGCGATCAACTGTAGAACAATAAAAGATTAGTAGTGTAAAATAAAAAAATAGTTGTATATTACTGTAATTCTAAATAAAAATATATTCTTTAAAAAAAATTCTTTCCTTTTCTGCAAAATTCTTATGGAATTCTCATGTTTCAAACAAGGTTAAAATGAGCTAAACCAACCCTGATCGAACCAGCTTTGGTTCTGCTCAATGTACAAGTATATGAATCCAATCAAGATAAAACCACTTAGCGTAATCTTAGCCCGGCTGAAAAAAAAACAGAGCTGGTTATTGATGCCTGAACCAGACATATTTAAGTTTCTTACAGTAAACACAAACAATGCATCAATCGAGCAGCCTTTTTTTCCACCTTTGCTGCAACAAAATTTCAAAAAAAATTCAAAAAACACTGCTGCAAAACATTAAACGCAAACAAGGGGATCTCGAAGGCAATTGCCTGTTATATAATCCACTGGAAGTGCTTCTTAAAAAATCATTACAACAATCTAAAAAAATTGCCGCTTAGGGCGTATGGTGCCAGCTCGTCTCATCTCGTGTTTCAAATTTTTTGGTAGGCTTTCAAACACTCACCTACATCAGCAGAAGACAAACATGCTCTTGTCTGAAGAAATCAACCTTTGTGCAGCAGAGGTTCCCACAATTCGCTCTAACTGCAAATTCACAAGAACTCAGCTCAGTCAAAAGAAAAACTAAAATGCCGGTGGAGATTAACTCATTTAAGCAATGGAATACATCTGAAATTTAGGAAGATACTATATAAGAAATGGAATAAATAGAGGACCCAGATGTCAATGTTTTGCAGCACATGCAGACCAATGCTGTCAATTATCAATAACTTAATAGGTAAGACAAACTTACAAAAGCTCAAATTTGAGTGATTGTTATTTTCCTCAGACGTTTTGGCTGTAAAATCAAGACAATATGACAGTACAATATGAAATAGTTTTTTTATAGTACGAAATGAATGGTTGAACTACACAATACAATGCAACACAAACTACGCGAAAACATTTTATAAATGACCCAGATGAATTTTGCTGCAGCATGAGCTTTAGCTGAACTAAGACTATAGTTTTGTTGATGGAACCAAACTATGTGAAACATTGACCTCACCGTAAGAATGTCCAGACGAGAAAAAACAGGACATTGCACTTCCCATTCATTGATTCACCGAGCATGTTTACAAGCTGAAATGAAGATAACGACCAGGGAAATATTTTTTTTGAATCTCTTTCACAATACAACTTCAGAGTACATAGAAAGGCAATTTAGTAAATACCTCCGGATAAAATTCTTCTCTACTAGGCAATGAGTAGGTAACCAAATGCTGTGTTCCCCTGATCTGCATGTTATAATGATAGAGTTTAGACTTTACATTACTAGACATTTAAGTGCATGTTTGTGAAGCGACAGCAGGATCACGTCATAACAAGTTATACTCCTAGGGCTTTTTAGATGTTATGACCTTGTATCAGTGGAAGAAGTGAGATCGCTCACTATAAGTCTATAAAGCAAGATCTTTTTCTTGCCCTAAAAAAACCAGAGTCTTGAACGAGATATATCCTGTTGTGACATAGCCCTAATTTATGAGCACAAACAGGCAGTTACTATATGCATAAGGCTAAGAGCAGAATATTTTTTTTATTGAACAAATCAAATAAGCTAGCAGGAAAAGGAAGGTTCACTTACTCCCCAACTCTACAAAAGGATGCTTCCTGAAATTTTAAGAAATTGCTTATCCTAATATATTCGAAGTAGGAACTGACGAATAGCAACTCTCCACGCTGCATTGCATTGATAATTAGATATTTTTACAAAAGATATTATCAATCTATTAAAATAAATACGAGTAGAAGCACCTCCCACATTCCAATAAATACATAGGAGCATGAATCAATATACAATTCCAGTTGTTTGAAGTTTCAGATAATGTACATTTTCCTACAAATGTCATAGACGTTTTTTGGCACATTTCCTACAGATACTGTTACGAAAAATATTCTGGATAACAATAGCCTTAAATGGACAGTGTGGTGACAAAATGTACATCCCACTGCTAAAAAGGGTATGTTTAGCTGCCCCCCCCCCCCCCCCATTTTTTAATTAGCAGGTCCTACTGCTGGAGACTTCAAAACTAATGCTCCTACCAAAATTCAATTGAACCTGGTAGCTTTGCAGATATCAGAAGTGACAACAGAAAAACATACCTCATCTGACTCGTGAATCTTTGGGTACACCTGCAATAATACACCATATATATATGCATCGTCAAGTGCTCCCCTACTGATTTCCTTTAAAAAAAAGTTTCTAGTTTATTACTCCTGTAAATCATTTGTAACCATGATCTAAATACTTCCTAGCAATAAAGAGTACTTCCTTTAAAATTTCAGTTTTAAAATCAAAATGAAGTAGGTGGGGCAAAAAAGAGAAATTGTTGTAAACAGTATTTTTTGCTATTTTCCTTTGCGTTATATTTTTTCAAGGATTTCCCTTCTTTGTATCTCCTAACACAAATTGAATTTGAGCTTGAAATTTAAATGGAGGTATGCCAAAGTAATAACTAAGGGGGCGTTCGTATTAGTTTTTGCTGATAGCTTTTGGTTGAAAATAAATAGTAATGGTTGAAATAAGTGGCTTTTAGGAGAAGGCAAGCAGTGGAAAAGGTGAGGAAGAGATGCGTGCGTATTAGGAATATTGTATTAAGAATAATTAGATATACTTCCATGTATATACCTTCCATGCATGCGCTTTCCATATATGCGCTTACCATGTATATACTTTCCATGTATGCCTACATCAGGCCAATATATATACAAGCCACCCTAGCCCTTTAGCTGTGTGGTGTTTGCTCCAATCTTCTCTACCTTTCTAAATGGTATCAGAGCAAGTCCAGACCTAGGTCCTCTCTTGCCCCACCCACCAAACCCTAACCCTAACCCTAGCCGCCGCCACACCCGACGACGCTGATTGGCCGCCGCCTCCTCTCCTCTGCGGCGCCGTCCCCCCTCCCTCCGCTGCGCCCCTACCCCCTTCCTCCCTTCCTCCGCCGCGCCGATCTCTCTCACAGCCGCCGGCGCTGATCGCCGCCACCACCTCTGTGGCGCCGATTCCTGCCTCGCCGTCGCGCCTCCCCATGTCGACAGACCTCTCGGCATCGAGCGGCACTATGGCCGCCACCGGCACAGGCACCCTGCCTTCACCTGCCGCGCCGCCTGTCTTCGTTGCTCCATACGCTACGATCGCCGTCAAGTCACACGTCCCCGTGACCCTTGAGTTGAAGCGTCCCAACTTCAACCGCTGGTCACCGTTCTTCCTCTCCATGTGCGGCAAGTTCGGGCTTCGCTCACACGTCGACGGCACGGCTGCGGCACGCCCGCAGGATCCCCAGTGGGCGATCGCCGACTCCTGCGTCCACAGTTGGCTCCTCGGTTCCGTGGCGGACAACGACCTCGGCCTCGCCCTCGTGCCTGAACAGACTGCTCGCCAGCTCTGGGTCGCCATTGAAGCCCTCTTTCAGGCGAACAAAGCTTCCCGCGCTGTCTTCCTCGGTCACGAGTTCCACTCCATGACCCAGGGTGACCTCTCCATTGATGACTACTACCAGAAGATGAAGTCCACCGCCGATGCGCTACGTGATGTTGGCCACGCAGTTCTCGACTCGCAACTCGTCCTCAACCTGCTGCGCGGCGTCAACCCTCGCTTCTCCAGCTCCGCCGACAACATCGCCGACTCGGATCCACTACCCAACTTCGCCACCACCCGCGAGAAGTTGGTCCTGAAGGAACTGTGTCTCGCCAACGAGGGCAAAGTCGCTACCGAGATTGCGCTCCACGCCGGCTCCTCTCCTTGCGGGGCGATGTGCCACGCCGCCGGCTACGGCCAAGGTGCGGGTGGCAGCGGCAGCGGCGCCCAAGGCGGGCGTCACGGCGGCGGCGGAGGTAGCGGACAGAGCGGCCGCAATCGCCGGAGAGGCGGCGGCCGCGGCGGGAACTACCAGGGTGGCAACCGCGGCCCCACCCCGCCGTCCGGCCCCTGGATGTGCTTCGCACCGTGGGGCGCGATGCAGCAGCAGTGGCGCCCCCCGCAGGGCGCACTGCAGCAGCCATGGTGTCCACAGCAGCCCGGCATTCTGGGCGCACACCCACAGGCGCACACCGCCATCGCGCCCGCCCAGTTACCTGCAACGCAGCAGGGCGCTGGCGGCTGGGATCAGGCCGGCCTCATTACTGCCCTGAACCAGATGGCCATTCAGGGTGCCAATCCCTGGGTCCTCAACACCGGCGCCACCGCTCACATGTCGTCATCGGATGGTATACTGCTCTCCCGCCTACCTCACTCCAATTCTTTTATCACTGTAGGCAACGGCAGCACCATGCCGATTTCCTGTCGTGGCACATCCATCTTGTCGGCAACTGACACTACCTTTCACCTCCGCAATGTCCTCATTGCTCCTGCCCTAGTGCGCAATTTGCTTTCTGTTCGACAATTCACTCGCGATAATAATTGCTCTATCGAGTTTGACGCTTTGGGTTTTTCTGTTAAGGACCAGCGGACGGGGCGCGTGATTCTTTGCTGCAATAGTAGCGGGGAACTCTACACCATTCCTTCGTCTCCACCCTACAGTTGCAGCCTCGCCTCCACGTCCACCTTGTGGCATCATCGCCTCGGTCATGCCGGTCCTTCCGCCCTCACCACGCTCCAGAACATGTCGGTCATATCTTGCAATAAGAGCCCGCGGTCTTTGTGTCATGCTTGTCAACTTGGCAAGCACGCGCGGCTCCCTTTTAGCAATTCCACCTCTGTCACCACTGCTTCTTTTGAGTTACTTCACTGTGATGTCAGGACATCTCCAGTTCTTAGCACTTCCGGTTATAAATATTACCTTGTGTTGCTTGATGATTATTCTCATTTTTGCTGGTCGTTCCCGTTACGCCACAAATCTGATACGCATCGCCACATTGTTGATTTTGTCACCTTTGCTCACACGCAGTTCGGCGCTCTGCCCAACTGCTTTCAGGCCGACAACGGTACCGAATTTGTCAACAATGCCACCACTTCCTTCCTTACCAGCCGTGGCATTGCTTTGCGTCTTTTGTGTCCATACACCTCGCCACAAAATGGCAAGGCTGAGCGCATGCTTCGTACCATCAACAACACCATTCGCACCCTGCTGATACACGCGTCCATGCCTTCGCCTTATTGGGCTGAAGCCCTAGCCGCCGCCACATACGTGCTTAACCGGCGCCCCTCTTCATCCGTGCATCACAGCATTCCCTACCAGCTCCTGCATCAGAAACTTCCGGATTATTCCTCCCTCCGTGTGTTCGACTCTCTGTTACCCGAACCTTAGTGCCACGACACCTCACAAACTCTCCCCCCGATCGACTCCTTGCGTGTTTCTCGGTTACCCCTCCTCTCACAAGGGGTACCGATGTCTGGACATGTCTAGTCGCCGCATCATTGTCTCACGCCATGTCATCTTTGATGAGTCTGTGTTTCCGTTTGCCTCGGCACCCTCGGCGGCCTCTATGCCGTCTTCACTGGATTTTTTGATGCAGGGTCTCCACCGTCGGAAGCTCCGCCACTTGGCGTTGAGCGACCGCGTACTGCTTCCGGTGCTCCCTTCTTTGGCGAGGTTGAGCAGCCGGATCTCCAGGACCCGGCGGTCATCTACGCCGGTCCTCTGTTCCCGCCCGGCCGGCTGGCCGGCTCTCCGCCAGGCGCCACTGCCGCCTCGCTGGCTGCCGCGCCGCCGCCTCCAGCCCTGGTCGCCGCTCCACCTGCAGGCGGGCACTCGGCTGCCACTCCCCTTGCGGGCGAGCGCCCCACAGCCGAGCGGCGCTGCGGCGCCGTCTACCGCCGCCGCCCGATCGCGGCCCCACCCCGCCGGCCTCCTCTGCGCTGCAGGCACCCCCAACGGCTGTGGCCGCTCCGGCGCCGCACTAGCCTTCGCGCCCCACGACGCGATCTCAGACAGGCAGCCTGCGTCCCATCGAACGCCTCAACCTCTCCGCCACGACGGCCTCGCCGATCCCGGCAAACTATCGCAGTGCGCTCACCGACCCCAACTGGCGCGCTGTGATGGCGGAGGAGTACAAGGCTTTCATCGACAACGACACCTGGTGCCTTGTGCCTCGCCTACCTGGTGCTAACGTCGTCACGGGAAAATGGCTGTACAAGCACAAGTTCCACTCCGACGGCTCCTTGGCCAGGCACAAGGCTCACTGGGTCGTACGGGGCTTCTCTCAGCAAGCCGGCGTCGACTACGACGAGACTTTCAGCCCGGTTGTCAAACCGGCGACGATCCGCACCATCCTCAGTATTGTCACCTCGCGTGCCTGGCCTATTCACCAGTTCGATGTGAAGAACGCCTTCCTCCACGGCCACCTGGAGGAAACTGTATACTGCCAGCAGCCGTCAGGATTCGTCGACCCCGCCATTCCCGACTACATCTGTCTCCTGTAGAAGTCCTTATACGGGCTGAAGCAGGCTCCCCGGGCGTGGAACCAGCGCTTCGCTTCGTACATCTGCCGCATCGGCTTTACTGCGTCCAAGTCCGATGCATCTCTCTTTGTTTACAAAGATGGAGATCGTGTCGCCTACCTGCTCCTGTACGTCGACGACATCATCCTCACGGCCTCATCCCTGGCATTGCTCCAGTACATCACCGCGCACCTTCACTCGGAGTTCGCCATGACGGATCTCGGCGACCTGCACCACTTCCTTGGGATATCTGTGACGCGTGACAGCGACGGGCTCTTCCTGTCGCAGCATCAGTACGCCATCGACCTCCTCCAGCGTGTTGGCATGTCCGAGTGCCACCCGACTGCGACGCCAGTGGACGCTCGGACGAAACTGTCGGCCATTGACGGCGCCTCCGTCGCCGACCCCTCCGAGTACCGGAGCCTAGCTGGCGCACTCCAGTATCTCACCCTGACGCGGCCTGATCTGGCCTATGCCGTCCAACAGGTCTGCTTGTTCATGCATGATCCCCGCGAGCCGCATCTCGCACTGATCAAGCATATCTTGCGATACGTCAAGGGGTCCCTCTCCGCTAGTCTTCTCCTTAGAGTCGGCGCCGTCGACCAAATCATCGCTTACCCCGACGCCGACTGGGCGGGCTGCCCTGACACACGTCGCTTTACCTCCGGCTTCTGCGTCTTCCTCGGTGACAATCTGGTGTCCTGGTCATCCAAACGCCAGACCACGGTCTCACGCTCTAGCGCAGAAGCGGAATACCGTGCTGTTGCTCATGTCGTGGCCGAGTGCTGTTGGTTGCGGCAGCTTCTTCAGGAGCTCCACATCTCGGTCCCTTTGGCGACGGTCTACTGCGACAATGTAAGTGCAGTCTACATGACGGCCAACCCTGTTCATCATCGACGTACGAAGCACATTGAGATCGACATCCACTTTGTCCGCGAGAAGGTTGCATTGGGACAGGTTCGAGTGCTACATGTTCCCTCGGCGCACCAGTTCGCGGATATCATGACCAAGGGTCTCCCTACACAGTTGTTTACTGACTTCCAGACCAGTCTGTGCGTCCGTGATCCTACCGCTACGACTGCGGGCGGGTATTAGGAATATTGTATTATTAGAATAATTAGATATACTTCCATGTATGCGCTTTCCATATATGCGCTTACCATGTATATGCTTTCCATGTATGCCTACATCAGGCCAATATATATACAAGCCACCCCAGCCCTTTAGCTGTGTGGTGTTTGCTCCAATATTCTCTACCTTTCTACAGTGCGCATGACAGAAGCAAGAGGAATGGGGTGTGTGATGCACCCATGACCCCATACCTTGTCCCCAGAGCGAGACGGTAGCGAGAGGAGTGGAGAAACCGCTTTGAGAAGTCGAGTATTCGTATTGGCTTTTAGCTTTTCTACACAGAAGCCAGAAGCCAATACGAACAGGGCCTAAATATGACCCCAAGATTAATTCGGGTACTTTTGAATTTCCTAGATAGATATATTAAATAAATAGTTGTATTTTCTTTGATTATTTTGAGTAAATTTCGCAAAACTACACATACCTTGATAGAAAAGCTACACGTGACAGAACTACACATACTTTGTCCACTGAGAAGTGGGCCCTACATGTTAATTACAGACTCCCACCTGTCAGATTTAACAGGAATTGACATATGCGTAGTTTATTGAAATGTTTGTTCATAGTACATGTAGCTCAACAAAATTCAACTTGAAACTTGTAGTTCCTTCACTACTATACCAAAATACTTGTAGTTTTAAGAAATTTACTCGCTAAATGTTATTTTCATGTGACCCTAGATTCTTCTTATATATATTAATGATTTACCTAAAGGACTTGTATTTAGGAATGAAGGAAGTAGAAATAGATAACAGTATATGGGTAAAGGACTTGTATTTAGGAATGGAGGAAGTAGAAATAGATAATAGTATATGGGTTAAGAGTGGAACTAACTTAAATTGATGATAGGAAATCAAAATCCTTTTCCTTGACATGTTCACCTCCATCAATTTTCTGATAACAGACAAGCATGAGGTATAGAATAATAAAACTTTATAAAAAATGTAGACATTCAACAAGAACAACAACTAAAAGATGAGATGGATCTGAAAGAAAAGTTCTGTAAGGGCATATTGACATCAAGTTTTTATTATGGAAGAAATTGGTGCTTAAAAATGGAAATAATGACGACAAAGATTTGTTATTGGGGAACAACTAGAAAATAGGATCATGTTTTCCTTCTTCCAATGGAATAGCTCCCACCCATTGGATCAGCCAATCAAATAGTCGGTCCTGTCCATTATCTCTTCAAGGATTTTCCTCACCTCCCTGCATCAAATGCCACCTCTCTTCCCCACTCACCCTTCTCCCCAAAACCACCCTTTTCCCCAATAACACCTTCCTACCAGAGTTGCCATTTGCCAACATAACCAGAGCCAGAAGCGTAGCGCCATGTCCATATCATGTCATATTCCTGTATGTACCGCTCTGCATATCCATGCAACTTAGAGCCTGCCACCTCTCACGTATCGGGTTCTACCATCAATGCTTGGCATGCTTCGTGGCCTTCCTCCTACTCACTGTACCACTAGTTGGTGCATAGCTGTCATGCCAAAGAACCACCTAATCTCTGACCTGCTACCATAGCTGTCATTGCTCGCCAACCGCCAGTGCTATCACAGCCCTTCCACCCCATCACCACTCACCGCAGGGTCGGGCTGGTGAACCCGTCAGTGGTTTGTGCAAAAGTAGGATAGTGTTTTCATATTTCTTTGATACTATGTGTCCAGTGCTAAACTAAATGGACAGCAACCTATGAGATGTTCCCAGTACAAAAACAATGCATAGCTGCTGGACACAGGAGTAATTATGAGTCAGAGTCTATCAAGAAACCTTGGTTAAAGAAAACTTACAAGTTTAAGTGCCAAAGGAGATGCAACTATGATATCAGAAGAGTAGAAGCTACTGTACAATTTAACAGCTTTCCTGCAAAAGCATTAGTTCAAATATTAACTTTTAAAAGTTTTCTGTATGTAAGTATAGAATCCTAAAAAATGTCAATGTACTACCAAAAATGAATTTAAGGGCATATATTTTGCCAAGGCATAAGATTTCACAGAGCTGAACATCAAAGAGTAATCATAAAACATAGACATTGAAACATTTTGAAACATCCATTTTGTCAATTGATAATTTGTTTACTAGAAGAACATTGCTTTCCAACAAAAACATAGTAACTTGCTTTAATGGAGAGAAGCTGAATGTGAACTGTCCTGAAGTCACTACTCTCTATGAACAGGCATTCCTTTCATTAAAATTTCCTAAGAGATCTTAGTTAGAAAAATGTATCAACAAGCAGGCTACCACAAAGCTATAGTTGTTTCCGAGCCAAGATGTTCTGGCTGTTAGAGTAGGCTTATCTCTTCTGTATTTAGTTCTATGTGTAGGGTTGTCTCTGCATATAGTCTCTTGTACTTTCTATATATATTGTCCATTGAGCCTCATGAATATACAAACAATCATAACACTGCTATCTTAAAAATTTACCCTATCATAGCTACTATTGCTTTATCGCGTAGTGTAAATTACAACTGTTAAAGTGCTAAGTGCTTTAGATAGGAGCGCATGGAAGTTAACAATCTATGTACCGGAACCATAACATAAGAAGAATATTTAGGGGCGGTGTTTTAGGCTCTCTGCTCAAATGGTAGGATGCATGTTTATGGTTTTGTCTTGTAGTTTATATTACAAGGCTCCTGTTTCTTTGACCTTAAGAATGTTTCATTTCTAACTTACCCCAACTTGTTTGAGACAAAATGCTTTGTTGTTGTTGTAAAGTGCTAAGTGCCTTCTGCTATATTATGCAATTTTATCGGTTGTGTAAACAATAACAAGACTTTTATCCTAGTACATGTTAAAAAATTAAAACCCTCAAAACAAATATGCAAATTAATGACACCCAAACCACTACTGAGTGCATGTTGCCTACACTGATACATATATCATATCATTGACCATGGAAAATGTACTGTCCTCCATTGCCTTTCATGTTTGCTGTCTAGTGAGTGCACACTTTCTGTCCGCCAAGGGAGACTACTGAGTACATGTTGCCTACACTGATACAGATATCATATCATTGACCATGGAACTTGTTGCTTTGTAGTTTAAATTGTATAATATTAGGTTTTGTAAGTTATAGTAATGTTTTAATTGCACATTGGACAGCTTTAATTTTGTTTCACTACTATCACATTAATTAAATAGAAGAAAGCTATTAAGAAACTTTTACATAAATGACATTTTTAAATTAACACCGAAATGTACAATAGCTTCCATGACAGTGATCCACAAAAGGTGTCACCATGACACCTAAAACATTGGTAAGCATAAGGTTTTTTGGGAATAGAATTATTTGCAAAAGTGAGTTTTAAGAACGCAGACTATTGAAGTGAAGGTCCAATTCTAAAAATAGAATATTAAAACATTATAGGAGCTGAAGAGCATAAGTCAAGCAAGTGGCATATTATGCTTCAATGCTTGTTTTGTGGATGTAAAGATTCAGTAAAATCCAGTTAATTAGATAATTAAAGGACATTATAAAGATGAGAACAAGAACAATGACACACAAGTTCATTTCCAAAGAAGGAATAAGCCAGAAGCTACTGAACAAAACTCTCAAGAAAAAGTAGACCAATATGCATATTATATTTCTTCAATTGATTCTGCTGATGGGTTTGTCTATTCATTTAATACTCATGTCCACTTCAGAGGCTTGTAATAGGCAACAACAGAAGGGAGAAAAGACTTTCTTTTTTAAATATACAAAAAAAAACTGCGGGGAGTAGAGTGCACACCCTTGAGTCTCCACTACTAGAAAATTATTACGAGAAATCATAGACAGTCTAGCACACTCACTTTGTATATTTTATCCCAAAAAGAAAGTGATCTTCAGTATCTCCAGAGAAAAGAAGGTCAAAGTCCGTGGGTTTTGAACTATGTTCAGGTTCCTCCAGTTCATCATCTGATTCGCCAAACTCTTCTTTGAATTGTCCCATGGCATTCTCTTATAAAAGAAAGAAAGCAATCCATTAGCACCAGAAGCAAAATTGTTAGAGTACATATACTTGGTATGTTAGATTACAATATATTTGGTAGGATAGAGTCCATGTCTTGTCCCCCAAGTCTTGTACCTCTATATATACCGCTTGAGAGGCTCAATGCAATACATCCAATTCCACATATTCTATCTTCCTTCATGGTATCAGAGCATCTAGGTTTAGATCCTAACCCTAGCCGCCGCTAGCTTCCGCACCGCGCGCCCCCGGGGAGATCTATCTCCGCCGGGGGTAGCGCCACCATTTAGGCGGCAGATCCTATTGATCCGGCCGCCATCGTCGTCGTCGTCGTCAAGCAGCAGATTGGGCCTCGTCGCAGTCCGCCATGCACCGTCGCGTCCTCAGGCCGTCGCCTCCTCCCCGGGTTACCACCATCTCCCCTCGGTCGCCGCCGTCGTCCTCCTCAGGCCGCCGCCCCCGGACGCCATCTCCCCCGGTCACTGTCCTCCTCCGGCCGCCGCTTCCCCTGGGTCCAATCTTTTTTTCTCTTGGCACTTCTCTCATAAAAAAACACACTTCCCAATGGTCACCCATCCAAGTAGTGCTCTTGCTTAACATTTACACTTCTACCCGATTAGCTGGCAGGTTGCCTTTTCTTCTTTCTTTATTTTTTTCTCCCTCTCCCTCTCTTTTATTCCTTAAGCCTTGCCACTTCATCTCCTTCCTCGAGATGTTGTTTCTCCGTGCTGTGTCATCCGAACTGAAAACCAACAGCCCTTTTTTCTTTTTCCTATTTCTCCCTACTCAAGCACCCGAATTTAAATCCATCTGAAGCACTACGAGCCCATCAACACTGTGCTTTACATATGTGTAAGGGAGGGTAAAGGGAACCTTAAAAAGGCAGAGAAAGGGCAGGCAGGACCCCTTTACGTATGGCTAGCATATAAGGATCTACCAAACTATCACTTGGAACGGGGACCGTAAATAAAGTGCCAACCATTTTTCCGTCTTGGACGGGCAGGAAATAGTACCCTGTTACGTTATTCATCTCTCTACATTGGATAAGTAATTATGTATGAGTAGAGATTGATGAAGCTCAAAACCAGTAATGCAAGTCTGGAAGTGAGTAAGTCGTGAGACGCTATATGCGTAGATGGAGTGTTGAGCTGGGAGCTGGTACCAACCAAACACTATTGAAAGTCGATAGAGCCCGGGTGAGCAACCTTATATCGCCCGCACAATTATTTCCATCAAATTAATAAAATAATAATATTGCCCAACAGGTGAACAACTTATCGAGGTCTCACTCAACCGTTAAGCAACTAAGACTAGTCACTCAATAGTTAGGTGACTTGCACTAGTCACCCAACCGGTAGGCAACTTAGATACTTGATGTGCAGCCGTTGGGCGACTAACCTAAGTCGCCCAGCCCAAGTCGCTCAACGATAGAGCAATAAAAGATTATTAGTGTAAAATTAAAAAAATAGTTGTATATTACTGTAATTTTAAATTAAAATATATTATATTAAAAAAATTCTTTCCTTGTCTGCAAAATTCTTACAGAATTCTCACGTTTCAAACAAAGTTAAAATGAGTTAAAATTATTACGGAATTCTCCGTCTCCTCGGCGTCGTGCCACTACCCGGCTCCGGCCGTCGACCTGCTCGGCCGCAGCACCTCCCGGCCTCTGCGCCATCACTCCATAGCCCTCTCCGTTCGCTGGATCTATGGCTTAGGCTCGGATCTGGCCCCATCTGTAGCCGGTCCTAGCTCCGACCATTTGCGCCATCGACCCACAGCCTGGCTCCGGCCGTCGGCCCCCATGGCGCAGCTGTCCCCACGACCTGGCTCCGCCTACCCCTTAGCGCCTCTGGCCTCAGCCTCCCTATGCTCGGCCTCTCTGGCCCCTTGCCGCATGAGCTCTACTCGCAATCACCGGTAACCTTAGGTTGGCCGGTGTCGGGGCTATTGCCCGCCGACTCCGATCTGTCTCCTCCCTTACCTCTCTCCCTCTCTCGATTTCCTAAATGCATCTTTAATTTTGGTTTGTTGTTTTTGATTCTTAGAACTGAATCGAGGATGGGGTTTGGTGGCTACGGCGGGGCTTGAGGTCATGCCATGCGTCGGGGGAGCATGGTATGGCCGTTGGGTGCGCGGACTTCAACCTACTCCACGGTGGCTCACCTCCTCGGTACTTTTGCTCCCTCTCCTCTCTTCCTCTGCCATCGGCTAGTAACCTTGTGATGGCTCTATGGTATTAAGCTCGTTGCTTAATGGCTATGGTTTATACATGATGAAATCTTGTGAAATTAATGATATTACTAAGATTGGATGGGGGGTTACCTTTACCGGTTGATTGTTGGTTTTGCTTTGAGAAAGGATAGTAGCTTGTGCTTGGCGGTCGCCTTCTGGGTTGCTTGTGAGCCAACGGGCAGTGATGGTGTCCTCCTTCTACGTCTTGTTATCTATGGCCTGGCTTCTTGCCTCCGGCTTGCCCTGATTTCTCCTTGCGAGGGTTAATGGTCTGTGGCTATAGGTTTCAGATTGGGGATGGGAGTAGGAAGGAAAAGAGAAGTTGGCTTGCTGATGCTTCTCCTTTCTTGGCTCCTCTTGCCATGGCCGAATGGGTTTGGAGATGGCCCTGGCTGGTGTCTTGGCTGGTGGTTGTGATGGTGGTCAAATGGGACTTGCCACCTTCTTGCATGGCTGGCTTCGCCCCTTTTTCTTCTCTACGTGTTGGCTATGCATTTCTCTAGAGCTTTCCTGGTGAGGTGTGGCTTTTACTAGTGGTGGTGGTGATTGAATGGGACTTTGCCTCTTATGGGTTAGCTGGCTCTACCCTTATTACTTGAATGCTTCCCTGTGCTATGAGGTGGGATGAGACATTTTAAGCTGGCTTAAACAGGGATTCTTCATAAAACAATATTTAGGTTTGTTTTTATTGCCGAATGATGACCTAATGGCTGTGAGAGGTGCCGACAGGCCCCTGGACGGTCTAGGAACCTCAGTGAACGAAATGCCCTACCTGAAATTAAATTCTAGGGCTCTGACGGTAATTTCTTTCTCTTTCTTTAATTTACTTAATTTCATTTATTCTTTCGCCCGTTAATCTGCTTCCTATATTGTAAATTGTGAATTTATTTCATTCTTCGCTTTCCTTTCATTTTCTTTCCCACGGGTATTACATTCTACCCCCTTAACAGAATTCGACCCCGAATTCTGGTACTGGACGATCCATAAGGAGAATACCACTACACAAACTAAACAGAATACAACCTTAACTCGTACCCTAAAAAAACTCTAGGTTGTAAATACCATACAAGAAGTTTTCCATTCCCAATTCAGTCTTTCAAAGAAGTAGTGTCATACCTGGGCCAGCTCGGCCCAGCCCACGCCAAGCCCTATAAGAGGGCGAGCCAGGTGGGCCGGCTCGGCATTTGCTTCCCTCTCCCGAACTCTCCCGAGCTCCTGCTGCCCCTGCTGCTTGCGCGCGCTGCCACCGCCCAGCGTCGTCTCTGCTCGCGCACCTCTACTAGGCGCTGCTGCTCGTTGCCCTCCGCTCGCCGCCACCGCTGGCTACCGGCGTCACCCCGCACACCAGTGTCTAGCCACGGTCTTCGCCCTTCCTGCTGTGCCACGCGCGTCGCACCCAGCTGCTGCGCCACTGCCGGCCTTGCGGAAGAGTGGGGAGTGCCGGCCGTGAGGAACAGTGGGAAGGTGCCGCCGGCCGTGGAGGAAGAGGAAGCAGCCGGTCGGGAGAGGGGCCGAGGCTGGAGAGGCTGGGAGGAAGAGAGGAAGGAGAGGAGAGCCGCCAGCGTGAGAAAAAGAGAGAGAAGAGAAGGCTAGCGGCGTGAGAAAAAAGAAGAGAAGGAAGAGAGAAGGGCGAAAAAAAGAAAGAAAAGGAGGAGGTGGCCGGGTGAAGAAAAAGAAGAAAGAGGGAAGAAGAAAAAAGAAAAAGAAAAGGAAAGAAAGGAGAGGGAAAGAAAGGAAGAGAAAAAAAAGAAGAGGGTGGAAAAAAAGAAAAGGGGGAGTGCCTGATCCGACGCCAGATCTGGCCGGAGAGTGATAGATCGTGCTCCAATCCGGTCGTCGGGGGTTAGGGTAACAGTTCGAAACCCCTTTTCTGTTTAATTACCAATTCTCCCATAAATAATATGCCGATTAAACATCGGGACAACGAGGTGTCCGATGAGGGGGATCAGCTGTACTGGATTTATGCGTAAGAGCGGCGTTATTTGCTCGTATATGTATGTACTGTGTTAGCAATGAATTGAAATGATTACTACTTGTTTAGGTGGCGGTTCGCGCTCGGTTCCATTCGCGCATCATCTGCCAGGCTGACAGGCAAGTGCATGGTAGAACAGTACAGTGTGGTTAATGAATGCTATTCATATTTCCACGCCATGATTTACAGCGTTTATAAGTTAAGATACATAGTTACCAGTTAGGTAAATACTGATGAGTGCAATTTATAATTAAGTGCCAGGATTGGAAGCATGTGCATCACGTATTGCACTCATACACAGTGAAACAGGGCCTACTTTGGTAGGGACTCCACAGGAGTGGAGGTTCAACCCCCGTTTGAAAAAGGGTGAGGCAAATGAGTGGTCCATCGACGGGTGGACACTCCGCTATATTGGTATAAGCTACAGTTACAGATGCAAGCAAATAACGTCGCTCTTACGCATAAACCCAGTATAGCCGACCTCCCTCTCACCGGACGCCACCCCGCTGTCCTGGTATTTAATCGGCATACTAATTTATGCGAGAATCAGTAAATAACGGAAAAAGGCTTTTGAACTGTTACCCTAACCCCGACGACCGATCAACGAACGATTTGTCGCTCTCCGTACGAATCTGACGGATCCGACTTTCCCTTTCTTTTTTTCTTTCCTTTTTTTCCTCTTCTTTTTCCTTTTTCTTCTTTTCTTCCCCTTCTTTCTTTCCTTTTCCTTTTTTTCCATCCCTCTTTCTCCTTTTTCTCACGCCAGACCATTCCTCTCTCCTCTCCTTTTTTTCTCACGCTCGGCCCCTCTCCCTTCTCCTTTCTCCATGCCACCGGTGGATCCCTCCCTTCCTCCCTCACGGCCGGTCCCCCTCTTTCTCTTCTTCCTCGCTTCCTCCTCCCTCCTCAATCGGCCGGTCCCCAGCTCTCCCCTTGCCTCCTCGCGCGGCGAGCAGCCGGGCAGAGCAAGGGAGCAGCGGCGGCTGACAGCGCGGTAGCTCAGTACCAGAGGGAGTGAGCCTAGGACGAGTGGGGCACGACCGGAGAAGCGGCGGTGCCGGCGGCTAGTTGGCGGCGGTGCCGGCGGCTAGCTGACGGCGGGGTTCACGCGGGGAAGTAGACAGCGAGCGGCAACAATAGCGAGCGCAGGGGAGAAACAACGAGCAGTGGCAGCAGCGAGCGTTGGGGAGGGGAGGCAAAAACCGAGTTCACTTCCCCCTCTCTTGGTTCCCACCTCTTATATGGGGCCTTCGCATGGGCCGGGCTGGGCTGGGCCTACTAGGTACTACAAATGGTCCCTCAACTTTCCTTTGACACCACCAAGAATATCACTATAAGCTCCCTGAAAGAATAAAGCATTAAGGAGGGGTTATTTAACTACTTACAAAATCATCTATGCACTAGTCATGAAGTGGTTGAATAACTCAGCTAAAATCCTTTTAGTATGACATCCACCATGGTGAATCAAAGAGGCAAACACATTAACTCAAAGCCAAATTGAAAGGAACATGAACTAATATTCCAGCACACCCTGTCTTGACAAAGTGCAATTTGCAAAACAACAAAAATTTATAAGAAATTAGGAAAACATGGGGTTGGTTGTGGTACAAACACAAGCACCATAGTCACTGCTCAAAAATATAGGTAAGTTCCAGAACTGAATATAGGCCATAAGGTGATCTAAACACATGCTAACCTTCAAGAGTAAAAACTCTTGAAAATTTTGACATGAACTACACATACGACTATCAAGGACCAAGGTTCAGTAATTTGCATTTGAAGGAAAGATAATATTATAATTGTTAAGGGTATTACTTTTATTACCTATTGTCTAGGGTTTAAGGTTGCGTGTCTTATATGCACTATATATTGCCCTTTGGGCTATGCAATAGAACTAACCTTCATTCTTCCATTCTGTCCTCAAAAGTTAACATGGTATCAGAGCCTTGGTTCTCAACATAGCTCCCCCGCCGCCGTCGCCCCTGCGAAGAGTGTGCTCCACTCTCAGGGGCGGCCGCCTCCTTCCACTTCTCACCGGTTGCCATGCTAGCGCCCACGCTACCGCCGGACGCGCTCGCCAACGTCATCGCCTACCCGCCCGCGCCACGCCGTAGCCCGGATCTAGCCACCTCCAATGCCACCAACTCCGGATCTGGCCGCCTTAGGGCCGGATCTAGTCTTCACCGCTGCCGAGCTCGGATCCGGCCGTCTCCGCTGCTGCCACGTCGTGCTAGGTCACTTGCACCACCGGCAGCCCAAGCCCATCACTGCCTCCCCGCGCAGCCAAATTCGATCGCTACTAGCCTCCGCCGCCTCAAATCCAGCTTTCCCGCCGCTGGATCCTGCTGTCGCGATTGCACCACCGCCCTTGGAGCCGCAGCTGCTGTTCGATTCGAGTCGACACTTCTGCCTCGGCGGCGGATCCCACAGGGCCCGACCATCGCTCCTCGCCCAGCCTCGACTACACGCTTGTCTTTGCCGAGGCGCTCGCGTCGTGCGGTGTCGATCTCGAGCGTGGTGTCTCGTCAGTGGAGTCTCCCATGAGCTTTAGTGACTCAGTGGTATCTCCGTCGGCTGACTGTGAGCACTTTAAGACTTTAACAGATGATGGTCTGACAACTCAACTGCTAAAGGATGTTGCCACTAGTATTCGCTGCTTTTGAGTCTTTTTTGTTTTGTATCTTCCGTTGTGTTGATCCAAGTTCGTTACCATATCTCTATCAGTTCGTCAAAGCCATGCGAGTCCACAAAATTGCTGTCAGTCAGCCAATTGCTTTGCAAGCCATGATCCATCCTCTTGGATGAATGTGGTGATCTCCTTCCTTTTGCATAGCTGCGGCTACCGCTCTTCTCTTTGAGCTGCCGCAGATCGAATAAGTCTTTTATGATGCCACCACTTCTCTATGAGCCACTGCTCCGAGCTTTTAAGGCCGCCGCGCTTCTTTTGCACCACGCTCCGTTGCGCTTCTTGTGCATAGCGCCGCCACCGTCTTGGGCTTCGATCTATGCCGCTATACTTCTATCTCCCTTTTCGGCTTGATTTGACAGCTCTACTTGTGTCACCTTCCACATCCTTTTCATCATGTTACCGCGATGGACTTTGCTCCCGCTTACCTCTACCTTCTCGGCCCTACACTGTGTTTTATGCGTTGCCGCACGATTTTGGATGAAAGGCTATCTTTCCGACACAATTTTCCAAGAGCCGCACGCTATGACGACGTCTTCAAGATACAGATTTTGGATTTTCCTATGTTAGTGTCAACCATTCCAAAAGCAATGCTATTACATATGCCTTGCATTTGAGGGGGGCATTCAAGATACAGATTTTGGATTTCCCTATGCTAGTGTCAACCATTCCAAATGCAATGCTATTGCATATGTCTTGCATTTGAGGGGGGCATTAAGAGTATTAGTATCATTTCCTATTGTCTAGGGTTGTGTGTCTTGTATTCACTACATATTGCCCTTTGGCATATGCAATAGAACTAACCTTCATTCTTCCATTCTCTCCTCAAGAGTTAACAACAATAACACTTCGGTTTATATGATGTACAAGGTCTGATTTAGTCTTTAAATTTGGAAACCCACAAAATATTACCTCACATGAAAAACTAACTTTTTGAATGAATCAATAATATTCTTCGAGCAGTTGACTGAGCGTATAAATTCAAAATACATTACTTTGTTTTAATCAATAACTCAACAAGATGTAATTCCACAAAGTACCTGCATTTTTTCACCTGATCCAACCCATTTGGATTTTGGAATGTCCTCCGTAGGCATCTTCCAATTAAATTTATGCATCTGCTTCATTAATGCACCGACTTCTTCATTTGTTATGATGTGACTAACACGACGATGAAATAAACTGGAACATACAAAAGAGAGGGTGACGTAATGGCGTTAGAAACAGTTATAAGAAAAGATCATGCATCAAGAAAATGAAAAACAAATGGCTAGGATAGACATCCTTTTTAACTTGTACTAATCGATAAGAATATATAGAATTTTTCAAGAAAAGTGCTTACGTAGTTATTTTTACATAATTAAAAAAATCAAGGACAAACTTCCTCAGATTAAAATGGCAATAGAACAAATAATTTCAATCATGATAAAAGATCATACAAAATTAACTAGTAAAATTGTATTACTCCTGGACCAAAAATATAGTAAACAGACGACATTGACCAAAGCATTCTGGAGGCTAATCATATAGGACAAGGATGGAGGCATAACCAAAAAATAAAGAATTGTTGATATATCATATAAAAATATACTACTTGTTCGGAGAGTCTCGAATCAGTTTCGCAATACAGTCATTAACCCTCCTAGTCAATGCAGCAAAAAGACGTGAAGAGTGTAGTATAAATAGTACCAATCATGAAATGTCCCTTTGCTCAAAATCACCATTTTTATTGTTTATCATATCATGTGCCTCATCCTCAATGGAAACATTGTACTCATCTTCTATGTCATTTTTATCGCTCTGCTCTAGGCCTTGAAACCTCCCATTGAATTGTTTCTCACGTTGAGCAGCCTCAACCGCCCTAGATTCAGTACTTAAGATTTCATATGCATGCATTGCTCAACTTCAGTAACAACAGATGCAAGCTGAACTATTTTGTTGGATCCAAAACGAAAGCATCGGATCTAGATTTGGAGTCTTTTCCTTTCCCGATGCTTTCTTTCTTCATGCAACACAATAGTTCAGCTTGCATCTATTGTTACTGAACTTGAGCACTGCGTGCAGCCGAAATCTTAAGTACTGAATCTAGGGTAGTGGAGGCTGCTTAACGTGAGAAACAATACAATGGGAGCTTTCAAAGCCTAGAGCAAAGCAAAGAAAATGACATAAAAGATAAGTACAACATTTCCACTGAGGATGAGGCACATAATATGATAAACAACAAAAATGGTGATTTTTGAGCAAAGGAAAATTTCATGATTAATACTATTCATACTACACTTCACATCCTTTTGCTGCATTGACAAGGAGGGTTAATGACTATATTACGGAACTGATTCGAGACTCTTCGAACAAATGGTATATTTTTATATGATATATCAACCATTTTTAAATTTTTGAAGATGCCTCCATCTTTGTCCTATATGATTAGCTTTCAAAATGTTATGCTCAATGTCGCATGTTTACTATATTTTTGGTTTAACAGTAATACAGTTTTGCTAGTTAACTTTGTATAATCTTTTATCATGATTGAAATAATTTATTCTATTGCCATTTTCATATGAGGAAATTTGTCTTTTATTTTTTTAATTGTGGAAAAGTAACTGCATAATCACTTTTCTTTAAAAATTTCATATATTTTTATCTATTCGCATAAGTTAAAAAGGATGTCCATCAGAGCCATTTGTTTTCCATTTTCTTTTCTAGATACATGATGTTTTCTTATAATTGTTTCTAACACCATTACCCCAGCCTCAATTTTGTATGGTCCAGTTCATTTCATCTTCATGTTAGTCACATCATAACAAATGAAGAAGTCAATACATTAATGAAGCAGAAGCATAAATTTAATTGGGAGATGCCTGCGGAGGACATTCCAAAATCTAAATGGGTTGGACAAGCGAAACAATGTAGGTACTTTGAAGAAATACATCTTGATGAATTCTTGATTACAACACAAGTAATGCATTTTGAATTTATATGCTTAGTCAACTGCTCAAAGAATATTATTGATTCACTTCAAAAAGTTAGTTTTTCATGTGAGGTAATATTTTGTGGGTTTCCAAGTTTGAAGACTAAATCAGATCTTGTACATCATACAAACTGAAGGGTTATTTTGATATTATCTTTCCTTGAAACGTGAGTTACTGAATCTTGGTCCTTGGTAGTCGAATGTGTAGTTCAAATCAAAATTTTCAAGATTTTTTACTTTTGAAGTTTAGCATGTGTTTAGATTACCTTATGATCTATATTTAGTTCTGAAACTTACCTATGCTTTTGAGCTATGACTATGGTGCCTGTGTTTGTACCACAACCATCCCCATGTTTTCCTGATTTCTTCTAGATTTTTGTTGTTATGCAAATTGTGCTTTGTCAAGGCAGGGCCTGCTGGAATATTAGTTCCTATTCCTTTCGATTTAGTTTTGAGTTAATGCGTTTGCCTCTTTGATTCACCATAGTGGATGTCATACTACTGAAATGATTTTTGCTGAGTTATTCAACCACTTCTTCATGACTAGTGCATGTATGATTTTGTAAGTAGTTAAACAACCCCTTCTTAATGCTTTGTTCTTTCAGTGAGTTTATGGTGATATTCTTGGTGGTGTCAAAGGAAAGTTGACAAACCATTTGGCAAAATACCCTCTTCGACCACTTCAATTCTAGATTGAAGCTCTTCACACTTTGTCATTTCTCTTCATTGTTGTCTGACAATTAGTGCCTTATTTTGCAAACAACTTGACTCAATAAGAACATTAAGGCTGCTAAGTTTTCCACAATATGAGTTCTTCGCTATCTATTCCGCGCCATAGATAATGTTTTGGCTTATGTCATTCAACGCTTGAGCATTTGTTTCAGGAGATCAGTTGCACAGACTCAGACTTTTGCTGGAGTTAAGAAATATTTAAGGCTCAGGTTTGTTTGTCTGCTTTGTGGATAGCTGTGTGTCCAGACTTACTGATGGTTTGCTCAATTTTACCTTGCAAGAAGCATTTGGATAAGACTACTCTAGTCTTTATTGTTGAAGATTAGTCTGATAGATTTCGGCGCACAAGGTATTTGTCTCGATTTAAGTGGAGTTTATTGCATTTTTTGACTACTGGAGGGAATTCAGCACATGCGTAAGCTGTATCAGACGTGGTGTTAACTTGTAGCAACCAATTCTAATTCGGTTCTCTCCGTGTAAGACTCATCTCGCTTACCCTACATATGTACTCATGTAGTTCACAGGAAAAGCAAGAGTTTTCATTGTAAATATCTCCTCATATAGTAAATTTTATCTTTGTAAGTCCATGATTTTTTCCGCAAGAGTTTTACACGTTAAATCCGTATCTCCCGTTCTCTTGATCATCTATTATTGTCGTATATTTTATAACAAGTAGATCAAAAGTTTATGAGACAATATGAATGCCTCCGTCATCGAGGCTGCCAAGGGATAAGATTGTCAAGATCATATCAGCTGTGAGGGGTCCATCAAATAGAGCCAGGTATGGGGCCAAAGCTTCTTCATGAATTTGTTCTTGTGGCAAGAGAAAGCCCATTCTTTTCATGTGGCCCCTTGTGCCTTCTACCAAGATTTGAGTCTAGGCAAGCATTTTTTTTGTCAGCCTTTCACTCATTGGCTTCTGAGATGGTGAGGATGCGGCAACCTGTCAGGTTTGGCAGAGGAAAGCCATAGTTGGTTGGGCCACCGGCATTGTGATCTTCGACAAGAAAGGCTGCAGACCTATGTCACTGGGAATGGCAGGATGTTGGGTCACATCCAGTGGACTGCTCATCGTCAACAACAATTTGATGGATTGCGTTGGTTGTGTGGCAACAATCTCCTCGGCCAACACAACTGAGGAGGATCGAATAGACTTTCTTTAGCTGCTTGTAGCTCCTATTCTTGTTTGGCCAACACGGCTTAAGAGGCATCCAGCAGATTTTCGCTTTGAGTGACAACATAGTCTGCATTTCCTTCTTCTATAGCTTGTGAAACTCCCCATGCTGTTGTTTTTATTGGAAATAATCTTTGACTTGCTAAGTAATAGGGTGTTAAAGATCCTAATGCAATTGACATCGGATCAAAATTTATTAGTTTATTTTCTTTGTTAGGCTTTTCTTATTTAAGTTACTTCATATATAGGTCTATACATGTGCTACAAATACTTGCCTCAAAGGTTGCACCACTTGTCCCACGAGTAGTTGCCCAGCTGATTGCTCTTGACCTTGTTTGCACTCCGTTTGCAGTTGCAGAGTCTGGACGGGAGCCTGAACCTTCTTTAGTAGCTGTTGTGTGTGCGCTAGGATAGGTGAGAGCTACGAATTGTGTACCCGCACGCCTTCTTGAGGTGTTGCACTAATGACCTCAAAGTGCACGGTGTTGTTTGCAACAATTTTTTTCGAGTATTTCAAGGTTTATATCGATCCCTCGTGAATGTGTGGAATTTTCTATTACCTTCGAATAACTAATAATTTAATTACAATTATAATACCAGTGAGGGAAGTAATTACGATGAGAATAATGAAGTGCTAATTTACCACAAAAGCAATAATAATTCTAATACTAAAGAGGTTGTGGGTCGTATGATGGAGGATCATCTGCAACATTAGTAAATCTCCGGGATGATAATAATAGTAATGATCTAATAAATCCAAGCAATTGTTATAACCATTTGTTCGTGTAAATGGCACAAATGCATCTCCCTCCGACAAACATTGTGTGACAGAATCAATTGTCCCGCTCACGCGCGTACAACTACACGTCACACTCGCAATTAAGGAATTACTGCATGGACCAACCGACTTACAATTGGACCAACGCATTAAGTATCATAGTTATAGCACGCTTCCCCAGAGGGACCACTTCTGAAAACCAAACTCTGTTGCTTTCATGGTCACCAAATATGTCAGGCATTCTTTTGTTCACCACACTACCACAGAAATGGTCATCATAGATGGTTCCTTGAACCGTCTGACTTCATGTGTCAGTGATAATATGAGTTATTCATAGACGGTTTTTGAACCGTATGTGAAAACTGTATCACAGGCTATTCGGAACTAGAACCGTCTGTGATCGTCTATTATCACAAACGGTTCAAAACTAGAATCATTTGTAATAGTCTGTTATCACAGATAGTTCTTGGTAAAAACCGTCTGTGATGTGCAAGTGTCACAGATAGTTAGTCTATAGCACCGCCTATGATACTTTCCAATTATAAACGGTTTGTAGATAGAACCGTCTATGATGTGCGAGTATCACAGACGGTTTTTTGTTCGAACCGTCTATGATAGTCCATTCTAAACCTAAATTTTTTTGTGTTTTTCGGCTACCTCAGGAAATGTTAGCTATGCCCTTTGAAAATAAGCGAATACAGCAGCAAACACAGTAGCACATTCCATTTCCATTAAGATTAGAATCCATCATTACAACATCACAACATTACAAGCAGGTTACCCATCTAACATAGTAAGAACTCATCTTCTAATCCTATGAACCCAACTCTTAAACATGGCAAGAACATAAAAAAAGCAGAGATCCTAGCACATAGTAGAAGCTCAACCCTCTCGCCCTTGATGCATCACACGAGCTGGATGTCCTTGACGCCGTCTTGGTAGCTAGTTGCTTCCGCGGCACTTTGCCGCCCATAGATTTACATGCCGTCTACTTCATAAGGGCTATCGGGGTTGGGGTTGAGGACAACGGTGAGGAGTTGGAGAGATATTGAGCGATAGTAGGTAGGGAATGGGTTTGGGTAAGTATTTATAGAGGGAGAGGCGGGAGTGGGAAAGTTTTTGGTGGAATGGGTGCGGGGACAGAGAGATGGAGCGATAATCCATGGGGTGGGGGTTGGTGGATTTCTATTAGTTGGGATTGGGTTGGGGAGGATCGAGGGGCCTAGCAGTCAGAGACATAATTACCACAGACGGTTCTATGTACGAACCATTTGTGATACTCGTCCATCTGTCGAGACCCGAGTTTGCAAATCTGAACTCTATATATACTGCACTAGTCCAGGATCACGCTAGAGCAAACAGTGTAACATAGATGAAATATCGACCATATGCACGATAAATAAAGGAAACAAAGACTCAAATATTATTAATTATCAGAGTACAAGCTTACAACTAATAGCCTAAAGGGCTAAAGAAACTATCAGTGAAAAACCAACAATAAAGCATAGAAGCCACTCAATATACCCACAGGCAATCGACTGGGAAGCGAAGGCCTAGTCTGTGAAGTCATCGAAGTATCCTCCCTCGGGTACCTCCTGCTGATATGACTTCTCCTCAACTGAGCAACAGTGGGCATAAATCTTTTCATATCTCTTCCCTTTGATCAACCTTTCTCTTCTTATGTCATCTAGCACCACGAATCAAGGATACCAATTGTAAATATTTTGTCCATGATAGGTACCACTTGTAAATCTTTTGTCCATATTAGGTGCTTTTCAAATTTTTGTGGTTCTTGAGTCTTTTCCTTGAAAGTTATACACTTGACATTTATATCACTTGTGATGACATTAGATATCTCTTGTGAAAATAAAATACCACTTGTAAACATAGATGATACCAAGTGTAATTAATTCCAATTGTAGAAACTTGATACTACTACTAAAGCACTTGTAAACATAAATAATATCACTTATAATTCCAATTGTAGAAACTTGATATCACTTGTAAACATAAATGATACCACTTATGATTCCAATTGTAGAAGCTTGATACCATTTATGAGCATGACCGATGTAAGTATGATTGAATTCTTTTGTAAAGACTTGATACCGTTTGTAAACATATATTTCCACTTGTAAAAACTTGAAGCCACTTGTATGATTAACTAGTATCCCATTTGAAATAACCCTGATAGATCTTCAGTGATTTTCACTTGATATTGTTAAGAGGGATATCACTTGTAAGAAGATACCACTTGAAAAAGAAAGTGAAATCATTTGAAGAAGATAAGGATAAAGCTCATGCCATGACACCAAGTCTGATGCCAATAGTGGGAACTCGATATCACTTAAAAGAAGATATCAATTGAAAGATATTATATGAAAGAGCTTAGTTGAGAAAAGATTTTGCTCGGCAAGAGAAAAGATTAGATACCACTTATGAAAGAAAAAGATATCATTTAAAAAATAAGAGTGAATTTCATGCTGAGGTCAAGATGATCAAGAAGGCTACCACTTTAGAGAGAATGCTAATTTATATTAAAAAGTATCACAATACGATTAAAATGGCATATAAAGTCAAAAAATTACTTAAGGGTAGCTAGCAAGGATAACAAGGATCAACTTGACTTAAGAGGAGCGAAGGGGATGGCTAAGAGAATTGGAATCAACAAGTTTTAAATCAAATCAGCCGTTTGTCAGGAATATCGGAAGTTCCGTTGTTTCACTGTCAGTAGTTTCGAAAAACGGAAGTACTGCAGAATGACTGCCGGTAGTTCCGATTTTTCTGGAAGCAAGCGAAGAGTTGGAAATTAGAGGAGAGGGTTAATATAACGTTACTTGCTCCAAAGTTTTTCACAAAAAAACATAAACCACTTGTGGAGCATCTTCAACTATATGCCAAGGTTAAAAACTTCTTTTGAATATAGATTTAAATAAATTAACCTTTTATTTTTCAAACAAGCTCATTTTTAAGAGAAACTTCATGATTGCAAGAATAAGCATTTGAGGGTAATTTTAGCATTCAATTTAATGTATGAGTTATAAATACCCTTGTAAGCCAATATATGCTAATAGTTTTGACTCAAATAGCAAAACTCACCTAAGTGCTAGATTGTGACCACTTAGGTCAACTCAAGATTTTGGATGAGTATCAAAATCAAACAACTTTTGATTGGTTGGCTTTTTGAAAAACTTTTGAATACCAATAATGTTTGAAATAGACAACTCTAAGTTTTTGGTATTGAACTCATTTTCAAATTTCTTTTAGAATTGATTTTGGCCAATTTTTGAGTTTGAAGCCAAAAACAAGATACTAGATAGCTAGTTTTGGGTTAGAAACTCAATTTTACTTGAAATAAGTTTTTCTAAAGCCAAAACCTTTGGAAAACCATTGAAATACATTTGTATACATTTTCAACTAGTTTTTCAAAGATATACTAATAATTTCAAGTTTTTGACTTTTGGCTAAATGGCTCAATTTAAAAAACAATACTAACACTAAATTAATTTCGGCACACTTAGGGATGTGATACACATGAGTATGATTTGGCACTCCCCATTAATGTGCCACTTATATCTTGCTTATGATTTCAATAACAAACTTTTTAGAACAAGAGCATCCCCTTGTTAAATGATTTTCATGAAATGCAACCTACACAAGGCTAGGGGCTAAATAATTCAAATGTAGACAATTGTTACCGAGATTGCATTGGTTCATGATGTGGCAAGTCAACCTCAAACTTAGCTCCCATTTTACATATGGTGGAATTCACCTCTTCATAAATAAGCCAAGCCTCCAAAGCCTCTTCAAGTACCTATTAAGCATTTGAATGCATTTTGGTACTCAATTTGGTTGGGTCTATAAATGTTAGTCACAATAGATTTAGGCACCCAAATGGCCCTAGGAATAAATTTTTGTTAACTAACATTTCTAGCAAACACATTGCCACAATTATCCTTCCTAAGCAAATATTGTTTATTATAAAGAGAAGGCGTAGGAATGGTACTATTGGGACAGTCCTTACTAAAATGTCCCTTTTCCTGGCAATTGTTACCCCTTCTTATCTTCTTGTCTTACTTATTACCGGTTTGCCTCTTCGTTGATGACTTTGGCTTGCCATCATCCTTGTTGGGGCACTTTGAGTCATAGTGACCCGTCTCATTGCATCCATGACACTTGACATATTTTTTCGTGTCTTATATTGTGCCTTGTCTTGCTATTCTCCTTCTTGGAGATGAATCTAATACCTCTCTTGTCATTTGACTTTCGTTGACTTCCCAATATTTTGTCAAGAGAGGCCTTCCCTTTTTAGCTTTTCACCAAGTCATTGTTCAATCTTGTGATTTGAACCTAGAGCTCTTTATTTTTCTCTACAAGGTTAGTTTCAACAAACATAGAGGAAGTAGAAGCATTTAATTGAGAACAAGGCTGTAACACCCCGGCCCTTTCCCTGAGCCCAAAGTGCTACCACCTACTCTATGATGTTACCAATTCCAACTTTTGCTGGTGGTTTTGCGCAGCGACTCCTTTATTTTAAATATCAACCACTCGGCAAAAGACTTAGACTTGACACCCACCCGTGCATGTCGTCTTCAACGATTACCTAAAAAAAGTCAACAAGGCAAGGGTGAGTCCGAAGACTCAGTAAGCATATAATAAAATAGTGGTGACAACGAAAGCAATTCAATAATCTTTGTAGGACATAATCCTAATAACTATCAATAAATCACATGCCTTACCAAACTACCACATAAACTCTGCAACTATTCCATTGTCACCAGTTTCTTCCATGCAATGCAACAATAATGCAATGCAATGCCATGTCCCCATTCAACCGCCAAGCTCATACCGGTAAAGTTGAGTGTTCACCCGTCAATGACCCACTCGTACCCCGCCCTCTTTCATGCGGGCCCACATACTCCATTCCCGTGGAGCGCCTGCCGAAGTAGGTCTTACTCGTGAGCACTCCGAACTAGTCATGTATCTTTCTCACTGACCTCACCGGAATAGTTACATGACTTTGCCTCCGGCTTGGCTTATGCAACTCATGTCAGGATGAATGTAAATGATGCAACATCCTTTCAGCAATCACAATAAACTCTATGCAAACTCCACTCCCGTGGAGTGCCTACCAAAGCAGGTCTACACACAGTAGATCTTTAGTACAAATGTGCAGTATGATGCAACACTATTTCAACATAATTAGCAATCATATTCGTCTCTTGTTATAGTATAATCAACAAACAAGCAGAGATATCATTTCATAAAATGACATGAAGCATAGATCACAAAACAAATATCAGGCATTCACCACATTCCACTATTCTACCATGCACTTGCCTGTTAATCTGGCGGAGCACCAAACTCGAAACTGTCACCTGAACAAACATTACCCATTTCAACTCACTGCTTTAGCAATTCACACAAGCATGCAAACGGTATCGGCTCTATACGTATAGACAACCGACACGTTTCTACGTGCAAACCCGATACCAACAATCCCTCTTACCAGACACATTTCAGATGCCTGGTGCCCAAGCAACCATTTAATGATCGCGCCATCTATATTTGTGAATAAACCTTATTCGTATGCGCTTAATATTTTCTCCTCATTTCTTTTCTTTTTCCCTCTTTTTTCTTTTGTTTTTTTCTTCTTACTTTTCTTTCCTCTCCTTTTTTTCTTTTTCGGCCGCCTCCCCTCATTTCTTCTCCCCTGTCTCCTTTACTACGCCGATCAGATCCACCCCTCAGCGTGTCTCCGGCTCCTTGGCGCCGCGCCGCTACCCGGCTCCGGCCATCGACCTGCTCGGCCGTAGCGCCTCCCGGCCTCTGCGCCACCGCTCCACGGCCCTCTCTGTTCGCCGGATCCGTGGCATAGGCCCAAATATGGTCCCATCCATAGCTGACCCTAGCTCCAACCATTTGCGCCGTCGACCCACGGCCTGGCTCTGGCCGTCGGCCCCCATGGTGCCGTTGTCCCCACGGCTTGGCTCCGCCTACCGCTCGGCGCCTCTGGCCTCAGCCTCCTTGCGCTCGGCCTCTCCGGCCCCTCGCCGCACGACCTCTACTCGCAATCACCGGTAACCCTAGGTTGACCAGTGTCGGGGCTATTGCCCACCGGCTCCGATCCGTCTCCTCCCCTACCCCTCTCCCTCTCTCGATTTCCTAAGTGCATCTTTAATTTTGGTTTGTTGTTTTTTATTCTTGGAACTGAACCGAGGGTGGGGTTTGGTGGCTACGGCGGGGCTCGAGGTCATGCCATGCGCTGAGGGAGGGTGCATGGTATGGCCGTCGGGTGCGCGGAGTTCAACCTACTCCACGATGGCTCACCTCCTCGGTACTTTTGCTCCCTCTCCTCTCTTCCTCTGCCAATTGCTAGTAATCCTTGTGATGGCTCTATGGTATTCAGCTCATTGCTTAATGGCTATGGTTTATACATGATGAAATCTTGTGAAATTAATGGTATTACTAAGATTGGATGGGGGGGTTACCTTTGCCGGTTGATTGTTGGTTTTGTTTTGAGAAAGGATAGTGGCTTGTGCTTGGCGGTTGCCTTCTAGGTCGCTTGTGTGCCAATGGGTAGTGATGGTGTCCTTTTCCTTCTACGGCTTGTTGTCTATGGCCTGGCTTCTTGCCTCTGTCAGCTTGCTCTGTATTTTCCTTGCGAGGGTTAATGGTCTATGGCTATGGGTTTCAGATTGGGGTGGGAGTAGGAAGGAAAAGAGAAGTTGGCATGCTGATGCTTCTTCTTTCTTGGCTCCTCTTGCCATGGCCGAATGGGTTTGGAGATGGCCTCGGCCGGTGTCTTGGCTGGTGGTTGTGATGGTGGTCAAATGGGACTAGCCTCCCTCTTGCTTGGCTGGCTTCGCCCCTTTTCTTCACTATGTGCTGGCTATGCATTTCTCTGGAGCTTTCCTGATGAGGTGTGGCTTTTACTGGCAGTGGTGGTGATCGAATGGGACTTCGCCTCTTATGGGTTAGTTGGCTTTACCCTTATTACTTGAATGCTTCCCTCTACTATGAGGTGGGATGAGATATTTTGAGCTGGCTTAAACAGGGATTCTTCAGAAAATAATATTTAGGTTTGTTTTTATTGCCGACGATGACCTAATGGTTGTGAGAGGTGCCGACTGGCCCCCGGACGGTCTAGGAACCTCGGTGAACGAAATGCCCTGCCTGAAATTAAATTCTAGGGCTCTGACAGCAATTTCTTTCTCTTTCTTTAATTTACTTAATTTCATTTATTCTTTCGCCCGTTAATCTGTTTCCAATATTGTAAACTGTGAATTTATTTCATTCTTCTCTTTCCTTTCATTTTCTTTCCCACGGGTATTACATTCTAGCCCCCCCCCCCTTAACAGAATTAGACCCCAAATTCTGGTACTGGACGATCCATTAGCAGAATACCACTACACAAGCTAAACAGAATACAACCTTAACTCGTGCCCATAAACAAACAACTCTAGTTTGTAAATACCATATAGGAAGTTTTCCATTCCCAATTCAATCTTTCAAAGAAGTAATGTCATACCTGGGCAGGCTCGGCCCAGCCCAGCCCACGCCAAGCCCTATATAGGGCGAGCCAGGTGGGGGGGAGGAAGCAAAATCGGCATTTGCTTCCCTCCCCCGAACTCTCTCGAGCGCCCGCTGCCCCTGCTGCTTGCGCGCGCTACCGCCGCCTAGCGTTATCTCTGCTCATGTGCCTCCGCTGGGCGCTGCCGCTCGTTGCCCTCCGCCCAACGCCGTCGCCCGGTTGCCGGTGTCGCCCTCCGCCCGCTGCCGCCGCCCGGCTGCCGACGTCGCCCTGCGCACGGATGTGCAGCCGCCACGGCTGGCCCATGCTGCGCCGCGCGCGTCGCACCCAGCTACTGCGCCACCGCCGACCGTGAGGAAGAGTGGGGAGTGAGGGCTGGCCATGAGGAAGAGTGGGGAGGTGCCGTCGGCTGTGGAGGAAGAGGAAGGAGCCGACCGGGAGAGGGGCCGAGGCGGGAGAGGAGGGAAGGAAGAGAGTAAGGAGAGGAGCCTAGGTTCTCAACCTAGCTCCCCCGCCGCTGTCGCCCCTGGGAAGAGTGTGCTCCACTCTCGAGGGCGTCCACCTCCTTCCGCTTCTCACCGGCTGTTGTGCTAGCGCCCACGTTGCCGCTGGCCGCGCTCGCCAACGTCATCGCCTACCCGCCCACGCCACGCCGCAACCCGGATCTGGCCGCCTCCAATTCCAACAAGTCCACATCGCGCTGGGTCACCTGCGCCACCGGCAGCCTGAGCCCACGTCGTGTAGCCCGCGCCGCCAGATTTGGTCACTACCAGCCTCCAAAGCCTCAGATCCAGCCTCCCCGCCGCTGGATCCGGTTGTCGCGACTGCACCGCAGCCCTTGGAGCCGCAACTGCTGTTCGATTCGAGTCAGCCACTTCTGCCTCGACGACGGATCGCACAGGGCCCGACCATCGCTCCTCGCCCAGCCTCGACTACACGCTTGTCTTTTCCGAGGCACTCGTGTCGTGCGGTGTCGATCTCGAGTGTGGTGTCTCGTCGGTAAAGTCTCCTGTGAGCTTTAGTGACTCAGTGGTGTCTCCGTCGGCTGACTGTGAGCATTTTAAGACTTTAACAGATGATGGTCTAACAGCTCAACTTCTAAAGAATGTTGCCACTAGTATTGGTTGCTTTTGAGTCTTTTTTTTGTTTTGTATCTTCCATTGCATTGATCCAAATTCGTTACCATATCTCTATCAGTTCGTCAAAACCATTCGAGTCCACAAAATTGCTGTCAATCAGCCGATTGTTTTGCTAGCCATGATCCATCCTCTCGGATGAGTGTGGTGATCTTCTTCCTTTTGTATAGCCGCAGCTATCGCTCTTCTCTTTGAGCAGCTGCAGATCAAAAAAGTCTTTATGATGCTGCCGCTTCTCTATAAGCCACCGCCCTGTGCTTTTGAGGCCGCCGCGCTTCTTCTGCACCACGCTCTGTTGCACTTCTTGTGCACAGCACCGCCGCCGTCTTGGGCTTCGATCTATGCCGCTATGCTTCTATCTCCCTCTTCAGCTTGATTTGACAAATCTACTTATGTCACCTTCCACATCCTTTTCATCGTGTTACCGCGGTTGACTTTGCTCCCACTTACCTCTACCTTCTCGGCCCTACACTGTGTTTTATGGGTTACCACACGATTTCGGATAGGAGGCAATCTTTCTGGCACAATCCAAGAGCCACACGCTATGATGATGTCTTCAAGATACAGATTTTGGATTTTCCCTATGTTAGTGTTAACCATTCCAAATGCAATGCTATTGCATATGCTTTGCATTTGAGGGGGCATTAAGGGTATTAATGTCATTTCCTATTGTCTAGGGTTGTGTGGCTTGTATTCACTACATATTGCCCTTTGCCTATGCAATAGAACTAACCTTCATTCTTCCATTCTCTCATCACGAGTTAACAAGAATAACCCTTCAGTTTATATGAGGTACAATATCTGATTTAGCCTTTAAACTTGAAAACCGTTAAAATATTACCTCACATGAAAAATTAACTTTTTGAAGTGAATCAATAATATTCTTCGAGCAGTTGACTACGTATATAAATTCAAAACACATTAGTTCTGTTTTAATCAGTAACTCAACAAGATGTAATTCCACAAAGTACCTGCATTTTTTCACCTGATCCAACCAATTTGGATTTTGGAATGTTCTCCACAGGCATCTCCCAATTAAATTTATGCTTCTGCTTTATTAATGCACTTTCTCCATTTGTTATGATGTGACTAACACGATGATGAAATGAACTAGAACATACAAAAGAAAGGGTGGCATAATGGCGTTAGGAACAATTATATGAAAAGATTATGCATCAATAATATTTTCTTATAATTGTTTCTAACACCATTACGCCAGCCTCAATTTTGTATGTTCTAGTTCATTTCATTTTCATGCTAGTCACATCATAACAAATGAAGAAGTCAATGCATTAATAAAGCAGAAGCATATATTTAATTGGGAGATGCCTACGGAGGACATTCCAAAATCTAAATAGGTTGGAATAGGTGAAATAATGTAGGTACTTTGAGGAAATACATCTTGATGAGTTCTTGATGACAACACAAGTAATGTATTTTAAATTTATATGCTTAGTCAATTGCTCAAAGAATATTATTGATTCACTTTAAAAAGTTAGTTTTTCATTTGAGGTAATATTTTGCGAGTTTCCAAGTTTGAAGACAAAATCAGACATTGTACATCATATAAACTGAAGGGTTACTTTGATATTATCTTTCCTTGAAACGCGAGTTACTGAACCTTGGTCCTTGGTAGTCGAATGTGTATTTCAAGTCAAAATTTTCAAGATTTTTTACTCTTCAAGTTTAGCATGTGTTTAGATCACCTTATGATCTATATTTAGTTCTGAAACTTACCTATGCTTTTGAGCTATGACTATGGTGCCTATGTTTGTACCATAGCCATCCCCATGTTTTCCTGATTTCTTATAGATTTTTGTTGTTATGCAAATTGCGCTTTGTCAAGGTAGGGCCTGCAGGAATATTAGTCCTATTTTTTTCAATTTAGCTTTGAGTTAATGTGTTTGCCTCTTTGATTCACCATAATGGATGTCATACTACTCAAATGATTTTTGCTGAGTTATTCAACTATTTCTTCAGTGCATGGATGATTTTGTAAGTAGTTAAACAACCCTTCTTAACCTTATATCTTATCACTATGCAGAAGATCCCCCACACCTGCCTTTTTTCTCCTGCCCTGGGGACCTTCCACCCACTTATTTACTGGCTTGACAGTGGCTTCTCCAACTGTCTGTCTGATCTCTTCCTTTTCTTTCTTACCACAATCATTCGATTCAAACATGATTTTCATTTTCATGCATGATGATAATAACCTAATAGGGAAATACTTTATTTTACTGAAGATACTCTGATCATATGCTCAAAAGGAATGCTTGCCTGGACTTAACCACATATTCGGATTTAAGAAGAATCAGGTGAAGTCCTTCCCATGACTCGGATAGTTGCCTGCAATTAAATATGTCGGCTACGACTTAATTTATGGAAATATAATAAAGTGCGAGGTGTCGATGTGTTTGTGCGTCTAGGGTGAGGCTTCGCTCAACTCAACTCCGATTGTGGTAATCAAGTTAATTTCTATAGGATACTCGTTATTTGACATTATCGTACTAGCGTCAGGAGATACGATCTTATCTAGGATGTATGTCTAGCATTTTATTGAATTCCGACAATTTATCGATTAACATGATTAAATAAATGCACGTGCAAATTTAACGATGAATGTTACTCCTAGCCGATTTCACGTATCTAATTATGTCTATTTAATTCCTCGTAGGCGAGTATGCAATTATCTACCCCTCTGATGGATTTTAAGTCTCAAGATTACTCAGATATATTCTTCTTTTTAGATACCGGTGCTTTTCTCGTATTTAGAATGCGCGTGATGAGTTGAGTTACAGATATAAAAGAAATCATGCTTTAATTAAATAGGTAGATAAATTATGCTAAGGCGTCCCTATGCGATTCTCGAACTTTATTTTAGCGAGTTGCGGAATTTTACAACTTAAATGCTATTTAAATCTCCGCGCACTATTTTAAATTGACACGAATAATTTTAGATCTTCTAATGGCTATTAATCCATTCTAATTATTAGGAATACTTATTAGTGGTCTTCTACTGTTTAGGAGCGACTAATAAGAATTAATTGGGCATTTAAATCCCTAATAGATCGATTTAATGATATCCTAATACTTCAATTCGCACGCATACTAGTTTTAGTCTATGGACTACACTTAATTTACTTTTAGTATTCAAGAATATCTACCAGGAGAGTTATGTTATTTAATACAACTAACTAGATTAATTAGTTATTTAATTACAATATGAAATGATTTAATTGGCAATACATTAATTTAAATCAGTACGCACTATATTTTAATCTACTGATGTTATTTAATTTATTCTAGTCCTTACAAATAAAGATTATTAGTCTTTTACCATTTAATTGGGCTTAACTAGAATACCTAGGTATTTAAGCTCGCATCAAATGGTTCAGACGGCGATACATTAATTTATTTCATACGCGTACAAGTTTTATCGGCACACACGATTTTAATTTATCTGACTGCAATTAATTAGTTCTAATGATCCTAAATAATTATGAGTGGGTTTCTACAATTTAAATACAACTAACGAGATTATCTGCGCATTTAAACATGCTCTGGAGTGGTCCACGTGTCGGTATCAATTTTAAGAAACACGCATATAAATTCGGATCTTCTAACGGCACTAAATTTATTCTAATACTTTTGAATGATTACTTATGGGTTTCTGCTATTTAAATATTCTTATCTAATTTAACAGGATTTTTAATTGCATGACATAACGACCTATTCCACGTAGATGGATTTAACCACTCCGCTTAATCTGTCCTCTCTCTTCTCCTTTTTGGCCGAATGGCCTTCTGGCCCTTCTCCACTCATTCCTCTCTCTCTCTCTCTCACTTATCCTCCATTCCTCTTAATCCTCTTACTTCCCTCCACCTCCTTCCGATCTGCCGGCCTGCCGCTTCCCCAAGCGCCAGCCTGCCACCTCCTTGCTCACCCCCAGGCACCGGCCTTCGGCCCCCATGGCGTGTCGTCGCCTCACGGCCCTCAGTGCCGCCTCCTCCATGTGCCGCCGCCTCACGACCTGGCTCTGGCTACCTACTTCTTAGCCTGGCCTTGGGCTGCCGCCTCCACTCTCCCTACGCCGCCTGTTCGCGGCGCTCAGTTCGGCCTGCTCTCTAGCACCTCCCCTGGCGCCCTGCACCGACTGTCGGCTTCTCACCGACCGACTCACTCCCCCCCCAGTTTGCGCCTCTACTCAGCGTCGCCGCTTCTCTCTCCATTTCTCTCGTCTTTCCCATCCTTCCCCTACCTATCTCAGTTCCTGATTCAATTATCTTTATGCTTTATCTTACGTTTTCGATTTGGATTCCTACTAAGGGTAGTGCTATGCGCTGGCTACGGCGGGGCTCGAAGCTCGTCCATGCGTTGGGGGTGTATGGATGAGCTGTCGGGTGCGAGTAGCGACCCGGCACTACGGTGGTTCGCCCCTCAGTATCTTCTTCTACCTATGTGCTTTACTATTCTACTTGCCATCTTGTTGAATGTTAGTGCATTGGTGCTGGTGATGCCGTGATTGTTTGGCTAAGTTTATGGTCTCCTGATCCTGCTACGTTCTTCTCAACATAGTGGTACTCCGATGTTGTCTATGCTACCTCTGTTGTTTTGAATGATAAAATCATGGAAGAAATTGGGGCAGGGCCTACCTCTGTCGGGTGGTGGTCGGGTTGATTCAGGAATGGATTGTTGACTTGGCTTTGGTGGTCATTTTCCCCTGTCGGTGTGCAGGTTCTGGCTTGGGGAACTTCGGCCTCCTCCTAGGGTTTGACCTTCCATTGCCTTGCTCCTGGACCATTGTTGTCTTGCCTTGATCTTGGTCTTATGGTGGATGACTGGGTAGGGTGGTTTATGGGGTGGATCTGAAATGGATTTGGGAAATATGGGGGAAAAACTGGGGTGGTTCTGATGATGACCTGGCTGCCCCTGCTTCTCCTGATACTGGCTTGTTCATCTTGTGCTGAGGGCTTGTCTCCTGACCTCGCTCCTCTTGCTATGGCCGAGTGGGTTAGCAATGGGGAATGGGTTTCGGCTGGTGGCTGTGATGGTGGTCAAATGGGACTTGCCTCCCTCGTGCTTGGCTGGCTTCGACCCTTTTTCCTTCTCTATATGCCGGCTATGCATTTCTTTGGAGTTTTCCTGGTGAGGTGTGGCATTTACTTGCAGTGATGGTGATCAAATGTGACTTTGCCTCCCTTCTCCCTGTTGGCTTCGGCTGGCTTGGGCTTTGCGCGAGAGGTGTTGACTGTGTTTGTAGTGCCTTCCTATGTGAGGTGGCTTTAATATGCTATGGGGGTGCATTGAGATATTTTCTCGGCTGATTTTCTTGGACCCGGATTTTGCAATCCAGAATCCTCTATGATTCCACTGCACTATTCTCTGGATCAGTAGATAGTGCTCACAAATACATTTCTAAACATCAAAGTACATATCATGCGGAAATGTAATTATAATAAAGTACTTACACATGGGCCGATTAGGCCGAAATCAACGAAAACAGCAGCGGAAACGAAGCACACAGGTGAGACCCACAGAACATGCCCACAGGCAACCAACTAGGGTTCACGACCTAGTTCTTGGCCTGTTCATCATCTTCTTCATCATGACTTGGCGCATTACTGAAGTGCGGCACTTCGAGTCCTGATTCTGGATTTTTGTGAGCGAGAGTGAGTACACTAACCACCGTGCTCCGCGAGCCAATACACAGAATGCAAATATATAATATGCATGGCTTGACAAAGGATAGGCTCGGGTTATTTTATTTTGCCGGAAATTGCTTTTCATAAGACGTAAGATATATGTGTAAAAATATCCTAGACTTAGCCATTTGGACTAAAATCATAATGTTGTAAAATGAATTTGTGACGATAGTACTGGTACAAATCACATCCACCGTTACATATCATCTACACCATATATCCACTTTTCAGCGTTATAGCCGCTTGACTTACCACTGGGATGGCACCCAGGACAACACAAACCAGGACAGTCCATCGTCCTTCATTTTCCCATTCCAGTCCCAACCATAAAAATTGTTTTGAAATAGAACTATATCAGAGTTAAATTCTCATATCTACCCTTGACCGTGGGCATGGTTATTCGAATAGTTTTGATTCTGCAGAGTTTATACACTTTCACCACAAGAGACAATCCACTCGCTACCCCGTATGATTCCTTAGTCATGCAGTTGAGTAGATCATCACAATAACCTTTTAACACTACCTGGCCATGGGGTCTCATCTCACCCTATGAATTGCTCCCACTTGCGGTGGGACCCATACATTGCGCGGGATGTTAATCACTCTTTTACTAACGCTTTAAGGCTCCCTTCCTATACGCTAGTAAAATAAGAAAAATAAATCACCCTCCACTCGGTGTCCCTTTAGCCACACGTTGCCCTGGCCTTCTTCCCCTCAGTTTGTGAGACGAGTCCGAAGTTCGGTAGGGTTTACTTAGCCAAGTTGCACTTTGCAGACTTGTGGTTGTACTGTTTTACAGTAGGAGGTCATGACCCGATTCGGTCCTTGTGTTATCTGGGCTGTTCTATCACAAAACCACACACCATGCCCCCGAACCATCCGCCCAGATGTATAAGCAGTTTGGAGAATTTTGGGGCATAAAGTAATGATTATTTTAAACATACTCAACCATTTCCAACTACAACTTTCCCCCAAACTTGCTGTTTGCATTTGCATATAAGATTGGGGTATTCTTGACACCCCCGAGACTAAGCAATGCTATGTCATATAATATAAACATAATCGATTCTTTTGAAATATTTATATGTATAATTTCTCCTAAGGATAACAAGGTTCCCAATATAATGTGCCGGAAATATTAATAAAAAGGACAACTAGCTAAAGCATGAAATCAACATAACAAATAACAACATGCATTTGATAATTTAAATGTAAATAATTTGTTAAAATTGGGAATTCAAAATGATCAAAGTATTGACTCACCTAACGCGATTTACCGCGGTCTTGAGCTTACTCAAGGCTTTCTCGTTTGTTGACCTTGAACTTCTGGTCTTCATCGTCTTCTGGACCCTGGTCTTGCTGGATTTTCATGATTCCATTTTTCTACTTACGCGCTAAACAATGGAATCAAATAAACTCAAAAAGATCCAAATAAATCCAAATAAATAACTTAAACTTTACAATGAATTAAAAGGTGACTTTTGGGTAGGATTGGAGTCAACGGGGTTGGAGCAGAGTAAGGAATGGCCAAAGGAAGTGTTATGGCGGAGGGAGTATTCGCCAGAACATTCCACTTCGGGTTTAAAGATGGCTAGGTATAGCCAACCGTTGAATATCATGGCTCGACCCATTGAATTTAATGGCTTCTTTTATAATTTTATATTTATTAAGGAAGTTCCATAAGTTAGGGTATACCTATGGACAGATGTATGAATTTGGCAGAACAGTATTTTGTCGAGCACTAACCTTTATGAATTAGGGCATGACTACTCCTATTTCTAGCAATTCAAGATATAGTATTTTATGTGGTCCTAATTACCAATTAACCATATAATTAGTTAAATGTTTAATTTAATGATTTATTAAAGCATGGAGTTGTTTGATTATTCAGCTACTATTTAATGGTTAACTTCAGTTATGCTACTTTTTACGAGTAGACCATGACTGGCATCTAGCCTCTAGATTATTTTTAATGATCAATGACCCATGGGTCACCATATTTTAATTACGCACAAAATCATATATCTTTTTAACATGACCCTTCTATTTAAAGATGCCCCTTTTTTATTAAAGACTTGTTGTTATTTTATGTACCTCGACTTATTATCAAGTATAGTTTAATATCTCCCTGAAGATTTAATTATTGATGCCATGTTAATAACAGGAAATATGTTTTTAATAGGGCCTCCACTAGCATATGAATCTTCTAAAACAAGCATTAGCTCTATTTAATCTCTAGCAGCATAGTAATTATTTTGTTAGCCCTATCTAGTTATTGCTTGTCCTAAATAACCTTGATTATTATTTACACTTGCAAAATTATGTTTTTGTTAACACCTTTAATTTAAAGTTGTATCTTATTTTTCCTGATTTTTAACTTAAATTGTTATTTCAATCATGACTTTTATGGCATTCATATATTTACACAAGGTTATATGTATTGCTAACACCTTTTATTATTATTTCGGGTTAGGATAAACATAAATGGCACACTAATTAACTTTGTGGCTTATAATTTAAATCTCAGTACTTCTAGTCAAATATTGATATCAAATTATTTCTCTTGATGGTTTGATCACTATTTGTGAATTTAGATTACCTTAATACTCAAGTTGATTCATCATTTCTTGAAAGAGAAATTTCATAAGGTCTTATGTCAAAATATAATAGTTATGATTTAGATTTATTTACAATCCTTGCTAACATGAAAAGAGACGTGATTTATTCCTTATGCCACCTTTACTTGCATAATTCGATTCAAGACTAGTTACAAAATACCTAAGTATTCATTCTGGATTATTTATCAAACCGAATTAGCTCTTCTAACCATGAAGCTTATTTGATTTTTAACTTCCTCCTATTGCTTATCATACCTACAGTTTACATAATGTGTAAACAAGGCTCACTTTTACTCAAAAGATGAATTATTTTGTCACAAGTTTCTGCTTTTGTCTGCCTCCCTAATTAAACAAACTGGCCCACATGCCATACAATCAAGGACTAAGTGATTGCTGTTCTTCCATTCGACAGAGAGGCAAGCCAGGGGGAAGAAATTGTGCTCGGCCAGGTCTTGACAGAGCCGAGCAGAAGAGGCTGCCTGCGATGGGTAGGTGTTGACGGCGCCAGCGCTGGGAGGCCGGAGGGGGTAAGCTACCGCAAAAATGGGCCCAAGGCAGATCACACATCCTACGGGTGGCGGCGCACCGGCCAGAACGACACCGAGAGCCAGCAGCGATGGCTCGAACAACCGGCGGCAGGGAGGAGTGAAGCAGTGGTGGCCGGAGGGGAGGGGATGGAGTGGCGCACGGATGAGCATGAGTAATGCCATAGGAACCTTACCGAGCGGCTTGCAGAGGTGGAGGCACGGTGTTAACGCTACTTGGGCGAGAAGAACAAGAAGGAGAGAGCAGACAAGATAGAAGGAGCAGGTAAGGGTTCAGAAGTGTTTCCAAAAGGTTGTTCACAAAGTTCGTGTCCTATCTTGCCTCCAGTACTCTCTTAAATACTTCCTATTACAGCCAGTCCGGGCCGGATACAAATGGATTGGGCCGGCGCTCGCGAGCGGGTCTGGACGCCTGACTTGCTTCGGCTTGTGCGCTTCCGTCTTCTTCCGCGGGTGGCGTAGTCTGCGTTGTCGTAGTAGGTACAGTGCTGACATTCCCGCCCTCATAAGAACCGGCATGCCCCCATGCCGGAGCGCGGGGAAATTGCTGACGAAGCTGCTCGTAGGGCTCCCAAGTCGCGAGGGAAGAAGGCATCAACGATCATTTGATCAAGACCTGCTCCACGGGGTGTTCACCAGGTGTCCAGCGGCGCTGTAAGACTTGCTCCGGAACCTGAAACTCAACATCAGGAGAAGGTAAGGGGTCTGTTACCGGAGCTGCGCCGTGGGACTTCTTGAGCTGGGAGACGTGAAAAACAGGATGCACTGCTGAAGCGGGGGGCAGCGCCAATTTGTAAGCCACGGCACCCACGCGGTCAATGATCTTGTATGGACCGAAGAAGCGGAACGCCAATTTCTGATGGGAACGCCGTGCAACTGACGCTTGGGCGTAGGGTTGCAACTTCAGGAATACCCAGTCACCGATTTGGAATTGTCGCTTAGTGCGGTTCTTATCCGACTGGCGCTTCATACGCTCTTGAGCTCGGAGAAGATGTTGCTTGACCAAATCCTGCATCAAGGAACGTTCAGAGAGCCATTCGTTCAGGTCGGGAACAGTAGCACCCACGAGGTCGGGAGACAGCCCAAAGTGCCGAGGGGAATACCCATACAGTACTTCAAATGGGGTGCGGCTGATAGCGGAATGGAAGCTGGAATTGTACCAAAAATCTGCGAGAGACAGCCATTGCTTCCACTTAACTGGGCATGCATGAACAAAACAGCGTAGATATGTCTCCAGGCACTGATTTAGACACTCGGTTTGTCCGTCCGTCTGAGGGTGATAAGCGGTACTCATCCGGAGCTCAGTCCCAGCAAGTTTGAATAATTGCTTCCAAAAGGTACTAGTGAAAATGCGGTCTCTGTCAGAGATAATCGCTGTGGGCATGCCGTGGAGGCGATATACCTGATCCAGGAACAGCCGAGCTACGGTCGTGGCAGAAAAGGGATGATGCAATGGCAGGAAATGACCGAACTTAGTAAATTTGTCGATGACCACCAGGATAGCATTAGCTGATCCAGACGATGGCAAACCTTCAACGAAATCCATTGAAATGACGTCCCAAGCAGACGAAGGAACTTGTAATGGCTGGAGGAGTCCAGGATACTTGCTACGGTCAGGCTTCGCTTGCTGGCACATAGTACAGGATTGAACCATGGACCAAATGTCCGATTTCATTGTCGGCCAATAGAAAAGTTGTTTCACTCTATGATAAGTAGCTGGAGCTCCAGAATGTCCACCCAAAGCACTGGAGTGTAAGGTTGTAATTATTCGGGTGTGGAGCTTGGCATTATTGCCCAACCAAATCCTACCCTTATACCTAATAATGCCATTAATTAAGGAGTAGTGAGGATCATCCTCCGAACTGACTGAGAGCCGGGTCAAAAGATTTTGTGCTGTGGAGTCAGACATATAACTGTGCTGAATATCTTGGAGCCACTGAGGTTGTACAGAAGTCACTGACAGCAGCTGATCCGAGGCTGGACAACGGGAAAGGGCATCGGCAGCAGTGTTGTCAACTCCTTTCTTGTATATGACTTTGTATTGTAGCCCCAGTAGTTTAGTAAACACCTTCTGTTGCCAAGGTGTGTGTAGCCTCTGTTCATTGAGGTGGACCAAGCTCTTTTGATCAGTATGGATATAGAATTCTCCTTGTAACAAATAATGTCTCCATTGATCCACAGCTACTAAAATAGCCAAGTATTCCTTTTCATAAGTCGATAGCCCTTGATTTCTTGGTCCTAAAGCCTTGCTGATGTAAGCCAAAGGATGTCCCTCTTGTAACAGAACCGCTCCCACTCCAGTAGCACAAGCATCAGTTTCAATGTGGAAGGGGAGAGTGAAATTAGGAAGAGCTAGGCAAGGTGAAGAACTGAGGGCTTGCTGCAGGTGCTGAAAGTCCAAATCATGTTCCTCCTTCCACAGAAAAGGGGTATCCTTGCATAATAGCTCAGTCAGAGGTTTGGCAATAATGCCAAAATGCCTGACAAACTTTCTGTAGTAGCCAGCTAAACCCAGGAACCCTCTTACATCCTTCACACATTTGGGAATGGGCCAATTTTGAATTGCTGCTACCTTAGCTGGATCTGTAGAGAGACCAGCACCACTCACAATATGGCCTAGATAAGCAATTGATCGCTGTGCAAACTTGCATTTAGCAAACTTCAACCTCCACTGGTCAGACGACAACCATTGAAAAACCTGAGACAAATGAGAGATATGGTCGTCGAAGGTTTGGCTGTAGACTAAGATATCGTCAAAGAAGACTAGAACAAACTTTCGAAGACCAGGTGCTAACGTTGTATTCATGGCACCTTGGAATGTCCCAGGGGCTCCTGTCAACCCAAATGCCATTACCCTAAACTCATATTGTCCTAAATGAGTCTGAAAAGCAGTCTTGTGTTCTTCTCCTGGCTGTAGCAATATTTGATGGAAGCCAGCTCGCAGGTCCAAAGTGGAGAACCACTGTGACTGTGCTAATTCATCCATCAACTGATCAAAGATTGGGACAGGGAACTTGGACTTAAGAGTTATAGCATTCAGTTGCCTGAAATCCACACAAAAGCGGTATCCTCCATCCTTCTTGGGAACTAGCAGAATAGGAGAAGAAAAGAAACTAGCACTCGGCTGAATGATACCCTGTTGTAGCATATCCTGCACTTGTCTCTCAAGCTCATCTTTCAGTTTTGGTGGGTATCTGTATGGTCTGATAGCAATTGGCTCTGATACCAGTTTGTTAACGCTACTTGGGCGAGAAGAACAAGAAGGAGAGAGCAGACAAGATAGAAGGAGCAGGTAAGGGTTCAGAAGTGTTTCCAAAAGGTTGTTCACAAAGTTCGTGTCCTATCTTGCCTCCAGTACTCTCTTAAATACTCCCTATTACAGCCAGTCCGGGCCGGATACAAATGGATTGGGCCGGCGCTCGCGAGCGGGTCTGGACGCCTGACTTGCTTCGGCTTGTGCGCTTCCGTCTTCTTCCGCGGGTGGCGTAGTCTGCGTTGTCGGAGTAGGTACAGTGCTGACACACGGCGAGCAGCTCCGGCGACGTGAGCCTGTGGTGGCGCCGTAGGGTTGACGGTGGCGGTGAGCTGGAGTGGGCGAGCGCTCAAATTGACAGCGCGGGGAGCTAGAGGATGTCGTGGGGGTGCCCTCACCGCGAGGAATTGGACCGGAGTGCTCTGGACGAGGAATGGCATCGGCGATGGCTATTACGGCCGGAATTGGGGGAAGTGACCGTGCGGCGGGTTTGGCTCCGAAGAAACCCCATCGGCCGGCGGTGGAGGTTCCTTGGGAGGTATGGCACCTTGTGACGCGAGTGGAGAGGGGAGGACCTTGCCGGAGCGGCCGGGAGCGGCGGCGGCGCGCACGGGCGAGGCCGAGCGGAAGAGGGAGGAGAGAGGGGAAGGCGCCGGGCAGTGGAGGGCTTCGGGACCCCTTTATAGCCGCGGAGGAGGAGAGGGCCGTGCAGTGCTGAAGAGGGAGGCATGGCCGAGGCACATGGCCGGAAAGGGGCGGAGGGTATGGGCGCGGCACGGGGAAGGCAGGGCGTGGGCGACGGCATGGTGATGCGACGAGGCGAGGGAGCAGGGCATGGCACGGGAGGTGACGAGAGAGGGCAGGGGCACAGCAGGGCATGGAGGAGGGGAGAAAACCGGGGAAGAAGGAGGAAGAGACAGGGCGAGCGCGGGGGAATGGGAAAAAGGGCAAAGAAGAAAGGAGGCAGGGGCGCGAGGGAGAAGGCAGACAGCGCAGTGATGCGCACAGGAAAAAGGAGGGAGAGAGGAAGTGGGGGCGGGGCCCGCATGGAAGACAGAGTTCGCAACTCCCACGAGGTTTTTCTTCAGCCAACCGTCGCTCGACAGCGCAAAGCTGACCAGTACAAAATCCTGTGATACGTCCACCCCACAGGCTCGTCTTTAACTGGCCCAGCTACATGATGGAACTCCCCTCGGCCAATCGCCACTCGACAGCCCCGTACTTGCCTAGATGTTTGGCCTAACCCCTATCTCTTTGACTGATCTGATCAGACGGTTCGCTTGCTTTTCCCCGCGTGCTTGTTCGACTGATATTCTCTAGGGGATCTGGTATAGTTGGCCATAACGTGGCTTCCATACTCACGTAAGAATCTTTCTTGTATTTGTTGTTGGTCTGACGTTCCTTAGGACCACCAATGGTCCCTACATTGACTGAAATTCATGATTATGCCTATTAGGTTTGGTTAAGTTTGGAAGAAAAGATGGCTCTCTTCTTTTCAGTTTTTAAAATCTGCTTCTTAACTTTTTTTACAGTAAATAGTTTTTAAACGGAGTGTCTTTTTAAGATGGTATCAACAAGTTATTATATTACACACTGTAGCGACTTTATTTATATCGGCTAAAACTGCACGCGAGTTCCTCTTGCTGCGTATTCTCTCTCACGAACAGTCAATAAAACTATAAGCCATAGCAAAAAAACATGTCTGCTGGTAGGTTGAGGGGCTTCCTTGATTAGTAAACCTACGGTGCCGGTAAGATCGGGTGCTAATAGAAGTCGCTTACAGTGCCAGGTAGGGCTTTTTTTGTAGTAATAGTGGGCTAGGCAACAAATGCAGTAATAGCTAGTCTCAGACCAATTAGTGGTCATGACGCCATATCTCCTTCCACCATCAAATGCTAATACCAATTATTAATTAAAAGTCAGCGTCATCTATATGCTCCTCCACCCATCCATCGCAAAGCATCCTCACAATCAACTTTCCATTGATCCTTCAACCTATCTAATTATATAACCTCATGTGCACAACGGATATCATTGAACTTGTTCGAAAACACTTGGTAAACCCTGCCTTCTTTAGATTAGCCTTTATGTGGCGCAAGCACCAAAGGATGAGAAAGTCAATGACCCCAAACTAGGTAGGGGTGGCACATGGGCATATCATAGACCAATCTGATCTGCCATGGTTTGGACTATGATGAACCTTGTTAGACATGATTTGGTCTATGATGGACCTTGTTGGACATAGTTTGGTCTATGATGAGTCAATCTGATCTACCATTGTTTTTTTGGGGTATGCTCTATAAACAATTGTGTTCATATTAAATAGGGTTCCATCAAAAGCCGTAGAGAAGACACCATATGAGATATAGACTGGAAAGCGTCTTGGGTTGTCTTTTCTCAAAATATGGAGATGTGAAGTATATGTAAAACGTTTGACGTCTGGCAAACTCACACCTAAATCTGATAAATGTTTCTTTGTGGGGTATCCTAAAGAAACAAAAGGATATTACTTTTATAAAAGAAATGAGAATAAAGTATTTGTTGCTTGAAATGGTGTCCTTTTAGAGAAATAGTTTCTCTCAAAAGGAGTTAGTGGAAGCACGGTGAGACTCGAAGAAATTCGAGAGATATCAAAAAATATTTCAACTCCTATTGAACCTCTATAGATTGTACAAAATGTTATAGAAACTATGAAAGAGACACCAGCCCTGCGTATGTCTGAAATGCCACGTCAATTGCCGATAAAGTATCGACATAACATTTTATTATTAGACAATGATGAGCCTAAAATTTATGAGGAAGCGATGATGGACCTGGACTCTGAGAAATGGTTTGGAGCCATGAGATCCGAAATTCAATCTATGCATGATAATCAAGTTGGAACTTGGTTGATCCACTTGATGGTGTAAAAACTATTGAGTGCAAATGGGTTTTTAAGAAAAAGATAGACATGGATAGAAATGTTCATATCCATAAAGCATGACTGGTGGCGAAGGATTTTAAATAAATTCAAGGTGTTAACTATGATGAAACCTTCTGGTCCGTCACTATGTTTAAGTCTATCTGGATCATTCTAGCTATTGATGCATATTTTGATTATGAGATATACCAGATGGATGTCAAAACACCTTTTCTAAATGAAAACCTAAGTGAGGATGTGTACATGACACAATCTAAGGGTTTTGTCGATCCTAAAAATGCTAGAAAGATGTGTACATGACATATTATTGATTGAAAATGATATTACTATGCTTGAATCTATCAAGTCTTCGCTAAGAAATAGTTTTTCTATGAAAGACTTAGGAGAAGCAGCATATATTTTGGGCATAAAGATCTACAGAGATAGAACTAAAAGACTAATTAGATTAAGCCAAGATACGTACATTGACAAAGTGTTGAAGCGGTTCAGCATGCTGAATTCCAAGAAGGGTTTCTTGCCTATATCACATAGTATTAGTTTTAGCAAGACTCAGTGTCCTTCGACACCAGATGAGCGAGACTAGATGAGTAAGATTCTATATGCTTCCGTCATTGGGTCTACCATGTATGCTATGCTTTGTACACGTCCAGATGTGTCATATGTTGAAAGTGTTACGAGTAGATATCAGTCAGATACAGGTGAAGGTCACTGGATAGCTGTAAAGAATATCTTAAAATACTTGAGAATGACTCGGAATGCGTTCCTTGTTTATGGAGGTGAGGGAGAGCAAGTTGTAAATGGTTACACTGATGTTAGTTTTCAAACCGATAAAAATGATTTTCGATCGCAATCTGGGTTTGTGTTTTGTCTTAATAGAAGAGTAGTGAGCTGAAAAAGTTCCAAGCAAGAGATCAGCACATGTATTGATTGTTTATACAATTATACAATTGTTTTTATCAAATGTTGGGCAATAGGTATTGCCAATGGTTTATAAAATAAAATTGTAAAAATTATTTTAGACTTGGGTGAATGGTAAAATTGGATTGGTGCGGATTGAGCACGAGAACTTATATTGTAAAAGTACCGCACCCTAATCAATTAAGAACTAACACTTGTGATTGTCCAAATTGAGCACTACCGTATAATCACAAGTCTAAATGGGTACGATCTGAGCAACTAATTTGCATCAAACCAGTGTGGGTTGCGCCATTCAGTGGCACATGGTCAAGTGAGCTGGATAGAAGCCCTTGACATAATGGCGCAAGAGGGGGCCTCCGGAGCGGGTGGATAGAACCTCATGATGGTGGAAACCTTAGCGAGTATAGCCTCATTGGGGAAATGCATTGTAACAGCTTTGTCATGATCTCTCTACTGCACATCAAAGGAAGTATGCTTATCCAGTGGCAATATGGGATGATTATATCTTGTAGGCAAAGATATACAACATCTTCAGAGTATAAACTATTTGAATAGCCATGCCCACGGTCAAGGGTAGGTAATATGTAATTTCACAAGGTAGATCTTTGGTTTTGGTTTCAAAATAAAATATTTTTGAAACTCAAGAGTTGTTAGAACTCTCGGGTGTGTGTCTTGGCAGATAGAGCCGATGTGGGTGGATAGAATCTATATTCTTGAACCTTAGCAGATAGAGCCTTATTACTAGTGTAGGTGGCTAGAACCTTCACTATAAAATTTATGTAGTTTCAGTTATTGCAATTACTTTGTTAAATTACTACTTTCAAGATTGTATAATGGTTATTGAAATAAAACACTACTTTGTGCAAAAGAACCATGTTATCCTTCCTTTGTTAAGCCTTGCATATAAGTGCATTTTCCCAAAACTTATGGAGTACTCTATATACTCACACGTTGCATTCAAACAAATCTCAGAGGAATATGAAGACACAGAAGGAGACTATGACTACTTCACGTGTGGCTTCGACGAAGGCTTTTCGGAGTTCTAGGTTGCACTTTCCCAGTCAATTGCCTTGGTGTATAGCATACTGATGGACCATCATCAGAGTTTTATTATGCTTTCGCTGAGCTTTGTAAGTTTGAGAGGTTTTGTAACCTCAGTTGTAATAAGTAGCTGTAAGGCCTGTACTCTTTATTATTCTAACAAAGCAATGTTTGGTTGTGTAATCATCACTGTTCGACTGTGTGCACTAGCTTTGATCTGAGACTAACATGGTAATACATAGATGTTTTGGATTCAGAAATCCAGTCCCGACACACCCATCCCACTCTAGCTTCTCACACCAGTCCTTCTAGTAGTCTACAGCTTAGCGGCCCCCTCGGTGGTGGCAGACGATGGTCGGGAGGCCCTAGCAGCCCCTGATCCTGATGTTCTCGAGCTCAGGAGCGAACATCTTAGCCTCGCATATTGGCTGCAGACTAGCGAGCTCATGAAGTTGGATGTGCTTCAGCTTTGCGAATTCTAGTATACCTTCTCGATGGTCGGTAGATATTCTATTTAGAATCTTTGCCTTCACCACAGCTGTAGGATCAAGGATAACTGACTAGAGGAGGGTGAATAGGAGGTTTTAAAAATTCTTGTCTAATTGACACAAGTTTTAACAATTTAATACTAAACTAGATTACTAAAAGAAATACTCATACTCAACTTCAACAATTTTAAGTAATTTGAACAATCTACAATCACTAGCAAATACAAGCAATGAATAAATGCTAAATGAAAGAGAGAGAAAGATCACAAAGACAAACGATGTTTTCCCATGGTATCGAAGACTTGTCGGTCTTCACTAATCTGCGTTGAGGAAAGCCCAAGCACCATTGGACCGGCTTCACGAATTAAGCCAAACTCCTCGATCACTAGTGGTAGCTCTTCCTTCGCTCCGGGGATGGCGAGCTCCAAACCATTCACAAATTTGGCTCGAGCTTCTTCACAATCTTTGTCTAGGTGCCGGCAAGCACCAAGAGAATAGATCACCAATTTCACTTGACGGCGCTCAAGTGCACAATGGATCAACTAGAATTCAATGCACTTGAAAATTGCTCCACAAACTCAAAATGAATGCACAAGAGAGAAATGAGAGTGGAGTGAATGCTCTAGGGCTCAAATATGTTCAATGGAACTTCAGCAACCTGCCCAAGTGCAGGTAGAGGGGTATTTATACCTTCACCAACCAAAACTAGCCATTGAAAAAAATTAATCCGGAAAAATCAGGGAAATCGGTACTACCGACGTACAAAGTGCGGTACTACCGATTTTTTTACTGTAGCACACAATAACGGCTATGTCAGAGGATCAGAAATAGCCGTTGGATTTTAGTGCGGTACTACCGCCGTTGAAAGTGCGGTATTACCGTAGGTAGGTGCAGTACTACCGCACTGCAGTTGTACCGCCATTCTAAAATCGGAGCTATCGATTTTTGGCCAGTTAAGTTTTTCTCGGGAAACTTTCTGGAAAATACATTCCGATAATCGATACTACCGCAGTACCATGCGGTACTACCACACTGCGGTAGTTCCGCCATTCAAATTCCGGTACTACCGATTTCAGTAAGTTGAAGTCTCCCAAACGGGTGCTCTCTGGAAAAAACATATCGCACATAAATCGGTACTACCGCACTGCGGTAAATTGCAGGTGGGTGCGGTGCTACCGATTTTCCTGAGAAAGCACAGTGAGTTTTCAAACACATTTTCAAATACATGCATAATCCTAGATTGATCCAATGTGCACCCAAACATGCTATCAAGTTACTTTCAAAGATCTCTCTTAATAGTATGGCATCTAACTTATAATTCGGTCTTCCATCTTTTCTCCTAAGACCGGTAAACCGAAAAGAGATCCTAAATTTTATGTACCTTAATTATTAATCTTTCTTGATGCTGGGAATCCATGCAGCTTGTTCTAGTCCCTTGCACACATGAGATTTTGTCTATACAATCTTAGCACACATGTTAGTCCCATATTCATAAAACGTCATTAATTACCAAAACCCTAAATCGGGGGCCCAGATGTTTTCAATCTCCCCCTTTTTGATAATTGATGACAACACATTAGTTATAAGTGAGAAGAAGGATTTTCAATATACTACTTGTATGAGAAAAGGTTGCATACTCTAATTTTCACATTTTTAGAAGACAATTGAATCTTTCATTTTATTGCAGAAGCTAAGAATGACTCCATTTCTTTCTAAAATCAAACTGACTTGCTCCCCCTAAATATGTGCAGATATAGAAAGAGTTTAAATTGCACATATAAACAATACTCAATATGGGGCAAAGATAAATGTGAACTTCAAGAGCTTATGATATACAAAAGACAACAATATTTGAAGCAACATTTGAACTAAAAATTTAGATAACGGAAACATAAAGGTCATTAGATGACGTAAGTAGTTCATCACACACAATAAAATTATAAAAACATCCATAGTGTCATTACACCACATAAATAGACAAAGATAGTAAATGTTCTTCTTCTTCTCCATCTTCTACTTCTCCCCCTTTGGCATCAAGTACCAAAAAAGGCTTACTCCTGAGGAGCTTGGTCTTGGGCTTGAGGAGAAGGATCGCGGCGACGACGTTGGTTACGCACGTAGTGACGAGGCGCTACGGCGGTCTCAAGAGCAGTCATACGATCTCTAAGGGTGGAGACTGTCGCTGAAAGCGAGGATATGTCACCGGACAAGGAAGAGAATTGCTCAGTCAAAGAGGTCACATTTCTGCTCATGGTAGCCATGTTCTCTATCATGGTAGTCATGCTACCACTTAGACCCTGATCGCAGCATAGAGTTGAGCCATGGTGATCTCGTCCCCTTGTGGGCCTTGCTCCCCCTGAGGCTGAGATGAGGAGGAAGCTCCAGGATGCGCACTCGGGCGCAGTGGTAACTGAGTTTCTCGTAGCTTGTATGGTTTGTGTACTCCTCCCTTGTCACCTCTGAAAGGACCATTCTTGTGAATAATTAGCTTCATAATGTATGGTGCAAAGTTGATCCTTCGGGTCCGATTATTCTTGGCATCATCCATTTCACGGATCATTAAGTCAACCACATCAAATTTGATGCCTGTTGTGATGTAGCGGATCACATTCCAGACATGTCCTCTAATAGTGTCATAATTTCTACTTTTTGGCATAATGGTGTGATTGATGATCCTGTTGATCAAACTGGGAATGGGTAACAGACTAGGAAGCTTGCCAGGCACAAATCTAACATAACGATCATAGAATTATGAGCATTGGTGGAGAGGGATCGCCGGTGTAGCAAACACTTTTTCATAGGGACTTGAGAAAGTGTTTAGGGCAGCCTCAAATTCTGCCTTGTTGGAGCTCATGTATTGTTCTCCGGTCATCCACTCTAGATGCTCACAGTTTGGAGAGATCCACACTGTTGCATAAAATTGTCGAATCATCTCCTCATTATAATCTGACTTGAGAGTCACTAGGTGGTGTATTCCGGATTCTTCAAACATCCTCCAAGTGCCAGTGAATAAATCCAAGCCATCAATGTGATCCCAGTCCACATACTTGTGATTTGCAAAGCGATTGTGAAGATAAAACTCTTCATACACATGTTCCTGGAACTGTGTATGAAATCTTGGATTTGAAGTGTTCTTTGCCAGCACATATTGCCTGCGATGCCTGAGGATTGCAGTGTTATCACTATGCATGCTGCGAATATTGTCCCTTCTCTCATTATCAACTAGATCCCTGTCCTCATCATCATCATCATTATCCTCTTCTTCTTCTGCTATATCAGGCATTTGACTGTCAGAAGAAGAGTTCATGTAACGATCAGACTCAATGTCGGAATCATTTGGGGTTCCATTGTCACTGTCCTCTTGAGTCTATGCAGGGAGCTCCTCAAGCTCTGGCTCGGTAGGAGGAGGGACATAAGCAGGGGCTTTTCAAGATGATCCTTGACCTGCGCTTCCTCCACTAGCATACACCTTCTTTGACAGATGCTTGCTTTCAACCACTTTCCTGACAGCATTCTATGTCTTGGGAGCCATCTTGACACAGGAGTAATTTAGAAGTCAAGGAAGTGCTAAGAGATATGAAAATTTGGTTGAAATTGAACGAAGACAGAATGCTGAAATTTTCAGGGAAATCGGTAGTACCGTAGTACAAAGTGCGGTAGTACCGGGGTGCGATAGTACCACTGACCCCCGCGGTAGTACTGCACTGCGGTAATACCGGGGTCAGGAGCGGTAGTACCACCCTACGGTAGTACCGCGCTCTTGAGCGGAATTACCGATTTTCCTGAAGATTTCTAGGGCAGATTTATCAATGATTTCAAGAGATGTTTTTGATGGATATGATCCAATAGAAAGATGTTAAATCATCTAACATCACCAAAACTAGTAATTTGCCTAAGAATATAGCATCAAAGCTTCCACATTTTAAGATTCAACCTAATTTCACAAAAGAGTTCAAAGGAGATGAAACTCGAAGAGTTGATCCGAAATACCTCAAGGAGTGGAGGAGGTGAACTCTTGTGATGCAGAATCAAGTCCAAGAACAGTGAAAACCCCACCGAATTTGGAGATCGGGGTGAGGGATTAAGAGTATTCTTGGGGAGAGAGAGAGGGAAGATTATTTCAGGTGGTTTGAAGTAATGAGGAGAGAGGGAACGGTTTTGGAAAGAAATGGGAGAGAATCCTGGGAGTAACCGCCATCTTTATGAAAAATCGGTGTGACCGCCCTTCCCCGCGGTATTACCACACTGCGGTTTTACCGCGCCTGAGTGCGGTAGTACCACACTGCGGTAGTACCGCACTTGTAACCACGGTAGTTCCGATTTTTCTGGGACTTGCTGATTTTGATATTTGGATTGAGATTTTATACAAATGATCCCTAGTTTTGCACTCAAAGAAGAATCATTCAAGATCATTATGCATTGGAGAACCTATTTGAAGACTAACAAAATAGTTTTTGCAAATATACAAGGTTTTAATAAAAATCTTTTGAAAATCACCACATAAAATGTTCCAAAGAGCACAATAACATTCAAACACATGCAACAAGGGTTCAAGCAACATTTGAGAAGTCTAAAACATTTAATTCATTTCTCAACTTGCAAAAATGACTTTCGTCTAATGGCTTGGTGAAAATATCCGCTGTTAGGAATAATCCCACATTGGTTGTGGGAGAGGAGAAAGCACAACTTATAAGTGTGAGGGAGCCCCCACCCATTGGACTAGTCTTTTTGGGGGAGAAGGCCCAATACCACTTATAAGGTTGTTGCTCCGTCTCCGTGGGCTTAGTTGTGTTCAGCCCATTTGGACCTGTGGCCTGGGGAGTAAACCCGGTTCCAACAATTGGTATCAGAGCCCAGGCACCTAACATCTCCTTAGACATCATGGTTGCAGAAGTGCCCAACCAATGTGTGAGAGGGAGATTGTTAGGAATAATCCCACATTGGTTGTGGGAGAGGAGAAAGCACAACTTATAAGTGTGAGGGAGCCCCCACCCATTGGACTAGTCTTTTGGGGGGAGAAGGCCCAATACCACTTATAAGGTTGTTGCTCCGTCTCCGTGGGCTTAGTTGTGTTCAGCCCATTTAGGCCTGTGGCCCGGAGAGTAAACCCGGTTCCAACATCCGCTAATTGGTCTTCGGTTCTTATGTGGCTAATCTCAATATCCCCTTTGCTAACATGATCCCTCAAAAAATGATGTCTAATGTCTATATGCTTAGTTCTTGAGTGTTGGACAAGGTTATTGGCTATTTTCACTGTGCTTTCATTATCACACAAAAGAGGTGTTTTGTCAAATTTAATTCCATAATCTATCAAGATTTGCCTCATCCATAATAGTTGTGCACAACAACTACGAAACATATTCGGCTTCGGCGGTTGAAAGAGCTACGGAGTTTTACTTTTTGAAAGACCAAGACACTAATAACCTTCCTAACAATTGACAACTACTAGAGATGCTTTTTATATCCACTTTGCAACCCGCATAATCGGAATCCGAATATCCAATTCAATCAAATTTTGCACCTTTTGGGAACCACAAGCCTATATTAGAGGAATGTTTTAAATATCTTAGAATTTTCTTTACGGCCACTAAATGGCACTCTTTAGGTGATGCTTGAAACTTTACACACATGCAAACACTAAACATAATATCGGGTCTATATGCGGTAAGATAAAGCAAACTATCTATCATTGATCTATAAAAGCTTTAAATCTACCGACTTACCTCTTTCATTTACATCCAGATGCCCGTTGGTTGCCATGGGAGTCCCGATGGGTTTTGCATCCTTCATGCCAAACTTCTTAAGTAAATCTCTTGCATACTTGGTTTGGCTAATAAAGGTCCCATTTTTGAGTTGTTTCATTTGGAGTCCAAGGAAATAACTTAATTCGCTGACCATGGACATTTCAAACTCCCTAGACATCATTTCTTCAAATTCTTTGCAAAAGTCTTAGTTAGTAGAACCAAAAATGATATCATCAATATATATTTGACAAACAAAGAATTCATTGTCAATTATTTTAGTAAATAATGTTGTATCAACTTTCCCGATTTTGAATCATTTAGAGATTAGAAAATCTCGAAGGCGCTAACACCATGCTCTAGGGGCTTGTTTGAGTCCATATAGCGCATTGGAGAGTTTGTAAACATGGTTTGGATTCTTAGGATCTTCAAATCCGGGAGGTTGCTTAACATAACAAGTTCAGTTATTTTTTCATTTAGAAATGCACTTTTAACATCCATTTGATAAAGTTTAATACCAAAGTATGATGCAAAAGCAAGCAAGATTCTAATTGACTCAAGTCTAGCTACGGGAGCAAAAGTTTCATCATAATCTTGTCCCTCGACTTGAGTGAAATCTTGAGCAACTAGCCTTACTTTGTTTCTTACCACAATGCCGTTTTCATCTTGTTTGTTGCAGAAGACCCATTTTGTGCCAATCACATTGTGCTCCTTGGGTCTTTCTACCAAACTCCACACGTCATTCTTTGCGAAATTGTTTAATTCCTCATGCATGGTATTTACCCAATCGGGGTCATGTAATGCATCATCTACAACTTTGGGTTCAAGAAAAGATACAAAAGAATAATATTCACAAAATGAAACTAATCTTGAGCGAGTTTGAACACTCTTACTCACATCACCCAATATTTGATCTATTGGGTGATCTTTTGACAATGCGTTGTGAATTCTTAATGGTTGAGGTTGTTTTTTCTTTTCTTTATCTTGAACTTGAATAGTGCTTGTTGTGGATGAAGTTGGAGGTTGAACTTGAGTTGATGAGGGTGGATCACTCGTATCTTCCTTAGGCTTAATGCTTCCAATTTGTATATTTTTCATAGCCTTCCTTAATCCTTCATCACCTACATTATCCAAATTCTCTTGCTCTTCTTGAGAGCCATTAGTCTCATCAAATTGGGCATCACATGATTCTTCAATTAAACCGGTATTTTTATTAAAAACCCCATATGATTTACTATTTGAAGAATAGCCTAGAAGAAAACCTTCATCACATTGACTTTAAAATTTTGAGAGCCGAATACCTTTTCTTAGAATAAAACATTTACATCCAAATACTCTAAAGTAAGAAATGTTTGGCCTGCTTCCCATAATTAGTTCATAGGAAGTCTTTTTTCAAAAGACGATGTAAATAAAGGCGATTTATGGCATGAAAAGCGATATTAATTGCTTCCGCCCAAAAGATATCGGAAGTGTTATGCTCATCAAGCATTGTCCTAGCCATTTCAATTAATGTTCGATTTTTTCTTTCTACAACTCCATTTTGCTCCGGAGTGTAGGTGGTGGAAAACTCGTGCTTTATTCCAAGTTCTTCACAAAAATCCTCAATTTTTGCATTCTTGAATTCGGAACCATTGTCACTTCTAATTTTCTTAATTTTGAAATCAAATTCATTTTGGGTCCTTTTTGCAAAGCTTTTGAAAATTTCGGAAGCTTCACTTTTGTCACTTAGAAAGAATACTCATGTATATCGGGAGTAATCATCCACAATGACTAAACAATAGCTATTGCCCCCTAAGCTCTTATAGGTTGTTGGCCCAAACAAATCCAAGTGTAAGAGCTCTAATGGTCTAGATGTTGACATGATACTTTTAGAAGGATGAGAATTAGCCACTTGCTTTCCGACTTGGCAAGCGCTACAAAGGTTGTTTTTCTCAAACTTCACATCCTTCAAGCCAACAACTAAATCATTTTTTAAAAGCTTTTTGAGTTGAATCATGCCCACATAACCCAACCTTTTATGCCAAAAGACAAGTTTTCAAACTGGAATCATTTGAATTGAAATCTACTCAATAAAGATTTTCAAAATGAAAACATTTGAAAACAATTTCATTATTCTTTTCTTTTGAAATTGTAACACCATCTTTTGAGAATGAGCAAATTAAGCCTAGATCATATAATTGAGCAATAGATAGCAAACTGAAATTTAATATTTCTACTAAAGAGACATTAGAAATGGAAAGGTCATTGGAGATAGCAATTTTACCCAATCCCAATACCTTTCCTTTGCTATTATCGCCGAAGGTGATCTTTTCATTGCTCCCATTTTCAAATGTGGTGAACATCTTCCGTTCTTCGGTCATGTGTTGAGTGCATCCGCTATCAAGCACCCAATGTCGACCGCCGGTCTTGTAATTCACCAACAAAAGAAAATCAAGTTCTTTTAGGTATCTAAATTTGTTTGGGTCCTTGGAGGTTAGTAACCAAGACTTTAGACACCCAAATGGCATTCTTTTTGGCACCCAAAATTGAACTGCCCATAAATTTCGCAATAATCTTACCATTGCTAGATTTTTTAAGCAAATAGCAAGAATCAAATAAATGAGTAGATACAGTTTTAGTTTCTTGATTTTGCTTACCTATTGGCCTCACAAACCTTATGACCGGCTTTGAGGGTTTCTTACGTTTCTTGGGTACATACCCAAGACCGTCTTTATTGAATGAGCACCTTTGCTCACTCAATAATTTGTCAAGGGTGGCCTTGCCCTTGAAGCATCTTTCTAGACTTTTATTTAATTGAACAACTTGTTCTTTTAATTTGCAATTTTCAATAACAAGTTCTTCATCACATAAATCAACAATATTATCAATACTTGAAGAACATGGTATGGCAATCAAATCATCACATGAAGTGGAAGTATTAATTTTAGCAACTTCTACTTTAGGCATATCATCAATAATATTACAATTAATTCCAATGCTAGAGCAAGATTTGTTTGAATTTTTTTGGATAAGTAAGTTATGAGATTCCTTTAGCTCTTCATAGGATTTCTTTAGAGAGATGTGTTCTCTCCTCAGTTCCTTGAAATTAGACTTCTCTTTTCCAAAAAAAATCATTCAAGGCAATTAGCATATCCATTAATTCATCATATGAGGGCTCATCATCATCATCACAAGTTTTTACCTTTTCTCCCTTAACCATGAGGCATGTAGAAGTGGAGAATAGTGATGTAGCCTCCTTAATGGCAATGCCGACGAGTTCCTTCTTTTTGAGAGACTCATCCTCACTTGAGTCGGAGTCGGAATACTCCGCCTCGGAATCCCGCTCACCAAAGTGGGCTTCATTCTTGCCATCCTTGTAAAGCTTCTTGAATAGTTTCTTCTTGCCACGGTAGTTCTTCTTCTTTGATGACTTTTCCTTGTCATCTTTCTTAGTGGGGCATTGGAAAGCAATGTGCCTTTCTCATTGCACTCATAGCAATGAATGTTGCTATAGCGCTTCTTGTTGTCGAAGGATCGCTCCTTCTTGCTTGATCCTTGTCCTCCACTTCGATGTGGATACCTTCTCATGAACCTCTTCATTCTTCTCATGAGAAGAGCCATGTCATCCTCGGAGTCATCTTCCTCATCTTCGGATTCTTCACTTGATACCGTTTTGGTTTTGAAAGCGGTGATCTTCTTGCCCTTTGAGGAGGATTGCTCCAAGAGCTCAACCTTACCTTTCTTGTACAACTCATTGGTAATTAAATTACCCAAGAGTTGCGCTGGTGTCATCCTTGCCAAATCTGGCGAGTTGAGAAAGAGAGTCACCAACATCTCGTACTTTTCTGGCAACGCCCTAAGTATTTTTCTCACAACATCAAGATCCGTTAGTGACGTGCCGAGCCCCTTGAGCTCATTTACAATGTTGTTTAGGCGAGAATACATCTCGTTAAGGCCTTCATGTGGCAACATTGTAAATATCTTGTATTTATTTCGAAGCCTATACAATTAGGCTTCCTTGACTGTAGATGTACCCTCATGAATTTCTAAAAGGGTTGTCCAAATAGCATGAGCGGTTTCTAGGTTGCTCACCCTATTGAACTCATCCGCGTTCAATGCTCCAAATAATGCATTCATGGCTTGGGCATCAAAATGAGCATTACGTGCATCTTGATCCGTGGCGTGTAGTAGATCAAGTGGCATAACATAACACTTATTTACTATTTTTCAAATATTAGGGCTTATGGCTTTGATATAAATTGATATTCTAATTTTCCAATAAGAATAATTTGTGCTATCAAATTGTGGTGCCATGCCTATTGCAATCCCCTCATTAGCCATCCTTTTCTCTCTAGACAGTTAAGTCTAATAGATGAGAGACCAAGCTCTGATACCACTTGTAGGATCAAGGATAACCGACTAGAGGGGGGTGAATAGGAGGTTTTAAAATTTTTGTCTAATTTACACAAGTTTTAACAATTTAACACTAAACTAGATTACTAAAAGAAATACTCATACTCAACTTCAACAATTTTAAGCAATTTGAATAATCTACAATCACTAGCAAATACAAGCAATGAATAAATGCTAAATGAAAGAGAGAGAAAGATCACAAAGACAAACGATGTTTTTCCGTGGTATCGAAGACTTGCCGGTCTTCACTAATCCACGTTGAGGAAAAGCCCAAGCACCCTTGGACCGGCTCCACGAATTAACCAATCTTCTTGATCACTAGTGGTAGCTCTTCCTCCACTCCAGAGATGGCGAGCTCCAAACCACTCACAAATTTGGTTCGGGCTTCTTCACAATCTTCCTTAAAGAAGTCACCGGCAAACAACCTTCCGGCCGTCTGGGTGCCGGCAAGTACCAAGAGAATAGATCACCAATTTCACTTGACGGCGCCCAAGTGCACAATGGATCAACTAGAATCGAATGCACTTGAAAATTGCTCCACAAACTCGAAATAAACGCACAAGAGGGAAATAAGAGTGGAGTGAATGCTCTAGGGCTCAAATGTGTTCAATGGAACTTCAGCAACCTATCCAAGTGCAGGTAGAGGGGTATTTATACCATCACCAACCAAAACTAGCCGTTGGAAAAAATTAATCCTGAAAAATTAGGGAAATCGATACTATTGCTGTACAAAGTGCGGTACTACCGATTTTTTACTGTAGCACACAGTAACGGCTATGTCAGAGGATCAGAACTAGCCGTTGGATTTTAGTGCGGTACTACCGTCTTTGAAAGTGTGGTACTACCACACTGCGGTATTACTGCCATTCTAAAATTGGAGCTACCGATTTGTAGCCAGTTAAGTTTTTCTCGGGGAACTTTCTGGAAAAAACATTCCGATAATCGGTACTACTGCAGTACTATGTGGTACTACCGCACTGCGGTAGTTCCGCCGTTCAAATTCCGGTACTACCGATTTCAGTAAGTTGAAGTCCCCCAAACGGGTGCTCTCTGGAAAAAACGTACTACACATAAATCGGTACTACCGCACTGCGGTAATACCGCAGTTTATATGCCGGTAGTACCGCAGGTGGGTGCGGTGCTACCGATTTTTCTGGGAAAGCACAGTGAGTTTTCAAACACATTTTCAAATGCATGCATGATCCTAGATTGATCCAATGTGCATCCAAACATGCTATCAAGCTACTTTCAAAGATCCCTCTTAATAGTACGGAATCTAATCTATAATCCGGTCTTCCACCTTTTCTCCTAAGACCGGTAAACCGAAAAGAGATCCTAAATTTTATGTACGTCAATTATTAATCTTTCTTGACACTGGGAATCCATGCAGCTTGTTCTAGTCCCTTACACACATGAGACTTTGTCTATACAATCTTAGCACACATGTTAGTCCCATATTTATAAAATGTCATTAATTACCAAAACCCTAAATCAGGGGCCTTGATGTTTTCAACAGCAAATGATTTGGATGGTCTGCAAGCTGGGCAAATAAGAGAACAAGGTAGCCCATGACAACAGGAGGAGAAACTTGAGCCTCGGGTGGGCAGGAGTGTCTTGATAAATGCCTACCCTTCACTCCAAATGCAATGGGCCACCCAAGAGGTCTCCAGTTCTTCAAAGTAGACAATATTGCATCTCTCGACACAGCTCTGCTTGAGAGGATAGCAACTAATTCCCTTCTCTCCTATGGACAACATGCACTTAGGGATAACAGTGGTGATGGAAGAATTGTCGTGCACGTGCAACGACTCAGTCTTGCTCATAAAAAAGATTATAGCCCTAATTCCTTGTACGCTCTCCACATTTGTGTTGCTAATTCCCTAACCAATTTCCATGTGGCAGCCCAACTGCAGGGCACTACTGTCACCATGATCGCTAGTCATCTTACTAGTGACATCAGTGTAGGTGCAATAAGAAGGATTAGGGATTAACGACATCTACGCAAGTGGCCCAATTATTTATCTTGTTGAAGATGGGCTATGAGGGCCCATCATCTCCTTGTTGCTGCTCCGTCCATCATCTTTGTTAATAGAATATATGCAAAGATTAATATTAAATCTAGAAATGTTGTTCCAACAAAACTCTTTGCCACTTCTTAGCACTAACAATTGAATGAGCCTCCTGTCCATAAAAGCAACACATGCATGATAATATTCTTGTCATTCTTGATGGACCAAGGAATATTGCAGTGTTTTTCTAACCTCTTCACCTCCACCTCAAGTGCCAATGCATAGGACCCTCAGTAGTTACATTCTCTTTTCTGGCTAGAGTATTGAGTGGAGTTGTCTACATCCCAACAAAATGACTCGCTGGAGACATGAGAGCTGCACCACCTAATCCCTGAGGTAAAATTATTTGACCGATGTGCTTGAGAGGTCTACCTCCTCAAGGTTTGGCAGTGACCCATGTAATTTGAAGTTCACCAATTTTGCACAACTAGCCAACGAGATAGATGAGATTTTAGCTTCCTTGTTATGATCCTCTCCTACTCCTACATCTAAGCTGAATGATTCAAGTGATGGAGGGAGTCCGTGAGGGCCAACAAGCCCCAATCCAATCCAAAACAACCATCTAGAACAATGGTATTAAGGCCGGTTGCCCCTGACAACTTTTGTAGTACTTGTATTGTACTATTTTCTGACAGCTAGAGGAGCTCTAGCTTCACCATATTTGTTAATCCATCCATTTCACTAGTCTCCCAAGGGTGGGGAGACTCAATTACTTGAAGCTTGTATAGGTTGTGCAGTCGTCTCCATGCAAGATGGCGGCTCCAAGTCCTTCCCCTCATTACATTTACCTCCCTAATATTTGTAGACATTTTCTCTAATTGTTTATGTGGACAGAGTTAATTGCCAATCTATGTAGCACATGTCTAGCACCCACAGGCTTTGAGAAAACTCCATTGATGGTCTATGTTGTTTCTCCTCTTCTTCTTTTTGTAGCTGATCCTTGCAACTATTTAATATAAGGAATCATAAGTTGCAGCAAAAATGGGAAGGAGGTGAAGAAAAGCTGAAGGTGCAGTGACAAAGTTTCAATACACTAAGTTTCTTTGAGTGTTGGAATATGTTATTGGGTAGTGGGGCCATCTGATGATCAGATCCACATTTGAATGCCAAGAAAAATGATGACGTCTCTAGCCATATAGTTGGGACATTAATCTGTCTCCTATCTTGGCTGATGAACCATTATCAATATTTGTAGAGTTGAAATTTAAATTTGTGAAACATTTGGATTTTCAGTTCGGTTTCAGTCTCTAGTGGTCTGACCAACTTTGGTGAAAGGTCAGACCGGTCGTATACAATGGTCAATCAGTTGCTGTCTAGATTTCAACAGCGAGGGCTAGATTTTGGGGCTTTGGTCGTGGATTATATTATTGGGTCCTAGGTCTGTGTATTCATATTGCATGAAGTATGGTGAGCTAACATGAGTCAAGTTGTAAAAAACTTATGCCCAGAAACAACTTCTAGGAAAGCGGTTTAGGTCAAGGAGATATTGAGAAAATCGTGAGGATCAAAGGCTAAAAACTTAGCGGGTTTGAGCTCATATACTTTAAAAAGAGTGCATGAGTTGAGTGTAAGTGTAAAATCTACGTTGTGTGGGTTAACAGGTTTTCTCCAATTATGCTAATAGATAGTATCAATTAGGATTGATGTGGACAGGTTGCTCTATCTATTTAGTGGGTGAGAATGGAGGCTTGCAAGCCAACCATTCCAACCATTCTTAAGTTAGGGTTAGGGTTTGAGAGAGGAGTGACTGTTGTGGTGTCTCTCTTGTCCTCTTCATGGAGTGGCTGTAAAATCTTCATTTACAAATAGCAATATAATCAATTTTGTTCATCTCCTGTGAAGTTTTCTTTTTTGGTTGATTTGCCATTGTTCTTGTCGGTTCTTTGCCCTTTTTTCTCTTCTTCTTGATCTTGCTGCGTGCCAAGCACATGTAAGTGATAAAAATGATTTATGTAGATCAGATCTCATCCATCTAGGCACTATGATTTTAAGATTATGAAGTTTCTTGGTTCTTGCTTGATTTGGAGCCCTTATTGAGGTTTCTTTATAAGAGGGTTTTGGCTTCATTTCATTGGATGGTTTTGCTTGCTATGATATGTGGGAATATATCTAGAGCAATCTTAGCTGTTCTAAACCCATGAGCAAGTTATTTCTCAAGTTTTTTTATAGTTGCCATATTTTGGTGCAACTTTTCATGTTTTGAGAAAAGGTTGGGACTTTAGTCAAATCCTTGTGCTACTTAGAAGGAAGAGGTTCCTAAGATCCTCAGCAAGGTTGGTGTGTGCAAAGTTTAACATCATTTTGTCATAGATTTCGATGTTTGCACCAAAAGTAGTTTGGACTCGAGCATATTTTCTGTTCTGGGAACAAGGCAGTGGTTAGACCACTCACAGGCATAGTCAGACTATTGGTTTGCTACCAGTTAGACCTCCAGTTTGCCATCGGTCAAACCGCCGGCTTGTAGATGGTTAAACCGCCAGCTTGCCACCAGTCAGACCGATCAGGTCCAAATTTTGTGGACCTTCGTTGTTTTGAGTTGTTGCTTGGATTTAGGTTGTTAAATATGATCTTCGTAGCTCTCTAGCTAATGGAGTGAAAGATTACTGAGTACATGGTGAAACATCCTCTGTTACTAAGTACTTGGTTACCAATAAATTTATTGAAGGCATCATTCATCCCCTCTGTTGCTATTGTTGGTCCTGCAGTGGCACTTGAAACCCAACAATTTGGAGGAGTTTTCTATTGATCACCAAAATATGGCAATCTATTAGATGAGTAATCTTCTAGGCGTATCTCTTGATGTAGAGCCATGCTTTGTCTTCCTGGCCTTGTTGTATAATCCCATCACAAATGCAATAGTTAGTAGCATGGGCAACTCAGTTGTAGTCCATGATGTCACCACACTTGGAATTCAATGACAATAGATACAAGCAACAATTTGTGATGGGGTGACACAAAGCTTATGTGTGTATTGTGCTATTTCTCTAGCCTCTTCCTGTAGTAAATTCACCCAACAATTGGCTGCATTCCACGTAAGAAATGAATAAAGGCAAATATGTGAATTGTCCACTCCCTCTATTAATTGTTGACCATGAGGCTTGATCAGTTCCACCCTTGCATTACGAAGTTCTGGTTCCATTTTAGGCTTCACTCCTGGGATGATGGGGCGAAGCCTTCCTTGAAATATTGACAATACCTTGCTAACAGTGTTTGACCATCGATCTACAGGTTTAGAAATGCCAAATCATTCAACTCAACCATGTTGCATCTCCCATTATGATGGACCACTAAACATCTGTGCTCTTGTAAGGCTTGATGAATCTCTCTCCCGACATCTCCTATCTCGACCCTAGAGCCTTCACCTCGTCTTGTACATCTAAAATAGGCATTACTCATTGAGGAAGCTTTAGTTTGTGTGCACTTTCCTTCCGTATTATTCTTCAATTTTTCAGCTTGAACAATCGTGGACAATCTTATCAAATTTCTTCCTCAGAGTTGGTGTAGGGTCTTTTGCTACACCTCTAAGGACCACAGATGCAGCCAGTCCACTCCATCCATTGAAGTAGATGACCTGATATTGTTCGCTTGTATCCTCTAAATAAGGCATTATCTATTCTACCACCTTTCCAATCAAGTTCTGCATTAATTATTTCAATTTTTATATTTCTAGTAAATAATAATTCTGATATCACAAAAGTAGGAAAGCGGGAGTAGAATTTACAACTCTGGGAAGGAGCCGAGGTGCACCGAGTCCGACGGCCCACACTGAAGCCCTAAAAAATGGCAACACTGCGAATCTCGGCGGTGGTGGAATCCGCAGTAGAGGCCCGTTTCATCCATTGCAACATTGCTTTCCAACTCCAGGTACTTGTTTTTGTTCTCTACACACCTTCTTCTTCCCTCTGCTATGTACACATAACGGAGCTGTGCGTGTGGTTTATGTTTGGGATTCCTTGTGATTAGATCAATTTTAGTACACGAGTTCAAATTTCAAGGTTGGGTTCAAAGAAAAACTATTTCTGTAGCTACAGTACGACACTATAGCAAACTTACTGTATGTTGGAGATATGCCCTAGAGACAATCATAGAGATGATTTTGTTTCATTATGTTCATGATTTATTGGATAATTTATTATCTTGTTCCTTGAATAACATCGTCAATATTTATTATCAAGTGTGTGACTTGATTGTGAAACTCTATATTTCTGCGATGATTATTCTTAAATGATCCCTAGTTAAACATATGAGGACACATATGAATAGACTAGCATATGTATTGGTAGATGACCATGTTTCACGGGTCATAAATATAAAGATATTAAACCAATAATATGGACACATGTTAGCGAACATGGGGTTGGATCGATCCACCATGAAACACTACGAGAATGTTGCATTCTTACTGTCATCAGTTGGTTTCATTCACAATGCGTATGCTATGTCCTTAAGACTTGAGATCGTCGCACGTACTCAAGATGCATAATGACTGACTTAGGGGTTGCCAAACACTACTTCGTAACTGGGTAGTCATAAAGGTAGCTTTCGGGTTTTGTCATGATGCATGCATTGAGGCATGGTCGATCAAGATAGGATTTGCCCCTCCATGCAACAGGAGAGATATCTCTAGGCCTCTCGAGTGATTGAATTCCAGAAATGCATGGCCATGCTATTCACGGTTAAAGAGTTAACCGTAGTCAGGAATTCAAGTCACGCAATCGAGAAAGAGTGGTTGAGCTAACCAAACAAGGATGACATACTCGCCTTGAGTTTAACCGATATCGTGAGGCAAAGGGAAATGCATGAGTTTTGTTGAGGTTCGTCCGATATGATCTTTACATATACTTGGGAGTCGGCATGTCTTGTTAGGGGCCGCTGCCAATTAGTAGACGAGTAGGAATACTTGGGCTATGTCTAAGTGTATGTGAACCTATAGGGTCACACACTTAAAGGGCTGGGACTTAATTCGGATAGTGATCCGAATTCTTATGGGCCATGAGTTCCTAATGGGCCTCTAGTTCGAGACCCATTATGATGGATGCCTATAAATATAGGGGAGGTGGCATAGGGTTGAGGGTGTGAATTCGGAATTCCCGAAACCCTAGTTGCCACACCTTCCTCATCTAATACCGCGCAGCGGGCGCTAGCACTCTGGCGCGTGGTGTTCCTGCCCCGTACGTGTGGATACCTTGGAGGTGTTGATATGAAGATTCAACACAAGGACGATCCGCTACTTGTGACGATCACAAGGACTTGAAGGAGGAGACGTTCTGCTAGTACGACTACAACTGCATCAACGCGCTGCATCGACTCTACTTCCGCTACGAGTCTGCGCGTCTAGTGGTAATCCCGTGATCTATTACTAGAGGAGGTCCTTTATTTACGCGGTAGAATTTTTGAAATTGTGCTTGCTTAGCTTACCCGTAGATCTACACTGTAGTGGCCGATTGCCAATTGGAGATGCCGCTCTCTCCTGCTACATTAAATCTTTGATCTATGCAAGTGGCAGTGGATTTTGAGAACAAGTAGCGCACACATGTTGTGCAGAGCATCTGGTTCATGGAGTGCTCGGTCGTGCAAAGCAACACGTCACAATAAAACTCACGGGCGGGGTGCTCGGTGCATGGCAGCAAGGAGCACACGACCCACAGGAGCTCGCGGTGCTGACAGCATAGGGGCGCGTGGCGGCTGGTGTTTGCTCGGTCGAAAATTGTGTGCGGCTGATGACACCTTACTGTGCGTGATTGCGATCAGCGGAGTCGCCAAGCAGAGAAATCAAGGCGGCGGCGCTCGGAAAAACTTGGGTAGATTTTTTTATTCTTTTCATCACTCAGCTCTAGCCCCAAAAGTGGTATCTCCCTAAACCCCAAGGGTTAGCATCTAACATATGTCTCTTTTCATAGTCTAAGACCTAAAACTTAACCTTATCCCTAAGACCATGAGTCCTTTTTAAATTCCAGATAAGGGACCCGAAACTCTTACGTAGCACGAGTTTTGCACTTTTGCACATGTCATAACCTTTGGACCGCACCTCCGTGGCTCAAGATGCATCGTCCATCTTTAATCTCCATATACCCCAACTCGAGCATGATCGTCTCCTCCAGCATCCTTGATCCTTTGGATCATGACTTCGCACTAAGCCATCTTTCGGTTCTCGCCGTAGAATATGATCATCATCAAATTATCCTGCACATGCAAAGACAAAAGCAACATGTTTTCCTAGCACAAGTTCTTCCCAACTTGACCAATATAAGTCTACACATACCACATGCCACACATAACATCGATAAGCAATATTGTCAATTATTCATCATCATAAATATTCTAGACCTATCCACATGGTCTAACAGGTTGCCTGTCTAAGGAAAGCCAATAATTGGCCGATCTGATGGGCCATGGACTGATTTGATTGTGAGGCTGCTTGGCACTCCAACAGAAGAACAAGACATGAAGCATATTTCGGCTTATTTTTCACTATTTGGCACTGTAACTGACTTATTTTTACTGTAGCTGATGGTAGCTTTTTTGATGGAATTAAATTAAAAAAACTAAAAATAGAAAAAAATAGGTAAGCCCATCACGGACAATGCAAAGGAATACTAGAAAAAAAGCAAAAAAGCCTAAAAAACCAAAAAGCCAGAAAAAGACGAATTTAAAAAGTTAGAAGCTATAAGCCAAAAGCTGAAGCCCAAACGAGCGGAGCCGAAAAAAGAGGACGACACAACTATTGTGATGTACTACATCAATTTGAGCAAATTACCAAGTGATTTCTTCTTATTCCAGATAACTCAACACATGTAATGTCTTGGAAATTTAGATCTTTGGAAAATATATAAATTGGACATGTTCTGACTGTGCTACCAGGAAAATAAGCTTGATCAAGTGTCCAGGGTTGACCATAGTAGTCATGGTGGATCGACCCTATCGATGGGGCCGTGCAGTTAATCATTTCGAAGATATACCTCTAGAAGGGATGCTAGTAGTACAGGATTACCCTGAAGTGTTTCCAGAAAAATTACCAGGCATGCCACCAGATAGGGACCTTGAGTTCGTCATTAATCTAAAGCCTGGAGCTGCCCCGATTGCCAAATGACCTTATAGAATGACCGTTGATGAGTTGGAAGAACTGAAGAAGCAACTCCAAGAATTGCAGGAAAAGGGTTTTATCAGGCCCAATTCCTCTCCTTGGGGATCCCCGGTGCTATTTGTCAAGAAGAAGGACGGCACCGTCCGAATGTGTGTGGATTACTGATCTTTGAATGAACTAACTATCAAAAACAAGTACCCCTTTCTAGGATTGATGACCTACTTGACCAACAAGGAGGAGCTGCCATGTTCCCCAAAATTGATTTGTGATCAGGCTATCATCAGTTAAAGATTAGAGCCGAAGACATTCCAAAAACAGCCTTCACCACCAGATATGGACTGTATGAGTTCACAGTCATGTCCTTTGGCCTAACCAATACCCCGACCTATTTCATGAATCTCATGAATAAAGTCTTTATGGAATACCTGGACAAATTCGTAGTAGTGTTCATTGATGACATCCTCGTCTACTCCAAGGATGCTGAGAAGCATGCTGAACACCTACGTCTGGTACTGGAAAAGCTAAGAGAACACCAGTTATATGCCAAATACATCAATTGCGAGTTTTGGCTTTTTGGGCCATATAATATCTATCGGAGGAGTATCCGTTGACCCAACCAAGATAGAAGCCGTGGTAGAATGGAAACAGCCCACTACTATAACAGAAGTAAAGAGTTTCCTTGGGCTAGCCGGATATTATAGAAGGTTTATAGAAGGGTTCTCTCGGGTTGCCAAGCCGCTAACCCAATTACTCAAAAAGGAGGAGAAGTATGAATGAACTAAGGCTTGTGAAGAAAGCTTTCAGGAGCTCAAGAGAAAGCTAACCTCCACCTCTGTCTTAGTCCTGGTGGACATACACAAGGACTTCGAGGTATACTGTGATGCCTCCCATCAAGACCTTGGATGTGTACTAATGCAAGGAGGTAGAGTTGTGGCATATGCATCAAGACAGCTTCACCCTTATGAAGCGAACTATCCAACCCATGACTTGGAACTAGCCTTAGTAATTCACACCTTAAAAACTTGGCGACATTACCTTACTGGTAACCACTATGATATATATACCGATCATAAGAGTCTCAAATACTTCTTTACATAGCCATACCTCAACTTGAGGCAAAGAAGATGGTTAGAGTGTAACAGCCCAGCTGTTTATTTCAAAAAAAATCTATATATATATATATATATATATATATATATATATATATATATATATATATATATATATATATATATATATATATATATATATATATATATATATATATATATATATATATATATATATATATATTGTTAAATAAAGGATATTTTGAATTTCTGTATAAAACTAATTCAAATTAATTATCTGAATTTCTGGAATTTAATTGGATTTTCTGGATTTTATTTCAAGCCTGGTTATGAGAACATTTAATTATTTCATTTTATAAAAAGTCAAATTAAGTGCATTTCATTTTTCTAAGTCATTTCTGTATTTATAAAAATTTTCTAGAAATTAAAAGCTCTATTTTTAAGGCTAAATTGTGTTTTTATAAAATCTAAATACCAAATTAAGTTAAAAATATTTTTATTAAGTCTAAAAAGGTTCTAGAAGGATCCCTGAATTTTCTAAAATTTTTGAAATTTATTTGCTATTTTTTCGAGTATTTTAAAGCCTCCTAAGTATTTCTAAAAATCAAAAAGAAAATTTAATCCTAGAACTCCCCTCCGGCTGACAGTTGTCACCACCGGATCAATCCTCGCCGCCGGTTTCAATCCCAACCGTCCAATCCCACTTAAACCCTCTCCCCCGCCTTCCCGTTCTCTCTGGCCGACACCTGTCACACATCGAGCCGACCTCCTCCCCGCCGATTGAATCCCCGCCGCCCACAGCCACTTACCGCTTCGCCCACTCCCCTCTCCACTCCGACCGACAAGTGTCCTAATCTGGACCATTATACGTTGCCAGATCGAATCCCCGTCGCCCGCAGCCACTTACCCCTTCGGCCCTCTCTTGAACGGCTCCGATTAAATCCCCGTTACCGGATTGAATCTCGACCCTTCCCTATCACTTACCGCTTCATTCCAAATCTAACGGCCCCGCCATCTCTCTCTCGCCACTTGTCACAGATTCGACCGTCGCCCCTTTCCTTCTTTTCCCTCTCACTAACCGGCGGGCCCCCCATGTTAGGTCCATCTTCCCTGTTCCCTTTCCTTCTTCCCCGCACGATCCCCGCCGCCGCTACCGCCATTAACACCCAAAACTGAAGCTTTGACACCTTTCCCGCCCGCGCCGGCACCCATTTACTCCCCCGTATTCACCGCATCCGTTTCAGACGTTACCTCCCCCTTTTACACCTCCCCTCACCGTCGCATTCAAGCTCGACGCCGTTGCACTCCAGGGTGAATGCGCACGGCCGTTACCCTCTCCTCAGCCTATAAAACCCACTCCCCGAGCACTCTTTCCTCACACCGCCTCCCCCTCACTCCTCAATTCGAGCGCTTGAGCCCCCGAAGCCTCCCCGTGCTCATTTTCCCCCCTCCGCCGGCCTCACCAACTCCGACGAGCAATCGCCGCTGCCTTAGGCCTCCCCGTGCCTCATCAACCTCACCTACACCTCCCTCGTACCTCGGCGACCGTCGGCCACCCCTCCACCGGGCTTTTGCACCGCTGGAATGCCTCCGCCGTCGTGAGCCTCCTCCGACCGCTGCCCTTCGCTGTCGACAAGCCGCTCCGACCATCTTCGGGACTCGTGGCCGGTACCGATCATCTCCCCTCCCCTCCCTCTTACTTTTCCGCACCTTAGCTGACTCCGCCGCCCACGGGAACGCCGACGACCATCGGTCCCCGAGCGCTGCCGTCGGTGACCATGCCACGTCAGCTCGTCGAGCTGAGCTGGTAGCCGACGTGGCCGCCATTCGGACGCCACGTGCGCCACGTGGTCGCCACGCCAGCCGCACCCCGCGGTCCAAAAGTGGCTTGTCGTTCGGATGGTCCAAACGTTGCCTTGATCGATCAGACGGCCCGTTGCTAATCAGACGGTCCGAAAGACTTTGCCGTTCGGACAGTCCGAACGTTCATCATCGATCGGACGGTCCGTTGCTAATCGGACGGTCCGAAAGTCTCTTGCCGTTCGGATGGTCCGAACGTTGCCTTGACCGATCGGATGGTCCGTTGCTAATCGGACGGTCCGTGTTGACGTCCTAATTACCTTTCTCAAAAAAAAATAATTTTAGTAAATCAGCCTTTTTCATTTTCTTTGATTCCAAACTTCCGAATGCCCGTATTTCTTCATCCTAACTCCGATTGAACCCGTTCAAGTTTCTAAATTCATCAAAAATTCCAAACGATCCATTTCTGCCATCCTTTTGAATATTTGAAGATTATTTAGTAATCTCAAGATTTAAATTCTAAATTCTAATTCCTAGTTCATTTTCAAAGCCTCAATTCCTTTCCAAATATTCAGTTCTCATCCAAAAATTTAATTTCAAATCTTGCAAAAATTCAAACCTTCATAAAAATATTGGCTCTATTTTTCTGATTCCAAATGTTATTCTAGCATTTCTCTCTTTCAAAACAAAATAAAGGAATAAGGAGACTTTCCACCAGGCCAAAGTCTTCTTTTGTTTAAGCACGCTCAGCTAATAGTTCTCACCTCATCCAGTGCCATAGATCTTCTCCTTTTCAGATGTTTGGATTATTCCCTTTTATCCTAATGTTTATTCTTCCCTCCTTCGTTGTTCATCTTCACGCATCCGACCAACAAACAATCTATTTTTCAGCGAAAGCCACCGTGAGCCATGCAAGCATGCAAGAAATATCAATTCCCTCTTACCAAATTAATTTGCATGCAGAAAGGACACCTTTAGTCATTGCCAAGCATCAATTCCTTTCAGTTTTTATCCATTAAAATTTCAGTTTCTTGCATGCAAAGTTGAAACCGACATTTCATTTATTTCGACCATTACTTCGGCATTCAATTCCAGCCATTCCCTTGCTCCTCTCCATCTATAAATTGAACCCCAACCTCCTCACCTCATTCCCCACTTGTTTTGCATTCTAGAAAACCAAAAACCCAGCCAAGAAGAAGATTTGGAAGACTATTCCTTCGTTTGGCATTTTCCAACAATTTCCTTTCCAACCGATCTTCCGACAACTCGTTCTCCGTCGTCAGAACTCCGAATCTGGTGATTCAAATTCCTAAATTCATATTCTATCTTCCAGTATATATTTTATAATTTTTAGAGTTTATTTGGATTTTATTTGAGTTTAGTTTGTTCTGATTTTTCACGTGTAGAGTACGACTTTTCCGGAGAGTATAACATTGGCGAATCTCAGCAAACTTCGAAACAAGGCAAGTTATACCTTTGATCATGTTGCTCCAAGTAATTTAAATTATTTATGTTATTTTTAAAATTATTATGCATTCATACTTTTATTCAAATCTAGTTTAAATTCGATTTAAATTTTAGTTATACCCAATTCCTTTGTATGACCAAATTTGATATTGAATTTCTTTATAACTTGTCACCATAGAGAAAAATCTAGTTAGTACAATAGTATTTACTAGAAATTTTATAGAATTGCTTAGCCATTCTTAGAATGATTTAAGTGGGAATATTTGTTTCACTTCAAAACGAAAATTTTCTAAAATGTATTCTTGACTTCGATGAGTCAAGAAGGTATATAAATGTTTCAAAGGAAAATATAAAACTTGGTTTGGACCTAGGCTAATGGTTAGGTGGTGGGGGCTGACATGCATTGTTGTTCGGTGACACAATGTTGATTGTCAGGCACAAGAGGGTATGTGGACTGAGCCTAAGTCAAGTTAAGAACCGGTCTGTGAGCTACTATTGCAAAGCCATATCGTACTACCACAAGGCTGGTTTGGGACAGTCCTGCCCAATTAATTTGTGAAGTCCCAACTTTGGTCTCGCTATAGGTTGAATGTGAGTGTGGCGTAGGCCATGAGAAGTCTCACACGGCATAAGAGGGGGCTCCAACTTATGAATTCAAGTTGTGGTAAAACCTTAGTGGCGGCGTGACCAGGTTGAAGGCTTAACATTGTAAAGGCCTTGTCATGGTCTCCTCGTCGCACACCAAAGGAATTGTGTTTATCCGGTGACAATATGGAATTATCATGTCTTGTGGGTAAAGCTGTATAACCTCTGCAGAGTGTATAATCTATCCTGGATAGCCGTGCCCACGGTCATGGGCAAGCTGAGTAAAGTTTTTCATGGATTAAACTTTGGTTTTTAAAATAATTTCTGAAAAGCCCTATAGATGGATGGAATACATAGAAGATTAAAAAGCATATGGATGGATGGAATCCGTATAAGATCTTTTGGAAAAGATGGACCAGGTAGAATACCTGTGAATAGGTTAGTGTTTGGTCGGAGCCTGCACTAACGATATTATTTTGTTAAATTACTCTTTCTATCTATTGTATCAAATTCAGCTTTTGAATCTATTTACTGTATTTATCTTAATTCTGCTTTTACGCACAAATAACCTATTATGCCTTCCATTGTCAATCCTTATGCATACATTAACTCTGTTAAACCTCCTGGTGTAATTTGTGGAGTACTTTATGTATTCATGTTGCTTCATTCACTATTTTCATAAAAGGACATCATCAAATTCGGTGAGATTAACGACGAGTAGGCCACGTCTTACAGTCATTCGCCTATGGGCAGGCAGGATGGGCTGCTGCTTTATAGTTCTTTTTCCACTGCTTATATTTAATTTTGGTTTATGAACCATTGATGTAAACTTTGGCCATCAGGCCCATATTTAGTTGATGAATAAATGTTATTGTGCATGATATGAATCTTTGTTATCCACTGTGTGCACTAGCTTGATCCTGGACTAGTGTGATTTACACAGAGGATCCAGGAGTCGTTGCTCCGGGGTCCAACATAGAGTTAATTAAGGACTATTACCTAGGCATTCACTACCATCCTAGTAAAGCTAACGTGGTAGCAGATGCCCTAAGTCGTAAGGTCTATTGCAGTAACCTTATGGTTAAAGAACAGCACCCTGAACTTCATAAAGATTTGGTGGCCCTCAACCTTGAGATAATAGAGCAAGGCACTATAGTCACCATGGAGGTCTAACCGAGTATAGAAGAGCAAATCATCGTTGCCCAAAAGGAGAACTCAACCGCCTTGAGAATGAAGAGCCAAAAGCCCAGGGGAAGGCTCCGAAAATGACCGAAGATCAACAAGGGGTTATGAGATATGGGACATGTCTCTTTGTCCCTTACCAAGAGGGCCTTAAAGACTTGATACTAAGAGAAGCACACAGTTATGCATATTCCCTTCACCCGGGGAGTACTAAAATGTATCAAGACATGAAGTAGTGGTACTGGTGGCCACGAATGAAGAGGGACATTGCCGAGTATGTTGCCTGCTATGATGTGTGTCAAAGGGTAAAGGCTGAACACCAGCAGCCAGTAGGATTATTACAGCCATTACAAATACCCCAATGGAAGTGGGAGGAGGTAGGAATGGAATTTCTCACAGGGTTACCCCGAACCAAAGCAGGGTATGACTCCATATGGGTTATAGTGGACAGATTAACCAAAGTCGCCTAATTTATCCCCGTCAAAACTACTTACAAAGGAGACAAGTTGGCAGAATTAAATGTCTCTCATACATGGTGTGCCAAAGAGGATAGTCTCAGACTGAGGTTCTCAGTTTACCACGCACTTTTGGGCTAGCCTTCACGAAGCCCTCGGCACCCATCTTGATTTTAGCACTGCCTACCACCCCCAAACAGACAGCCAGACTAAAAGGGTGAATCAAATATTGGAAGATATGCTTCAAGCCTGTGCCTTAGATTTTACCATGGACTGGGACAAATGCTTGCCCTATGCTAAATTTTCCTACAACAATAGTCATCAAACCAGTTTGAAGATGTCCCCATTCGAAGCCTTGTATGGAAGAAAATGCCAGACCCCTTTACACTAGTCAGAGGTAGGGGAAAGCTCTATCTTCAGACCCGAAACCCTACAACAAGCAGAAGGAATGGCCTGCCTGATTAGGGATCGATTGCAAGCTGCACAATCTAGGCAAAAGAGTTACGTAGACAAGAGTCCTCCTACTCGCCATGGCACGGCTCGTGCTCCCCCATTCCATTCGTGTCGCTCGTCGGACCGCCGCGCCATCCCACAGTGTCAGCCACAGCTCCGCTCCACACTGATGACGCTCGTGCCTCCGTCAGCACCCGCATGACCACCAGTCGCTGTTCCATCGCTAGTGCCAAGTCTAACTCCATCGCCCTGTGGCCACGCCTCCTCCTGCATCACCGCCATGGCCGCCCCCAACCGCTCCACACGAACCAGCCGCTCCACTGCCTACAAAGGCCCAGGGAGGCCGCCAATCGACTCCCCACCTCCCTCTCTTCCTTCCACCGAATGCAATCGTCTCCCCATGCCCCATAGCTCGCCGGCAACCTCTTCTTCTCCAAGTCCGGCCAAAGGAATCACCGCCGATTAGGGCTACCTCAGGCCAATTCTATTTGGCAAAAGCATCTCTGGAGCTCAGTGACGACATCCCCGCCTCCACCTGAGCTTCTCGTCGCCTGAGCTGACCCTCGCCGTGAGCCTCCCTCGGACCACCGCTGTCTCATGCCAACCGGCCACCACAGCCATTCTCGAGCCCCGCCGAACCCCAAGGTAGCCTCGTGACACTTCCCAGATGCTCTAGTAGCAAGTAATTGAGCTCCCATGCCAAAGATCACCGTGTTCACCTACGCCCTGTTTCGTCGCCACCCGAGCTCACAACCAGCCATTGCTCCGGCCAAATTGGCCGACGAGACCTCGCCTAGTGTAACATCCCAAAAATTTGCATTATTCAAAACTAATTCCAAAATAATTATTTAAAAATATTTGGATTTTTCTGGATTTTATTTCAAGCCTTGAAGTGAGAGAAATTAAAATTCTCATTTTATAAAAACCAAAATAAATTTATTTCATTTTCCAAAGTCAAAATAAGTTTATTTATTCTTTCCTAAGTTAATCCTGTATTTTATAAAAATTTCCAGGATTTTATAGAAATTAAAAATCCCTTTTAAAATTAAATTGTGTTTCTGAAAAATCTAAATACCAAAATGGTTTGAAAATATTTTTATTAAGTCAAAAATCATTCCAGATGGTTCTATGAATTTTTCTGAAATTTAATTCAAGCTTCAAATGAAATTTTAGAAATTAACTTGATTTAATATGATTAAAATATACTTTAACATAAGCTGGAAATATTTTATTTGGGTTTCTTGTGTCACAAGGAATTTTCTGGTATTTTTAGTGAATTTTTCGGATTTATTTGCTATTTTCTAGAGCTCCTTTTCTTTTATTTGAATTTCTGGAAAAGAAAAATAAAATAAAAATTCCCGGGCCGCTCCCAGCCGCCCGATCCTCTCCTCTCCACGCGTCGGCATCGCGTAAGCCCCGCCTCCCTCTCCCGCGCGCGCCCGCCTCGTCCCTTTCACCACCACCCGATTCGGCCCCACGCCACGTGTCACCATCCGGTGAATGCTCGCGTCCGCACCCGGGACTCGTCCCTCGCCGACCGATCCCTCCGCCTCTGCCACGCGGCACCCATCCGCCCGGGCTCGCCCGCGCGCGCCGCCCCGCAAACCCTAGTCGCCTCCGCCGCTTTCGCCGTGGCCGCCACGTGGCACCCATCCGTCCGTCCATCCCCACCGCCGGTTCTATCCCCGCCGTCCGCGCCCATCCCGCCTTCCCTTCTCCTCCGCACGACACCTGTCGCCCATCCGCGTCCGCGCCCGCGCCTGCGCTCATCCGAGCCGCCCGCACCCACTTGTTGCACCGGACGGCCCAGATCAGCTCACCTTTTCCCGATCTAATCTTCGCCGTCCCTCCTCACTTAACCCTTTGCTCCATCCGACGGCCGATCTTTTTCCCTCCGCCACCCGTCGCGCATCCGACCGCTCACCCTTTCCCCTCCCCTCTCTCTCTCGCTGACAGGTGGTTCCCACCTGTCAGGTCCGTCGTCCCCGCGACGGTTTCACCTCCGCGCGCCGACGCCATTGATGCCGCCCGCCGAGCTTCGTGCATCGGCTCCGCTTCGCCATTAATGGCCGCACTCGTCCGTCCGTCGCGTGCACTCACCGTCGAGTTAATGCCGCTGCCGTTTCCCCTCGGAGAGACGTGTTTTGCCGCTTCGCCGACGGAAACCGAAGCATTTACGCCGGCAAGGTTCGCGCGGCCGTTTCCATCTCCGCCGTGTATAAAACGAGCCCCGGCCACCCCTCTCACCCCTTCGCGCTCTCCCTCTCTCTTCCTCTCTCGCGTGTGTCGTCGCCGCTGTTCATCTCGGACGCCACCGCGCAATTTGGTCGCCGCCGGTGAGTTCCTCCGCCGCTTTCTTCGTCCGCTACGCCGCGTCGGTCACTCGAGCCGCCCCTCGGTCCGCGCGTCCGCACCGCGTCCACCGACGCCCGCTCCCTCGGTCCGCACGCCCGCGTCCGCGCCCGCGCGCGCGCTCGCGTCTGCGACGCTTCGTGCGACGCGCCGTCTACGCGTCGATGATCGAACGAGTCTCCGTGCGTGCACCGTTTTCATCTCCGCCGCCCATTCTTCGACGGCCGGGATGCGTCCACGCGTCCCCATCGCCGCCATCCAAACCGCCGCCCGCGCCCGCGCCCGGCCTCCCCGCAGTTAATCCTCAAGAGGATTACCTACCCATTATGGGTAGGCAGTGCCTCCCCGCTCACTTGGCTATCGCCGCTCGCTCTCCCTCCCCCGACTCCCTCGGCGCGCGTTTGAGCCTCGGCTCTGCACGCTGAGGTTGAGTTTTCTCAAATTTTATTCGCGCTGACAAGTGGGCCCCACCTGTCAGTGACCACCCCTCTGCGCTAGTCACTGAGCCAGTGGGCTCACTGTCCAGTGGGTCCTACATGTCAGAGACCGATTTTCTGTGAACTCACTGACCAGTGGACCCCACCTGTCAGAAATTTCTGAATTTCTGGATTTATTCAAATCTGAGATTTTCAATTAGGCATAACTTTTTCATTTTAGATCCAAATTGAACCATTCGAATTTCTAAATTCATCTAAAATTCTAATCTTTCATCTGGTATATTTATTTTAAATTTTTGAGTTTTTATTTTATTTTTATTTATTTGGTTTTCTCGATTATTGTGTAGAAGCCGAATTGTCCGAGCAAGTTCAAGAACAAGCTTCGGAAGATATCAACTTGACTCAAGAAGGCAAGTCTCCTTTGACCATCTTGCTCCTATGTTTTGAAAATAGTTTTTGTAGTTATTTTAAATTATTGCATGGCTATGTTATATAAAGTGATAATTTAAATTTAGAAAATTTAGTTAAATGCCAACCTTGTTATGCCTTCCTTTGGAAATTGTTTACCATGTACCCTTGTCAACTTAGGATGATTTTTGGCTCAATAATGAGTTATTATTATTCTTGTTAAATTTAGAATACTAGCAAATGCTTAGTTTAGCTGATAAATGTAAAAATGCTCATATGAGAAAATGGACAATGAATGTTTTGGATTTCATGATTTGTTTGAAAAGTGGTAATGGATGTTACCACTGTAATTTCAAAATAAAAATGAAGTTGAAAGTAAAAATTGACGAGGGTGGATGGAAGGCTTGGCTGGTGCGGTTTAGCACGAGAATTTTTGGGTTTGTGAATGAGCCACCCTGGTCGTTTAAGGACCGACGCTTGTGTTTGTCCAAACTGAGCAAAACAGTGCAACCACAAGTCTATATGGGTACGACCTAGCTAATTAACCTATAATAGTTTAGTTTAGATATCACAGTGGTGTATTGAGTGCCAGGGTGTACTGGTTACTCATAGTGAGGGACAGGGTTTACTGTACTCACATGGCGCAAGAGGGGGCTTCTGAATGTGGTGGTTTAACCCATCAGCGGTGAAACCTCAGCGGGTGATATTTAACTATACTGGAGTAGGTGAAAAGCTTTGTGATAAATTATCTGAGTCTCATGCCAAAGGAAGCATGTTTACTGCAAGGATGACTTATCTCTTGTGGGTAAAGTTGTACACACTCTGCAGAGTAATAAACTATTCGAATAGCCGTGCCCAAGGTCAAGGGCGGGCAAGGAATGCATTCACATGGTAGAAGTTTGATTTTGATTTTAAAATAAAATGATTTGGCAAACTCGGGAGTGGTGTAACTCTCGTGATTTCAATCTGGTGGATTAACCAGTTCAGGTGGTTTAACCTGCATTTTGAAGTTCAGGTGGTTTAACCTGCATTTTGAAGTTCAGGTGGTTTAACCTGCTTTTTTGAACTTGGCGGATTAGCCTTTGATAATAGTGTTGGTGGTTTAACCTTCACTAAGATTATTTTATCTATTTTCAAATTATTGAAAACAAGATGTTTAACAAATGGCTTTGAAATAATAGGAAAGTTTGAAATAAAATGCTGATTTTCGCAAAAGAACCATATAGCCTTCCTTTGTTAAGCCCTGCATCTATGCATCTTTCCCAGGACTTGCGGAGTACATTCATGTACTCACGTGCTACACTTCAAAATAACTCTCAGAGGAGATCGAAGCTCAAGAGGTGGACTACGACTACTTCGTGGATGGATTCGTCGAAGGCTTTCCGGAGAACTAGGTTGCGTTTCCCAGTCAATTGCCTGTGGCGTATTGATGGGTCTTGCTTTAGTTTCTTTTTGCTTCCGCTGTAATTTTCTGTTTGGTGTGAGGTCTTAAAACCTCATTTGTAATAAAGGTTTCGAGGCCTATATTCTCGATTATTGAAATAAAGCATTGTTGGCAATGTATCATCTTTTCTGTTTGAACTGTGTGTACTAGCGTTGATCTGGGACTAGTACAGTAATGCACAGGGGGTCCAGGAGTTTCCACTCCGGGGTCTCACAGAAGTGGTATCAGAGCTAATTTGACTGTAGGACGTAACCTAGTTAGCATGGTCGTTATTAGAAAAGCTTCAAAATTTATTTTATAAATTTTTTTTAATAATGTGCTATTCTCATCTTTTCTCTTCTTTCTATCCTTACCTTCGTCAGGGTATTCTATCTTATCTATCTGTTTACTCACTTTTAAGAATGGTAATTGGATCCCCTTTCCTTTGTAATTTCTATAGATGGGTTAGAGAGATCAAGTCTGAGAAGCAACCAGAGGACCGTGTCGTTATGAAGATTGAAGAGTAGTTCTTTAGTACCCAAGTAAAGTCCTACGATTTTAGAATGCTTATATATATTGCTTGTTGGTGCTAGATGGACTGTACCAAGTCTTTGTGTACTTGTAGTACAGCCATCTTTAAAAACTATTTTTGTTTTCGAGCTAAGTTTCTCCTGGTTGGAGTTTGCTTCTCTCTTATGTGTTTGTTTGGGATGTTATTTAGTTGTTCCTCGACCTCTTATCTATGCTACTTCCCTCTTACCTTGTGCTAACCCTAGTTACTGCTTCAGATGGTGCAAGTTCCAATTCTTCCATTGTAGTCCAAGCTTGGAAAATATTTGAGAACTAAGAATATATGGAAGATCACAACATTTACGGAAAGTACTCTTATCAGGAAAGCCATCCTAATCCTTAGATGTCAAGTTAGGTAATTTAGAGGATTGTTGCTAGTGTGATATACTTGGATTTAGAATTGACAAGATTGGATAATTCTTGGGTGATTCGAAAGTAATAAAGGTATATTTGTGGATACAAATTGGTTATGAATAAATCTCAAAACTACAATATTTGGGGATTGAATAGATCTTGAAAATGAACACATTATTGAACTTGGTGGAACTAATTAGATCATGAGAAGTGTCCAAACTTAGTGCCTTGGATTTATTATCTTGGATTGAAAGGAGTAATTGGATGTAAAACAAGATTTTACTTGAAGGATTTATTTGTGATCATTGGAGAATTAGTATTAAGAATTTGATATAGTAAAGGTGGAAATTAAAAGATTGGATTATCATAAACAATTTATGACATCAATTTTGTCTGATTTGGTTGAATCATGAAGAGCGGATAAATTTTGTGGAGTTAATTGATTATCAGTTTGGTGGATCTATTAATGATGAGTGGATACCATTAGAATTTAGGAAGATAATACATTTCTGGGGATCTTGGTGGATTAATCTTATCATCGAAAAGTGGGTTCTGATATGTTGATTTGAAACCCGTGGATTTATCAGATCATTGAAAGATAATTGGATTTTAATTTATGAGATTGAGTAGATTATTTAAGGATGATCGAAGGTTTAAGTTTTGTGGATTTAAATCAAATATGGAAGATAGATTGTTCGATAAGAATTAATTGAGGTACTCAGATTCACTCAAATTCGATGGAACCAAAATGATGATTTTCGGGAGGTTGATATTGGTGGATTAATGAATATTGAATTGATGCTTAGTTGATCTTAAAATTGATTGATGATTACTATAAGGTGGTATTAATTTTATAGTATTTGATGGGAGTTATGAATCTATTGGATTAGACAAGGATCATAAAGTATTGGTGGAAATCACAGATTACAACATCATTGGATTCTTGTTAGAAGAACTCTATGGTTTGCTATCAACTTCAAATTAGTATAGACAATAAAATTTTATGGGATTATTTGTGGAAACCAATGTGAGATCAACGAGGTGCATTGGTGGTATATGATTTTGCAATGAAGCACCTTTGAAAAGTTAAAACAATTATGTCTTTTGTCGGATGAACACTTATAGAAGTTAAGCCCTTTTTGATGGAATTTTGAATTAATCGATATAATAAGGGCAAATGAAGTTAGCACAGAGATTATAGGCGACTGGAGATGTATTTTCCGATTTGTAGTTGTCTTCCATATATCTCAATTAAAGGAATGCTTCAGAGTACCAAAAATAAAACAAGTCAAAATCAAGGAGTCAGCTAAATATCAAACAAGAGACAAACAATATCGAACTCTGCAAAGAATAGTGAAGTAACCCTTCAGAATCAGAAGCAACTTGGGAATGTGAAGAAGACCGAAGAGCCGAGTTTCCCTCTCTTTTATTTTTTCTAGTCCGTCCGAATCTCGAGGATGAGATTCTTTCTAAGGGGGTAGATTTGTGACATCCCAAAAATTTGCATTATTCAAAACTAATTCCAAAATAATTATTTAAAAATATTTGGATTTTTCTGGATTTTATTTCAAGCCTTGAAGTGAGAGAAATTAAAAATTCTCATTTTATAAAAACCAAAATAAATTTATTTCATTTTCCAAAGTCAAAATAAGTTTATTTATTTTTTCCTAAGTCAATCCTGTATTTTATAAAAATTTCCAGGATTTTATAGAAATTAAAAATCCCTTTTAAAATTAAATTGTGTTTCTGAAAAATCTAAATACCAAAATGGTTTGAAAATATTTTTATTAAGTCAAAAATCATTCCAGATGGTTCTATGAATTTTTCTAAAATTTAATTCAAGCTTCAAATGAAATTTTAGAAATTAACTTAATTTAATTTGATTAAAATATACTTTAACATAAGATGGAAATATTGTATTTGGGTTTCTTGTGTCACAAGGAATTTTCTGGTATTTTTGGTGAATTTTTGGGATTTATTTGCTGTTTTCTAGTGCTCCTTTCCTTTTATTTGAATTTCTGGAAAAGAAAAATAAAATAAAAATTCCCGGGCCGCTCCCAGCCGCCCGATCCTCTCCTCTCCACGCGTCGGCATCGCGTCAGCCCCGCCTCCCTCTCCCGCGCGCGCCCGCCTCTTCCCTTTCACCACCGCCCGATTCGGCCCCACGCCACGTGTCACCATCCGGTGAATGCTCGCGTCCGCACCCGGGACTCGTCCCTCGCCGACCGATCCCTCCGCCTCTGCCACGCGGCACCCATCCGCCCGGGCTCGCCCGCGCGCGCCGCCCCGCAAACCCTAGCCGCCTCCGCCGTTTTCGCCGTGGCCGCCACGTGGCGCCCATCCGTCCGTCCATCCCCGCCGCCGGTTCTATCCCCGCCGTCCACGCCCATCCCGCCTTCCCTTCTCCTCCACACGACACCTGTCGCCCATCAGCGTCCGCGCCCGCGCCTGCGCTCATCTGAGCCGCCCGCACCCACTTGTTGCACCGGACGGCCCAGATCAGCTCACCTTTTCCCGATCTAATCTTCGCCGTCCCTCCTCACTTAACCCTTTGCTCCATCTGACGGCCGATCTTTTTCCCTCCGCCACCCGTCGCGCATCCGACCGCTCACCCTTTCCCCTCCCCTCTCTCTCTCGCTGACAGATGGTTCCCACCTGTCAGGTCCGTCGTCCCCGCGACGGTTTCACCTCCGCGCGCCGACGCCATTGATGTCGCCCGCCGAGCTTCGTGCGTCGGCTCCGCTTCGCCATGAATGGCCGCACTCGTCCGTTCGTCGCGCGCACTCACCGTCGAGTTAATGCCGCTGCCGTTTCCCCTCGGAGAGACGTCGTTTTGCCGCTTCGCCGACGGAAACCGAAGCATTTACGCCGGCGAGGTTCGCGCGGCCGTTTCCATCTCCGCCGTGTATAAAACGAGCCCCGGCCACCCCTCTCACCCCTTCGCGCTCTCCCTCTCTCTTCCTCTCTCGTGTGTGTCGTCGCCGCTGTTCATCTCGGACGCCACCGCGCAATTTGGACGCCGCAGGTGAGTTCCTCCGCCGCTTTCTTCGTCCGCTACACTGCGTCGGTCACTCGCGCCGCCCCTCGGTCCGCGCGTCCGCACCGCGTCCACCGACTCCCGCTCCCTCGGTCCGCACGCCCACGTCCGCGCCCGCGCGCGTGCGCTCGTGTCCGCGACGCTTCGTGCGACGCGCCGTCTACGCGTCGATGATCGAACGAGTCTCCGTGCGTGCACCGTTTTCATCTCCGCCGCCCATTCTTCGACGGCCGGGATGCGTCCACGCGTCCCCATCGCCGCCGTCCAAACCGCCGCCCGCGCCCGCGCCCGGCCTCCCCGCAGTTAATCCTCAAGAGGATTACCTACCCATTATGGGTAGGCAGTGCCTCCCCGCTCACTTGGCTATCGCCGCTCGCTCTCCCTCCCCCGACTCCCTCGGCGCGCGTTCGAGCCTCGGCTCCGCACGCTGAGGTTGAGTTTTCTCAAATTTTATTCGCGCTGACAAGTGGGCCCCACCTGTCAGTGACCACCCCTCTGCGCTAGTCACTGAGCCAGTGGGCTCACTGTCCAGTGGGTCCTACATGTCAGAGACCGATTTTCTGTGAACTCACTGACCAGTGGACCCCACCTGTCAGAAATTTCTGAATTTCTGGATTTATTCAACTCTGAGATTTTCAATTAGGCATAACTTTTTCATTTTAGATCCAAATTGAACCATTCAAATTTCTAAATTCATCTAAAATTCCAATCTTTCATCTGGTATATTTATTTTCAATTTTTGAGTTTTTATTTTATTTTTATTTATTTGGTTTTCTCGATTATCGTGTAGAAGCCGAATTGTCCGAGCAAGTTCAAGAACAAGCTTCGGAAGATATCAACTTGACTCAAGAAGGCAGGTCTCCTTTGACCATCTTGCTCCTATGTTTTGAAAATAGTTTTTGTAGTTATTTTAAATTATTGCATGGCTATGTTATATAAAGTGATAATTTAAATTTAGAAAATTTAGTTAAATGCCAACCTTGTTATGCCTTCCTTTGGAAATTGTTTACCATGTACCCTTGTCAACTTAGGATGATTTCTGGCTCAATAATAAGTTATTATTATTCTTGTTAAATTTAGAATACTAGCAAATGCTTAGTTTAGCTGATAAATGTAAAAATGCTCATATGAGAAAATGGACAATGAATGTTTTGGATTTCATGATTTGTTTGAAAAGTGGTAATGGATGTTACCACTGTAGTTTCAAAATAAAAATGAAGTTGAAAGTAAAAATTGACGAGGGTGGATGGAAGGCTTGGCTGGTGCGGTTTAGCACGAGAATTTTTGGGTTTGTGAATGAGCCACCCTGGTCGTTTAAGGACCGACGCTTGTGTTTGTCCAAACTGAGCAAAACAGTGCAACCACAAGTCTATATGGGTACGACCTAGCTAATTAACCTATAATAGTTTAGTTTAGATATCACAGTGGTGTATTGAGTGCCAGGGTGTACTGGTTACTCATAGTGAGGGACAGGGTTTACTGTACTCACATGGCGCAAGAGGGGGCTTCTGAATGTGGTGGTTTAACCCATCAGTGGTGAAACCTCAGCGGGTGATATTTAACTATACTGGAGTAGGTGAAAAGCTTTGTGATAAATTATCTGAGTCTCATGCCAAAGGAAGCATGTTGACTGCAAGGATGACTTATCTCTTGTGGGTAAAGTTGTACACACTCTGCAGAGTAATAAACTATTCGAATAGCCGTGCCCACGGTCAAGGGCGGGCAAGGAATGCATTCACATGGTAGAAGTTTGATTTTGATTTTAAAATAAAATGATTTGGCAAACTCGGGAGTGGTGTAACTCTCGTGATTTCAATCTGGTGGATTAACCAGTTCAGGTGGTTTAACCTGCATTTTGAAGTTCAGGTGGTTTAACCTGCATTTTGACGTTCAGGTGGTTTAACCTGCATTTTTGAACTTGGCGGATTAGCCTTTGATAATAGTGTTGGTGGTTTAACCTTCACTAAGATTATTTTATCTATTTTCAAATTATTGAAAACAAGATGTTTAACAAATGGCTTTGAAATAATAGGAAAGTTTGAAATAAAATGCTGATTTTCGCAAAAGAACCATATAGCCTTCCTTTGTTAAGCCCTGCATCTATGCATCTTTCCCAAGACTTGCGGAGTACATTCATGTACTCACGTGCTACACTTCAAAACAACTCTCAGAGGAGATCGAAGCTCAAGAGGTGGACTACGACTACTTCGTGGATGGATTCGTCGAAGGCTTTCCGGAGAACTAGGTTGCGTTTCCCCAGTCAATTGCCTGTGGCGTATTGATGGGTCTTGCTTTAGTTTCTTTTTGCTTCCGCTGTAATTTTCTGTTTGGTGTGAGGTCTTAAAACCTCATTTGTAATAAAGGTTTCGAGGCCTATATTCTCGATTATTGAAATAAAGCGTTGTTGGCAATGTATCATCTTTTCTGTTTGAACTGTGTGTACTAGCGTTGATCTGGGACTAGTACAGTAATGCACAGGGGGTCCAGGAGTTTCTACTCCAGGGTCTCACACCTAGAGGTGGGCGCAAGCACGAGCGACCCATTTTACTAATGTTCACGTCTGGCCGCCGCCCCTACCACAGGCGGTGAGCTTCGCTCTCACCGTCGAGAGGAAGAAGCTACTGTTCATCCGTGCGGTGTAATTAAGCCGAAGATAATTAGCGTTAATGACGTTCGTTAGTCTTAAATTGTCACTAACATGCGGGCCCCTCCGTTAATTAAACCGAGAAAAGATAATAACTCACAGTGGGTCCCACGTGTTAGTAGGTGAAGAGAAAAGAAAATTTAATAAACCCTGTAGGTCCCACCTCTTAGAGAAAGGAAAAGAAAAATAATAAAACCTGTGCGCCCTACTTGTCAGTCACACGTACACTCTCTCTCCTCGGGATTATTTATTGATTTTGATTTTTATTCAAATTAATTAAGGTTGAGAATTTCAAATAATCATAACTAATTCATCTTAACTCCAAATAAAGTGAAAAAATTTATAAATTCATCCTCTATCGAATGGAACCAAAATAATGAATTTTTGAGCTTGTTTGAATTTTTGTTAGAGTTTATTTGGTTATACTAATTTTTATTTAAATTTTTGCTTAACGAAAAATTAGCGTACGAAACACAAGAAGAGGAGTGCGAGGTAGAAGCAAGCCAAGACCACCAGGACCAGGGCAACTGTGACCCAGGCGAGTCAATACTTTGATCATTTTGAACCTCCCATTTCAGCAAATTATTTACATTTAAATAAATAAATTGCATGCTATTATTTTGTGTGCAAATCTAAGTCTGTTTTAATACTTTAGTTATATACCATTAGTTAAGTGCTAATATTATATATCTCCGTAGCACATTGAATAGTGAGCCTTGTTATCCCAAGAAAAATTATAATTATAAACTTTCGAAAATAGGTTTCGCTTATACTTATGGCTTAGCACTGCTTAGATACCCGGGGGTGCTAAAATACCCCAAGCATCACATTTAATTACAAGGAACTAATTTGGGAATTTGAAGATGGAAACAGTCGTGTATTTTTATACGAATCATTATTTTTATGTTCCCAAACACCTCAACTTGTTTACATATCTGGGCGGACGGTTTGGGGGGGGGTATGGTGCGGTAAATGCACGAGAGTGTGGAATGTGGTAGAACCGCCCGGATAACCCTCAGGACCGAATCTGGTCAGGACATCCCATTGTAAAATAGTGCAACCACAAGTCTGAAAAGTGCAACTTGGCTAAGTAAATCTATCGAACCTTGTACTCATCTCATAGGCAAAGGGGAGAGAAGCGAGGTAGTGCAATGACATGTTGTGGTTAAAGGGACACCGAGTGGAAGGTGAAGTTTTCCTGTCATACTAGTGTTGTGGGAGTGGAGCCCGGATGCGCTAGTATTAGTGGTTAACATCTCGCGCAACATATAGGACCCATCGCAAGTGGGAGCAACCCATAGGATGAGATGAGAACAAGGGGCCAGATAGCTTGAAATGTTACTGTGATAATCTTCTCAACCGCATGACTAAAAAAATCATGTGGAGCAGCAAGCGGATTATCTCTTGTGGTGAAAGTGTATACACTCTGCAGAGTCAAAACTATTTGAATAGTCGTATCCACAGTCAAGGGTGGACATGAGAACCTAGCTCAGATATAGTTCTATTTCAAAAAATATTTTTTGTGGGAGGAAATTGAATGCAATGAAAATGGAGGGCGATGGACAGCCCCGGTTTTGTGTTGCCCTGGGTGTCGCTCCAGTGATAATGTAAGCGGCTATCACTCTGAAGAATTAGCATATGGTGCAAGTAACATGTAAAAGTGGATGAAGCCTGTGCCACTACTATTATTAGATCTCCTTTTCAAACCCTATAATTTTGGTCCAAACTGCTAGGTCTTAGGGAATTTCTATATATTATATTATCTTTAAAAAGCGATTTTACGGCAAATAAAATAACCTGAACCCTTCCTTGGTAAGCCATGTATGTTAAATTAACTGCATACTGTGTACTGGTTTGTGAAGCACGATGGATTGTGCTCACCCTCGCATCTTCATACCGAGAAGCAGGATGCCACGACCACTACGCCTATGACGACGCACCAGTCCCGACGCATGGAGCAGACGATGGCAATTAGGGCAAGTTTGAAAATATCATGTCCTAGGCAAGTAGACTTGCTGGAAGGGTGTGCACCTATATCACCTAGGGTTAGGCAATATAGTTTGCACACGTGTACCCCTCAGTCGCTTGCTTGTGGCTTATGGTCCCACTTTTGTTCGCATTTTCCGCTGCAACCTTTTGATTGTAAATACTTGGCCATGGTGGCCCTTATGTAAAACCGATGTGGCGTATTTTAACTCTGATATATATTATTATAGTTTGATGAATGTCTTGCGATGTGTGAATTGATACGGCAATGCACTGTGAGTACTATCTACTGATCCAGGGAATAGTGTAGTGGAATCACAAAGTATTCTGGATTTCAAATCCAGGTCCAACAACACACGAGGATATTAGGTAGTGCCCATTTGGGCTTAAATTTGTGGTTTTTGGCCTTTTTTACTGTTTAAGACTTTTTTATTGTAGCCGTTGGTAACTTTTCAGCGTAGTTAAATTTAAAAATTAAAAAAGTGGAAAAATAAGTTATCTCATCATGGATAATGGAAAGAAATACAAAAAAAGGCAAAAAAAAAGCCCTAAAAGACCAAAAAAATAGAAAAAGATGAAACTAAGGAACTAGAAATAGTAACCAAAAGCTAAAAGCTAAAACCCAAATAAGTAGAGCCTAATCAGTTGACCCGGGCACTTGTCTCTGTGCTTTTTCCTACACATCGGGAGATGGAGTGCTAGTAAGTTACCTCCAATTTTCGGAGAATTTAGAATGGCCAACTGAGTACCATTTGGGAGCAGCTGCACTTCCCATGTTGTATAGACAGCTGAGCATCAGTGCCGAGAAAGTGAGGTCAGAGATATCAGGACCTTTGTTACTGTTGTAGTTATGGTCTTGGTCACGTTTGCCACTTGGTTGACCAATAAATCTAGTGGGAAACCCCAATAAGGACGACGAGCAACACAAGGAAGAGGTAGACTTGGAGTATTGTTCTATATTTGGGGCAAAATGGTTTGCTGCACATGAATTTCATGTTCCACACAATGCATGTACATTATTTTACCGAGTTTCAATTATATGTTTTGTGTTCGGACTTTCATAGCTTAAATATGCAAAAATGATGTTTATAACATATAATCTTTCCTTTCCGCTGAAACATGTACGTACTAAAATTTATCGAAACCAAATTAAGTTGATTTGTAAAAGCATGGTGGATTCACAGCTATATGATAATCTTGTGGAGCATATGTCTAAAGTTGTTAATTTTGACGTCACCTTCTATGTCAGTAAGACAATTATAGTAATAGCTATTTTATTTGGAGACGACTAGGGCACGAACATCCAATCTAGGCATTAGGATCGGACATCCTAGGTAGCCATTAGATCTCACTTAATATCCCAGCTCATAGTTGTCCGATCTCCCCTTGGATTGGCAGAATAGTTTTCCAGCGACTGGAACAACACATCTAAGCATGCAACAAAATTCCACTTGATTTGCAACAAAGCTATAGCAAGAAATCGATGCAACAAACCACCAAGCCTATTGCAAAAAAAATCAGTCATATGCAACAAATAGCTCTTGCTACAAAGATTTCAGGTGGACAAATTGTAACAAATAAAAACACTTTATGTAACAAATCAAAATGTCGACTAAAACAAATACCTCTTACGGTAATATTTGAGAAGAGACATTGCAACAAAATGAAACACTTCAATAACATTTGGGGAGAAATGCTGTAACAATTTGGAGAAACATATACAACAAAGTCTATCAGATGAGAAAGGCATGTAAGTGACGGAGACGGCGACTGATATGGTGCCTCGTTCCAGCTAACGACAACCCCTCATTGTCGGCCATCCACTCTCTATCACCCACCCCCACCTTCTCTTGCTCAGCCTCGCCAAATTCGGTGAGCTCCAGTCGCTCCTTGCAAGGGAGATTTCCGCACGACCTTTGTTGTGGTGGATGGCCTCATCGAGCGCGAGTGGTCATGAGCTTTGACCGTGGATATACGGGGAGGGGACACAGGCACAAGCTCCTGACCACCGACGAGGAGCATGGGTAGCGGTGGTTGAGGCTAGGACCTGTGGGAGAGTTGAAGAGGAATTGCCGAACTACTGTGAGAGTGGATAAGAACGAAAGATTGGGATGAAATTTGTGGTAGTGGTTAGGCCATGTGGAGAAATGTGTCCGAAAATAATTCCTCGCTCTGGAGATTGGAGTTGTATTATTATCTATTTTATTTTGGTCATGTGCAGGACTATGTGAGGTAAAAAAATGTCTCGTGGGGAATCAAATGTGTTGCCACCGTGTGGGTTATAGGAATATAGGCAAGTCGATACTTCAGGCACCACCAACAAATAAGAAGAAATATATCGTGCACGGTTTGGCATGTTTGAAGATATAATGCTGCCTCGACAATCGAAGCTACGGTTTACAATCTACTCCGTCCTTGAGCCTCAAAACATTTGCATCACTTGATTTTTGAGATGACTTGATTTTCCAATTTTCTAGCATGTACGTGAACAAAATACGTCAGGGCAAGACTACTGGAATTTTCGCCCAAAAAAAAGCTCAAGACTACCGGAAGATCGTAACATCCCAAAAATTCATTTTTAATTTTATTTTAAATTAATTATTTAAAAGTGTTTGAATTTTATTTGTATTATATGTGTAATTCTAGAAAGAAATCTCAAAAATCCAATTTCAACCTGAAATTCTGAATTTGAATTTAATTTCCAAAAATTCAAATTTATGTCTCAAAAATCCGAATCTCCAAAAAATGTTCATTCTATTTTTTAGGTCCAACCTATTTTTTTGGCCCATATTTACTTTTCTTTTTTCCTTTTTATTTCTTTCTCTTTCTACCATTGGTTACTGTTAATAGTGGTTAGTGTTCAATATCTTCAACCTTCGACCGAACAGACCAAACAGCAGAGTCTTGCCAAAATAAAAATGCTCCAAATCACGCAAAGAATCTATTCCTTCTAGTATCTTCATGATTCATTTATCCATTTATCTTTTATCTCGTCTGTTCCCAAACCGACTTAAAAACAAATCTTACGAATTTGAGTCTGTTTCTATCTCTTCCGAGCCTTTATATATGACCCCATGACCCCTCTCAACCTTTTTCAATCTTCGCCAAGCCCCCTTAAACCTTGTAACACCGTTGTCACTGAGAGCCCTCCGTTCCTAAAAATTATTCGTCGCTCTAACTCACGTTTTGAGCACTCCGGTGAATTTTTTCAAATTCCTTTTACATCACTTCGTGTTCCCGAGTATATTGCACCCTCATGTGAAGTTAATTTAATTTTCGTGCAACCATTTGATGAGAATTGAGTTTTTTTTTTTGAAATACCGATCTACTTTTTTCTCTGTCGTCAATTCGTCGCCTCCGATGAGCCAAAACCTAATTCTTTGCTACCACACGATTACCATCATCTACTCTATATATTCCATACCTCCGTTTGTCCAATACATTGCCGAGGATGTCTTGCATCGGAGCACTCCTTGGTTTCCATGGACGTCACTGTGGCTAGCCCAATCTGTCCATCCTCTGGCCAAACTGAGCTCACCTACGCATTCCTTGGGCCGAGGCTGTGCCCATGCTCACATGTTCTCTCCACGTTCCATGCCAGTGCCTTGATTTCCCCCCCCCCCCCCCTTACTTAGTGTTATCTTGCTATGCACAATTGTGGTCTCTCGCTAGAAAAAACTGCATAGATTATTGGTGGTGGAATTTGCATTATTGCTGCCAAAGGCGATGCAAAAGAGTTGTCTTGTTATTGTGTTCAACCAATGCTGTTGGCATTGCTAAATCACCATTTGTACTTTTGGCCAATGTTGAATTTAGTGGATCTGCAGGTTTACAAAAAAAATAATGATTCGATTGGGTTGCAAAATTTTGATGGTATGTATTGATATCAGCTGGTGGTGCATGTCAGCAGTATCACCATAGCTCATTTTCTCACCACGGATATGTTACATGATTGTTCCAATTACTTATAAATTACTTGTTTGGCATGCGTAGCGTAGGCATGAACAAGTCAAGTCCTTCCTTTGTTATGAGTGATTTTTTTTATCTTAAGTGCATTTTGATCTTAGTTGGAATCTTATGTCACTAGAGACATTTAACAAGTATGTTTTTTGTAGGTTGGAGCTCACCGACACAATGATATCTCTTCATGCATGTTTGTATTCCTTTTTTTGTATTATTAATTTTGCATTAGCACCTTTGAACAAATGTCTGATCTAGCAAAGAATTGCTAAGAAAAATAGGCGACCTCATGGCTCACGGTCATCTTGAGCCAATTTCAGTGCTTTTATGATAATGCCTCATCTGATGAATATCAGCATTGATGAAATAGAGCTGATCAGCATTTCTTTTGGTTGATAAAGTAATAGCATGCTAAGGCAATGAAGTACTAAACTTGCAAGCGATGATTTGATCATTCAAATATGATGTTCATCTTTTCTAATAACATTTTTTGATGTGTTTTTATGGGCTCATATGAGCCTTAAATAAAAAAAACCTAAAAAGGGTATAACAGTGCCCCTTGACTTTATGCTGTTTAACCATTTGCTAATTTTTACATCCTTGTACGAGAGTTTTCTAGAAACAAATGCTTTTGGCAGCACTCAGCATAATTGATGTTAACGAATTGTTTGCACGCAACAGCAAAATAAGTTTATACTTTCTAGGCATTGTAGTTTTGGAACTAAATATATTTAATTTTGATATCTACAGATTCCTCTGGGTCTGATGCATGGAAGGGTCACACGCAATAGTCTAGCCGCCGCATAGAATTGGTCGAGTCCATCGAAAGATGCCAGAAGGGAGGATTATGCAGCTATGACTTTTTGAATCTCTTGTTAGGTTGGTTATCCTGCATTTTCCCCATTGTAAGGTAGGATACCATTGTGAAATAGGAATGACACATATGACATGTCGTTGTGAGTAGTTAGCAGAAAGAGTACTTAGTGCAAACTTGTAAGGACACATATGACATATTGTGCTAGTTTCAACTGAGCCCTCAACTTAGAAGTCAAAATATGAAGATAAATGTCAAGCAAGCAAAGTTGTTGGCACTATCAACTTTCTGGTCATCTTCATATGGCATCTCTTGTTGAGCTATGAGTTTCTCCTTGGTGAGGTCTTTAGGATACACCTTGTAGAAAGTCATCCTATGAACCTAGTGGCTTTGCAATCAAGAACTTGTCATTGATCTGTAACTGAAACATTTTTATCTAAATTTGGTATAATATATGTGCATTTATAAATGTGAGTATGTGACTGTAGCAAAGAATTAAAGAAAAGATTAGGCCCATGCCAAAATAATTAATTAGATATCATCATATTTTAGTGTGTAGATTGCAACAAAAGGCTCTCATGCAGGGATTAGATCATGAACAACTTTCCACCTAGTCAAATTTGGACTTACTAAATTGTCTGTGCATGGTGGATAAGCTTTGCGTTGCAGCATTGTGGGCACTCCCAATGGGTCCTAGTTAGTAATGCCCATAGTATTAATTAGCATGCCAACTAGGATTTGTATTGAGGTGGAGAGAAGAATAAAGAAGAGAGAGAGGAAAGTAGTGTCTCATGCAAGACACTGCTTGAGCATAAAATCCAACACATAATTTGTGTGTTCCGGTCTACTACCTGGTCCACTTCACGGCAGGCCACCGTGCCACTCCACACATGTCGCCGTGCTGCTCCACGTCCGCATGCTAGGCTGCCACGCCGCTCTATGTTGGCACGCTGAGCACCGCCCATGTGTCCACGTCGGGCCACCGCGCTACTCCACACTGGCCCGTCGAGCCACCTGCGCATCATGCCACTCCATGCCTTATCGCACATCGCCATCTACTAGTGTTTGTTGCGAAATTGGTGTAGAATAGATGAACGGTGACACAGTCCATGAACATAATCGCCAAAGACAATCACACAAGGCTCCAAGAGAGTAGAGAACCATAACTTATGCTTTATTGATAATAGATTGGTTTACATGGTACAATGCCTCTATATTTATAGTAGGGAGCTACCAGGGGTAGTGTAGGTATTTGCCCACATCGGAAACCTATTAGGTTTTGTAACACTCCCCCTTGGGTGAATACCGCGGTATGCACATACCTCATCAAAAACTCCTCCCAAAAAACCAGTAGGAAAAAGGGATAAAGAAAAGAGTACATCACATCCGTTACTTGTGGCACTTGTTGCATCATTAAAAACCTTGCGTGAGAAAACTTCAAGAAAAACTCACAAAGGGAAAAGGAGTGCAACATTTAGATCTTTAGGATCATATAAATCTTCTGGCCTTACATATGACCTATGGTTCAGGGATTCGCTCCCCCTGAACCTTGTAACCCTCTAAGTCATCTCATACCAATGCCTTGAACGCACTTATGGAAACAAGTAGCAAGATTTTAACAGAACAACTTAGACCAAATATTTATGGCATCTGAGAAATAATTTTTTAATGCATAATTTCAGCAAAAGATAAGGGGTGCTCTTCAGGAGCAAGATTCTCTTTTATCTATTCTGTAAGCATCATTTCCCAGATTTTTCTAGCAAACACTTGGGGTTTTCTGATAATTATTAGGGTATTTAAGTAATTTTCAAAATTACTAACCCATTAAATAAAGCCCTAAACACACAAGGCTAGGAAATAAACCATAAAATAAATATGATGCTTCCAAGGTGTATTAAGTCTAAAGTTTCACAAATTTACGGAAGCTCATATACCTAAAAACCATATTTCTATGGTTTTCTAGAATTTTCTAGCAATTTTAATGCATTTCTGCTAATTAATAAGCAATTTTTAGAAATATTAAATAAGTAGAAAACAATATATGGAATAAAAATAGTTTATTGGACTTAATTGTAAATATAATGAACTCAAGGGTCAAATTTTGTAGTTATTTTCAATTCTCAGTGGGATTATGTAATTTACAAAAATCTACGGATTAAAAAAATGCCTTCTGAAATGGCTGCGCCCCTCCCCTTTTTCTCTAGGCTTTGAGATAGCCTGCGCGGCCCAAAAGCTTCCGGCCCATATTCGGCTGGCTTAGTTCAGGTGCTAGGGTTTCCCTAGCACCGAACGGCCATTTGGACGGTGGCTGAGTCCGAAATAGGGTTCGGTGCGGTGCAGGCCGGGCGCGTACATCAGACTCAGCGAATGGCGGTCGGGCGTGGGTTTCTGGCACGGCAGCAGTCGGGCGCAGGGGTCCAGTGTAGCAGCGACTGGGTGCGTAGATCGGGTGGCTGGACGGGGTTTCCAGCGCAGCAGCGGCCGGGTGCGGGGGTCCAGCGTAGCAGCGGCCAGGCGCGGAGGTTCGGCGCGGTGGCGGCTTTCCCGAGTGCGGTGCGGGGGTGTTCAGTCGCGAAGCACTCGACGGTGGTCTTAGTCGCGAGGTGCTCGACAACTGCTGCTTCCGGCGGGTGGAAACGAGAAACACCAGGAGACTTTAGGCGTAGCGGCGGCCAACGGCGGAGTGTTGGTCGAGTAGGGCGACTTCAGGTGCGTGGGTTCGATGATTCTGGCGAAGATATAGCAGCGGCCGTGGATGGGTCCGACCGATGGGCGGTTACGGTGAGGTGCTGCTTCGGCTTGGTGAGTGGCGGCTGGATTCGGGTGCGATGGCGGCTTCGGGTGCCGATGGCTTGAGGCGCACTGTCAGATCTGGTAGCTGACGATCTTCAGTTGTTCCAAGCGGCAACCTCAGCTCGGTGGTGGTGGCTGGTGGCCGACCAGAGGCGACTTTGGGCGACGGCGTTGGTTGGGGGGAGGCCGGGCGACGGTGCGCATAATGGTGACTTCGGGTGGCCACAAGCGCGAGCGATGACCAGGGGCGACGACGGCTTCAGGTGAAGGTGTGCAAAGGCAGCCGAGCTTCAGGCGTGTCGACGGCGGTGGTGGCCATGGCGTGGCTTCCCCCAATCACAGTGCCAAAAGCTCGTTCTCACCGTGTTAATCCGTGTGCATGATTCCAATCCATTGCAACATCAAATCAATCCCAGTTTTAATCTATTTTGATGAACCCATCTAGATTCTAGATATTTAACCTACTGGTTAGAAAGTTAAATAATCATATATATAAATCATAGATCAATCTGAAACTAGTATCAACCAGAACGTATCTGATCTAATCATAACAATGCAATCGAATATAATTTTGATCTAGGTATAAGATCTATGAAATTACAATGCATTTTTTAGATAAAGGATATGAAATTACAATGCATAATAGATTTATTTGTGATTTGCATACCTCATATCTTTGTAGAGCGATTTTTTGTGCTTTGGTTGATATAAATCATCTATGCACATATGCATACTAGTTATGTATGTGTGTATTAGATACATGTGCCTCCTTGCTTGCACTACTACAGAAATCATCAGCACAGACGGTTCAAAAACGTCATCACAGATGGTTTTCTGAACCGTCTGAATTTATGGGTCAGTGATAATCAAAGGTTATCACAGATGGTTTTCAAACCATCTGTGGTATAGATATCATAGACGGGTTTTAAGTAAAAATCGTTTATGATAGCTGATAATCACAAACGGTTTTTAACTAAAAACCATATGTGATATATAAATATCACAGACAATTTTTAGTTTAGAACCATCTGTGATGTGTGAATATCACAGACGGTTCTAGTTTAGACTTGTCTGTGATGTGTGAGTCACAGACAGTTTATACTACAAAACCGTCTATGATAGTTCATTCTGTACCTAAATTTTTTTCTATTTTTTAGTTAGCCTCAGGAAATATTAGCTATGCTTTTTGAAAACAAGTAAATATGATATCAAACATAGCAGAGAGTATTTTATTTCCATTACAATCCACCATTACAACATCACAAGATTACAATCCACCATTACAATAGCAGAGAACATTCCATTTTCATTACAAATCGAGCAACAGAGAAGAAAGAAAATAGAAGAATCAGAGATCCATGATGTAGCTCGGGTAGGCCTTCTTAGCGGTCGCCTCATTGTAAGTTCCCGGGCAGCTCTAAACCCAACAAAGTAGCAACAATAGAGGCTACGATGGAGACCTAAACCCCACAGAATCAAATACTAGAAGAAACAATGGAGGCAGGAAGCTTAAGACGCATTTGAAGGGAGGGGGTGGATGGGTTCGAGGGAGTATTTATAGAGGAGGGAGAGTTATGATCCGTGGGATGTGGGTTGGTCGGTTTCTATTGGCTAGAATTGGGTTGAGAAGGATTGATGGGCCCAGCGGTTAGAGAACAAATTATCACAGACGGTTCTTGGTAAGAACCGTCTATAATAGTATCATAGACGGTACTTAATAAGAACCATCTGTGATATTGGCTATATATATACCGATGTAATATAAACAACTAGTCTCAAAAAATGAAATAATAAAGTTCTATATGGTTTATATATACTCATTTGAAAGGTTTCGATGAGATCTATAATTTTGCAGTTGAGACGAACCCCACATTTCAAAGGGAAGATTAAAATTTTTCGCAAAAACAGAAATTAAACACTTGCGATTCGAACTTGAGGCTAAAGATGGCCGATTTTGGGGGTCTTCGAGGGCGACTAGCGCAAGCAGGTCATTTTTTTGGATCGGGTTCGTCGTTAGCTTTCTAACGAGTACAAGAACATTGAAAACGGACACCATATGCAAAAGTTATGTTCATTTTACTGAAGGTGTGTCAAAACGAAATCCTACTCGAACTCAGGCGAGAAATTGTAAAATTTTAGTGATGTGGAAGGTGGGAAATATATCACAGACGGTTCTTATTAAGAACCGTCTGTGATATTGCGGGAATATCACAGACGGCTCTTAATAAGAACCATCTGTGATATCGGGAATATTACAGACGGTTCTAATGTGACGATGGCCCGATCTTTCGAAAGGTACTGATAAGTCGATTGTGGAGAACTCGACGTTGATGATCCAAAGGCTCCGACCAAAATAGATTGAAACCCTCGCAATCACTACACCACTGCTCCGTTGGTTATCAACCGTGCCGAACGCGGTTGACCTCGCCAAGAAGGCTATCACCTGCAAGCGAATCGAGAATACAAACAAGAGAGTACAAGATGCAATCTAAAATTGTATTGCGAATAAGGATAAAGTTCACAAGTTGGGGTTCCTCAACCGGACATGCGGTGAAACTGCTAAGCAGAATTATCTCTTAAGAAAAATCCAAGAAAAACTAAGGGGTGCGACCTCCTTAAATAGAGAAGGGGGAAACCACACTTATCTAATGAAAGGGGGTTTGGTACTATTATTGTTCACGTGATAGAACTCGGATACAAGCCTTATAGGCTAGAGGAAAAAGGTGACGCAGCACCAAGTAAAGGGATTGCCGAAGCTCTTTGAGTTGGAGGCCACAAATTCTTCATTTCCTTAACCATTGTTTTTGCCTTCTCCTTCCTTGATGCATATCATCAACTCCTTGCTATCCCGTTCTAGATTCCTAAGCACAAGCAAATCATTTCCATTAGGCAGCATCATAGAGTTCTTAAGCGATACACTCAGCCCTAGAAACGAATTTGCCTGACAATTTAATTGACGAGCATGTGTCCGAGTAATTGGACCTTGAACATCATTCAAGGTAGTAGTAAAAGGAGTGTTCATATCAGTCGAAGTGATGTCCTCATCATTAGGTTGTTTGCGTATGTGGCATGGACACATCAGGTTCTTATTAAGAACCATCTGTGATATTCCCGTAATATCACATATGGTTTGTTGTAGGGGTGGCCCCCACCTAAACCCAGCTAGCCCTGTTAGCGAGTTATGAGCGTGTACGTGGAAGAGATGGTCCCGAGAAGGGTACTCGAGTGTAACGGCACGATTGTAGAGACACTACCATTAGGATATATATATATACGTGTGACGAAGCCTCGCAACGAACGAGAGAGCTTCGCTCACCAAACTCCCCACTACAACCCTCTCTCTCTGTTTGGTCTGTAACCACAACATGGTTCTTAAGTAAGAACCGTCTGTGATATTCGAAATCTGTGATAATATTATAGACGGTTCTTATCAAGAATCTTCTGTGATTGTATTTAACACTGGTGGTTTTTATGAACCGTCTGTGATGAGGTGTCTAATATAAATATTTTTGTAGTAGTGTTGGTGTTGTCTTCTAGTGCTGGAGATTGGACATCACGGCTTTGAATCAATTTCGAAACAGCTTGCCTTTCTTCACGTGCAGCTAACTTCACACGCCGTGAAGAATCGGCAAGCGTCGGCTGCAATGCGTGGCTGAAGGGACGGGCGCCGCTAGCATGCAGCTGCTTGCTCAAACCGTGAAACGGTGAATCATGCATGCAGCATGTGGCGACAACTAGCACAGGACAGGTGTCTTCAAGCAGGTGGCAGGCGGCACCACATGCATGCAGCGCTGCATGGGGTCGCGCATCCCGGCTCGTGCCGACCGGGCCTGAGTGATTCTTCGCGGTTCGCGAATCGCGATTGCGGGTGACGAGTGATGACGCCCGCAAAGATCGGCATGCACGCCTGCATGTATGGGAATTGCCCTGCAGCTCCGATACTACAGCGGAAGACGATGTCCTCGGCAATCCACGGCTCCCCAATGATGATCAATGCCATAATACCGATTCGTTAATGTACATATTCATGCATGAATATAGATTAAATCTATGATTAATAATCATAAAAAATAAAATTGTTCTAATTATCAACGAGAACAATCATACAAACCGATCTGAGATTAGATGTCTAATTTCCTGGATTTTAGATCTAATAGGCAGATTGTAGATCAATCCATGACTAAGAAAATTAACACAAGATCGATCTAGGACATGGCATTGCAAATAATTATAGAATCAATCTAGATCAAACATATAAATTGCAATGTGTAAGAGATTGGTTCGCGAACTGCATACCGTGCACCTCGTAGAGCGACTCGTGCTGATAACATGTTGTGAAATCGGTGTAGAATAGATGAACGGTAACGCAATCCACGAACACAATCGCCAGAGACAATCACACAAGGCGCCAGGAGAGTGGAGAACCATAACTTATGTTTTATTGATAATAGATTGGCTTACATGGTACAATACCTCTATATTTATAGTAGGGAACTATCAGGGGTAGTTCAGGTATTTATCCACATCGGAAACCTATTAGGTTTTGTAACGGTGTAATCTCATATCTGGTCAAATCTGGGCATTGACAGCTCAGATATTATCAATGGTATTATCATAAAGTAGTTTTTCTACACACATCTTAATTTTCACTAACTCTTGCTAGAGGGATGTTGTCTTTATTAGAGAAAACAAATACATACTATATTAAAAATTCATGTAAAGAGAAAAATGGCAATATTGAATTCAACACACATTCGACATGAAGTGATACTTTCCTTGACCCTTCTAGACTCAGCTCCAAAATGAAGAGATGATTGGGTGATGAGGTAAGAACTGGTCTAATTTTTCATGTAATAGCATTTACTTTCTAGAATGCAAAACCCTAAACTCCTACTACAAATTAACAGATAATGGATGGCTACATACGATTGATAAAATATCGATATCGATCTAAAGGAATAGGGATGGCTGCAAACCATATTTTCAGAGCACAACTAAACTCTTGAATAGCGCATGTGAATTTGTTCTTCATTCTAACTATAAGAAAATTGGCTTAGCATTGAAATATGTGGAAAAATATCTACAACATGGCTTGGTATACATATTTCATTTATTTGTGATGCTTCTTAAATCATTTAGCATTTTTTATTTTCAAATTATATCGAACATACTTCAAATTCTACAGATATTTCTTCTGTTGAATCACATGAGAGTGCTTTGGTATTTAGTTGTTATCAATACCAGGGAGGAAGAGATACACGTTTTGGATTCAAAGGCTGTTTCTAAGTATGATAAGCTCACTGTACTAATAAATACAATAAGTCTTCTTTTACTTTTGCATCTTTTTTTATCGTATAGCATCTACATACAAAGCAGTCCTTCTATACTTTCTTTTCTAACAAGAGTAGCACTAATCTCAAAGAAAAAGAAAAGGTAAGAGACATCTATCTACCATTCATTATGCTTTAAAAATTATGCAAATCACTATTAAAAAAAGTATGGAAACATCTCCCGTACATATATTCATCAAAATTTGTTGGTTTTCTTATTGTAAAATAGCTCAAAGGTGTGCAAGTATATGTTTATTAGGAAATATTAAATAGAACATCTATTGCTAGATGGGGCAACTTGGTTCTCACATCATGGCTTATCCATGCTACGGATATTCCACAACAAAATGACAAGTACTAATCGTTATCAAAATTGTTCTATATTTCTACATTTTGCAACAAAACCATGTTTCATTATTGTTTTTTATCCTGCTTCGTCATGTGGCTTATTTGTTCTGAAGTTCATGGAATAGTGGGATGGAACAAGGTTGACAAACATTGTCACAATGGAAATTACATCCCCTTTCTCCCGACCACCGGTCTCCCCCCTCCCTTCGTCCTCCTCACCCCTTAAGCGATATTGTTTTATTGTGAAAAGGCCCTCGATTTTTTGCAAAAAACCCCTCCACTCTCCTTTTGCTGCGAAATTTCGCCTTTTTTACTTCGGTCCACACGGTGACTAGCGCGGCGTGACGCCGCGCCTATGTGGCTAGTAAATGTTACCCTAGTAGCAATTTGGATCTAACCAAGCCAATTCCAGTCATCACGAGAAGGTAGCTTTTCAGGCTCTTCTAACTATAGCACTGATAAATGGTCCATGGTTCACTTTGTTGGGATAGTTGAAGCTTGCAAGAAATAAGTGCTTGTGCTTGTTGCTCAAGCTAGCCATGACTTCGATTCAAGTGCTATTCCCTTAAAAAAATAAAAGAAAGGAAAATCCATTGCTCTGTTCACGTATAATTTTCATTGGGCTTTCTTTTCCCTTTTCCTCTTCATGCTAAGATGTAAATTTGTTTTGTGTGATCGAGCTTGTCAAAATCTCGATTTAAGTCTTAAACACTATTACAAAAAAAAGTTTATATTAGACGTCTCATCACAGATGGTTCATAAAAACCGTCAGTGTTAAATGCAATCACAGACGGTTCTTAACAAGAACCGTCTGTGGTATTTGAAATTCTTGGCAAGAATTGTTTGTGAAACTTCACAGATGGTTTGTAATACAAACCATCTGTGGTAATGAAGTTATCACAGATGGTTTGTAATCGTCTGTGATATGTTTCCAGCCTAGTACATTCCTAAAATTTCATAATTTCCCACATGAGCTCGAGTAAGATTCCGTTCTGACACACCTTCAGTAAAACAAGCATAATTTTTGCATATAGTATCTGTTTTCGACGTTCTTGTATTCGTTGGAAAGCTAACGACGAGCTCGATCCAAAAAAAATGACCCACTTACGCCCGTCGCCCTCTAAGACCCAAAATCGGCCATCTTTAGGCTCAAATTTGCATCGTAAGTTTTTATTTCTGCTTTTACCAAAATTTTCGATCTTCCCTTTGAAATTTCGGGTTTGTCTCAACTACAAAGTTGTAGATCTCATCGAAACCTTTCAAATAAGTATATATAAACCATACAGAACTTTGTTATTTTATATTTTGAGACTAGTTGTTTATATTGTATCGGTATATATATAACCAATATCACAAACGGTTCATGGTTCAAACCGTCTGTGATACTTTTATAGACGGTTCTTACCAAGAACTATTTATGATAAATTAGTCTCTGACTGATAGGCCCATCAATTCTCCTCAACCCAATTCCAGCCAATAGAAACCGACCAACCCACACTCTACAGATCGTCCCACCTCTCTCTCCCCTATAAATATTCACCTGAACCTATCCCCTACCCTTTATACATTCAAAATCTCTCTAGGCTTCTCACTGTCCTCTTCCTCGATCGACCTCTTTGTGGTTAGGGCTCCCTCCATTGTTTCTATTATTTGATTTTGTAACTTTGTGTTGTTACTTTGTGGTGTTTAGAACTGCCTGGAAGCTTACAGTGAGGCAACCGCCAAGAAGGCCTACTCGAGCTACTTTGTAGGGTTTAGAGCTGCTCGGTTTGTAATGTAAATAGAATGTTCTGTGGTATGTTTTATTGTGATATTATAATGGTGGATTGTAATTTTATGATGTTGTAATAGTGGATTATAATCTTGTGATGTTGTAATGGTGGATTGTAATGAAAATAGAATGTTCTCTGGTATGTTTGATATCGTATTTGCTTGTTTTCGCTTTTTTCAAAGACATAGCTAACATTTGCTGAGACTAACTGAAAAATAGAAAAAAAAATTAGGTATAGAATGAACTATCATAGACGGTTTTGTAGTATAAACCGTCTGTGATTCACTATTATAGATGATTCTAAACAAAAACCGTCTGTGATACTCACACATCACAGACGGTTTTATTTACCAACCGTCTATGATGGGAACGTATCACACACGGTTGGTAAATAGAACCGTCTGTGATGTGTGAGTATCACAGATGGTTTTTGTTTAGAATCGTTTGTGATAGTGTTTTTCACAGACGGTTCTAGTTACAAACCGTCTGTATTGTATTTATCATAGATGGCTCACAAATCGTCTGTGATAACCTTCGATTATCACTGACCCATAAATTCAGACGGTTCACAAAATCGTCTGTGATGACGTTTTTGAACCGTCTGTTATGTTGATTTCTGTAGTAGTGAAAGTCTTACAATCATATGGCCCTAGACCTAGATATATTGAAGCGATTTGATCCTAAGTATAATCTTAATAATCTTACCATTTCACCAGAATTTTAGTAGGATTGTGATTGCAATTTAGATGTGATCCTACCCAAATTTTCCGATCCTACTAATTATTTTAATAATTATTTAGATATGTCATTCTAGTTTTAATGTTGAAAAAAATGTATCAAGGTAGATTTAAAATACAAATTACCCTAAATTAAAATTAAAAAAATGAAATAGAGATAAGGAAAAAAAAGAAAAGGAAAAGAAAGAGGATTTGTCATTGCAGCATAGCACTATAGGCTAACACCATTCTCAACCCTGAGCCCTTGCCGCCGTCGCTGTCTCTTCACACAAGGAATTAACGGAAACATAGTGCTATTTCGCAAATCTTTATGACCATGACCAAACAGAAAATACATGGCACCGTACATATTTGTTAACACAGGTAAACAAGAGATCAAATCAAGGAACTGATTAGTAGTCCCCCACTTACCCTGTCGACTAATGAATAATTCAGTTTCGCGCTCGCATGTCGACAACAGAGGGCGCATGTTATCTTCGTAGATAACAGGGTATGCATATCTGGATGCTTTACACATGGGTTCACCGCAGAAAGGAACCTCTTGGCAGGGCCTTCCTATAGTACAGCATGTGGTGTGGCTCGAAGAGTGATGGGTGGCGGGCCTGTAACATCCTAAGTTTGTTTTTTTTAAAATTATTTTCAAATTAATTATTTCAATTATTTGGATTTTATGTGTAATCCTAAAAATTAATCTTCAAAATCAAATTCCTATCGAATATCTCTAATTCCAAATTTAAAATCCAAACTTGAAACTTCAAGTGAAATTCCAGAAAATCTCAAAACCCAAATTCCAGAATTCAATTTCTAAATCCCAAATTCAAAATCATGAGAACCTTAAAATCTAAATTCAAATCTCAGCTTAGAGTTCAATTCTCAATCCAGATTCAAATCTCAGTTATAATTTCAAATCAATTTCTAGTTTGGGGCAAACGTCATTCTTTCCTTTTCCCTGGGTCTAGCCCATTTCTCCTTCCTCCCTCTTTGTTTTCCTTGCTCTACTCGATTGCTTTGCTTTGCTCTTCTCTTGCACTGTTGCATCGCTGTAACATCCTATTTTTCAGAGTTTATTTGAAGCTTTTCAAAATAAAAGTCACCATTTGGATTTTCTAGAATTAATTAAAGCTAAAATAGAATTTTTATTAATTTAAATAATTTAATATAACTAAGTTAAACTTCAGTTATTGCTGAAAGTATTTTATTTGGGTTCCTTGTGCTTCAAGGAATTTTCTATAATATTTTAGATTTTTTCGAGTTTATTTACTTTTTTCTAGAGCTCAAAAGAAGTAATACCAATTTCTGAAATTGGAAAGGCCTCGAAATTCCTAAAAAGCTAAATGGGCTGACACCCATTTCTCTCGTCGGCCCGATCCACTATGGCCCGCATCACGCTTGCCACGCATCGAGCATCCCGCTTGCCACGCATCGAGCATCCCACCGCCACTTCGTTCGACAGATGGCCACCACATGTTGTCGTCCGAGCCATCCATACCAGCCCATCCAATGGTCTCCGACCGTCTCGTCCCATAGCCGTCCGATTGCCACACGTCACGTATCGGCACACCCGAGCATTGTTCATCGTCTCCATCTTAGACTCTCGCCGTGTGCGTCACCGTTGTCCTTGCCATGGACTCGGTGTCCATGTCGTCGTCGCTCCGGACTCTGTGCCCATGTTCAAGCCGCCCTCTCAGCTTCCACGCCTATAAAACCGCGGTACCATCCTTGATCTTTGTAGCCGCTTGCTCTCACCCATGCGTCATTGCTGCTTCTGAGCTCCGCCATGCGCCATTATCGTCGCCGTCATCTTTCACTCCGATTGCCATCGTCTTCGTTGTCGACCACTCATTGCCGCCATCTCTGTCCTCGCCGTACATCAACCCTAGCCTACGTGTCACGCCACATGTCCATCCACGTGTGTGCCATGTCAGTACCTGAGCCATCCCACATGCCACGTCAGCATGCCACGTGTCATGCCACCTCAGCAACCACCTTAACCCTAAGAGTCACATCTCTGCCATGTTAGTCCTAGATGTCGCATCAGTAGCTAAGTCACCCAGTACACTATTCCGTGAGCCGAGTTCACCGTAGACTTACTATTCTATGTGCCCAGTCCACAGCATAGTAGACTTTTTATTTTTTAGCATTTTCTCGGTTATTTAATTTTTCAAGGGCTCGTCCTTCTCCGTCCTAGCTCTGATTGACCCGATTCCTTTTCCTAAGTTCATCTAAAATTGAGCTCTATCTTTTGGTTCTAGTTTTAAAGTTTTTAGAGTCAATTTTAATTTTATTTATCCCTTTTTTGTTTTCTTTCTCGTTAGATAACCTCTTTGAAGGAGTTGAAGCAAGATCTAAAGATCAAGAGTCATTAATTGAGCAAGGCCAAGACAAGTCATATCAAGTCATATCCTTTGATCTTGTTGAATCTAGTTTTTAAATCTATTTATTTATTATTTTATTTTAAATTATCATGCATTGCTATTTTATTACAAGCCTTTGTACTTGGTAGCTATTGTTCAAATTGATTAATGCCTCACTTGATAATTTGAATACCATGATTATATTGTTATCCTAGGATGGATAATTATCTAGTGATGCAATACTAGTTGTCACATGGATTGTACATCTAGTATACTTAGCCATGCTTATAGCTATGTTCGGTTCATCATCACATGTGGTTAATTAATTAATCTTGACTTAATGAGATATTGAATCTGCAACATTCTAAAAATATGGGACTATTGTATTTACGACAATCTTAAATCTTTTATCGATTTCCCGTGCTATTCAAAAAATTTGGAGTTCATTCAAAATTCTCACTTGGTTTTGTGCTAAGTAATTCAATCAATCAAACCAAATCTCGGATCAAGAACCAATTACCTGAAAAATTATTTTGAGCCTATTCTTGAATTAAAATTTTCAAATCAAAATCTTGATCAAAACAGAAATTGAAAGGCCAAAAGTCAAAATTTGAAAATCACCAAAAAAATCTTTGGGCCCTTAGCCCATTTATTTTTCCCCTCACCTGGCCTCTCTCTCTCTTCCTCTCCTTTTCTTCCTTCCCCCGTCTTTGCTCCAGGTGCTGCCCAGCCGAGCTAGTCCAGCTCTAGCTCCCACGCACGCACTTGCCACCGACCCCAGTTCCCCCGTCGCGTCCGAGCCAACACGAAGTAATGTTGCATTAACACCTCTCCTCTCTGGCGTCACGTAGCTCCTCCCCTCTACTAGCTCTGTCGCGCATCAATGCTGCTCGCCCGGTATTAACGCCACCTCACGTTGCTAGGCCTACGCCTGCTCTCGCCACGCCCTCTACATTCGGCTTGACTCCAAGCTAGCTGCACTTATGACCGGCCTCCCCTGTGTCCCTACGCCTGCACCCGCTTGCTCTCGTTGCGTCATGCATTGAACCTCTTGCTCTGCGTGCGGATGATTCCACTGCTCGGAGTTACTCCTCTACGTGCGACTTTAATACGCCCAGCTGCAACTACTCCTCCTGACTATAAAGGAAGGCCCGACCTCACCCTCACTTCTCCCGCCTTGCCCAAGCCGAGCTCATCCGAGCCGCCTCTATGCCAACACCGACCATCGCCGCCCCACGCCGTCTCAGCCCCTCCATCAGAGTTCTCCAAAATTGGTCTGCGTCACGGTGTTCCACCACACCCCTAGAGCTTACCCCCTCAGCCAATTGAAAATCTGGGCACCCAAGCACACTGCACCCTCTTCTTCCCCATCGCCGGCCAGAACTACCTTTCCCGTCGCCATCTCGCCCCTGCTTCACTACAACCCGATTCCTCCCTCTTGGAGCTTCACCACGGCACCCCGGAACCTTCCCCTCCACCGACCGAGGCTCTCCTCCACCCGAGCTTGTTGCCACCGGGAGCCACCTACTGCCGCCCCCGATCCTCACCGTTGGCTCACCTCGACGCCTCCCCGGCCAAGCCACTGCAACAGGTGGGTTCCCAATGGTCCACCCTCACTCGTGCTCCCCCTACTTCTATCCCTCCTTCCTCCGGCCGCCTTCGCCATGGATGACCTCCCCGCGCCCGTCGCACCCTGCCCCCACTGGCCTGCCCTGGTGCCTACCAGCCGGAGACGCCACCCCAAGGAGCATACTCACCTCAAGAGGTTCCCGTTTCGCTGGTCACTGTTGCCTCCCAGGTAGTTCCCCGCCGGTGATGCCGCCCGGCCCCTGTGCCTCCAACCTCCCCTGTTTTCGCCCCTACCACAGCTGAATGGCTTCCCCTCTCTGTTTTATAGCACCCTCTCCCTCTTTCTATGTCTAGTGGGCCCAACTAGATCAGTATTCAACCCTTGTTTGCATTATTCAATATTCTTTCACCTCATGGATAATTTGTAATTCCCATGATTAAGAAATATTCAAACATGCAACCTAACAAAATATAATTTGTAAATAACTATAATATAGAATAAGAAACTACTTTTGTAATTATGATGAAAAAGCCTATGCAATTAAATTAAAATTTTAACTTTGGTTAATTACATGCCAATTGAGATTATTAAATTAATCCCCACATAAAAGATTAATTAAAGCAAGGTTATGCATTGGACTATTTTCCAATTATCAAGTAATTAACATAAAGATTCAATGAAAAGAATGATGAGACAAAAATTTCATCTATGAAATAAATTAAAGGTTTACTTGGACTAATTTCGTAGCGACTAAGAGTTTAACAAGGCAATAATTATGAATAATGAATGTAAGAATTTAAGTTGGCTTATTATCATAATAGTGAAAATTGAAAGATAATTGTTAGTGCTGTCAAGTTTGGCTCCAGAAACCCAAAAGTTAATCTTAGATCCTATCATATTTTTATCCCTCGATCTAAAGTTATCAGTATAAATTAATGATAAATGGTGTAACAAAATTTCGCCACATGAAATATTGCATATTGTCTGCTTATCTCAAATCATGAGACACATCTTTAATTGTAAGTAATAAATAAGGGAAATCATTGAAATAATAGAATCAATTATATTTAAACTTTAAATAATGAGATTTAAAATAAAGTCTTGCCTAATTATTAATCAATCATTATCTCAGGATTTAGATGATTGAGAATAATTATTAATGCAAAATGCAACATTATCAAGAAAACCCTATTAACTCATAACTCGTCCTTCCGTTAAAACATGGATCATTGATCACTAATAAATAAATTTGTTAATCTGCTAAACAATCAACCTTGTACATAATAACAATTGGTTAATTGACTAACCCCATACTTTAATTATTAAAGTAATGGTTTAATTATGTAGCTATCGTAGTTTCAGATAATATTACATCTTGAAATATCAAGCTAATTCAATCCACTTAAGATTATACCCATCACATGTGAAACCCATATCTTGAAATCGCTAAGTGGTTAACACTCAATAAGTAATACTTAGTATCTCGGGTAATCTCTCTCATCTGTCAGAGGTCCTGCCTGACTTATGGAACTTCCATAATAAATATAAATTAAATAAAGAAACTATAAAATTAATAGATCGAAATTTGGTATCCTGTAATCAGCTATGCTTCAATCTAAAAGTGGAGTATTATTGCAAATGTTCCTCTAAACATCAATCCTTCTTCAACCCTTCCTGGTGAAGTCCTTGGCCACTTCGCTTCCACTCAAACCTTCGTTTAATCCCGTCTCTATCCTGCAAAATCTCCTCTCAATCATAACAATTATAAATAAACCCATTTGAACTTAATTGGGCTTTATTTAGTTCTTTGGTTTCCCTTGGTTTGTCAGTCGTTTGTCGCGTAACTAGAAGCTGCATTCTCAAAAACCGACAAGCTCAAGGGGGATTAGAATTCCAGTGGAGACGAAGACTAAGGATTCAATACCACTGACTAATTAAGTAGGCTTTGAGTTAAATCAAGGCTATGGTAAAACAAGCAAGGTAAGTCATCACTTTGATCATATTGATTCTATATTTTTTATGTAAAATTACATTTTCTTTAAATTATCAAATTATATGGTTAATTTATTATGCAAATGTATGTCAAAACTTAAGTTAGCTACATACCTACTTGATGATGTAGTAATACTATTGTTATGCCATTCCTTGATACTTGAAATACCTAACCCTTGTCACGCTAGATGTTAATAATAACTTTACTAGTTATAAGTTATATTTAATGCCACGCTAGTCCGGTCTAGTCCAAGGTTTTAAACTGCCCTGTTCATTACTCATCAAACAAGAAAACTTATTTTGGGACATTCACGAGATGTATGTGACTGATAATTTGTAGTAACTTGGTTTATGCTTCACAAAACTCCTAAAAACCTGCTATACCTGTCTGAGCGGATGGTAAAAGAGGTTGTTGTGGATGTAGCACGAGAATTGGTGGTTTGTGGTATGCACTGTCCGGACAAATTAATGACATAATCCTATGATGGCCTCCTCGTGTAAAACAGTACAACTATAAGCTGACAAAGTGTAGGATTGGCTGAATAATTTACTAGACCCCCGAAGTTATCTCACAGGTAGGGGAAGGGAGGGATTGTGAAGGAGGAATAAAAATCCGGCTTGATTGGGACACCGAATAAAAGTGATGTTCGCCAGCTACACTAGACATTGAAGAGAACGAAGTCCAACTGCGCTAGATGTTGTGGTGGAACATCCCGCATAACCTATGGAAGCAACCCCATAGGGGTGAGATGCTAGAGGCAAGGTATTGTAAAGGCCTCATGACAATCTCTTGATCTGCATGACAAAGGAATCACGTAGGCCCGTCGGGTTGGTTATCTCTCGTGAGTAAAGATGTACGAATTCTGCAGAGTATAAACTGTTTGAATAGTCGTGCCCATTGTTAAGGACGGATATGAGAAATTCGTCGAGTTGGTTCTATTTCAAAAAAAACCATTGTAGGTGGGATAAAAATGTGAAAATGCCAACTAGGTAGGTAGGGGTGGCACACGGGCATATCCATCTACTCTATCTGGATTCTGGAGGGAACAAAGCACATGTGCCATGCAGAAAGTGAGGGGGATTAGCACTAGAACTATGCGCAAATTAATTCTACTTAATCTGTATGTGGTCCTAACCTATTGGTGATGGTGATAAATTGAATTGGCTGGTAACTAATTAAATCAGTAAAGTCACATGACAATTGTCACAAGGGCCAAGGGGAGGGTTCATTTCTTGTTTAGCCAGGGACCAACAAGCTAGTACAAACTTGCCACCTCCAAGCATAGCTCCGGGCCTAGCTTGAAGGGTCATCCAACTCCATCCTTGGACTTAAGAGCCAATTCTTACCTCCTCTCATGCACCTGCATTTTGCTCGTTTCTGTTTGATTTGATGTTTTCTAAGGGGGTTAATAGTGGTCCAGTTCTAGGGAGGATTACATGATGATTTGATATATGCCCTATGTGCATGTACACCTTTCTTGAGGTGGGGTGATAGCTAGGCACACTCATACCGATGTTCTGACTTGGTGCGAGTGTAGAATCTGCATAGCAAATTAAGTACTAGTTGAAAATTTCCCGGATTAAGATCAATCGATCTCCACATGTTGCACAAGCGTGCATGCACTCTGCAAAAACCTTGGCCATGCATGTCACATCGATCGTTCGTTACTGGCTACCAACACTACACGCATAGGAAGATGCTCGATCGAAACACGGTGTTTGGTAATTGAAACACAATGTTTGGGTGAACCCCCTTATATGCTTTCAATATAAGCCGGGAAAAGCCTTTATAGAAAAAAAATGTTTGGGTGATATCAAATGGGTCCTAATCTTGACATTGTTATGCTCAATAGAAATATATTGCCTCATTAACAAATCCATCCTTGTCTATGCTGCTCACTCTCGGTTTGGGCCTACTTATCTTTTTGTTGTTACGAAGCCAAATGCATGGCAATCCTTGGTTGAGCAAGGCCAAGGCAAGTAGAAGAATGTTTCTAAGAATCTCTTTTTTAGTAGGGCTACGCTATATCGGTTTGTTTCTTCCTTGGTGAGGCTCTCTGCGGACAAAGAAAGCAAAAGTGAAAAGGCCTGCCCTTCCAGCGTCAGCTTCTGAGTAATAATGAGGACGATGTCAAACCAGTTATCAAACTTGATAAAGGAGGATAGTTACAGTAGAAAAGATACCCTTGAGCGAATTGCAGTGGAAAGGGAAGCAAACCCAATTGCAATCCTAAGATCTCTTTACGGATCCCCTCGAGCTAGGAAGAAGAATGTGAACGAAAAATAATAGAGCGCCCAAGCGGAGCGTCAGTTCTGTCGGCATTGAGCTTGACCCGCAAAGGAAGTGTGAAAAAACTAGTTAAGATGATTCAGAGTAGCTATAGATACAGTGACATAAACCCGCACAATGCTAAATTAAATCATGATTTCATGCTAGTTTTATAGATTGAGAACTACGGTAATTACTAGAGATCTTTCTTCGCCCACACAATTATTTTCATCAAATTAAAAAAATATTATTATTATTATTTTATATCACCCAATAGGTGAACAACTTATCGAGTAATCACTCCACCGTTAAGCAATTAAGACTAATCACTCAATAGTTCGATGGCTTGCACTAGTCACCCAACCGGTGGACAACTTAGATACTTGACGTGCAGTTGTTGGACGACTAACCCAAGTCGCTCAACGGTATAACGATAAAAGATTATTAGTGTAAAATAAAAAAATAGTTATATATTACTATAATTCTAAATAAAAATATATTATTTTAAAAAAATTCTTTCCTTTTCTGCAAAATTCTTATGGAATTCTCACGTTTCAAACAAGGTTAAAATGAGCTAAACCAACCCTGATCGAACCAGCTTTGGTTCTGCTCAATGTACAAGTATATGAATCCAGTCAACATAAAACCACTTAGCGTAATCTTAGCTCGGTTGAAAAAAAAAGAGAGCTGGTTATTGATGCCTGAACCGGACAGATTTAAGTTTCTTACAGTAAACACAAACAGTGCATCAATCGAGCAGCCTTTTTTTCCGCCTTTCATAAAAAATCAGCAGAAGACATCAACAAAATTTCAATAAACACTGCTGCAAAACATTAAACGCAAACAAGGGGATCTCGAAGGCAATTGCCTGTTATATAATCCACTGGAAGAGCTTAAAAAATCATTACAACAGATCTAAAAAAATTGCCGTTTAGGGCGTATGGTGCCAGCTCGTCTCATCTCGTGTTTCAAATTTTTTGGTAGGCTTTCAAACACTCGCCTACATCAGCAGAAGACAAACACGCTCTTGTCTGAAGAAATCAACCTTTGTGCAGCAGAGGTTCCAACAATTCGCTCTAACTGCAAATTCACAAGAACTCAGCTCAGTCAAAAGAAAAACTAAAATGCCGGTGGAGATTAACTCATTTAAGCAATGGAATACATCTGAAATTTAGGAAGATACTATACAAGAAATGGAATAAATAGAGGACCTAGATGTCAATGTTTTGCAGCACATGCAGAATAATGCTGTCAATTATCAATAACTTAATAGGTAAGAAACTTACAAAAGCTCAAATTTGAGTGATTGTTATTTTCCTCAGACGTTTTGACTGTAAAATCAAGACAATATGACAACAATATGAAATAGTTTTTTAATAGTACGAAATGAATGGTTGAACTACACAATACAATGCAACACAAACTACGCGAAAACATTTTATAAATGACCCAAATGAATTTTACTGCAGCATGAGCTTTAGCTGAACTAAGACTATAGTTTTGTTGATGGAACCAAACTATGTGAAACAGTGACCTCACCTTAAGAATGTCCAGACAAGAAAAAAGGACATCGCACTTCCCGTTCATTGATTCACCGAGCATGTTTACAAGCTGAAATGAAGATAAGGACCAGGGAGATAATTTTTTTGAATCTCTTTCACAATACAAGTTCAGACAGAGTACATAGAAAGGCAATTTAGTCAATACCTCCGGATAAAATTCTTTTCTACCAGGCAATGAGTAGATAACCAAATGCTGTGTTCCCCTGATCTGCATGTTATAATGATACTATGATAGAGTTTAGACTTTACATTAATAGACATTCAAGTGCATGTTAGTGAAACAACAGCAGGATCACATCATAACAAGTTATACTCCTAGGGCTTTTTAGATGTTATGACCTTGTATCTGTGGAAGAAGTGAGATCGCTCACTATAAAGCAAGATCTTTTTCTTGCCCTCAAAAAACCAGAGTCTTGAACGAGATATATCCTGTTGTGACGTAGCCCTAATTTATGAGCACAAACAGACAGTTACTATATGCATAAGGCTAAGAGCAGAATATTTTTTATTGAACAAATCAAATAAGCTAGCAGGAAAAGGAAGGTCCACTTACTCCCCAACTCTACAAAAGGATGCTTCCTGAAATTTTAAGAAATTGCTTATCCTAATATATTCGAAGTAGGAACTGACGAATAGCAACACTCCACGCTGCATTGCATTGATAATTAGATATTTTTACAAAAGATATTACCAATCTATTAAAATAAATACGAGTAGAAGCACCTCCCACATTCCAATAAATACATAGCAGCATGAATCAATATACAATTCCAGTTGTTTGAAGTTTCAGAAAATGTACATTTTCCTACAAATGTCATAGACTTATTTTGGCACATTTCCTACAGATACTGTTGCAAAAAAATTTCTGGATAACAATAACCTTAAATGGACACAGTGTGGTGACAAAATGTACATCCCACTGCTAAAAAGGGTATGTTTAGCTGCCTGCACCAAATATGTTGTGCGTGCAATCTACCCTGTTTGGCTGCCTGTGGCCGGTCAGATACAATCCACAGCCCCCCCCCCCCCCCCCCCCTAATTAGCAGGTCCTACTGCTGGAGACTTCAAAACGATTGCTCCTACAAAAATTCAATTGAACCTGGTATCTTTGCAGATATCAGAAGTGACAACAGAAAAACATACCTCATCTGACTCGTGAATCTTTGGGTACACCTGCAATAATACACCATAAAATGTAAAAAGTCCACACATTTTTTTATTGCAGCTATTCCAAAAATCTAAGACCAAAAACAGTGAAAAATAAAAATGTATAAAGACTTGATAATTTTATTCATTACCTCAAAAACACTGCAAGAAATTACTTGTGAGTCATGACAGTGACACGTATACAATGAATTTTCAAGAAATTATTTGTGAGTCATAATAGTGACACGTATACATTGAATTTTCAAGCCACCAAATTATTCCACATAAATTTATTCACATCTTAAAATGGTTTGAATCATTAAGGGGGGTGCAAAGAAGAATCATTTTTGGTTTCTGCATACAATAATGATTAGGCTCAAGGATAGAAAAACCGGCGGTTACCGGCCCCGGTAACAGGATTTCCCGGTGGCAACCGGCAAATAAAAAACAAGCATTTTTTATTTATTTCAAATTTAAATTTTGAATGTAAAAATTATTTTTTCTAAAAATGTTTACATTGTTTAACACTAATGGAATGTGTTAGGAAGATGCAAGCACCTCCCATACTTGACTTCATACTTTTTGCCATAAATGTATTAGAAATTTCCAATTTCAAATTTGAAAAACCGGTTTTTAGCGTTTTTTTCTCCGGTTTTTTGGGCGGTAACCAGCAGGGTTCCAAATCCCGGCGGTAACCGGCCGGTTACCGCCAGTAACCGGTTTTACCAGTGCCGACCGGGAGATAAAAAACCGCCAGTTTTTTATTTAATTTAAATTTGAAATTTTGAGCTGCTTAGCTTCTGCTCTTTCTTCCTCTTTATTCATCCATGCAGAATCTTAAGAGGTTACATGCAGAAGACTAAGAGACATGCATGCATGTAGAAGACTAAGAGGCATGTGCAGCATGCGTGCAGAATTAAGAGGCATGCACAGCATGCAGAAGACTAAGAGGCACGCATGCTATTAAAAGGCATGCGCAGCATGCGTGCAGAATTTAAGAGGAATGCGCAGCATGCAAAAGACTAAGAGGCACGCATGCTATTAAAAGGCATGCGCAGCATGCATGCAGAATTTAAGAGGCATGCGCAGCATGCAGAAGGCTAAGAGGCTACTGGTTTTTCCGGTAACCGACCGGTTACCGGTCTCCTCCCGCCCCGCCTACAAAATTCAATTGCCAAATTTTATCCGGTTTTTATCCAGGATTTCCGGTTACCGGGCGGTAACGGGCCGGTTACCGGTACCGCCTGGCGGCCGGGATTTGCCCCGGTTCCGATTTTTCGATCCTTGGTAACCAACCGGTTTTTTGGTTACCAATTTCAAATTCAAATTTTGATACTTAAAATTTGATTGTTTTTGCCCGGTTACCGGCCGGTAACCCATACCGGCCCCTGGCCAGGATTTATCCTGGTAGCGGTTTTCTGAACCCTGATTAGGTGGTTGTGGGGTGAACTCTGAAAGGCATCTCATAGAATACTAGTTACAAATGTATCAGTTACTCATCCAGTCATGAAAAGTGTCGTTTTGATCATTAGCAGTCTCCAGAATGCAACTTAGACCATCAATAAAGTATTTTTGAGACAAATCTACTCATTAATTTCATATGGCCAATCTGAATATTCACAAATCAAATGGTTTGAATGCATGTTTCCCATGGTGACACATTTCATTTTATTTTACCACTTGTTAAGTATCGTGATGGTTTGAGTGCACAGTTCCCAAGGTAACACCTCTTTTTATACCACCTGTTAAGAATCACGACATGAATATATTACTAAATCGGTTGGCATTCAACGCAAATCCTCCAATCATGAATAAAAAAATGAATTTCATTGCTCGTTGGGTCCCACTTCAACTCTTATCTCCTCTCCCTCCCCAATTTGGTTGGAGCTCACACTACTATCCTTGCCAACCCAAGCACCAGGATTAATACAACCAGCAGTCCAATGCTCCATCAACATCAGCTGCAACCACAATAAGCTGCATCCTTGTAGACGACAAGGAATGTTGCAACCAACACCAAATCTCATGGTTGTCATGGTGTATCAGGCGAGCACAGCACCTAACAGATGCCATGTCCACCAGTCGACGCCTAGGCAACATAAGGCGAACATAAAGTGATGCATTAAACAGCAAATTATAGAGGTCAATGATAGCTGCATACCTTGCTGATCCTAGGCCGAACTACCAATTAGAGCTAGAGTAGCTCTACTTGTACACTACTACAGTAGAGAAGAGAGCAGTCGAACAGCTGAGCATCACCAGAAGAGCAGAGAGCAGAACAGCCGAACAGCAAAGCATCACCACAAGAGCAGAGAGCAGAGCACACAGCAGAGGGCAGCAGATGCGCAGAGCAGAGCAGATCAGGGAGAAAGGGAACAAAAATCGAAGAAAGAAGTGATCACTGAGCAGAGGAAGAGGAACAAAGAAACAAAGAAGCAGAGGCAGAGGAAGTACCCGCAGCTTCAGATCTGGAGACCAGCCGCCAAGGTAGATACTGATCAAGGAGGGAGGCTCGCCAGAGGAATCTTGAGTTTCTTGACTGGCGGCGGAGGCCAGTGCAATGAGGGGCGGTAGTGGCCAGGGTTCCATCCCGAGTCATGTCTCTCTCTCTCTCTCTAAGTGTTCCTCACTCGCATGTCTCTCTGTCTCGCTCACAGTCACACTTATGTCTCTCTCATACCCCCTTAACCAGCTGGCAAGGCGGTCGCCCAAGAGCTCACAATGGACGTTCAGGCGACGCCATGGATGCCCAAAATTACGGAGTGCTCACCTAACTGGCCATGGCGAGGCAGACGCCGTGCCCAGGGGTGCCTTTGCGTCTAAGCACGCCTGTGACAACCATGCCAAATCCCATCACCAAACTGCCCTTTCCAATCACTCAAAGTTGTCAACCTGACCATTTTCATGTAATTAATTCTTCCATTTGTATTATTTGATTGTGAATTGAGTAAGCAGAGCATAGTTCCTTTGCAATCGAGAGGGGGTGCTGACGTGCTGGTTCATGGTGGCAGTAGTGTTCAAGAGGTCAGTCTGACTCCGAGTGGATGGCTGGCGGTGAGAGCAGCACAGCTTCAGCGAGGTGGTTAAGATTGATTGATTGAATCATGGATTAGGCAGATGAGAAGAAGGAAGTTCTTTTTTTCAATCTAGTGATCAAGCTTCTGCTGTGTTGTCAGGAGATAGGCCTTACAGAGCAGGAAATCGGGTTCATTTAAGGTTAATAACATTTACTTTGCAACACAACGTAGCACACAACAGAGAAAGAGAGATTTAGTAAGATTAGTTCTTATACCATAACTGTTTACATACCATATTTTAGACATGAAATACTACAATACTACATACTCTGAAGTCGTGTGATATTTAGAAATGAACTGTCAGTGTGGTTAAATTTTCATAATAGATTATTAAGCATGCCATGTTTGATGCTTCGCTTTGACCTAAGCAGCCTCCTACAATGTAAAATCTAGGGTAAACTCCATTCATTCAAATAGAGAAGTGCGAAACTAACTAGTCTAAAAATGGTTGTTGCTGGAAAGTCTGGAGAATAACTGAAGGCAAGTAGAGTTGGTGGTTGATGTTGCATTGTGCCTTGAACCCAAACAGGGGGTGATACAGGATATATATTACAAGGGTTAGGGTTAGGTCTAACAGAAGATGACCACCCTGGAACCCTAACAAACCACCTGACCACCCTAACAACCACCTGACAACCCTAACTGAAAGGGATAGAGAGCACATGGGCTGTTACACCTATGCAGCTGGCTAACACCCCCCGCAGTCTGAGCGTCGCCGCAGACGTTCAGACTGGACCGAAATTCCTGGAAGATCGTCGAAGGCAGTCCCTTCGTGAAGATGTCGGCATACTGGGAAGACGTCGGCACATGAAGGACGCGGACAGCACCGATGGCAACGCGCTCCCGAACAAAATGGAGATCAATCTCAATATGTTTGGTGCGTTGGTGCTGAACCGGGTTGGAGGACATGTAGACGGCGCTGATGTTGTCGCAGTACACCAAGGTAGCCTTGCTGGGTGGGGAGTGGAGCTCGCATAAGAGTTGGCGCAGCCATGATGCCTCAGCCACGGCATTAGCCACACCGCGGTACTCGGCTTCGGCGCTGGAGCGGGAGACGGTGTTCTGGCGTTTGGAGGACCAGGAGACAAGGCTGTTCCCGAGGAACACCGCATAGCCTGAGGTGGATTTGCGAGTGTCCGGGCAGCCAGCCCAGTCAGCGTCAGAGTAGGCAACCAGGTCCAACTGTGCTGAAGGTCGAAGGAGCAGCCCAAGGTGAAGAGTGCCACGAAGATACCGCAGGATACGCTTCAAGGCGGCAAGATGAGGCTCCCGAGGATCGTGCATGTGAAGGCAGACCTGCTGGACGGCGTAGGAGATGTCCGGACGTGTGAAGGTGAGATACTGAAGAGCACCAGCCAAACTCCGGAAATCTGTGGCGTCGCTGACGGGGGTACCATCCTGCGCTGAGACCTTGGAACAAGTGTCCACCGGGGTGGAGCAGGGCTTGCACTCAGCCATGCCTGCGCGGTCTAGAATCTCCTGCATATACTGGCGCTGTGAGAGGAACAGGCCATCAGACTGCCGCTGAGCCTGCATCCCGAGGAAATGATGGAGATCACCTAAGTCCTTCATCGAAAACTCCTGCTGCAGGGCATTGATGGTGCGATGAAGGTGTGGTGGACGAGGCGGTGAGGACGATGTCATCCACATAGAGAAGCAGGTAAATGATCTCAGCACCACGGTGGAACACGAAGAGCGAGGCGTCAGACTTGGCTTCCACGAATCCGAGAGATACCAAGTGAGCTGCAAAACGGCTGTACCACGCTCGAGGTGCCTGCTTGAGACCATAGAGTGAACGGTTCAGACGGCAGACGTGATCTGGATGAGAGGAGTCCTCGAATCCGGAGGGCTGAACGCAGTAAACTGTCTCATCAAGGGTGCCATGGAGGAAGGCATTCTTCACATCAAGCTGTCAAATAGGCCAGTTGCGGGAGATGGCGAGTGAAAGAACAGTCCTCACGGTAGCTGGTTTGACGACAGGGCTGAAGGTTTCTGAGAAATCAACGCCGGGGCGCTGTGTGAAGCCGCGGAGGACCCAGCGAGCTTTGTAGCGCTCCAGTGAACCATCAGCTTGGAACTTGTGCTTGAAGATCCACTTGCCAGTCACCACATTCGCGCCAGGAGGGCGCGGAACAAGATCCCAAGTGGTGTTCTGGAGAAGGGCAGCATGCTCATCCAGCATGGCAGCGCGCCAGTTCGGGTCGGTAAGAGCGGCCCGGTATGTCTTCGGAAGAGGGGACAGGAGCGCGGTGTGGAACACAGCAGGTTGCCGGAAGCCATGTTTCGCCCTGGTGGTCATGGAGTGTTGATTGACCACGGGGGGAATGGCAACCGCGCCCGGAGGAAGGGGCGCAGGAGTTGCTGGAGGCGCAGCTGGAAGCGCCGGGGGGCGAGGGCGCCGGCCATACACCTGGGTGATGACACGAGCTGGCGGCTGGAGCTGGGCAGCCGCGTGGGGAGGTGTAGGCGACGCCGAAGAAGCCGCAGCCGGAGGAGGCGCCGGGCGAGAGCACCGGCAATACACCTGGGCAGCCGCACGAGGAGTTGTAGGGGATGCCGGAGTAGCCGCACACGGCTGTGCGGGGGACGCCGAAGCAGCCGCACGTGGCTGTGCGGGCGTCGATGCTGGTGACGGCGTGGGAGTGGCCAGCGGGGGTGCAGCGGGGCATATTGCCGCATCCGTGGCAGGAGGCAGAGGAGCCGGCGATGATGACCCTGCAGGCAAAGGAGACCAAGTCGGGCCTATAGGCGCCCGAACGGGATTAATAAAGGTGTCCAAAAACTCAAAGTCCGCGGTGGATGGGATCTCAGGCTGCTCGGCAAAGGGAAAGGAGGACTCGTCGAAGATCACATGGCGGGAAATGATGATCTTGTTGGAGGTGATGTCTAAACAGCGGTATCCTTTATGATGAGCTGAGTAGCCGAGGAAGACACACGAAGTGGAGCGCGGAGCGAGTTTGTGGGCAGCAGTGGCGGACAAGTTGGGGTAACATCGACAGCCGAAGACGCGCAGATGGTCATACGCAGGTGGAGAGCCTAACAAGGCTTCATGGGGCGTATGAAAGCGCAGCGTTTTGGTTGGTAGGATGTTGATGAGAACGGTGGCGGTGTTTAGAGCCTCGACTCAATAGCGAGGTGGAAGACAAGCTTGGAAGAGGAGAGACCGAACCATGTTGTTGATAGAACGGATGGCTCGTTCGGCCTTCCCATTTTGAGCAGAGGTGTAAGGGCACGACATTCGGAGGTGAGTGCCGTGGGTGAGGAAGAAGGTGCGAGTGCTGGAGTTGTCAAACTCGCGCCCATTGTCGCATTGGACAGACTTGATGGTGCGGCCAAACTGGGTGGAAACATGAGCAAAGAAATTAGATAGAGTGGAGAAGGTATCAGACTTGAGGCGTAAAGGAAATGTCCACATAAAGTGAGAGCAATCATCGAGAACAACCAAGTAATATTTGAAACCCGATACACTAGGAATTGGTGAGGTCCACAAATCACAGTGTATGAGTTCAAAAATGTGGGAGGCCCGAGATGCTGACACGGGAAAAGGAAGACGAACATGACGCCCGAGCTGACATGCATGACAAATAGAGTTGCTAATTTCTTTATTACAAGTCATGAGTTTGGATAAAGTCTCAAAGCCAGGATGACCGAGACGACGATGCCATAGAGTGGACGCGGTTGTGGTGACGAGATGTGCAGCAGTAGGAGATGACACGCCAGAGGGGCGAAGAGGGTACAACGGCCCGGAACTATTGCACCTGGTGATCATTCTCCTGGAAAGCAGATCCTTCACAGAACCAGCGGGGTCAAATTCAACAGAACAATTATTGTCGGAAGTGAACTGACGCACAGAAATGAGATTCTTAATAAGACCCGGAGAAACAAGGACATTGTTAAGACATAAAGGGCCGGGGAGATGAGCTGTGCCAGTGGAGGTGACGGGGAAGGAGAGCACCGTTACCGACAATGATAGAAGGAATAGGGTATTGCTGGGAAGAGGTGTGGGAGAGAGTACCGGCATCAGAAGTCATATGCGAGGTGGCGCCGGTGTCGAAGATCCAGTCGTGTTGCGAAGGCGGAGTCAGCGACATGGTGTTGAAGGAGGAAGCCAGACTCTGCGCGTCCCAGGATGGCATGCCGGCCGTGGGGTAGCAGTAGCTGGGAGGGGCAGTCCACTGCCCCTGGGCGCCGGCGACGAAGGTCTGCGGCGTAGGTGCAGGGGGAGGGGCAGTCCATTGCCCCTGGGCGCCGGCGACGAAGTTCTGCGGCGTAGGTGTAGGGGGTGGCAGCTGAGAACGAGCAGCCGGCAGCGGGGCCAAGGGAGGGCGATTACCCGGCCACATGCTGATGGAACCGGACCAGGGTTTGTAGAAGCTGGGCCACGGACCGCCCGGCGGAGTTGGCGCGGTGTGCTGGTGCTGAGGCGCCGACGGGGCTGGACCGGACTGCCGTCCTTTGCCCTTTCCGCCGCGCGTGCCCCGCTTGTCACTTTTGCCGGAGCTTCTGGAGCCGCTGAAATGCTGCTGTGGAGGTGCGGCCGGTTTGCCAGCAGAGCCAGTTCCTCCAGAGGCGACGAGGGCGGTCGGTGAAGGAACCGAACGATGAGCCATGTTGAGTTCTTCCAGCAGGAGGTCGGTGCGTGCCTCCAGGAAGGTGGGGAACGGGCGCCCACGCTGGAGATGCATGCCGATGGAGGCGAAGCGCTCGTTGAGGCCGCGGATGAGGTTGAGGACGAGTGTGCAATCAGTGACAGCCTCGCCCAGGTCGCCTAGGGCATCGGCCATGGACTTGAGCTTGCGGCAGTAGTCGGTGACGGAGAGATCGCCCTGGATGAAGTTGCGGAAGGCGGCGTCGAGGTAGAGCGCGCGCTGCTCGCGGTTGCCGAGGAACTGATGCTCCAGTGCGAGCCAGACGGAGCGGGCAGTGGCAGTGGCATGGTCGTCCCGGACAATCTCCTCAAGGTCGGGAGAGATGGTGCCGAGGAGCCACGTCATGACGACGCAGTCCATACGCTCCCAGTCGGGGTAGGTGTGGTCGGCTGTGTCGGCGAGGACATGGCGACGGAGGGAGAACTTCCCAAGAACCAGGAGCATGTGGTGGCGCCAGCGGGTGTAGTTGTTGCTTTCCATGTCGAGGACGGCGGGGACGAGTGCGGATGTTTTGGACGGCAACGGCCTGGGCGTGTAGGTTGATGATGGCGGCGGCCTCGTGCGCCAGGAGGGCTTCGCGGAGCGGCTGGGCAGAGCCAGCGGCGCCGGCGGAGGAAACGGCGTCGTCCTCTGTTTCGACAGCGGCCTCGGCCGCTTCCCGCTCGCGGGCGAGTGCGTCACGGGCGCGGGCGGCGGCGGCGTCGCGCTCCTGGGCGGCGGCCGTGGCCTCCTGCTTAGCTTCCTGGGCGCGCTGAAGAGCGGCGTCCCGAGCAGCCGCCTGCTGGCGGCGACGTTCCTCTGCTTTGCGCTCGATCTCGAGGGCGGCCGCGGCAGCCTGCGCGGCGGCGAGATCGGCCGCAGAGGGAGCGGAAGGAAGGGAGCCAGGCATGGCAGCAGGTGAGATGGCGCAGCCACAGGGGGCGTGCGGAGAAGAAGGCCTGGGCGGAGAAAACCTAGGCAGGACGCGCAGCCGCCAGGGGCGCGCGGGGGAGCAAAGGCAGCGGAAGAAGAAGAGCCTGAAGCTCTGATACCATGAAGGCAAGTAGAGTTGGTGGTTGATGTTGCATTGTGCCTTGAACCCAAACAGGGGGTGATACAGGATATATATTACAAGGGTTAGGGTTAGGTCTAACAGAAGATGACCACCCTGGAACCCTAACAAACCACCTGACCACCCTAACAACCACCTGACAACCCTAACTGAAAGGGATAGAGAGCACATGGGCTGTTACACCTATGCAGCTGGCTAACAATAACGACTAGCACTGCTCAAGTCATGGTCAATTCAAATGGAAGAAACTACTGATTTTTATAGCAACCGAACAATTACAAATCCTCCTACTAGCCACTGCAGCAAAAGCCAGATTACACCAAGTATTTTACATCACTGCAAACAAAAAGTGACAATACATTGGTCCGATAATTTTAGTCATTTGATACAAAGAATTGCATAATATGACTCATAAGAAAAGAATAAATTAAATCAACTCCACTATACATGTAGATATCCCATACAAGCACAAAAGAACTCACCTTTTTGCAGAAATAATCAAAGCGGGCATCGTCAGCTTCAGCAATAGGAGATGCATCAAACCTTTCATACACCTGTTTATTGATTGGACATTGAAAAACATTTGTAATTTAATAGATATTGTTTTAGCACCTAAGCCCAGAGGATGTGTGTCCTTGAGAGTTGAGTCCATTCAAAATTTGTAAATCAAGTTTCAGGAGCAACTCTGAATCCATGGCATGAAAATTTTGTTTACGTCCATATATCTACAGATTAAATTTGCAACAATGCAACAACATCTGGAAAGACATTAGAAAAACAGACCTGCCGTGCTTCAAGCTGTATTTTGGGAAGAACACCAGAATATTCAGTCACCAGCTTAACCTGAGAAAGTTAAGTTCCTGCATGTTAGAAACATGAGTTCAACGATGCCAATGCCTAACTGACTTCCAACATGCTATATATACCTTCCCCTCATAATTTAAACATAATCCATTGAATAAAGCATTCATCTCTGCACAACAGGGAAAATGATTAAAGCATATATAGGTAGCACATCAAGGTATCACGGTCCCACATGAACAGCTAATGCAAGCAATTGAAATAACAGAGCACCTTGCATAACTCCGTTAAGCACCTACACACTAATTATAATAATATAGTAACATATTAAAACATAAATGCTGATCAGGATTCAATGCATAATGGGCATAATCCGAGTCGATATTGAAAATCTAGTTCAGTGCTACAAGCTAGAGCCTAGGAGGACACAAGTTATTGCATATGGCTCATACAGTCATACTGTCAGCCAAAGTTCCATGTGAAAATCCATACCTGGAGTAAGATACGAGCTTAAGAATATTGTTTGCCGATAGAACCGTGCGCGCTGATCCAAGTACCTTGACCGAAGAAAATTAAAAATTAAAAAACATGGAATTGTAGTCATAAACATAGAGAAATATTTTACGAATAAAATTGCCACATTGTTTTGCTATTCACAATACAACAAACTGATCTTATTTAGATCAGAATATGGCCACAGAGCATGGGGGTAAATAAATATTCAATAAATCATAATTACCATGGCCTAATCCGCATCACATTGGTCCCATGTTCTTTTGACGGCAAATGATTTAGTTGTTCAAACACAGCATGCAGATGTGACCAATTCTACATTCAAGCATAACAAGAATCATTTGTACCAGCAGGCATCACCAAATAAGTACAGCAATATATTAGAGTTGGAGTTTAACCTGCATAGATATCACATCCGCGTGATCAACCACCACTATCTGCACAGAACAAATAGATTGATAATGTAAACCCTGTAAAAAAAAGAATCGAAACAATACGATAAAATGCGCTATACTCGTAAATCCATGTTGACTTTTCATGACTTCAACGATACAAAATTAAACCACTGGTTTTCATTACAATATATTAGTAACCATAAGTGCCATCAAGTATTTTGCATGAGAAATCTACTGAATATGATTAAATTTCTGATCACTGTCCTATAGAACCTACCCTTTAACATTTGAGGGACTTTTTTATCACACAAGAAACCCGGTGCTTAGCGCCATTTCACTCACCCTGCTTTTATCCTATGACTCACGCCTTCATCAATCTCATCGTCCCACTTTAGCATCCCAAATATCAAAGTGTCCGTACAGACTAACATCTCTATCATCTGCCCTGACACCGCAAAAATCACACCTCATATATTCAGATTTAGTTCTACTAAGTCTAAAGCCCTTTGATTCTAAAGTCTTCTTCAACAACTCCAGATTGCTATCGACACCTATCCTACTCTCATCAACTAGCACTACTAACTACTAAGTCTTCGTATTTGTGGCTTTGACAACCTTAGCCTATCGAACCCATATCCTAAAACAAAAGATGGAAACTACTAACTTATGTTGTTGGATAACTCACTCTCCAGGTATAACCTTACAGTCTATACAGGCTCATTTGTGCCCCTCCTAACAAGGATAAAATCGATTTGGCTAGAATGCTGACCATTGCTGAAGGTCAATAAATTTGTCTCTTTCTAAAAAAGGTGTTAGCTATCATGAGATCATATGTTACGGTAAAGTTCAAGATATATTTTTTCTTGGCTCCTATCACCATAACCAAAACCCCCATGCACCCTTTGAAACCCCCCACTAGTTGTACCGACATGACCGTTGAAATCACCTCATAAAAAAAGCTTCTCACTATTAGACACACTTCTTACCATGTTATCTAGATCTTCCCAAAATTATCTTTTAGTGGCCTCATCCAGACCTACTTATGGAGCATATGAGCTAATAACATTCAAAATCAAGTCGCCAAAGATCGGCTTGACTAGGATAATGCTATCCCCTTGTCTCGTCACGTCGACAACTCCGCTCTTGAGGAGCTTATCGATTAAGATGCCCACTCCATTCCTATTTCGTTCTATTCCAGTATACAACAACTTGGAAGCCAGTATGCTCCACCTCCTTCGCCTTCTGACCGATCTATTTAGTCTCTTGAACGCACAAGATATTTACACGTCTCCTAATCGTCGTATCAACTAACTTTCTTAACCTACCTGTTAAAGACCCTACATTCCAACTACCCAGACGGATCCTACTCTCTTCGGCTAGCTTCCTTGCCCCTTGCACTCATCAAGTAAAGTGCAAAGACTTCTGCAAATTTTCCACTACACCCGAGCGCTGACATAGTGCGTCACTAAAGGAGTGATGTCCCGACCCTTGCTCATTTATCACCACACCCAGGTTCCCATATGGCGCGTCACTAAGAGGGTTACGCCTCAATGAATTATCAATTTTGGATTTCATTCCATGAAAAGATTTAGGTTTGTCAAAATATGTGTAGTTTGCAAAATTTTACTCTACTTATAAATTATCATTTGTATTGCCTAATATATCATCTTGTGTGATACGCTCTCCTGTTGATGGTGCAAATTCCTTTGTATGTTGCCACCAATACGTCCCTGTTAAGGCCTAATTTGGAACACAACAAATTTTCCCGATTCCTCTAGGAAATGAACTGTTTCCTGAAAGTTCTTGCATTGCATTCCAAACAAGGCTTAAAGAGTGACTCTCCATTCATACCATAACATGAGTGGCCAAAGCCATTGTATGTTACATTATCTATGTCCCTTTTCAATGTATGTATGTATGTACATATGTACGTATGTGTGTGTGTGTGTGTATATATATATAGGGCATGTTTGGTAGAGCTCCAGATTCTCATTTTTCAGCTTTTGCACCAGATTCTGTAAGAATCCACTTCTCTGAGAATCTGGAGCTACCTCTTAAAAGCGTTTGGCTAGTGGATTGGCTCCAGATTCATAAAAGAGGACATATGAGGGATATAGACCATGTTACCCCTAGTTGTAACCCTTTTATTTATCTATTGTTGAATTAGCAAAAGAAACACGTGCAGATCTCTTACTTGCTTCATATTCATGAATAAGGACAACTAATTAACGAGGAACATGGGTAAGGATAATTTGACCAACTATGAACAGTAGATAAATTAGGATCTTTTAGCTGCACAATATCGTGAGACATTTTGACCACACACTCCAAATTCTCATCAAACTTTCTGCTAATTGTCTCACCAGAATGCTTGAACCGATTCTGTGCTCTTCGATTCGATTCAGAGCCACCATAGATATACAGAAAAATAGCCAAAGCTTCAATGGAACTCATATGGGTAGTTGATTTCAAGTTGTAAGATCCGACTAAAAGATCATGTAGACTCTGAAAGATTGTACCATTCATACGAAACATATGGTGGCTTTCCCCTAGGGTGTTTAGGGTTTCTCTTACCTAACCCATACCACTAAGGCATGAAGTCCTAAGCTCATTCTTGTCAAGATAAGTTGAATGGTACTTTTCCACTAAGGCGGTGGCGGCGGTGCTGCTGGGGACTGAAGGGTGGTGGCGGTGCTGCTGGGGACCGGAGGGAGGCGGCGGCGGCGGTGCTGCTAGGGACCGGAGGGAGGCGGCGGCGGCAGTACTGGGGACCGGAGGGAGGCGACAGCGGTGGTACTGGGGACCGGAGGGAGGCGGCAGCGGCGGTGCTGTGGACCGGAGGGAGGCGGCGGCGGGCAAGATCTGGAGGGAGGCGGCGGGGCGAGAGAAGGGCGGCGGCGGGACAAGATCTAGACCGAGAGAAGGGAGGGAGGCGGCGGGGCGAGAGAAGGGCGGCGGCGGGACAAGATCTAGACCGAGAGAAGGGAGGGAGGCAGCGGGGTGAGAGGAGGGAGGCGGCGAGGCGCGAGAGGGGAAGGGAGGAGGTGGGAGGGAGGCGGCGAGGCACGAGAGGGGAAGGGCGGAGGCGGGCGGCACGAGAGAAGGGAGGAGGCGGGCGGCGCGAGAGGAGGCGAGGCACGAGAGGGTAAGGGAGGAGGCGGTAGAGAGGAGGCGGGAGGGAGGCGGCGAGGCACGAGAGGGGAAGGGAGGAGGCGGGTGGTGAGAGAGAAGGGGGAGGCGGGGCACGAGAGGGGAAAGGGAGAGGGGAAGGAGGCAGGCGCAAGAGGGGAAGGAGGGAGGCAGCGAGGTGATAGGGGGGCGAGCGGGGGCAGGGTTTAGGTTTTTATATGGGTGGCATTTGCAGGTAAATACTACGAACTTCAATGGGTACGTTGGATTTAGGTTGGATAGCTCCCCACGAGAATCTACCATTTGTCTGCTTCTCCTGACTAGTTCATTTTGAACTCTGCTCCTCGCGAGAAGCAGAATCTGGTCATTTTGGGAAGCTGGATGTTAGCACAGCTCCACAAGATCCAATGAAGAAGTTGGGAGCAAAAGCTGTACTAAACAGGCCCATATATGCATCGTCAAGTGCTCCCCTCCTGATTTCCTTTTTAAAAAAGTTTCTAGTTTATTACTCCTGTAAATCACTTGTAACCATGATCTAAATACTTCCTAGCAATAAAGAGTACTCCCTTTAAAATTTCAGTTTTAAAATCAAAATGAAGTAGGTGGGGCAAAAAAGAGAAATTGTTGTAAATAGTAATTTTTTTTCTATTTTCCTTTGCGTTATATTTTTTCAAGGATTTCCCTTCTTTGTATCTCCTAACACAAATTGAATTTGAGTTTGAAATTTAAATGGAGGTATGCCAAAGTAATAACTAAGGGGGTGTTCGTATTAGGTTTTGCTGATAGCTTTTGGCTGAAAATAAATAGTAATGGTTGAAATAAGTGGCTTTTAGGAGAGGGCAAGCAGTGAAAAAGATGAGGAAGAGATGCGTGCACATGACAGAAACAAGAGTGGGGTGTGTGATGCACCCATGACCCCATAACTTATCCCCAGAGCGAGATGGTAATGAGAGGAGTAGAGAAGCCGCTTCGAGAAGCCGAGTATTCGTATTGACTTTTGGCTTTTTTACACAGAAGCCAGAAGCCAATACGAACAGGGCCTAAATATGACCCCAAGATTAATTTGGGTACTTTTGAATTTCCTAGATAGATATATTAAATAAATAGTTGTATTTTCTTTGATTATTTTGAGTAAATTTCGCAAAACTACACATACCTTGATAGAAAAGCTACACATGACAGAACTACACATACTTTGTCCACTGAGAAGTGGGCCCTACATGTTAATTACAGACTCCCACCTGTCAGATTTAACAGGAATTGACATATGCATAGTTTATTGAAATGTTTGTTCATAGTACATGTAGCTCAACGAAATTCAACTTGAAACTTGTAGTTCCTTCACTACTATACCAAAATACTTGCAGTTTTAAGAAATTTACTCGCTAAATGTTATTTTCATGTGACCCTAGATTCTTCTTATATATATTAATGATTTACCTAAAGGACTTGTATTTAGGCATGGAGGAAGTAGAAATAGATAACAGTATATGGGTTAAGAGTGGGACTAACCTCAATTGATGATAGGAAATCAAAATCCTTTTCCTTGACACGTTCTTTTTCCTTGACATGTTCACCTCCATCAATTTTCTGATAACAGACAAGCATGAGGTATAGAATAATAAAACTTTATAAAAAAATGTAGACATTCAACAAGAACAACTAAAAGATGAGATGGATCTGAAAGAAAAGTTCTGTAAGGGCATATTGACATCAAGTTTCTGTTATGGAAGAAATTGGTGCTTAAAAATGGAAATAATGACGACAAAGATTTGTTATTGGGGAACAACTAGAAAATAGGATCATGTTTTCCTTCTTCCAATGGAATAGCTCCCACCCATTGGATCAGGCAATCAAATAGTTGGTCCTGTCCATTATCTCTGAGGATTTTCCTCACCCCCCTGCATCAAATGCCACCTCTCTTCCCCACTCATTCTTCTCCGCAAAACCACCCTTTTTCCCAATAACACCTTCCTACCAGAGTTGCCATTTGCCAACATAACCAGCGCTAGAAGCGTAGCGCCATGTCCATATCATGTCATATTCCTGTATGTACCGCTCTGCATATCCATGCAACTTAGATGCCCCTGAGCCTGCCACCTCTCACGTATCAGGTTCTACCATCAATGCTTGGCATGCTTTGTGGCCGTCCTCCCTTCCTCCTACTCACTGTACCACTAGTTGGTGCATAGCTGTCATGCCAAAGAACCACCTAATCTCTGACCAGGTACCATTCTCACTCCATTTCTCCACCATCATTGCTCGCCAACCGCCAGTGCTATCACAGCCCTGCCACCCCATCACTACTCACCGTCAGGCGCTCCGATGGGTCGGGCTGGTGAACCCATCAGGGGTTTGTGCGAAAGTAGGATAGTGTTTTCATATTTCTTTGATACTATGTGTCCAGTGCTAAACTAAATGGACAGCAACCTATGAGATGTTCCCAGTACAAAAACAATGCACAGCTGCTGGACACAGGAGTAATTATGAGTCAGAGTCTATCAAGAAACATTGGTTAAAGAAAACTTACAAGTTTAAGTGCTAAAGGAGATGCAACTATGATATCAGAAGAGTAGAAGCTACTGTACAGTTTAACAGCTTTCCTGCAAAAGCATTAGTCCAAATATTAACTTTTAAAAGTTTTCTGTATGTAAGTATAGAATCCTAAAAAATGTCAATGTACTACCAAAAATGAATTTAAGGGCATGTATTTTGCTAAGGCATAAGATTTCACAGAGCTGAACATCAAAGAGTAATCATAAAACATAGACATTGAAACATTTTGAAACATCCATTTTGTCAATTGATAATTTGTTTACTAGAAGAACATTGCTTTCCAACAAAAGCATAGTAACTTGCTTTAATGGAGAGAAGAAGCTGAATGTGAACAGGCATTCCTTTCATTAAAATTTCCTAAGAGATCTTAGTTAGAAAAATGTATCAACAAGCAGGCTACCACAAAGCTATAGTTGTTTCCGAGCCAAGATGTTTTGCCTGTTAGAGTAGGCTTATCTCTTCTGTATTTAGTTCCTATGTGTAGGGTTGTCTCTGCATATAGTCTTTTGTACTCTATATATATTGTCCATTGGGCATCATGAATATACAAACAATCATAACACTGCTATCTTAAAAATTTACCCTATCACAGCTAATGTTGCTTTATCGCGTAGTGTAAATTACAACTGTTAAAGTGCTAAGTGCTTTAGATAGGAGCACATGGAAGTTAACAATCTATATACCAGAATCATAACATAAGAAGAATGTTTAGGGGCGGTGTTTTAGGCTCTCTGCTCAGATGGCAGGATGCATGTTTATGGTTTTGTCTTGTAGTTTATATTACAAGGCTCCCGTTTCTTTGACCTTAAGAATGTTTCATTTCTAACTTACCCTAACTTGTTTGAGACAAAAAGCTTTGTTGTTGTTGTAAAGTGCTAAGTGCCTTCTGCTATATTGTGCAATTTTATCGGTTGTGTAAACAATAACAAGACTTTTATCCTAGTACATGTAAAAAAATTAAAACCCTCAACAAATATGCAAATTAATGACACCCAAACCACTACTGAGTACATGTTGCCTACACTGATACAGATATCATATCATTGACCATGGAAAATGTACTGTCCTCCATTGCCTTTCATGTTTGCTGTCTAGTGAGTGCACACTTTCTGTCCGCCAAGGGAGACTACTGAGTACATGTTGCCTACACTGATACAGATATCATATCATTGACCATGGAACTTGTTGCTTTGTAGTTTAAATTGCATAATATTAGGTTTTGTAAGTTATAGTAACGTTTTAATTGCAGATTGAACAGCTTTAATTTTGTTTCACTAGTATCACATGAATTAAATAGAAGAAAGCTATTAAGAAACTTTTACATAAATGACATTTTTAAATTAACACCAAAAAGTACAATAGCTTCCTTCCATGACAGTGATCCACAAAAGGTGCCACCATGACACATAAAACATTGCAAAGCATAAGGTTTTTTGGGAATAAAATTATTTGCAAAAGTGAGTTTTAAGAACGAAGACAATTGAAGTGAAGGTCCAATTCTAAAAATAGAAGATTAAAACATTACAAGAGCTGAAGAGCATAAGTCAAGCAAGTGGCATATTATGCTTCAATGCTTGTTTTGTGGATGTAAAGATTCAGTAAAATCCAGTTAATTAGATAATTAAAGGACATTATAAAGATGAGAACAAGAACAATGACACAGAAGTTCCTTTCCAAAGAAGGAATAAGCCAGAAGCTACTGAACAAAACTCTCAAGAAAAAGTAGACCAATATGCATATTATATTTCTGCAATTGGTTCTGCTGATGGGTTTGTCTATTCATTTAATACTCATGTCCACTTCAGAGGCTTGTAATAGGCAGCAACAGAAGGGAGAAAAGACTTTCTTTTTTAACCATCCAAAAAAAAACTGCGGGGAGTAGAGTGCACACCCTTGAGTCTCCACTACTAGAAAATTATTACGAGCAATCATAGACAGTCTAGCACACTCACTTTGTATATTTTATCCCAAAAAGAAAGTGATCTTCAGTATCTCCAGAGAAAAGAAGGTCAAAGTCTGTGGGTTTTGAACTATGTTCAGGTTCCTCCAGTTCATCATCTGGTTCACCAAACTCTTCTTTGAATTGTCCCATGGCATTCTCCTATAAAAGAAAGAAAGCAATCCATTAGCACCAGAAGCAAAATAATCTCAGTACCAGCTATCCTAATATAAATTACAACGATGGACAGATCTGAGTGGAGTTCATATATAAGTTTGTTGTGTATTTTGTAAGAAATTGAAATTCAAATGTTTGCCTTCAAAAAAAACTGTACCTTTTGCAACAATGGGGAAAGTTGGATCAATCTCTTCACAATGCGTCGTGCAATGCTTTTGAGAGGTAACAAGAAAAGTACCTAAGGACATGTTTATAATACAAAAGAAAAGAGAAATAAGTTGAATAGATAATGATACAAATGACAAATTTTGTATAAACCATCGAGGTGACAGTCTGCTAGGTAAATGCACTGATATTTAACATTTACTTAATAAAATAGTGCAATTAATAGTCAACGAATTACCTATAGCACAGCAAAAACATCTATGTCATGCATATTGTCAAATTAGATAATGTTTGCTGCAATGTGTTCGATTCCATTCAAAGACCTTTTGTAGTGATGCTATTCAGTGCATATGTTGTGTGCCTATGCCCGCTATAATAACAAAGAACACACTTGATGTGAGTTGTGGCCAATGAAATTATTTCTTATTTAAATTTCAGGGAAACAAACGAAGATCAAATGTATCTTATGCAGCATGCTAGTTATGGTTTATCATTAGTTCATTACTACACTTGGGTATAATGTAGTCGGCTATACAAATCCCCCCCCCCCCCCCCAAAAAAAATTGACATGAATTAGTGCAAGTATCATGCATGCTTAAAGCTTTTTTATAAACTCAACCATCTCACATCATCAGGGACTCATGGTTATTTTTCAATGCCAACACATGCTGCAATGAAGAAACAAGACATTGTACATGTAAATAAATGGCAGGTCAGGTGTAGCATACTAAAATACAGCTAGATAGTGCTAACTATATTTAAGTGTATGCATCACAACAGAAGGGATTCCAGATTTTCCAATATATGTGTGAAAAATACCTTTGGACGTGTAAAACCCTGATCAAGGTATGAGTTATCATCCAAAATATCTCCATTAGCACCATTCCTAAGCTTCGCATCATTTTTAATGACAACATCTCTTGTTCTATGAACATGATTCAACTGCGAATGTAATAACATTGCACACTAGTCAGCATCACAACAGATTCAGTAATAATATGACCAAATAGGGATAGTACAACTTACAGCATGCATAAGATATGCATCCATAGTACTGGAATCCACCGCACTACCCTTAAGATAAAATGGCTTCTTATTACAGTACATTATATCACGATAACTATTACCTGCAATAATAATCAGGATTAGAATTACACTTAATATAAGTGGAAGTGTGCACCATACATCATTTTAGTCAGGAAATATGACATGAAGCCCTAATTTGGCTTAGTTTTGCTCCAGTATAGGAGAAACTAGGGATGGAAACGGGGTTTGTGGTGCTAAAACCACATTGGTAACCATTCTTTTCCTCAAATACAGCTAGAACCTGGATCGAATACAGACACACAAAATAATATTTAGGATGAGGGAACCGCAAAAGCTACTTTATGTTTCTATATGCCAAAATTAACAACATCAACACCTGAAGAGGTAGAATTAGTAGATATCACCACTTCTCAGGGGCATTTCTAACATTACCTGTTTTAAGAAGTAATGTATGGTATTTACTGGTTCAGCAAAGGCAAAAAATAGAACCTAACTTTTTTCTAACAAAGTATTTTCTAACTAGTTTCCATTTGATACAAGTGATGGAGTTGTAACAAACATAAATCATGTAAAAGAAGTATTTTGATGTGGGATTCATGTGAAGTCATGATCCAACTATACTTATGGTCACATTGTTGTTGCTGGGATGTGCTGCAAAATATAGTCAGTAATATGAATCTTTACTAATTCTAGAAAAATAGTTCTGTTATATTCTTCTAAAGCAGTAATTATTGATTAGTTAATATACCCAAAACTAGTAAAACGCAAGTGCTTTTAAAAGACTCCAATGCAACTGGAAAACTCAGCAGCCTTAATGTTTTTATTGAGTCAAGTTGTTTGCGAAATAAGGTGTTAATTGTCAGACAACAATGAAGAGAAATTACAAAGTGAGAAGAACTTCAGTCTAGAATTCAAGTGGTCGGAGAGGGTATTTTGCCAATGGTCCCTCAACTTTCCTTTGACACCACCAAGAATATCACCATAAACTCCCTGAAAGAATAAAGCATTAAGGAGGGGTTATTTAACTACTTACAAAATTATCTATACACTAGTCATGAAGTGGTTGAATAACTCAGCTAAAATCATTTGAGTAGTATTGTTATGACCGGGATCACGTATGGACGCCGGACACGCACACAGGGAGGGGCATCAACCGGCAATTAGAAGGCCTTGGGCCCATAAGACTTTCCTTCATTACGTTATTTCCTTCCTTCATTAGGTTTAATACCTTTCTATCCATAAGCAATAGGATTCAGATTGCTTAGCAATCCAGATTGAATTCAGATTGATTAGCAATCTAGATTGGTTTGTAAGGGAGGATAAATAGCCTCACCTAGGGATTGAATAAAGCAAGCAAAGCAACATATCGTTGCAGGCTTCCCTGTGATCTCCCTTCCTCTCACGTGCGCCGCCGGCCCTAACCCTCACGGCGCCTCCACGACGCCAGGGGTTTAAGCCCCGTGCGTCGCCTTCCCACCGCTACTTCCTTCGGAGTCTTCGCCAGCCCCTGCGCCATACTAATTTGGTATCAGAGATGCCAGGCGAGGAGAGCGGCAAGCAGCCGAAGGGACCGCCGCCGCCGCCTCCGGCCGATTCCGTCACCCAGGCGTTGAAAGACCTCAACCAGCAGATGGCGACCCTCTTCGCACGCATGGAGGCCTTGGAGTCCCGACCGGCAGCAGCTACCACCGCCGCCTCCACCCTGGCCGCCGCCACCAACCTTTCCGCCGCCGCCTCGCTGCCGCTTCCCCTCCACCAAATCCAATTCCCCCGTTCGCCGTCGCCGCTTCCCACGGGACCACAACTTCCCCTGCGACCGGCCTTCCCGTCGGGACCGGAGGTAGGCGCCGGCGGTACGGGCACCGGCCTGGGCGCCCCTCGCTTCCACAAACTCGATTTCCCGACCTACGACGGCACGGAAGACCCTCTCAATTGGCTCAACCGATGCGAGCAATTCTTCAGAGGCCAACGCACCATGGCTTCAGATCGCGTATGGCTCGCCTCGTACCATCTCACGGGCACAGCTCAGACGTGGTACTACGCATTGGAGCAAGACGAAGGCGTACCTTCCTGGGAGCGTTTCAAGGAACTGTGCCACCTCCGCTTCGGGCCGCCCATCCGCGCCAATCGCCTGGCGGAACTCGCACGGCTGCCGTTCCTCTCAACAGTTCAGGACTACCAAGAGCGCTTCAACGCCCTTCTCTGTCACACGGCGCAACATTTGACACCATCTCAGAAGGTGGAGTTATTCACCGGTGGTCTGCCAGAGCATATCAAGATCGACGTCGAGCTTCGGGAACCTCAGGATCTGCAGACGGCCATGCACCTCGCGCGGGCGTATGAGCGTCGCGCCGAGGTGACTCCACCAGCACCACTGCCGCAGCGGTCTTCCCGTTTTCCCCAGCGGCCACCGCTGACCCTGCCCACGCCGCAGCGGACGACCGCTCCACCACCAGTCACGCCAGCACAGGCGCCAATCCTGCTGCCGCCAGCACCACCTACGGCAGCAGCAGTGCCGGCCCCATCCCGGCCTTTCCGCCGCCTCTCGCCGGCTGAGTTGGCCGACCGTCGCCGGCTGGGGCTTTGCTACAATTGCGACGAGCAGTACGTCCGCGGCCACAAGTGCCAGCGACTGTTCTTCATTGAGGTGACTGACTACCTGGATGACGACACCACCGAGGCCTCCAGCGGTGCGGCAGAGGACACGGTCGCATCCGACTTGCCGGTAGTCTCCCTTCATGCGATCGCCGGCATTCGCACGGATGATACCATGCACCTCCATGTCCACATCCAGGGCCTACGGCTTTTGGCACTCCTCGACTCCGGCTCTACCCATAACTTCATCAATGCCGGAGCCCTGCGCCGACTCCAGTTGACAACGGCGGACAGCGCCAATATGCGCGTAGCAGTCGCAAATGGCGACCGGGTCCCCTGCACGGGCGTGGCCCGCGACGTCGCCATGAGCATCGGACCCGAGGAGTTCTCCATCAATTGCTATGGCATCGACCTAGGCGGGTTCGACCTCGTCCTCGGTGTCGATTTCCTCCGCACCTTGGGACCCATCCTTTGGGATTTCGAGGACCTCTGCATGGCCTTCTGGCGAGGAACTAGGCGGGTCTTCTGGAAAGGCCTGGGCTCCTCCCGCGAAGACGTTCTACAACCGGCCCTCCGTGCCATCACCGGGGCACCTCAACAGCCCCTCTTGGACCAACTCCTGCACCAGTACAGCTCGATCTTTACGGAACCACAGGGTCTTCCACCAGCCCGACCCTATGATCACCGAATCCACCTCTTGCCAGGTACTGCGCCGGTAGCCGTCCGCCCATACCGCTACCCACAGCTGCAGAAGGATGAGCTGGAACGCCAGTGCGCCGCCATGTTGGAGCAGGGCATCATCCGACCAAGTACCTCACCGTTCTCGGCGCCGGTACTCTTGGTCAAGAAGGCGGACGACTCATGGCGGTTCTGCATTGACTACCGTGCACTCAATGACAAGACTTCCAAGGACAAGTTTCCGATACCGGTAGTGGACGAGCTCCTCGACGAGCTCCATGGCGCCCAGTTTTTTACTAAGCTGGACCTCCGTTCTGGTTACCACCAGGTGCGCATGCATCCGGCAGACATCGAGAAGACGGCCTTCCGCACCCACCACGGCCACTTCGAGTTCCTCGTCATGCCCTTCGGCCTGTCGAATGCGCCAGCAACGTTCCAAGCCCTCATGAACGACGTCCTTCGTCCATTCCTCCGCAGGTTCGTGCTTGTGTTCTTCGACGACATACTCATCTACAGCTCGTCGTGGTCCGAACATTTGCAGCATGTCCGCCTCGTCTTCGACGCTCTCCGCGCCCACGCCTTACACCTCAAGCGCTCTAAGTGCTCTTTTGGGGCAGCTTCGGTCGCCTACCTCGGCCACGTCATCTCCGTCAACGGCGTCGCCATGGACAGCGACAAGGTAACCGCCGTCGCCTCCTGGCCAGTGCCCCGCTCGGCCCGGGGATTGCGGGGGTTCTTGGGCCTCGCTGGCTACTACCGGAAGTTCATCCGCAATTTCGGCACGATCGCAGCGCCATTGACGAAGCTCCTGCGCAAAGACGCTTTCGCCTGGACGGACGATGCCGCGGCAGCATTCCAAGCACTGAAGCAGGCTCTGACAACTGGTCCGGTCCTGCAGATGCCCGCCTTCGACCAGCTGTTTATCGTCGACTGCGACGCCTCAGGCGTGGGCTTCGGCGCCGTCCTCCACCAGGGTGCCGGGGCCCTGGCTTTCTTCAGCAGGCCGTTCGCTGCCCGCCATCTCAAGTTGGCGGCCTATGAGCGGGAGCTTATCGGCCTTGTGCAGGCCGTCCGACACTGGCGTCCATACCTGTGGGGACGTCGCTTCCTCATCCGCACCGACCACTTCAGTCTCAAGTTTCTGTTGGACCAGCGACTGTCGACGATTCCGCAGCACCAGTGGATTAGCAAACTGTTCGGCTTCGACTTCACCGTGGAATATCGTCCCGGGCGCCTCAACACGGTGGCAGACGCACTTTCGCGCCGCGACTCGGACGCCGCCGCGATCCATGCTCTCTCAGGACCTTCGTTCCACCTCTTTGACGAGATCCGCGCCGCAACGACCACCGACGAGGAGGCGGGCCTCATCCGCCAGCAGCTCCAGGACGGCACACTAGAGACACCCTGGCGCACAGCCGACGGCCTCCTAATCCATGGCTCGCGCATCTTCGTGCCGGCACAGCAAGACTTGCGTAATCAGGTGCTCTCCCTGGCCCATACGGCGGGTCACGAGGGCATCCAGAAGACACTCCAACGCCTGCGCGCGGACTTCTACATTCCTGGCGACAGGGCGCTGGTGCGGGACTTTGTGCGCGCCTGTCTCACCTGCCAGCGCAACAAGACGGAGACTCTGCAGCCGGCGGGTCTGTTGCAGCCCCTCGACGTGCCATCCCAGGTATGGGCCGACATTTCGATGGACTTCATCGAAGGCTTGCCGAAGGTACATGGGAAGTCAGTGATCCTCACCGTCGTCGACCGCTTCTCCAAGTACGCGCACTTCATCGCGCTCGGCCACCCATACTCCGCCGCATCCGTCGCCCGGGCCTTTTTCGAGGAGATCGTCCGCCTCCACGGGTTCCCCACCTCCATCGTCAGCGATCGTGACCCGGTCTTCACCGGCCACATGTGGCGAGACCTCTTCAAGATGGCGGGCGTCAAACTCCGCATGAGCACGGCCTTTCACCCCCAGACGGACGGCCAGTCTGAGGTTGTCAACAAGGTCATTGCCATGTACCTACGTTGCATCACGGGTGATCAGCCTCGCGCTTGGATCGACTGGCTGCCATGGGCGGAGTATTGCTACAACACTTCGTTCCACACCGCGCTGCGCACTACTCCTTTCCAGGTGGTCTACGGCCGGCCTCCTCCACCACTTGTGCCGTACACGGGGGGTGCTGCCAGGACGGATGCGGTGGACGCTCTCCTACGCAACCGGGATGACTTTCTCGCAATGGTCCGCGATCGCCTCCTCCAGGCACAGCAATACGCCAAGCGCTACTATGATGACCACCACCGCGAGTTGGAGTTTGCGGTGGGCGACTGGGTGTGGTTGCGCCTCCGCCACCGACCGGCACAGACATTGGATCCCCGACCCAAGGGGAAGCTCAGTCCACGCTACGCAGGACCGTTCCAGGTCCTGGAGCGGGTCGGCCAGGTGGCCTACCGACTCAAGCTTCCAGAAGGAGCCAGACTTCATGATGTCTTCCATGTGGGGCTGCTCAAACCATTCCACGGTGATCCTCCATCAACGATGCCTCCGCTGCCGCCTATGCACGAAGGCCGCCTGCTGCCCGCCCCGGAGCGCGTCCTCCGCGCTCAGCTTCGCCGCGGTGTCTGGCATGTCTTGGTCCACTGGCGCGGCATGTCCAGCGATGACGCTACCTGGGAACAGCTGCCGCACTTCCAGGAGAACTACCCCGATGTTCAGCTCGAGGACGAGCTGTTTGCGGAGGCCGGGAGAGATGTTATGACCGGGATCACGTATGGACGCCGGACACGCACACAGGGAGGGGCATCAACCGGCAATTAGAAGGCCTTGGGCCCATAAGACTTTCCTTCATTACGTTATTTCCTTCCTTCATTAGGTTTAATACCTTTCTATCCATAAGCAATAGGATTCAGATTGCTTAGCAATCCAGATTGAATTCAGATTGATTAGCAATCTAGATTGGTTTGTAAGGGAGGATAAATAGCCTCACCTAGGGATTGAATAAAGCAAGCAAAGCAACATATCGTTGCAGGCTTCCCTGTGATCTCCCTTCCTCTCACGTGCGCCGCCGGCCCTAACCCTCACGGCGCCTCCACGACGCCAGGGGTTTAAGCCCCGTGCGTCGCCTTCCCACCGCTACTTCCTTCGGAGTCTTCGCCAGCCCCTGCGCCATACTAAGTATGACATCCACTATGGTGAATCAAAGAAGCAAACACGTTAACTCAAATCCAAATTGAAAGAAACAGGAACTAATATTCCAGCAGGCCCTGCCTTGACAAAGCGCAATTTGCATAACAACAAAAATCTATAAGAAATTAGGAAAACATGGGGATGGCTGTGGTACAAACACAGACACCATAGTCACTGCTCAAAAACATAGGTAAGTTCCATAACTGAATATAGATCATAAGGTGATCTAAACACATGCTAAACTTGAAGAGTAAAAAATCTTGAAAATTTTAACTTGAACTACACATACGACTATCAAGGACCAAGGTTCAGTAACCCGCATTTCAAGGAAAGATAATATCAGAATAACCCTTCAGTTTATATGATGTACAAGGTCTTATTTAATCTTCAAACTTAGAAACCCACGGAATATTACCTCACATGAAAACCTACTTTTTGAAGTGAATCAATAATATTCTTCAATCAGTTGACTGAGCATATAAATTCAAAATACATTACTTATGTAATTCCACAAAGTACCTGCATTTTTTCACCTGTTCCAACCCATTTGGATATTGGAATGTCCTCCGCAGGCATCTCCCAATTAAATTTATCCTTATGCATCATTAGTGCATTGACTTCTTCATTTGTTATCATGTGACTAACATGACGATCAAATGAACTAGAACATACAAAAGAGAGGGTGGTGTAATGGTGTTAGAAATAATTATAAGCAAAGATCATGCATCGAGAAAAGAAAATGAAAAACAAAGTGTTAGGGTAGACATCCTTTTTAACTGGTGCTAATCGATAAGAATATATGGAATTTTTTGAGAAAAGTGCTTACGCAGTTACTTTTCCACAATTAAAAAAATCAAGAACAAACTTCCTCATATCAAAATGGCAATAGAAAAAATTATTTCAATCATGATAAAAGGTCTCTAACCATTAATTGAGAAAGATCATCCAAAATTAACTAGCAAAACTGTATTGGGGCACTAATCCTAACTAATTCTAGATATATTGTAAATAAATCGGTTATAAACGTATCGAATTTGGGTAAAAAGAGCATGCAAAAAACTTTATTAGGGGATGTGCCAAATTAAAACATGAAATGCCAAATTAGAGTCCACCATGACGACAGGCTTGTTGAGATGATCGAAATGCATATATAATATGCCCAATTTGGAGGTCAAATGCAAAAGATATGTATTAACTAGTGTTGCTATTCTATATGCCAAATCCGGATATTATCCGGATATCTGACTCTAAATACGGATCTTATTCGTATATCTGGCTCCGAATCCACGTCAGGCCATACCGGATTCACATCCAACATCCGGGACTTCGCCGGTTCAACATCCGAACTTGGATATGTTTTCTATTCAAATTTGGATATTAAGTATATGGATTTGACAAATATGGATTCGGTAGCTGTATAATCCGATCAAATCCAGCTCTGTTTTCACCCCAACTTGCACATCATTATGCAAAGAATATTTTGACCCAGTCATAATGTCTTCAAAAACAACACAATTGTAGTATTAGTAAACTCCTCATAGAACAAATGGCTGGGCAAACCAATGCTAGCAACTTGCCTTTTTGTGTAATTAGATGCAAAGGGTTGGTGATGCATAAGCCAAAAAGACCCATAGAAACATGCAAAAATACAAGTCACCACAAAAGTACAACTCTTGAAAAATGCATAAATTTCCCAAGTAAGATAGTTAAGACCTTAGGAATAACTGGGAAAAGCAAAATTTTCATGCAGCAAATCTTAGATATCTAAGACAGCTACAAACTTACTTGGACTCCTAAACCGCGAGCTCCAATGATAGGTCTTTCCAAAAAAGACTTTCTTTAATGAACGTATATCCAGATACATAGCACTACACTACTACAGTACCTCAGCTTCTAAGTATAAGATGAACTACCTGAACCCAGTATTGAATTGTCATTTTCCTCTGCGACTCATACATCACCCAAAGCCTCATCATCAAACCCCCTGCATCCAATCCCACAAAACCCCTGGTTGCACGACCAATTTGTCGTACTACCCATTAACACCCATTCTACAAATGCTACGCCGCCACTATTTGCTGTATAGAAATGATTAACACGCAACAAGAACGGAACCTGAACCAGAGTCTGGCGGCGCCACTGCCGGCAGACCGCCGTCAAGCTCTTACCTTTTGTGCTTCTCCTCGCTCAACTCAGCTCCCTGCTTCGCGGGCCTTGTCCTCTGCGCCCGCCTCTTCTTCCCTGAGACCAAAGCCACAGCAAAAAGAAGAGGGGAGAGCAAGTAAGGTGCAGATTTGAAGTTTCCGACAAAAGACGGCAGTGGGATTGGACGGCCAGGCTTTCGTACCTCGAGGAGCAGCGGTGGCAGAGATGAGCTTTGGCTTCCCCATTGGCCGGCGAATTAGGGGGCGTTCCGGCGATGCCTCGGAGTCGATGGAGCGGGGCACTGCAGAAGAAGTTGGGTTTAAGGAGGAGGGACGAGTAGGGCTGTAAACGGGCCGAGCCGAGCTAGGCCTGTCAGGCTCGAGCTCGATAGAAGCTCGAGCGAGCCCGAGATGCCGGTCAAGCTTTGAGCTAGGCTCGAGCTCGGCTCGAACAAAGCTCGGGCTCAGCTCGACAAAGCTCGTTGTTGAGGCTCGTTAAGCGGACAGTGCAGTCAAAACTTTTCCGAACAGGGATAGCCGAACAGCCAGTAGCTAACAATTCATTCGGACAGCAGATAGAGGCCCAGCAGGCAGTGAGAAAACACATTACAATAATAACCATCAGAAGAAAAACATGTTGATTGTAGGCTCGTTGTTCATTGCAAGAAAAACATGTTCACATAGTACCATCTATATACATCAGAAGAACTATCTGCATATAGTTTTGAATCTATATACATATAGTTTTGAATATATATACTAAATCAACACAAGCAAGATTTATAGTTTTGAATCACAAATCAGAAGCAAGATTCATACTCTATCTGCGGTAGGCCTTGATGTCAGGGTGGCGGTGGCCGATGGGGACTTGCGGAGGAGGAACACGTGCTCGCCTGCTCGGTGCTGTCGGCTGTCGGCGCGTCCCAGATCTGGGGCTGTCGGCGGCGGATCGGGGCGGAGGCGGCCGGCGGGTGGGAGGAGAGGAGGGCCGGAGGCGGGCGGCGGCTGGGAGGAGAGGAGGGCCGGAGGCGGCCGACGGCGGGAGGGGGGCGAGGAGGGGCGGCGGCGGGGGAGAGGAGGGGCCCCGAGCGGCGGATCGGGGCGGAGGCGGCCGGCAGGTGGGAGGAGAGGAGGGGCGGAGGCAGGGCGAGGAGGGGCTAACTGGCTAAGGGATCTCAGATCTGGGGCTGTCGGCGCCGGGGAGGGGGCGAGGAGGGTAGGCGGCGGGGAGGGGGCGAGGAGGGTCGGCGGCGGGGGCGAGGGCGAGGAAGCGAGCGGGGAAGAGGGGGGAGGCGGGGAGGAGCGGCGGATCGGGACGGAGGGACCGGGGGGAGTGGGGATTGGGGAACTGGCTCGAGGCGTGAAGTAGAACGGAGGTCACGGACTCACGGAGCGACCGAGGGAGTGAGCCAGCCGAGCCTTAACGAGGCTCGAATTCGGCTCGTTAACGGCTCGGGTTTGAATCAATCCTATACGAGTTGAACTTGAGTACACAAATTTCGAGCTTTTTTACAGCCCTAGAGACGAGCAGAGGAGGCGGCGGCGGTGACCGGTTAGGTTCAAGAGGGAGAGATTGAGATGTGCCTGGCCGGGTGTTAGGCTGTGGGCTTTTGGTTATGTGTCTTGATGGGCTTCGTTTCTTCGACACTAGGGGCAGAAGTCGGTGATGGTTCATCTGCCATCATTCATCCATTTAAAATCCAGCTATCCATTGTCAATCCAATATCCAAACCCGTAGACACCGCACCCCACGCTTGCCTCCCCTCCCAAAAATCTGCTCCCCTTCTCTCACCCATCCTAACCCTACTCTCGTGCTACCTTCTCCTGTGTTGGGTTAATCTTGTTGCATATTCGTAGTCATAGTTGTGATCGAGTACAAGGTTCCCCGAGTGTTCAAGCACTCATGGTCGTAGTTGAGTGCTCGCGGTTGTAGTCGAGTGCTCGTGGTCGTAATCGACTACTCGTGGTCGTGAGAGTGATTGTAGCACCGTAGTCATGGCGCCTATGTGTGTGGTCGTAGCGCCATGGTCGTGGCGCCTATGTGTGTAGTCGTAGCGCCGTGGTCATGGCGCCTATGTGTGTGGTCATAGCACCATGGTCATGGTGCCAGTGTGTAGTCAAAGTGGTCGTGGTCGTGGTCGTGAGAGTGGTCGTAGCAGCCGAAGTCGTGTGCACTGTGGATGTCATACTCGGTGGAGTACTGTAGACATCATACTCAGTGGAGTACTGTAGACGTCATACTCGGAGAAGTACTGTAGCAGTCATAGCTGAAATGGTCGTATGATCATTGTAGCAGTCGGAGGTCTACTAAAGCGGTCGGTGCTCGGAAGACATGTGTGGTTGAAGTGCCGCTCTCAAAGGACTAGAAGCCTATGTGTGTGGTCGTAAGCGTCTGAGTTGGTCTCAACGAGATCGAGTCTAGCGAGTAGTGTGCAGTGTGTGCGAGAGTCGTAGGGAGTATGGCCGGCAAAACCGGATTAGAGTGAGTCATGTGTAGTCGTGGGTGAGAGGCCTGCATGTGCAGCCGATTTGTGTCTATTTAAGTCATGTAATTTATTAAGCATTAAGTGCAAGAGAATAACAGAGAAAAACTGTCACATCCCAAAAATTCGCTTTCTGAAAAATTTAATTTTAAATTAATTATTTTAATGTATTTGAGTCTTATTTGGATTTATCTGGATTTATTCGGATTTATTTGGATTTTATTTAAAATTTTAAAGCAAGAAAATATATTTAAAATATTTTGTTAAAGCCAAAAAGAGTTTATTTTATTTTTCCTAGCCTTCCCTAAATTTTTAAGTAATTTTTGAGAATTTTCTGGAATTTAAAATCAATTTTCAAAGTTAAAAAGAATTTTATAAAATTATAAAATTCAAATCTGAAATTTAAAATATTTTTAGTAAGTCTAAAATACTTCCAGGAATATTCTATGATTTTTCTGGAATTTTTAGGCATTAAATATTAATTTTCCAAGCTTTTATGAAGTTTCTAGTAATTTCTGAAATTTTTTCCGAAAATAAAAAAATCAAATTATCCCTAGCCCGCCACGTGTCGCCCTCAGATTAAATCCACCTCTCTCCACGTTTTAATCCTAGCCATCCACCACAACTTACCCCTTCATAAAATCCAAAGCCTCTCATTCACTCACTTGCCACGTGTCGCAAATCCGACGGCCCGTACCCCTTCACCATTTCACCCTCTCTATGACACATGGGGCCCCCTTGTCATATCCTTCTTCAACCTCACCTTCTTCCTCCTCCCACCCTCTCTCTCCACCTCCATTAACCCGAAAATAGAGCTTTGAATTCGGCCGTTTCCTTCGCTTTAATTCCCGAATAAAACATGGTAACGGATGCCAAATCAATTACCTCCATTCCCCGGCCGTTTCCCCCTTAAATTTCGCCCCCTATTCAAGGTTTGCAATTACTCCGGCGAGCTCCAAATGGCCGGCCTCCCCTCCTCCCATTGCCCTATAAATACCCCCTCCCGGCCTCCCTCGACACCGCCTCCCACCGCCCCTCCTCTTCCCCTCCCGCCGGCCGCCTCCCGTGGCTTCACCGCCGCCCCAACCGACCTCGCCGCCGCCTCCTAGCGCCGGCCACCCTCACTGCACCGCCTCCCGTCGCCGCCGCCGGTAAGCCGCCGCCGACCCCCCCCCCCTTCACCCGCCGCCGCTCGCCGCTTCCCCCACCTCCGGCCGCCGGCCGCCGGCGAGGCCGGCCGGCCATCTCCCGTGCGCCTCCCGTACGCGCCGCCCGCGTGGCCGGCCTCGCCCACGTGGCCGCCCGCGTGGCCGCCACCTCACTGCCGCGTGGCGCCATGTGGCCGGTGCGCCACGTCGGCAAGGCCCGTGGTCCGTGGGTTCGGTCCACGGTAGACCGGACCCACCCGTCATTCAAATACATTTTCCCGCTCAGCAAATTCGAAATTTGATGACGTCATAAATGGCATTTTCCAGTACAAAAATATTTCCCGAAATCCGGTTTTTCCTTTTTCCCTCCTATTTAATCTTCCGGAAGCCATAACTTTCTCATTTTAACTCCGATTTGAGCCGTTCAAATTTCTAAATTTTTCTAAAATCATAAACTATCTAAATATGCACTCTTTTTGAATTTTTGAATTTTATTTAAATTTTGGTTGAATTTATTTGTTTTGGTTGTCCGTCTTTTCGCGCGTAGATTCCGCCGTCGCCGAGGAACTCGTCGAGTCGCAGCAAGAAGACCCAACTAGCGACCAAGAAGGCAAGTTTCCTTTGATCATCTCGAACCTATGATTTTTGAAATGTTTTAATTATTTTAAATTATGTGCATTGCTATTTATATAAAATATTAGTTCAAATCTTAAGGGTTAGTTAAACCAACCTTGTTATACCCTCCATTGAAATTGAATACCATGTACCTTTGTCACCCTAGAGTTTCATTTGTCTCAATAATGAGATTATTACTGAATCTTTGTGAATAGTGGAATGGTAGTATAATGCTTAGTCTCGCTATTTATTACCTCACAAATCTTGCAAATGGGAAATTATGAATTATTGTAATACCTTGTTTTTATAAAGTTAGTGGTGATTGGAGTTGCCACTGTTCTTTTAAAATAAACTAAAATGTGAAAATTGGTTTAGATTAGGGTGGATGGTTAGTTTGGATTGGTGCAGGAAGCACGAGATCTTGTAAAGTGTATGTTCCACCCTAGTCAATTAAGGACCGACGCTTGTGTTTGTCCAGACTGAGCATTAACCGTACAACCACAAGTCTATATGGGTACGACCTAGCTGACTAACTTACGATAGTCTAGTTTAGGTGCCACCAGTGGAAAGTGGATGCCAGGGATGGACTGGTTATTCACAGTGAGGGACAGGGATTTACTGTACTCATATGGCGCAAGAGGGGGCTTCGGTTCGGGCGGTTAGCCTACCTGCGGTGAAACCTCAGCGGGTGGTATCTAGCTAGATTAGAGTAAGGTAAAGGCTTTGTGATATTTTATCTGGGTCTCATGCCAAAGGAAGCGTGTTGACTTTTAGGATAATTTATCTCTTGTGGGTAAAGTTGTACAACCTCTGCAGAGTGTAAAACTATTCGAATAGCCGTGCCCACGGTCAAGGGCGGGCAAGGAATGCATTCACATGGTAGATTTTTGGTTTTAATTTTAAAAATCAAAAGTTTTGTATTCCGGGAGTGGAGGGAACTCTCGGAAGGGTATCCTGGCGGTTGGAGCCAGAGAGGGTGGATTTAACCCGCAGTATTAAACTTGTTCAAGTTGTTAGCTAGTGTTGGTAGATGGAACCTTCACTAGAAAGTTAATGATAGTTTCTGCTAAAACATTTACTTTATTAAATTGATGCCTTCGAAAATAATTAGTAGTAATTGAAATTTTAAAATATTGCTTTGTGCAAAAGAACCATATAGCCTTCCTTTGTCAAGCCTTGCATCTATGCATTTTTCCCAAGACTTGCGGAGTACTTTATGTACTCACATGCTACACTCAAAAATAATAACCAGAGGAGTACGAAGCTCAAGAAGGCGACTACGACTTCTTCGCGGGTGGATTCGACGGAGGATTCCAGGAGTTCTAGGTCGCGCTTCCCCAGTCAATTGCCTGTGGCGTATTGATGGGTCTTCACCGAGTTTATCTTTTGCTTCCGCTGTGTTTCGTGTGTGCGAGGTCTTGAAACCTCAATTGTAATAATGAGACCTTTCGGTCTGTACTCTTTAATATTGTAATAAAGCGTTGCTGGTTATGAATCATCACTGTTTAACTGTGTGCACTAGCTTTGATCTGGGACTAGTGCAGTAATACACAGAGGGTCCGGGTTCGGAAATCCGGGGTCCCGACAAAAACACAAAAAAAGGTGTGAGTGGTTTGCACCACAAACTCGTGCCTCAGTTCTTTTGTGCTTAGTCTTGTTATTAGCTCCATCTTCTTGTTCTCAACTTCAGAAAACCACTCGTGTGCGTCAGACCATCGTGAAAGCGTGTGTTTGAGAGACTCTAGTTCCAACATCCCCCGTTCCTCCTCCTCCCCTCTCCACATGCCGCCGCCGCTCCCCTACCACCCCTCCTCTGTTGGTTACAATCTTGACATGTAAGTAGTTTAGCAGCGTGTGTTCGATTACTCGTGGCAGTCGAGTACTCGTGTGGTAGTCATGAATGGATGTAGTCGTAAACTTAGTGGTCGTATAAACTGCAGTGGTCATGAGTGGACGTGGTCGAAGAGAACTGTAGCAGTCGTAGCGGTACTATAGTGGTCGTAGCAGGAACTGTATCACTTGAGAGTACTATAGCATTCATGGTGGTACTGTAGCATCCGAGGGAACTGTAGCTACTGAGTGATGCGCTCGCACTCGGAAGCCGTGGTTGAAGGAGCAGAGTCGGAAGCTGTGGTCATACCATGTGGACATAAGACTGTGTGGTTGTAGCCTGGGCCTTTATGACCATTTTAGTAGTTCAAACCGCAAGCTAAGGATTCGACTCTAACCCAGTAGATAGATTTCCACCGAGATGGGGAAGGGGAAAACTTTCCTAATCTATTAGTACCCTAAATAACTACTTTTTTATAAGGGCACGTCTGCCTATCATGCAGAAATCGATCAGGCTCCAACCGAGGTAGTAGAACAAGTTGCCGTTATTCTAGCACTTACTATTACTCAGGCAAGCTAACTCTTGATTATAAATATAGTTATGTCAAATGTACAAATTACTTTCTATATCATGTAACATCCCAAAATTTGCCATCTTTAAAAAAATAATTCCAAATTAATTATTTAATTTTTCGGTATATAAATTGGATTTTATTTGGATTATTTGAGTAATATTGGAAGAAAATATCAAAATCTCGATTCCAATTCGAATTACCAAATTCAAATTCCAATTCTAAAAATTCAAATCTTCAGAAAAATATCCGATCGAATTTTTCTGGGTCCAATCTTTTTTTCTCTTGGCACTTCTCTCCTTCTCATAAAAAAACGTACTTCCCGATAGTCACCCATCCAGCAGTGCTCTTGCTTAACATTTACACTTCTACCCGATTAGCTGGCAGGTTGCCTTTTCTTCTTTCTTGATTTTTTTTCTCCCTCTCTCTCTCTCTCTCTCTCTCTCTTATTCCTTAAGCCTTGCCACTTCATCTCCTTCCTCGAGATGTTGTTTCTCCGTGCTGTGTTGTCCGAACTGAAAACCAATAGCCCTTCTTTCTTTTTCCTATTTCTTCCTACTCAAGCACCCAAATTTAAATCCGTCTGAAGCACCACGAGCCCATTAACACTGTGCTTTCATCACAGGAGTCAATGCGTCCATTGCCACATTACATCAATACTTTCTTTGCCATTTTATTCATCAGTTTTCTAAAACCAAACCATCGCCCGAAACCACTCGCGTTCCTAGTGATTCGAATCATAAGAGAAGCTATAAATTGGCACACCAACACCTCTTCTATCCCTTTACATTCCCTCAAAATCTCAAAACCTCCAGAGCTCCGAAGGGGATAAATTTCTCTTTTTCCCGAACGTCAGCCATCATAGTCGATTTGGGTATTCCTCATTCCGGTGAAAATTTTCAACTTTTGCTCATGTCATCTCCTGTCTTAGCATCCAAGCAACTTATCCATCATTTTTATTTGATTTTTCATGCAGCTAATCAACAGGAATTGAACTTTTCGCGGAATCAGCCGTTTTCGACTTCTGTCGTCGACGCATCATCCTCGGTGAGCACTTTCTCGATTCATTGTACCAAGAGCATCCCCTCAACGCAACCCATAACTACCCTCAATGGTTGGCCGAGGAGTTCCACCACCATGCGCCATCACCGCGCTGGACGTCATCATCATCACGGGTCATCTTTGGACACTCTCGAGCCAAACCAGCTTCACCATCTCGTTCACCATGTCTCTGGCCACCTCATGCACCCTTTATTTCCTATGGAAGCATCGCTGATTTGGCAGAACCCTACGCGAGCCGCTCCGCCCGTCACTTATGCTTGCGCCGCCACCGTCATCGGCTGTCGTTCGCTGCACCACAACTGACCATCCATACCTCAGGCCCTTGCGGACCCCCTTTCTCCCATCGGTCGCACAACTCCTCCTTTTCCACGTTGGTGAGCCGCCCCAGCCATAGAGCGTCCGAGCACCTGTGCGTGCTGCTACTATTGAGCCTGGTTTAACCATATATGGAATTGTGACGGGTAGCCACTATTAATAAAATTTGTTGTGCCATGGCAGGGGATGCCATTGAGCCTAGTTAAACAAACATTAATTTTATACTTAGGCGAATGCTTGTGCAGTAAAGGGGGGGCGGGAAGCACATTTTGGATGAGGTTGTTTCGCCTGAGTAGCCACTAAGGATTTAATCTTATGCGCCATTGATCTGAGCCCTATCGTACAACCACTTGTCCAGTATGGGATGGACCTGGCTGATTAATTAGTAATGTTTTGATTTAGTTCTGTTTAGGTTGAAGTGTGTTTGAGATAGACATTCACACTAGGCGCAAGAGGGGGCCGGATGGAGGCAAAACCTTAGTGAGCAGAACTAGGTCAAAACAGAGCTTTGTAAAGGCCTTGTCATGATCTTTCCACCGCACACCCAAGAAAGTGTGTTAATCGCATGGCAATATGAGATGATCATATTTTGTGGGTAAAGCAGTACAATATCTGCAAAGTGTTACAAACTATTCGAATAGCTATGTCCCCGGTTATGGACAATGCCTGGTGATTTCACAAGGGAGATAGATTTTATCTAAAAATCGTGATTGGTGGAATGGATGGGAAGTGAACGAGTAGTTCACTAGTTGTTTCAAAGTACTTGTTTACTTATGTATGTAATCTTTTCAAATGTGATTTTCAAGTTATGTACTGTATATTTACTGTCAATACTGCTTTATGCAAAATAGCCATAAAGCTACTCTTATTCAAGCCTTGCTCCTATGACTTGTTGAGTACTTTATGTACTCATAGCTTTACGCCATTTGTTGATCAATCATCGAAAAAGGCCTTGGGAACACCGAATTCTACGAGGAGGAGTACTTTGAGGACTATGCGAACTAGGGTGTGTTCTCCATTCGATTGTCTGTGGGCATGTCGATGGCTACCACAAGTGTTTCTTCTGTTGCAAGATTATTTTCTGTCGTTAAGCCCTATGTGGCAGAAATTGTAAAACATTGACCATAAGGTCCGTTGTTACTATTTAAGTATATGTATATGTATAAAGGAGGGTAAAGGGGATCTTAAAAAGTCAGAGAAAGGGCAGGTAGGACCCCTTTAGATATGGCTAGTATATAAGGATCCACCAAACTCTCACTCGGAATAGGGATCATAAATAAAGTGCCAACCATTTTTCCGTCTTGGACAGGCAGAAAATAGTACCCCGTTACGTTGTTCATCTCTCTACATTGGGTAAGTAATTATGTGTGAATAGAGATGGATGAAGCTCAAGACCAGTAACGCCAGTCTGGAAGTGAGTAAATCCTGAGACGCTATATGCGTAGGTGGAGGGTTGAATCGGGAGCTGGTACCAACCAAACACTATTGGAAGTCGGTAGAGCCCAAGTGAGCAACCTGGTATACCGATGGATAATAGATAGGCTGGAGAATTGAGTAACGTAACTCGGGACAGGTCTGAGTGGAGTTCATATATAAGTTTGTTGTGTATTTTGTAAGAAATTGAAATTCAAATGTTTGCCTTAAAAAACCTGTACCTTTTGCGACAATGGGGAAAGTTGGATCAATCTCTCCACAATGCGTCGTGCAATGCTTTTGAGAGGTAACAAGAAAAGTACCTAAGGACATGTTTATAATACAAAAGAAAAGAGAAATAAGTTGAATAGATAATGATACAAACGACAAATTTTGTATAAACCATCGAGGTGACAGTCTGCTAGGTAAATGCACTGACATTTAACATTTACTTAATAAAATAGTGCAATTAATAGTCAACGAATTCCCTATAGCACAGCACAAACATCTATGTCATGCATATTGTCAAATTAGATAATGTTTTGCCGCAATGTGTTCGATTCCATCCAAAGACCTTTTGTAGTGATGCTATTCAGTGCGTATGTTGTGTGCCTGTGCCCGCTATAATAACAAAGAACACACTTGATGTGAGTTGTGGCCAATAAAATTATTTCTTATTGAAATTCAGGGAAACAAACGAAGATCAAATGTATCTTATGCAGCATGCTAGTTATGGTTTATCATTAGTTCATTACTACACTTGGGTATAATGTAGTCAGCTATACAAATCCCCGCCCCCCCCAAAACAATTTGTTATAAATTGACATGAATTAGTGCAAGTATGATGCATGCTTAAAGCTTTTTTATAAACTCAACCATCTCACATCATCATGGACTCATGGTTATTTTTCAATGCCAGCACGTGCTGCAATGAAGAAACAAGACATTGTACACGTAAATAAATGGCAGGTCAAGTGTAGCATACTAAAATACAGCTAGATAGTGCTAACCATATTTAAGTGTATGCATCACAACAGAAGGGATTCCTGATTTTCCAATATATGTGTGAAAAATACCTTTGGACGTGTAAAACCCTGATCAAAGTACGAGTTATCATCCAAAATATTTTCGTTAGCACCATTCCTAAGCTTCGCATCATTTTTAATGACAACATCTCTTGTTCTATGAACATGATTCAACCGCGAATGTAATAACATTGCACATTAGTCAGCATCACAATAGATTCAGTAATAATATGATAAAATAGGGATAGCATGACTTACAACATGCATAAGATATGCATCCATAGTACTGGAATCCACGGAACTACCCTTAAGATAAAATGGCTTCTTATTACAGTACATTATGTCATTACTAACAAAGTATTTTCTAACTAGTTTCCATTGCATGCAAGTGATGGAGTTGTAACAAACATACATCATGTAAAAGAAGTATTTTGATGTGGGATTCATGTGAAGTCATGATCCAACTAAACTTATCGTCACATTGCTGTTGCTGGGATGTGCTGCAAAACATAGTTAGTAATAGGAATCTTTACTACTTCTAGCAAAATTGTTCCGTTACATTCTTCTAAAGAAGCAATTATTGATTAGTTAATATACCCAAAACTAGTAAAACACAACTGCTTTAAAAGACTCCAATGCAACTGGAAAACTCAGCAGCCTCAATGTTTTTATTGAGTCAAGTTGTTTGCAAAATAAGGCACTAATTGTTAGACAACAATGAAGAGAAATTACAAAGTGACAAGAACTTTAGTCTAGAATTCAAGTGGTCGAAGAGGGTATTTTGCCAATGGTCCCTCAACTTTCGTTTGACCACTACAACAAAATAGTCTTATAGGGACGTTTTTCTTTAGACACTTTTTTAGTGTCTTTATATTAAGAATTATATAGCATATAAAGACGTTTTTTGAGACGTTTTAGGAGCTGTCGCAAAACCCTCCGTCCGCGAGCGAGCCCAAAATCCAAATCGCACCCGCCTCCACTCCCTCCGTCCGCCACACTCGCCCACTCCCCCAATTCCACTTCCCCACTCCCGGCCGACCCTCGGTCTCTCCGTCCGCCTCTCCTCTCCTCAATCCCACCCCCGCCGCCCCTCCTCGCCCCCTCCTCGGCCTCCCTGCCCCTCCTCTCCCCCACCGCTTCCTCGACCCCCCGCCGCCCCTCCTCTCCCCACCGCTTCCTCACCCCCCGCCGCCCCTCCTCGCCCCCCCGCCCCCCACCGCCGCCCCTCCACGCCCCCCTGCAGCCACCCCTCCTCGCTCCCCTCCCGCCGCCACCCCTCCTCGCCCCACCCCCCGCCCCCTGGCCGCACGCGGATGAGAGCTCCCTAGCCACGGCGGAGATGCAGAGCCCGCAATCGGAGGCGGGGATGTTGCCATGGCACTGCGCGAGGACCCAGATGGTGGAGTCACCGCTGCCGGTGGAGGCGATGGTCGTGCGCCTTTTGTGGCTACACCGAAGCCTGGGACCTCTACTCCGCCTTCTGCCTCCGTAGCTTCTACGGCTACCACGACGACGGCGAGCCCGTCGTGCGCGCGTACGTCTGCGAGAACGGCCACGTTGCTGGCACGTGGACCGATCGCCCCTCTACTCCTGACTCCCCAGCGGCAACATCACAGAACTTGGTATCGCACACTACTGCCATTGCCATTGCCCAATGCCCAATGCGAAGCATGCTATGCCTTATGTTCTTAATTATGTGATAATTGGGTGTATATAGTAGATGTGGATCTCAACGAGCTCTGAGATTATCCTTTTGTATGAATGATGCATCTTTTTTCTTTTAGATGATGATGCTTAGCACAGTAATGTGATGTCTAGTTAATGTGCGGTGCAGGCGATTATGGTTTCCATTGAGTGTAACTCTGATGCTTAATTAGCATAAGAATGCAAGTTCTTTTTATGTTGGCACTGTACGTAGTCTGGTAATCTGGTGTGCACTGATGCTGGTTCCATTGAATCGAGATGAGCTTGATTGATGCCTTTGGGATTCAGAATGTACATCATATGCAACTGCGCTTGCTGCTTTGGAAAGCTGAACTTTTGCAAAGCTTCTATACCAAAATATCTACTGGGTTCTTGTTTTTGTTGAATGGTTTTGGTTTTGGTTTAACTAGAATCTGCCATACTTAATTTGCTATGTTCTTGTTGTTCTTGATTGGATCAGTTTACTCTGATCTAGTTGATATGCTTATCTTTGCTCATTATTCTTTCATTCCCTGTCTTTGCAATGCAGCATCAGCTACCTATGCAATGCATGCTTGCCTTTTTTTATTGTTACTTGCAACTTACAAGTAAGCTACTATTAATTGGAAATGTAATTGTGTTACCACCACTGCGCAAGCTCTAAGCATCTGGTATTCTGTGTAATGACAATGATAGACATTCTCTTTGTTACATGGTTGTGGGGTTTTGTTTTTCATGTGGATGTAGTATGGTGCAATCTATTCAAGCAAAACTTCACACATTGTTTTTTTACTTGTTTAGTCTGTCAAGTTTTATAGATATTCTAATGTTTTTGCCTTTCTCGATTTGCTTCTATGACACTGGTTATGCTATTGTCCTTAACAAATCACTTAGGAATTTGTGACCTGTAGAAGCAATCTAAGATGTTGAAACTTTTGCTGATGGCTGCCTATGACTTTTAGTACCTTTACTGAGTGCTGTTTTTTTATCAGCTGGGTATTCTGTATAACTGTGTGTATCTCTAACTGATTTATCTATTTCTAACACCAGCGTCAAGCTTCTGTGAAATGGATATTTTTTATCAATGTAAGGACATCTTAAAGATCCAGAAGTTTTGGCGTATGGTCTCCTATGCTGGATTCTACTGCTTCACTACCCTCATTACCTATGCTTACACAAGCAATACGTATGTCACTGCAGGATTACCCTTCTTTACATACTTGCATAATCTTCTCACTTGTTCTTACCCGCCAATATTCTTTGTTCGAGCTTTTTGCAGGACAAGAGCTGGCATTTCTTCTCACTTGTTCTTACACTGCTTTGTGTGTCTTTAAAGCACTAAGCATGCATGGTGCTCATAGTAACCGTACTCTTATTATTTTAAAATGGTATTTTCTCAGTTTTTTTATTTTCCCCTACGATCATTTACTTGCAGGTGTGATCATTAGACTAACGCATTTCATAAATGCATGGTTTGCGTGATTATCTGACCAGCATATGTACAACTTCTTTTTTGTTATGGAGCAATTCAGAGAGATGATCGTTTGTCTTACTATTCATGGAATTGTATTGTCCCCTAAACATCCTAGCTGATTTCAATGATCTATCTATTGATAGAACTACCTTCAATGATTTTTTTTGCAGGATAATGAAAGAATGTAAAGAAAATCTACAGATGTGAAGATGAGAAAGCTGATGAACTAGTATCTGCATGTAGAAATCTTATAGATACCAACAATTTTAGGGGAAAATTGGGAAATTTGTTTTTTTCATGTGTGTTTGTACTTGTTTATATTCATGTATGATTCGGTTGTAAACTCCACTTGCTATTAAATAATATAATTACTTTTTTCTACATTTCAGTGTATTGCTCTATTGTTGTGTGGTTTGTGATAGCGGCAATGTGATTTTACATATGAATCGGTTTGATTACAACGATGTGCAAAAATGTTATTTTTACGTAACAAAAAGAACAAAGAGAAGATATTTTTATTTTTCTCAAAATGTAAACATGCAATTTACCGTCTCTATAGTAATCAAGACGATATGTAAGTGCATCTATCAAAATGTCTCTACAAATGTAAGCATGCAATTTACCGTCTCTATAGAGTGTCTCAAATATTATATACATGCTTACCAATGCGTCTCTACAGTTTTTGACACGGTCCATGGGGAGACGCTCCTAGGATGCTTTACAAAAATAACTCAACAACCTTCTAGTGATGATTTAAAACGTCTTCAACCTATAAATAAGATGTCTCTACAAGGCATTTCTGTTGTAGTGGACACCACCAAGAATATCACCATAAACTCCCTGAAAGAACAAAGCAATAAGGAGGGGTTATTTAACTACTTACAAAATCATCTATACACCAGTCATGAAGTGGTTGAATAACTCAGCTAAAATCATTTGAGTAGTATGACATCCACTATGATGAATCAAAGAGGCAAACACATTAACTCAAAGCCAAATTGCAAGAAACATGAACTAATATTCCAACAGGCCCTGCCTTGACAAAGCGCAATTTGCATAACAACAAAAATTTATAAGAAATCAGGAAAACATGGGGATGGCTATGGTACAAACACAGGCACCATAGTAACTGCTCAAAAACATAGGTAAGTTCCAGGACTAAATATAGATCATAAGGTGATCTAAACTCATGTTAAACTTGAAGAGTAAAAAATCTTAAAAATTTTGATTTGAACTACACATAGGGTTTAGGGTTGTGTGTGTCTTGTATTCACTATATATTCTTGAGAGATAACTGGGTATCAGAGCCTAGGTTCTCAACCTAGCTCCTCCGCCGCCGCTACCACCCCTGGGAGGAGTGTGCTCCACTCTTGGGGGTGACTGTAACATCTTAAAATTTTGCTTTCTTCAAAACTAATTCCAAAATAATTATTTAAAAATATTTGGAGTTTATTTGGATTTTCTAGAGCCAAGTTGGATTTTTCTGGATTTTATTCCAAGCTTTGAAGTGAGAAAAGTTAAAAATTTTCACTTTATAAAAGCCAAAATAAATTTAATTCATTTTACAAAAGTCAAAATAAGTGCATTTCATTTTCCTAAGTTATTTCTGTATTTATAAAAAAAATTCAGCATTTTCCAGAAATCAAAAGCTTCCCTTTAAAGTTAAATTATGTTTCTGAAAAATATAAATACCAAAATGGTTTGAAAATATTTTTATTAAGTCAAAAATCATTCGAGATGATTCTCTGAATTTTTCTGGATTTTTAAAATTTATTTGGTATTTTTCTGAGTATTTTAAAGCTCATTAGTATTTCTGGAAAGTTTAAAAAGAAAAAGAAAATCTTAAATTCTTTCTGGCTGCCACGTGTCGCCCTCGGATTCAATCCCGCCCGCCGGAGCCAATCGCCACCGTCCGTCCTGACTTTCCGCCTTCCCCTTCTCTCGGCTTCACGCGTGGCGAGCATCGGGCCAACCTTCACCCCGCCGCGCTAATCCACGCCGCTCACCTCCAGTTACCCCTTCGCCCCTCGGTGGACGGCTCTGATCTAACCTCCCTCGCCCGAGCTGATCTGGGCCGCACGTAACAACTTAACCCTTTGACCTCAAATGAGCGGCTCTGATTAAACCTCATTCGCCGATCGGATCACAGCCGTCAACACTCACTTACCTCTTCGCCGAAAATCCAACGGCCACCCTTTTCCCTTGAGCCACTTGTCATCAATCCGAACCGCTAGCCTCCACCCTCTCTCTTCTCTCTCTCGCTGACGCCCGGGGCCCGCCTGTCAGTCGTCTCTTCCCCGCCCCTTCTTCCTCATTGCGCCCGCGCCGCTACCGCCATTAAAACTCGAAGCTGAAGTTTTAAACCTTCGGTTTCTTCCGCCGTTTTTGCCCGATCGTTTGCGCATTTAATCCATCGTCCTCTGCCGCTTTCACACCTACCGTTTGCCCCTTCGTTGCTGCACTAATTCGCCTAATTGCGTGTGGAGGTGTTTTGTAACTGGCGAGCAATTGCTCGGCCGTTACCGCTCCTCGCCATATAAGAACCCCTCCCCGAGCTTCCCCTCGACGCACCTCACATTTCCCCTCGCCCAATTTCCCCTCTTCGTGCCCGTGTGCCCGTCGCACCGTGCAACCTCGATCTTTCGTCGGCCGAAAGCTCCGGCGAGCAATCGAGTGAACCGTGGGCATCCTCGGGCAACGCCACCGCCATCAAAACCTTCGCCCACGCGTCGCGCACCTTCTCCACCTTCTGCCCGAGCCTGAGAACCGCCGCAATGCCCCGCCGCCGATCACCTCTCTCCGGCCGCCGTTTTTCTCTGCCGTCCGCCCTCTCTAGCCACCTCCGAAGTCCGCGCAAGGTACCACGAGACTCCCCTCGTCCTTCTGTTGCTCTTGGCACCCTCAGTTGGCGCCGTCGGCCACCGATTCGCCGGTGACCATTTGTCCTCGAGCTCCACCGCCGCCGGTCTGCCACGTCAGCACGTCGGGTCGACGTGGCAGCCGAGGTGGCAGCCCGGGTGGACGCCACGCCAGCGACACCTAGCTCCCGTGCGCCCACGTGTCACCAGCCTGCCCTCGGGTCCATAGACCTGGTTCACCAAACACCGGGCCGACGTGTCAGCCACTCAACCAAATTTAAAAATATCAGGGCTGACGTCATAAACTTGATTTTGATTTAAAAATAATTTAGCCGAAATTAATGATATCATAATTCAGATTTTTTTCTTCAGAAAAATAATTCATTTAAATGCCTGCTGATGTCATAAATCCTTTTTCAGTTTAAAAATAATTCCAGAAATAGTCTTTTTCTTTTATTTTGAATTAAAACTTCCAAAGGCCATAACTTTTTCATTTTAGCTCCAAATTGGCCCATTCAAATTTCTAAATTCATCTAAAATTCCAAATTTGCACATAGTATATTTATTTTCAAATTTTGAGTTTTTATTTTATTTTATTTTATTTGGTTTTTCTCGTTCCTCGTGTAGAGTCCGAATTTTCAGAAGATTTTTAAGAGCAACTTCGGGAAGATTCCAACCTAATTCAAGAAGGCAAGTCTCCTTTGATCATCTTGTGCCTACATTTGCTAAAAACATTTTATTATTTTAAATTTAGATGCATTGCTATGTTACATAAAATGATAACTTCTGTCTTAAGGTATTAGTTAATCCAACCTTGTTGTACCCTCAATTGAAGTTGAATGCCATGTACCTTTGTAACCTTAGGATTTTCTTTGTCTCAATAATGAGATTATTATTAAATCTTTGACAAATATTAGAATGGTAGTAAAATGCTTAGTCATGCTATTCAATCTTTGTAACCTTAGAATGGGAAATTATAATTCTTTAAACTAGTCTGTTGTATTCAAAAATTTAGTGGCGATTGGTGTTGCCACTGTTCTTTTTAAATAAATTAATATGTGAAAATTGTCTTAGACCAGGGCGGATGGTTGTTTTAGATTGGTGCGGTAAGCACGAGATCTTGTAAAGTGTATGTTCCGCCCTAGTCAATTAAGGACCGACGCTTGAGATTGTCCAGACTGAGCACTACCGTACAACCACAAGTCTATATGGGTACGACCTAGCCGAATAACTTACGTTAGTTTAGTTTAGGTGCCACCAGTGGAAAATGGGTGCCAGGGATTTACTGGTTTACTCATTGTGAGGGACAGGGATTTACTGTACTCACATGGCGCAAGAGGGGGCTTCTGACTGTGGTGGATTTAACCCTTCAGCGGTGAAACCTCAGCGGGTGGTATCTAGCTAGACTAGAGTGAGGTAAAGGCTTTGTGATATTTTATCTGGGTCTTATGCCAAAGGAAGCATGTTGACTATTAAGATAATTTATCTCTTGTGGGTAAAGCTGTACAAACTCTGCAGAGTAACAAACTATTCGAATAGCCGTGCCCATAGTCAAGGGCTGGCAAGGAATGCATTCACATGGTAGACTTTGGTTTTGATTTTAAAACAAAAGTTTTGGGACCTGGGAGTGGTTGGAACTCTCAGGAGTTTGTGTCCTGGCGGATGGAGCCAGTGAGGGTGGATGGAACCCGTAAGAAATTTTAAACCTTGGCGGATGGAGCCTTTGTACTAGTGTTGGTGGTTGGAACCTTCACTAAAAAATTGTATCTAGTTTCAGTTATTAGAATTACTTTGTTAAATTGATGCTTTCGAAAATACATAATGGTATTTGAAATAAAATGCTGCTTTATGCAAAAGAACCATAAGAACCTTCCTTTGTTAAGCCCTGCATCTATGCATCTTTCCCAAAACTTGCGGAGTACTTTATGTACTCACATGCTACACTTTAAAACTACTCTCAAAGGATGTCGAAGCTCAAGAGGCAGACTACGACTACTTCGTGGATGGATTTGACGAAGGCTATCCGGATTTCTAGGTTGCGTTTCCTCAGTCAATTGCCTACGGCGTATTGATGGGTCTTGCTTAAGTTCTTTTTGCTTCTACTGTAATTTATTTTTGTTTGGTGTGAGGTCTTAAAACCTCATATGTAATAAAAGACTTCGAGGTCTGTACTCTCGATTATTGTAATAAAGCGTTGTTGGTTATGTATCATATCTGTTTAACTGTGTGTACTAGCTTTGATCTGGGACTAGTGCTGAAATACACAGGGGGTCCAGGAGTTTCTACTCCAGGGTCTCACAGCGACCACCTCCTTCCACTTCTTGCTGGATGCCGCGCCAGCACCCACGCTGCCGCCAGCCGTTACGTCTCCTCTACCAACGCCCACGCGTGCTTCTGCACTGTGCTCGCCCACGCTGTCGCTGTCGCGCTCGCCTACGTAATCACTGGATTTGGCCACCTCCAATGCCACCAAGTCCGGATTTGGCTGCCTCAGGGCCGGATCTGGTCATCTTTGCCACCGCCGAGCTTGGATCCGGTCGTCTCCGCTACTGCCATGCTGCGCTGGGTCTCTGCAATACCTGGGATGGGTCTGGCCCAGCCCAGCCCACATTGTGCTCCTTATAAGGGTGGGAGCCGGGAGGGGAGGAAGCAAAATCGGGACTCTCCCATGCTCTCGCTGCTCGTGCCTCTCCCATGCTACGCCTATGTCGCCACCACTTTCGAGCGCTTGTCGCCGCCCTCCGACAGCCGCCGTTGCCCAGCCGCGCCCTTGCCCAGTGCCGCTGCTGCCCGCGCACCCTACCCTAGTTAGATGCTGTTGCCACCTTGCTGCCGCTCCTCCCCGTTGCTCGACCGAGCGCCGCCTTAGCTCACGTGCGCCGCATCGCCTTTCGCAGTTGCTCCCTCGCTGCGCCTCGCCTCCCCCGCCTCTGCCGCCACCGCCGCTCCATGGGGGTGGAGGACGGCCGGCTAGCCGGGGGAAGAGGAGGGGCCAGTTGATTGGAAGAAGGGGAGGTGGCTATCCAGGTGGAGAAGGGAAGAAGGCGCCGGCAGTGAGGGAGGATGGGGTGGAAGAGAGAGGGAGTGAGGCCGATGGTGTGGAAAGAAAAAAATGAGGAAAGAAGGAGAAGCAGGCTGGGCGTGAAGAAAAAGAAAGAAAAGAGGAAAGGGAAAGAAAAAGAAAAAAAGAAAAAATAAGAGAAAGAGGAAAAGGAGAGGAGAAAGGAAAAGAAAAGAGGAAGGAAAGAAAAGAAAAGCCTGGTCTGGTGCCAGATCTGTCAGGTCCGGCCAAGGGACGACAGATCGTGCCTCGATTCAGTTGTTCGGGGTTAGGGTAACAGTTCGAAAACCCTTTTCCGTTATTTACTGATTCTCGCATAAATTAGTATGCCGATTAAACACTGGGATAGCGGGACAATGTCCGGTGAGAGGGAGGTCGGCTATACTGGGTGTATATATGGCATTAGCAATGAATTGAAATGGGTAATGCTTGTTCAGGTAGCGGTTCGAGCCTGGTGCTGTCTGCGCACCTCCCGCCGAGTTAACAGGCAAGTGCATGGTAAAACAATATATTGTATTGAATGATTGCTATTTGTGTTTTCATGCCATGATCAGTAGCATTTAAGTGATGAGGTATATGATTATGTGCTAATCATATCTTGAGGAATATTATTATGAGTAAACATCCTCATTTTAGGAGTTTTGCATCATGCAAAGTGCATAAGAGCTAGGTCGGTGAGAAAGTCTTATGACTAGTCCGGAGTGCTCTTGAATAAGTCCTATAGAGGTAGGCACCTCTACGGGATGGAGGGAGAGCGTGATATCGACGGGTGTACTCTCCGCTATACCGGTATAAGCTACAGTTACAGGTACATTGTATTTCATTGTATTGCATGAAAAGAGATACAAACAGTGATACAGTTACAGAGATTGATTTACAATTTACAGTTATAGGTGCATTGCATTGCATGAAGAGTGAAACAGGCTGCAATACAGTTATAGGGGTTTGACTTATAGTTTACAGAAAATGGGTTTTATAGTTCACAGTAGACGTGATTTACAGTTTATAATAGATTGGCTTTACAGTTCACAGTAGATATGATATACAACTTACAGTCGTAGAATTGGATTACAGTTTATAGATATAGATTGATGTACTGCTTTATCGTATGCTTGCTGAGTCTACGAACTCACTTTTACTTTGTTGTTTTTTGATGGTGATCCGGAATGACAGCATGCATGGAATGGGAATAGTTCCTTTTGCGCTGCACATGAGCAATAACTGTTTAGTCCTGCACTGAGCGTTATGTTTAATCTTTTGTTAAGAAGTTTATGTAAAATTTCTAGTTACATTATGTTTCAGGAGAACGGGTTCTCCTGTTAATACAGTTCTCTTGCGTTAACTCTGTTTATGGCGTGCCTATTTGAAATAGTAACAATGTGGTGGTAGCATGTTGTGCCCTGTGTAGGGTCGGGGTGTTATAGTTGGTATCAGAGCGGACGTTAGGTCCATGGTGAAGATAAATTGTCAACTTGATTTAATCATTTAAGAAAAAAGTGTTTAGGCCTAATAATTAAATTCAATTTGACACACTGTGCTGCACAGTAGGATGGGGTTTGGGATTTGCATTGCATATGCGTTTTCCCAAATTATGTTGTTGACTTGTACTAATAAAGTCAATATTTGTGAGTTGATGTGTGATTGTTTCTCTATTGTGAGCAGAGATACTGAGAGGTATAGTAAATAGATTGAAAGTGAACTTTAAAGAAAAATAATAATATATAAATATTCAACGAAATTGAATGAACCACTTAGGAACTACTCATTCATAAGTTAAACCACCAGTGAACTATCCATTCACTTTCCAAAGATAACCAACCAAGTTTTTTTGAAAACTCTACCCCTCACATGAAATCACCGAGCATTGTTCACAACCGGGGACACGGCTATTCGAATAGTTTTACACTCTTCAGAGGTTGCACAACTGTACCCATACGATGTGATCAGTCTCGTGCTAAGAAAATCACAACAAGGCCGTTACAAAGTTCAACCTCAATTTAATTCCGCCCGTTAGGGTTTTGCATCACACCCCCCTTGCGCCTCATGGAAATCAGCAACCATGTTCATCACAATGGTGAGTTTGAAATTAAAATATCACAAATTAATCAGTCAGGTCTATCCCATACTAGACATGTGGTTTGTACGGTAAGGATCAAATCAATAATGCACAAAGTTAAGTCTTTAAAATTACTTAAGTGGGCTTCCACATCTCTCGAAGTGAATCCATACTTCCCCCTTTACACGATCACTCACCTAAATGAAAACCAATTTTGTATAACCAGCACTAATGACACACCAATGTCATGGCACATAAATTTTATAATTGTGGCTCCAACCACGATTCAATATCTCATTAAATCAAATTAATTAATTGATCTCAGGTGATGATGAACCAACGACTATAAGCATGGCTAAGCAATTTGATCGTACAACCCATGTGACAACTAGTATGGTATCACTAAATAATTTTCTACCCTATGGTGACAATGGGATAATGATGTTCAAATTATCAAGGGAGGTAGTAATCAAATCGGGCATTAACTACCAAGTACGAGGGTTTGTAATAAAATAGCAATGCATGATAATTTAAAACAAAATAGATAATTAATAGATTAAAACTAGGTTCAATATGATCAAAGGATATAACTTGCCTTGGTCTGGCTCAGGTAGGAACTCTTGATCTTTTGGTGGTGCTCCCGCTCCTTCGAAGACACGATCTAACGAGAGAGAAAACGAACAAGGCACAAAAATAACTTAAATAAATTTCAAATGAACTATAAGAACTTTAAAACTAGAATCAAAAGATAGAGCTCGATTTTAGATGAATTTAAAAAAAATAACAGGGTCAATCGGAGTTAGGACGGAGGAGAATGAGCTCTTGAAAAATTTAATATAAAGGAAAATACTAGAAATTTAGAAAGCTACTGTGTTGTGGACTCAGTGCACGGAATAGCGGGTTCACGGTGGACTTGGCTCACGAAATAGTGCATGGGTGACTCGGGTGCTGACGCAGCAGCTAGGGCTGATGTGGCTGACATGTGGCGATGGGTGGCAGGTAGGGTTGACGTGGCAGATGATGTGGCAGGGTGACATGGTTGACATGTGGCATCTGGGATGGCTCCAATGCTGACGTGGCACTGAGGTGGCACTGACACGTGGTGACACGTGAAGTCTAGGTCTAACGTGGTTACTGTCTCGGTTGGACCTGGTTCACGGTTCATGGGACAGTGGTGCTGGTAGGCGGGACCCAGCTGTCGGTGACTTGGTGCATGGCAGACTCGGTCCACGGAGAAGGCGAACCATTGGCTAGCGTAGGTGCAGGTGATCCGACAGCGGTGGATGAGCCACATGGATGGATCTCGGCCGTTGGATCCGTCGGTTGGAGCGGATCCAATCGGATTGTTGCAATTTTTGATCGGGCAGCCAGATTGCTGATGTGTGGCACAGAGCGAGTCCTGAGGTGACCCTTCGGCGTGCGAGGGGTCGCGGGCGGTGGAGACGGGCACGGGAACTGAGGGGTGACTCAGTCGGTGGAGCGAAGCGCAGTGCGAGCGATGACTTGACTGGATGAAGGCGGAGCAACTGGCCAGTGGAGGCGACGACTGGTTGGATAGCAAGGTCGAGGTGGCAGCTGACTCATTGGCAGCTGGTGGACGACGGCGGTGACCAACAGTGAGACTACAGCTGGCCGGAAATAAAGGGACGACGGTGGCGCGGGAAACCACGACAGCGAACTCCGGTGAGGTAGAACGAGCGATGAGATGCACGGCGGGACGAAGGAATCAAGGTAGGGTGGCGCAGCTATAAAGCACGAATGCCGAGAATATGGCTCGAAGATGGCCGAGAGTCTCAGGTGCGCACGAACATCGAGGCGGAGTCAAACTCGGATGGCGATGACGGAGTTCGTAATGGAGATGACATTGAAAAGTGTGACCTCCCTCCGATGACTAACGCATAGCAGAGAAAGAAATCAGATGGCCAAAGGTAGACCACACAGATGAACAGTAACTAGGCTATTGGATGGCTAACACGTGTTCCATAACGGATTCGGCGGCCAGGGAAAGGTTTGGCTCGGATGGCCGACACATTCGCGGCCGGTCCAATACTGTTCACATATTTTTAGGGTTTTGTTTTTCTATTTTAGAAATTCAAATAAAATAAAAGCAGCTCTAGAAAATAGTAAATAAACCTGAACAATTCTCAAATAATTCCAGAAAATTCCTTGAGGCACAAGGAATCTAAATAAAATATTTTTAGCAAATGTTAATGCTTATTTTATTCGTATTAAATCCTTTTAATTTCTAAAAATTCAACTTGAGCTTTAATTAATTTCAGAAAAATCTAAATGGTGAATTTTATTTTAAAAGCTTCAAAAAGGCTGTGAAAAATACGATGATACACTCTCCTTCTTGATTTTAACTTTCCATTTTTGATTCTTGGACTCAACCGACGGTGGTTGTTTGGTGACTATGGCGGGGCTCAAGGTGATGCCATGTGCCGGGGGAGCATGCCATGGCCGTCAGGTGCACGGTGTCCCCTCCTACATCACGGTGGTGCCCAAAAGGTGAGGCTTAACAGCAGTCTACTCGTAGTGGCACCGCTGGACTCTTGTTCAAGTTCCATTGTTGTTGCGTGTTAAGCATTTCTATACATCAAATAGTGGCGGCATAGCATTTGTAGAATAGGCGTTAATGGGTAGTACAACAAATTGGTCATGGAACTAGGGGTTTTGTCGGATTGGATGCGGGGGTTTGATGATGAGGCTTTGGGTGATGTATAAGTCATAGAGGAAAATGACAATTCAATACCGGGTTCAGGTAGTTCTTCTTATACTTAGAAGCTGAGGTACCGTAGTAGTGTAGTGCTATGTATCTGGATATACATTCATTAAAGAAAGTCTTTTTTGGAAAGACCTATCATTGGAGCTCGCGGTTTAGGAGTCCAAGTAAGTTTATAGCTGTCTTAGATATCTAAACCAACAGTGAACTAACCATTCACTTACCAACAATAACCAACAAGTTTTATGAAAACACTACCCCTCGTGTGAAATCACCGAGTATTGTCCATAACCGGGGACACGGCTATTCAAATAGTTTTACACTTTGCAGAGGTTGCATAACTGTACTCACACGATGCGATCATCCTCACGTTAAAGAAAATCACAATAAGACCTTTACAAAGTTCAACCTCAACTCAATCCCGCTCGTTAAGGTTTCGCTGTCGAGTAGGTTAACCACCTAGTCGATAATTGCCCCCTCTTGCGCCTTATGGAAATCAGCAACCATGTTCAACACAATAGCGAGATTGAAATTGAAATATCCCAAATTAATCAGCCAGGTCTATCCCATATTAGACATGTGATTTGCACGATAAAGCTCAGATCAATGGCGCACAAAGTTAAGTCCTTAATATTACTCAGACGAGACTTCCACATCCCACAAAGTGAATCCACACTTCCCCCTTTACTGCACAATCACTTGCTCAAGTGAAAACCAATTTTCTATAACCAACACCAACGACACACTAATGCCATGGCACAAATTTTATAACTGTGGCACCAACCACGATTCGATATCTCATTAAGTCAAATTAATTAATCACATGTGATGATGAACCCATCGAGACTATAAGCAAGGCTAAGCATGTAAATCGTAACCCATGTGACATCTAGTATGGCATCACTAAATAATTTCCCAACCTAAGGTGTCAATGGCATTATGGTAATCAAATTATCAAGGAAGGAAAAACAATTGGGATAATAACTACCAAATACAAGGGTTTGTAATAAATAGTGATGCATGATAATTTGAATCAAAATAAATAATTAATAGATTGAAAACTTGATTCAACAAGATCAAAGAACACGACTTGCCTTGGTCTGGCTCAGCGAGATACTCGGGATCTTCTGGCGATGCTCTTGCTCCTTCGAAGATGGGATCTACCGAGAGAGAAAGCGACCGAAACAACAAAACAACATCAAATAAAATTCAAATAAACTCCAAAAACCATTAAACCAAAACCAAAAGATAAAGCTCAATTTTAGATGAATTTAGAAAAAAGAATGGGTCAATCGGAGTTAGGACGGAGAAGAACGGGCTTTCAGAAAATTTAATCTAACGAAAATAGTGAAAAATCGAAAAATCTACTATGCTGTGAACCCGGTGCATGGAAAAGCAAGTCCACGGTGGACTCGGTCCACAGAACAGTGCACCCGAGGGTAGGGCTGACGTGGCAGGCTACGATGCTGACACATGGCTCGGTTGACGTGGCGAGATCGGACGGCGGGGAAGCTGACACATGGCACAATTTGGGCCGTTGATCCAGATCTGGATCGACGGTGGCAATCGGGGGTGGCAACCGTTGGATCGCCGAAGCGAGGCGATGCGGGCGCGGGCGTGGAGCAGGCTCGGGCACAGGGACCGAGGCGGTGCGGCGCGGGCGGACGCGGGCGCGCGGACGTGGTGGGGCGCGGGGACGAGTCTGGCGGTGGAGGGGAACGGCGGGGACGGCGGCGGCTCACCGGCGTTCGTCAGACGAGGAGGTCAGCGACGCGACTTGACAGCGAGGTCCGACGGCGGGGACGACGGGACACACGATGAGGAAGATGGCGGCGCTCGATGGAGGGAACAGCAGCGAGGATGGCGACGCGAGGTGAGGGAGGCGGCGGCGGGGCGGGGCGGCGCGTTTTATAAGCATGCAAACCGAGGTAGTTTGGGGAGGAGACGGCGCAGGGAAGAGTCCCCATCAGCGACGACAACCCGGGTTGCGACACGTGGCACACGGATGGAATCGGACGTCTGCAAGGCGCGGACGAGGCGCAGCGTGAGGGATACACGATGCGTGGCAAAGGGGCGGGATCGGACGGGCGTGGGCGGAGCAGCGGGCGCGGGCGTGGGCGATGCGCGACGCGTGGGCGGAGGGAGGATCGGACGGTGGCGGAGTTGGGCTGGTGAATAGTATCGGGCTGGTCCCAATACTGTTCAAAGATTTTTCCCCAAATTTTCCTTTCAGAAATTCAATTAAAACAAAAGGACCCCTAGAAAATAGCAAATAAATCCAAAAATCTTTTTAAAACACATTGAAAGTCAGGGTGTTACATTAATATCCAAATCCAAATAGAAAACAAATCCAAATTTGGATGTCGAACTGGTGAAGTCCCAAATGTTGGATGGAATCCAGCATGGCCTGACACGAATTCGGAGCCAGATATCTGAATAAGATTCGGATTCGGAGTCGGATATCTGGATAATATCCGGATTCGGCAGATATGATGGCAACAACTAGTTAATACGTATCTTTTGCATTTGACCTCCAAATTGGGCATATATGCATTTCGATCATCTCGTTGAGTCTATCATCATGGTGGACTCTAATTTGGCATTTCATATTTTCATTTGGCACATCCCCAATAAAGCTTTTTGCATACTCTTTTTAGCCAAATTTGATATGTTTATAACCAATTTATTTGCAATATATATTGAATTAGTTAGGATTAGTGGCAAAATGGCACCAATTATCAATGGTTACATGATAAACTAGAGAAAAAGGGTCATAAATATTACTACAAAATCGGTGTCAATTTGCTAAACTTCATTGTGCCATAGGATATGAAGCTGTCCTCAGAAGCTGCAATATACAAATATGTGAGGTGAATGATTTATTTGTTGCTGTCAATATTTAATGCGCCGTTACATGTTAGAGTCTGCTATTTATCAATTTAAAATGTTAAAACAATTTGGTGCCATGTTTGTAAATAGGAGAGGCCACGAATAATTGTTGGAATCCAAAAAATAGTCGAATCCGATCAAATTCGTAGCCGATATTTGTCTGGTCCGTATTCGTTTCCGATGTTTGTCCGATTCATATTCGAATTCAAAGAAAAAATATGAATATGAATATGATTTGAGCACTATCCGATCTGTTTTCATCCCGATGTGCAAGTGCACCATTAGGCCCTTTTTCCTTTCCCGATGCTTTCTTTCTTCATGCGGCACAATAGTTCAGCTTGCATCTGTTGTTACTTTACTTGAGCACTACATGCAGTTGAAATCTTAAGTACTAAATCTAGGGCAGTGGAGGCTGCTCAACGTGAGAAACAATCCAATGGGAGCTTTCAAGGCCTAGAGCAAGGCGATGAAAATGACATAGAAATGGTGATTTTGAGCAAAGGGAAATTTCATGGTTTGTACTATTTATACTACACTCTTCACATCCTTTTGCTGCATTGACTAGGAGGGTTAATGACTGTATTGCAAAACTGATTCGAGACTCTCCGAACAAGTATATTTTTATATGATATATCAACCATTCATTATTTTTTGGTTATGCCTCTATCTTTGTCCGATATAATTACCTTCCAGAATGCTTTGCTCAATGTCGCTTGTTTACTATATTTTTGGTCCAGCAGTAATACAGTTTTGTTAGTTAATTTTGTATGATCTTTCTCAATTAATGGTTAGAGATCTTCTATCAGGATTGAAATAATTTGTTCTATTGCCATTTTGATCTGAGGAAGTTTGTCCTTGATTTTTTTAATTGTGGAAAAGTAACTGCGCAAGCACTTTTCTTGAAAAATTCCATATATTCTTATCGATTAGCACAAGTTAAAACTGATGTCTATCCTAGCCATTTGTTTTGTATTTTCTTTTCTTGATGTATGATCTTTTCTTATAATTGTTTCTAACAGACTAACATCATTACACCACCCTCTCTTTTGTATATTCTAGTTCATTTCATCGTCATGTTAGTCACATCGTAACAAATAAAGAAGTTATTGCATAAAAAAAGCAGAAGCATAATTTTAATTGGGGATGCCTGCGATGGACATTCCAAAATCCAAATGGGTTGGAACAGGTGAAAAAAATGCAGGTACTTTGAGGAATTACATCTTGATGAGTTATTGATTAAAACACAAGTAATGTGTTTTGAATTTATATGCTCAGTCAACTGCTCGAAGAATATTATTGATTCACTTCAAAAAGTTAGTTTTTCATGTAAGGTAATATTTTGTGGGTTTCCAAGTTTGAAGACTAAATCAGACCTTGTACATCATATAAATTGAAGGGTTATTTTGATATTATCTTTCCTTGAAATGCGTGTTATTGAACCTTAGTCCTTGATAGTCGGATGTGTAATTCAAGTCAAAATTTTCATGATTTTTTACTCTTCAAGTTTAGCATGTGTTTAGATCACCTTATGATCTATATTCAGTTCTGGAATTTACCTATGTTTTTGAGCTGTGACTATGATGCCTGTGTTTGTACCACAGCTATTCCCATGTTTTCCTGATTTCTCATAGATTTTTGTTGTTTTGCAAATTGCGCTTTGTCAAGGCAGGGCCTGCTGGTATATTAGTTCCTATTCCTTTCAATTTTGCTTTGAGTTAATGCGTTTGCCTCTTTGATTGACCATAGTGGATGTCATACTACTCAAATATTTTTTGCTGAGTTATTCAACCACTTGTTCATGACTAGCGCATAGATGATTTTGTAAGTAATTAAACAACCCCTTCTTAATGTTTTGTTCTTTCAGGGAGTTTATGGTGATATTCTTGGTGGTGTCAAAGGAAAGTTGAGGGACCATTGGCAAAATACCCTCTCCGACCTCTTAAATTCTAGACTGAAGTTCTTCTCACTTTGTAATTTCTCTTCATTGTTGTCTGACAATTAGTGCCTTATTTCGCAAACAAATTGACTTAATAAGAACATTAAGGCTGCTGAGTTTTCTATAATATGAGTTTTTTGCTATCTATTCAGCGCCACATATAATGTTGTGGCTTATGTCATTCGATGCTTGAGCATTTGTTTTAGGAGGTCAGTTGCATAGACTTAGATTTTTGCTGGGATTATGAATTATTGAAGACCCATGTTTGTTTGTCTGCTTTGTTGATAGTTGTGTGTGCAGACTTACTGATGGTTTGCTCAATTTTGCTTTGTAAGAAGCATTTGAATAAGACTGTTCTAGTCTTTCTTGTTGAAGATTAGTCAGATGGACTTTTGGCGCACAAGGTATTTGTCTCGATTTAATTGGAGAAGTTTATTGCATTTTCGACTACTGGAAGAAATTCAGCACATGTGCTGGCTATATCAGACGTGGTGTTAACCTGTAGCTACTAATTCTAATGCAATTTTCTCTCCGTGTGAGACTCGTCTCCCTCACCCTATGTATGTACCTATGTAATTCATAGGAAGAGTAAGAGTCTTCATTATAAATATCTCCTCATATAGTAAATTTTATCTTTGTGCGTCCATAATTTTTTCTGCTAGAGTTTTACATGTTAAATCTATATCTCCCGTTCTCTTGATCATCTATTTTTATCATATATTTTATAACAAGTAGATCAAAAGTTTATGAGACAATGTGAATGCCTCCGTTGTCGAGGCTGCAAAGGGCCAGGATTGTCGGGATCACATCAGCTGTGAGGGGTCCATCAAACAGAGCCAGGTATTAGGCCAAAGTTCTTCATGAATTTGTTCTTGTGACGAGAGGAAGTCCATTCTTTTCATGTGGGCCCTTGTGCCTTCTACTTAGATTTGAGTTTGGGCGAGCATTTTTTGGTCAGCCTTTCACTCCTTGGCTTCTGAGATGGTGAGGATGCAGCGACCCGTTAGGTTTGGCGGAGGGAAGCCACAGTTGGTTGGGCCACCGGCATTGTGATCTTCGATAGGAAAGGCTGTAGACATGTGTCACCGGGAACGGCAGGATGTTGGGTCACATCCAGTGGACTGCTCATCGCCAGCAACAATTCGGTGGATTGTGTTGGTTGTGTGGAAACAATCTCCTCAGCCAACTCGATTGGGGAGGATCGAATAACCTTTCTTCAGCTGCTTGTAGCTCCTGTTCTTGTTTGGCTAACATGGCTTAAGAGGCATCTAGCAGTTTTTCGCTCTCTTGAGTGACAGCATAGTCTGCATTTCCTTCTTCTAGAGCTTGTGAAACTCCCCACGCTGTTGTTTTTATTGGAAATAATCTTTGACTTGCTAAGTAATAGGGTGTTAAAAGATCCTAATGTAATTGACATCGGATCAAAATTTATTAGTTTATTTTCTTTGTTAGGTTTTTCTTATTTAAGTTACTTCATATATAGGTCTATACATGTACTTCAAATACTAGTCTCGAAGGTTGCACCACTTGTCCCATGAGTAGTTGCCCAGCTGATTGCTCTTGACCTTGTTCGCACTCTGTCTGCAGTTGCAGAGTCTGGACGGGAGCCCGAACCTTCTTTAATTAGTAGCTGTTGTGTATGCGCTAGGATACGTGAGAGCTACGAACTGTGTACCTGCACGCCTTCTTGAGGCGTCGCACTGATGACCTGAAAGTGCATGGTATTATTTGCAACAATTTTTTTGGAGTATTTTAAGATTTATATCGATCTATCGTGAATGCATGGAATTTTCTATTACCTTCGAATAACTAACACTACTAGATTTTCGGCCTAATGCCACGAAAGAAATTGCAACGCCACCAATTTGGTTGTAATAGGTAGGATTTATTGCAACGTTTTTCCAAAACGGTGGCAATAGGTGGACTTTATTGCCACTATTATATTGCATTGCGATATTCGTGACTGTCGTTGCAATAGGTAGGTGTTGTCGCAACCATTTTGAAAAAGTGTTGCAATAGGTTGGATATATTGCCACGACACTCTTTGGTTGCGTTAGTGTTGACTTTCGTTGCAATTATTTGCTCCTATTGCAACCATATGTAATTTCGTTGCGATTGGGTGATACTATTGGCACGGTGTTTTTTCGTTGAGATAATCTTCAGCGGCGTTGCAGTAGGTAGGTGCGTATTGCAACGAAAAAATAAATTGATGTAATAACATATTTATATTGCCACGTGTAAATTATGTTTCTATAGAGTAGTGTGTTTCGTTGCAATATGGTATTCTATTGCAACTCTTTTGTTTCGTGGGCTTTTGTTTAGCTATCCAGTCATGCAGCAAAAAAATTATGAAAATTGAAAAAATGGGAAGCCACCTAGGAATCGAACTAGGGACCTCTTGATTGGCAGCCAACGCTCATACCACTAGGACACGAACATAGTTGTGATTATACGTGTTAGACCATGTGGCCTGGTCTAGGTTATTCTAGATGATGAATAATTGACAACGTTGGTTATGGTATTACTGTATTATTTATGGTGTGTTGCTTCTTTATATGGTTGTGATAGCATGGTGATATGATAGGTTGCATGATACGCTCGTGTGAGGTATTGTGCGGATTGACTTGAGTCAAGTCGTGGACTTGTGCTCGTACGTGGTTGTTTATTTATTCATGTGCAGGTGTTGCTTGAGGCGGAACATGGTCGATGACGGGACTGAAACTAGGTTCGGGTGGAACTGAGGTTTCGGGACTAAGTTCATGGCGGAACTGAGGTTCTATCAGTCAAGGATGTCATGCGGGATGTTCAGGCTAGAGAACAATGCGCATGGAGATGATGCCTGGAGAAGATACAGGAGGTGCGGTCCTGGAGGCTTCGACACGTGGAAGGCTGAAAAATCGGAAGCATAAAAATAATTAAAAAAACCCATGTTATGTAGGATTTTCGGTCTCTTGAAAAGTAGTGGGCTAAAAAGCCTGGTTGAGGTGAAAAGGCCCAGGATGAGTTGTATTATGACTGAGAGTTTGTATTGAAGTAGGTTAAAGATTAAAGGACGACTAGATAAATAGAAGAGCGGCGGCTATTAATAAGCCGTGATCGAGCAAACAGTTGATTGAGAAAAAAAGCGGCAGCGTCGTGCGTCGCGTTTGATCCAAAAAAATACCCTACATGTATGGTTTTTGGTGGCCGAGACTTCTAGCGACAAGATATTTCTTAGCTGTCAAGTGCAGCTTTTGAGGGAAGAAAATCAAGTTGATTGAGATGGGAGTGTTTGGCTTGCATGCATGATGGCTAAGTGCTGATGGATATTTATCTCTCGTGGGCATGCATGTGCTTATAGTTTTTGCCGAGACTATTGATTGAAGCAAGCAGGCTGCCGTGATTTTCCTTTTTGTGTTCGAATGCTGTGGGCGGCGGCATTTTTCTCTCTCTTCGGATCGTTTCGCTGGAGTCTCAAATTCGTCAGGTTTGCATGCTACTTTGCACTTCTTTGTCAAATAGTGACATTACATCTGAAATATCTTGCGCACACATTATCATGCATAGACTGCGGTGCCAAGAACTTAGTAACGACGTGGATTACAAATGCAACTTTGAATACTTTTATGTCTTCCTCAGACATTAGATTTGCATGTTCTTTTTGAAATATTCCATACAGGAATTTTCTGTTGATATGCTTTACATCTGGTACTTTTAACAACTTGCAGATAAATTCCTTTGCATATATTAACTCTATACCTTCTGGTTCCACAAAATCTCTTCCATAATAGGGTATCCCAAGTACCTTGTTCACATCTTTTTCCGAGAAGCGCAGCAGGTTGCCGTTGCTTACTCTAATAGCCTGAGCTACACAATCAACTTGCGATAAAAGCCACAAATTAAATTCACGATAATTTGTTATGATAGGCACCTCGAGAAGTCCTCCAAAACCCATTTGCCGAATGACCTCTTTCTTCGCTTCACTGAGCATGTTAAAAACTGACCAGACTGCTAATGGGATGCATCGCGATGTTGGAGGTGTGAACTTGCCATCTACAACTCTGTTGCGGGAGGGGGGGGGGGGGATTCACGAAATCATCTCCGTCGGAATCATACAAAGGAAAAACTTTAGGAGCAGCTCGGCGAGATGGCTGTACACGGGGAGGAAGAGATGCCCTTGGTAGCCTCGGCATACTGACTGCATGGCATAAAAGAATCTCACCAATCACATCCAGACAAAAACGAAGCGATAACTATCAAATTAAAAACCTGAATGCAACAACAAACCTGATGTAAAATCAAATGAAGTGAACAGAATGAACTCTGAGATCTGTCTTTACTTCATTGATCAACCTGAGAAAATGAATCACTCACAATTCACCAGTTTGTTCTTCCTTCTTGACCTACAAATGAAGTTGACAGAGTTTACAACAATAAAAAAAGCATCACCAGATCGCATGTACGTGCATATGTTAGCTATCAGTTTAGTTTCCAAACAATGGCTCCTACACAATTTAGTTGTGCCGTACCCGTAGAGCAGAATTTATTTTGCACATTTTGTTATTGATAATTTCATCCCGCTTTTTATGCAGCCGAACAGACGCCCCTCCATCACAACCTCGCCACCATCTGTCTTCAGCAAGCATTGTTTGGTGACCCTAAGCCTATGATCTTGCTTGTGCCGTTGCTGTGCAGCTCGCCTGGTAAAGTTCTTCTTCTGATGCCGAGAACTCTTCCCCATGCTGCAGCCTTATGCTGTAAATTGATATGTATAATTCTAATAAATTTGGGTTTATGTTTGATGTTGTGAAACATGCAGAAGTTTTTGGACAGCCTGGTTTCTATCAGTTTGATTGTTAAACTTTATTTGGAAGCATAATGTCACATGATGATAGGAGGTGGATGCGCATGGATAGGACTAAAGTTGAGTGGCAGCAGAAATTCCAGAAATTTATTGAAACCACATTTGCTGGCACGTCGAAAGGAGGAACTGCTGTGTGTCCATGTGCTAGATGTCGATGCATGGCATACAGAACGCAATATGAGGTTCAGAATCATTTGCTTGTTAAAGGGTTTGATGAAAGTTTCATCCAAGGGGACGGTACAAGGGAAGGTTCGGCTGATGATGACAATACTGATGTAGGATTAGACAATGATGACACTCCAGTTGATACTTCTGCCGCCCAAAATATGATTTCCTCACTAATCAGGGGTGCAATACATGGAGACATTAGTACTGATAATGAAGAGCCAAATGAAAGTGCAAAGAAATTCTATAAATTATTAGAGGAGGCACAAAAGGCATTGTATCCAGGTTGCAAGGAGGCAACTAAGGTTTCTTTTATTGTGCGGCTCTTTCAGATTAAGTGCATGCATGGTATTAGTAATACTGCCTTGGAGAACATACTTCATCTTTTTTCGCTTGTGCTCCCTGAAGGCCATTGTATCCCAAACACTTTAGACAAAGTGCAAAGGGTGGTTCGAGATCTAGGCCTGGACTATATTAAGATACACGCCTGTGAGAATGATTGTGTGTTATTTTGGAAGGAAAATGAAAAATTGGATACATGTCCAACATGTGGCGAGTCTAGGTGGAAAACGGCCGATGGTGCTCAGAAGGGTGATGAGGCTAGTGGCACTGGTACAAAGAAGCGTGTTCCACGTAAAATTCTACGGTATTTCCCGCTTATTCCTCGGCTGCAGAGATTATATATGAGGGCAACCACATCATCGTATATGCGATGGCATAAGGAAGGATTGGTCCGTGATGGCAAAATGCGTCACCCTGCTGACTCCTTGGCATGGAAGCACGTGGATGGCAAGTATGAGTGGTTTGCTTTAGATCCTCGTAATGTTAGGCTGGGTCTTGCATCTGATGGTTTCAATCCATTTGGGATGCTGAATGTTACATACACCACATGGCCTGTGATCATAATCCCTTATAATTTGCCTCCTTGGTTGTGTCTGAAACAACCGTATTGGATGTTGTCGATGTTGATACCTGGTCCGAAATCACCTGGAATTAATATTGATGTATATTTGCAGCCCCTTATCGATGAGCTAAAGGATCTTTGGGAGAATGGTGTTGAAACATGGGATGCAAAGGCAAAGAAGAATTTTACTCTACATGCTGTTCTACTTTGGACAATTAATGACTTCCCTGCATATGCGATGCTATCTGGTTGGAGCACGAAAGGCAAGTTTGCATGCCCATACTGCCACAAGGATACTGACTACTTGTGGTTGAAATTCGGGTGCAAGCACTGCTACATGGGACATCGTCGTTTTTTGCCTTTGAACCATCGGTGGCGTAGGAACAGGACGAGCTTCAATAACAAGGTTGAAAACAGGGAGGCTCCTGTACCACTGTCTGGTAAAGATGTATTGCAACAGTATGAAAGCTTTGAGCAAGTGCCATTTGGGAAGACATCAAGAAAGAGGAAGCAACGTGAAGAAGATAATAGATGGCACAATTGGAGGAAGAAGAGTATTTTTTTTGAATTGCCATACTGGGAAACATTGCTTATAAGGCATAATCTGGATGTGATGCACATTGAGAAAAACATATGTGAAAGCATATTGGGTACTTTGCTTGGCATAGAAGGTAAATCGAAGGACAGCGAGAAGGCCCGGCTTGACATGGAACATATGGGGATAAGGAGGAAGGAATCATATCTGGTGGTTCTTGAGCTCTACATATTTTGACAATCATGTCTGTATCTCTAGACAGTTGCATTGATGCAGTAATGAACATATGTATTCGTGTTATGAAAATTTATTCCATTTATAATGTGTTACTGTCGTGATGAGCTGAACAACTGATGCATATGCCATTTTGAATGATTTTATTCAGGAGGAAGGAATAAATTGAGTGCAGTGCTCGAGCCATGGGAAGCTAAGGTCAATTCAAGCTATTCAGCGAGGTCAAGCCAAGCTTCAATGCAGTGATAGCTAGGGACATTTTAGTGATGCTTGTAATACAACTTCAAATTATTGTCACAAACAAAGTTGGTTTCATTTCAGATATGTGTAGCAGCAACTTCTATTTTTGATATAATGATTTTACTACATCAGTTGATTCTTGTTGTGACAAACACTAATGGCGTTGCAATAATTCTTGTTGCTACTAAAGCAATGCGTTGCAATATAATCTATTCCCTTCAACTTTTGGCGTGGCAATATATGCTATAGCAACGAAAAACAGCGGACCAAAAGAGTCTATAGCAACAAAAGATCAAGCGTGGCATTAGAAGCTATGGCAACGAAAATATCAAGCGTGGCAATAGAGGCCGTTGCAACCATAGTATGTGCGTGGCAATTGAATCTATTACCACGAATTTTTTGCGTGGCAATATCACTATGTCCTATTACCACAAATTCTTTGCGTGGCAATAGCACTCTGTCCTATTACCACGAATTCTTTGCGTGGCAATTGAATCTATTACCACGAATTTTTTACGTGGCAATTGAATCTATTACCATGAATTCTTTGCGTGGCAATATAGTCTATTGCTACCACCAGTTTTCGTTGCAATTTACCTTATAACCACGAAATCGGTATGTTGCAAATGCTATATACATCAACGCCTAATTGCGTGGCAATAGTTGTTATTGCCATGCAATACATTGTTGCATAAACAATGTATTGCAATGCTTTATTGCGTTGCAATAGGTAAACGTTATTGCAACGAACCGAAATACCGTGGCCCAAACTTTAGACCACGCAACTTCTTGCCACGCCTCCCAACGAAAAGTTACCGTTGCAATAGGTGCTATTGCAACCATTTTGGGCCTATTGCAACGTTTCGGCGCCGTTGCAATAGGCCCAAAAATTAGTAGTGTAATAATTTAATTACAATTATACCACCAGTGAGGGAAGTAATTACGATGAGAGGTTGTGAGTCGTATGATGGAGGATCATCTGCAACATTAGTAAATCTCCAGGATGATAATAATAGTAATGATCTAGTAAATCAAAGCAATTGTCATAACCATTTGTTCGTGTAAACGGCACACCCTACATGCATCTCCCTCAGACAAACATTGTGTGAGAGAATCAATTGTCTGGCTCACGCGCGTACAACTACACATCACACTCGCAATTAAGGAATTATTGCATGGACCAACCGACTTACAATTGGGCCAACACATTAAGTATCGTAGTTATACCACGCTTCCCCAGATGGATCACTTCTGAAAACCGAACTCTACTGCTTTCATGGTCACCAAAGATGTCAATCATTCTTCTGTTCACCACACTACCAAAGAAATGGTCATCACAAACGGTTCCTTGAACCATCTAACTTTACGGGCCACTGATAATAGGGGTTATTCATAGACGGTTTTTGAACAATATATGAAAACTGTATCACAGACGATTCGAAACTAGAACCATCTGTGATCATCTGTTATCATAGATGGTACGAAACTAGAACCATTTGTAATAGTTTGTTATCATAGACGGTTTTTAGTAAAAATCGTCTGTGATGTGCAAGTATCACAGACGGTTGGTCTATATAACCGTCTGTGATACTTTCACATTATAAACGGTTTGTAGATAGAACCACCTGTGATGTGCAAGTATCACAGACGATTTTTTGTTCGAGCCGTCTATGATAGTCCATTCTAAACCTAATTTTTTTTCTATTTTTTGGTTACCTTAAGAAATGTTAGCTATGCCCTTTGAAAACAAGCAAATAAAGCAGCAAACACAGTAGCACATTCTATTTCTATTAAAATTAGAATTCACCATTACAACATCACAAGATAACAAGCAAATTACCTATCTAACATAGTAAGAACATGGCAAGAACACATCTTCTAATCTTACGAACCCAACTCTTAAACATGGCAAGAACATAAAAGAAGCAAAGATCCTAGCAGATAGTAGAAGCTCAACCCTCTCGCCCTTGATGCAGTGCGTGAGTTGGATGTCCTTGATGTTGTCTTGGTAGCCAGTTGCTTCCGTGGCACCTTGTCGCCCATAGATTTGCATGTCGTCTACTTCTTAAGGGCCATCAGGGTTGGGGTCGAGCAGGAGGATGGTGAGGAGTTGGAGAGATATTGAGCAACAGTAGGTAGGGGATGGGTTTGGGTGAGTATTTATAGAGGAAGATGCAGGAGTGGGAAAATTTTTGGTGGGATGGGCGTAGGGACGAAGAGGTGGAACGACAATCCGTGGGGTGGGGGTTGGTAGATTTCTATTAGCTAGGATTGGGTTGTGGAGGATCAACAGTCCTAGAGGTCAGAGACATAATTACGACAGACGGTTCTATATACCAATCATCTGTGATACTCGCCCATCACAGATGGTTGCTACCAACCATCTATGAATTATCATATAGAGCACAAAGCTAGACAACATATATATATATATATATATCGGTGCAATGTAAACAGCTAGTCTCAAAAGATAACTAGCAAATTTTTTATATAGCTTATATATGCTTGTTGGAAATGTTTCGACGAGATCTACAACTTTGTAGTTGAGGCAAACCCTAAATTCCGAAGGGAAGATTGAAAATTTTGGTAAAAATAAAAACCAAAAACTTACAACGCAAATTCGGGGCTAAAGATGGCCGATTTTTAGGGTCTTAGAGGGCGACAAGCGCAAGCAGGTCATTTTTTTTGGATCCGGCTCTTCGTTAGCTTTCTAACGAGTACAAGAATGTCAAAACAGACACTATATGCAAAAGTTATGCTCGTTTTACTAAAGGTGTCTCGGGACAGAATCCTACTCGGACACAAATTTGTCCCAGTTCAAATTGAAACTATTATATCTTTCAATCTCATGGGCCAATATTGCTGAATTTGTTTGTGCAAGTTTGTGGCTATATGTAGAAGGACTCTACCAATTTTCACTAGATTTGGCATAAATTTGGTACATTTTTCAATTTTTGGGAAGGTAGACACTTTTGGAAAGTTATACACGGCAAAATTGGAAAAATAATCCCACCGGATTTTGATTTTAGGAGATCCAACAACTCAAGCAAGGTAAGAGGATTTGGATTTTCAAATGTTTTTAATTGCAACATCACAGACGGTTTTTAATCCGATCCGTCTATGATAATTATGTATCATAGACGGCTCTAGCCATCGTGAGTAATATAGATGGCCATGTTTGTAAAACTATCTGTGATAATTATAATACAGACGATTCTACAGAATGATCTATGATGAGGCTATCTAGTATAGCATTTTTTTATAGTAGTGCCACTTGTTGTTGTCATTCCTTGCGTTGACCTATGGAGCATTGAGGCCCATCAAGTCCTAGTATTGAGGAAAGACAAGCATACACTAATAGCAATGATAACATAAAAGCATGCAAAAAGTTTGATCACCCCCTTCATTAGTAATACTACATGGCTACGTTAACCCCTAGCCCTTGCGGAACTACTCACTCATGACCATGGGAACCAAGAGCAATAGATGAATAATGAATAACATAATGACAATAATATGAAAATAACAAATATATATTTAGAATATACTGCCTATGTTCTGGTTGCACCAACGGATGAATGATTACAAAGGACACATGAGTGGTGGATGAACTATGGTGGAATGGTTGTTCTGAATGTGGTGGATGACTATGGATGATGTGGTGGTTGCCTACTCCTTGTAGATGCAATTAGCTCTTTACACTACTACAGAAAAGTTCATCACAGACAGTTTGAAACCATCATCACAGACAGTTTCTAAACCGTCTGAATTTATATGTATGTGATATTGAGCCGCTTCGGCTTTGAAAATTGTAAAGTTTCTCCAACGCCCTATGATGCAAGCATTAAGCTTCGAAAGAACCAGGGGTTAGGAAAAAATCGATTGAGATATTCACAAATTATTGGGTCACTCATGTATTTAGCCGGTGCCACAAGACCTGACATTTCATTTGTTATGAGTAAATTAAGTCGGTTTACTTCTAACCTAGGAGTTGATCACTAGGAGGCACTTGAATGAGTATTGCGTTATTTAAGAGGCACAACATCTTATGGAATTCATTATACTAGATACCCTTCTGTATTAGAAGGGTACAGTGACTCCAATTGGATCTCTGATGCGGATGAGATCAAAGCTACAAGTGGTTATGTGTTTACTTTAGTTGGTGCTTTAGTGTCATGGAGGTCTTGTAAATAGACTATACTGACGTGGTTAACCATGGAAGCAGAACTTGTAGCACTTAACACACCCACTGTTGAGGCTGAATGGCTAAGAGAGTTTCTTATGGACTTGCCATTTGTTGAGAAACTAATACTAGGAATCCTAATATACTGTGATAATCAAACTGTGTTGGTCAAAGTCACAAGTACAAAGGATAATATGAAGTCCTCTAGATATGTGAAGCGTAGACTTAAATCTGTCAGAAAATTGAGAAACTCCAGAGTGATAGCCATGAACCATATTAATACTGAGAAAAATCTGACAGACTCTTTTACAAAGGGGTTAGTACGGAAAGCGATTTTTGTTGCTTCTATGGGCATGGGAATGAGGCCCATCTGAATTACATCACAATGGTAATCCGTACCTTCTTGATCGGAGATCCCGTGACTTAGGCAATGGGAAAAACAAGTTGATATTGTAATAAGAGAGTACATATTCATTGTACCCATGTTCTAATAAATAAAGTACTCTCAACTGTATGAAAGGTTAGCATAAAGCCTTAATGTATTCTATTGTCGAAATGAGAAAAAGGTATTAGCCTACAAGATACCTAGAAAGAATACACCGACTTGAGCTTAACTGTGTAGTCGTAGTTCACGAGAATAGGGCATTCTCTAAAAAACTCATGAGCAGATAAGGGAGCATGACCATATAATGCTCCGTTTAGACGTGGTTCATTGACAGCCTAGTACTAGTTGAGATTTCAAGTGAAATCTGATCACAAAAAGCTGTGAATTTAAGGCATAGTCCATTCATCACCTGTGAGAAGATGAATCTAGTTATTCTAGGTGCAAGTTCAACCCGTACGGAACTTACACTAAAAGACTAGTATATTAACAGTACTTCAGCACAATATCTTTTTGCTTCCTACTTGGGAATTGGTAGGGGATTGTTAGAAATAGGCTCAAAAAATGAGGTCCATTTTCTTAATTCCAAAGCATGTAAGATTTAGTACGATATTGCTAAGGCAATGTAGGGGAGACCAATTTATAAGGTGGAGTCCATGCCACTCCTTGAATTATGAATGTGGATGGCATGAGGATGGCTTTGGCTAATCACACACGCGGGCACACATATTCACATATTTTTACGTGAAAATCATGTGACTTGCGACACGTGACCGTACCGTGACGTGGCGCGCCCTTGGCAGACTAACTCCACCTTTATTTTTGCTGAACCGTGTATCTCTCTCTATTTGAATGAGATTCAAATATTTGAATTGGGGCTTTATTGGGTTTGATGACAAGCAGTTACCAGTGGGTAAATGGCTGGTTAAATATGTCAGTTACCAGTGGGTAAATGACTGTTTTAATCATATCAATTATCAGTCTGTCTATTTATATATGCCGGAAGACGTCCAGAGTATATAGCTAAGAATCTCTCTGCCTCCATTTTCTTCCTCCTTGTGCTGTTATGCTGCGCCATCTGAACCTCGTTGACTTTTCTTCCCGAAATGCATTGTGAAGAAGGGGAGCGGTATCTTTGAGCCGTTGCTACCATGAAGACCTACACGGGGGGTGGCAATAAGGTTTCTGGCAGCGCATACCTACGCGACCGCTCACTGCACTGCGTGATCTACATTCTGCACTGCATCGAGCATGCACTGCTTCCTGTTCTTCATCAAGCTCAACAGTAAGTTGTTTGCGCGTTCGATCGACTTTGATACTGTAATATCTTTTTGTTTTCTTTTCTAAAGTACAATAAGTAGTCTGCTGTTAGTTATGTGTTTTACATCATTAGTTTATTGTATTTGTCTCCTACTAAAACTTGGAATTAAAATATTGCCTATATTTTCAACCGTTAGAGTTGCAGGCGATGTGTTTTGGGAGGGAAATCAGATACGGTAACGACTGCTTTCGTCGCAAATCAGTGCTTATTACAACAATGTAAAGCCATGATAATAGTACTTGTTTGTCACAATGATTTTTTTCCTTTTGTCATAACTAGGTTATATTGCAACAAGATTACAACAACGATACATCGTCGCAACAAAGACGTGCTAGTTACCATGAAAACTAAAACTGTGGCAATAATAGTACATATTACCACAGATTATTTCTCGTTGCAAAAACTAAAACTGTGGCAATAATTCTACCTATTACCACAGATTATTTTCGGTTACGAAATTTAAAACAGTGGCAACAATACTACCTATTACCACATATTATTTATCATTGCCATATTTCCATGGCAATAGTTTAAAATTCTTACCACATATTATTTATCGTTGCCATATTTCCACAGATTATTGCCGTTAGCTTGCTTGCCACACTTCTTATCCGGGCAGCAAGGGCCGCTTTGGCATTCTTTGCCGCAGTAGCCGGGTCCAAGGCTGCACCCCCCGTACGGGCTGCAGTAGAGGTTGTTTGGGCACTTCTTACCGCCGGCCTGCTTGCCACACATCTGGGCGTGCATGGTCACCGTAGCAAAGGCAAGTACGAGCACGCACAGTGCCAGGGCTTTCATGGCCAAGTTTGCAGCTCTCGCTGTGGTGAACATCTTCGTTTTTTGTAGTAGTTTGCGATGAGTGGAGTAGCTGGTGATGAAAGTGCGAGCTACGAGGCCCCTTTATATAGGACATAGCCCACGTGGACGGCATGTAGAGACTTGGGCTAGCCTTTTTGCTATGTGTGAGGGTGCACCGTGCAAGGATGTGATTCCCGCGTGGACGGCATGCAGAGACTTGGGCTAGCCTCTTTGCTACGTGTGAGCATAAATAGGCAAGCATGTGATGTGAAACAAAACCGAAAAACCAAAATTTTCAAAAACTTTGAATTTTCAATTTTCTTGGATTCTTGCCAATCCCTGGCCCAACCTGGCCCAATTTCACACCCAGCCCGGCCCATTCTAGCCCAAAACCATTGCCAAACTGCCTAACCATCGGATATTTGCGCGATCACTGTTCACAAACAGAAAATATCACCACCGCCACTGACTCCTCCCGCCACCTGTGCTCGCCCACCGCTTCCCCACTACCACGCCGCTGGCTTCTGGTCAAGAGACCGTCCTCCTCGCCTGTTGTGCCCTAGACTATCTCCCCAATCTCACCCCGCCGCGCGTCACACCGCCCAAGCCAAACCGGCCGTCGTCGCTCGTTTATCCCCTCTATGCCGACAGCCCCCTCACCGTCGACCCAACCAGTTTTCACTGGCTTTTGACCGCCGCAAAACAATCCCCAAAACTGTCAGAGCCTCTCCCTTAACCGCCAGCATCGAGCTTCCCCAACCTCTCCTGAAGCCCCTGGTTTGCCTCCCGCCGCCGGTTCTAGGGCACCCCGAATCCGCCACCCTTGGCTCTATTTAAACCCCAGCACCCCTCCGTCCTAAAGCACACACGCACAACAACCCCTCCACACCCCCAATTGCTCCCAAAGCCACCCTGCTGCCTGAAGGCACCCGAGACCCTGAGGTGAGTTTGAATTTCCAATCCAGTAATCCTTTCGATTAGAATTCAATTACATTCGCCTAGAGCTTCATTATCACCCCAGAAATCCGTCCCAAGCCTTCCCAGCAAACCCCATAGCCTTCACCGCCCTGGCCACGAGTGTCGTCGCCCGACCATGGTGGGTCACCGTGGACAGCTCACACCATGCGTTCCCCATCCAAACTGCCACCATACCAGGCTTCCTGCCACCCCAGAGATACTCAAAAGCCAATGCAATTGCCCCGAAAACCCCTAGAATACCCTAATGCCATTAGAAACCTGAGCAAGGTAATGGCGCCGCCGCCGGCGATTGCTAAAGCCCCTGCCACCACCAGTCACAAAAATGGAATCACCAACCTACCAGCAACCCATTCCCACTTCCATAATGGAATCACCAACCTACCAGCAACCCATTCCCACTTCCATAACCAGTCGCAAATCGCCACAACCCCACCGATCACCACCGCTTTATTCCTCTGCCTCGCACGCGCGCAGGTGAACCGAGGAGGAAGATGCATTGTGGCTTGCGGGCACACACGTGAACAGTGCCAGATCCGCGGTGAACAGTGCCCCTCAAACCCGTTATTGTTCACCAGACCCGATTAGCATAAATATGTTCGTTTTAACCATTTCAAGCTCGTGTGTCCAATTCTGGGATCCGTTTCCCCATACCAGATCCCTGAAAACCCAAAACCACCAAAGAACCACTTCAAGTCCAAAAATCGACGCAATCCAAACCTTTTTCCGTCCGATGAAACCCTAAAGTGTATATGTTCCTTTCTATCACCCTTAACCTGTCATTGCCACTACCACTCCACCTTATAATTTTAGCCACTAGTGAAACCCTAACCCACCCTAAAGTCGACCCGAAACAATACTGTACCATCTTCGCCATCACTACCCATTAAACCCTAAAAATATACTTTGCCCTTTTGAGCATCCTGAAAGCCAACCCTAGTATCGACCAGCCAAACCACTCGCCACCTAAACCTTAACCGCCCAATCCTATTTTCTTTTTATCTTTCTGTTATTTATTTGTCTTTTGTTCCCAACTTGCATTCCGCAAAGCAAGGAACTAGCCCGTCTTTTGCGCTAGTCCACGGACCCGTCGAGCTGGACACCAGAAGATCAACAAGAGCAATTAACGAAAACAATAAGGCAAGTTGCATGTTTTTGATCATGTTGAGCCTACATTTCTTTAATTATTTATTATTCATGTGTTCATTACGTTACTTTTACGCTGTTATTTTATGTACAAATTGTTTGGAATGACATGCTATTAGTTACATCCTACCACCCGACAAAGGCTGATCTTAATTTTGATAGCCACATTTACCGTGACAAGACTTAGTCATTTCTTTAATTATTTATTAATCATATTTTCATTATGTTACTTTTACGCTGTTATTTTATGTACAAATTGTTTGGAATGACATGCTATTAGTTACATCCTACCACCCGACAAAGGCTGATCTTAATTTTGATAACCACATTCACCGTGACAAGACTTAGTCACATAAAATACAGTATTAATAATACTTCATGGTAGTATAGTAAACTCATGTTTTATATTACTAAGTGATCCGACGCTTGTCGGTAGGATTTGTAAAAAGAAAAGGGATGATAGGGAGTAATCACGGGAAGCCACCAGATGACTGGGTCCCCTGACCTTATCCTAGAAAGAAGAGGAATAAAAAGAAAAGGATGCAGTACAGTAGTACTGGCTAGTGTCAGGAGATACTAGCGGTGATGTTTCGGTAATAATGTAAAGACTAGACCCTTATGCCAAATAAAGAACATAGTAAATGCTCAACCATAAGCGTTGGTTCATCAAACCTGGATTAGTAGCTACTTAGTTCAATTGAACCTCTACATAAGAAAAGAAAAGAAATAGTAAGTCCTCACAAATCGGAGGCAGCAATCAGACTTTGGCCCGTTAGGTTCCCGAAGTTGTGTAGATGCAGCATCTACCGGGTAAAGGGTATATAAAAAACTGAGTAAGCGAAAACCCTTGTTTTCTTAACTCTACTGGGGAGCTTAAGAAATCTTGTGGGTAAAGCTGAGCAGCCTGTAGAGTCATGTATAAATGGTATTTGAATACACCGTGCTTCCGGTAAATGAAGCTGTGTTTATTTGGGTGATCCCATCAATGACGCATAAGTAGATTTGGAATGATTTGAAAAATTGGAAAGATTGATAATCAAGTTTGAAACCCCCAATTATTAAGAAGTTTTTGATTTTCTTGGTTTAAACTCAAAAGGTTTGCGAAATAAAACTGCATCCACATAAGATATTAGAACCCCTATAGTCCCATTCTTTGAAATCCCTTGCATATAATTATTTAGCGTTTTCTTATGTGACTTGTTGAGTACGGTTTTCCAGAAGAAGAACAATGTTACAAGTTTCATGTTAGGGTTATGGTCACACTCAAGCGTTACTGTGGGAGTTTTCTTCGGTTCTTCTGATTGTAAGGTAAGTTTTGGGCTTGGACGCCGATAAAATTGATAAAATTTACCGCTAGGTCTTATTTTTGTCAAACTAATCCTTTTTAATTGTTCATGAGCAGGCTTGATACTTCTCATGTCTGCAACAGAACTCCTAGGCTACTGTAGGATGTACAACATCCCTATTTACCAAAGACGGGGGTGTTACATGATGCAATCAATTTGTTTTGAGCTATGGTACAATCTAATTTTTACGTCAATGCATCTCTTATGGAACCGCACTCAAGTCAGCTGCAGCTGCAGCGGTGGCGTTTGGCTTTTTTTGTTACTATTTATTTTTTGTTTTTTCTGATTATTTTGTTTTATTTCAGATTTTTTTTATTTTTTTTCCGTATTTCATTGCATTGTCTTTGATGGGATAACATATTTTTTTATTTTTAAATTTTAAAATTTAATTATGCTAAATAAGTTAACTCAGCTATAATAAAAAATAAGGCAGCTACAGTAAAAAAGTCATAAGCCAACGCCATTCTAACTGTTACGAAACGTAAAGGGTTTATGATATGGGCAAATACCTAAACTACCCCTAGTGGTTTCCTACTATAAATATAGAGGCATTGCACCATGTAAACTAATTTATTATCAATACCTAGTGTTCTTTTCTCTTAGTGTCTTGTGTGATTGATTGATTGCCTTCGACGATTGTGTTCGTGGATTGCGTTGCCGTTCATCTATTGTACATCGATTTCACAACACGCTATCAGCACGACCCGCTCTACAGATGCACGGTATGCAAATCTAAAACCAATCTATTATGCACTGCGATCTCGTAGATCAATTTAGATTGAATTCTAATTGTTAGCAATGCATTGATTATATCAAGGTTTATTTGACCAGTAGACAAATTGCATAATCCTAGATTTTATCTGTAATTATGATCTTTATGTTTTTCTGTATATCTCCTAGATCGATCTATATTGGAATTTCGATTATTTGATTATTTGCAATACGATGATTAGATCTATTGCTTCCAGTAGGTTTAATATGCTATAATCTAGATTGTGAGGCATAGATAGTTAAAATCTGGGTATATCTTCGATCAACAAATCTTGCATTTGGATCGGCCAAATACGGCGAGAACATACTGTCGCGGCCCGTCACCGCCACCTCATGTGCGGCACCGACGGCCGCCAGCCGAGCCTGACGCTGTCACACGAAGTTGGTCTCGGTGCCGCCGCCCAAAGTCGTCAGCCAGGACTTGTTGCCACCATCGAAGCTCGGCCTAGCCTGAAGCCACTGACACTTGGCCCCGTCCAACGCGCCCGCGCCAACGCCGGCCGGTTGCCACTGCTCAGCCTCGCCTCTCCACCGGCCACTAGAAGCCACTACGGCGGGTTGATGACCATCGGAACTCGCCCTCTGGCCTAAAGCCGCCGCCTTTCGGCCCGAAATCATCGCCGCTACCATGCGCCACGGCGGCCTGAAGAGCCACACGACGCCCTGCCCTACTCCTTGGACACCGGCCTGAAGCTGACGATGCCTCAACGACTGCCCTCATCCACGCGAGCGCTACCAGCCGCCGTTGTTGGCTTGGCCTGTATTGGACAAGACGATGTCGCTCGCAGAACTCAACGATCAAGACGAGAAAACGCACAAAGAAACTCACACGTACACCTGGAGTTTTTGGCGCTGCAAGCCCTGTTACTTTCTGGACTCTATTTGCAACATTATATAGGAGATAACAAGAACTAAACTGACTTGGCCGTTTCCTCGGCCATCAACACGCACGGCGCCAGTTACTTGCGACGTGCGCCAGTTACTTGCAACGTGCGGCATCCCGCACGTTACTCGCGTCGTGCGCGCGGAAGACGCGCTCGGGCGCCCGACTTGCGCCACCGAGCTCCATCGCGTGCATGGCAACATGCTGCTCACGCACGCATACACTACAGACGTGAATAACCAAACAAACTAAGTATGTACATGCACATCAGATTATTCAAGCTAACATTTCTCCCCTTAATGCTGATGTGCTGGCTTGAGCTCGGTCACACCCATCCTGGAACGGAGCTCGAAAAACTTGACGCGACCGAGAGGCTTGGTGAGAATGTCGGCCAGCTGATCGTCGGAACCAATCTTCTGAACGCTGACCTTCCCTCCTTCGACGCATTCCCTGATAAAATGGAAACGCGTCTCGATGTGTTTACTCCGGCCATGGAAGACCGGGTTCTTGCATAACTGGATCGCCGACTGGTTGTCAACGTTGATCGTAGCGATGCTGTCCGCCCGCCCATAGAGAGTCCCGAGTAAACGTCCGAGCCAGATACCTTGGCACGCCGCCGAGGAAGCAGCGATGTATTCTGCCTCACAGCTTGATAGGGCCACCACCGGCTGTTTCTGTGACTGCCAAGTCACCGGCGCACGGTCGAGGCAGAAGAGAACACCTGTAGTGCTCTTGCGGTCATCGATATCCCCAGCCATGTCGGCGTCGCTGTACCCGACAAGCTTGAGTTCACCAACCCCCTTGACGTAGCGGAGGCCAAAGTGGATGGTGCCGGCAACATATCGGAGCAGATGCTTGACGGCGCTCATGTGTTCTGTCGTAGGACTGGTCATGAACCGGCTTACATAGCCGACGGCAAAGCTGATGTCGAGCCGTGTGTGAACTAGATACCGTAGGCTCCCAACAATGCTACGATAGAGTGTAGAATCAACAGGAGGATTGACACTTTTCTTACTGAGTTTGAGCCGCGACTCCATTGGCACTTGCGTCGTGTTGCAACCGTTCAAGCCTGCTTTGTCCAGGAGTTTTGCTGCATACGCCGCCTGGCACAATGTGATCTTCCCGGGCAGCTGCTTAATCTCGATCCCGAGGTAGTAGCTCAAGTGCCTGAGCTCGCTCATCTTGAATGAGCGCTGCATCTCTTTCTTGAACTGATTGATCTCACCCGGGTCGGCACCGGTGAGAATTAAGTCGTCGACGTACACGCCCAGTAGTAGACGCCTGTTCCCTATGCCGCGAGTGTACACACCGTGCTCTTCCTCGCAGCGTGTGAACCCGAGCGCCACCAGCGTGCGGTCGAGCTTGGCGTTCCATGCTCGCGGAGCCTGACGTAGGCCGTACAGTGCTTTGCGCAGCCGCAGTACTTGCCGCTCACGCCCGGCGATCGCGAATCCCGGTGGTTGAGCGACGTAAACCTCCTCCGTGAGGTCGCCGTTCAGAAACGCAGACTTGATGTCAAGATGGTGGAGCGCCCAGCCCTCGTGCGCTGCCACCGCTACCAGTGCACGCACGGAGTCGAGCCGCGCCACAGGTGCAAAAACCTCATCGAAGTCCACGCCAGCGCGTTGTACGTACCCCTTAGCCACCAGCCGCGCCTTGTGCCGAACCACCGCCCCCTGCGCATCCTTCTTGAGCTTGAACACCCATTTGAGGCCAATTGGGCGATGTCCGGCCGGGAGGTCTACCGCCTCCCACGTGCCATTGTCCTCAATGGCCGCCATCTCCTCTTCCATCGCAGCGCGCCAAGCCGGATCAGTGTTGGCCTCGGCGAACGACGTGGGCTCCTCAAATGCCGCCAAGAGCAGCTCCTCTGGATCCAGCTCGACTTGCTCGGAGTTGTTGATGCAGTCCTCGACGGTGCGGAACTGCCGGGGTGCTCCCTCGTCGTCCAGCTCATTGTCGGACGGGATGTTCGACGGTGGAGTGGCGTACGTGACGCGTGCGCCGCCCACGCTGCTCCTGGTGTCCGATGGAGTGCATGGCGTCTGCTCCCCTTGTTCTTGTTCTGGTGAGGCCGACGGGGATACAGGAGAAGCCGGCTCATTGTCGCCCGAGAGAGCACTGACCGTGTATTCCACGGTGAAGGTCTCAGGGATTGCGTTGCCGCCGGCCTCCTCCCAATTCCACCCACTGCCCTCATCGAATACTGCATCGCGGGTGATGTGCAGACGACCACTCGTCGGGTCGTACACACGGTACCCCTTTGAGCCCGACTCGTAGCCCAGAAACACCATCTTCACACTGCGATCGTCGAGCTTGGCGAGATGGGGACGCGTGACCTTCACATGCGCAATGCACCGAAATGTGCGCAAGAAGTTCACCGCCGGCTTCTCGCCATGCCAAGCCTCGTAGGGAGTCATGTCGGTGATGCTTTTCGTCGGAGACCTGTTCAAAATGAACACAGCCGTACTCACCGCCTCCCCCCAGAATGTATTGGGCACCTTCTTTGCCTTGAGCAGGCATCGCGCCATAGCCATCACAGTTTGGTTCCAGCGCTCCACGACGCCGTTCTGTTGTGGGGAGTACGGCGCCGTGAGTTGTCGGTGCACGCCCTTCTCCGCGCAGTACTCGCTGAAGGTCACAGACGTGAACTCGCCACCACGATCAGTACGTAGCGCGCGCAGCTTCCGCCCGGTCTCGACCTCGACGCCTGTCGACACCCGAATATACAAATCCGGACTCTACTGTGTATTCTGCACTAGTCCAGGATCACGCTAGTGCACACAGCGCAAACAAAGACAAATATCATCCACATCACGATATTCTAAAGAAAAATCCGAATTATATTAATAACCATCAGAGTACGACCTTATGGCCAAGCTTACAATTATTAGCCTGAAGGGCTTTAAAGAAACTAGCAGCGGAAATCCAAAATTAACGTAGTAGCCATTCGACATGCCCACAGGCAATCGACTGGGGAGCGAAGTCCTAATCCGTGAAGTCCTCGTAGTAGCCTCCTTCTAGCAACTCCTGCTGATCTGGTCCCTCCTCTTCAACTGAGCAACATGGGCATAAAGCCGTGAGTACATTGGTACTCAGCAAGTCGTTTGTAACAAATAAATGCAATATAGTATGCAAGGCTTAACAATGGATGGCTGAAAGGTTAATTTTGCATAAAGCAACGATTTAAGGTAAATACACTAAATAGATTGAAAAGCGAATTTAACAACAGACACTAAGTAGATAACCAAAGGAACTGAATGTAACCACAAGTGAACTGACCATTCACTTCCCAGCTCAAACCAACCAAAATTTCATAAAGACTCTACCCCTCGTGTGAAATCACCGAGCATTGTCCATGACCGAGGACACGGCTATTCGAATAGTTTTACACTCTGCAGAGGTTGCACAACTGTACCCACACGATGTGATAATCCTCACGTTAAAGATAATCACAACAAGGCTTTTACAATGATCCATCTCAACCCGATCCCACTCGCTAAGGTTTCGCTGTCGAGTAGGGTAACCCCCTAGTCGATAATTGCCCCCCCCTTGCGCCACAACAACATCAGTGGTGAAACCAAAGTTGAGACTTCACAAATTATTATGCCAGGTCTATCCCATACTAGACATGTGGTTTGCACGATAAAACTCAGATCAATGGCGCACAAAGTTAAGTCCTTAAGAGTTACCCAGGCGAAACATCCACATCCCAATGTGCATCCAGCACCCCCTTTACTGCACGATCATTCGCCCAAGTGAAAGCCAAGTTTGTATAACCAATGCCCATGACACTACCCATGTCATGACATACAAATTTTATAACTGTGGCTAACCACCATGTTCAAGTAAATCATTAAGTCAAGATTAATTAACCACATGTGATGACAGACCCAACGTGCTAATGATAAGCCTGGCTAAGCAATTAGACATAACCCCATGTGACAACTATTATTGTATCACTAAATAATTCCCAATCCTAAGGTGTCAATGGAAACATGGTAGTCAAATTATCATGGAGGGAAATAACCAATTGGGAGTATAACTACCAATACAAGGGTTTTATAATAAAGTAGCAATGCATGATAATTTAAAGCAACATAATACATAATAGATTTGAAAACTAGGTTCAACATGATCAAAGAATACGACTTGCCTTGGCCTTGCTCAGCTGAGGGCTCTTGATATTCAGAGCCAACTTCCGCTCCCTCGAACACGCGATCTAACGAGAGAGAAAACGAGACGAAAAGACAAAATAAAAATCAAATAAAATTCAAATGAACTCCAAAAACTTTCAAACCTGAACCAAAAGGTTGAGCTCAATTTTAGATGAATTTAGGAAAAAGAATCGGGTCAATCGGAGCTAGGACGAGGGAGAACGGGCTCTTGAAAAATTGGATCTAAAGAAAATCGGGGAAATTGGAAAAGGTACTGTGCTGTGGACCGGGTGCACGGGAGAACGGGTCTACGGTGAACCCGGCTCACGAAACAGTGCGGGGGCGGCGGCTGCTGACGCGGCGGGTAGGGCTGACTTGGCGACCACGTGGCAACACGTGTGCGGGTAAGGCTGACGGGGCACAGCTGACGTGGCCATCTCGGCTCACGGGTGCACGGTGGACCTGCGGGACCCACCGGCAGAGGCACGGTGCACGGGGACCAGGTCTACAGGAAGGCGAGGGGTCGCGGGTGACGCCAGCGATGACGCACGCCGGCGCAAGGGCCGAGGGGACGCGGGGCGCGACCGAGGTGCGGGCGGCGAGGCGCGGGCGGGTAGCGGCGGCGGCTGGCCGGCGAGGTCTGGGACGGCGGCGGGGTCTGGCCAGCGGCGACCGAGGTGGCGGCGGGACTCACCGGCGGCGTTAAACGGCGAGCGCTCTCGGCGGCGAGCTCCGGCGACGAGCGGCGAACGCCAAGCGACCGGTGGCGTACGGGCGACGGTGACGCACCGGCGGCTCCGGCGATGAGCGGCGGCGGAGGCGGCGGCTCGGGACGGTGAAGAAGCCGAGGGGTCGGGCGCTTTTATACGCGGACGCTGAGGCGGCCGGGTCGGGTGCGGCGAAGAGTCCGTGGTGGAGACGGCGGCGGCGTGGCAGAGTTCGGAACGGGGACGGGGAAGAGAGTCCCGGTCGGGAACGAGGACCCTGACAGGTGGGCCCCACCTGTCAGTGGCTCCGGGCGAGCGGGCGGCACGGATGTTGCGCGGGCGAAGCGGCTGCGGCGGATGGGCGACACGTGGCTGGCATCCAACCGAGAGGCGCGGGCGCGGACTGGGCGCCGATGCGCGACACGTGGCGTGAGCGGGCACGCGCTGGCTGGGCTGGCGGCCTGCTGGGCTGGGCCGGCTGGTGGGTTTTCGGCCCACTGGCCGGTTTGGGATTTTCTTTTCTTTTTCTTTTCCAGAAATTCAAATAAATCCTTTTGAGCTCTAGAAAATAGCAAATAAATCCAGAAAAAATCCAATAAAATTCCAGAAAATTACTTGAGGCTCAAGGAACTCAAATAAAATAGCATTGGCAAATGTTAATGTTTATCTTAATCATATTAAATCCTTTCAATTTAATAAAATTCCAATTAAGCTTTAATTAATTCCAGAAAAATTCAAATGGTGAATTTTATTTTAAAAGCTTCAAAAAGACTCTGAAAATCAGGATGTTACAAACCTCCCCCCTTAAACGGAATCTCGACCCCGAGATTCTGGCTCTCTAAGGAATAGGTTTGGAAACTCCGCTTTGAGATCCTCCTCGCTTTCCCAGGTTGCTTCCTCCTCCGAATGTTTGCTCCACTGAACTTTGCAAAAGCGAACGACCCTTCTTCTGGTGACACGCTCTGACACTTCCAAGATTTTGATGGGATGCTCTTTATAGGACAGATCCTCCTGGAGATCCACAGCCTCTATTGGCACTGCTTCCTCTGGCACCCGCAAGCACTTCTTTAATTGAGACACATGAAACACATCATGTATCCCGCTCAAGTTCTCAGGTAGCTCCAGCTGATAGGCAACTTCTCCCTTGCGCTTCAAAATCTTGAATGGCCCCACATACCTTGGTGCTGACTTTCCCTTCATTTGAAATCGCTTAACTCCTTTGAAAGGTGTGATCCTGAGGTACACATAATCATTGGGCTCGAAGTTTAAATCTCTTCGGCGAGTATCAGCATAACTCTTCTGTCTGGCTTGAGCTGCTTTCAGCCTCTCTTGAATCAAGCGCACTTTTTCTTCAGCTTCCTGCAAACACTCTGGCCCAAATATTTGCCTTTCTCCCGTCTCTTTCCAATTGAGAGGGGTTCTACACTTTCGACCATACAAAGCCTCAAACGGTGACATCTGCAAACTGGCCTGGTAACTGTTGTTGTAGGAAAATTCTGCAAAAGGTAGGCAATTGTCCCACTTGGCTCCGTGATCCAAAACACATGCTCTCAACATATCCTCCAGGATTTGATTTACACGTTCTGTCTGACCATCAGTCTGCGGGTGGTATGCTGTGCTGAAATTCAGATGAGTACCCATTGCTTCATGGAAACTACTCCAAAATCGTGAAGTGAACTGCGATCCACGATCTGACACTATCCTCTTAGGAACTCCATGGAGACTCACGATTCTGGACATATACAATTCAGCCAACTTATCTCCAGAATATGTGGTTTTGACTGGCAGAAAATGGGCTACCTTTGTCAATCGATCCACAATTACCCATATCGAGTCGTATCCTTCCTTGGTCCTGGGTAGACCTGTGATGAAGTCCATTCCCACATCTTCCCACTTCCATTCGGGGATCTTCAAGGGTTGCAGCAAACCTGCGGGTCTTTGATGTTCTGCTTTCACTCGCTGGCAAACATCACAAAGTGCCACATACTCTGCTATTTCTCGCTTCATACCTGGCCACCAGTACTTATCCTTGATGTCTTGATACATCTTGGTACTGCCTGGATGAATCGAATATAATGACTCGTGTGCCTCCTTAAGCAACAATCGCTTCAACTCTTCCTTATTGGGTACGCACACTCGCTTCTTATACCATATGATACCCTGGTCATCTTCCACAAAACCTGTCGCTTTTCCTTCTTTCAATCCAACCTTGATCCGCTGGATATTTTCATCCTCTGGTTGCGCTTGACGAATCTGACTATCCAAGGTCGGCTGCAAGTCCAAAGCGGCTAACATCCCTTCTTCAACCAACTCCAAACTGAGCTTTTGAAATTCCTCGTGCAATGCTGGTTGACTCTCTTTGACCATAACTGTGTTGCAATACACCTTCCTGCTCAACGCATCTGCCACTACGTTGGCTTTTCCTGGGTGATAGTGGATTCCGATGTCATAATCCTTTATCAACTCCAACCATCTTCTTTGTCTTAGGTTGAGGTCAGTTTGGGTGAAGATATACTTCAGGCTCTTATGATCCGTGTAAATCTCACACCTGTTACCCATCAGGTAGTGTCGCCATATTTTCAGGGCATGCACAACTGCTGCTAACTCCAAATCATGCGTAGGGTAGTTCTCCTCATGTGGCCTTAGCTGGCGCGATGCGTAAGCTACCACTCTTTTGTCTTGCATCAATACGCACCCTAAACCCTTGCGGGATGCGTCACAATAAATCTCAAAATCTTTCTTGATGTCTGGCAAAATTAGGACTGGTGCTGTTGTCAGACTTTCCTTTAGTTTCCGAAAACTCTTCTCGCACTCTGGCGTCCATTCAAACTTCTTTTCCTTCTTTAATAGCTGGGTGAGAGGTCGGGCTACACTAGAGAATCCTTCAATGAACCTACGATAGTAACCTGCCATTCCTAGGAAGCTTCTGACCTGGGTCACTGACGTGGGTGCCTTCCAGGTGAGCACATCTTGTACTTTCCCTGAGTCAACGGACACTCCTTCTGCTGTCAACACATGACCCAAAAAGGCAACTTCCTTCATCCAAAATTCACACTTGCTGAACTTGGCATACAACTTATGTTCCCGCAATCTCTGCAATACCAACCTCAAATGTTCTTCATGTTCCTCCTCATTCTTGGAGTAGATCAGAATGTCATCGATGAACACAACGACAAACTTACCCAAGTAATCCATGAACACTTTGTTCATCAGGTACATAAAATAGGCTGGGACATTGGTTAGGCCAAAGGACATCACGGTGAACTCATACAATCCATAACGAGTTGAGAAGGCTGTCTTGGGTATGTCCTCCGGTCGAATCCTCATTTGGTGATACCCCGATCTCAAATCGATCTTGGAGAACACTCCAGCTCCTTTTAATTGATCAAACAGGTCATCAATTCTGGGCAACGGATACTTGTTCTTGATGGTAACTTCATTGAGAGCTCGGTAATCCACACACATACGCTGGCTACCATCCTTTTTCTTGACGAACAATACTGGTGCTCCCCACGGAGAGGTACTGGGTCTGACATATCCTTTATCCAACAATTCTTGTATCTGCTTCTTCAATTCTGCTAACTCATTGGCGGGCATTCGGTAAGGTCTCTTGGAAATTGGCGAGGTGCCTGGTGCTAACTCAATTGCGAACTCCACTTCTCTTTTTGGTGGCATCCCAGGGAGATCATCAGGAAAAACATCTGGATAATCCCTGGCAACTGGCACTTCACTTAGGGCAATCCCTTTGCTTTGGCATACCATCACTTTTTCTGGCTGCTTTATGTTGGCTTCAAATCTAACTTTGCTTCCATCAGGACCGTCCAAGGTGACTGCTCGGCTTCCACATTCCAACACTGCTTGATGCTTCTTGAGCCAATCCATACCCAGAATTACGTCCAAAGACTGGATATTCAGCACAACCAAATCTGCGGAGAACTCTACTCCTTGGATGGCTATCCTAACTCTGGGGCATCCTAGGTTTGTACTCATCTCAGAGCCTGGGGATTGAACCAATAAAATAGAACCAAGTGCAACGACTTCCAACTTATGCTTTAGAGCAAAACTCCGGGAAACAAACGAATGTGAAGCTCCAGAATCAAACAAAACTGTGGCAGGTACTGAATTTACTGGGAACTTACCGATCACCACATCTGGCGCTGCTTGAGCTTCCTCCATGGTGACGTGGTTCACCTGGCCACGTATCACGGTCTGCGATCCTTTGTTGGGTTGATTTGATCCTTGAGGTGCTCCGCGTCCTGACCCTGCTGTAGGGGTACGATCTGGTGTGGCTCCCAAGTTGAAACGAACTGGCGTCAAAGCTGGATTCTGCGGGCATTTGTTGGCATAATGTCCCGTCTCGTTGCATTTGAAACAAGTGACTGCTGACATGGGTTTGGTAATCCTCCGCTGTTGGCTTCCCGTTGGGTTCGGTTTTGGCGTGGAAGAAAACTGACGGGGAGCTGGTGCAGGAGTTTTGAATCCCGTCTGCTGAGGAACTCGAGCTGGCTGAAAATTACTGAAGCGGGCTCTCTGAGCTTGGTGCATCTGTGATCCTTGCTGCATCATTCTCCTCTTGCGAGATTCTTCCAACTCGCGACGACTTTCCTCAATGAGCATTGCTTTGTCCACCATATTTTGGAAACTGGCATAATCATGTCCCACTACCTGAACTTTCAAACCTGGGTTCAATCCTTTCTTGAACCTCTTTTGGCGTGCATCATCTGTGGCAACATCTTCTGGAGCATAGCGGGCCAACTGAGTGAACTTGTTGAGATATTCACTCACGGACATGTTCTTCTGCTGCAACTCCCGAAATTCTTCCTTCTTCATTTCGATCACCCCATCCAGGATATGGGCATGACGAAAAGCTTCTGCGAACTCAGCCCAAGTGATACTCTCTGGATCCTCATGAGCGGCACAATAATTTTCCCACCACTCGGCTGCAGCACCCTCAAGCTGATGGGCTGCATACAACACCTTCTCGCGATCAGTACACTGGGCAAGGTTAAGCTTCTTTTCCACTGAGCGCATCCAGTCATCGGCTTCTAATGGCTCAGAAGACCGTGAATAGGTAGGAGGCCTTGTTCTCATAAATTCTGCAAACTTGGACTGCTGGCGAACTGGTGGAGGCATGGCCATGTCTTGATTCTGCCGATTCATCATGGCGTTCATGTTTTGCATCATGGTGTTCATCAACTGAGTCTGGGCTGCCATGAACTGACTCAAGGTTGGATCTAGTCCAGCCGGGTTTGCATGCTGCTCCGGAGTTGCTTGACTGCCCTTAGGATCCTGACTCATCTGACTACGTCCTGCGGAGCTCCGGGTATCAACCATCTGAAAAGAAAATTCACTTGCTTGAGAACTGGCTTCACAGGGCTTACTAGGTAAGAGGGAAGAGCAAAGATAAGTGGTAAGTTCGTCTAAGGGGGAATGTTCTAATGGCAAATCCTAAGCTAAACAATCACTTAGCCGAAAAGCTAACAAAAGAAACAGATAAATCACTTCAATAAAAAGATTTGATATGACTGCAACATATTGCTTTTGAGGGCAAACTGCAGCTCACATCACACTCAAAGCAAACAAAAACCACTTCCTAACCGACTCTATCCGATGCTACGGTCTACTCTTCCGGCTCCCACTCAGGTCCGGCGAGGTACGGTGTGCATTCTTCTTCTTCTTCTTCTTCTGCATCACTGTAGAACGTCCATCGGTTGCGGAACTGCATTGTAGGCGCTGCTGCTGGAATGACAAGTCGAAGGTACTCTCGGCGTTCATCTGCCATGCGTTGCCTTTCCTCCGGGCTGGGTGGTGTAGGTGAAGGCGGGGGTGTTGGTGTCCGCGGAGTGTACTCCTCAGGTTCATACCTCCTCTTGTATTCCCGGATGAGCTTGGTCAAACTGATCTTGTACCGTCGACAGAGGTGGGTAACGGCCTTGCGTGCAGCTGCTTGTGCATTTGAACCCTTGAAGCTGTGGTGTATAACGTGACCTCCAAGTTTGGTAGTGAAGTACAGCCTGGTGAGGTGGTATCCTCCTACTTCATCGTCCATGGAACTGTATATTGGTGTCCTTTTGAAACCGAGGCTTCGTAGCAGCACTCGAAGAACTCTTTTCCATCCTCCTGACCTGCTATAGTTGCTTTGCGACATCTACAGCATGGCACAAGATAAGAGTCAGTTTAAAATTTTCATTTTTGCAGAAATTTTAAGGTGAGAGGCAAGAATCCCTAAGAATAAGGTGAGAGAGTAAAGAATTTGCTAGATATCAGGTTTAGTTGTTTTGTCTTTAGAAAATAGGTTTTTGAATTTTTGAGATAACGACTAAACTGACTAGGGTTTCGTCCTACAGTCGATATGGCTCTGATACCATCTCTGTCGAGACCTGAATATACAAATCCGGACTCTACTGTGTATTCTGCACTAGTCCAGGATCACGCTAGTGCACACAGCGCAAACAAAGACAAATATCATCCACATCACGATATTCTAAAGAAAAATCCGAATTATATTAATAACCATCAGAGTACGACCTTATGGCCAAGCTTACAATTATTAGCCTGAAGGGCTTTAAAGAAACTAGCAGCGGAAATCCAAAATTAACGTAGTAGCCATTCGACATGCCCACAGGCAATCGACTGGGGAGCGAAGTCCTAATCCGTGAAGTCCTCGTAGTAGCCTCCTTCTAGCAACTCCTGCTGATCTGGTCCCTCCTCTTCAACTGAGCAACATGGGCATAAAGCCGTGAGTACATTGGTACTCAGCAAGTCGTTTGTAACAAATAAATGCAATATAGTATGCAAGACTTAACAATGGATGGCTGAAAGGTTAATTTTGCATAAAGCAACGATTTAAGGTAAATACACTAAATAGATTGAAAAGCGAATTTAACAACAGACACTAAGTAGATAACCAAAGGAACTGAATGTAACCACAAGTGAACTGACCATTCACTTCCCAGCTCAAACCAACCAAAATTTCATAAAGACTCTACCCCTCGTGTGAAATCACCGAGCATTGTCCATGACCGAGGACACGGCTATTCGAATAGTTTTACACTCTGCAGAGGTTGCACAACTGTACCCACACGATGTGATAATCCTCACGTTAAAGATAATCACAACAAGGCTTTTACAATGATCCATCTCAACCCGATCCCACTCGCTAAGGTTTCGCTGTCGAGTAGGGTAACCCCCTAGTCGATAATTGCCCCCCCTTGCGCCACAACAACATCAGTGGTGGAACCAAAGTTGAGACTTCACAAATTATTATGCCAGGTCTATCCCATACTAGACATGTGGTTTGCACGATAAAACTCAGATCAATGGCGCACAAAGTTAAGTCCTTAAGAGTTACCCAGGCGAAACATCCACATCCCAATGTGCATCCAGCACCCCCTTTACTGCACGATCATTCGCCCAAGTGAAAGCCAAGTTTGTATAACCAATGCCCATGACACTACCCATGTCATGACATACAAATTTTATAACTGTGGCTAACCACCATGTTCAAGTAAATCATTAAGTCAAGATTAATTAACCACATGTGATGACAGACCCAACGTGCTAATGATAAGCCTGGCTAAGCAATTAGACATAACCCCATGTGACAACTATTATTGTATCACTAAATAATTCCCAATCCTAAGGTGTCAATGGAAACATGGTAGTCAAATTATCATGGAGGGAAATAACCAATTGGGAGTATAACTACCAATACAAGGGTTTTATAATAAAGTAGCAATGCATGATAATTTAAAGCAACATAATACATAATAGATTTGAAAACTAGGTTCAACATGATCAAAGAATACGACTTGCCTTGGCCTTGCTCAGCTGAGGGCTCTTGATCTTCAGAGCCAACTTCCGCTCCCTCGAACACGCGATCTAACGAGAGAGAAAACGAGACGAAAAGACAAAATAAAAATCAAATAAAATTCAAATGAACTCCAAAAACTTTCAAACCTGAACCAAAAGGTCGAGCTCAATTTTAGATGAATTTAGGAAAAAGAATCGGGTCAATCGGAGCTAGGACGAGGGAGAACGGGCTCTTGAAAAATTGGATCTAAAGAAAATCGGGGAAATTGGAAAAGGTACTGTGCTGTGGACCGGGTGCACGGGAGAACGGGTCTACGGTGAACCCGGCTCACGAAACAGTGCGGGGGCGGCGGTTGCTGACGCGGCGGGTAGGGCTGACTTGGCGACCACGTGGCAACACGTGTGCGGGTAAGGCTGACGGGGCACAGCTGACGTGGCCATCTCGGCTCACGGGTGCACGGTGGACCTGCGGGACCCACCGGCAGAGGCACGGTGCACGGGGACCAGGTCTACAGGAAGGCGAGGGGTCGCGGGTGACGCCAGCGATGACGCACGCCGGCGCAAGGGCCGAGGGGACGCGGGGCGCGACCGAGGTGCGGGCGGCGAGGCGCGGGCGGGTAGCGGCGGCGGCTGGCCGGCGAGGTCTGGGACGGCGGCGGGGTCTGGCCAGCGGCGACCGAGGTGGCGGCGGGACTCACCGGCGGCGTTAAACGGCGAGCGCTCTCGGCGGCGAGCTCCGGCGACGAGCGGCGAACGCCAAGCGACCGGTGGCGTACGGGCGACGGTGACGCACCGGCGGCTCCGGCGATGAGCGACGGCGGAGGCGGCGGCTCGGGACGGTGAAGAAGCCGAGGGGTCGGGCGCTTTTATACGCGGACGCTGAGGCGGCCGGGTCGGGTGCGGCGAAGAGTCCGCGGCGGAGACGGCGGCGGCGTGGCAGAGTTCGGAACGGGGACGGGGAAGAGAGTCCCGGTCGGGAACGAGGACCCTGACAGGTGGGCCCCACCTGTCAGTGGCTCCGGGCGAGCGGGCGGCACGGATGGCGCGCGGGCGAAGCGGCTGCGGCGGATGGGCGACACGTGGCTGGCATCCAACCGAGAGGCGCGGGCGCGGACTGGGTGCCGATGCGCGACACGTGGCGTGAGCGGGCACGCGCTGGCTGGGCTGGCGGCCTGCTGGGCTGGGCTGGCTGGTGGGTTTTCGGCCCACTGGCCGGTTTGGGATTTTCTTTTCTTTTTCTTTTCCAGAAATTTAAATAAATTCTTTTGAGCTCTAGAAAATAGCAAATAAATCCAGAAAAAATCCAATAAAATTCCAGAAAATTACTTGAGGCTCAAGGAACTCAAATAAAATAGCATTGGCAAATGTTAATGTTTATCTTAATCATATTAAATCCTTTCAATTTAATAAAATTCCAATTAAGCTTTAATTAATTCCAGAAAAATTCAAATGGTGAATTTTATTTTAAAAGCTTCAAAAAGACTCTGAAAATCAGGATGTTACAACGCCGGCTTGGAACTTCTTGATCGCGCTGGCCGCCTCGTCCTTGCTTGACAACAGCACTAGCCACATATAGCGGCTAGCATCGTCAACGAGGAGGAAGTAGCGCTTGCCACCGTGCGTCGCTGGCTTGACAGGCCCGCACAGATCTCCATGTACGAGGTCCAGACGTCCCTTGGCGCGGTAGTTGGCCTTGACAGGGAACGGCGCGCGCCGCTGCTTGCCGACGAGGCACGCATCGCAGAGCTGGTCGACGTGATCCAGTTGGGGAAGTCCGCGTGCCATGTTGCCGCGCGCCATGTTGCCGCGCGCCATCTTTCTCAGCGTGTCAAAGCTGAGGTGGCCGAAACGCTCATGCCAGCGCCAAGCCTCGTCGTTCGAACGTGCGAGGAGAGCGACCGGATGTGCAACGGTGAGTGTGATCCTGTACAGACGGTTAGACGATCTGTGTACCTTGGCGAGTAGCTCATGTTGTGGATCGCGCACCCGCAGCACGCCATGCTTGATCAGGACCTCGCAGCCGAACTCGTCGAGTTGACCCAGGCTCACAATGTTGCTGCGCAGCCTGGGGATGTAGTACACGTCGGTGAGAACGCGGTGCTGCCCATCACGTGCCGCGAACACAATTGAGCCGCGCCCGACGATGTCCACGACTGAGCCGTCGCCAAATTTGACTGTTCCGGAGACACTCCGGTCCAGCTCGGAGAAAGCAGCAGCGACGCCCATCATGTGGTTCGATGTGCCCGTGTCGAGGTACCACACACCGCGCTTCTGCTCGCTGGTGTCGGTGTCGCCGAGCTGCACCATGGCGCGCTCCTCGTTCAGATGAACGCGAGCGCCCACGCATTCTGGGTTGACATTAACTTCGGAAGACGTCGGCCTGGGAGCCAACGCCGCCACCTGGGCCATTAGCACAGCCGGCTCGTCATCGTCGCCTCCTTCCTGGACCAGGTGTGCCTGCGCCATGTCCCTCTTTTTTTTCTGCAGTCACGGGCCCAATGGCCCTTCTTCTTGCAATAGCGACACTTGTCCTTGTTGGAGGCCTCACCGCCTTCGCGCGGTGCGTCACGCCCATGGCCGGCTTGTGACACGTCACGACGTGGCGCGTACTTGCTGTCATTCCAGCCGTTGCCTCCAGCGCTGCTACCGCCGCCGCGTGGAACATCATTCTCCCGCCTGCGCATGCGGCGGATCATCTCCTCTTCTTTGGAGGAGAGGAGCAGGCGTGAGCCCAATTCCGCGGCCACCGCTCGCGCCTCGTACCGCTGCTCAACGGACCGGAGTCGGCCCGTGACTTCCTCGACGGACAAGTCGTTGATGTTGAGCAGCGTCTCGATGGAGATTGCGACCTGCATGAATTTATCAGGGACCACCTGCAGCATCTTGCGCACGACCTCGCCTTCGATGATGTGGTCGCCGAGAAGCCGTAGATTATTGGTGAGGCCCGTGATGCGCATCGAGAAGTCGTCGATGGCCTCCCCTTCCTTGAATGCAATATTGTTGAAGTCGCGTTGGAGTTTCTGCGCGTTCGCCTCACGTACGCGCTCGACGCCCATCCGCATGATCTTGACAGCATCCCACGCCTCCTGCGCGGAGTCCTTATTGCCGATCGAGGCTAGCATCTCCGGCGGGACAGCTCGTGCAATCGCTGCTAACGCCAGACGATCCACGTTGTACTCTGCGCCGCCGGGTTCGATGGCTCCCCACAAGCCTTGCGCCTGCAGGTTGATGCGCATGAGCATCGCCCACTCCGGGTAGTTGGTCTTGGTCAGCATCGGATACTGCACTGACGCCGACGCTTCCTTGATTACGCGCTCGATGACGACCTCGCGCTCCCGACCATTCTGTTGTCGCGGACGGCGAGGACCACGTGATGGCGACCGAAGGCGATCCCTCCGTGGAGGAGTGACCGACCCTCGTCCTACCGGAGCTGACATGCCACCAGGATCCTGAACGGGGCTCTGATACCAATTGTTGGCTTGGCCTGTATTGGACAAGACGATGTCGCTCGCAGAACTCAACGATCAAGACGAGAAAACGCACAAAGAAACTCACACGTACACCTGGAGTTTTTGGCGCTGCAAGCCCCGTTACTTTCTGGACTCTATTTGCAACATTATATAGGAGATAACAAGAACTAAACTGACTTGGCCGTTTCCTCGGCCATCAACACGCACGGCACCAGTTACTTGCGACGTGCGGCATCCCGCACGTTACTCGCGTCGTGCGCGCGGAAGACGCGCTCGGGCGCCCGACTTGCGCCACCGAGCTCCATCGCGTGCATGGCAACATGCTGCTCACGCACGCATACACTACAGACGTGAATAACCAAACAAACTAAGTATGTACATGCACATCAGATTATTCAAGCTAACAGCCGTCCCCAAAACCCCTGCTCCCGGCCGCGCTCGGTCGGCACCCGAAGCACCGGCCACAACCCTCGCGCATGAAGTCGCCGCCGCCTAACCCGATCGCCATGTCGGGCTGCTTGTCGTGCCCAACCGTCGCCGCACAGGGCCGCACACAGTGCTGAGCCTCCTGCAGCTTTGAATCGCCTACCGCTTGGAGTCCACACCTATCGCCGCTGCGCTGGAACCCCGTGACCACCGCTGCACCATGGCACCCGAAGCTGTCCCGACCGAACTCCGCCCGGCGCCGCACCCATGCTTGGCCGCTCCCCCGTCGGAGAGCACGCCAGATCTGCCACCGGCAAGGGGGAAGAAGAAGAAACCGATGGGGAGAGAATGGTTGAAGCCGGCATGGTCAGTGGAGAGGGCGGCCGGAGCCATTGTGGCGGAAGATAGTGAACGGCCAGTGGGGAAAGGTGGCTGGTGGAACAGATAAGATTTAGCTGATTTGAGTGTCGGTGGGGAAAGGATAAGGAGACGCCATTTTGAAAAAAACACCCTCAGGTTTTTATAAAATTATAAATATGCGATAGCAATTTTGCAGTTAGTCCTCGGGTTTTGATTAAATTAAAATGAATATAATGAAAACAGGAAATATAATTATGAATATGTCCCTGCTGTTTATCATAATTACAATTTGGTCCAGTAGACTGATTTTAGTCCATATATTTTATTATTTTAGCTTTATTGTTATCCAATTAATATTGTGGCATTGTTATTTATACTTCTGAAATTATTTTATTTAGTATATTATTTTTTGTTTATTTAATATTTCTAAAAATTATTTATTAATTAGCAAAAAATTATTATAATTGTTAGAAAATTCTAGTAAATCCTAAAACTTGGTTTTTAGGTATATGAGTTTCCATAAATTTTGTGAAACCTTAGACCTAACACACCTTGGAAGCATCATATTTTTTTATGGTTTATTTCCTGGCATTGTGTGTTTTGAGGATTTATTTAATGGGTCAGTAATTCTGAAAATTGCTTAAATGCCCTAATAATCATCAGAAAATCTCAAAAGGTTTGCTAGAAAAATCTGAAAAATGATAATTTATCTACTGATAAAAGTAAATCTTTACTATTTTGCACTCATTTCATGCACTTGATATTACTTAACATAAGTAAGCATGTAGAAATTTGCATGAATATTGGGCATCACTAAGTGGATATTTACACGCCTTGAATGGCTGTAATTATATCACTTAGGCTTATTTCGTTAGCATACAATCATACCACTGTTAAGGCTGATGCTGACAGAGTTGTACCCTTTTACTATTGAAAGGTAAAAACTTTGTAGTTGGTGACGTATTGCCTCTACCCTAGAGTATTACTGGTAGCCCTGAAGGCACTTTGCCAAAATCTATTGCTCTTTCTAGGACTAGAAGTCCGCAGGCGAGTATTACTCCGCCTTGCACCACACTGTCTCTGGACAAAGTTTAGGTAACCCGTATGTTACAAATAAACAGGTGTATTCATAAATAAGAATATGCCTACGGTGAACAATATGGAGACCAGCATCATTCTCCTAGTTATTCTTTAGCTTTATTTGGATGTCATTTTTCCACATGAGTAGCATCAATTGTATAGATGTAGCTCCTGTCGAGCTTGATCTTGCTCATGAAGAATACCTCTTATCTTTTGTTGAAATTATGCATTAGAAAATTATTTTCCCAGATACCATAAATTTTTGGTCTAAGTTGTTTTGTTAAAATCTTACCCCTGCTGAATAGTTGCTTAATAGAACACATTGCCAGTAGCATATCTTACCTGAAGTAAGATTAATTATTCATGCATGAAATAATATTTGTAAGTATTATGCCTGATATTTGAAAAGGATAATATGCCCAGTTTATTATTGCCCAGATGGCAATAGGAAAAGTGTTCTTGAATGCACAAGAAATCTAGTCAAATGTTAAATCCCAAAAGGATCACCTCGACTAGAAAATGCTATAAACCCCAAAAGCTTCAAGTCTATATATAACTCTATCTTCTATAGTACAAAGTGTGATTGGTTTCACGCCAATAAAATTATACTTTAGAAGTAGTATAATAATAACTTATTGGTAAAGCTCTAAGTTAATTTGAAGCAAATGATAGAAGCATGCTTTCTCATTTGGAATTTTATGGTTGGCGTGAAAAGGGGGAGGAATTTGGGGTATATGAGGAATATTGGAACCTCCGAGGCACAAGCACAAGAGTAATAACAAGCATTGTGACATATCCTACGTCAAATACAGAAGCACAAGAGTAATAATAAGCATTGTGATTGATTGAATCATGGATTAGGCAGATGAGAAGTTCTCCTTTTTTTTTCAATCTAGTGATCAAGCTTCTGCTGTGTTGTCAAGAGATAGGCCTTACAGAGCAATGAAAACTGGTTCGTTTAAGGTTAATAACATTTACTTTGCAACACAACGTAGCACACAGCAGAGAAAGAGATTCAGTAAGATTAGTTCTTGTACCATAACTGTTTACATAATACATACCATATTTTAGACATGAAATACTACAATACTACATACTCTGAAGATGTGTGATATTTAGAAATGAACTGTCAGTGTGGTAAAATTTTTCATAATAGATTATCAAGCATGCCATGTTTGATGCTTCGCTTTGACCTAAGCGGCCTCCAACAATGTAAAATCTAGGGTAAACTCCATTCATTCAAATAGAGAAGTGCATAACTAACTAGTCTAAAAATCGTTGTTGCTGGAAAGTCTGGAGAATAACGACTAGCATTGCTCAAGTCATGGCCAATTCAAACGGAAGAAACTACTGATTTTTACAGCAACCGAGCAATTACAAATCCTCTTACTAGCCAGTGCAGCAAAAGCCAGATTACACCAAGTATTTTACATCAGTGCAAACAAAAAGTGACAATACATTGGTCCTATAATTTTAGTTATTTAATACAAAGAATTGCATAATATGACTCCTAAGAAAACAATAAATTAAATCAACTCCACTATACATGTAGATATCCCATACAGGCACAAAAAACTCACCTTTTTGCAGAAATAATCAAAGCGGGCATCGTCAGCTTCAGCAATAGGAGATGCATCAAACCTTTCATACACCTGTTTATTGATTGGACATTGAAAAACATTTGTAATTTAATAGATATTGTTTTAGCACCTAAGACCAGAGGATGTGTGTCCTTGAGAGTTGAGTCCATTCAAAATTTGTAAATCAAGTTTCAGGAGCAACTCTGAATCCATGGCATGAAAATTTTGTTTACGTCCATATATCAACAGATTAAATTTGCAACAATGCAACAACATCTGGAAAGACATTAGAAAAACTGACCTGCCGTGCTTCAAGCTGTATTTTGGGAAGAACACCAGAATATTCAGTCACCAGCTTAACCTGAGAAAGTTAAGTTCCTGCATGTTAGAAACATGAGTTCAACGATGCCAATGCCTAACTGACTTCCAACATGCTATATATACCTTCCCCTCATAATTTAAACATAATCCATTGAATAAAGCATTCATCTCTGCACAACAGGGAAAATGATTAAAGCATATATAGGTAGCACATCAAGGTATCACGGTCCCACATGAACAGCTAATGCAAGCAATTGAAATAACAGAGCACCTTGCGTAACTCCGTTAAGCACCTACACACTAATTATAATAATATAGTAACATATTAAAACATAAATGCTGATCAGGATTCAATGCATAATGGGCATAATCCGAGTCGATATTGAAAATCTAGTTCAGTGCTACACAGGGGCGGAGCTACAGGGTGGTCCCTGTGGGCCGCGGACCACCCTGCGCTCGGCCCAATAAAGCCCAGGCCCCAGACTCCCAGAGTCCAGAGACCCAGAGGCGCAGCCGTGCAGGCCGTCCGCAGTCCACACGGGATGACGACGGGAGTATGCATGGAATCTGAGTTCGCGTGAGACGTGAGTGCGTGACCGTGACGGCGTGAGATCTGAGATCGAGTTCGCGTGAGTGCCTGAGTGGCGTGACGGCGTGAGATTTGAGATCGAGTTCGCGTGTGGCCGCCGGCCGCGTATTCGCGTGATCGGTTCGGTGATCGCGTGATTCGCCGTTCGCGTCAGCCGTCAGACGCCCGTTCCGCCGTTCCGGCCGTTCGTATTCTTCTCAGAATCTCAGTTCTCAGACGACGCCCGTTCGTATTCGTTCGAGAGCAGGGGCGACGCAGCGACACAGCGACGGCGAGCGTGGGCGCGGGCGCGCGGCCAACATCGAGCATCGGCGACGGCGCGACGGCCATCGAGCCCAGGTACGTATAACACGCCCCTTAATCTGCAAGCAAATACTCTTACAGATTTTTTTTTGTAGTATAAGATTTTTTAGTATAAGATTTTTTGTTGTATAAGATTTTTTGTAGTATAAGGTAATCTGCAAGCAAATACTCTTACCGAGCAAATACTCGTACAGATTTTTTAGTTGGAAATCATTCAATCACAGTGATTATATGTTTTTTTTGTAGTATAAGATTATTAGTTTGGTAAATTGAAACTTTATATAATTCTCTTGCAGATTTGTTAAAACATGAAGAGGAGTGGCGATATTGCCTCTCTTTTTCAGAAATATGCATCAAAGAAGAAGGTTTCTTCTCCATCTCCTTCCGTGGCTTGTAACATCCCAATTTTTGCTTTATTTGGAAGAAATAATTTTAAATTAATTATCTCAATTTATTTGGATTTTTCAGAATATAAAGTTCTGTTTAAAAATAAAAATTTAATATCAAAATAGGTTGGAAATATTTTTCATATGTTCAAAATATTATCAGTGAATTATGTGAATTTTTCTGCAATTTTTGGAATTTATTTGGTATTTTTCTGACTATTTTAAAGCCTCCTACTGATTTCTGAAATATATAAAAAAAATTTTAATATCAAAACCCTTCCTCGGGCTGACACTTGTCAGCCATCCATCCGTCCATCTCCGCCCGGATCGATCCCCGCCGTCCGCGCCATCCCGCCTTCCCTCCCTCTCCGTGCGCCACGTGTCGTACATCCGCCGGTTTCCCCGCAGCTAATCCTCAAAGGGATTACCTACCCTTATTGGGTAGGCAGTGCCTCCCCGCCCGACTGGTTTACACCGCCGCTCTCTTCCCTCCCCGCTCCCTCGGCGCGCGTTCGAGCCCCGCTCCGCGCGCGAGGTGGAGTTTCTTTTTGTTTTTGCGCTGACAAGCGGGCCCCACCCGTCAGAGACCGTCGGTCAGAGTAGGTCACTGCCAGTGGGTCCCACCTGTCAGGCCTTCGTCCCCGCGCGACCGTTCCTTCTCTCGCGCATCGCCGCCATTATCGCGCCGCCGCCGAGCTCGCATTTCGCCTCCTCGGCCGTTACTTCTTCGCCTTTAATGAACCGGGAGCGTCCGCTCGTCGCCGCCGTTAACTGCGCCCGTTTTCACCCGAGGAGACGCCCGTTTCCGCCGCGAAGCGTCGGTAACCGTCGCATTTACGCCGGCGAGGTTCGTGCGGGCGTTTCCATCTCCGCCGTGTATAAAACGAGCCCCGGCCACCACTCTCACCCCTTCGCTCTCTCCCTCTCTCTTCCTCTCTCGCGTGCGTGTCGTCGCCGTTCAAACCGTCGCCGCCGTGGGATTTGGTCGCCGCCGGTGAGTCCTCCGCCGCGCCCTCCGTTTCGCGCCGCCCCTCGGTCCGCGCGCCAGGGAGACGCTCCCGCACGCCCGCTCCCTCGGTCGCGCCGCCCGCGTCCGCGCTCGCCCGCGCGCGCTCGCGTCCGCGACGCCTCGTGCGACGCGCCTGGACACGCGTCGTCGATCGCCCGGACTCCCGCCTTCGCACCGCGCCATCTCCACCGTTATTTCCTCGATGGCTCAGATGCGCCTACGCGTCCTCATCTCGGCCGTCCACGTCCGCACCGCCTCGGCCCCGTCGCCGCGTCGCGCCACGCGGCATCCATCCACCGGACGCCCGCGTCTCCGCCGCCTCATCACCACCGCTCATCTGGATCTAAGCCAACGCTCGGGATCGAGCCACGCGTTCGAAATCCCAGCCGTCCGATCCACCTCCGCCGACAGCCGCGCACCCGCCGCGTCAGCTCCGCCACCTCAGCCTCCACGTCAGTCCTATCCGACGTGTCAAGCCACGTGGCAGACACGTGTTTGCCACGTCAGCGCCACGTCAGCCGAAACCCTTCGCCCCATGCCACGTCAGCACTGCCACGTCAGCATGCCACGTGTCACTCTCGGTCTGCCACGTCAGCAACTGTAGTTGTCCGTGGACGCGGTCCACCGTAGACCGGGCCCACACGTCGGCTTCTGTATTTTTATTTATTTTTAATTAATTCCCTTGCTGATGTCATAATTAGAATTTACTTTTGTAAAATAATTCCAAGAAAATCCGTACTGACGTCATAATTCATTTTCAGTTAAAAGATAATTCTAGAAATTATTTTTTTTCCATTTTGTCTGATTTCAAACTTCCAACAGCCATAACTTGCTCATTTTAAATCCAAATTGATCCATTCAAATTTCTAAATTCATCTAAAATTCTAATCTTTCAATTGGTATATTTAGTTTCAATTTTTGAATTTTTATTTTATTTTATTTATTTGGATTTCTTGATTTACGTGTAGAGACCGATTTGTCCGAGGAACTTCAAGAGCAAGCCCCGGAAAATTTCAACTCAGCACAGGAAGGCAAGTCTCCTTTGATCATTTTGATCCTATGTTTTGCAAGTTTTCTTTGATCAACTTGCTCAAATGATTTATAAAATGATTAGGTAGTTATTTTAAATTATTGCATGCTTATGTTATATCAAGTGATAATTTGATTTAGAAAATTTAGTTAAATATCCAATTTGTTATACCTTCCATTGAAAATTGTTTACCTTGTACCATTGTCAACTTAGGATATCCCTTTGACTCAATAATGAGTTAGTATTACATCTGTTGAATTTTTAAATACTAGCAAATGCTTAGCGTAGCAAATCAATGTAATAATGCTCAAATGAGTAGCATGTTTGCTAAATGTTTTGATGAATGATTTGTTTGAACATTGGTAATGGATGTTACCATTGTTAAATGATTTGTTTGAAAAGTGGTAATGGATGTTACCACTGTTAATTTAAAAGTAAAAATGAATTTTAAAGGGAAAAGTTGACAAGGGTGGATGGAAGGTTTGGCTGGTGCAGTTAGCACGAGAATTTTTGGAATTGTGAATGAACCACCCTGGTCGTTTAAGGACCGACGCTTGTGTTTGTCCAAACTGAGCAAAACAGTGCAACCACAAGTCTATATGGGTACGACCTAGCTAACTAACCTATAAAGGTGTAGTTTACATATCACCAGTGGTGTATTGAGTGCCAGGGTGTACTGGTTACTCATAGTGAGGGACAGGGTTTACTGTACTCATACGGCGCAAGAGGGGGCTCCGACTCGTGGATTCGAGTTGTGGTGAAACCTTAGCGGGTGGTATCTAGCTATACTGGAGTAGGTGAAAGGCTTTGTGATATTTTATCTGGGTCTCATGCCAAAGGAAGCATGCTGACTATTAGGATAATTTATCTCTTGTGGGTAAAGTGTACAAACTCTGCAGAGTAAAACTATTCGAATAGCCGTGCCCACGGTCAAGGGCGGGCAAGGAATGCATTCACATGGTAGAAGTTTGATTTTGATTTCAAAATAAAATGGTTTGTCAAACTTGAGAGTGGTATAACGCTCGTGATTTAAATCTGGTGGTGTAACCAGATCAGGTGGTTTAACCTGAGTTTTGAAAGTTGGCAGATAGCCTGAGATTTTAGTGTTGGTGGTTTAACCTTCACTAAGTTATTTATCTAATTTCATTGATGAAAAACAAAGATGTTTATCAAATGGCCTTTGAAGTAATTATGTAGATTTGAAATAAAATGCTGATTTATGCAAAAGAACCATATAGCCTTCCTTTGTGAAGCCTTGCATCTATGCATCTTTCCCAAGACTTGCGGAGTACAATTTTGTACTCACGTGCTACATTTCAAATTAACTCTCAGAGGAGATCAAAGCTCAAGAGGTGGACTACGACTACTTCGTGGATGGATTCGTCGAAGGCTTTCCGGAGAACTAGGTTGCGTTTCCCCAGTCAATTGCTTGTGGCGTATTGATGGGTCTTGCTTTAGTTTCTTTTTGCTTCCGCTGTAATTTTCTGTTTGGTGTGAGGTCTTAAAACCTCATTTGTAATAAAGGCTTCGAGGTCTGTAATCTCGATTATGATAATAAAGCGTTGTTGGCAATGTATCATCTTTTCTGTTTGAACTGTGTGTACTAGCGTTGATCTGGGACTAGTACTGTAATGCACAGGGAGTCCAGGAGTTTCTACTCCGGGGTCTCACAGAAGTGGTATCAGAGCCAATTTGACTGTAGGGCGCAACCTAGTTAGAATGGCCGTTATTAGAAAAGCTTCAAATTTTATTTTATAAAATAAAAATTTAATAATGTGCTTTTCTCATCTTTTCTCTTCTTTCTATCCTTACCTTCTTCAGGATATTCTATCTTATCTATCTGTTTACTCACTTTTAAGAATGATAATTGTATCCACTTTCCTTTATAATTTCTATAGACGGGTTAGAGAGATCAAGTCTGAGAAGCAACCAGAGGACCGTGTCGTCATGAAGATTTGAAGAGTAGTTCCTTTGTTTATAGTACCCAAGTAAAGCTCTACGATTTTAGAACGCTTATGTATATTGCTTGTTGGTGTTAGATGGACTGTACCAAGTCTTTGTGTACTTGTAGTACAGCCATCTTTAAAAACTATTTTTGTTTTTGAGCTAAGTTTCTTCTGGTTGGAGTTTGCTTATCTCTTGTGTGTTTGTTTGGGATGTTATTTAGTTGTTCCCCGACCTCTTATCTAAGCTACTTCCCTCTTACCTTGTGCTAACCCTAGTTACTGCTTCAGATGGTGTAAGTTCCAATTCTTCCATTGTAGTCCAAGCTTGGAAAATATTTGAGAACCAAGAAAATATGGAAGATCACAACATTTACGGAAAGTACTCTTATCAGGAAAGTCATCCTAATCCTTAGATGTCAAGTTAGGTAATTTGGAGGATTGTTGCTAGTGTGATATATTTGGAGTTAGAATTGACAAGATTGGATAATATTTGGGTGATTCGAAAGTAATAAAGGTATATTTGTGGATACAAATTGATTATGAATAAATCTCAAGACTACAATATTTATGGATTGAATAGATTTTGGAAATAATCACATTATTGAACTTGGTGGAACTAATTAGATCATGAGAAGTAATTGGATTTATTATCTTGGATTGAAAGGAGTAATTGGATGTAAAACAAGATTTTAGTTGAAGGATTTATTTGTGATCATTGGAGAATTAATATTACGAATTTGATATAGTAAAGGTGGAAATTAAAAGATTGGATTATCATAAACAATTTATGTCATCAATTTTGTCTGATTTGGTTGAATCATGAAGAGCGGATAAATTTTGTGGAATTAATTGATTATCATAGTTTGGTGGACCTATTGATGATGAGTGGATACCAGTGCAATTCTGGAAGATAATACACTTAGATATCTGGTGGATTATTCTTGTCATTGCAAAGGGGATATTGATTTGAAACTCGTGGATTTATCAGATCGTTGAAAGATAACTGGATTTTAATTTATGAGATTGAATATATCATTTAAGGATGATCGAAGGCTTAAGTTTGGTGGATTTAAGTCAAATATGGAAGATAGATTGTTCGATAAGAATTAATTGTGGTACTCAGATTCACTCAAATTTGGTGGAACCAAAATGATGATTTTCGAGAAGTTGATTTTGGTGGATTAATCTTATCATCGAAAAGTGGGTTCTGATATGTTGATTTGAAATTTGTGGATTTATCATATCATTGTTAGGTAATTGGATTTTAATTTATGAATTGACTAAATCATTTAATGATGTTCAAATGGTTAAGCTGGAGGATTTAAATTAATTATGGGAGTTATGAATCTATTGGATTAGACAAGGATCATAAAGTATTGGTGGAAATCACAGATTACAACATCATTGGATTCTTATTAGAAGAACTCTATGGTTTGCCGTCAAATTCGAATAAGTATAGACAATAAAATGTTATGGGATTATTTGTGGAAACCAATGTGAGATCAACGAGGTGCATTGGTGGTATATGATTCTGCAATGAAGCACCTTTGAAAAGATGAAATAATTATGTCTTTTGTCGGATGAACACTAGAAGTTAAGCCCTTTTGGTGGAATACTGAATTAATCGATATGATAAGGGCAATTGAAGTTAACCCAAAGCTTGCAGGCGACTAAAGATGTACCAATCCGATTTGTTGTTGTCTTCCATATTTCTCAGTTAAAGGAATACCTCAGAGCATTGAACAACAAGATAGAATCATGAAGGAAGCTGAACGCCACGCAAGAAGCATGACCATAAAGTTCCACAAAGTACAATAGTGCAACCATAATTATAAATGGAGTAAAGTTCCTAGCGAACCTTATTATAATAGACTCCGATGGCATAGATATAATACTTGGTATGGATTGGTTGATCAAGTATAAAGGACAGATAGATTGTGCCAATCGTGCCATTAGTCTTACCAATTCTGACGGAATTCAGATAAGACATGAGGCAGTTATGCACTCAAAGAGGAACATTATGTTAACCAACTTAAAAGGGAAAAAGTTGGACGATGTGTCGGTAGCTTGCGAATACCCTGATGTTTTCCCTGAGGAATTGCCAGGATTGCCACCAGATCGAGAGATTGAATTCGTTATAAATCTGGTACCTGGTACAGCCCCAATATCAAAAAGACCTTATCGGATGTCAGCTGATGATTTAGCTGAAGTCAAGAGGTAGATTCAAGAATTACAAGAGAAAAGTTTCATTAGACCAAGTTCTTCACCTTGGGGAGCCCCAGTACTTTTGGTAAACAAGAAGGATGGTAGTCAGCGTATGTGCGTGGACTATATAGCTTTAAATGAAGTAACTATAAAGAATAAGTATCCCTTACCCCGGATCGACGATTTGTTCGATCAACTCCAAGGATCAAGTGTCTTCTCCAAGATTGATCTTCGGTCAGGATATCACCAGTTGAAGATTAGACCAGAAGATATACCAAAGACAGCCTTCGCCACAAGATATGGACTATATGAGTATACGGTGATGTCTTTCGGTCTGACAAATGCCCCGGCATACTTCATGAATTTGATGAATAAAGTATTTATGGATTATTTAGATAAGTTTGTTGTTGTCTTTATAGATGACATTCTTATCTATTCGAAAAACAATAAAGAACATGAGGATCATCTAAGGATAGTGTTGCAAAAACTCCGTGAACACCAGTTATATGCCAAGTTTAGCAAGTGTGCGTTTTGGTTAAAGGAAATTGAGTTTTTGGGACACGTAATTTCAGCAGAAGGAGTATCTGTAGATCCTGGAAAAGTTAAGGATGTATTAAATTGGACTCCACCCAAGACAGTAACCGAGATCAGAAGTTTTCTGGGTTTAGCTGGTTACTATCGTCGATTCATTGAAGGCTTTTCCAAGATTGCCAGACCTTTAACCCAGCTGTTAAAGAAAGAGAAGAAATTTGAATGGAGTAAATCCTGTGAGAATAGTTTTCAAGAGTTAAAGAAGAGGTTAACTTCAGCACCAGTTCTGCGGTTACCGGATATTAGAAAAGATTTTGAAGTTTATTGTGACGCATCAAAATAAGGTCTTGGATGTGTACTAATGCAAGAAGGAAAGGTTGTTGCTTATGCATCAAGGCAGTTAAGACCTCATGAAGAAAATTACCCCACTCATGATTTAGAGCTAGCTGCAGTAGTGCATGCTCTAAAGTTGTGGAGGCATTATCTAATCAGTAATCGGTGTGAGATATATACGGATCATAAAAGTTTAAAGTATATATTCACTCAACCTGATCTTAATCTGAGACAAAGAAGATGGCTCGAACTGATAAAGGATTATGATGTGGGAATACACTATCATCCAGGAAAGGCCAATGTAGTGGCAGATGCTTTAAGTCGGAAGATCCATGTTAGCAATATGTTGATTCAAGACAGTCAGTCAACTCTTCGTGAAGAATTTCAGCGTCTCAATTTGGAAGTGATAAATGAAGGAATTCTGTCTACATTAAAGGTTCAACCCACTTTAGAAGATCAGATCAAGGCAGCTCAGAAAGAAGATGAGTATGTTAAAGAAATAAAAGAGAACATGAAGAAAGGCAAAGCACCTGGATTCTCAGAAGATGAAGAAGGAATTCTTTGGTTTGGAAAAAGGATTTTAGTACCGGCGAGAAAGGAAATAAAAGATTTAATTCTAAAGGAAGCTCATGAATCAGGATATTCCATTCATCCCGGAAGTACAAAGATGTACCAAGATCTAAAGGAAAGTTACTGGTGGACCAGTATGAAACGAGAAATTGCAGAATATGTAGCTTTATGTGATATATGTCAAAGGGTTAAAGCAGAGCACCAACGACCTGCCGGTCTTTTGCAACCTCTGCAGATACCTGAATGGAAATGGGAGGAAATCGGAATGGATTTCATAACAGGACTACCAAGAACCAAGTCAGGGTATGATTCAATCTGGGTTATAGTGGATCGCTTAACAAAGGTTGCACATTTCATACCTGTAAAGACTACCTATTCAGGAGATAGGTTGGCAGAGCTCTATATGTCAAGAATTGTATGTCTGCATGGAGTTCCAAAGAAGATCGTATCGGATAGAGGAACGCAATTTACCTCAAGATTTTGGCAGAAACTTCATGAAGTTTTGGGCACCAATTTAAATTTCAGTACTGCTTATCATCCTCAAACAGATGGCCAGACTGAACGAGTGAATCAGATATTGGAAGATATGCTAAGAGCGTGTGCTTTAGCCAATAAAGTCAGTTGGGATCAAAGTTTACCCTACGCGGAATTTTCCTATAATAACAGTTATCAGTCTAGTCTGAAGATGTCTCCGTTTGAAGCCTTGTATGGTAGGAAATGCAGAACACCATTATATTGGTCAGAGACTGGAGAAAGTCAAGTATTCGGACCTGATGTCTTGAAGCTAGCCGAAGAGCAAGTTCGATTAATACGAGACCGATTGAAAATAGCACAGACCAGACAAAAGAGTTATGCAGATAATCGTCGCAGAATGTTGGAATTCGCACCAGGGGATCATGTGTATTTGAAGATGTCACCTTTAAAAGGGATGCGACGTTTCAAGGTCAGTGGAAAGCTTGCTCCAAGATATATCGGACCATTTCTAGTTATAGCCAGAAGAGGTGAAGTTGCATATCAGTTAGAGCTTCCTCCTCAGTTGTCAGATGTACATGATGTATTTCATGTATCACAGTTGAAGAAGTGCTTAAGAGTACCAGAGGAGTTAATACCTTTAGAAGAGGTGGATTTAAAAGAAGACTTGACGTATTTAGAATTTCCTGTTAAGATTTTAGAAGAAGCAGAGCGCTGTACAAGAAACAGGACTATCAAATTTTGCAAAGTGCAGTGGAATAATCATCCAGAATCGGAAGCAACCTGGGAGCGTGAAGAGGATCTTCGAGCAGAGTTCCCTGATCTATTTTTCAGTCCTTCCGAATCTCGGGGTCGAGATTCCTTCTAAGGGGGGTAGGTTTGTAACATCCCAATTTTTGCTTTATTTGGAAGAAATAATTTTAAATTAATTATCTCAATTTATTTGGATTTTTCAGAATATAAAGTTCTGTTTAAAAATAAAAATTTAATATCAAAATAGGTTGGAAATATTTTTCATATGTTCAAAATATTATCAGTGAATTATGTGAATTTTTCTGCAATTTTTGGAATTTATTTGGTATTTTTCTGACTATTTTAAAGCCTCCTACTGATTTCTGAAATATATAAAAAAATTTTAATATCAAAACCCTTCCTCGGGCTGACACTTGTCAGCCATCCATCCGTCCATCTCCGCCCGGATCGATCCCCGCCGTCCGCGCCATCCCGCCTTCCCTCCCTCTCCGTGCGCCACGTGTCGTACATCCGCCGGTTTCCCCGCAGCTAATCCTCAAAGGGATTACCTACCCTTATTGGGTAGGCAGTGCCTCCCCGCCCGACTGGTTTACACCGCCGCTCTCTTCCCTCCCCGCTCCCTCGGCGCGCGTTCGAGCCCCGCTCCGCGCGCGAGGTGGAGTTTCTTTTTGTTTTTGCGCTGACAAGCGGGCCCCACCCGTCAGAGACCGTCGGTCAGAGTAGGTCACTGCCAGTGGGTCCCACCTGTCAGGCCTTCGTCCCCGCGCGACCGTTCCTTCTCTCGCGCATCGCCGCCATTATCGCGCCGCCGCCGAGCTCGCATTTCGCCTCCTCGGCCGTTACTTCTTCGCCTTTAATGAACCGGGAGCGTCCGCTCGTCGCCGCCGTTAACTGCGCCCGTTTTCACCCGAGGAGACGCCCGTTTCCGCCGCGAAGCGTCGGTAACCGTCGCATTTACGCCGGCGAGGTTCGCGCGGGCGTTTCCATCTCCGCCGTGTATAAAACGAGCCCCGGCCACCACTCTCACCCCTTCGCTCTCTCCCTCTCTCTTCCTCTCTCGCGTGCGTGTCGTCGCCGTTCAAACCGTCGCCGCCGTGGGATTTGGTCGCCGCCGGTGAGTCCTCCGCCGCGCCCTCCGTTTCGCGCCGCCCCTCGGTCCGCGCGCCAGGGAGACGCTCCCGCACGCCCGCTCCCTCGGTCGCGCCGCCCGCGTCCGCGCTCGCCCGCGCGCGCTCGCGTCCGCGACGCCTCGTGCGACGCGCCTGGACACGCGTCGTCGATCGCCCGGACTCCCGCCTTCGCACCGCGCCATCTCCACCGTTATTTCCTCGATGGCTCAGATGCGCCTACGCGTCCTCATCTCGGCCGTCCACGTCCGCACCGCCTCGGCCCCGTCGCCGCGTCGCGCCACGCGGCATCCATCCACCGGACGCCCGCGTCTCCACCGCCTCATCACCGCCGCTCATCTGGATCTGAGCCAACGCTCGGGATCGAGCCACGCGTTCGAAATCCCAGCCGTCCGATCCACCTCCGCCGACAGCCGCGCACCCGCCGCGTCAGCTCCGCCACCTCAGCCTCCACGTCAGTCCTATCCGACGTGTCAAGCCACGTGGCAGACACGTGTTTGCCACGTCAGCGCCACGTCAGCCGAAACCCTTCGCCCCATGCCACGTCAGCACTGCCACGTCAGCATGCCACGTGTCACTCTCGGTCTGCCACGTCAGCAACTGTAGTTGTCCGTGGACGCGGTCCACCGTAGACCGGGCCCACACGTCGGCTTCTGTATTTTTATTTATTTTTAATTAATTCCCTTGCTGATGTCATAATTAGAATTTACTTTTGTAAAATAATTCCAAGAAAATCTGTACTGACGTCATAATTCATTTTCAGTTAAAAGATAATTCTAGAAATTATTTTTTTTCCATTTTGTCTGATTTCAAACTTCCAACAGCCATAACTTGCTCATTTTAAATCCAAATTGATCCATTCAAATTTCTAAATTCATCTAAAATTCTAATCTTTCAATTGGTATATTTAGTTTCAATTTTTGAATTTTTATTTTATTTATTTGGATTTCTTGATTTACGTGTAGAGACCGATTTGTCCGAGGAACTTCAAGAGCAAGCCCCGGAAAATTTCAACTCAGCACAGGAAGGCAAGTCTCCTTTGATCATTTTGATCCTATGTTTTGCAAGTTTTCTTTGATCAACTTGCTCAAATGATTTATAAAATGATTAGGTAGTTATTTTAAATTATTGCATGCTTATGTTATATCAAGTGATAATTTGATTTAGAAAATTTAGTTAAATATCCAATTTGTTATACCTTCCATTGAAAATTGTTTACCTTGTACCATTGTCAACTTAGGATATCCCTTTGACTCAATAATGAGTTAGTATTACATCTGTTGAATTTTTAAATACTAGCAAATGCTTAGCGTAGCAAATCAATGTAATAATGCTCAAATGAGTAGCATGTTTGCTAAATGTTTTGATGAATGATTTGTTTGAACATTGGTAATGGATGTTACCATTGTTAAATGATTTGTTTGAAAAGTGGTAATGGATGTTACCACTGTTAATTTAAAAGTAAAAATGAATTTTAAAGGGAAAAGTTGACAAGGGTGGATGGAAGGTTTGGCTGATGCAGTTAGCACGAGAATTTTTGGAATTGTGAATGAACCACCCTGGTCGTTTAAGGACCGACGCTTGTGTTTGTCCAAACTGAGCAAAACAGTGCAACCACAAGTCTATATGGGTACGACCTAGCTAACTAACCTATAAAGGTGTAGTTTAGATATCACCAGTGGTGTATTGAGTGCCAGGGTGTACTGGTTACTCATAGTGAGGGACAGGGTTTACTGTACTCATACGGCGCAAGAGGGGGCTCCGACTCGTGGATTCGAGTTGTGGTGAAACCTTAGCGGGTGGTATCTAGCTATACTGGAGTAGGTGAAAGGCTTTGTGATATTTTATCTGGGTCTCATGCCAAAGGAAGCATGCTGACTATTAGGATAATTTATCTCTTGTGGGTAAAGTGTACAAACTCTGCAGAGTAAAACTATTCGAATAGCCGTGCCCACGGTCAAGGGCGGGCAAGGAATGCATTCACATGGTAGAAGTTTGATTTTGATTTCAAAATAAAATGGTTTGTCAAACTTGAGAGTGGTATAACGCTCGTGATTTAAATCTGGTGGTGTAACCAGATCAGGTGGTTTAACCTGAGTTTTGAAAGTTGGCAGATAGCCTGAGATTTTAGTGTTGGTGGTTTAACCTTCACTAAGTTATTTATCTAATTTCATTGATGAAAAACAAAGATGTTTATCAAATGGCCTTTGAAGTAATTATGTAGATTTGAAATAAAATGCTGATTTATGCAAAAGAACCATATAGCCTTCCTTTGTGAAGCCTTGCATCTATGCATCTTTCCCAAGACTTGCGGAGTACAATTTTGTACTCACGTGCTACATTTCAAATTAACTCTCAGAGGAGATCAAAGCTCAAGAGGTGGACTACGACTACTTCGTGGATGGATTCGTCGAAGGCTTTCCGGAGAACTAGGTTGCGTTTCCCCAGTCAATTGCTTGTGGCGTATTGATGGGTCTTGCTTTAGTTTCTTTTTGCTTCCGCTGTAATTTTCTGTTTGGTGTGAGGTCTTAAAACCTCATTTGTAATAAAGGCTTCGAGGTCTGTAATCTCGATTATGATAATAAAGCGTTGTTGGCAATGTATCATCTTTTCTGTTTGAACTGTGTGTACTAGCGTTGATCTGGGACTAGTACTGTAATGCACAGGGAGTCCAGGAGTTTCTACTCCGGGGTCTCACATGGCTGCAGCTGTTCCAGAAGAGCAAATTGAAGAACAAGAAGGTGGATCGGATCAAGATAGAGTGATTGAAGAAAATGTGACTCCAACTCCACCTCCAGTCGCTGAAAAAGAACCGGTTTATGATATCAGTCGGCTTCCACTTGATCCAGGGGAGAGGCAATCCATTGCAAATTATCCCGTCAATGATCAAGATGCAGTTCGACGATCATATATTATTAAAGGCCCATTCCAACCTTATGCACATGAATTTGAAAGTAGAAAAATCGGTAATAGGGATAGGCAATTCAATGCTATATGGTTTTATAAATATCCTTGGATTGAATATAGTATCAAGAAGGAAGCTGCATTTTGCTTTGTGTGCTACTTGTTTGCAAAGGAGAAAACTAAGAAATCTGCATTTGTTGAAGGTGGTTGGAGAAATTGGAATAGAAATGATGCACTTGATTTACATGTGGGTGGTGTAACAAGTGCTCACAACGCAGCTCAAGAAAGATACAACTTATTTATGACTCCCCATGGAGCAATTGATGATAAAATTGTGAAGGTGGATAATGAGGAGCGACGTCTCTACAAGATCAGGTTGACTTATTCACTTAGATGTTTGAAGTTTCTTTTGCAGCAAGGATTGACATTCCGTGGGCATGATGAAAGTGAAGAGTCTAGCAACAGAGGGAACTTCATTGAACTTTTGAAGTGGCTTGCAGCAAATAATGAAGAGGTAGACAAGTTTGTTTTGAAGAATGCTCCAGGTAATTGCACATTGACTAGCCCAGACATACAAAAAGAAATTATTCAATGTTGTGCTATGGAGACTAGAGATCAAATCATTAAGGAAATTGGTGAAGATCACTATACAATTTTAGCTGATGAGTCTAGTGATGTCTCTCATAAAGAACAACTAGCCCTTTGCTTGCGTTATGTTGATAAATCAGGAAGGCCATGTGAGCGGTTTCTTGGAATTGTTCATGTAGATGATACTACTTCTTCATCACTTAAGGAAGCAATTCAATCTTTACTAGTTAGTCATGGTTTGACTATAACTCAAATCCGTGGTCAAGGCTACGATGGGGCTAGTAACATGAAAGGAGAGATTAAAGGGCTAAAAACCTTGATTATGAAAGAATCACCTTCTGCTTATTATGTACACTGTTTTGCACATCAACTCCAATTGGTTCTTGTTGCTGTTGCCAAAGGAAATAATGATTGTGTGTGGTTTTTTGATCAAGTATCACTTTTGCTAAATATTGTTGGTGTTTCTTGTAAGCGTCATGGCATGCTTCGATATCACCAATATGACAATGTCATGAAAGCACTTGAGTGTGGTATACTAGAATCTGGAAGTGGGTTAAATCAAGAGATGGGGCTGCCTAGACCTAGTGAGACTCGGTGGGGCTCTCATTATAAAACGGTGGTCAACATGATTGCTATATATCCCACAATTCGTGATGTACTCATAGCTCTTGGAGAAGATACATCACAAAGGGGTGAATGGCCAAAAATACATACTATGGTTGGAGTGCTTGAGTCATTTGATTTTATTTTTAGTGCTCATTTGATGCTTGAGATTCTTGGACACACAAATGAATTGTCTGAGTGTTTGCAAAGAAGAGACCAAGATATTCTTAATGCAATGTCACTTGTCAGTTTGGCAAAGAGTAAAATGCAGCAAATGAGGTCTGAAGGGTGGGTTTCATTTCTTCAAAGGGTTACAATATTTTGCAACAAACATGGCATTCAAGTTCTTGCAATGCAACATAATTATGTGCCGTATTGAAGATCAGCACGTTTTGCTCAGAACCAAACAAATGATGATCACTTCAGAAGAGAAGTATATATTGGAGTCATTGATAAAATTAGTCAAGAGCTTGACAGTCGGTTTGATGAGGTAAATATGGAGTTGCTTACTTGTATGGCTGCTTTGAATCCAGCGGATTCCTTCGCTTCTTTTGATGCAAACAAGGTACATAGACTTGCTGAATTTTACCCTAATGATTTTTCAAGCTCTGACTTGCTAAGACTCGACTTGCAACTTGAAACCTTTATTGATGACATGAGAAAAGATGAAAGGTTCAAAGGCCTAAACAATCTTGTTGACCTCTCAGTAAAACTTGTTGAAACAAAGAGGGATAAAATTTATCATTGGGTCTATTTACTTGTCAAATTGGTATTGCTTCTACCGGTGGCTACCGCAAGTGTTGAAAGAATATTTTCTGCAATGATCTTTATCAAGAATAAGTTGCGAAATAAGATGGGTGATAGCCTTCTGGATGATTGTCTAGTCACTTTTATTGAGCGGGATATCTTTTTACAATTGAGTGAAGAAGAGATCATCAACACTTTCATGGCTATTAGAAGGCGCAGGCCTGACAAGAAGAAGAAGTAGTGACATACTGTTCTTCAACTACTATGGGTATGTAATATTTCAATTCTATGTTAAGAGAGCTATATTCGTCTATTTTATGAAGTTCGTATGTCCTTTTTACCTTAATTGCATTTCGTAATTCATATACATGCGTACCGACATTTTAAATTTATAGCGGTTAAATAAATTTTAGACAATGGACCACCATAGCTACAAATCCTGGCTACGCCACTGGTGCTACAAGCTAGAGCCTAGGAGGACACAAGTTATTGCATATGGCTCATACAGTCATACTGTCAGCCAAAGTTCCATGTGAAAATCCATACCTGGAGTAAGATACGAGCTTAAGAATATTGTTTGCCGATAGAACTGTGCGCGCCGATCCAAGTACCTTGACCGAAGAAAATAAAAATATAAAAAACATGGAATTGTTGTCACAAACATAGAAAAATAATTTACGAATAAAATTGCCACATTATTTTGCTATTCACAATACAGGAAACTGATGTTATTTAGATCAGAATATGGAAATAGAGCATGGAGGTAAATAAATATTCAATAAATCATAATTATCATGGCCTAATCCACATCACATTGGTCCCATGTTCTTTTGACGGCAAATGATTTAGTTGTTCAAACACAGCATGCAGATGTGACCAATTCTACATTCAAGCATACCAAGAGTCATTTGTACCAGCAGGCATCACCAAATAAGTACAACAATATATTAGAGTTGGAGTTTAACCTGCATATATATCACATCCGCGTGATCAACCACCACTATCTGCACAGAACAAATAGATTGATAATGTAAATATTGTAAAAAAAAGAATTGAAACAATACGATAAAATGAGTTATACCTGTAAATCCATGTTGACTTTTCATGACTTCAATGATACAAAATTAAACCACTGGTTTTCATTACAATATATTAGTAACTATAAGTGCCATCAAGTATTTTTCATGACAAATCTACTAAATATGAGTAAATTTCTGAAAACTACAAGTGTTTTGGCATAACAGTCAAAGAACTACAAGCTTTAAATTAAATTTTGCTGAGCTACAGGTACTTTGGACCATGTTTCAATAAACTACACATCCATCAATTCCCCTTAAATGTGATGCATCTGCCATGTGGAACCACCTTTCATTGTAATTGACATGTTGGACGTACCTATTAGTGGACAAAATGTGTAGATTTCTGATAGTTTTGCCAAAATATGTGTACAACAACAACAACAAAGCATTTTTTCCCAAACAAATTGTGGTAGACTAGAAATGAAACCTCAAGATTAAAGAAACGAGAGCCTTGTAATAAAACCTACAAGACAAAACCCTAAACCTACATATTTCCATATGAGCAAGGAGCCTAAAACACCGCCCCTAAACCTTCTTATATCATGGTTCCGGTACGTAGATCACTAACTTCTATACGCTCCTATTCAAAGCTAATTCTTTGGTTACATTCCAATCCCTTAAGTCTCTTTTAACTGCTTCCCACGTCAATCTTGGTTGACCTCTACCTCTTCTTGAGTTTTCGATACGTCTTAAAATTTCACTACGTACCAGTGCCTCGGGAGGCATCCGTTGGAGATGTCCAAACCATCTCAAGCGATGTTGAACAAGCTTCTCTTCAAATGGTGCTACCCCCACCATATCATGTATATCATTGCGTTACACTCATCTTTTATATATGTTGTCTTTTAGTTGCCCAACATTGCGCTCAATATAGCATCGCATGTTTGATCACTGTGCTATAGAACTTACCCTTTACCTTTTGAGGGACTTTTTTTATCACACAGGAAACGTGAGGCTTCGCGCCATTTCACCCACCCCACTTTTATTCTATGGCTCATATCTTCATCAATCTCATCGTCCCACTTTAGCATCCCAAATATCAAAGTGTCCATACAGATAATAGGAGGCTAGATTTAGAGTTCGAAGTGGAGGATCATGTGCTTATGAGAGTATCACCCACAAAAAGAATTGTGCAATTTGGTACCAAAAGAAAGCTTAGCCCATGGTACATTGGGCCATTTCTGATTCTGGCACGGATTGGAAAGTCGGCATATCGTTTGGAACTTCCCAAGTCTATGCGAGGAGTGCATAATGCGTTTCATATTTCTACGTTGAGAAAATACTTAAGGGACCCAGAGCACATGATTATTGTATAACCGTTGTCCCTTAAGCAAGACCTCACTTTTGAATCCCGTCCAGTTCGTATTCTAGAGGAATCGAAAAAGGTGTTAAGGCGCAGAATGTTAAAGTATGTTAAGGTATAGTGGTCGCAACAGTCTGAGCGAGAAGTAATGTGGGAATTGGAGTCTCGCATGCGCGAGAAGTATCCGAAGTTGTTCTCCACAGGTACGAGTTGGAATTGTTTTATGTTCAATCTAGTTTGTTATATTCCCATGTAGGTTATCGAGATTCAGAATTTGAGGTCGAATTCTGTTAAGGGGGGAGAATGTCATACCTGGGCTGGCTTGGCTCAGCCCAGCCCAGCCCACGCCAAGCCCTATAAGAGGGTGAGCCAGGTGGGGGGAGGAAGCAAAATCGGCATTTGCTTCCCTCCCCCGAACTCTCCCGAGCTCCCGCTGCCCCTGCTGCTTGCGCGCGCTGCCGCCGCCCAGCGTCGTCTCTGCTCGCGCGCCTCCGCTGGGCGCTTCCGCACGTCGCCCTCCGCCCGCCGTCGTCGCTCAGCTGTCGATGTTGCCCCGCGCACCGGTGTGCAGCCGCCATGGTCGCTCCCTGTTGCGCTACGCGTCGCACCTAGCTGTTGTGCCACCGCCGGCCATGAGGAAGAGCCGGCTGTGAGGAAGAGTGGGGAGGTGCCGACCATGGAGGAAGAGGAAGGAACTGGCCGGGAGAGGGGTCGAGGCGGGAGAGGAGGGGAGGAAGAGAGGAAGGAGAGGAGAGAGAAGAGAAGGCTAGCGGCATGAGAAAAAAGAAGAGAAGAGAAGGAAGAGGGAAGGGGGAAGAAAAAAAAGAAAGAAAAGAAGGAGGTGGCTGGGTGAAGAAAAAGAAGAAAGAGGAAGAAAAAAAGAGAAAGAAAAGGAAAGAAAGGAGAGGAAAAGAAAGGAAGAGAAAAAAAGAAGAGGGAGGAAAAAAAAGAAGAAAAGAAAAGGGGGAGTGCCTGATCCGATGCCAGATCTGCCAGATCTGGCCAGAGAGTGACAGATCGTGCCCCGATCCGGTCGTCGGGGGTTAGGGTAACAGTTCGGAACCCCTTTTCTGTTTAATTACTGATTCTCACATAAATAATATGCCGATTAAACACCGGGACAATGAGGTGTCCGGTGAGAGGGGGATCGGCTATACTGGATTTATGTGTAAGTGCGATGTTGTTTACTCATATATGTATGTATTGTGTTAGCAATGAATTAAAATGATTACTGCTTGTTCAAGTGACGGTTCGAGCTCAGTGCCATTCGCGCATCATTCGCCAAGCTGACAAACAAGTGCATGGTAGAACAGTACAATGTGGTTAATGATGGCTATTCATATTTACACGCCATGATTTACAATGTTTATAAGCTGAGATACATGGTTACCAGTTAGGTAAATACTGATGAGTGTAATTTATAATTAAGTGCCAGCATTGGAAGCATGTGCATCAAGCTTTGCACTCATACACAGTGAAACATGACCTACTTCGGTAGGGACTCCATGGGAGCAGAGGTTGAACCCCCGTTTGAAAGAGGGCGGGGCAAATGAGTGGTCCATCGACGGGTGGACACTCCACTATACTGGTATAAGCTACAGTTATAGATACAAACAAATAATGTCACTCTTACGCATAAACCCAGTATAGCCGACCTCCCTCTCACCGGACACCGTCCCCACTGTCCTGGTATTTAATTGGCATACTAATTTATGCAAGACTTAGTAAATAACGGAAAAGGGTTTTTGAACTGTTACCCTAACCCTGACGACCGATCAGGGCACGATCTGTCGCACTCCGGTCGGATCTAACGGATCCGACGCCGGATCAAGCTTTCCCTTTCCCTTTCTTTTCCCTTTCCTTTTTTCCTCTCCTTTTCCTTTTCTTCTTCTTTTCTTCCCCTCCTTTCTTTCTTTTTCCTTTTTTCCCTCTTTCTCCTTTTTCTTACGCCAAACCACTCCTCTCCTTTTTTCCCACGCCCGACCCCTCTCCCTTCCTTCTCCTTTCTCCATGCCACTAGTGGCTCCCACCCTTCCTCCCTCACGGCCTGTCCCCCTCCTCTTTGTCGTCTTTCCCCCTTCCTCCTCCCTCCTCAATCGGCCGGCCCCTAGCTCTCCCCTTGCCTCCTCGCACGGCGGATGACTGCGCACGCGAAGGGGCGGCGGCCCAGTAGCGGAGGGAGTGGGGTCCAGGACGAGTGGGGCACGACCGGAGGAGCGGCGGTGCCGGTGGCTAGTCGACGGCGGGATTCACGCGGGGAAGAAGACAGTGAGCAGCAACAATAGCGAGCGCAGGGGAGAAATCGCGAGCGATAGTAGCAGCGAGCGCAGGGGAGGGGAGGCAAAAACCGAGTTCGCTTCCCCCTCTCCTGGTTCCCCCCTCTTATATGGGGCCTTGGCATGGGCCGGGCCGGGTTGGGCCTACCAGGTACTACAAATGGTCCCTCAACTTTCCTTTGACACTACCACGAATATCACTATAAACTCCCTGAAAGAACAAAGCATTAAGGAGGGGTTATTTAACTACTTACAAAATCATCTATGCGCTAGTCATGAAGTGGTTGAATAACTCAGCTAAAATCATTTGAGTAGTATGACATCCACTATGGTAAATCAAAGAGGCAAACACATTAACTCAAAGCCAAATTGAAAGGAATAGGAACTAATATACCAGCAGGCCCTGCCTTGACAAAGCGCAATTTGCAAAACAACAAAAATTTATAAATTTTTCATCTAAGGTGACAAGGCATAAGGAATTTCAATGTCAAAGGGAGATGGGTGGCGTTGACGTGGCAGGGGCCGAGGCAGACGTGGCGTTGACGTGGCGGGGGACGAGGCAGACATGGCGTCCACCTAGTGGTCACGTCGGTGCCACGTCACCTCGGCCTGCTGACGTGGCAGGGCCGGTGACGGTGGCGGCTCGGGAACCTATGGTCGCTGGGGTTCTGGTGACCGGCGGCGCTCGGCGAGGGCACCAAACGAACGAGGGCTGGCGGCGGTGAGGAGCAATGATCGGAGAGAGGCGATCGGCGGCGGGGCGTTCCGGTGGCAGAAGAGCTCGGGGAAGCGGTGGAGGAGGTGCGCCCTGCCTTACTGAAGCTCGGAGTGGTGGCGGCGCGGCACGAGGATGCCCGAGGCGGCGGGGATTTCTCGCCGGAGTTCCGCCGGCGAAGAACGAAGCAATGACATGGCGTGACGGCAAGGGGGACGAGATCGAGTGAAATTGGAGGAGAAAAGTGTGGCGTGGCGAGGGGGTGCTCGGGGAGTAATATTTATAGGCGGGGGGGGGGGGCGGTGTACGGGGTAATGGCTCGCCGGAATTACGGCGGCTGTGAATGGCGCAATCGGCAAGAGCGGCTTTAAACCGAGGGAAAACGGTCGGGTTGAAAGCGGCGTAGTAGAGGGAAATGACTGTGTGAATGCACGGGAGGGATCAGTGGAAGAAACAGAGGTTTTAAACCTTCGGTTTCGGGTGCTAATGGCGGCAGCGGTGGCGTCGCGAGGAGGAAGAAGTGGCGGGGACGACAGGCTATCGGGTGGGTCCCACCTGTCAACAAGAGGGGAAAAGGAGAGGGCGGTGGTTGGATGTGTGACAAGTGGCAAAGGGGGGAGAGAGTGGGCCGTTAGATCTTGAGCGAACCGGTAAGTGAAAGAACACGGCCGAGATTCGATCGGGCGAAGAAGGATTTAACCCGGGCCGTTAGATTTCAGGTGAAGAGGTAAGTGAAAGATAGTGGTTGTGATTAGATCTGATGGCGGATATGAAACCTGGGTGTGCCACGTGTCGGTCCGAGAGGAAAGAAGGCGGGTGTGAAGGATCGGAAACGACAACAGAGGAGGGGGGTGAATGGTGCCTTTTAAATATCGCCCCCAAAGTATCCACAAAAATTATCAACTCTCTGATAGCTATAAAAGCTACGAAGAAGATGATTCAAGCTCTCTGAAATCGCTATTGGAACCACAAGGGCTTTAACAATAAACTTGGCCAGCTGAAAACTGAAAGCAGAGAAGACTGCATTGAACTACAGCTCTCAGCCGAAACCAGGATTTCAGACCACTTGCCGACAGCAGCAATTGAAGAAAAACTGAAAACTGAACATGCAGATTGACGGCAAAGAACTACATAAGCGAAGATAAAAACTGAACAAAGATCAAGTGATTTTAAAGGTAAGCTTCTTCACTTAAACAAGGCAATTTGAAACTACACTCTAATTGAGACAAAGCTTTCAACTTCCTGCTCAAGTTTACTAAATGGACTGAGAACTAGCAATCTGCACAACAGCCAAAAGTATATTCAACAATGATTACCTTGCTACTGAAAAATCGAAAGATAGAGCACTAAGTTCAAAGTCGCTACTGGTATTGCCGAGAGTTGAAAATCTGCATACTGCAGACTGAAAAGAGGGCAACAAAAAATGCAGATTGGCAGGAGAAGAAGGAACTGAACACGCACTGGAAATTTAAGACTAAACCAACAGCAGGGAAGCAGGAACAAAAGAACTGACTGCTGCCAACATAAATGAAAACAATAAATACCCAAAAAAAAGAACAAGCCAGTGCAGTTTCTGTTGCTAGCCGAACAGAAAACAGAACAAGGTGCCTGAAAACAGAGATTGAGAGCGAAAGACTGAAGAACCGAACTGACGACACAGAGGGCAAAAGGCTCGGTAGTTGATTTTCAGCAGAAGGTCTAAGCGAATGAGTTTTCAGCACTGTAAATGCAGAAGAACTCCAAAGAAATGAAGCTGCGGTTGAAGAAAACCTTTTTTAGGACAAAGAACTTGGTTACGAAATAAATAGCAACTCGAACTCTAGACACTAGAAGGTACACACCAAAAGACAAAGAACCAAGAACTGGGCAGATATCTGAGAACCGAACTGACAAAAACGAAAAGGAAAGAGGACAGGCGGCAGGTCCAAAGCAGCCGAACAAGGAAGAGATTGAAGAAGGGTTGATTGCTTCACATCTCTTCTGATAGAGCACTAGCAATAGCAACGACCAAAGACTTCCCTTCCCCACACACGTAGCTCCTCTCCACGCACGCAGCAAGCACACATACCAGACCAGCTGAATTGTGGCATTTCCTCTTCTGCACCTCCAAACTCCTCTACTACTACTCCGCCCAAAACCAAAACAAAAGGCAAGTGCTGGTTACCTCCTCATAAGACAACATCTCAGCTCCATACACTCAGATAATTTCGGACTTGCCCGAACGGAGGAAAAACAGCAGCAACATAAGCAAGGGATTCAGCTCAAACTTAAAGCACAGAGGTTAATAGAATCATCTCAACACAAAAATCAGCTCACGAATTGAAAAGAAACCATGGATGATTGCATTGAGAGAAATGATTACAATCGATGTTTTACAACTATCCCATCTCACTGCCCTGGTTCACAAAGAGAAAGGCATTCTCCCGAGAAACTGCACACAGCACACTTCAGCTCAAAAAATGAAAAGCCTACGCACTGGAGAGACGCAACTAGAACTAAGAATACAACCCTTGTTACTTCGTACCCTGCCAACTTCCCTCAACTAACAGGAAGAGCCCACATCCTCAAAAGGAAATTCAAGAAGAGTCAGCCCACTTTCACTCTATGTCTCTCATACAGATGAGGCAAAAGTCAACAACCAACATTTGGAGGGAAACCACACATTTCACTCTAAACCCTAACCTCCTCCTCTTTTCCGCTAACGGGTCTCCAACCCGTCATCTTCAACCGAACCTGCTTCCAATTTTGCAGCCCATTTTACCGAAATGCCCCTGCCGCCACTTCCTGGAAGCTTCCTGTCCTTGCTGTCAACACATCGCAACCACTTCGAGTCCTCACCGTCTTCGGCATCTCCCGACCGCTTTAACCTCAGCAACGCCCGCGCCTAGTCCGGCCATCCATACCTCACCACGACCTCGCCTCAAAGTCCTGCAACTATCACAGACAAGAAACCATCACATAGCACTGCTCGAAACAGTATAGACAATATTTGCATTAGAGAAAGGTGTTCAGACATGAAATACCCAATTCGACCGAGACCAACCGAACCAGACTACGCCATGCACCGATTTGGCGCGAACCAACCAAATCAAATTCAAACTTTCCAGAACACAAGTAAATTACTCATCACAAACATGGAGACACCTCCACATGGTCTCTCAGGGTGAAGAGGTAAGTTAGGGTGGGCGGCGGGGATTAGATTGGCGACGACAGATCGGATCAGGGGGCGACACTTGTCTGCCCGAGAAGAATCTGGGATTTAATTCTTTTTAAGTTTTTTTTTGAAATGCTAGGAAGCTCTAAAATGCTTAGAAAAATACCAAATAAATTCCAAAATTTCCAGAAAAATTCAGAGAATTCTCTGGAATCATTCTAGACTTAATAAAATATTTTCAACCCATAATGGCATTTAGTTTTTATAAAAACACAAATTAACTTTAAAAAGGGAGTTTTTAATTTCTGGAAAAATTCTGAAAAATTATTATAAACATAGGATGACTTAGGAAAAATGAAATAAACTTATTTTGGGATTTAGTTTTCATAATAAAATACTGTTTAACTTTGAAATTAAAATTTTAAATCCACAAAATTCACAGAAAGTCCAACTAAAAGCCAAATGAGTTCAAATAATTAATTTGAATTATTTTTTATACAGAAATTCAAAATATCCTTTATTTAATAATATTTTATTATTATTTTTACTTAAATTACTTTTCACAAGAAAAACCCTTTTTTTAAAAGCAGAAAATCAGGCAAATAAATTTTAAAGACTTAAGCAACCAAAAGACAAATGTTTTATTTTAAATTAAGGTAATTATTTTTTTTTCTAATTTTTGAAATAAATAGCTGGGCTATTACATCTGTTGCATAGACCCAGACTTCTGCTGGAGTTAAGAATTATTGATGGCCCAGGTTTGTTTGTCTGCTTTGTTGATAGCTGTGTGTCTAGACTTACTGATGGTTTGCTCAATTTTACTAATAACCTAAAGGGCTAAAGAAACTAGCAGCTAAAAACCAACAATAAAGTGTAAAAGCCACTCAACATGCCCACAGGCAATCGACTGGGAAGCGAATGCCTAGTCTGTGAAGTCATCGAAGTATCCTCCCTCGGGTACCTCCTGCTGATATGGCTTCTCCTCAACTGAGCAACAGTGGGCATAAATCTTTTCATATCTCTTCCTTTTGATCAATCGTTCTCTTCTTATGTCATCTAGCACCATGAATCAAGGATACCAATTGTAAGTCTTTTGTCCATGATAGGTACCACATGTAAATCTTTTATCCATATTAGGTGCTTTTCAAATTTTTGTGGTTCTTGAGTCTTTTCCTTGAAAGTTATACACCACTTGACATTTATATCACTTGTTATGTGAAATGACCCGCATAATTACCATGGGGTAATGATGCTAGTCAACGGATTATTATTCGTTTTAGCCGATAGAACATCACGTTAATGAATGATAAGCCCATCAGAGTGTTGCAGCGGAACAATAATTAGAGACAAAATACGATATTACAAAAAATATCGCCACGCAGGGCTGAAGTTCATTACAAAGTGGCAAGAGCTCGAATATTACAATATTTAGAAATGAAAAAGATTCTAGCTATTATCTAACTAAAGCAAAGATAATATAGCTACACCTTATTACAATTGGATTCCCTAGGAACAATTCCGGTCGTCGCCTCCGCCTCCTACTCTTCACATTACGAGTCCATAGTATTCCACCTAGGTAATACTTAAATCCATTCATGTAGTCTTCACCAGATCCTAGCAACCCTTTGGTCTATCATACATCAAAACAAAGGAAAAATAATAGCAAGGGTGAGTACAAAAGTACTTAGCAAGCGTTATTAGCAAAATGCACTGAATGCTCTTTTACATTTCTAAGAATACACATTCATATCCTCAACCTCTTGCTCATCCTCAATCTCTTTTTCATTCTCATCCTCTTTCTCAGGAGTATAGAAAATAAGTTTTTTTGTTAAGTTTGGAAAGAAACCCATATTATTAATTTAGAAAACTATCAAACACTCATATGAACGGCAAAACCCACCATAAGTTTCCGTGATTTCCTTTCCTAGAGACGGGCATGAATTCATGATTTGTATAGCATTGCGCAAGTTTGTACCACTTTACCCATCATCACTCTGATCCTGGTGGCTCATGGATCTTCCGCATTGCATAAGACACGGTGCCCAGATCAGAGTACATGACTTTTATATCTATCTCAGCATATTATATCTCCACACAGTTACTCTTAATCGGCAGCCTGGGGCGGTGTACCACCCATGTCCAGACCCACCAAAAGCGACATAGCTGTTGGCTGGGGTGGTTTCTGACCCTCACCCAACACCCAACTACGTAATATATCGCCTTCACGCACCCCACTGCTGAATATCCGATCAGTCTCGAGTTCTTGTGATCTGCTTCCCCCAGATCGGCCTACTCGCAAGACCTGGGGCCTGACAGCTGTGGATCCCCCACTACCGGCTCTTTACTGGCCCTAGGTTCATCCCCTAAATAATACTTACCCATGTGGAGAATATAATAACCTTGATAGTTTTACTGATTCTGTCCATCCTCAGACGAAATATTGGTTGATACGTTTAGTACAGTCCATTCACATGGATGAAGACTGATTAACCTTATATCTTATCCCTATGCAGAAGATCCCCCACACCTGCCCTTTTTCTCCTGCCTTGGGGACCTTCCACCCACTTATTTACTGGCCTGACAGTGGCTTCTCCAACTGGCTGCCTGATTTCTTCCTTTTCTTTCTTACCACAATCATTCGATTCAAACATGATTTTCATTTTCATGCATGGTGATAATAACCTAATAGGGAAATACTTTATTTTACTAAAGATACTTTGATCATATGCTCAAAAGGAATGCTTGCCTAGACTTAACCACATATTCGGATTTAAGTAGAATTAGGTGAAGTCCTTCCCATGACTCGGATAGTTGCCTGCAATTAAATATGTCGGCTACGACTTAATTTATGAAAATATAATAAAGTGCGAGGTGTCGATATGTGTTGTGCGCCTAGGGTGAGGCTTCACTCAACTCAACTCCGATTGTGGCAATCAAGTTAATTTCTATACGATACTCGTTATTTGACATTATCTTACTAGCGTCAGGAGATACGATCTTATCTAGGATGTATGCCTAGCGTTTTATTGACTTCCGACAATTTATCGATTAACATGATTAAATAAATGCACGTGCAAATTTAACGACGAATGTTACTCCTAGCCGATTTCACATACGTAATTATGTCTATTTAATTCCTCGTAGGCGAGTATGCAATTATCTACCCCTCTGATGGATTTTAAGTCTCAAGGTTATTCAAATATATTCTTCTTTTTAGATACCAGTGCTTTTGTCGTATTTAGAATGTGCATGACGAGTTGAGTTACAGATATAAAAGAAATCATACTTTAATTAAATTGGTAGATAAATTATGCTAAGGCATCCCTATGCAATTCTCAAGCTTTATTTTAGCGAGTTGCGGATTTTTACAACTTAAATGCTATTTAAATCGCCGCGCACTATTTTAAATCGACATGAATAGTTTTAGATCTTCTAATGGCTATTAATTCATTCTAATTATTAGGAATACTTATTAGTGGTCTTCTACCCTTTTGGAGCCACTAATAAGAATTAATTGGGCATTTAAATCCCTAATAGATCGATTTGATGATATCCTAATACTTCAATTTGCACGCATACTAGTTTTAGTCTATGGATAACCCTTAATTTACTTTTAGTATTCAAGAATATCTACCAGGGGAGTTATGTTATTTAATACAACTAACCAGATTAATTAGTTATTTAATTACAACATGAAATGATTTAATTGGCAATACATTAATTTAAATCAGTACACACTATATTTTAATCTGCTGGTGGTATTTAATTTATTCTAGTCCTTACAAATAAAGATTATTGGTCTTTTACCATTTAATTGGGCTTAACTAGAATACCTAGGTATTTAAGCTCGCATCAAATGGTTCGGACGGCGATACATTAATTTATTTCGTACGCGTACAAGTTTTATCGGCGCGCACAATTTTAATTCATCTGACCGCAATTAATTAGTTCTAATGATTCTAAATAATTATGAGTGGTTTTCTACAATTTAAATACAACTAACGAGATTATCTGCGTATTTAAACATGCTCTGGAGTGGTCCACGTGTCAGTATCGATTTTAAGAAACACACATATAAATTCGGATCTTCTAATGGCACTAAATTTATTCTAATACTTTTGAATGATTACTTATGGGTTTATGCTATTTAAATATTCTTATCTAATTTAACAGGATTTTTAATTGCATGACATAACGACCTATTCCACATAGATGGATTTAACCGCTCTGCTTAATCTCTCTCTTCTCTATTTTCCCCTTTTTGGCCGAATGGCCTTCTGGCACTTCTCCTCCACTCATTCCTCTCTCTCTCACTTATCCTCTTTTTCCACTCCTCTGGATCCTCTTCTCCTCATTTTACTTCCCTCCACCTCCTTCCGATCTGCAGCCCTACCGCTTCCCCAGGCGCCAGCCTGCCGCCTCCTTGCTCACTCCCAGGCGTCGGCCTTTGGCCCCCAGGGCGTGCCAGCGCCTCACGGCCCTCAGTGCCGCCTCCTCTATGTGCCGCCGCCTCACAGCCTGGCTCTGGCTACCCGCTGCTCAGCCTGGCCTTGGGCTGCCGCCTCCACTCTCCCTGCGCCGCCTGTTCGCGGCGCTCAGTTCGGCCTGCTCTCCAGCACCTCCCCTGGCGCCCTGCACCGACTGTCGGCTTCTCACTGGCCGACTCATTCCCCCCATTTGCGCCTCTACTCAGCGCCGCCGCTTTTCCTCTCTCCACTTCTCTCGTCTTTCCCTTCCTTCCCCTACCCATCTCAGTTCCTGTTTCAATTATCTTTATGCTTTATCTTACATTTTCGATTTGGATTCCCACTGAGGTCAGTGCTATGCGGTGGCTACGGCGGGGCTCGAAGCTCGTCCATGAGCCGGGGGAGTATGGATGAGCTATCGGGTGCGAGTAGCGACCCGACACTATGGTGGTTCGCCCCTCGGTATCTTCTTCTACCTATGTGCTTTACTATTCTACTTGCCATCTTGTTGAATGTTAGTGCATTGGTGCTGGTGATGCCGTGATTGTTTGGCTAAGTTTATGGTCTCCTAATCCTGCTACGTTCTTCTCAACATAGTGGTACTTCGATGTTGTGCTATGCTACCTCTATGGTTTTGAATGATAAAATCATGGGAGAAATTGGGGCAGGGCTGCCTCTGTCAGGTGGTGGTTGGGTTGATTCGTGAATGGATTGATGACTTGGCTTTGGTGGTCGTTTTCCCCTGTCGGTGTGCAGGTTTTGGCTTGGGGAACTTCGGCCTCCTCCTAGGGTTTGACCTTCCATTGCCTTGCTCCTGGACCATTGCTGTCTTGCCTTATCTTGGTCTTGTGGTGGATGACTAGGTAGGGTGGGTTATGGGGTGGATCTGAAATAGGTTTGGGAAATATGGGGGAAAGAATTGGGGTGGTTCTGATGATGATCTAGCTGCCCCTGCTTCTCCTGATATTGGCTTGTTCATCTTGTGCTGAGGGCTTGTCTCCTGACCTCGCTTCTCTTGCTATGGCTGAGTGGGTTAGCAATGGGGAGTGGGTTTCGGCTGGTGGATGTGATGGTGGTCAAATGGGACTTGCCTCCCTCGTGCTTGGCTGGCTTCGGCCCTTTTTCCTTCTCTATGTGGCGGCTGTGCATTTCTCTAGAGTTTTCCTGGTGAGGTGTGGCTTTTACTGGCAGTGATGGTGATCAAATGTGACTTTGCCTCCCTTCTCCCTGTTGGCTTCGGCTGGCTTGGGCTTTGCCCGAGAGGTGCTGACTGTGTTTCTAGTGCCTTCCTATGTGAGGTGGCTTTATTATGCTATGGGGGTGCGTTGAGATATTTTCTCGGTTAATTTGCATAGTGATTCTTCGGAGAAATTTTTAGGTTAGTTTTTATTGCCGAATGATGATCTAATGTCTGTGAGAGGTGCCAACTGGCCCCCGGACAGTCTGGGAACCTCGGTGAACGAAATACCATGCCTGAAATACCGGGCATGGAGGAGGGGAGAAAACCGGGGGTGGGTGCGACCGGGGAAGAAGAAGGAAGTGACAGGGCGAGCGCGGGGGAATGGGAAAAAGGGGAAATAAGAAAGGAGGCAGGGGCGCGAGGGAGCAGGCAGACAGCGCAGTGATGCACACGGGAAAAGGAGGGAGAGAGGAAGTGGGGGCGGGGCCGCGTGGAAGAGAGAAGAAGGAAAGAAAATTGGGGAAGAGTGGTTTTGTTGCATGGGATAATTGGGGAAGCTGAAGTTGCAATTTAGACATAGGCTAAATTCCGGTTTGGATTACAAAGTGGAATTTATTTTATTTTAGTTAATTAAGTTTTGTGGTTAAATTTTGAGCTCAAAACCTTGATTCACTTTTTTGGCTGCACGGTTTGGATTTCGAAATTGTCGAGCTTCGAAAAGTAGAATCTAAATTTTTGGAATTTACATTTTTATGCACGAGAATTGGATGGAAAGTAGGAATATTAGTTTGATTTAAAATCTTCATTCTTGATCTTGAGATCTGATTTCACCTTTTTCATATATTGTATTTTAAATTATTTTGTATCCGCTATATTTATTTTATTTTTATTATTTTCATTTGGGAGTTATGCTCCAATATTATTTTGCATAACAAAATTTTGGAAAACTCAACTAAAATTGCAAAAGAATTTGAAAGCCAATAAGATGCAATTAAAAATTTTAAATTCTTGGAAATTTTGCTCACTTTAAATTTCAGGATGTTACACTGATAAATATATATCTTTTAATTGAGTTGACTACTTTCACTTGTCGTACAGTTGAGTGTTATCTCTCTCTAATCTATATCACCTGTTTATATCGTCGTCGATGAGATCGTGAAAGTAACGTATTCGTTTGACATTCGCTGGCTTCCATTTAGAATACACAAAAAGTTTAAATTCCCCTGTATTTTGAACCATTAGTTACGTAATTAATCCCACTTAACGTCGTAATTCGCCACTTAAGGTTAATAAAAAACGCGGGGCATTTCAGTCTCCCCTCCTTAAATTGATTTCGTCCTCGAAATCAGAACATGCTTTGGGAAGTTAGATAAGTCTCTTATCAATCCTTTATGAAACGTAACTTTAGATTCTATTGCTTTCGCTTGTTTAGTAAATACTTCGTCTATGCTCGGTATCGCTCGTCGATTTCTCACACATCAACCTTGTAATTGAATATGAAACTTAAGGTTGCCGATTATCGTCACTGGTAGTGTCAAAACATTAGGGTCAAGACTATAGTTGGGATTAAGGTAGGGAGATTCAATTGATTTAACTTAGGAAACACCAGTTAGGACATTTTTATTTAGGCAATTGAATTTTTTTCCACAATAGAGTTCGCAACTCCCCTCCTTAATCCTTTAGCTACGACTGGATTCCATCGGGCTTGTCCTTCCATTGATTCTGCACGTCTTGCTCTTCATGTTGTCATGCTCATAAATCCTCTTCGTTCGCAGTCGTAGCACGTTGTTGCGCGTCTTGAAATATTTAATCTAGCAGTCCTTTTCCCTTAATTTGGTCCAATGGAATGCTATGGGTGACAGTTTAGCAGAATGGTTAAAAAAGAGTGGTGTTAAATGTCGGGACCCGGAGCAGCAACTCCAGAACCCTCTGTGTTAATCACACTATCCCAGGAAAAGCTAGTGCACACAGTATCACAAAGACAATTATCATGCGTAATGACAAACTTTATTTAGCTAATATGAGCCTGATGGCCAAAGTTTACAATAATAGCAAAAGAAGACAGCGGAAGAAAAACAATGTAGCAGCCCATCCAGCCTTCCCACAAGGCGAATGACTGTAAGACGTGGCCTAGTCGCAATCCTCACTGAAGTCGTCGAAGGCTTCCTCTGAAAAGAGTTAGATATGGCAACATGAGTACAAAAAGTACTCCACAAGTTACACCAGTAGGTTTAACAGAATAGATGCATGCATATGGAATATCAAAGGAAGGCATAATATGGTTTATTTGCATAAAAGACGATCATTGGAGTAAATAGCATAAGTAAGTGCAAAAGCTGAAATTGATACATAAATAGAAACAAGATTTTAACAAAATAATATCGTTAGTGCAGGCTCCAACCAAACACTAACCTATCCACGGGCATCCCACCCGGACCATCTTTTCCAAAAGCTCACGTATGGATTCCATCCATCCACACGCTTTCATTGCGCAACTCTGATGAATTCCATCCATTCACCAGATTTCAATCTCTCACGGATTCCATCCATCCGCAAGGTTTTCATCTCTCGTGGATTCCATCCATCCACAAGGTTTTCGCAAACCATTTTGAAAACCAAAGTCTAATCCATGAAAAACTTCACTCAGCTTGCCCATGACCGTGGGCACGGCTATCCAGGATAGGTTATACACTCTGCAGAGGTTGTACAGCTTTACCCACAAGACATGATCATCCCGGTTTGCCACGCGAGTTACACACTTCCTTAGGTGTGCGGCGAGGAGATCATGACAAGGCCTTTACAATGATCCGTTGTCAACATAATCACGCCGCCACTAAGGTTTCACCACAACATGAATCCACATGTTGGAGCCCCCTCTTGTGCCATGTGAGACTTCTCACGGCCTACGCTGCGCTCACATTCAGCCTATAGCGAGATTAAATTGGAACTTCACAAATTATTCGGCCAGGTCTGTCCCATACTAGACTTGTGGTAGTACGATAGGGCTTTGCAATAGTAGCTCACAGACCGGTCCTTAACTTGACTTAGGCCTAACCACAAACCCCTTGTGCACGACAATCAACCACTGCGGCTCCAACCAACAGGGCATGCCTGCACCCACCACTCTGACCAATTTCCTAAGTCTAAACCAGTTTTATATTTTGTTTCCAAAATAGTTCATAATCCTTCTTGACTCACCAAAGTCAAGAATACAATTTTAAAGTTCATCATTTTATGTGAAAGATCATCCCAAACCATAATCAGTATAAGCATGGCTAAGCAATTCTACAAAATTCCTAGTTAGTGCTAATGTACTAACTAGGTTTTATCTAGGGTTGATAAGGTATAATGGTAAGCAATATCAAATTTGGCTGTCCAAAGAATTTGGGTGTAACTAGAGTTCAAAACTGAAATTAAACTATCTTGAATAAAATTACGCATGCAATAATAATTTAAAAACAACATAATTAATTTAAAATATTAGGTTCAACATGATCAAAGGTGTAACTTGCCTTGCTCGAAGACCTGGTGTGAATCGTTGGCGTCGTTCTCTCCGAATTCGTCGAAATCTACGCGCGAAGAACCAACCAAACAAATTCAAATAAAATCGAAATAAAATCCAAAAATTATAAAATATATACTGGCAGATAGATTATGATTTTAGGAGAATTTAGAAATTTGAATCCTTGGATTCAGAGTTCGGACGACGGAGAACGAGCAATTGGAAGTTTGGATGGATTGGAAATTCCAGAAAATGCAAAACGAGGGAATATTCTCTGGAATCTTATTTTGGCTGATTTTTGGGATATTTTGGAGTGTATGACATGTGGGACCCGGTTGTCATTGGGTGCAGATTTTATTTTATTAATTTATGACAAGTGGGTCCCGCTTGTCATTGACTAGAGGTGAACCAAAAATTGGCTAAAGCTAAACCGAAATTTGCTTTGCCCAGGAATTGTCATGCATGCATGCCTTAACTTGTGTCCCCTAGCCAAGTGAGCATGTGTTCTTTTCTGACAAAGATGCAACAACAAATCAAATAAACAAGGATGAACATGGATGAAGAAGGAATCATGGAGGAAAGACACGGGAGCGCGCACGGGAGGCGACTCACCGGTGACCGGCGGCCGGCGACGGGGCGACGGGGCGGCGAACGGCGGCGGGGTGGACGGGGCGGCGGCGCTGCTTACCGGCGGCGGCGGGGAGGCCCGGGGCGGCCGGTGGTGGCGGCAAAAGGTGGCGGCAGTGGGGTGGTGAGGGATGGCCGGCGGGAGATGGCCGGGCGGCGGCGTACGGCGGCGGGGTTGCGGCCGGGGAGGAGGTGAAGGGTGGCGGTGGGAGCAAACCGAAAGGGAGAAAGGAGAGCCGGATTTTGGGTATTTATAGGAAGAGAGAGAGGAGAGGAAGAGATTTCGGTTTTGAGAAGATTAAAGGACGGGGAACGGCCGGGGGATTGATGAGGGTGATTAGGGCGTCCGTTTCCATGTTTTAATCGGGAGTTAAGAGGAAGAAACGGTGGAGTTTCAAGAGCTCTAATTGTCATCCATGGTGGAGGAGAGAGAGAGTTAGGGGAGGAAGAAGGAGAGGTTGAAGAAACATATGACATGTGGGGTCCATATGTCATAGGGAGGGAGAGGAAGTGAAGGGGTATGGGCCGTCGGATTGTTGACACGTGGCAAGTGAGTGTTTCATGACTCTTGGATTTTATGAAGGGGTAAGTGATCATGTGTGGCTAGGATTAAAACGTGGAGAGAGAGTGATTCAATCTGAGAGCGACACATGGCGGGCTTGGATGAATTTGATTTTTATTTTCGGAATAAATTTCAGCAAATACTAGAAACTTTATAAACACTTGGAAAAATAATATTTAAAGTCTAAAAATTCCATAAAAATTATAGAATATTCCTGGAAGCATTTTAGACCTAGGAAAAATATTTTTAATTTCAGATTTTCATTTAATAATTTTATAAAATACTTTTTAACCTTTCAAATTGATTTTTAAACTCCAGAAAAACACAGAAAATCCAAATAAAAGCCAAATGCTTTTAAATACTTAATTTGAAATGATATTCTTATAAAAATTCAAAATATCCTTTTATTTAATAGTAATTTTATGTTTTTAGTTAAATTACTTTTTATAAAAGCCTTTTTAAAAGCTAAAAACAGACAAATAAAATCTCCAAAATTTAGGCAAGCAAAGAACACTTTATTTTTATTTTTAAATTAAATTAATTTTTTTTACTAAAATTTTTGAAATAAACAGCTGGGCTGTTACATTAAAGCCATTTGGTTGGGATGTCGTCTCGTGATAGCGAGCTTCGAGATTGGAATTGTCCTAGTGTTCAGATCTGGTGCTTGAATGGTTCACGGGCTGGGTATTTCCGATTTGGTTATGACAAAAATGACAAATTTTGTATAAACCATAGAGGTGATAGTCTGCTAGGTAAATGCACTAACATTTAACATTTACTTAATAAAATAGTGCGATTAATAGTCAACAAATTACCTATAGCACAGCACAAACATTTATGTCATGCATATTGTCAAATTAGATAATGTTTGTTGCAATGTGCTCGATTCCATCCAAAGACCTTTTGTAGTGATGCTATTTAGTGCGTATGTTGTGTGCTTGTGCCCACTATAATAACAAAGAACACACTTGATGTGAGTTGTGGCCAATGAAATTATTTCTTATTGAAATTTCAGGTAAACAAACGAAGATCAAATGTATCTTATGTAGCATGCTAGTTATGGTTTATCATTAGTTTATTACTACACTTGGGTATAATGTAGTCAGCTATACAAATCCCCCCCAAAAGCAATTTGTTATAAATTGACATGAATTAGTGTAAGTATCATGCATGCTTAAAGCTTTTTTATAATCTCAACCATCTCACATCATCATGGGCTCATGGTTATTTTTCAATGCCAACACGTGCTGCAATGAAGAAACAAGACATTGTACATGTAAATAAATGGCAGGTCAGGTGTAGCATACTAAAATACAGCTAGATAGTGCTAACTATATTTAAGTGTATGCATCACAACAGAAGGGATTCCTGATTTTCCAATATATGTGTGAAAATACCTTTGGATGTGTAAAACCCTGATCAAGGAATGAGTAATTATCCAAAATATCTCTGTTAGCACCATTCCTAAGCTTCACATCATTTTTAATGACAACATCTCTTGTTCTATGAACATGATTCAACTGCGAATGTAATAACATTGCACATTAGTTAGCATCACAACAAATTCAGTAATAATATGACCAAATAGGGATAGTACAACTTACAGCATGCATAAGATATGCATCCATAGTACTGGAATCCACCGCACTACCCTTAAGATAAAATGGCTTCTTATTACAGTATATTATATCACGATAACTATTACCTGCAATAAATAATTAGGATTAGAATTACACTTAATATAAGTGGAAGTGTGCACCATACATCATTTTAGTGAGGAAATATGACAAGAAGCCCTAATTTGGCTTAGTTTTGCTCTAGTATAGGAGAAACTAGGGATGGAAATGGGGTTTGTGGTGCTAAAACCACATTGGTGACCATTCTTTTCCTCAAATACGGCTAGAACCTGGATTGAATACAGACACACACAAAATAATATTTAGGATGAGGGAACCGCAAAAGGTACTTTATGTTTCTATATGCCAAAATTAACAACATCAACACCTGAAGAAGTAGAATTAGTAGATATCACCACTTCTCAGGGGCATTTATAACATTACCTGTTTTAAGAAGTAATGTATGGTATTTACTTGTTCAGCAAAGGCATAAAATAGAACCTAACTTTTTTCTAACAAAGTATTTTCTAACTAGTTTCCATTGGATACAAGTGATGGAGTTGTAACAAACATAAATCATGTAAAAGAAGTATTTTGATGTGGGATTCATGTGAAGTCATGATCCAACTATACTTATGGTCACATTGCTGTTGCTGGGATGTGCTGCAAAATATAGTCAGTAATAGGAATCTTTACTAATTCTAGAAAAATAGTGTGGTGTAATGGTGTGACTAACATGACGATGAAATGAACTGGAATATACAAAAGAGAGTGTGGTGTAATGGTGTTAGAAATAATTATAAGAAAAGATCATGCATCAAGAAAAAAATGGAAAACAAAGGGCTAGGATGGACATCCTTTTTAACTAGTGCTAATCGATAAGAATATATAGAATTTTTCAAGAAAAGTGTTTGCGCAGTTACTTTTTCACAATTAAAAAAATCAAAGACAAATTTCCTCATATCAAAATGGCAATAGAACAAATTATTTCAATCATGATAAAAGATCTCTAACCATTAATTGAGAAAGATTATACAAAATTAACTAGCAAAACTGTGTTACTACAGGACCAAAAATATAGTAAACTGGCGACATTGAGCAAAGTATTCTGAAAGCTAACCATATAGGACAAAGATGGAGGCATAACCAAAAAATAAAGAATGTTTGATATATCATATAAAAATGTACTACTTGTTCGGAGAGTCTCGAATCAGTTTCGCAATACAGTCATTAATCCTCCTAGTCAATGCAGTAAAAGGATCTGAAGAGTGTAGTATAAATAGTACCAACCATGAAATTTCCCTTTGATCAAAATTACCATTTTTATTGTTTATCATATCATGTTCCTCATCCTCAGTGGAAACGTTGTACTCATCTTCTAAGTCATTTTCATCGCTCTGCTCTAGGCCTTGAAAGCTCTGATTGGATTGTTTCTCACGTTGAGCAGCCTCCACTACCCCAGATTCAATACTTAAGATTCAGTTGCATGCAGTGCTCAAGTTCAGTAACAATAGATGCAAGCTGAACTATTTTACTGCATGAAGAAAGAAAGCATCGAGAAATCAAAAAAGTCTGATGGTGCACTTGCACATAGGGGTGAAAATGGATCAGATAGTGCTCAAACGATATTCGTATCCATATATTTTTCTTGAATTCGAATATGAATTGAACAAACGTTGGATACGAATACGGACCGGACAATTATCGGATATGAATTAGATTGGACTATACTCAAAATTGGATCGGATTCGACTATTTTTCGGATTCCAATAATTATTCGTGGCCTCTTCTATTTAAAAACATGGCACCAAATTGTTTTAACAATTTAAATTGATAAATAGCTGACTCTAATATGTAACTATGCAGTAAATATTGACATCAACAAATGAATCATTCATTTCACATATTTGTATAATACAGTTTCTGAGAACAACTTTATATCCTACGGCACAATGAAGTTTAGCAAATTGACACCAATTTTGTAGTAATATTTATGTCTCTTATCATCTAGTTTATCATGTAACCATTGATCATTAGTGCCATTTTGCCATTAATCCTGACTAATTTTAGATTTATTACAAATAAATCGGTAATAAACATATCAAATTTGGCTAAAAAGAGCATGCAAAAAGCTTTATTGGGGGATGTGCCAAATGAAAACATGAAATGCCAAATTAGAGTTCCACCATGACGACAGGCTCGTTGAGATGATCGAAATACATATATAATATGCCCAATTTGGAGATCAAATGCAAAAGATATGTATTAACTAGCTGTTGCTATTATATCAGCCGAATCTGGATATAATCCGGATATCTAACTCCAAATCTGGATCTTATTCAGATATCCAGCGTTGAATCCGCGTTAGGCCATACCGGATTCGCATACAACATCCGAGACTTTTCTAGTTCAACATCCGAAGTTGGATATGTTTTCTATTCGGATTTGGATATTAAGTATCAGGATTTGACAAATCCAGATTTGGTAGCCGTATAATCCGATCGAATCTGGCTCTGTTTTCACCCCAACTTGCACATCATTATGCAAAGAATATTTTGACCTAGTCATAATGTCTTCAGAAACAACACAATTGTAGTATTAGTAACCTCCTCATAGAACACTTGGCTGGGCAAACCAATGCTAGCAACTTGCCTTTTGGTGTAATTAGATGCAAAGGGTTGGTCATGCATAAGCCAAAAAGATCCATAGAAACATGCAAAAATACAACTCACCACAAAAGTACAACGCTTGAAAAATGCCTAAATTTCCCAAGTAAGATAGTTAAGACCTTAGGAATAACTACGAAAAGCAAAATTTTCATGCAGCAAATCTTCGATATCTGACAGCTACATACTTACTTGGAATCCTAAATCGCGAGCTCCAATGGTAGGACTTTCCAAAAAATACTTTCTTTAATGAACGTATATCCAGATACATAGCATTACACTACTACAGTACCTCATCTTCTAAGTATAAGATGAACTACTTGAACCCGGTATTGAATTGTCATTTTCCTCTGTGACTCATACATCACCCAAAGCCTCATCATTAAACTCCCCATATCCAATCCCATAAAACCCCTGGTTCCACGACCAATTCGTCGTATTACCCATTAACTCCTATTCTACTAATGCTACACCACCACTATTTGCTGTAGAGAAAAGATTAACACGCAACAAGAACCGAACCTGAACCAGAATCTAGCGACGCCACTATGGGCAAACTGCCGTAAATCCCGCCTTTTGGGCTTCTCCTCGCGCAACTCAGCTCCTTGCTTCGTAGGCCTTGTCCTCTTCGCCAACCTCTTCTTCCCTGAGACCAAAGCGATAGTAAAAAAAAGAGGGGAGAGCAAGTAAGATGCAGATTCGAAGTTTCCGACAAAAGACGACGGTAGGATTGGACGGCCAAGCTTTCGTACCTCGAGGAGCAGTAGTGGCGAAGACGGGCTTTGACTTCCCCATTGGCCGACGAATTAGGGGGTGCACCGGCGATGCCTCGGAGTCGGTGGAGAGGGGCACCGCAGAAGTAGGGTTTAAGGAGGAGGGACGCGCTGAGGTGGTGGCGGCGGTGACCGGTCAGGTTCAAGAGGGAGAGATTGAGAGGAGACTGGCCGTGTGTTAGGCTATGGGCTTTTGGTTATGTGTCTTGATGGGCTTCGATTCTTCGACACTAGGGGCAGAAGTCGGTGATGGTTCATCTGCCATCATTCATCCACTTAAAATCCAGCTGTCCATTGTCAATCCAAAGATCCAAACACGTAGGCACCACACCCCACGCTTCCCTCCCCTCCCCCCTTCCAAAAATCTGCTCCCCCTTCCCTACCCACCCTAACCCTACCCCCACGCTGCCTCCTCCTGTGTTGGGTTAATCTTGTCGCATATTCGTAGTCATAGTCATGATCGAGTACAAGGATCCCTGAGTGTTCAAATACTCATGGTCGTAGTTGAGTGCTCGCGGTCGTAGTCGAGTGCTCGTGGTCGTAATCGAATAATTGTGGTCGTGAGAGTGATTGTAGCACCGTAGTCGTGGCGCCTGTGTGTGTGGTCGTAGCGCCATGGTCGTAGCACCGTGGTCGTGGTGCCTATGTTTGTGGTCATGGTGCCAGTGTGTAGTCGAAGTGGTCGTGGTCGTGAGAATGGTCATAGCGGCCTAAGTCGTGTGCACTGTGGAAGTCATACTCGGTAGCAGAGCAAGTTACCGTCGATTCCAACACTTACTATTACTCAGGCAAGCTAACTCTTGATCATAAATATAGTTATGTCAAATGTACAAATTACTTTCTATATCATGTAACATCCCAAAATTTGCCATCTTTTAAAAAAATAATTCCAAATTAATTATTTAATTTTTGCGGTATTTTAATTGGATTTTACTTGGATTATTTGAGTAATACTGGAAGAAAATACCAAAATCTCGATTCCAATCTGAATTCCCAAATTCAAATTCCAATTCTAAAAATTCAAATCTTCAGAAAAATATCTGTTCGAATTTTTCTGGGTCCAATCTTTTTTCTCTTGGCACTTCTCTCCTCATAAAAAACGCACTTCCCGATGGTCACCCATCCAAGCAGTGCTCTTGCTTAACATTTACACTTCTACCCGATTATCTGGCAGGTTGCCTTTTCTTCTTTCTTGATTTTTTCTCCCTCTCCCTCTCTTTTATTCCTTAAGCCTTGCCACTTCATCTCGTTCCTCGAGATGTTGTTTCTTCGTGTTGTGTCGTCTGAACTGAAAACCAACAGCCCCTCTTTCTTTTTCCTATTTCTCCCTATTCAAGCACCCGAATTTAAATCTGTCTAAAGCACTACGAGCCCATCAACACTGTCCTTTCATCACAGGAGTCAATGCGTCTGTTTGCACATTCCATCAATACTTTCTTTGCCATTTTATTCATCAGTTTTCTAAAACTGAACCATCGCTCGAAACCACTCGCGTTCATGGCGATTCGAATCATAAGAGAGGCTATAAACTGGCACACGAACACCTCTTCTATCCCTTTACATTCCCTCAAAATCTTAGAACCTCCGGAGCTCTAACGGGGATGAATTTCTCTTTTTCCTGAACGTCGGCCATCATAGTCGATTTGGGTATTCCTTATTTTGGTGAAAATTTTCAACTTTCGCTCACATCATCTCCTGTCTTAGCATCCAAGCAACTTATCCACCATTTTTATTTGATTTTTCGTGCAGCCAATCGACAGGAATTAAACTTTTCGTGGAATCAGCCGTTTTCAACTTCCGCCGTCAATTCATCGTCCTCGGTGAGCGTTTTCTCGATTCCTTGAACCGAGAGCATCCCCTCCATCCCCTCAACTCAACCCATAACTCAGCTCCCTCAATGGTTGGCCGAGGAGCTCCACCACCATGCGCCATCACCGTGCTGGATGTCATCATCGTCACGAGCCATCCTTGGACACTCTCAAGCCAAACCAACTTTACCATCTCGTTCACCATTTCTCTGGCCACCTCATGCAACTCTTATTTCCTATGGGAACTTCTCCGATTTGGCGGAACCCCACGCGAGCCGCTCCGCCTGTCACTTATGCTCGCGCCGCCACCATCATCGACTGTCGTTCGTCGCACCACAACTGACCGTCCGCACCTCGGGCCCTTGCGGACCCCCTTTCTCCCATCAGTCGTGCAGCTCCTCCCTTCCCACGCCGGTGAGCCACCCCGGCCAAAGAGCGCCCGAGCACCTGTGTCTGTGTGTGCTGCTACTCTGTTGCTCTTTAAATAGAGAAACTCCTTTCTTTGCTTAATCTTTTTGACATTGAGTTATTATTACATGTAATAATGTAGCTTGGTGGTAAGTCTCCTTGCATGAATACTTAGGGCCTGTTTGGGACTGCTCCGCTCCAGCTTTTTCAACTCTGCTCCAAACTTGTCTAGCCAAACGGGTCCAACTCCAAGAACTCTACTCCAAGAAAAAGGTGGAGTTGAAGGTCTACTCCACGTTTTTTCTGGAGCTCCTCAAGGGGTACTCCAGAAATTAAAGTTTTGTATCTCCTCATGGAGTTGGGAGAAAATTACCCACCACTGCCATTACACAATTCCTCTCCATAACGATTCGTTTTCTTTTCCTCTCCTCCCCACACGCGACTCCTCCTCCCCACCCGCGACTCCTCTCCTCCCCACCCAGACCCGCGCCGCCCTCTCCTCCGCCCCCCCCCAGACCCGCGCCGCCCTCTCCTCCGCCCCCCACTCGCGCCGCCCCTCTCCTCCGCCCCCACCCGCGCCGCCCCCTCCCCGACGAACACCACCGTCACCCTCCCGCCGCTCACCCTCCGCGACGTGCCCCGCCTCCTCGCCGCCGCCGCGATCCCCAACCCCATCTCCCGCCACCCCTACTTCCACCCGCCCGCCACCTTCTATATCTCCCAGGAGGACGTCTCCCTCCGCCACGCCTTCTTCGACCTCGCCTCTGCCACGCCGGAGCCGCTCGTCGCCTACCGCCGCGCGGGCCCACGCTGGGGCCTCGCCGTCGACCCGCCTCGCTCCCGCGCCGCGCTCGTCACCTGCGGGGGGCTCTGCCCGGGCCTCAACACCGTGCTGCGGGAGCTCGTCGTCGGGCTCCAGGAACTCTACGGCATCCGCGACGTATTCGGTGTCGCCGCGGGGCACCGCGGGTTCTACGGCACCGACGTCGATCACGTGCGGCTGGACCCGGCCACCGTCGACGACTGGCACAAGAAGGGCGGCACCGTGCTCAAGACGACGCGGGGTGGCTTCGATCTCAACAAGATCATCGACGGCATCGTCGCGCGCGGGTACACGCAGGTGAGAGCGCACATGTATTATAGTCCTTTGTAAACATAATTGCATTATAGTGAAAGGGATGGATTATTCCTCCAACAAGTACAAATTTGAATTAATGAAAATCTCCATCATCCATACATGGATACACCCCCTAGTTGCAAGACCAAATGTGCTGCGCAGAATTGGTGACAATGGGGGATTTTGGTGCTACAAAAATGATTTTACCAATAACAATGTAAGAGTGGAATTGGGTGAGGTTATTGTAATCTGCCTACAATATTTATACGTATTAGAAGAACAATCTCAAACAATTGGAAGTACCAGAATGTTTCTGATAAAAATATGACTTTGTCAATCTAGAGCTATTAAGTAGCTAAGGTATTATTGAATTGATTAATCACTGCAGGATCAAGGTGTATTGGTTCAACATGCCAATTGCTTCAGCTGTTCCATGTATTCTCGCAAAAGTTTGACCTCATAAACTTTTACCATATCTAAATCTTTCCTGCACTGAAGGTGTATGTAATTGGCGGGGATGGAACAATGAGAGGAGCTGTGGCCATCTTCAAAGAATTTAAACACCGTCGTTTGATCTACTTGCTTCTCTAGTTATTTTCGACTGGTCAATAAGATGTGTTAGCATATGTGTTTTCTCTGGTTTGTGCGCGTGTGGAACACTTCAAATTGTGTCGGCAGGAATTGCTGTAAATCTGTTGTAATTATGATTCTCATAAACAAATGTAGTGGTATGAAATGGTGTTTGAACTTTGAAGGACTGAGCACCATACTATGTTCTTGTTTTGAACAAAAGATTGGTTTCCTTAAGCAGCTCAATGTTATATTGTTATGACATTTAAAACATTCTGTCTTGGTAGATATTTCGCATTGGAAGTGGTTGGTAATGAGCACACTGTTATTTGCCAGTACATCATTACTGATCCCACTTGGGGAGCATATATTCGGATTATTTTAGCATAGGACCTATGAAAAACGAAGGTATTTAGCAGTGGACGTATGGAAAAATGAAAGTATGCTCCGCAGACATCAAAACATACACCAAACATCATTCAGGGGCACATTGGACCTTTCTCAGGGAAACCTCACATTCCTGGAGCTGGAGCTAGCTGCGCGCCAAACAGGACCACCTGCTCCAGGAACTCCACAGTGGAGCTGCTCCATGGTGGAGTTGGTGGAGCAGAGCTGGAAAAACTGGAGCAGAGTAGTCCCAAACAGGCCCTTAAGGTCATGTGTTCAAATCCTGAGCAATGCCTTCACTCTTTTCCCTTAGCTCTTGGCCATATTTTGCCTTTAGTCAACGACAAGCGGGGCCCCACTTGTCATACTCTATTAGAAAAAAATTTCTACTCATTGACAGCTAGGCCCCACATGTCATACACTCACATATATCCAAAAAAAATCAGCCAAAAATAAGATGTTCATTCGGTTTTACAATTTTTTGCACTTTCCAATCCATTCGATCTGCCAGATGTTCGTTCTCTCTCATACGAACTCCAAATTTGTTAATTCTTTTTTAAATTCATTTAAATCATAACTTTCCTTCTAGTATATATTATATATTTTTGTGATTTTATTTGAATTTTTTTATTTATTTGGTTGTTTGTCATTCTCTATTTGCACGTGTAGAATCTGACGTCGCCGATGCCAGTTTGGACCAACAGGAAGCGTCAAACTCCCACTTCAACAAAGGCAACTCATAGACTTTTGATCATATTGAACTCATTTTATATAAGTATATTGTTTTAAATTAATATGCATTACTAGTTTATATTAAATGTTTTCAGGACTAGCTAAATACCTACTTGATAGTATGCCACCTTGAATAATTGTGAATGACATACATTCTTGAATACCATAGGATGGGTAATTTTAGTTGGTCATATTTTAATACCAACATGGGAATTGAAGCTATGCTTAGTCATGCTTTAGTTGTGCGATGGGTTCCTTCATCATGTTTATTATGAAAATTTTGACTTAACCATATATGGAATTGTGGCGGGTAGCCACTATTAATAAAATTTATTGTGCCATGGTAGGGGATGCCATTGAGCCTGGTTAAACAAAAATTAATTTTATACTTAGGCGAATGCATGTGTAGTAAAGGGGGTGCGGGAAGCACATTTTGGATGAGGTTGTTTCGCCTGAGTAGCCACCAAGGACTTAATCTTATGCGCCATTGATCTGAGCCCTATCGTACAATCACATATCCAGTATGGGATGGACCTGGCTGATTAATTATTAATGTTTTGATTTAGTTCTGTTTAGGTTGAAGTGTGTTTGGGATAGACATTCACACTAGGCGCAAGAGGGGGTCGGATGGAGGCGAAACCTTAGCAAGCAAAACTGGGTCAAAACAAAGCTTTGTAAAGGCCTTGTCATGATTTTTCCACCGCACACCCAAGAAAGTGTATTAATCGTGTGGCAATATGAGATGATCATGTCTTGTGGGTAAAGCAGTACAACCTCTGCAGAGTGTTACAAACTATTCGAATAGCCATGTCCCTAGTTATGGACAATGCCTGGTGATTTCACATGGGAAATAGATTTTATCTAAATATCGTGATTAGTGAAATGGTTGGGAAGTGAACGAGTAGTTCACTAGTACTTTTAATGTACTTGTTTACTTATGTATGTAATCTTTTCAAGCCTTGCATGAATACTATTTGCATACATTTCCCTATGACTTGCTAAGTACTTCATGTACTCCTGGCTTTACACCATTTGTTGATCAATCATCCAAAAATGCCCTGGGAACACCGAATTCTACGAGGAGTACTTCGAGGACTATGTGAACTAGGGTGCGTTCTCCACTCGATTGCCTGTGGGCATGTCGGATGGCTACCACATGTGTTTCTTCCGTTGCAAGATTATATTTGTCGTTAAGCCCTGCGTGGCAGAAATTGTAAAACCTTGACCATAAGGTCGGTTGTTACTATTTAATTTTGTTTGTTTATTCTTAGCTGTTTTGTTGCATGGATATGATTTCATCAATGTTGATACTGTGTGAACTAGCTACTGATCTTTGGACTAGTTCAGAATACACAGAGGGTCTGGATTTGCAGATTCGGGTCTCGACATATCATTACAGTATAATTGCATCAGAAAATGTATTTTCAAAGTTAAATCGTTAAAGAAGAAGAAAGATGTACGAATGAGAAGAGAAAAGAGGACAAAAAGAAAGAGAATGAAAAGAGGAAGAGATCAGGTAAAGTAGTAGTCCGGCTGAGAGGAGCAGCAGGACTATAAGTATATGTATAAAGGAGGGTAAAGGGGACCTTCTAAAGGTAGACAAAGGGCAGGCAGAACCCCTTTACATATGGCTAGCATATAAGGATCTACCAAACACTCACTCGGAACGAGGACTGTAAATAAAGTGCCAACCATTTTTCCGTCTTGAATGGGCAGGAAATAGTACCCTGTTATGTTATTCATCTCTCTACATTGTGTAGGTAATTATGTGTGAGTAGAGATTGATGAAGCTCAAAACCAGTAACGCAAGTCTGTAAGTGAGTACGTCGTAAGGTGCTATATGCGTAGATGGAGTGTTGAGTCGAGAGCTGGTACCAACCAAACACTATTGGAAGTCGGTAGAACCCGGGTGATCAACCTGGTATACCAATGGATAATAAATAGGCTGGAGAATTAAGCAATGTAACTCGAAAAAAGTTCTGTACTTTGACCTTGACCCACACTAAAGGAAGTGTGAAAAACCTAGTTAAGATGATTCAGAGTAGCTATAGGTATAGTGACACAAACCCATGCAATGCTAAATTAAATCATAAATTCATGCTAGTTTCATGGATTGGGAACTACGGTGATTACTAGGGATTTTTCTTCGCCCGCACAATTATTTCCATCAAATTAATAAAATAAAAATATTATTATTTTATATCGCCAATAGGTGAACAACTTATCGAGTAATCACTCCACCGTTAAGCAATTAAGACTAGTCGCTCAATAGTTAAGTGACTTGCACTAGTCACCCAACCGGTAGGCAACTTAGATACTTGACGTGCAGCCGTTAGGCAACTAACCCAAGGCGATCAACTGTAGAACGATAAAAGATTAGTAGTGTAAAATAAAAAAATAGTTGTATATTACTGTAATTCTAAATATTCTTTCCTTTTCTGCAAAATTCTTATGGAATTCTCACGTTTCAAACAAGGTTAAAATGAGCTAAACCAACCCTGATCGAACCAGCTTTGGTTCTGCTCAATGTACAAGTATATGAATCCAATCAAGATAAAACCACTTAGCGTAATCTTAGCCCGGCTGAAAAAAAACAGAGCTGGTTATTGATGCCTGAACCAGACATATTTAAGTTTCTTACAGTAAACACAAACAGTGCATCAATCGAGCAGCCTTTTTTTCCACCTTTGCTGCAACAAAATTTCAAAAAAAATTCAAAAAACACTGCTGCAAAACATTAAACGCAAACAAGGGGATCTCGAAGGCAATTGCCTGTTATATAATCCACTGGAAGTGCTTCTTAAAAAATCATTACAACAATCTAAAAAAATTGCCGCTTAGGGCGTATGGTGCCAGCTCGTCTCATCTCGTGTTTCAAATTTTTTGGTAGGCTTTCAAACACTCACCTACATCAGCAGAAGACAAACATGCTCTTGTCTGAAGAAATCAACCTTTGTGCAGCAGAGGTTCCCACAATTCGCTCTAACTGCAAATTCACAAGAACTCAGCTCAGTCAAAAGAAAAACTAAAATGCCGGTGGAGATTAACTCATTTAAGCAATGGAATACATCTGAAATTTAGGAAGATACTATATAAGAAATGGAATAAATAGAGGACCCAGATGTCAATGTTTTGCAGCACATGCAGACCAATGCTGTCAATTATCAATAACTTAATAGGTAAGACAAACTTACAAAAGCTCAAATTTGAGTGATTGTTATTTTCCTCAGACGTTTTGGCTGTAAAATCAAGACAATATGACAGTACAATATGAAATAGTTTTTTTATAGTACGAAATGAATGGTTGAACTACACAATACAATGCAACACAAACTACGCGAAAACATTTTATAAATGACCCAGATGAATTTTGCTGCAGCATGAGCTTTAGCTGAACTAAGACTATAGTTTTGTTGATGGAACCAAACTATGTGAAACATTGACCTCACCGTAAGAATGTCCAGACGAGAAAAAACAGGACATTGCACTTCCCATTCATTGATTCACCGAGCATGTTTACAAGCTGAAATGAAGATAACGACCAGGGAAATATTTTTTTTGAATCTCTTTCACAATACAACTTCAGAGTACATAGAAAGGCAATTTAGTAAATACCTCCGGATAAAATTCTTCTCTACTAGGCAATGAGTAGGTAACCAAATGCTGTGTTCCCCTGATCTGCATGTTATAATGATAGAGTTTAGACTTTACATTACTAGACATTTAAGTGCATGTTTGTGAAGCGACAGCAGGATCACGTCATAACAAGTTATACTCCTAGGGCTTTTTAGATGTTATGACCTTGTATCAGTGGAAGAAGTGAGATCGCTCACTATAAAGCAAGATCTTTTTCTTGCCCTAAAAAAACCAGAGTCTTGAACGAGATATATCCTGTTGTGACATAGCCCTAATTTATGAGCACAAACAGGCAGTTACTATATGCATAAGGCTAAGAGCAGAATATTTTTTTTATTGAACAAATCAAATAAGCTAGCAGGAAAAGGAAGGTTCACTTACTCCCCAACTCTACAAAAGGATGCTTCCTGAAATTTTAAGAAATTGCTTATCCTAATATATTCGAAGTAGGAACTGACGAATAGCAGCTCTCCACGCTGCATTGCATTGATAATTAGATATTTTTACAAAAGATATTACCAATCTATTAAAATAAATACGAGTAGAAGCACCTCCCACATTCCAATAAATACATAGGAGCATGAATCAATATACAATTCCAGTTGTTTGAAGTTTCAGATAATGTACATTTTCCTACAAATGTCATAGACGTTTTTTGGCACATTTCCTACAGATACTGTTACGAAAAATATTCTGGATAACAATAGCCTTAAATGGACAGTGTGGTGACAAAATGTACATCCCACTGCTAAAAAGGGTATGTTTAGCTCCCCCCCCCCCCCCCCCCCAATTTTTTAATTAGCAGGTCCTACTGCTGGAGACTTCAAAACTAATGCTCCTACCAAAATTCAATTGAACCTGGTAGTTTTGCAGATATCAGAAGTGACAATAGAAAAACATACCTCATCTGACTCGTGAATCTTTGGGTACACCTGCAATAATACACCATATATATATGCATCGTCAAGTGCTCCCCTACTGATTTCCTTTAAAAAAATAGTTTCTAGTTTATTACTCCTGTAAATCACTTGTAACCATGATCTAAATACTTCCTAGCAATAAAGAGTACTTCCTTTAAAATTTCAGTTTTAAAATCAAAATAAAGTAGGTGGGGCAAAAAAGAGAAATTGTTGTAAACAATATTTTTTGCTATTTTCCTTTGCGTTATATTTTTTCAAGGATTTCCCTTCTTTGTATCTCCTAACACAAATTGAATTTGAGCTTGAAATTTAAATGGAGGTATGCCAAAGTAATAACTAAGGGGGCGTTCGTATTAGTTTTTGCTGATAGCTTTTGGTTGAAAATAAATAGTAATGGTTGAAATAAGTGGCTTTTAGGAGAAGGCAAGTAGTGGATAATTAGATATACTTCCATGTATATACCTTCCATGCATGCGCTTTCCATATATGCGCTTACCATGTATATACTTTCCATGTATGCCTACATCAGGCCAATATATATACAAGCCACCCTAGCCCTTTAGCTGTGTGGTGTTTGCTCCAATCTTCTCTACCTTTCTAAATGGTATCAGAGCAAGTCCAGACCTAAGTCCTCTCTTGCCCCACCCACCAAACCCTAACCCTAACCCTAGCCGCCGCCACACCCGACGGCGCCGATTGGCCGCCGCCTCCTCTCCTCTGCGGCGCCGTCCCCCCTCCCTCCGCTGCGCTCCTACCCCCTTCCTCCCTTCCTCCGCCGCGCCGACCTCTCTCACAGCCGCCGGCGCTGATTGCCGCCACCTCCTTTGTGGTGCCGATTCCTGCCTCGCCGTCGCGCCTCCCCATGTCGACGGACCTCTCGACATCGAGCGGCACTATGGCCGCCACCGGCACAGGCACCCTGCCTTCACCTGCCGCGCCGCCTGTCTTCGTTGCTCCATACGCTACGATCGCCGTCAAGTCACACGTCCCCGTGACCCTTGAGTTGAAGCGTCCCAACTTCAACCGCTGGTCACCGTTCTTCCTCTCCATGTGCGGCAAGTTCGGGCTTCGCTCACACGTCGACGGCACGGCTGCGGCACGCCCGCAGGATCCCCAGTGGGCGATCGCCGACTCCTGCGTCCACAGCTGGCTCCTCGGTTCCGTGGCGGACAACGACCTCGACCTCGCCCTCGTGCCTGAACAGACTGCTCGCCAGCTCTGGGTCGCCATTGAAGCCCTCTTTCAGGCGAACAAAGCTTCCCGCGCTGTCTTCCTCGGTCACGAGTTCCACTCCATGACCCAGGGTGACCTCTCCATTGATGACTACTGCCAGAAGTTGAAGTCCACCGCCGATGCGCTACGTGATGTTGGCCACGCAGTTCTCGACTCGCAACTCGTCCTCAACCTGCTGCGTGGCGTCAACCCTCGCTTCTCCAGCACCGCCGACAACATCGCCGACTCGGATCCACTACCCAACTTCGCCACCGCCCGCGAGAAGTTGGTCCTGAAGGAACTGCGTCTCGCCAACGAGGGCAAAGTCGCTATCGAGATTGCGCTCCACGCCGGCTCCTCTCCTTGCGGGGCGATGTGCCACGCCGCCGGCTACGGCCAAGGTGCGGGTGGCAGCGGCAGCGGCGCCCAAGGCGGGCGTCACGGCGGCGGCGGCGGCGGAGGTAGCGGACAGAGCGGCCGCAATCGCCGGAGAGGCGGCGGCCGCGGCGGGAACTACCAGGGCGGCAACCGCGGCCCCACCCCGCCGGCCGGCCCCTGGATGTGCTTCGCACCGTGGGGCGCGATGCAGCAGCAGTGGCGCCCCCCGCAGGGCGCACTGCAGCAGCCATGGCGTCCACAGCAGCCCGGCATTCTGGGCGCACACCCACAGGCACACACCGCCATCGCGCCCGCCCAGTTACCTGCAACGCAGCAGGGCGCTGGCGGCTGGGATCAGGCCGGCCTCATTACTGCCCTGAACCAGATGGCCATTCAGGGTGCCAATCCCTGGGTCCTCAACACCGGCGCCACCGCTCACATGTCGTCATCGGATGGTATACTGCTCTCCCGCCTACCTCACTCCAATTCTTTTATCACTGTAGGCAACGGCAGCACCATGCCGATTTCCTGTCGTGGCACATCCATCTTGTCGGCAACTGACACTACCTTTCACCTCCGCAATGTCCTCATTGCTCCTGCTCTAGTGCGCAATTTGCTTTCTGTTCACCCATTCACTCGCGATAATAATTGCTCTATCGAGTTTGACGCTTTGGGTTTTTCTGTTAAGGACCAGCGGACGGGGCGCGTGATTCTTCGCTGCAATAGTAGCGGGGAACTCTACACCATTCCTTCGTCTCCACCCTACAGTTGCAGCCTCGCCTCCACGTCCACCTTGTGGCATCATCGCCTCGGTCATCCCGGTCCTTCCGCCCTCACCACGCTCCAGAACATGTCGGTCATATCTTGCAATAAGAGCCCGCGGTCTTTGTGTCATGCTTGTCAACTTGGCAAGCACGCGCGGCTCCCTTTTAGCAATTCCACCTCTGTCACCACTGCTTCTTTTGAGTTACTTCACTGTGATGTCAGGACATCTCCAGTTCTTAGCACTTCCGGTTATAAATATTACCTTGTGTTGCTTGATGATTATTCTCATTTCTGCTGGTCGTTCCCGTTACGCCACAAATCTGATACGCATCGCCACATTGTTGATTTTGTCACCTTTGCTCACACGCAGTTCGACGCTCTGCCCAAGTGCTTTCAGGCCGACAACGGTACCGAATTTGTCAACAATGCCACCACTTCCTTCCTTACCAGCCGTGGCATTGCTTTGCGTCTTTCGTGTCCATACACCTCGCCACAAAACGGCAAGGCTGAGCGCATGCTTCGTACCATCAACAACACCATTCGCACCCTGCTGATACACGCGTCCATGCCTTCGCCTTATTGGGCTGAAGCCCTAGCCGCCGCCACATACGTGCTTAACTGGCACCCCCTTCATCCGTGCATCACAGCATTCCCTACCAGCTCCTGCATCAGAAACTTCCGGATTATTCCTCCCTCCGTGTGTTCGACTCTCTGTTACCCGAACCTTAGTGCCACGACACCTCACAAACTCTCCCCCCGATCGACTCCTTGCGTGTTTCTCGGTTACCCCTCCTCTCACAAGGGGTACCGATGTCTGGACATGTCTAGTCGCCGCATCATTGTCTCACGCCATGTCATCTTTGATGAGTCTGTGTTTCCGTTTGCCTCGGCACCCTCGACGGCCTCTGTGCCGTCTTCACTGGATTTTTTGATGCAGGGTCTCCACCGTCGGAAGCTCCGCCACTTGGCGTTGAGCGACCGCGTACTGCTTCCGGTGCTCCCTCCTTTGGCGAGGTTGAGCAGCCGGATCTCCAGGACCCGGCGGTCATCTACGCCGGTCCTCTGTTCCCGCCCGGCCGGCTGGCCGGCTCTCCGCCAGGCGCCACTACCGCCTCGCTGGCTGCCGCGCCGCCGCCTCCAGCCCTGGTCGCTGCTCCACCTGCAGGCGGGCACTCGGCTGCCACTCCCCTTGCGGGCGAGCGCCCCACAGCCGAGCGGCGCTGCGGCGCCGTCTACCGCCGCCGCCCGATCGCGGCCCCACCCCGCCGGCCTCCTCTGCGCTACAGGCACCCCCAACGGCTGTGGCCGCTCCGGCGCCGCACCGGCCTTCGCGCCCGCGCCCCACGACGCGATCTCAGACAGGCAGCCTGCGTCCCGTCGAACGCCTCAACCTCTCCGCCACGACGGCCTCGCCGATCCCGGCAAACTATCGCAGTGCGCTCGCCGACCCCAACTGGCGCGCTGTGATGGCGGAGTAGTACAAGGCTTTCATCGACAACGACACCTGGCGCCTTGTGCCTCGCCTGCCTGGTGCTAACGTCGTCACGGGAAAATGGCTGTACAAGCACAAGTTCCACTCCGACGGCTCCTTGGCCAGGCACAAGGCTCACTGGGTCGTACGGGGCTTCTCTCAGCAAGCCGGCGTCGACTACGACGAGACTTTCAGCCCAGTTGTCAAACCGGCGACGATCCGCACCGTCCTCAGTATTGTCGCCTCGCGTGCCTGGCCTATTCACCAGTTCGATGTGAAGAACGCCTTCCTCCACGGCCACCTGGAGGAAACTGTATACTGCCAGCAGCCGTCAGGATTCGTCGACCCCGCCGTTCCCGACTACGTCTGTCTCTTGTAGAAGTCCTTATACGGGCTGAAGCAGGCTCCCCGGGCGTGGAACCAGCGCTTTGCTTCGTACATCTGCCGCATCGGCTTTACTGCGTCCAAGTCCGATGCATCTCTCTTTGTTTACAAAGATGGAGATCGTGTCACCTACCTGCTCCTGTACGTCGACGACATCATCCTCACGGCCTCATCCCTGGCATTGCTCCAGTACATCACCGCGCGCCTTCACTCGGAGTTCGCCATGACGGATCTCGGCGACCTGCACCACTTCCTTGGGATATCTGTGACGCGTGACAGCGACGGGCTCTTCCTGTCGCAGCGTCAGTACGCCATCGACCTCCTCCAGCGTGCTGGCATGTCCGAGTGCCACCCGACTGCGACGCCAGTGGACGCTCGGACGAAACTGTCGGCCATTGACGGCGCCTCCGTCGCCGACCCCTCCGAGTACCGGAGCCTAGCTGGCGCACTCCAGTATCTCACCCTGACGCGGCCTGATCTGGCCTATGCTGTCCAACAGGTCTGCTTGTTCATGCATGATCCCCGCGAGCCGCATCTCGCACTGATCAAGCGTATCTTGCGATACGTCAAGGGGTCCCTCTCCGCTAGTCTTCTCCTTAGAGTCGGCGCCGTCGACCAAATCATCGCTTACCCCGACGCCGACTGGGCGGGCTGCCCTGACACACGTCGCTTTACCTCCGGCTTCTGCGTCTTCCTCGGTGACAATCTGGTGTCCTGGTCATCCAAACGCCAGACCACGGTCTCACGCTCTAGCGCAGAAGCGGAATACCGTGTTGTTGCTCATGTCGTGGCCGAGTGCTGTTGGTTGCGGCAGCTTCTTCAGGAGCTCCACATCTCGGTCCCTTTGGCGACGGTCTACTGCGACAATGTAAGTGCAGTCTACATGACGGCCAACCCTGTTCATCATCGACGCACGAAGCACATTGAGATCGACATCCACTTTGTCCGCGAGAAGGTTGCATTGGGACAGGTTCGAGTGCTACATGTTCCCTCGGCGCACCAGTTCGCGGATATCATGACCAAGGGTCTCCCTACACAGTTGTTTACTGACTTCCGGACCAGTCTGTGCGTCCGTGATCCTACCGCTACGACTGCGGGCGGGTATTAGGAATATTGTATTATTAGAATAATTAGATATACTTCCATGTATGCGCTTTCCATATATGCGCTTACCATGTATATGCTTTCCATGTATGCCTACATCAGGCCAATATATATACAAGCCACCCCAGCCCTTTAGCTGTGTGGTGTTTGCTCCAATATTCTCTACCTTTCTACAGTGCGCATGACAGAAGCAAGAGGAGTGGGGTGTGTGATGCACCCATGACCCCATACCTTGTCCCCAGAGCGAGACGGTAGCGAGAGGAGTGGAGAAACCGCTTTGAGAAGTCGAGTATTCGTATTGGCTTTTAGCTTTTCTACACAGAAGCCAGAAGCCAATACGAACAGGGCCTAAATATGACCCAAGATTAATTTGGGTACTTTTGAATTTCCTAGATAGATATATTAAATAAATAGTTGTATTTTCTTTGATTATTTTGAGTAAATTTCGCAAAACTACACATACCTTGATAGAAAAGCTACACGTGACAGAACTACACATACTTTGTCCACTGAGAAGTGGGCCCTACATGTTAATTACAGACTCCCACCTGTCAGATTTAACAGGAATTGACATATGCGTAGTTTATTGAAATGTTTGTTCATAGTACATGTAGCTCAACAAAATTCAACTTGAAACTTGTAGTTCCTTCACTACTATACCAAAATACTTGTAGTTTTAAGAAATTTACTCGCTAAATGTTATTTTCATGTGACCCTAGATTCTTCTTATATATATTAATGATTTACCTAAAGGACTTGTATTTAGGAATGAAGGAAGTAGAAATAGATAATAGTATATGGGTAAAGGACTTGTATTTAGGAATGGAGGAAGTAGAAATAGATAATAGTATATGGGTTAAGAGTGGAACTAACTTAAATTGATGATAGGAAATCAAAATCCTTTTCCTTGACATGTTCACCTCCATCAATTTTCTGATAACAGACAAGCATGAGGTATAGAATAATAAAACTTTATAAAAAATGTAGACATTCAACAAGAACAACAACTAAAAGATGAGATGGATCTGAAAGAAAAGTTCTGTAAGGGCATATTGACATCAAGTTTTTATTATGGAAGAAATTGGTGCTTAAAAATGGAAATAATGACGACAAAGATTTGTTATTGGGGAACAACTAGAAAATAGGATCATGTTTTCCTTCTTCCAATGGAATAGCTCCCACCCATTGGATCAGCCAATCAAATAGTCGGTCCTGTCCATTATCTCTTCGAGGATTTTCCTCACCTCCCTGCATCAAATGCCACCTCTCTTCCCCACTCACCCTTCTCCCCAAAACCACCCTTTTCCCCAATAACACCTTCCTACCAGAGTTGCCATTTGCCAACATAACCAGAGCCAGAAGCGTAGCGCCATGTCCATATCATGTCATATTCCTGTATGTACCGCTCTGCATATCCATGCAACTTAGAGCCTGCCACCTCTCACGTATCGGGTTCTACCATCAATGCTTGGCATGCTTTGTGGCCTTCCTCCTACTCACTGTACCACTAGTTGGTGCATAGCTGTCATGCCAAAGAACCACCTAATCTCTGACCTGCTACCATAGCTGTCATTGCTCGCCAACCGCCAGTGCTATCACAGCCCTTCCACCCCATCACCACTCACCGCAGGGTCGGGCTGGTGAACCCGTCAGGGGTTTGTGCGAAAGTAGGATAGTGTTTTCATATTTCTTTGATACTATGTGTCCAGTGCTAAACTAAATGGACAGCAACCTATGAGATGTTCCCAGTACAAAAACAATGCATAGCTGCTGGACACAGGAGTAATTATGAGTCAGAGTCTATCAAGAAACCTTGGTTAAAGAAAACTTACAAGTTTAAGTGCCAAAGGAGATGCAACTATGATATCAGAAGAGTAGAAGCTACTGTACAATTTAACAGCTTTCCTGCAAAAGCATTAGTTCAAATATTAACTTTTAAAAGTTTTCTGTATGTAAGTATAGAATCCTAAAAAATGTCAATGTACTACCAAAAATGAATTTAAGGGCATATATTTTGCCAAGGCATAAGATTTCACAGAGCTGAACATCAAAGAGTAATCATAAAACATAGACATTGAAACATTTTGAAACATCCATTTTGTCAATTGATAATTTGTTTACTAGAAGAACATTGCTTTCCAACAAAAACATAGTAACTTGCTTTAATGGAGAGAAGCTGAATGTGAACTGTCCTGAAGTCACTACTCTCTATGAACAGGCATTCCTTTCATTAAAATTTCCTAAGAGATCTTAGTTAGAAAAATGTATCAACAAGCAGGCTACCTCAAAGCTATAGTTGTTTCCGAGCCAAGATGTTCTGCCTGTTAGAGTAGGCTTATCTCTTCTGTATTTAGTTCTATGTGTAGGGTTGTCTCTGCATATAGTCTCTTGTACTTTCTATATATATTGTCCATTGAGCCTCATGAATATACAAACAATCATAACACTGCTATCTTAAAAATTTACCCTATCATAGCTACTATTGCTTTATCGCGTAGTGTAAATTACAACTGTTAAAGTGCTAAGTGCTTTAGATAGGAGCGCATGGAAGTTAACAATCTATGTACCGGAACCATAACATAAGAAGAATATTTAGGGGCGGTGTTTTAGGCTCTCTGCTCAAATGGCAGGATGCATGTTTATGGTTTTGTCTTGTAGTTTATATTACAAGGCTCCTGTTTCTTTGACCTTAAGAATGTTTCATTTCTAACTTACCCCAACTTGTTTGAGACAAAATGCTTTATTGTTGTTGTAAAGTGCCAAGTGCCTTCTGCTATATTGTGCAATTTTATCGGTTGTGTAAACAATAACAAGACTTTTATCCTAGTACATGTTAAAAAATTAAAACCCTCAAAACAAATATGCAAATTAATGACACCCAAACCACTACTGAGTACATGTTGCCTACACTGATACATATATCATATCATTGACCATGGAAAATGTACTGTCCTCCATTGCCTTTCATGTTTGCTGTCTAGTGAGTGCACACTTTCTGTCCGCCAAGGGAGACTACTGAGTACATGTTGCCTACACTGATACAGATATCATATCATTGACCATGGAACTTGTTGCTTTGTAGTTTAAATTGTATAATATTAGGTTTTGTAAGTTATAGTAATGTTTTAATTGCACATTGGACAGCTTTAATTTTGTTTCACTACTATCACATTAATTAAATAGAAGAAAGCTATTAAGAAACTTTTACATAAATGACATTTTTAAATTAACACCGAAATGTACAATAGCTTCCATGACAGTGATCCACAAAAGGTGTCACCATGACACCTAAAACATTGGTAAGCATAAGGTTTTTTGGGAATAGAATTATTTGCAAAAGTGAGTTTTAAGAATGCAGACTATTGAAGTGAAGGTCCAATTCTAAAAATAGAATATTAAAACATTACAAGAGCTGAAGAGCATAAGTCAAGCAAGTGGCATATTATGCTTCAATGCTTGTTTTGTGGATGTAAAGATTCAGTAAAATCCAGTTAATTAGATAATTAAAGGACATTATAAAGATGAGAACAAGAACAATGACACACAAGTTCATTTCCAAAGAAGGAATAAGCCAGAAGCTACTGAACAAAACTCTCAAGAAAAAGTAGACCAATATGCATATTATATTTCTTCAATTGATTCTGCTGATGGGTTTGTCTATTCATTTAATACTCATGTCCACTTCAGAGGCTTGTAATAGGCAACAACAGAAGGGAGAAAAGACTTTCTTTTTTAAATATACAAAAAAAACTGCGGGGAGTAGAGTGCACACCCTTGAGTCTCCACTACTAGAAAATTATTACGAGAAATCATAGACAGTCTAGCACACTCACTTTGTATATTTTATCCCAAAAAGAAAGTGATCTTCAGTATCTCCAGAGAAAAGAAGGTCAAAGTCCGTGGGTTTTGAACTATGTTCAGGTTCCTCCAGTTCATCATCTGATTCGCCAAACTCTTCTTTGAATTGTCCCATGGCATTCTCTTATAAAAGAAAGAAAGCAATCCATTAGCACCAGAAGCAAAATTGTTAGAGTACATATGTAATATCCCGGGCGATATTTTTATCAAATAGTATTAAAATCAGGGAAAAAGGGGGGGATTACGTAAATTGACGGCAACCTGGGCCTGGGCCGAGGCCCAAAAGGGGGGCCGGCCAAGGGAAAAGGGGGGAGGCGCCCCACCCCCCAAACCCTAGCCGCCCCTCTCCCAAGCCGCCTCTCCACCTCCCTGGCCGCACCTCCCTCTCCCTCCTTGCGCCCCCTCTGGCCAGCAGCATCCCCTCGCCTCCATGGATGCCCCTGCAATTGGTGAAGGATCCCGATCGCTGCGGTTCGAGAGGAGGACAGCAAACCGTCCGCCGGAAAGATTCGTGGATCCGGAAGGTGGAGATTAGGACGGGAAAAGGAAGGGAGGCAGAGATCGTGTGGGGTTCTTCGTGTTCTTCAGCGATTGGTTGCGGGTAATTACTCCTAATTCTCTCCGCTAGCTGTATAATTAGTTGTTTAGCAATGTCGGTTTTCGGATCTGTTCAGGACAGCCTCTGTTAGACGGTCTTTTTGATGTAGATCCGTGGGGATTCAGGTTTGGTCTTCTCCTAGAGATTTGTAGAGTACATCCTTAGCTTTCCATGAAGTGCTAGAACGCGTCATTCGGACCTCTGTAGAGAAAGTTATGATTTTTTCTAATCGGACTGTCCTGTAGATCGGGGAAATTCCTGTCAGGTTTCGGTAGATGAGTTTGGGCGACTAGGAATCAGGAGAATCAGAGGATCTCGATATTATGAAAGTTTTAGATATTTTCCTTAGCTTTCCAGAAAGATCAAGAAATCCGGATTCCGACTCTCGGGGTGAAAGTTATGACAGTTTTAGTGCGCTGTCCAGAGAACCCGTTACAGAATTGATGTTCTAAGAAAGTTAGATGGGGCGGGTAGAAGTTGGCCGAATCAGGGAGACTCACCAACTAGGTTTAGTTAGATAATTTAATTATCTTTCCAGAGAATCTGAGAACGCCCTGTTCGGACTTCTGTACCATTAGATAAGGATTTTTGAAGTTGACTGTCCGTAGAAGGGGACAGGGTGGCCGAAAGGAATTGGGGTGTTAAGTCAAGTTAATCATGTTGGGTTAGTTTGGGGTTGTTTTGTTTAATCTAAAGATTCGTTACAGTTGTCTTAGCAATCATTATAATTATTATTCAGGAGGAGGAAGGATTCCAGGGGCCGCGCCTTCTGATCATTTCCCATTTTCTCGGGGTTAAGGCAAGTATAATGTTGGTTTAAATTTTATAGTGTGCATTGTTGATGGTTGTTGCTATGAAGATGGTTGTTCCATGCTTTGAGACTATGTGATCTTGATCATGATAATGATATGTTGATATTTTTTATGGTAGATTGCAATTGAAAGAGTTCCTGAGAATTTATGATGCATAGTTGTTGTGAATGCAAATTTTATTTGTTGAGACATTCACATTTGTGCATCATGCTGATTTATTGAAGTCTTGGTCACGAGATGACCAAGCGCCGAGGTCCCCGACATGTTGTTGTCATGACGGGCTAAAGGTCCCCATACTTGTGGAGTATGGGCAATTGGTCCCTGTACTAGAGGGTACAGGCATGGGTGTGCATTGACGGATGCACACTCCGCATTACCGGTAAAATGCGCAAGAGAAGAGATAAAGAGATTTTTGATCATATTGCATAGCATGTTTATTCATATGATTGATGGATGAATTTGTGAAGTGATGTTCACTTTTATCCTTGCTGCCCCTATTTATATTTGCTGAGTCTTTGAACTTACTCTTGTTGTTGTTTGTTGTTATGGTTGTTGTTTGTTTTAGGTACCCACATGAGATCGGCATGCATGGGAATAAAGAGGGATTAGTTTTGATGCACATGCACGGTCTATTCACCATGGAAGGCAGAAAGAACATTAAACATTATTTGCTGAATAATTTAAGTGGTATTTGATTATTGTCTATCAGGTTCAATGTGTAATAAAGAATAGAACTTATTTGCTTTGATTCCGTTCTTTATCTAAGTAGAATGGTTATGAGTGCGATGGTGATCATAACCCAGTTTTGCTTATAAATGAACTTATTGCTTATTGGTATTCATATCAGTTGATTATGCTTGTTGAGACCTTTGATTTACTCAATAAACAAAGGAAGTTCTGCCGAAATTTTGTAAGATGAATATTAGTTTCCTTATTATGCTATTAGTTTGGTAGCATTCCAGGTCATTGATTGGCTGGGGTGTTACAAGGATGCTTTACAAAAATAACTCAACAACCTTCTAGTGATGATTTAAAACGTCTTTAACCTATAAATAAGATGTCTCTACAAGGCATTTCTGTTGTAGTGGACACCACCAAGAATATCACCATAAACTCCCTGAAAGAACAAAGCAATAAGGAGGGGTTATTTAACTACTTACAAAATCATCTATACACCAGTCATGAAGTGGTTGAATAACTCAGCTAAAATCATTTGAGTAGTATGACATCCACTATGATGAATCAAAGAGGCAAACACATTAACTCAAAGCCAAATTGCAAGAAACATGAACTAATATTCCAACAGGCCCTGCCTTGACAAAGCGCAATTTGCATAACAACAAAAATTTATAAGAAATCAGGAAAACATGGGGATGGCTATGGTACAAACACAGGCACCATAGTAACTGCTCAAAAACATAGGTAAGTTCCAGGACTAAATATAGATCATAAGGTGATCTAAACTCATGTTAAACTTGAAGAGTAAAAAGAGAATATTTTGAGGCAACTATCTTCAGTCATACATCAAATTCCCCACCGTCCTGTAGTGATGGTAGCCCATCTCATCGAAGACCTTGCAGCTCCCTCGTTAGTGGCATGCGTGCGTGAGGCGAATAAAAACCCTAAAAATGGCATGGTGAGGAGAGATGATGGATGGGCATGGCGACAGTGGTGGGAGGGGTTGGAGTCATTGTCCTAGTTGGAGGCGTCGGGTGAGGAGGACGAAGGGAGGGAGGAGACCGGTGGTCAACACAAGTGAAGGGGTCGAGCTTGTGGCGGTGGATCTCACGGTGGCATGAGCGGAGGATATGGGTGACGTCCTTGATGGAGGAGCCTAGGACAGTGAAGCTAGCCTTCGATGTGCGGAGCGAAGCCAAGGGAAAAATTGCTATGCTTGTGATAGAGCTCAGCTGGGGGCAGGGACTGAATAATCGAGAGGGGAACACGGTGGGCATATGGGACAGAGAAACGGTTCGGTGTTGTAACTACTCAAATAAAATTACTTATGTGTCCATTTCGTTTGGCGTTACCTTTGCGCACCACTCAGGTGTATCGAAGGTGTCAAGATCATGGTACGCTATATTGAACAGTTGAGAGCAAGAGAACGTATCGAACTACAACACTTTCTAAATTCCATCTACCCTTCATCTTCTCACCTTCATATCTGACAAAACAGCATGCCAGCGGTGGAGAAGGATGGTAGTCAGATTTGGAGGTGGGGGACGACAACGACCGAGGGGCGGTGGATTTGATGGCATCATTCCTCCTTTTCGTCCTCGCTACCAAAGGAGATGAAGACTCTAGAAGGAGGATGCCGCTGGATCTAGGCCAGAGGGGAGGAAGACGGCGTCGGTGACCCTCATAGAGGTGCTCGCCGACTCGCCAAGCTCGAGGTTAGTAGCGACTGATTCTTCAAGAGAAGGTCCCGCTCCCTATCCCTATTCAACTCCCATTGGTTGTCACCAGCGTCATCGACTGCTCCAATGGCACACACCTCTGATCCTGCTCGAGCATCGCAGTCATCTTCCTTGTCCTCCACGCAGTCCTCTGCGTTCTTCTTGTCATCAAGAATCTCCCTCTGGAGGGGGTTCTTGAAGGACCTCCTCGACCAGAGCAAGTCCAATGGCGTGCCTAGCTCAATTGAGAGGAAAAGGGGAGGGGAAGGGGAGAAGAAGGGCAAAAGTGTCCAAGTGTTATAGATGAGAAGGTTTAATTTGCTACATGCTGCGGTATTAATCGGTACCAGGTTTTCTTTGTGGCTTTATTTGTTATCGGGCTTAGACTTGTGTGATAGATGAAAATTTCTCTTGATTCAAACTCCCGTGCATTTCTATTTTGCATTCCCTCCTCCTTCCCCTCCTCTTTCTTTAGCTCCGACGCATGACCAACGCAACATTAATGGCTAAGGTACCAAAGGCAAAGGGTTCAGTGTGTTGTCTGATAGCTCCTATACAATTGCACGCACATGGAGTAGAATAGAACACTAGGGTAGGAGAGGGAGTGACGGAGTATAGAGGTGCCAGTAGCAAGGGTACGGTACATAGCTATCAAATGGCCTGATTACTCTTCTTTGGTCTTGATCGGTTAGCAGAAACCTATAAATATACGATGGTTTTAACTTTTAACTCCTATAGCTTGTAGGGTTTTTTTAATAAAAAAAACTATTCGAACTTGTTGTAATATATATTTAGGGCTGAAAACGAAAACGGCAATTCTCGATTACCGAAAATCGTTTTCGAGAAATTATAAATTTTTCCCCCTAAACGGAAACGGTGACGGTAACCGATAAAACGGAAACGATAACGGTGAAAACATCTGATAATGAAAATGAAAACGATTTAGCTCTTTTCCGATCGTTTTCGAAAAATACCGTATTTAACCGGTAATTACCGTCGATAATTACCGTTTTCTGAGGCGCTTCGCTGACTGAACTGAGCACCCCCGTCCCCAGGGCCCAGCCGGCCAGGCCCATTTGGCCATTTCCGGAAGAACGCCTTGACAGAGGCGAGGACGCGAGGGTCGGAGCAGTTGAGCGGCGCGTCCGGGTCGCAGCTCCCCGCGGTGGCGTTCACCGCGTCGGGCGCGGCCTGGTCCGGGTCCCGCGGCGCCGTGGCGGTCGGGGCGGAGGAGCTGAAGTCCTCGCCGGTGGGGAGGAGCGAGTCATCGGGGAGGAGGAAAGTGGAGTTGGGGAGGACCCGGGAGAGGGAGGTGGTGATGGCGGCAGAGGACTGGAGATAGGGGTCGGGCAGCTGGTAGGTGACGGCGACGACGGTGACGACGAGGACCGCGAGCACGAAGAGGGAGAAGCAGACGTTGCTGGCCGCCTTGATGAGGTACTGCGCAATGGGGACCTCGCCGACGGGGGAGGGCCCGGAGGAGGAGCAGCGGCGGGGGCGGTGGTCGTCGCCGGAGCCGGGGAAGAGGGGGGGAGTCCTCGTCGTGGTCTTCCAGGTCGGAGGAGGACATGGCTGGTGGGTTGGATCTGGGAATGGAGGTGAGATTTGGAGTGTGGGAGGAGTAACGAGGGCGGGTGGGTGAGAGATCGTTTTAGTTGGCGTGGGAGAAAGGAGGGTCGGCCTGGGAAAGGTTAAGGCACTGCTATGGTGACAACTGACGACGAATCGCATACAAATTGGATAGTAATTAAATTATACTTGTATCTATTACTTTTTAAATTTAAATATAAATTGGACAAACATTGCATACAAATTTAGATTGAACACATATCAAATACGAATTTAGATCGGATTATACTTAAAATCGGATCAAATTCAGCTATTTAGATCGAATTCAAATACTTTCGAGTTTGTGAGCTTGTGACTACGCCTATGTCATGTGGTTGTCAGCTTTGTGTGCTTGTGAGACCTAACTAAGTATTATTGTATTAAGTCCATGATGTCACTTGTGGTTGTGGGCTTGTGGCTTTGTGTCGTGTCATTTTATTGCTATATAATATGAGTCTTGCTTCTTGTGCCATGGATCATTAGTCATTACTACAGTATTATTTTTCATGTGACCTGGGTCAATCTATACAGCTATTGTCATGCTGTGCAGATTGGTGTGTTTATTGTATTTTAGATATCGCTTTCATGATTTCCGATCGTTATCAATGCATTTTTGATCGAATAGTTTCGTTTCCGAATTTACCGGAATATCGATGTCGTTCTCGTTTCCGACAATATCGTATCGATTTCGTTTTCGAGAAAATAATGTGAAACTGAAAGTGATTTGACCTCCTACCGATCGTTTTCGACCGTTTTCAGCCCTATATATATTTACCTACATCTAGGAAAAGCTAGTAAGTGTGTCCTAGAGAGGAGAAGCTAAGTTGTTAAGCACTTTAGAAAAAAAAATACGAAATGCACTACTGGGAGGACGCGCTCCTAGAGTAGACAGTATTCGTCGTGGGCGACGTTCGTCCGCACGCTAGCAAAATGGAAAGTAGAACCAGTGTCTAGGGATTAAGGAAAGATTTTTTAGGGTAAGGGAAAACCATATGTAATACTCCGTATATTATTAGCGGCAGACTTCCTAGCCGCCCCGTCCATGTGTCAGCTCTACAAAATAACCCTTAAGTTTTGGTAATTACGTATAGGTCTTTGATTCTTGCAAAAAGGTCCTTAGTTTTTTTGCAAAAAATCCCTCTACTTTTTTTGCTGGATAACACCCCACAGTTTCCCATAATTACGTACAGGCCCTTGGTTCTTTAGAAAAGGCCCTCGATTTTTTGCGAAAAAACCCATCCACTCTCATTTTGCTGCAAAATTTCGCCTCTTTTACTTCGGTCTACACGGTGACTAGCGCGGCGTGACGCCGCGCCTATGTGGCTAGTAAATGTTACCCTAGTAGCAATTTGGATCTAACCAAGCCAATTCCAGCCATCACGAGAAGGTAGCTTTTCAGGCTCTTCTAACTATAGCACTGATAAATGGTCCATGGTTCACTTTGTTGGGATAGTTGAAGCTAGCAAGAAATAAGTGCTTGTGCTTGTTGCTCAAGCTAGCCATGACTTCGATTCAAGTGCTATTCCCTTAAAAAATAAAAGAAAGGAAAATCCATTGCTCTGTTCATGTATAATTTTCATTGGGCTTTCTTTTCCCTTTTCCTCTTCATGCTAAGATGTAAATTTGTTTTGTGTGATGGAGCTTGTCAAAATCTCGATTTAAGTCTTAAACACTATTACAAAAAAGTTTATATTAGACGTCTCATCACAGATGGTTCATAAAAACCGTCAGTGTTAAATGCAATCACAGACGATTCTTAACAAGAACCGTCTGTGATATTTCAAATATCACAGACAATTCTTGGCAAGAACTGTTTGTGATACTTCACAGATGGTTTGTAATACAAACCATCTGTGGTAATGAAGTTATCACAGACGGTTTGTAATCGTCTGTGATATGTTTCCAGCCTAGTACATTCCTAAAATTTCAGAATTTCTCACTTGAGCTCAAGTAGGATTCCGTTCTAACACACCTTCAGTAAAACAGGCATAATTTTTGCATACGGTATCTGTTTTCGACATTCTTGTATTCGTTGGAAAGCTAACGATGAGCCCGTTAAAAAAATGACCTACTTACGCCCGTCGCCCTCTAAGACCCAAAATCGGCTATCTTTAGGCTCAAATTTGCATCGCAAGTTTTTTATTTCTGCTTTTACCAAAAAATTTTATCTTCCCTTTAAATTTTTGGGTTTGTCTCAACTGCAAAGTTGTAGATCTCATCGAAACCTTTCAAATAAGTATATATAAACCATACAGAACTTTGTTATTTTATATTTTGAGACTAGTTGTTTATATTGTATTGGTATATATAACCAATATCACAAACGATTCATGGTTCAAACCGTCTGTGATGCTTTTACAGACGGTTCTTACCAAGAACTATTTGTGATAAATTGGTCTCTGACTGATAGGCCCATCAATTCTCCCCAATCCAATTCCAACCAATAGAAACCAACCAACCCACACTCCACAGATCGTCCCATCTCTCACTCCCCTATAAATACTCACCTGAACCCATCTCCTACCCTTTATGCGTTCAAAATCTCTCTAGGCTTCTCATTGTCCTCCTCCTTGATCGACCTCTTTGTGGTTAGGGCTCCCTCCATTGTTTCTAGTATTTGATTTTGTAACTTTGTGGTGTTTAGAACTGCCCGGAAACTTACAGTGAGGTGACCGCCAAGAAGGCCTACCCGAGCTACTTTGTAGGGTTTAAGGCTGCTCGGTTTGTAATGTAAATAGAATGTTTTGTGGTATGTTTTATTGTGATATTATAATGGTGGATTGTAATTTTATGATGTTATAATAGTGGATTATAATCTTGTGATGTTGTAATGATGGATTATAATGAAAATAGAATGTTCTCTGGTATGTTTGATATCGTATTTGCTTGTTTTCGCTTTTTTCAAAGACATAGCTAACATTTGCTGAAGCTAACTGAAAAATAGAAAAAAAATAGGTATAGAATGAACTATTATAGACGGTTTGTAGTATAAACCGTCTGTAATTCACTATTATAGATGATTCTAAACAAAAACCGTCTGTAATACTCACGCATCATAAACGGTTCTATTTACCAACTGTCTATGATGGGAACGTATCACAAACGGTTGGTAAATAGAACCGTCTGTGATGTATGAGTATCACAGATGGTTTTTTTTAGAATCGTCTGTGATAGTATTTTTCACAGACGGTTCTAGTTACAAACCGTCTGTATTGTATTTATCATAGACGGCTCACAAACCGTCTGTGATAACCTTCGATTATCACTGACCCATAAATTCAGACGGTTTTCTGTCTGTGATGACGTTTTTGAACCGTATGTGATGTTGATTTCTGTAGTAGTGAAAGTCCTACAATCATATGGCCCTAGACCTAGATATATTGAAGCGATTTGATCCTAAGTATAATCGTGATAATCTTACCATTTCACTAGAATTTTAGTAGGATTGTGATTGCAATTTAGATGTGATCCTACCCAAATTTTCCGATCCTACTAATTATTTTAATAATTATTTGGATATGTCCTTCTAATTTTAATGTTGAAAAAATGTATCAAGGTAGATTTAAAATACAAATTGCCCTAAATTAAAATTAAAAAAATGAAATAGAGATAAAGAAAAAAAAGAAAAGGAAAAGAAAGAGGGTTTTTCATTGCAGCATAGCACTATAGGCTAATACCACTCTCAACCCTGAGCCCGTGCCACCGTCACTGTCTCTTCCTCCCTTCCCTCCTCATTCCTAACGGCGAGCAGTAGAGACGGGCGGCGAGGAGGCTACTACCGTTGAGTCCTGGACATGGCAAGGGTGCAGACCACCATTTGGCCGACCATGAAGAGCTGCCTCATCGGCGCCCTGATTGGCATCACCGTCACCGACCAGTACACCTCCGTCGTCATTGTTGTCACACCCCAGGAAAGAGCGAGATGAATTGGGCATGAAATTGGTCATCGGCAGTAGGAATTTAGGGGAATTAAGGTGCTAGGGTTCTAATCTACTTTACCTACTAGGAGAGAATAACTTATGAGTTCACAATCGATTTTACATTCACATGTACTTGGGTTATAAACCCCCAATCCATTAGTTCAAGGGTTGCATCAGTAAAAGTAATAACTCAAATCACTGAAGTTTCAGAATTAACATAGCTAAATGACAGGAAGATGATGTCAACAGTGCCCTCACAGCAGCGTCCCAAAATGCTTCAAGCCGTTAGACGTCCTTCAAGTCATTTTCCTTGAATCTTGGTCGTTGCTTGTCCCTTGATGAACCCATCAAACCGTTGGATTTGCTGCCGACTTCAACTCTGAAGAACTGAACCTAACAATTGTGAATGGACCCTCCATGCACCCCACCTTTAAGCCCGAACCAAGTAACCCAATCGCACAGCACCATTGGATTCCTGTCTCATCTTATTGTGCTAAGAGCAAGAACTGCAGATACTGACCGCCAGCATTGCTAGGTGACCATGCGTTGGTGGAGCGGCTCTGCCTCAACCGCTACGACTACTCCTGTGGCGATGTCAACATCTTCTAGAAAGTTTGCCACTGCGAGTTCTTGCTTGGTTGTATACTTAGGCATTTCTTGATTGCTGGATGTGTGGATGATGCAATTACATGATCTTGATGTTATTGTTATTTGTAGAATGCCGACAGACCATCGAAGTTTCATAGTTAAGAGGTTAATTGCATTGCCCAATGATTGGATCTAGGTCCCGGAGGTGGCGGAGATCCGGCAAATACCGGAGGAGCACCACTGGGTGGAAGGGGACAATGCAGGTGTGTTGGTACTCGAGAGGTTATGGCCCTATAAGATTCTATCACTCCAATGGTTTCCCCCCTATTTAGCGTTATCTTGCTAGGCACAATTGCGGTGTCTCGCTAGGCAAAATTGCATAAATTAGTGGTGTGGCATTTGCATTCTTGCTGCCAATGGCAATGCAAAAGAGATGTCTTGTTATTGTGTTCAACCAATGCTACTGGCAATGCTAAATCCCCATTCGTACTTTTGGCCAATGTTGAGTTGAGTTCAGTGGATCTACAGGTTTACAAAAAAATGATTCGATTGGGTTGCAAAATTTTGATGGTAAAATAGGACAGAAAACATATTGGCGTATTGATATTAGCTGGTGGTGCATGTTAGCTTTATAACCATAGCTCATTTCCTCACCACGGATATGTTACAAGACTATTCCAATTACTTATCATTTACTTGCTTAGCATGTGTAGCACATGCATGAACAAGAAGTCCTTCCTTTGTTATGAGTGATTTTTTTTATCTTAAGTGCATTTGATCTTAGTTGGCATCTTATGTCGCTAGAGGCATTTGACATGTAAGTTTTTTGTAAGTTGGAGCTCACCGACACAATGCTATCTCTTCATGCATGTTTTTATTCCTCTGCTTCTATTATTAATTTTGCATTAGGACCTTTGAACAAATGTCTGATCTAGTAAAGAATTGCTAAGCAGAATAGGCGACCTCATGGCTCACGGTCATCTTGAGCCAATGTCGATGCTTTTATGATAATGCCTCATCTGATGAATATCAACATTGATGAACTAGAGTCGATCATCATTTCTTTTTTTTATAAAGTAATAGCATGCTAGGGCAATGAAGTACTGGTCATTCAAATATGATGTTCATCTTTTCTAATAACATTTTTTATGATGTGTTTTTATGGGCTCATATGGGGCTTAAATAGAAAAAACCTAAAAAGGGTATAACAGTGTCCCTTGACTTTGTGCTATTTAATGATTTGTTGATATTTTCATCCTTGAGTTTTCCAGAAATAAATGCTTTTGGCAGCACTCAGCATAATTGATGTTAACGTCTTGTTTGCACGCAATAGCAAAATAAGTTTCTACTTTCTAGGCATTGTACTTTTGGAACTAAACATATTTAATTTTGATATCTACAGATTCCACTGGGTCTGATGCACAGAAGGGTCACACACAATAGTCTAGCCATCGCATAGAATTAGTCGAGTCCACAGAAAGATGCCAGAAGGGAGGATTATGCAGCTATGACTTTTTGAATCTCTTGTTAGGTTGGTTATCCTGCATTTTTCCCCATTATAAGGTAGGATACCATTGTGAAATAGGAATGACACACATGACATGTCGTTGTGCGTAGTAAGTAGAAAGAGTACTTGGTGCAAACTTGCAAGGACACATATGACATATTGTGCTGGAGCCCTCAACTAGAAGTCAAAATATGAAGATAAATGTCAAGCAAGCAAAGTTATTGGCACTATCAACTTTCTAACCATCTTCATATGGCATCTCTTGTCGAGCTGTGAGCTTCTCCTTGGTGAGGTCTTTAGGAGATACCTTGCAGAAAGTCAGTGATGCGGATACGCATGTTGATGTTGATATGATCACATCACAAATGCATACGACCATAACTCTCAAGAATAAACAGAAGGTGAATTCGTTTCTTCAGTTTTAATTTATCTTGAATGAGAATTTGATGCTATCTAATGATGAGGACACCCCAGCTACTTTCACATCTAGTGTGCATGAGAATGTTCACAAAACCGAACCTACGATACAAAGACCAATGACTCGAGCGCGAGCGCGTCAACTTAACTATTAGGTGAATGCGTTCCTAACTTTGCATACAAATATTTTAAAGAATATAATACTATTTAATTCTTGTGATGATTTAATTGTCCTTAAGAACCATGGAGAAGGACCATGTGAGCCTACGTATACAAGTGGAACTGTCAAATGCAAACCAAGTCCTGTTCGTGAGTTCGACTCAAATTCGGCCCTCTTAACAGTGTCTACTTCAAACGGCCATAACTTTTGATACAAAAAGAACCTCGGGGCCCATGAGTACTTGTTGGAACGATTTTGAAGTCTACTATCAGATGGATCTAGCCCCACTTCCAAATTCTTTCTGCACGCACCGCAATCACTAAAACAATTCGATACTGACTCATGCTGACAGGACCAACTTTAAATGCTCATAGATTTCGCATCAAGAGTCCATTTGGAATGTGTGAGTACAGCATGGAAAGCTTATCTTGTACTCTTTCCAACAGATCTAGTTCCATCCCAAAATTCCTTCTGTGCGCAACGAAATTATCAAAACAATCCGACAATTTTGGAAACAGAGATAGAATCAGATTTGATTTGATTACTTTTCATGTGTTGAAAACTTTCCATAAGTAAAGGCCGGCGTGCCCCTATAAATAGAGCCTCCGTTGACCATGTAACAAAGATCACCTTTGAGAATAAATCTACTATTGTTCGTGCTTGAGTTTCGTGAGGAACTAGAGAGTTTCTTCAATCAAGATTGTTTAGCCTTTCCGTTGGGAATTGGGTGCACGATAGATCTTCGCTTGGTGGTCGGCGAAATCGACGCAAGTGTGTTTTGGCGGATTAAAGAGTGTTCGTCTGTTACACTGACATTGGAGGATAGCTACAATTCATCAAGACTATCGCGAGTATCCATCCTACGTCAAGAAGATCGGGCGACCTCGTATCAGTCAGCCTAAGAACCTAGTGGCTTTGTAGTCATGAACTCGTCATTGATCTGTAATTGAAACATTTTTATCTGAATTTGGTCAAATTTGATGGCACAAAAATCGTGGATGTTTCATGTTTGGAACTTAGCTTGACACGTGAGATCTATGCATAATATATCTTTGTTTTTTGGGTCGGGGGGTGGTTCCGGGTGCCTCTATGAAGGCTGCTGCGCACATTCCTTTTGGTTGCAGCTTCTATCTTATGGCTGTGTCTTATGGCTAAAGCTATTATGTTCTGCTCGGTTGATGGTTTTTGGGTGAAGCTATTGTGTTCTTTTTTGGCTAATGGCTTATGGTTGAAGTTGTAGTATTCTTTTGGGTTAATGGCTTATGGCTGATGGTATAATATAATGTTTTCTTTTGTTAGGACTAGGCCAATCAAATTAGCAGTCGAACGGAGGGAGGGAGGCGGACGGACAAACAGATGGAGGCGGTAGAGCCGGTTGGACATGCTTATGGACATTTTTGTCGCCGTGGTCTCGTGTGCGTGTGGCGTATGCCTAAATAAGCCACTCATTTGATAAGGCCGATGGCTTATGGGGCACGAAACCTAAGCCAAAAGCCACTGAATATGCCCTCCTGAATGGAGCCTACATTTCGACCTGATTGAAGATGACTGGATATTGAAGTTCTCGAGATCCCCCCTTGAATTGAAGCTATGTACCAGGTTTTAGTGTTGGTAGCAGGGTTTCAAATGAATTAAAAATGTGTTACAAGTGTTAGAATTCACATGGGTTTTAGCCTTTTGGGTGTCATGTTTTAGATTTTAGAATTTATAGTTGAATTTTGGAATGGTAAGTTGGTAACAGGGATTTCAAATGGGGTTTAGGAACTAGGTTCCAAATTGGGTTTAAGATTTAAGGGTTGTCAAATTGGGATATATGAGAATATTTAAATTAGATACATGAAAATTATAAGCGTAGATTTGTCTTGAAAATTACTTTCATAATATTATAGTTTTATTGGATTTTACAAATATATTACAATAGAATTAGTGATCAAAGTTATGTTTTAGAGACTGTGTCGATATTCAAAATAATATGTATTTGTGACCGGAGAGGGTATAAGTTTTAGGCCCTATTTGGCACATGAGAATTTTGTAGAATTGCCTTGGAATTATATTGTTTTATACGAAATTCCTGTATTCCCTGATGTTGATGGCACATGAGAATTCGATAGAATTCCCTGACAATTATATTGTTTGCATTCTAAATAGACCCTTAATGCACAAGTGCACGAATATCATGATAATTTTATAATTTTTTTAAAAAACATTTCATTTAATATATGAATCGATGAATATTCTAGTGCTCCAAATAATCCTTGGAAAAGAGCTTTTCTACGGAGAAAAGACCTGACATAATTCCTCTCCTCGTCTACTATTGATCTGATGAGTCTTATGCTAGATCAACGGTGGATAAAGAGTACCTCACATGAGTAATGGATTTTCTTCCGTCTTTAGGCTATATATCTTAAAAAAGAAAAAGAAAAAAAGGAGTGAAGGATTTTCACGAATTTTTTGTACGGATAATTCGTTTTTTATTCGGAAATACATAAATATACCTGCGAGAATTTTTTTTACAAAACTAGTCTCCAGTCACCCCCCCCCCATTGGGCGACTCCTGCCTTTCGCCCAACCGGGAAGCGACAACAGAGCTGTCGCTGCTTGTTCGAGCGACAGCTTGCAGTCGCTTTCCGATTAGGCGACTGTTGGCAGTCGCCCAATGGATGGGCGACTTATAAGTGCAGTCGCCCAACCATTGGGCGACAGCACTCTAACTCCCGTGATTTTTTTAGAGTTTTGTCAATTTTGTAGTTTTAAACTGGGAAAAATATGGTATAGTTGTAATAAAAGTTTATGTTTATTGTATGTTGTAGGTGCATTAAAAATTTTGAGAAATTTTTTTTAAGAAAAATTGACTGTAGAACGTTTGATATATACATTGGCAAGTGATATTTTTTATGTTACTTCATTAGTGTACGAAGAGAACTGATATGTTGCAGTCGCTTAAATGACATGCTATCTGAATCATTGAATGCGAACACACGATATAATAACCTTATGTGAATAGAAATAAACTTCATAATACAGTTGAGAGTAACATGCCGCGTACATTTTTATTACATGAATAACATATAGCATGATATGCGACTAGCCCACCCAACTGCTCGTACCACCTACTGTGTGGACCGTGGTCACTTTCCCATCCTCGCCACATTTTGTCTACTGGGTATAGCGTGGTTGTTTCCCCTTTTTCTCGCGCCTTGAAGATGGCTCCGCTGCATCCTTCTTCCTGTCACTCTTGGACTTGAGAGCTGCCTCACGAGCTTCAATCTCTTCCTCCTGACGCTTGATGGCTGCTTCACGCAGACTTAGCTGCTCCCGCCTCCTTTGCAGCTCATCCTCCTTGCCCTTCAGACGGATTTGGTCCACCCTCACGCGGCGCTCTTGCTCAAGCCGCATCTGTCGTTTCACCTCGCGAGCCTGAGTCATCTTGACAAAGTATTGTCCTTTGTTTTCCACCTGCGTTGGCCGGTTCCGTGGCCATACCGGCGGCACCCGATCCACCCATTCCATGAACTTGCAAGGCTATGTGTGACGTGGTAGATGTCATGGATAAAGTTGAAAAACGATAACGAGAAACAAAGGATTTAGTTGTCGTCGTTACCACGAAGTCGTCATCCAGGTCTGGACACTTGAAGAACCTACGGCCGTAGTTGGCTCGTTGTGCTGGATCCGTGCAGACGCACAACATCGTCCGAAAGCCGCAATGGCACTTCGGCCGCTCATGCCACTCCGGCACTCCAAGCGGGTCGGACCTCCAGGAAGACATTGTTGTGTAGTAGTATTGTGATGCCTTGAGGAGGAGATGTGGTATGAAAGACATAGGAGGGAGGCCTTTATGTAGGCAGGTTATCTGCTGCAGTGTGCATAGTTCATGGAGAGAACCACATGGGAATCTCACTGAGCAAAGCTGCCCCGTTTTGTCATGTCACTGAGCAAAGCTGCCCTCTTTTGTCATGTCACTGACCAAAGCTGCCCCGTTTTGTCATGTCACTGTTGTGTTGATGTGTTGGGTGTACTACTTTCCATAAATTTTGTATTGCATCGTCTAGCTGTGTGCCCCTCCTGACCGCATCGCCCACAACGTGCACCAGATGTTCCAGCTTGTGATTCGTCCATGTCATTTCTAATACGTCGGCTCTGTCGCCGACCCTTCCCACCCTTCAGCATGTTAATATCCGGAACCCAGGTCCTCGTTGAAATGTCCAAAGTGGTGAAGTTTCCCACCGCCTTGAACCCCGGAGCTCCCCACACCAAGCTTGTAGTATTCTCTCCTTGAAAAAGTACTCAGACATGAAGTTAGAAGGATCAATGCCCACGGTTCCGCATGCAGCGAGGACATGAGAGCATGGCCTGTGTAACAGCTTAAGCTTGTTGCATGTGTAGCTAGGTTCGTTTGCATGATCTCCAAGGCATACCTCGTGAGTAATAAGTGAACGAGATGTCCCAAATCCGGCTCTGTCACGGAGTATCACCTCGAAACGATGCTCCCTGTTGCCCATGACATGCACTGTGTGCAATTGACCCTTCTGTGACTTCGTCTCCATGTACGCAGAAATTTTTGACGAATACAGGGCTCCGGATTGGCGCATGAAGTGTGGCACTCGCGTGCCTCTCCCTGAAGTAGCGGATTGTGCTGTGAAGAACACCTTCCACGATGGCGACAAGGGGCTGAGAACGGAGACCCCTGAGAAACCAATTGTACACCTCGGCAAGGTTACTTGTCATTATTCCGTACCTTGCGCCATCCGTGTCGTGCAACAACGACCACTTCTCCAATGGTTCCCCCTCGATCCATTGCGAGAAGCACTTGATGTTTCGCGCGCTCCTCCTTCTTGGACCACTTGGGTTAGACTCATCGATTGCTGGCAAGCATTGCGGTTGTGCCGCCCCAGGAGTGACCGGCCCCTTGCTCCTCTCGTCGACGTTCTTCCTGGTGTGCTCATCCAACAACCCCCATAAAGCATCAAATTTTCTCTGCTGGTTCTGCCTAGCCAGCCTCTTGAATAGCTTCATCAAAGATTGTTTCGGGAATTGCTTGAAAAAGTTTGCCCCTAAGTGACGACTGCACCACCGGTTCCTCATGTCCGGCCAAGGAACGCTCTCCTCAGGGTCTTCTTGAAGTTTCCGTATCGCCTTTATAATACCGGCGTGGCGATCATGGATTACGTACACACCAGGACGGGTGCCTACAACTCCAGCCTTCACATGTCTGAGAAACCACAGCCAGCTCTCATAATTCTCACTCTCCACAAATGCAATAGCCAGCGGCAATATTTGATTGTTACCGTCAACGCCTATGGCCGTCAGGAGCTGCCCTTTGTATTTGCCTGTCAAGAAGGTCCCATCTACAGAGATCACTGGCAGCATATGCTTGAATGATTCAATGCTAGCACCAAATGCAAACAATGCTCTCTGCAACACTGCAAATCCCAGTGGACTTACGGACGGCTTCTCGTGCAAGGCGATGTACGTTCCCGGGTTCCTTTGTTGCAACACCTTAAGCATACGAGGAAGGTTGTCGTACGCCGCCTCGAAAGTGCCAAAACGTTTTTCCAACGCCTTTTGCTTGGCACGCCACGCCTTCGCGTAGCTAATCTTATACTTGAATCTATTCTCAATAGCTACCACAATATGTGTGGCCGCAACATCTTTCTTCTCCACTATCTCCCCATACATCAAATTGGCTATAAATCCGGACGTCAGGTTACGATGCCTCGCCAAGACAGTGTTTAGAATGCAGGAGTGCGGCTCCACCTTGGACACAATCCAGTGAGTGTCATACTTGGGTCTACGTGCGTGCACCCTCCAAGGACAACCAGCCTGCTCGCACTTCATAGTATACTGCTCCTGGCTTGATTTGACGACGCGAAATGTCCGTTGCATTGAAAGGGCCCAAAGCTTGATGGCATCCTGCAGTGCTTCCTTGTCAGCAAACATAGCATGCACCCGAACCTCTGTCTCATGATACTCCCATGGTGATTCATGCTCATCATGTGCGGAAAGACCCTCCGCATTAAACCGGTTCCATTCCTGGGAGATAGGAACTTCTTCATCATCGGAACTGTCCTCCTCCTCGTCCTCTACAGCTTACTCTTCATCCCATGCCCTCTGGTCATCAGATTCCATCTGCTGCACGATATACTCATTATGCTCTCCTTCATCAGCTTGCCTAGTTCCGTCTCTATAGCTTGACAGCTGTAACTCTCCTCCATGTACCGCATTGGCTTGCCTAGTTCCCTCTCCATAGCTTGACGGCCGTACCTCTCCTCCATGTACCGCATTGCCTTCATCACGAGCAACTTCATCAGCTCCATCAACGTGCGGCCCGCCCGAGCTGCTAGCACCTCCCGAAGCATAAGCAGACGCACGAGTTTGCGCCGCTGCTTGTAGTGAGCACGGTTGCACAAGCAGGACACACTTGTATCCACGGCGCCGGCACCCTTGCACAAAGCCCTTCCACGAAGCAGACCGCACCAATGTCTTCAACTCCCATCTGATGTCAGTGGGAGACCGGCTCCAAAACCCTTGCACAACGACGCTGCACAACTCAGGGTCCAATGAAAAACTCTGGGTCAGCCAATGCTGCACATCTGTGAAGGCTGCATTCTCGTCATCCGGAAGTACGAGAGTGACTTACGGAAAATCGCTCAAATCCACACCATTCGGACCTTCACGAATAATTCCAGCACCATAATACACTCTCAATGTAGTAGTTGCCATTAATAATGTAGGCCTACATGAATGATTGAAATTTACGACATGTCAAATAACATCGTACAACACTAAAACTAAACTTTTTATACTAAAAAGGGTAGTAAAATTTATATACTACAAAATGTATACTACATCTACAATTTTTACTAACACCAATATTTCATCTAAATAATACTGTAAATACAACGTAATTAACAAAAATATCTGGATCCAAATCGATGGAATAACTTCGTCTTCTTCTTCCTCCCTCACCTCCTCCTTCAATCCTGTCCTCCTCTCCTTCTCTTCTTCCCTCCCCTCCTCCCTCTCTTCTTCTTTTTCTCTGTTTCTTCTCTCTGGCTCTCTATCTCGGTAGAATGAGGGGAAAAGGAGTAGGGTAGTGGGCGGTGGCGGAATAAAAGCGACTGCAGTTGCAGTCGCTGTACGGCTGGGCGACTGCAATTGCAGTCGCTTAACCGTACAGCGACTGCAATTGCAGTCGCCCAACCGTACAGCGACTGCAAATGCAATCGCCGAACGGTACAGCGACTTCATAAGTCGCCCAACGGTTCAGACATTCCCTTAGTATCGCTTCCCGGTTGGGCGAAAGGCAGAAGTCGCCCAATGGGGGGCGACTGGAGACTATTTTTGTAAAAAAAATTTCTCGCGGGTATATTTATATTTTTTCGAATAAAAAACGGATTATCCGTACCAAAAATTCGGATTTTCACTTCAGTGGAGCACTAACACAGCCCCAGCTCCGCTCGGAGCCCTCGCCGCCGTAGACTCCCTCCTTCCCCCTTCCCCTTGACGGCGTGCCGAGCACTATCGGCGGTGGCGGGTAGACTCGGGGACATGACAGGAGCACGAGCTGCCCTTTGGTCGGTCATGAAGAGCGCCGCCGGCGCCGCCCTGATCAGCGTCACCATCTGCGACCGGTACGCCACCGTCGTCAAAGTGAAGGGCTCCTCCATGCGCCCCACCTTCAAACCCGAGCTAGGTAACTAACCGCCCGCATAGCCGCATTACACCACCGCTTCCGCCTAGATCTAATCTTTAGCCCGGCAAGAACGAGAACCGCAATATTCGCCAGGCAGGATGGTTGTTGATCCAGAGCGGCGATTTTTGCCAGGTGACTGCGCGCTGGTGGAGCGCCGCCGCCTCGACCGCTACGACTTCTCCCACGGCGACGTCGTCGTGTTCTGGTAAGGTTATCGCCATATCATTGTAGAGTGGCTGATTGTTTGGTTGATCGCTTGGCATTTCTTGGTTGCTTCCGGGCTGAATGGATTGGTTGTCGTCGTTTGCAGGTACCCAGCCGACCACAGGAGGTTATTTCTTAACAGGTTGATTGCGCTGCCCGGCGATTGGATCCAGGTCCCGGAGACTGCGGAGATCCGGCAGATCCCGGAGGGGCACTGCTGGGTGGAAGGGGACAATGGGAGAAACAGTTGGGACTCAAGAAATTACGGCCCTGTAAGACTTTCGTTCTCTGTCTCCCATGAATTTATACACCGTGACCGCGTAGGATTGGCGGTGCCAAAGAGATGTCTAATGTCCTACTCGGCACGTTTATCTTGCACTCCTCAGTTTATATTATACATTTTGTGTTAGCTCCTCTGAACCAATGCCTCGTCTGGTAGAGATACTACGCTGAGGAGTAGACCTCTTGGCTCATGGTCCACTTTGTGCCATTTTTCATGCATTTATGATATATTGTTCATCTGATGATATCAACATTGATGAGCTACAAGTAATGTTGAATTCAGTCAAGCTGCAGTTTGTACTGTATGATGTGTGGTTAACAAATCCCAGAAAAAGAGAGATATGCTAGAAATTCTCGTAAAAATGAAAATGATCTATCCCAATTTGGTAACTCTATTTATGATTATTCCACAACCATTAGATATGATTTGCGACATATTTGAACTCGAAGATTAAGAAAAAGTCCTAAATGAAAAGGACTCTCAGTAAGAGATTTACTCAAGTCAAATATTGAAGTTAAGAAAGGGCCCTACGCCATAAAAATTGTCTCCCATTAAGATATACTCCAGTCAAATATTGAATTGTGAAGAATTAGAAGTCTGTATAGTATAGGCCGCACCATGCAATTCAATGGGCCAAACAATCTAGTTATAAATTTTGGAATACTGATTGTCGGTAAAATGGCAATGAAGAACTAAATATGCAGATGATGATTTGAACATTCATATGGTGTTCATCTTTCTAATGTCGCTTCTTCTGGTGAGATCATGTCATCCTCAAATGGCAAAGAAGTCCCCCCCAAAACGGAAATAAAGGGTTTACAATTTCTCTTGACTTTTCATTGTAACAGATGTAGCCAGAAACAGATTCTTTCAGCAATACTCAGCATATTTGATGTTAAATACTTGTTTTCATTACTGCAAAATCAGTTTCTCAACTTCTATAGTTTTGATAAGCATCTTAAAATTTTGACGCCTGCAGGTTCCTCTTGGTCTGATGCGTGGGAGGGTTACACACATAGTCTGGCCACCGCATAGATTTGGTCCAGTCGACAGGAAGATGCCAGAAGGAAGGGTTATGCGGCGATGACTTCTCAAATCTCCTCTCTTTTAAGTTGGTTATCCTGCGTTTTTTCCATGGTTGGGTAGGTCACAATTTAGTGTGACAGCCAAAGGCAGTGAAGTAAAGGATGTGGTAGGCATGGTGAGAAGAAGCTTTGCTTGTTGTAGGCATTTGATACGTATCATTGAGAAGATGTAATGTTGTAGGCTTTCTGTTTGGGAACCCAAGTCCGGTTCGACCCCCTACACCCCAATTTCACATCTTCCATAGAAATGTGCATATTAGAGGCTAATGCATACTTTCCTTCATTAAATCTTCAAAATTTTCAATTCCAAACTTAACCGGACCGGTGGCTTCCGGGCAAAACCTGAACCGGCCAAGTTGCTAAAACGGTTTCTAAAACCCTGCTTGTAACAACCCAGAAACCATAAAATGTCAAGACCAAGAAAGCAAAGATGCTATATTTTAACCATTTTAGACAAGGTCCATAGACGGTGTAAACTGAAGATACACATTTTTTTTTTGAGAATTAACTGAAGACATATTTGTAGAGGGGAATCGAGGTACAAGTGGAAGTTGGTATTGGTTGCCAAGGAATTTATTTAGAAGATCCAATTTATAATGCGCCAAATACGCAATGCCTAGATTGATTGACCAAGTTTCCACTGGCACCGGCTGCATAGCCTCAGCTTCCTTTCTCAACTCCTCGAACAGTGCAGACGACAAGTACCGCTCCCCCAAGCTTGGTAGAACAGTCTGAAACAAGTCTGGCGCCGGTTGGTCTTCTGAAATTTCTTCTTGATAACATTGTGATTCAGTGCACAAAGATGGACATGTGCAACTTACCACAAGGAGCTTCTTTGCGAGTTCAAGAGCTGCAACGGTGTTAGCTCCTGATGACATCCCCACCTGCAAAAATTTTGGAGGTTCAGTAACAGTTCAATGCATGCATAGCAATTCAGTTGCCCATTAGCCCAATCTCATCACAAATCAGGCGAATTATAGTTTTTGAATATTATCTGCGTCATAATAAAATAACATTTTTTTTCGAGAGAGCGCTATTGATATTAATACATAGATTGAAGATAGCAGAAGCAAATATTTTGTGTCACTTACCAAAAAGACCCTCCTTCAGTGCCAACTCTCGAGACATCTTAACAGCATCCTCACCTTTCACCTATCATATGCCAGTTTTAGTTAGTTTTCCCTTGCATAATATTCGACAAAAAAACAGTTGAGATTAATTCATTAGTACCTCAAGAACTTTTTCCATTACATCCATGTCCAAAATATCCGGCTTAAACACGACGCCGTTTCCAGTGATAAGGTGAGGGACTGCAATTAGGTAGGTTCATATAGAGCGTATTTATACAAATGAATAGGATATCTAGTATGAAATAGTACATATTTTACAGAAAGCTATACCTTACCTGGCTTAGCACCAATCAGAACATTTGCTTCTGCAGGTTCAACTCTATAGATCTGCATACACACATAAACATCGCCAATTTTACAATATTCCATAATAGATCTCATCAACACATATAATGCGAATTTTCCGTACGCTCTATATTAGTACCTTTGCATTGGGGTTTTTCTCCTTCAGGTACTTGCCGACGCCTGTGACAGTGTCACAGTGCCACCACTCCCGATCCCCATGACAACAATATCAACCTGCCCAAGTGTGTCCTCCCATATTTCCGGACCAGTTATCTCACAGTGTACCTGCCAATTTTTGATGACATTATAAGAACAGCCATTGAAGTACTAGCTAATGTACTCCAGGAGATGAAGCTTGTATGACTGAATTGGGCTATAGTTCGCTCGCATGGGAAGCTTTACCCAAATAAACTTGACAGATAAACATTTTGAAAACTACAGCAACTAGCAATCTAGTACTTCACTTAGGTGTTGTATATGATCAGAATCAAGAAACAAAGACTACCTTGACATTAGCAGGATTCTCAAACTGTTGAATGAGGACATTGTGAGTATGAGTTCATACCCTTTAAGCGCAGCCATGAACGACAGGCCAATGCCCATGTTCCCAGATGTGGGCTCGATCAGTGTAGTCTGTTCAAGAAGCATTTTCGGTTAGTCATAAATCCATATGCAGGTGCGATTGCTTTCTTGGAGAAAAACACAACACTAATTTTTCAACAACGCTCCAAATATATATGCACCAACACGTACGGACACATCGAAGCACGTGCCTAGTATTGTTGAGGTCATGAACTGAACAACCCTTCTTCCTGGCATTCTTAAGAATCTTGCAATTGTGATGCCATTTTCATATGAAATCAAATTATATCCCGAATGATTTCTGATCAAAATTGTTACTGCCCTATGTTGGACATAGCTTAATTTCAGTTATACTTTTACCTAATGCAGTTCTTTATCCATAAAGCATGAGATCACTGACCTTGCCTGGGGTGATCAACCCCTTCCTTTCAGCGTCTTCCAACATTGAAATTTTTGATGACATTATAAGAACAGCCATTGAAGTACTAGCTAATGTACTCCAGGAGATGAAGCTTGTATGACTGTATTGGGCTATAGTTCGCTCGCATGTGAAGCTTTACCCAAATAAACTTGACAGATAAACATTTGGAAAACTACAGCAACCAGCAATCTAGTACTTCACTTAGATGTTGTACATGATCAAAATCAAGAAAGAAAGACTACTTTGGCATTAGCAGGATCCTCAAACCGTTGAAGCATGAATGCGCTAGGATAGCTCGGCCGCTTTTCTCACTAGCCCCTCCCATCCCTTTCGTCGAGTCGGCAAGGACCAGCTTCGCGCCGAATGCCCTCGTGGTCACCCTTTAAGCACAGCCACGAACGACAGGCCAATGCCCATGTTCCTAGATGTGGGCTCGATCAGTGTAGTCAGTTGACTCAGTTCAAGAAGCATTTTCGGTTAGTCATATATCCATATGCAGGTGTGATTGGTTTCTTGGAGGACAATACAACACTAATTTTTCAACAACGCTCCAAATATGCACCAACACGAACACATCGAAGCATGTGCCTAGTATTTGTTGAGGTCATGAATTGAACAACCCTTCTTCCTAGCATTCTTAAAAATCTTGCAATTGTAATGCCATTTTCATATGAAATCAAATTATATCCCGAATGATTTCTGATCAAAATCGTTACTGTCCCTATGTTGGACATAGCTTAATTTGAAGCACTGCAGAAAAACAAAACCTGGCACTTGGTACCACCAAGATCTGAGCTGAATGTTATAAGGTGTTCAAGATAAAACACAAAGCTGATGGAAGCATAGATCATACAAAACTAGGTTAGTGGCAAAAGGATTCAAACAACGTTATCTAATTGACTATGAAGACACTTTCAGTCCAGTAATCAAACAGACAACCATTCGGTTGCCATTGGCTTTGGCTGTGTCTCGAGGTTGGACAATGAGGCAGATAGATATACAGAATGCCTTCTTACACGGGGAATTAAATGAAGAAGTATATATGAGCCAACCTCCTAGTTATGAAGATTTAGCACATCCTCATCATTTGTGTAAACTGGATAAATCACTCTATGGATTGAAACAAGCACCACGCACATGGTTTGCCAAATTATGTGCAAAACTTTTGAAACTAGGATTCTCTCCATCAAAAGCTGATGTGTCCCTATTCGTCTTCAGTAAAAATGGTGTCACTATATATATGCTAATATATGTTGATGATATCATCATCATTAGTTCGTGCAACCAGGCAACAGAGAGACTGTTATGTGAACTAAAGAGTACTTTTGCAGTAAAAGATGTTGGTCCAGTTCATTACTTTCTGGGTATTGAGATACAACAAACCCATGATGGCATCCTTCTGTCACAGCAGAAATTTGTGATGGATTTGTTGAAGAAAACAGGTATGTTACATGCCAAGCCAATAGCCACACCAATGTCTACAATTGACAAGCTGACACGCTATAGTGGCAAGTTGTTGTCGGATAAGGAGATGACCCGGTACAGGAGTGCAGTGGAGGTCTGCAACATGCAACACTCACACATCCTGACATAGCATTTAGTGTAAACAAAGTGAGCCAATTCCTCCAGGCACTAGCAGAAGAGCATTGGACTGCAGTAAAAAGGATATTGAGGTATCTGGAGGGAGTTTTTTGCTATTATGGTACCCTCTAAGTTGGGCTTCGACGAAACGGTATCTACGTCGTGGGCTTCTCTAAAATAGTACTCTTGTACTTAAGACTTCTCTCAAATAGTATTCTCAGGGATTTTAACTCAAATAATTTGATTATCGAATTTGTACTCCCCCAATTGACTGAACTGCCCCTGCTCATTTTGTAAAATTGATCCTGCCGCGTACGTGGATCAAACATGACAAAGATTGATTTTGTAAAATAGTATTCTCTAAAATAATTTGATTTTAACTCAAACATGACATGAAAAAACATGACAAAGATTGATCCTGCCGCGTACGTGGATCATCCTTAATGCTCAATACCTGCCGCGTACAAAGATGCCGATCACACCTGCCGCGTACGTGGTCCGGTTGCCTCTGCCGACGTGCGACCGTCCCTGACTGGCGTGCGATCGTCCGTGGCCTGGGGTGCGCGCACTCCCGTGCGATCCTTGCCGCGCTCTCACCTGGCGTTGACGGCGCCGCGCCGAGTATTCCGATCGGCCAGTCGGCGTGCCGCCGTCGCCAATGAAACCCAAACGATGTGAAAAGAAGAAAATAAAAGTGATTAGGGTTAAACAAAATGAGCAGGGGCAGTTTAGTCAATTGGGGGAATACAAATTCGAAAATCAAATTATTTGAGTTAAAATCCCTGAAGAATACTATTTGAGAGAAGTCTTAAGTACAAGAGTACTATTTTAGAGAAGCCAACGACGTAGATACCGTTTCGTCGAAGCCCAACTTAGAGGGTACCATAATAGCAAAAAACTCATCTGGAGGACTGAGAGTCATGGTTTGATTCTTCTATGTCAGTCAAAATCCAATTTGGTGAGTGCTTTTGCGGATGCTGACTGGGCCGAGAGCTCAGATGACAGAAGAAGCAACAATGGTTATGTAGTTTTCCTCGGCACAAACCTTGTTTCTTGGAGTTCAAAGAAGCAGCCTATGGTTTCAAGATCTATCACAGAAGCTGAGTATAAATCTGTTGCTAATGCAATAGCCGAGGTAATGTGGATACAAACATTGTTGAGAGAATTGGAAGTTTCGCTGACAATGCCCTATCTTTGGTGTGACAACCTGGGTGCCGTGTATCTCACAGCAAATCCAGTATTCCATGGACGAACCAAACACATAGAAATTGACTATCACTTTGTGCGAGAACAGGTTGCTCGGAAAGATTTGGACATTAGGTTCATTTCCTCAAAGGATCAGGTAGCAGATGTTTTGATGAAACCACTTCAAGTTCAGTTATTTACTAAGTTCAGGAACAATCTAAACGTTGGAGAATCATGTCCAGATTGAGGGAGGCTATTAGAAGTATAGATAAGAATCAAAACTGTAATGTATTTATATCTCTACTTGTATACATATCCCTCAAAGAATCGGTTTGTGATGTTGTAAACCGATTTTGTTTGCATAGCTGGCGGCTACTGCATATGGAATTGTTTGTAATCCAGCAACAGCTGTTATACTGCAAGCTTATGTTTCAATTGAAGTTACAATGGAACACAAAATTCTTCTCTACTGGTAACTAACAAGAAGCATGCCCTTGCTGGAGCCTGGAGCAGCTGGTAACTAACAAGACAATTCATACTAGCTTGTATAGACAAATAAATGACCTGAAGAATGAATAGAATGGTATAATTAATACATGTAAATCAGTCAAATATATATTTCAGGCAGCATTAGCATGCTGCTATATCAATCACACACAAACTCTTGAGTCTTTTGCAAGCAACACTGTCACATCATGGGATTTTGTTCTGTGGCTAATAGACACAACACAGTCCACAGGCACGACTAACCCTCTTATTTCAAGCACACAACCACAATCCAAACCAAATGGATTATACCTTAGTCTCAGAAGAGAGACACACAAATTAAAATAGTTTCAAGCACACCAGCCTCGTGCATGCATGTATCATGCATTAAACACCAGTTTACTCTTTAGAAAACACACCAACTTGGCAAGCAAATAGTTGAACTGTTGTAGCAATGGCAGCGGTAGAAGGCAGCAAGACGTCGTCATCTTTCCACCACCAAATCTACACAGGTCTTTAACAATACATGTGATTAATGGAAGCATAATGGATCGTTGAGGACAAATGCACAAATGAGCAGATAAATGAATTTGGTACACGTAGGGATTAACTTGATGCTATGCATCTTATGTATGTGTTTTATTTGCAATTCAGATGTGTTATGAATAGCGCTTGTATTCATATGAGGCCAATGGGCCAGTATATATACACAAAGTACAGATGGTAAATATGCAAAGAACCCCTCATAACAATGGGGAATAACAAACTATACATATATCTCTAACACCCCCCCTCAAACTCATGGTGGATCAACAACACTGAGTTTGGAGAGATAGAAGCTGTGCTGTGCTCGAGTCTGGGCCTTCGTGAAGAAATCCGCTATCTGAAGCTCTGAAGGCACATACTGAAGAGTAATCACCTGATCATGCACACAAGACCTTATGAAAGAAGCATCAACACCAATATGCTTGGTGAGCTCATGCTTCACAGGATCACGAGCAATACTGATAGCACCTGTACTGTCTGACAAAAGAGAAGTCGGTGTAGTGACAGAAACACCAAAATCATCAAGTAACCACCGTAGCCAAGTAATTTCTGCTGTCAAGAGAGCCATAGCTCGCAACTCAGCCTCTGCACTCGAACGGGACACTGCAGTCTGTTTCTTCGTCTTCCAGGCAATGAGAGAACCACCAAGAAAAACACAGTAAGCAGAGATAGACCGGCGATCAGAGGGATCGCTGGCCCAAGTAGCATCCGAATAGGCCTGAAGCTGTAACGGGCTGGAACGTGGAAAGAAGAGACGGCGAGAGATAGTCCCGCGAAGGTATCGCAGAACTCGAAGAAGGTGGCTGTAGTGGACCTGAGTAGGAGCTGAAACAAACTCTGTAGTGGACCTGAGTAGGAGCTGAAACAAACTGACTCAGAATATGAACTGGATAAGTGATATCCGGACGAGTAACAGCAAGGTAGACAAGACTCCCAACAAGATGACGATAGCGAGTCGGGTCAGAAAGAGGCTCGCCATCAGAGAGTCGGAGGTGAACATTGAGCTCCATGGGAGTCTCAACAGTACGCTGATCAGTGAGAGAGGCGCGATCAAGAAGATCCTGAATATATTTCTCTTGGGACATAAAGAAACCATCTGGAGTGGAAGTAACCTCAATCCCAAGGAAGTAACGAAGAGGACCAAGATCCGACATAAGAAACTGCTCACTAAGACGAGCCTTGACAAAGGCAATGTACTCAGAATCATCTCCCGTAATGATCATATCATCAACATACAAAAGAAGAAGAGTCCGACCACGAGACGAAGTGTGGACAAAGAGCGTAGGATCATGATCACTAGCTGAAAAGCCAGCAGCAGTGACCACAGAGGAGAAGCGCTCAAACCAAGCACGAGGGGCTTGCTTAAGGCCATAGAGAGAGCGACGAAGGCGACAGACCATGCCCTCAGGAACAGAATACCCAGGTGGCGGATGCATGTAGACCTCCTCACGCAACTCGCCATTAAGAAAGGCATTCTTGACATCAAGCTGAGAAACAGACCAGTGGCGAACAGACGCCACCGAAAGAAGAGTGCGAACAGTGGTCATGTGGGCCACAGGAGCAAAAGTCTCGTCGTAGTCAACACCATACTTCTGCTGGAACCCACGAGCAACAAGACGCACCTTATAGCGCTCAAGAGAGCCATCAGAGCGAGTCTTAATCTTATAGACCCACTTACACGTGATGGGATGAGAATGAGATGGAAAAGGAACAAGGTCCCAAGTACCAGTACGCTCGAGGGCAGCAATCTCCTCGGCCATGGCAAGCTGCCACTCGGGGTGAGTAACAGCATCCTGGTAGGAGACAGGCTCACGAGTAGCTGCGCCAGCAAAAGCAAAACGGGCAGGAGGCCGAATCGACTGGCGATCGCGGAGAGCGTAGCGAGGAGAAGATGACCTATCAGGGGAATATGGAGCATCAGAAGAAGATGGAACCTCAGGAGAAAATGGCTCATCTGAAATATTCTCAATACGAGGGCGACGAGTGTAGACGATAGTGGGAGGAGCCTGGGGAGTCATAGGAGACGACACAGGCGGCGACAACGGCGGAGAGGCCACAGGGGGAATGTGTGGAGACTCAGTAGGACAGGTGGACGAGGGCAAAACAGATATAGGTGTATCTGGAAAGGTCAAGAAAGACAGACTCCACAGAGGAAGCCGAAGGAGAGGCAGGACGTGGGTAGAATGGACGAGACTCGTCGAAAGTCACATCCCGAGAAACCCGCATCCGTCGACCAACAGGATCCCAGCACCGATAGCCCTTGTGCTCGGCACTGTATCCCAGAAAGACACACTCAACAGACTGAGCGGTCAGTTTGGTGCGTTCTCGAGGGGCGAGGAGAACGTAGCAAACGCAGCCAAACAGATGAAGGACAGAGTAGTCAGGAAGACGACCACAGAGACGCTCAACAGGGATCGCACCCTGAAGAGCAGAAGAGGGCTGGATGTTGACGAGATAGGTGGCAGTGGAAACGGCCTCGGCCCAAAAGTGAGGTGGAATAGAGGCGGCGATCATCAGAGCACGAGCAGTCTCAAGGAGGTGACGATGCTTGCGCTCAGCGACACCATTCTGAGCATGAGCGCCAGGACAAGAGAACTGAGCGAGAGTGCCCTGCTCAGCAAGGAAGCTGCGTAGGTGACGAGAGAGGTACTCGCCAGCAGAATCAGCACGAAGGACACGAATAGGAGTGGAGAACTGTGTATGAATCATAGTGGCAAATTGTTTATAGATAGGCAAGGCCTCACTACGAGAAGACATGAAATATATCCAAGTGTGGCGAGAGAAATCATCTATAAAAATGATATAATAACGATGACCCCCTTTCGAAACGAAGGGAGCCGGACCCCAAACATCTGAATGAACAAGATCAAAAGGACGCTGAGACACAGACTCACTATGAGGATAAGGAAGCTGAATCTGTTTACCTAACTTACAGCCCTGACAATCTAAAGACACGTCTCCTGAGACAGACCCCAGAAGACCACGACGAACTAAGGACGACAGACGGGATCCACACAGATGGCCAAGACGGTGATGCCACTGCTGGAAAGAGCCGGTAGACGAAGTGGCAGAAGCGGAGAGACTGGCGGCGATGGTGGCAGCGGAAGGAAGGTGAAGCCAGTCAAGCTCCCAGAGACGCTGTGAGTCACGGCGCCGAGGGCCAGAACCAACCAGAGCTCCCGTGTGGCAGTCCTGAACACAACAAGAGTCAGAGTCGAGAATGACCCGATAACCAAGGTCAGTAATCTGCCCAGCAGAAAGAAGCTGCAAGGTAAGACGAGGAACATGAGCAACAGAAGGAACATGAAAGGATGAGTTGCTAAGAGATCCTCGACCAGAGACAGAAAGAGATGTACCATCAGCAGTAAGAACACTGACAGGAGAATCAAGAGGTGTAATAGAAGACAGAGTGGAAGGATCAGGAGTCATGTGAAAAGATGCTCCAGAATCAAGAATCCACGGGGAGGTACCTGACTGTGTAGGAGGTGGTCTCTCAGTGCCCGAAGAGTCAGTAGCAGAACCTGCAGAACCTGTCGAGGGAGAACCTGAAGCGGCAAGTAGGCGTCGAAGTCTGGCTATCTCCTGCTCGGTGAGAGAAGCTGCTGAAGAAGTCGAGGCAGACGTCGTCGTAGAAGCACTAGTGCCAGTAGAAGAACGGCATGAAAGATGCCGCTTCTTCTTGTAGCACTGGGACTCAGTGTGGCCATCCTTGTCGCAGTAGGAACAGTGAGGACGGCCACCTCCAGACGGAGGACGGCCACCACCACCTGTGGTAGCCGCTGGAGGAGGCAGTGTAGCAGGCGGACGAGCGGCGAGCACAAAGGGGAGTGGCATCAGACCAGCACCACTCAAACGAGTCTCCTCTGCGCGTATCTCGGTAAGAGCCTCCAGGAGAGTGACACGAGGGTGGCGTGCAAGAAGCTGGGCACGCCTTTGCTCGAACTCAGGACGAAGGCGAGTAAGGAACTCGTAAACCCGCTGAAACTCCAGGTCAGCACGTACATCCAGGCAGCACGGACAGGTACGACAGCCAGCAGTGCGAAGTGAGTCCAACTGACGCCAGACAGCAGAACTCTGAGCGTAAAAAGCATCAACAGTAGCATCACCCTGCTACAGAGAGTGCTCCTGGCGGACCACGGACAGGTACAGGGCATCACTAGAGGGCTCGTAGCGCTGACGAAGATGAGTCCACATCTGGAAAGCCGAAGGGAGTCCCACAACCTCAGAAGAAAACTGAGGCTGGACACTGGCGATGAAGACAGCAGCAGCCCGAGCGTCGTCATCATACCACTGAGTGTAGACGGTCAGACGATCCTTGTAGGAATCCAGAGCCTCCTGGTAGGCAGAGGCAGCTTTATCATCAGCTTCATCATCAGCAGCAGCCTTATCGGCTGTCGGGGGCAATGCAACAGGCGTAGGCTCCGTCGGAGGAATAGGGCAAGGCGGGCAGGTGACATCGCCAGAGAGGACGCCCTAGAGACGAAGACCACGCATGTGGATGCGCATGTGAGACACGAAGTCGGTGTAATTAACACCATCAAAAATCACCGGGCAGCGAGGGAGGGAAACGGTGCCCATTGGTAGGCGGCGCTGGACGGCGCGGCGACCAAGGGAACGAAGTCTAACAGGCGGCGCTGGACGGCGCGGCGACCAAGGGAACGAAGTCTAACAGGCGGCGCTGGACGGCGCGGCGGTTAGAACGACGTTTTTTTTCTTTTTCTTTGGTCGGTTTACAAACCGACCGAGCGACCGAGCGAGTGACCGCCTAGGGCAAACGGCGCCCGGCGCGAGAGGCGGCGGCGGCCCGGCGCGGGAGGCGGCGGCAGCGGCCCGGAGCGGCGGCGGCCCGGCGCGGGCGACGGCGGCCCGGCGCGGGAGGTTGGTCGGAGCGGAGGCGGCGACCAGCGGGCGGAGCGGAGGCGGCAGAGGCCCGCCTCTCAGCGGCGACCTCGGGAGGAGGAGGAGCAGCCGGCGGCGGCGACCTCGGGCGGGGGAGCAACCCTGGGCGGCGCGGCACGGGGGAGTCGGCGAGTCGGCGGGGCCGACGGAGGCGTTGGCGGGGCCGACGGCGGCGGCGGCGGCGGTGAGGCAAGTCGGCGCGGCCGACGGAGGCGGCCGACGGTGCGGGAGTCGGCGACAGCGGCGGAGGCGGCACGCGAGAGGCGGCCGACGGCGCGGAACCTGAAGCGGCGGAACCCTAGGTAAACCAAAACCCTAGTTTTGGCTCTGATACCATGTTATGAATAGCGCTTGTATTCATATGAGGCCAATGGGCCAGTATATATACACAAAGTACAGATGGTAAATATGCAAAGAACCCCTCATAACAATGGGGAATAACAAACTATACATATATCTCTAACAAGATGCACAAGATATGTAGATGCTTTCGTATATGTTACATGCATGAAAGAAAAAGAAAAAGAAGGGAGAGAATGTGTATGCATGTATACCTGAACAGGTCGATTCACCGGAGAACTGAGCCTCTGGGCAGAGGCTTCTTGTAGTACTGTGAGTAGCGTGGGTCGAAAAGGGATGTGACGTGGCCGACATCCTTCCCATCCCACTCTAGCTTGTCCCACCAGTCCTTCTCACAGTCCACAACAAGGTGGCCATGACCGACGGCCGGGAGGCGCCTGAGGCCCCAGCATCCCCTGACCCAGATCGTCTCGAGCTCGGGTGCAGACATCTTGGCCTCACATATTTGCTGCAGACTGGGGAGATCATGCAGGTAGATGTGCTTCAGATTTGGGAATTCCAGTACACCTTCTCGATAGTCGATAGCTATTCCGTGTAGAAAGTCTGCCTCCACGGGGAAGACCTGCTTGATATCACCACAATAGACGATGTGGAGGGTCTCCAAGTTGGGAAAATACGAGGACGGGGCATTCCACAACAGCGGGAGGACAAATGTGAGCCTGGGGCAGGAGTGCAGCTGTATGCTCCGCAGCTTCGCAAAGGAAAAAGGGTTATCATAAGGAAACGTTCTATCTTTGCTCCAAATGCAATGGGCCATCGGGAGGTCAGCCGCCCAAAAGGTCTCCAGTTGTCGAAAGCAGTATATATCATAGTTAGTGGCGAAGACAATACTCAACCTGGGGCATCTCTCGACACGACACCTCTTGAGACGAGGCCAATCAATTATCACCTCTCCTTTGGACATCATGCGTTCAGGGATGATAGTGCTGATGGAAGAATTGTCGTGCACGTGCAATGACTCCACCCTGTTCATCACAAAGATTATAGCCCCGATCACTTGTACGCTCTCCACATTGTTGTTGCTGATTCCCTCACCAATCTCCACATGGCAGTCCAATGGCTGAAACTGTGGTGCACTGCTATCGTCATGATTAGTAATTATCTCATCAATGTGGACATCGGTGTAGGTGCTGTGCTGCAAGGAGTCTTGGCGATTAACGACTTCTGTGGAGGCGGCCCGGTTACTTGGCTAGTGCTATAACGGCCCATCTTCTTCTTGTTGCACCTCTGTACATCTTCTTTGCTAGTAGCAGATATGCAAAGGACTATATTAAATCTATTAGCCTTGCAGCAAAACTCTATGTTACTTCTTAGCACCAAGGACCGAACAAACCTCATGTCCGTAATAGCAACATATGCATCACAATATTCTTGTCCCAACTGACGGACAAGAAACCGAGGTGAGCGGAGTATCCTTAGCTGTTGCAGTCCATTTTCTAGCCACAGTATTGAGCGGAGCTGGTCACATCCCAATAGAATGATTTTCTCGAGACTTGGGGCATCTTTCAGGTCAAGTGTTTGGACTGCGGATTCTGATATGTCCAACTCCTTAAGGTTTGGCAATGGTCCACGCAGTTTGAAGTTCACCAATCTTGCACAACCAGCCAAGCAAATACGGGATATTTTAGATTGCTTGTTATGATCCCCTCCTGCTCGCGTATCTAAGCTGAATGATTCAAGTGATGGAGGGACTCCTTCAGGACCAACATGTTCCAACCGAACACAACCATCTAGAACTAGAGTCTTGAGGCCAGCTGCCCTTGACAGGCTCGGCAAAACTTGCATGGTGCTATTCCTAGATAGGTCGAGAAGCTCCAGCTTCTCCATATCGGTGAATTCATCCTTTTGCCTTGTCTCCCAAGAGCTTGTAGGCTCAATAACTTGAAGCTTGTGAATGTTATGTAGCCGTCTCCATGAAAGATTACTGCGCCAAATCCTTCCCTTCTTTATATATACCTCCCTAATGTTTGGAGCAATTTGCTCTATTATCTTTGGGGATAAAGCCAATTCCCAATCTGTGTTGCATATGTCTAGGACCCACAGGCTCTGAAAAAATCCCATTTCTGGTCTACCTTGCTTTGGTGCTTCTTCTTGTGGTTCATCATCCTTACAGCTATCTAATCCGAGGAATCTTAAGCTACGACAACAATGGAAAGGAGGTGAAGAAAAGCTGAAGGTGCAGCAGCTGAGTTTTAGTACCCGAAGTTTGTCTGATTGGTGGAACATGCCATTTGGTAATGTAGTTAATGGATGATCAGGTCCACTTTTGACTGCAAGGAAAAATAATGATGTTTCTGGTTGTACTGTTAGTGCACTAGTATGCCCCCTTTCCTGACTATTAGAGTGTGTGATTATTGAAACCCAACGATTTTCACGAGTCTTGAATACATCACCGAAATAGGGTAATCTTTTCGATGAGTGGTCCTCTAGTTGTATCTCTTGATGCAGAGCAGCACTAAACTCCCATGCTTCGTCTTCTTGGCCTTGCTGTATAATCCCATCACAAACCCAATAGCTGGAAGCATGGGTAGCCCAGTTGTAGTCCATGATGTCACCATTCTTAGAATTCAATGACAACAGATACAAGCAACATTGTGTAGCTATTTCTGTGGTAATACCATATGTATGTATCCCGCAATGTTTCTAGCCTCTACTCGTAGTAAATCATTAGGAGACGGAATATGCTCCCTATACAGATAAAGATGTGATTTCTGGGTTGAGCCGAAGCCTTCCCCTAAGGTCCATAATATTCTAGTGTTGAACCATTCAGGTCGAGGAATGCCAAAATCGTTCAAGTCAACCATGTTGTTGCTCCCATTACGGAAGACCACTAAACTCTCCCCCAACGTCTTCTATGTGTGCTCTAGAGCCTTCTTCTACCCAGCTGAAATATCCTCCTCGTCTTGCCGATCAAGAATAGCCATGACCCGCTGAGGAAGCTTCAGTTCCTCCGCAATTGCCCTCTGCAGTGCTCTTCGGCTTTTCCACCTCGAGCAGTCGACGTGGATGATCTTGTCAAATTTCTTCTGCAGAGACGGCGGAGGGTGCTCGGCTATGGCTCTAAGCACCGCAGAACCAGCAGTCCATGCCATCCGTCAAAGTAGATGGCCTTGTGTGCTCTGCTGCTCGTATCCTCTAGATAAGTGGTTATAATTTGTACCGCTTCCTCGACGCTGTCTGGATAAATATACTGCATTAATTGATGGCAGCTACGTATTCTTTGCTGAACATTAAATTGAGCATTCAAGCCTGCTCGTGAGTAATTGTGTTAACTTGCATAACCGACTAAATGAGGTTCACAATTTCGAAATCAAAATATATAGTCCCGTAGTCCATGATGTTTGGCTGTGTTCACTATCTAAATAAGAATACTACTACTACTACTACTACAACAACAACAACAACAACAAACTAACAACAATACTACTCTGCTTTAAAAGAGTGGTGAGTACATATACTAAAAAAAAACCTCACTAACAAGAATACTACTGTGCTTTGTGAAACTAGCATGCATATGTGCGTAGATAAAATACCTCTTTTGGCATGGCGAACTTCTCAAGGAAGGCCCAGCGAACACAAGAAGTTCCAGAAATCTAACCCAGATGGATCTCCAGTTGCTAGCACCTACAAGAGCGTATCAGTTACGTTTGTGAATCGACATTGTTAGCCCATATACTTACTAGTTTGAAAATCAACATGTAAACAATTAACATGGGCAAGAAGAGTCTCAGTACCTTAATTGGCAGCTACATAGTATGCTGTGCTGATAAGATAACAGGGAATGTTGGTGTTGTTTCCTCCCAAGAGAGACGTTTATGTCAGGTGGAGGAGGAAGAATGGAGATAGCTAGGAAAGCTGCTGTCAATAATGCTTGCTAGTTGCAGATTTGCAATGAGCTCTTGCGTATGGTCTTACTCATTAGCTTTTTCCATTGGCTTGTGTTTGTGCTTTGGGGGTGCTTTTACTAAAGCATGTGTGGTTCTTTGCTTGGTGTTGTAGCTAAAGAACAAAGATGGGATTGCCGTCCTGCTCAGGTGACTTTGATGGCTCGGAAGAGAGCTAAAAGAGAAGTGTGAAATATCTGTATACATGACACTGTAATTAAAACTGGTGATACAGAATTAATGACGCTACTTCAAGAATGATTATCTCCTGTGCATTGGGCGGGCATCATCATGGGCCCTGTAATTAAAACTGGTGATACGGAACTAATGCTTCAGCATCATGAGTCCTGGGCAGCTGGGCTGCGAACAATTGAGAATTGGCTGCTTCTTCCACCCCAACCTCTTCTTCCTTTGGACCCTCTGATTCTTCTTAATCTTCTTCCCAGTCTCAGTTCTTCCCCTTCCCAGTCTCTACTCTCTAATTCTCCATTCCCCCTCTCAATTTCTGCTTGTAACTTGTATGCTGAAGTTGGACTCCGTCCAAAAATATAGAGGGTATTTTATTTTACAGATGGATCAAAGAGAGATTACAAATGACAAAACTAGCCCTAACTATTATAGGTAACTATTATATTGAATACATACATGTATGTAGATAATACAAAGTAATGTTGAGTATTTATTAAGGGGATAGAGCGGGCAATATACTTATTATATATTAGAATATAAAATACGTCAGATGTTTATCAATAAGATCATTAAAAAATGTCTTATAAACTTGAATAGAGGAAATATCCCACAAATTATTACAATGAAGTCACTCTAACGCAGCCAAGCGAGCTCTCGGTGGTGAGTAGTTGCTCAGAAGATCGCAGCAGCACGTTTGAGGTTAGGGTGGTTTGAACCCCTCCTGTTGTTGAAAACTGTTCCGCCGTGCTTGGATATAATCAATAGTAGACTCTATATCCAGCAGTTCAGTTGGCATACATGACCCGCCCCCTTTAAAATTAAAAGCGTCAATAGTTAAGTGCACCAAATTTTAAGATGCAAGTTCCATAATTTGCACAAAAATAAGTAGCTAGACAATTGGAATTCAACCCGAAATACAGTCAATTAGTTGGCATCGGCGAAAATCGTGAGTCGGACTACACAAATTGCTAGTACGGTGCTAAGCCCGGCCAAATTCTTGATATACTGCATGCGGCCAGTTTGAGATGCAAGTACCATAATTTGCACAAAAATAAGTAGCTAGTACAATTGTAATTCATCCGAAATACCATCAATTGGTTGGAATAGGTGAAAATCGTAAGTGGACTAAATAAATTGCTGGTATGGTGAAAAGCGCGGCCCAAATGTTGATGTACTGCATGCGGCCGGTTTGATTGGAACTGGCCCATTCCCACAAGTTTTATGAACCCTGGTATGATATAATTCTCTCTTATCAGTCCATCAACGGGAGAGAACTATAAAAATTAGTCAACAAATTTTGAGTTACATAACTTACAAGCAGAAAATAATGGGCACATGAAAGAACTCATCTGGGCTAACATGGTCCATCTGGAATAACGTTGAAAGAATGGGCACACCGTATGAACAAGTGATGAAAGATTCTTATGAATGAAACAATGAAAATATGGGATGGTTAGTCTACCATTTAACAGGTCGAAACTTGAAAGGAAGAGTACAAACAAGTTCTTGTCAACATGCTGAATCTACAAAGAATATCTGCAGCATTAGTTTCAGGAGACTAACATTTACATATGTACATGCTCTTTCTGCTCCACCACTCTCTAGAGAGACAGCAAATAGGAGCCTAGAGCATGCTACTGAGAATTATACCTATCGGATAAGGTATAAGTTAATTTACAAAAGAAAAAAAACTAAGGAAAAAAATGCAGGTGCACCTACATGAGTGCTCACAGATCAGTGTTACCTACTCACCTTACTTATCTATCAAAACTTACATATCAACTTCCATCGCTGATCAGACTTCGATCATCTGCTGCAACACTAAGCAAATTGTTCTAACGCTTGGCTCGCAGCAACTCATGTGCATTGTCATCAGCATAACCAAATAATTGAGTGGAATAATTTATCAACTCAGCCTCTCAACAAGGAGAAAAGTGAATTACCAAACTTTAATCAGCTTCTAAAAATCTGATCAGCAACTACTGATCCAGATCCATGCAGTGTGTACTCTGAATGCAAACGGTGTGCTTGGTACTGTGATACTTAGTTGCACTGTGACCAAGATGGTTAGCCAAGAATCTAAATTCTGTCTCATCCTCGTCATCACTATCTATATTTTTTGGGGTAATCCTATTTTGGTAACACCTCCATCTAAGTTGAAAACAATTAAAATAATAGCTCAACGTTGTAATTTACAGGCAGCTCACCAGTCCATTATGGCACCTGTGCTTGATAGTCGGAGCCCGCCGGTATTTCATTCCTCTGCTGACTTGTAGAACGCCAACCATCAACAGAGTTATGCTGCTTCCCACTCTCATGTTTCCCTTGTACAGTCAAGTTGCCCTCCTGTTCTATGACCATTAAAGACCCATTCATATTTTCTACAACTGTTGTTAATTATTAATACATGAACCATGATTTTCGACCACAAGTTGAGGTTCTTTACTGCATTTTGCTTGTGCATGGATCCTGGCACCAGTGGAACTCATACAGCATTTGCAGCATTTGCAACCGCCATCGGCAGGAGAGCGCGGTGCGGTCAAGGAGATCCGGCCAGGGGCATGCAAAACTAATCCGGATTTAGCAATCATGGCGAGAGAGCTAATCCGGTGGGAGGGCGGATGGGACAGGAGGCAGCGGTAGATGAGGTGGGGAGCCGGAGCAGGGTGGGGCACAGTTGTATGATTTTTTTCAAGGAGAGGAGGTAGAGAAAAGATAGAACGTATAAGCCACCAATTGATTCTTTTAAGTAGTAGATATATTTGTTCTAGTTTAGCATACGGCGGAATTCTTGTATAGTAGTGTCGACAAGAAGGTGAAGTTTGCTTACACGATGGACAAGCTGTCTTTCTAGAAAAAGTATGGCACCTCCTGTGTAGATGCACGCTTATCTGTGTAATTCTTTGAGGTCTGTTTGGACTTTGGACAGGTGGCATTTTCATCCAAATCCTTAGGCTTTAGTTCAGATTTGGACGAAATCCAAAACTATTGCAAACAAACCCTCTCAATATGAACTAAATCCAAAAAATCGCAAAGCGATCTCTCTCTCTCATCCAAATACTCTCACATCGATTAATTAATTGTGTGTTGCCTGGATACCCTGATACAGATACGGATATGCGATATGGCAATACCGCGATTCGCTATTTTCCTGAAAACACTGATACGACGATACGTTTATATATATATAATAAATATAAAATAAATCAGAAATTAATGAATTCTTATAAGGAATTGAGAAACCGTGAATACCTTAATATTGATGTAGCAAATTGCTTGGTTCTCCAACGCTACATGACGCTTTCGAGCCTCCAAATCCATCAATACCATCACCAGATACCATGATCTGACAAGTTCAAACATTGAATGAGCTGATAGTTCTTTTGCAAGGATAAAATATTGGAAGGTACCAGATCTAACATTCCATCTCAATGACCTATATTTACATGTTACAGACAAGAGGAATGCAGTTTCATGATATATATTCTGTCCCTCATCTATATTAGAGTTTCATGTTACAGACCTATATTAGATTGTTAAGATAGCTAAACAGCATCAAAAATATAACAAATCCATGCAACCACTTCATCTTGTGTTTTCATAGCAATATGCCTCACACAAAGATAGATTAAGATGCCATTACATGTAATACATGATTTCAGGGAGCATGCACTAGTGCACTATTTCATACGGCTAGAATCCAATAACTAAGAATTAATAATACATTACAACACCAGATATAGCTTACTACAAGTTAGATACAGCCATCTACACAAGATTCTGGCAGAAGGAAACAATTTCCTCTATGTGGGGAAGGATGGAGCCGGATGGATGGACTGAAACCGGGAGTCAGGGCTGAAGGCTGGTTATTAGGTCTAAGAGATATCAGAAAAGTACCGGACAGGTATTGGAATTTTTTTCTTTTTTTGGAAAATAAAAAATTCAAGGATACGTGCAGCATACGTATCAGAGCGTATCGGTGGAGTATCCATATCCGATACGATATCTGATATGTATATACCGATTTTGGAAAGTATCCACATAACGTAGATTAATTCACATTTGTTCTTTCATATATGTAGCCATCCACTTCTGAACTTGAACTGATGGCAGCAAAATGAAATTTCATATTAGATTAAATCCACCTTCAGGGTCTAAGGTAGGTTTGGTTTCTTATTTTAGAAAGGAAAATCAATATGGTATTTTGGAAGAACAGAATGTGAAATTTAGTGCTCTCTTGCAGCACATTATTTCATCTTTGGGAATAACTAGCCATTTTTTATTTTTTTTCATATCCCTGGTTACTGCAATATATTTATGTGCTGTTATATGCATTGATATCTTCATTATATTTTTGCAGGGAGTTCAAACTACTTACAGCTATAGCTATTGGTGTGTTAAAACTTTAAAACGGTCCCTGCAACAAGCACACAAGTGACCTCTTTGATTGTGTAATAGCTCTATCTTGTGTGTAATCATTTTTCATCTAACATGTACTCTTTTGCCCATAAATTAAGTTCCTTACAGTCTTCAAAAGAACACATATGTGATTAGCAGAAAAATGATTAGATCTGTGTGTCACTACCTTAGCTACCTCTTTATGTCTCATGATATATGATTGCAAAAACTTCTAATTGTATTATTATATCATTTTTTGAGTTTAGAAAATAATTCATATAACTGTTGTTAGCTTTTTCAGTGTAATTAAATTTTAAAAAAATTTAAAAATGAAAAAAGTTGTATCATCATAGACAATGCAAAGCAATAAAGGAAAAAGAAAATACAAAAAATCCCAAAAAACTAAAAAGCCAGAAAAGACGAAATTAAAAAGCTAGAAGCCAAAGCAGAAGCTCTTTGGAGCAGACTGGTATTATTAAAAATTTTGTTTTTTATACACAGTCTGTCTCATACTCAAGGCATGACAAATAGGCATTCTTAGGTTGCTAAAGTTTTTCTCTTTTCCTTCTTAATTTTGGGACAGAAGTTCTTGGATGGGCATTGTTGGGTATTGACCCCCTTGTCCAGATGCTATCTTATGGAGATGTACTCTACAAAATGGAATTCTTTTGTATATGCAATCCTATATATTAAAATTCCTGTAATTTTACAATGGTATTGGTCTAATGTAATTTCATAATGGTATTGGTCTAAAGTAGTAGGTTTCAGTTATATCACCAATTTTCATAGTTTTATGAAGGAAAGTTATGGATTCAAGCTATTTAGATCAACTTTTATTAATGCCAAACTTCTCATTATTTCTGTTTTGGTGTTAGATTTTGAGTGATGGATTAGCAGCAACCATTGTATGAACCTTGTTCCTATTTGAAGTTGATGGCTTGGACATCTCAAGAATAATGTCGACTGTTTGAAGTTACTCACTTGGACACATCAAGAATAATGTCAACTATTTGAAGTTACTGACTTGGACACATCAAGAATAATGTCTGGTATGTAGTGCTCTCACATGCATAGATCTTTTGTTTGTGTGGTTGCTTCCAAGTCTACCTAATTAGATGTTGTTCCATGCATGGATCAGTAAACTGCAGTGTCACAGCTGTGCTCTTACATTTTCAGAGATGGCAGGCAAAAATTTACTGAGTAGTGACTTCTTATAATATGGTAGTGATGCTATAGAGCACTAACAGACAACTATATGCAGTGCCCCATGTTATCCACATTATTTATAATTCCATTGTTACATATTAAATTTTTCATAAATGTTCCAGTAAATAATTGAATATGCAGTCACATGGGAACCAAAGTCTACAACAAGGGTATAGAGCTATTCTTTCTACCGGAAATGCCTGAGTGCGAGTATGGTAGTCATAGAGCAAATATAAATAGTCAAATGTTTATGCATATTTTGGAGTAATTTTACATTAATTTTTGTTTCACCTTTTTTTTTAAGGCAGGAAAGGCCCGAGGGCCCTACCTCTCTTGTTTCACTAACAAAATTGAAGCAGCAGTACACCTAGATATTACAGAAAGGTCCCTGGTAAAAGTAAAAATTACATAGCAGTCCTTGGAATGGAAACTTGTCGGAGCAGGAAGATGAAGTTTGCAGCTTGCCGACGCTTGAGGGGCTTCTCCTGGGGGTTTTGGGACCTAGCTACCGCAGACTTTCTGCAGGATGTCACCGGCGGCGAGGAGCAGAGGGGTCTCCATGGCTTGAGCTCGAGTGGCTCTTGGAGATTGGAAGATGGAGCTTTCCAGTGTAGGGGTCTGTGATAGCAATAGCGAAGGTCGCCGGCAACCAGCCTCGTGGAGCTCCAAGTTCTATCAAGGGGGGGTATGAACACTGCCGAGCCCCTATGGGAGATTTCCGCCAATCACCACATGAGCAGTACCACTACGAGGAGATCTTTCTTAGAGCAGGCGTTGCCGAGAAGCATGGCCACCACCAAGCACTGGCAAAGAAGACCCCAGCTGTACAAAAACGAAAAACAAAGAACTACTATCTAGGGGTGAAAACGGATCGGATAGTTTCCGATCGATCCGGACAAATACGGATACGGATTATGTCGGATCGGATTTTTTTCGGATAATTCTCGGATCGGATACGAATACAGATTTTTTATCGGATACGGATACGGATACAGTTGCCTAGTATCCGTCGAATACAGATACAGATAATCCGGATAAAATGAAATCAGATATCCGAGATTCAGCCCATAAGGTCATAATGAAGCCCAGACGACCTATAATAAATCCAAAAGACTCTAAAAAATAGCAATTAAATTCTAAAAATTCACAAAAATACCAAAAAAAATTCTTAGGACCTGAGGAACACAAATAAAATATTTTCAGCTCATGTTAAAGTTTAATTTAATCATATTAAATCATTTTAAATTTTAAAAATTTATTTTAAACTTGATTTAATTCCAGAAAATTTATTTTTGAAAACAGGGCTTTATAAACTCCAGAAAATCAGGATGTTACAAACTATTTACGTATTTTTGTTAATTTTGGATGTATAGTTTAAGGGATTTTTATGTTCCAATAAATATTCTTAACCGTATTCATTTCGATTCGTATTCGATCTGTATCTGTATTCGATATTATTCGTATTTGTATTCATATTCGAATTATCCGTATTCGTATCCGTATTCGAAAAAAATATGAAAACAAATATGATAGAGGCATTATCCGTCCGTATCCGATCCGTTTTCACCCCTACTACTACCTACCTATTGCTACTGGTGGAACCCCCTCGTGCATGTTACCCAGGAATTTGTGGATTATCCATTCGTTGCTGCATGGAGGTAAATGTTTCAACCCATAATCATGTCCTACTACATGCTAGCCAAGAATTTGTGGATTATGTATTTTTTTTGGCTGCATGTGGATGTAATTGGCTGGATTCCAATGCGAGGTAGGCATTCTATCTGCTGTGATATAGTTGTGTTTCCATATTGAAGAAATTGATGTGCACTCGAGAGGAGTGCCTTTCTTCAACCCAAACTAAGAAATCTGAAATGCTGACGTTTCCCATTTGAATGGCAAAAATGGATAAGCTTCTGTTGTCCTGCATTAAATTGTCATCTACGAGATCTTAGTTCCGACACTTTCGTCTCGAAACATAACAAACAAAGGTGGTGTTTGGTTCGAATGTAAACGCAGTCTTAAATTGTGTTGGAATTGGAAATGGATTAAGCAAAAGCTGCGAGGTAGGCATTCCATCTGCTGTGATAGTTTTGTTTCATATTGAAGAAATTGATGTGCACTCGAGAGGAATGCCTTTCTTCAACCCAAACTAAGAAGGGTAAAATTGCTACGCACTCACCTTACGGTATATTCACCATGCACTCAACCTAAAAAAAGTCACGAAAAATTCTGAAAAAAGTTCTATATGTATTTTGGGACATACTCTAACTATGTATAAAATTTCTAGTCCAAATTCATTCTATGTTTAGAGTAACAAAAAAAAAGAGAAAAATGTGACAAATGTTAAGAGTTCAAGTTTGTTAGAATTTTCTCTTTTTTGGTACTCTTAACATAAAATAAATTTGAACTTAAAATTTTATATATAAGTAGAGTAAACCATGAAGTATATCTAGAAATTTTTTCGGAATTTTTTGTGACTTTTTTTAGTTTGAGTGTACGGTCAGTGCACCAAAAAATGTGTGAGTGCATAGCAGCTTTTGCCAACTAAGAAATCTGAAATGCTTACGTTTCCCTATTGAATGGCAAAATGGTCAAGCTTTTGTTGTCCTATATTAAATTGTCGTCTACGAGATCTTAGTTCTGACACTTTCATCTCGAAACAAAATAAACAAAGGTGGTGTTTGACTCGAATGTAAACGCAGTCGTAAATTGTATTGGAATTGGAAATGGATTAAGCGAAAGCTGACTTTGCACACGCAAGATGAACCACACCAAAATCCCCAATCTTTAATGCCCACCAACATCCATGGAGAGCAAGAAATGGGAATCCAAGCAAAGCTAGAGGCTCGCAACCACATCGACGAAGTTGGTCCTGCTATTGCCATCGGGCCTTGTCGTTGTTGTAGGGCTCCACACTCGCCATCATCAATGTCCAGCCACAACGCCACTCCGCCCGCTACACCACCGACATCGCCACGGTGGGAAACGTAGAGGTCCAACCAAGGGGTCATTTGCAAGTTACAATAGATCAATCTTGTTTATCCTACATTGTATGTTCATGCTCTCATTGATTTTGCACTTATTTTGGTTGTTCATCCTTCTCTTTTTATTTTGTTGGGTTCTAAGGATGTGTAAGTGATGAAGATATCTCATGAAGATAATATTTCATTTATCTAAGGATCAGTTATAACAAGATCTTAAATGTTGCCTAATTTAGTTTGATTTAGAGCTTTTCTAATGATATCTTGTTCCTAGGGTTTTGGTCTCGAATACTTAGGTGTTCTTGTTTACTGTAATATGTGGGAACTCATCTAGAGCCATCTTGACTATCTTCAACTCATGAGCAAGTCATATATATCAAGTTATTAAGTTTTGCCCTGTTTTAATGCAACCTTGCTTATCTTGAGGAAATGTTGAAAATTTAGCTGAGGTCTATGCCTTTCTTAGATGGATTAGGTTCCAGAAGCAAGGTTGTGCAAAGTTTTAAATCATTTGGAGATGTATTTTGGAGATTGCACTATTTTTTGTTTTGGCTTAGGTTGATTTCGAGTTCTATGAACAGGGGTGTGATCTGACCGCCTCTAGGCTTGCGGTCCGATTGGAGGCTGATTAGACCCAGCAGGCAGACCACTTAGCCGGTCCAACCGCTTTCTCATCATGGTCTGACCGGCTTCGAGGAGTTGAACTCCGTTTGCTCCGCACTTCTGTGAGTAAATATGATCTTCCTAGCTTCCATAGCTAGTAGAGTGAATGTTTTGAAATATCATTTGGGAGATTGAATTTAAAGGCACTATTTATCCTTTCTCTGATTGCCATATCATGTCCGAGATCTAAGTTTTCTTGGTTACTTATGGGTGATTTTAATGAGGTCATGTTCCAGCCGCAACTACTGGAAAATCCTAGTGACCGCAACAGCTCCAACCGCAACTACTGGAAAAGCATGTTGAACTGAAAACAGGTAACTTGGACTGCCCTCCTGCTACATCCTACAATCTGTTGACAATCTGGCAATCTGTTGTTTCTTGATACCCTGAGACAACTCTCTTATTCTCACAGAAACGGCATTGTATAAGAACTAGGCCGTTCTTGTACTCCACAGTTAAATGATAATACTCCACAGTTACACCGAACTGAATAGCAAACTGAAGTGCATGCTGAAGTTGTGAACAACAGAATAGCAAACCAAGTCATTAGCATGCATGCCGTCGCATGTATAAATCCAAACCACACAGAAATCGAACTCTGTTTTGTTCGGTCTTTGGTAGGCAAAACACACACTAGGATGGACCCTATGACTGTGGACTGCCACAGGCACACCCACTTGTTCCAAACACGTAACCAATCGCAAACCGAGCCAACTTGACGATACATGCGTGATGTGCAGTTTCACTGAGGCACACCACACAACAAGCGCAGACAAACATAAATATTTTGTTTTTGCACACAAATCATATACCTGGGGTGGACGAACACACCATCAAACAGTCACTTATTCTTCAGAAATCTTGCAAACGCACCAAGGCAAGCAATTACTCGATCACGCAACTGTACAATCCTAGAGCAGTTGTGGGTTATTAACACCCTCAGAAATGGGGGCGTTACAGTGTAGTTTCACTGAGACACCACAAACCACACTGATAGCTCGATACTTCACTCGAACTTATAATAGATTACTCAGTTGTGATTGACTCTTCAACCACATTCGGTATGACCATGCACTTTCTTAATCCAACCACATCGAGGGGCCCAGAGATATCTCTCCTGTTATATAGGAGGGGTAAATTCTATTTTGATCGCTCATATTCCTCCGCGTGTTTCATAGTAAACCCGAAAACTACCTTTATAACCACCTAGTCACAGAGTAGTGTTTAGTAACCCCTAAGTAAACTATTACACATGTAGAAAATAATGACGATCTCAAGTCTAAGGATCCTACATACACTATATATGAGACCAACTGATGACACTTAAGAATATAATAATTCCTGCAGTGTCTCATAGTGGGTCAAACCAACATCATATTCTCTAACATGTGTCCACATTATTGATTTGATATCCTATATCCATAATCCGTGAAACATGATCATCAATTAATACATGTGCTGATCTGTAAATCATAATTGTCCTACATAATGATATAAGATCAGGGATAATTTAGAATAATATCAAAAACATAAATAAAGAGTTTCACGAACAAATCACATACTTGTTGATCAATACAAAAGATATTTATTCAAGGGACAAAATAATATATTATTCAAAAGATAATAAATATAGAAGTGATACAATCGTCTTCATGATTATCTCTAGGGCATATCATTAACAGTTCTTGCACACAGATCATAAACCTGAGGTGGACGAACACACCATCAAACAGTCGCTTATTCTTCAGAAATCTTGCAGACACACCAACGGCAAGCAATTACTCGATCCATAGATCTCACAAAGTCCATGGTAGATACAGCAGTAGTACAGGTGGCCACCAAATGTACCTAGATTGAGCAAATATGAGCAAAAGGTAACACAAGGAATTAACGGAAACATAGTGCTATTTCACAAATCTTTATGACCATGACCAAACAAAAAATACATGACACCGTACATATTTGTTAACACATGTAAACAAGAGATCAAATCAATTAACTGATTAGTAGTCCCCCACTTACCCTGTCGACTAATGAATAATTCAGTTTCGCGCTCGCATGCAGACAACAGAGGGCGCATGTTATGTTCATAGATAGCAGTGTACGCATACCAGCTGGATGCTAACAGATGGGTTCACCGCATAATGGAGCCTCTTGGCAGGGCCTTCCTATCATGTGGCATGGCTCGAAGAGGGATGGGTGGCGGGCCTGTATCATCCTAAAGTTTCCGCACGATTTGGAAACTGGTGCATTCATGACCACCATCACCGTGTACATTCATGCTTGGCCGTTTCCAATCACCTTCACTGCACACTGAAGAACTAAGTCATAACCATCGCCACAACTTTGGCCGTCAAGTCCATGTTCACTTCGTCTCACCGATTTCCCTCTGCGGTGATGTTCTTGTAAAACCCCCCGCGTTACATTATGTTCCTAAGAATCTTTGGTTTCCTCTCAAGTTAATTGAGTTTTCTCCGCTGGTCACCGGAAACAAGGTCGTTGAAAGCGGGGAATAATTCCCGCGTAATAGAATAGTTACTCAATGGGGTGCAGTACAATATATAGCCCAAACCACCGGATAAACAAGGAAAGTAACAACCGGTGGGGCGGAATTGACGCACACGCGTGAGGGCCCGCGACAAGCGGGCATGCACGGCACGCATAGCGGGCGGCCGATGCATGCAAGGAAGGGGAGCGCGATGCAGCCCTGAGATCACGCTAACACCCCCCGCAGTCAGGACGTCGGTTCGACAGACATTCAGACTGGATCGGAACTCGGTGAAGACGGAGGTCGGCAAGCCCTTGGTGAAGATGTCGGCAAACTGTGACGTGGTGGGCACATGAAGAACGCGAACATCACCGGCAGCGACTTGCTCGCGGACGAAGTGGAGGTCGATCTCCACGTGCTTAGTGCGCTGGTGTTGAACAGGGTTCGTTGAGAGGTACATGGCACTGACGTTGTCGCAGTACACCAACGAAGCCCGAGGAAGAGGACTGTGGAGCTCCTGAAGAAGTTGCCGCAACCAGGCGGCCTCAGCAACGTTGTTGGCCACGGTGCAGTACTCAGCCTCCGCACTGGACCGAGAGACTGTTGGCTGGCGCTTGGACGACCAGGAGACCAAAGCAGCAGCCAGGAACACAGCGTAACCCGAGGTGGACTTGCGTGTGTCGGGACACCCGGCCCAATCGGCGTCAAAGTAGACGACAAGCTCAGAAGGCGTGGTGCGGCGAAGGAGTAACCCGTAGTCGACGGTCCCCTGAAGATAGCGAAGGATGCGCTTCACTGCAATAAGATACTGCTTCCGAGGATCATGCATGTGAAGACACACCTGCTGAACGGCATAAGAGATGTCCGGACGAGTAAACGTCAAGTACTGAAGAGCTCCTGTCAGGCTGCGGTAGTGAGTCGGGTCGCTGACGGGAGACCCAGTGGTACCAGACAGCTTAGACTGAGTGTCGACCGGTGTCAGGCAAGGCTTGCAATCCACGAGGCCGGCGCGCTCCAAAATATCCAAGATGTACTGCCGTTGGGAGAGGAACAGACTCGATGAGCAGCGGTAAACGGAGATCCCCAAAAAATGGTGAAGAACGCCTAGATCCTTCATGGCGAACTCCCGCTGAAGAACTGTAATAGTTTGACGGAGCAATGCTGGAGAAGAGGCTGTCAGGACTATGTCATCCACATAGAGTAGGAGGTAGACCGTGTCGGAGTCGCGTCGGAAGATGAACAGTGAGGTGTCAGACTTGGCCTCCACGAAGCCAAGGCTGAGCAGGTAAGTGGTGAAACGACTGTACCAGGCGCGAGGAGCTTGCTTGAGGCCGTATAATGACTTGTTGAGGCGGCACACCCAGTCGGGATGCGCAGAGTCAGCGAAGCCAGTCGGTTGAGAGCAAAACATCGTCTCCGAGAGAGTACCATGCAGAAAGGCATTTTTGACGTTGAGCTGATGGACGGGCCAGTCGCGAGACAGGGCGAGAGTCAGCACTGTGCGAACAGTGGCCGGCTTCACGACAGGACTGAACGTCTCATCATAGTCGACGCCGGGGCGCTGGGTGAACCCACGGAGAACCCAGCGGGCCTTGTGACGATCCAGGGAGCCGTCAGCATGAAACTTGTGCTTGAACACCCATTTGCCAGTCACAATGTTCACGCCAGCGGGCCGGGGAACCAGATCCCAGGTCTGGTTGCCTGGAGACGTCGAATTCCTCAGTCATTGCGACGCGCCAAGCAGGGTCGACGAGTGCGCTACGATAGGTCTTTGGGAGAGGCGACGCAGTGTCCGCGTGGAGGATCAACGGATCCGAGGACACCCGGAACCCGAATTTCCCGCGCGTCACCATGCGGTGTGCATTGGTGACGGGCGTGATGTCGTCAACCGCGCGGGTACCGGTGCGCGTCGAAACGACCCGGGGAACGGGAGTCGCGTGTGGTGCGGGGAACGGCGTGGCCGCGCGTGGCGCGGGGGACATTGGGGGCTGTGAGACCCGGAGTAGAAACTCCCAGACCCCCTGTGCATTACAGTACTAGTCCCAGATCAACGCTAGTACACACAGTTCAAACAGAAAAGATGATACATTGCCATTCGCGAGTATTACAATATTAAAGAGTCAGACTTCAACGTCTTTATTACAATAGAGGTCATCACCTCACTTCAAACAGAAATTACAGCGGAAGCATAAAATTCAAAATAAGAGCCCAACAATATGCCACAGGCAATTGACTGGGGAGCGAAGCCTAGTCCTCCGAGAAGAATCCATCGCAGCCACATGCGGAGCAGTAGTCGTAATTTCCTTCCTGAGCTTCAACCTCATCTGCTTTTTAATTTGGATTGCAACGTGTGAGTACAAAAATGTACTCCGCAAGTCTTGGGAAAGATGCATAGATGCAGAGTATTTCAAAGGAAGGTTATATGGTTCTTTTGCGAAAACCAGCATTTTATTTCAAACTTTCCTATTATTTCAAAGCCATTTGTTAAACATCTTGTTTTCAATAATTTGAAAATAGATAAATAATCTTAGTGAAGGTTAAACCACCAACACTATTATCATAGGCTAATCCGCCAAGTTCAAAAATGCAGGTTAAACCACCTGAACTGGTTAATCCACCAGATTGAATTCACGAGAGTTACACCACTCCCGAGTTTGCCAAATCATTTTATTTTAAAATCAAAACCAAATTTCTACCATGTGAATGCATTCCTTGCCCACCCTTGACCGTGGGCACGGCTATTCGAATAGTTTATTACTCTGCAGAGTGTGTACAGCTTTACCCACAAGAGATATTTTATCCTAACAGTCAACATGCTTCCTTTGGCATGAGACCCAGATAAATTATCACAAAGCTTTTCACCTACTCTAGTATAGCTAAATACCACCCGCTGAGGTTTCACCGCTGAAGGGTTAAACCACCACAGTCAGAAGCCCCCTCTTGCGCCGTGTGAGTACAGTAAACACTGTCCCTCACTATGAGTAACCAGTACACCCTGGCACTCAATTCACCACTGGTGATATCTAAACTACACTATTATAGGTTAATCAGCTAGGTCGTACCCATTTAGACTTGTGGTTGCACTGTTTTGCTCAGTTTGGACAAACACAAGCGTCGGTCCTTAAACGACTAGGGTGGCTCATTCACAAACCCAAACATTCTCGTGCTAAACCGCACCAGCCAAACCTTCCTTCCACCCTCGTCAACTTTTACTTTCAACTTCATTTTTATTTTAAAATTACAGTGGTAACATCCATTACCACTTTTCAAACAAATCATTAAATCCAATCATTCATTGTCCATTTTTCTCATATGAGCATTTTTATATTAATCAGCTATACTAAGCATTTGCTAGTATTCTAATTTTAACAAGAATAATACTACTCACTATTGAGCCAAAAGTTATCCTAAGTTGACAAGGGTACATGGTAAACAATTTCCAAAGGAAGGCATAACAAGGTTGGCATTTAACTAAATTTTCTAAATTAAATTATCACTTGATATAACATAGCCATGCAATTAATTTAAAATAACTACAAAAACTATTTTCAAAACATAGGAGCAAGATGGTCAAAGGAGACTTGCCTTCTTGCACTGGGTTGAAATCTTCCGGAGCTTGCTCTTGAATTTGCTCGGACAGTTCAGCCTCTACACGATAATCGAGAAAACCAGATAAATAAAATAAAATAAAATAATCAAAAATTGAGAATAAATATACCAAATGAAAGATTGGAATTTTAGATGAATTTAGAAATTTGGATGGGTCAATTTGGAGTTAAAATGAAGAAGTTATAGCCTTCCAAAGTTTTAAATCAAATGAAAAGAAAAATACTAGATTTCTGGAATTAATTTTGAACTAAAAATTATTTATGACGTCAGCAGGAATTATTTTCCTAAAAGAAATTCGGAATAATGACGTCAGCCCTGGGGATTAAATTGGCCGAGTCACTGACAGGTGGGGTCCACTGGTCAGTGACCAGCGCAGATGGGTGGTCGCTGACGGGTGGGGCCCACTTGTCAGCGCGGATAATATTGAGAAAAAACAATCTCAGCGTGCGGAGCCGAGGCTCGAACGCGCGCCGAGGGAGTCGGGGGAGGGGAGAGCGAGCGGTGATAGCCAAGTGAGCGGGGAGGAACTGCCTACCCATAAGGGGGAGGTAATCCTCTTGAGGATTAACTGCGGGGAGGCCGGGCGCGGGCGCGGGCAAGATCGGACGGCTGAGGTTCGACGCGCGGCGCGATCCCGAGCGTTGGCTCGGATCTGGATGAGCGGCGGTGATGGCGCGGGGGAGACGCGGGGTGCCGCGCGATAGCCGACGCGTGGCTCAGCTCGCTGCACGAGGCGTCGCGCGGACGCGGATGCGCGCGCGGACGGCGGGTTGGACAGCGGCGATGGGGACGCGTGGACGTATCCCGGCCGTCGAAGAATGGGCGACAGAGATGAAAACAGTGCACGCGCGGAGACTCGTTTGATCGTCGACGCGTAGACGGCGCGTCGCACGAAGCGTCGCGGACGCGAGCGTGCGCGCGCGGGCGCGGACGCGGGCGTGCGGACGGAGGGAGCGGGCGTCGGTGGATGCGGTACGGGCGCGCGGACCGAGGGGCGGTGCGAGTGACCGACGTTGCGTAGCGGTCGAAGAAAGCGGCGGAGTAACTCACCGGCGGCGACGGCTTCGTTCGGCGGTGACGGTTTCGCACGGCGGAGACACACGCGAGAACGGAAGAGAGAGAGAGGGTGCGAAGGGGGTGAGAGGGTGGCCGGGGAATGGTTTTATACGCGGCGGAAATGAAAACGGCCGCGCGAACTCCGGCGAGTGATTGCGGCAGTTTCCGGCGGCGGTGAAACAGCGAAACGGTTGCATTGAATGGCACACGACGAGACGCCTCTCCAGGGCCATAAATGGCGAGAAGGAACGGCCGGGGAGGCGAGCGGGCGAGCTCGGCGGCGGGGCAATAATGGCGGCGACGTGCGAGAGGAGGAAACGGTCGCGCGGGGACGAAATGCCCGGAGACGACGGCCCTGACAGGTGGGACCCGCCTGTCAGCGAGAGAGAGAGAGGGGAGTGGAGATGGCGAGTGAGCGGATGCGCGACGTGTGGCAAAGGAATGAAATCAAGGCCGTCGGTATCAGGCGAAGGGTAAGTGAGAAGGAACGGCGGAGATTAAATCGGACGAGGCTGATCTAATCTGGGCCGTCCGGTGCATCGAGTGAAAGCGAGCGGCTCGGACGAGCGTGGCCGCGGGCGCGAGGCGCGGATGCGCAACACTTGGCGGCCAGCGGAAGGGGGAAGGCGGGAAGGGCGCGAACGGCCGAGATGGCTTGGGCGGCGCGGATGAGCGGCCGGATGAGCGCCACGTTGCGGCCGGGGAGGATTTTAGTATTTAAATCTTTTATAGATTTCAGAAATCAATAGGAGGCTTAAAAATACTCAGAAAAATACCAAATAAATTCCAAAAATTCTAGAAAAATTCACATAAATCACTGGTAATGTTTTGAACACAAAAAATATTTCCAACCTATTTTGATATTAAATTTTTATTTTAAACAGGAACTTTACATTCTAAAAAAATCCAAATAAATTGAAATAATTAATTTAAAATTATTCTTTCCAGAAAATTGAAAATTTGGGATGTTACAGGGGCACGCCGGGCGTAGAGGCCGCGGGGGACGCTGGAAGGGCATCGAGCGCAGATACCGGCGAGGCCGCACGTGGCGCGGAGGACGTTGTTGCTGCGCGTAGGGCGGAGAACGCTGGAAGGACGCTGGGTGCCGCGCGTGGCGCGGGAGATGACGGGGGCACAACGGATTAAGCACGATAACTTATATTGTAAAACTTTCACATCCTAGTCAATTAAGAACCAACATTGGTGATTGTCCCAATTGAGCACTACCGTATAATCACAAGTCTAAATAGGTACGACGTGGACAACTAATTTGCATCAAACCAACATTGGTTGTGCCATTCGGTGGCACATGTTCAAGTGAGCTAGATAGAAACCTTTGATGTGATGGCGCAAGAGGGGGCTTCTAGAGTGGGTAGATAGAACCTCACGGTGGTGGAAACCTTAGCAGGTGTAGCCTCATTAGGAAAATTCACAGTAACAGCCTTGTCTTATTCTCTCCACTGCACACCAAAGGAAGTATGCTTATCTGGTGGTAATATGGGATGATCATATCTTATGGGTAAAGATATACAATCTCTATAGAGTATAAAGTTATTCGAATAGCCATGTCCACGATCAAGGGCGGGTAATATGCGCTTTCACATGGTAGATATTTGGTTTTGGTTTTAAAATGAAATCTTTAGGGAACTCTGGAGTTGTTAGAACTCTCGGGTGCGTATCTTGGCAGATGGAGCCAGTGTAGGTGGATAGAATCTGTATTCCTAAACCTTGGCAGATAGAGCCTTATTACGAGTGTAGGTGGCTAGAACCTTCACTAGAAAATTTATGTAGTTTCAGTTATTGCAATTACTTTCTTAAATTGATACTTTGAAAATTATATAATGGTAATTAAAATAAAATATTGCTTTATGCAAAAGAATCATGTTGTCCTTCCTTTGTTAAGCCTTGCATACAAGTGCATTTTCCTAAAACTTACAAAGTACTCTATATACTCACATGTTGCATTCAAACAAATCTCAGAGAAATATGAAGACACAGAAGGAGACTATGACTACTTCACGTGTGGCTTCGACGAAGGCTTTTCAGAGTTCTAGGTTGCGCTTCCCCAGTTAATTGCCTATGGTGTACTGATGAACCATCGTCAGATTTTTATTTTGCTTCTGCTGAGTTTTGTAAGTTTCAGAGGTCTTGTAACCTCAGTTGTAATAAGTAGCCATAAGACCTATACTCTTTATTATTCTAATAAAGCGTTGTTTGGTTATATAATCATCACTTTTTGACTATATGCGCTAGCTTTGATTTAAGACTAGTGCGATAATACACGCCTGTCCCTCTCTAGCTTCTCTCACCAGTCCTTTTAGCAGTCCACAGCTGGGTGGCCCTCTCGATGGTGGCAGTCGATGGCCGGGAGGCCCCAACAGCCCTTGATCCTAATGGTCTCGAGCTCGAGAGCGAACATCTTGGCCTCGCATATCTGCTGTAGACTAGCGAGCTCATGCAAGTAGATGGGCTTCAGTTTTGGGAATTCTAGTATACCTTCTCGATGGTTGGTAGCTATTCTGTTTAGAATCTTCGCCTCCATTCTTGAGATCACCACAACAGACGATGTGAAGGGTCTGCAAGCTAGGCAAATAAGAGAACAAGGTAGCCCATGACAACGAGAGGAGAAACCTGAGCCTCGGGTGGGCAGGTGTGTCTTGATAAATGCCTACCCTTCCTTTAATCTAAATGCAGCGGGCCATCAGGAGGTCAACCGCCCATGAGTTCTCCAGTTCTTCAAAGTAGACAATATTGCATCTCTTGACACAGCACCACTTGAGACGACAACAACTAATTCCCTCCTCTCCTGTGGACAACATGTGCTCAGGGATAACAATGGTGATGGAAGAATTGTTGTGCACATGCAACGACTCAGTCTTGTTCATCAAAAAGATTATAGACCTAATTCCTTGTACGCTCTCCACATTTGTGTTGCTAATTCGCTCACCAATCTCCACATGGTAGCCCAACTGCAAGGCACTACTATCACCATGATCACTACGTGAAGTAAGAAGGATTGGGGATTAACAACATCAACGCAGGCGGCCCAACTATTTCTCTTAATGCAGATGGGCTATGAGGGCCAATGATCTCCTTGTTGTGGCTCTGTCCATCATCTTTGTTAATAGAAGATACGCAGAGATTTAGATTAAATCTAGAAATGTTGTTCCAATAAAACTCTTTGCCACTTCTTAGCACCAACGATTGAAGGAGCCTGATGTCCATAAAAGGAACACATGCATGACAATATTCTTCTCGTTCTTGATGGACCAAGGAATCTTGTAGTGTTTTTCTAACCTCTTCACCTCCAACTTGAGTGTCAATGCATAGGACCCTCAGTAGTTACATTCCCTTTTCTTGCTAGAGTGTAACATCCCAAAATTTATTTCTTTAAAAATTTAATTTCAAATTAATTATTTAAAGTGTTTAAATTTTATTTAGATTATTTGTGTAATTCTGGAAGAAAATATAAAAAATCCTAAATCCAATCCGAATTCCCAAATTTAAATTCCAATTCTGAAAATTCAAATCTCTAAAAAAATCTAAATATCTAGAAAATGTCCATTTTAATTTTTTTGGGTCCAATCTATCTTCTTGGCAATTCTCTTTTAAAAAAAATAAAGGGGTTTCCAAAGGTAAACCACTATTCCATCTAGAGCACGCTCAACCATTAGTTCCAATCGATAGCAACTAGTGGCCCTCTCTTCCTTTCTTGGTTTTCTTTCTCCCTCCTTCCATTTTATTCTCGTGTCTCCCTCTTGTTCATCTTCCATCCAGCGCCAACTGCTTCTCTCTCTCTCCTCTTTTCTTCACCCAAGCAACTCAAAGCCATTGCCATTCATGCCAAAAATGATTTCCCTCCAAACTAAAATTAATTTCCATGGAAGAAAATGTCCTTATCACTGCTAGAATCAATTTGTTTTTCAGTTTTCTAGCCATTAAAAATCAGTTTTCAGTTTTTTTTGCATTCAAAGTTGAAAAAAAACCAACATTGCATCAAACGGTCCATTTCAATTCCATTTCTCTTGATCTTGCCCAATAAATAGGAGCTCCTCCTCATATTCTACCCCTATGCAAAACATTAGCCATCCCCTCCCACCATGCAAACCTTTCATGAAGTCGTAGCCTGTATGCTTATGTATAACATCTCAAAATTTTGTCTTTTATTTTATTGGATTTTTTGGATTTAAAATCTCTTTTTCTAAAAAATTAAAATCAGGCTAAGAGAGTGAGTAATTAAAATTAGCTATGTAATTGTGGTCAAATTAAGTTAAAATTATTTCATTTGGGTTCCTTGTCTTTTTTAAATTTTAAGGAATTTTTTGGGATTTATTTGGATTTTTCTTCTATTTTCTAGCCTTCATTTGAATTTCTAGGCTTTTCTTTGAATAAAAAATTAAAATTAAACTCCTTCCCGCTCTCCCCTCTGGGCGACGCATGGATGGCCTGGATGTGTCCACGTCACCTCCCGAGCCATCCCACCCCTTCCCGCCTCGCTCACCTCCCCGACCGACGCGCGGATGGCTCAGATCAAGCCAGACCCGCGCCAGCGCATCCCCACCGCCCTCTCCTTTTCCATCTCTCGTGCTCATGAGTAGATGGGCCCCACCCGTCAGATCCTTCATCCCCACCGGGCCTTCCTTATTCTTCCCTTCCCTTTCCTTTCTTCGTCATCGGCCGCTCAATCCCCGTTGATCCTGGCCTTCCACCTTGTCTGCCCCAGCTTTGGAAAGCTAAGCGCCGACGGGACTGAATCCCCTCTTTCCCTCACTCCCTTTCCTTTCTTCCTCCCTCCCTTCCTTATCTTCCCCCGATCGGAATACCGCCGTCATTAACACTGGTGAGCAATTCCCGCCACGTGCTCCCTTCTCCACCCTGTATAAAGAGCTCCCCAGACTCACCTCTTCCCACACCATCTCTCATCGCCCCCAATTCCCACTCTTGGACAGCCAAGGGACCCCGCACCATGCTTATCCACCTTTGCCACCCTCTTCTACTCTAGCAAGCAATCCATCATCTTCCCCACACCTTGGCGAAGCTCGGCAACCCTATCACCGCCCGAATACATAGTCGGAGGAGCTACACAGTCGGAGGAGCTACTTCACTAGAGCCCGAGCACCACCGCCGCCAAACCTCGTCGCCGACCCCTCTTTGTCCACTTCCGGTAATGCTACTATGCACTAACGCACTCCCCGCACTCTTCTCTCTCTAGTACACTCCTCATTGGCTGCCGCTGAGCCCTACATCGCCGGCAACCCTCGGTCCCAGTGCACCACCCCTCGCGGGTGATGCCAAGTCAGCTCATCTCGCCAGCGTGGCCGACACTCGGCACCAAATGGCACACCACCTCAACGTAAGGCTGCAACGTCAGCGCCACACAGCGCCACACCCATCGTGTCAAACCACACGCCCACGTAACACTCGCGTGGCATGCCACCTAATGGCACAGGTCCACGTGGCCACCACGTGTTGTCCATGTGGCAAGCCACGTCAGCCCCCGAAGCCTTCCCAAGCCACGTCAGCACCAACTGGCTGCCACGTTAACAAATTATCCCTATCAGCTGCCACGTGTATGCCACTTCACCCTCCCCACCTCCTCAACCAGTCCATGGTCTATGGACCTGGTCCACGGTAGAACGAGCCCAGTAGTCAGTCTTGGTCAACCTAGGGCTGACGTCAGTATGATGTCATAATTTTATTTTCCTTTAGAAAATAATTCCCAAACTTCACACTAACGTCATAAATCCATCTTTCAGTAGGAAAATAATTCCAAATATATTGATTTTTCTTTTTCTTTAGAATTTAAATTCTAGATGCTCGTTCTCCATCATCCAAACTCCGATTGAGTCCGTTCAAAATTTTAAATTCATCTAAAATCAAGATCTGTCCAAATCTATAATGTTTTCAAAATTTGGAGTTTATTTGGATTATATTTGAAATTAAAGAGTTATTTTCGTGTATAGATTGCGACGATTTTGGAGAATGTTTCGATGACGATTTGCTCCCAACTGCAGAGCAAGGCAAGTCACACACCATTAATCATGTTGATCTTAGTTTGTGAAATAAAATTATATTGCTTTAAATTATTCTACATGCATATTTTTATTCAATGTATTTCATTTCCAGTTTTAAATTTAGTTAATGCCTACTTGTTATTACCTCATTTGATTTTGAATCCTGAATACCTTGTCACCCTAGAATAAAACTCTGGTTAGTACACTAGTATGAGCTAGAGAATTTGGTATCAAATGCTTACACCTTCTTAGACATAGTTTTATTTTGGGATAACTTTTTCACATAAAATAATAAGCTTTTTCAATGTATTCTTGACTTTGGTGAGTCAAGAAAGTCTATGAAATATTTCAAAGCAAAATATAAAACCTGATTTAGACTTAGGCTAATGGATAGGTGGTGGGTGTTGGTATGCATTGTTATTCGGTGACACAATGTTGATTGTCAGGCACAAGGGGTATGTTGTTTGAGTCTAAGACAAGTTAAGGACCGGTCTGTGAGCTACTACTATAAATCCCTTATCGTACTAATACAAGGTTGGTATGAGACAATGTTGGCTGACTAATTTGCAGGTCTCAACTTGAGACTCGTTGTAGGGTGAAAGTGAGCGTGGCGTAAGCTATGTGAAGTCTCACTCAGCTCAAAAGGGGGTCCCGGTCTGGTGGATTCCTTACTAGGGTGAAACCTTAGTATTCGCTTGGCCAGGTTGAAGGTTTTGCTTTGTAAAGGTCTTGTCATGATCTCTTCGTCGCACACCAAAGGAAGTGTGCTAATCGCGTGGCTATATGAGATGATCATGTCTTATGGGTAAAGCTGTACAACCTCTGCAGAGTGTATAAACTATCTTGGATAGCCGTGCCTACGGTCAAGAGCATGCTGAGTAAGGTTTTTTTACATATTAGACTTTGTTTTTCATAAAATGGCTTTACTGGAAAAGTGGTATCTTTTGTTTGAGAAAGATGGTCGGGGTGGGATGCCCGTGGATAGGTTAGTGCTAGGTCGGTACCTACACTAATGTTATTATTTTGAATTACAATCTTTTACTTCTAATATTAAATTCAGTAATTTCAATCTATTTACTGTATTTCCTTAAATACTGTTTTACGCGCAACTTAACCTATATGTCTTCCTTTGTTGCGTTTACCATTATAATGCATTCTCCCTTGTGACTTGCGGAGTACAAGTTTATCCTCACCCTTGCTTTATCATCTTAGAGGAGAATGACTTCAACTACGGTGAAGACCAAGACGAGTAGGCTGCATCTTACTGTTGTCTACCTGTGGGTAGGCTTGGGCTTGACTTTCTTTAGTTGCTTCCGTAGTTATTTTTCTTTGCTTTCTGCTGCCAATGAGCATGGTTGTAAACTTTGGGTGATAAAACCATACTCTTTATTTAATAAAGTTGTCATTTGTGCTTGATATTTATCCCTGCTACCACTGTGTACACTAGCTGATCCTGAATTAGTGCGATTTACACAGAGGATCCAAGAGTCGGTTGCTCCAGGGTCCGACAGAGATGATATCAGAGCTGCGATGACTCTAAGACGTGATTGTAGGTAGAATAGTATTGATTCCCCACAAGGACTTATTTTATAAAATATATATTTTCAAAAAGTTCTCGTAAAACACTTGTCATCTTCTTGATCTACCTTAACTATTTGTTTTCTTTCCTTCTCCATTAAAAAAATTATTTCCTAACTCTTTTCTCTTCAAAACTTGTAGATGGCTAAGATCCCTACCCAAGTCACCCATGGTATCCACGGTGGTCACCTAGCCGAATGTCTTTAGAGCCTCCTACAAGAAATAGGCTTTAAGACACACCCCATCTACCAAGGGTACCGACAAACCGTTGAGCAACAGGAGTACTAGCGTGTAGAGGTGTTGATCTACGTCAATGTCGGTGACAAAGCAGCCCGCCACATCTTTGATGCTCCTCATAGAGGTGACACCTTCTTCAGCAGAATCCAGGATGCCGCTCAGGAGGCCATCCGTAAGCTGAGGGAGATTTACTTTATGAAACTCAAAAACACTGACTTTTGTTACTTTCCCAACAAATACCCTGCGAGCTCCAGCAACACCTTCGCAACCATGGAGGAAGAAGATAACCCCTGACTCGTAAGGCAAGTGGAGTTCACCCAGGCTTTGGACTACATGTACCAGGTAACCTTGGATGAGCTAAGCTTCACTGCTTACAAGCTTCATCAGGCAGCAGAAGAGCTTGCTACACTCCGGGCCACCGATGATTGCTCCTTGATCAACGAAGCAAACGGCCTATACGATGCTAAAACTATAGCAGAGTTTTAATCTGACGGCGCTTAATCTTTACGATAGTCTTCAATCTTGTACTGGAACATCTTCGGTCTTCTCTTGTTTTCTAATCTTCACAACAACACTTGAAGAACTCCGGGTCGACCTCCTCTTTGATATTGGGACACTCGGGACGACTATGGATATTGAGGAGATAAGAAGTCAAATTAAATTCTAAAAATAAATTCGTAGAAAAGGAGAGGATTAAGAATCCTAAGAATAAGGTGAGAATAGAGAATCACTAAATATTCATTTTGTTGATTTGATCTAGAAAATAGATTTTGAAATTGGGCTAAGACGACCACTCTAGCTAGGGCTTCGTTCTACAGTCGATACAGCTCTGATACCATCTCTGTCGAGACCTGAATATGCAAATCTGGACTCTCTGTGTATACTGCACTAGTCTTAGGATCACGCTAGTGCACACAGTCAAACATAGATGAAATCACAACCATATACACGCTAAAATAAAGAGAAAACTCAAATATCAATAAATATCAAAGGTACGACCTTATGGTCAAGCTTACAATAGACTAGCCCAAAGGGCTTAACAAAATTCTAGCAGCGGAAATCCAAAATAAAGCGTAGTGGCCAATCGACATGCCCACAGGCAATCGAGTGGGGAGCGAAGCCTAGTCCGTGAAGTCGTCGAGGTACTCTCCTTCTGGAACTTCCTGCTAGTGGTACTCCTTCTCCTCAACTGAGCAACATTGGGCATAAAGCCGTGAGTACATTGGTTTTACTCAGCAAGCCGTTTGTAACAAATGAATGCAATATAGTATGCAAGACTTACCAAAGGATGGCTGAAAGGTTAATTTGCATAAAATGACATTTGAAATACAGTAAATAGATTGAATGCGAACTTTAAGTAAAACGATAGTAAATAAATAATCAAAGGAATTACAATAAACCACTTATGGACCTCCCATCCATAAGCTAAACCAACCACTTATGGACCTCCCATCCATAAGCTCAACCAACAGTAAATTAACCATCCACTGTCCAACCACAAACTTTTCAGAAATAACTATACCCCGTGTGAAATCACCGAGCATTGTCCATGACCGAGGACGCGGCTATTCGAATAGTTTTACACTCTGCAGAGGTTGCACAACTGTACCCACACGATGTGATAATCCTCACGTTAAAGATAATCACAACAAGGCCTTTACAAAGTTCAATCCCAACATCAATCCCGCCCGCTAAGGATTCGCCGTCGAGTAGGCTAACCACCTAGTCGATAATTGCCCCCTCTTGCGCCACATGGCTACAACCATGATCAACCCAGCGAGATTAAAGTTGAAACATCCCAAATTAGTCAGCCAGGTTCGTCCCATACCAGACATGTGGTTTGCACGGTAAGACTCAGATCAATGGCGCACAAAGTTAAGTCATTAAGTGTTCCCGGGCGAGACTACCTCATCCCACGAAGTGCTCCAACACTTCCCCCTTTACTGCACGATCATTCGCCCGAGTGAGAACTAATTTTGTATAACCACGCCAATGACGCACCAACGTCGTGGCACAAATTTTTATAACAGTGGCACCGACTACAAATCTCTGTGGCTCCAACCACGATTCCATATCTCATTAAGTCAAATTAATTAATCACATGTGATGATGAAACCCTTTCGGAACTATAAGCAAAGCTAAGCATTCTATCGTACCAACCCATGTGACATCTAACATAGTATCACTATTAAATGAGTGATACTATTAAATGACCCAACCTAGGGTGACAATGGCATCAGGGTGTTCCAAATTATCAAGGAGGGATTGATCCAAATAGGACAGTAACTACCAGATACAAGGGTTTGAATAAAAATAGCGATGCAATGTAATTTAAAACAAAATAATTAAATAATAGATTGCAAACTGGGTTCAACATGATCAAAGGACACGACTTGCCTTGGTTACGCTCAGCGAGGTACTCTTGGTCTTCGGGCGTAGTTCCCGCTCCTCCGGAATCGGAATCTAACGAGAGAGAAAACGACCGAAACAAGAAAAACACAAGAAATAAAGATCAAATGAACTCCAAAAACCATGAAACTAGAACCAAAAGCTAGATCTTGATTTTAGATGAATTTAGAAAAAAGAACGGGATCAATCGGAGCTAGGACGGAGGAGAACGGGCTCTCAGAAAATAAACCTTAAAGATAATTCGGGAAAATCGGAAAAGGGCACTGTGCTGTGGACCGGCGCATGGTAGAATGGGTCCACCGTAGACCCGGTGCACGAAACAGTACGCGGGCGGCGGGGTGCTGACGTGGCGAGGCTAGGGTTGACGTGGCAAGCTCCCGTGCTGACACGTGTCACAGCTGACGTGGCACCTAACGTGGCATGCTGACGTGGCACGGGCAGCTGGTTTCGGCTGATGTGACGCTGACGTGGCAGACACGTGTCACGCCACGTGGCTTGTAGGGCTGACGTGGCTTACCACGTCGGCAGGGCTGAGTTGGCACGGTTTGGCTGCGGCGGAATCCAACGGTTGAGGTGCGGCTACGTGGACGCATCCGGACCGTTAGATCGGATCTGAAGCGATGGTCGAGATCGGAGGCGACGATCGTCGGATGGACGACGCGTGGCGACGCGACTTCCGAAGGGTCGCGAACGCGGTGCGGGATCCGGTGGTCGAGAAATCTCCACGTGGCGCGATCGGGACCGATGGCTCAAATCTGGATCTGCGGTGCAGATTGAATTCGCCGACTGTCGGATCTCCGACGCGTGGCTGGTGCGCCGCACGAAGCGTCGCGGACGTGAGCGCGCGGGTGCGGGGCGGTGCGTGGACCGAGGCGACCGGAGCGGGCGCGGGGTTTGGCGACGCGGCGGCGACTCAGGTGACGGGGAGGCGACGCGGGAGACGGGGCTCACCGGCGGGGTCTCGGCGGCGGCGACAGCTCCGACGGCTGCGGGCGAGGACGGGGACGCACGGGCGGTGGCGGCGCAGCTCCGGGGACGACGGCGCGAGGCGACGGCGGCGGCGACGAACGGGCACACGAACCGAGGCGGCCACGCGTATAAAAACACGCGAACCAGGGAGCTCGATTCGGAGATGGCACGGGCGCGAGATGGGCTCGGTTCGGGACACGCGGGGAATGGACGGCGCTGATGCAGCCACGTGGCGCATCGGACGGCCGGGAGCGGTGGAGAGGCGGCGCGCTAGGGTTAGGGTTAGCGGGGGCGCGCGCAGGGAATGGACGGCGGGGATTGAGCCACGGCGCTGGGCGGGCGATCGGACGAGCGAGCGAGGGTGCGGGCGCGAGGGCGCGGGGATGGCTGCCGCGTGGCGGGGGCGGAATCGGGCGGCCGAGAGAGCGGCGGGGCGGGAAGGGGGACGGCGGCGGCGGGGGAGTTTTAAATTCTTTTCTTTTTCCAGAAATTCAAATAAACTTCAAGAAGCTCTAGAAAATAGCAAATAAATCCCAGAAATTCACCAAAAATACCAGAAAATTCCTTGTGAGACAAGGAACTCAAATAAAATATTTTTAGCAATTGTTGAAGTTTAATTTAATCATATTAAATCCTTTTAAAATTCTAAAAATTTAAATTAAGCTTTATTAATTCTAGAAAAATTCCAAAAATTAATTTTTAAATTCCCTTATCAACAGCCTCAAGCCTACTTAAGATATTAATAAAAGTTGCTTTTTATCAAATTGCTTTTTCGTTGGAGAGTTCTTTTTGTGTTTGTTTTGGGATGGGCATACAAATCCCTCTTAGTCTAATTCCAATCTTCCTCTAATCCTTGTGAAGCATCAAGTAGATGGTGAACGCTAGGAACAACGACAATGGCACCCATGGCAACAACCGCAATGAGATCCCTCCTCCACCACCAGTGAATGGACAAGACTAGGCCCAGATGATGGCCAATCAAAATCAACTCATCCAGTTGCTGATACAAACTATCAGCAACCCTACTCAGAATGCTCCACCCCCACTAGCTCAAGGACTGCAGTCCTGCTTATCAGAATTTTTCAGGATGCGTCCTCCAACCTTTAGCAACAGCTCTGACCTGATGGATGCAGATGACTAGCTTCGAGCCATTGGGAAGAAGTTAGACATCATCTAGTGCAGTAATAGAAAGTGAATCATGTTTGCCTCCCATCAGCTAAGTGCTCCTGCTTCGGAGTGGTGGGATACTTTCACTACCGCTCACCCCAATGCGCAAGCTATCTCCTGGAATGAGTTTGTGTGCAATTTCCATAAGACCCACATCCTTGCCGGCACCATCACCCTAAAAAAAGGAGTTTAGGGCTCTACGCCAGGGATGGCGTACCATAAATGAATACCTCCAGAAATTCATTCAACTATCAAGGTATGCTCCCGAGGATCGATGTAGCCACGGATGAGGCCAAGCAGGAGAGGTTCCTAGAGAGCCTCAATGATAGCATAGCGGTGCAGTTGATCTCCAACAACTATACCGACTTCTACGAACTTGTTTGCAAGGCCATCCATCAAGAAGGCAAGCAGGTGAAGATTGAGAACAAAAAAAGGAGGATGGCCACTCAGAAGGTCAACCCTGGCAGTCTCCCCAAGGCGCGTGACACTCCACCATATTCAAGCAGCCTTAGGCCCATGACGAACTGGGCACCTTGTCAGACCAATCACCCCATGCCCCAGTCTTTTCGCAGTGCACCAGCTAGAGAACAGGTGCAGAAGAACCAGACGCTTTATGACAGGGTAACCTGCTTCTATTGCAAAGAGACATGACACTTTGCCAAATCCTGTCCCAAGAACCTTCAAGCCGCAATAGGAGTTGGAACATCAGGAGGGCAGAACTCGGCGTAGACTTTCAAGAAGCCCCAGAACATCGTGACGGGACGTATGAACCATGTCACTATCGAGGAGGCACAGGATGCACCGGACGTCGCCTTAGGTATGTTTCTAGTACATTCAGTATTAGCTTTGGTTCTATTTGATTCCGGGAGCACTACACTCTTTCATTTCAAAGGCTTCTATGGTTAAGAATGGGTTAGATTCGGTTCCTCTTGGCCACACCATGCTAGTCCAATCTTCAGGAGTAGAGATGAGAGCCAGAATTTTTTGCCAATAAGTGAGCCTACTCATAGAAGGAGTACCCTTCCTAGCAGAATTAATAGTCCTTGATTCCCAAGGTTTGGATATTATTCTTGGAATGGACTGGTTATCCAAGAATAAGGGTCAGATTGACTATGCTACCTAATCCATCACACTTACTAATGGTTAGGGAGTAGAAGTGACCTTTGTCCTAGCAATCCCATAACATCCTATTTTTCAGCTCTTTTTAAAGCCTTTAAAATAAAAATGCATTAATTGAATTTTTTGGAATTTATTAAAGCTTAACATGAATTTTTGAGAATTAAAAAGGATTTAATCTGATTAAAATAAACATTAACATAAGTAAGAAACATTTTATTTGGGTTCTTTGTGTCTTAAGGATTTTACTTTCTTGATTCGACGAAGTCAAGAATACATTTTAAAAGCTCACCATTTTATGTGAAAAGGTTATCCTAAATCTAAAGTTATAACTATACAGGTCTAAGCATTTGCTACAAGAATTCTCTAGTCATACTAGTGTACTAACTAGAGTTTTATTCTAGGGTGACAAGGAATATAAGGATCACTATCAAAGGTGGTAATAACAAGTAGGCATTAACCAAATTTAAAAATTAGAATTGAAATATATTGAATAAAAATATGCATGCATAATAATTTAAACAATATAACTTTATTTTATAATCTAGTATCAATATAATCAAGTTGTGTGACTTGCCTTACTCCACGAATTGATGTGAAATGTCGTCGAAGTCAAATTTTGAATCGTCAAAGTCTACACATGAAAATACCTAAATAAACTTAAATAAAATCTAAATAAATTAAAATAAACTTCAAATAATACAAAAGAAGGTAGAAATGGATATATAAGTATTTTTGATAAATTTAGAAATTTAAACGGGTCCAATCGGAGTTAGGATGAAGGAGAACGAGCCTATGGAAGTTTGAATTCAGAGAAAAGGAATAAATAAGGTTTTTTGGAATTATTTTTCTATTGAAAAAGTTAATTATGATGTCAGCCCTAAGATTTTTTTTGGCTAAAACTGGAAAATCTATTTATGACATCCTGCTGACGTCAACAGGTATTTAAGTAGTTCTGGGCTGAGGCTGACAAATGGACCCGGTCCATCATGGACCAAGTCAATGGACCATTGGCTGGCTGAGGTGGCATGGGAAACTTTGTGGTGCTGGCATGGCGGATGACTGGGTGCAACTACTGACGTGTCATACTAGGTGGCTGACACGTGGCATGGGTGGGTCTTGTGTGCTAACGTGGCAACTGACGTGGCACTAGATGGTTATGAACTGATGTGGCATACACGTGTCAACCATGTGCCTGATGACTACGTAGATTTGGCGAATGTGGCTGCCAGATGGCTTACATGTGTCTGCCATGTGGACAGGGGTTGATGTGGCCTTTAGGCGCCGGCATGGCATTGACCGAGTGGCTCAGATGCTGGTGTGGTGTGCCTTGTGGTGGCCATGTAGCATGGGTGGCGTCCACATTAGCGCCGAGCATTGATAGGGCTCGGTCATTAGCGGCGGCTCGCTGGTGGCGTTGTCGATGGTGAGAGGTGGTGAGGTGCGCAAAATGAAGAGGGCAACAAGGCGATTTGGCCTATACCTTGCGCAGGGCATGGGTATGGACGAAGGTGATCGACGACGAGCTTTTGCTGCGGTCGGCGAAGTCGAGCCTCCCGTGGTGGAATTTCACGGTGGACGGGCGGAGGAGGATCATGAGACCTCAGTGATGCCGAGGGTGGCACCGGTGGGCTTCGACCATGAGCAACGAGGCCAGAATTGTTCACCGTAGTCTCGCCGGAGCCCAAAGAGTGGGGAAGAAGTCGCGGGGGTGACTCAAGCTCCGACAAGGGAATATAGGTTTAGGGAGGTGAAGTGCGAAGAAGGGCGAAGCAAGGGAAGGGCATAAATAGGACCAGGGATGGGTGCGTGTTGGCAAAATCCTCGCCAAAAATGGTGTGATGCCGATCATTGCGATGGGATGAGGGAGAGAGCGTGGGGCACGAAAATGGAGGATGCCAGCACGGAGAAGATGGGGGAGGGGAACAGGTCACACAGAGGGGTCACGGGAAAGGAGGGAGGTTGAGGGTAGTGATGGTGGTGCTAGTTGCGGCGGAGACGGCGGTAGTCGAGTGGAGAGAGGGGAGGAAGGAAGAAGAGAAAGGGGGAAAGGGGTGACCAGATTGTCGACACATGGCGCAAGGGAAACATCCAGACTGTTCGTGGGGTAAGAAAGAGAGAGGGGGCGCGGACAGTGGGGATGAAGCTGGGTGACAGCGTGATTAAATCCCGACAGGCCACATGACAGTAGCAGAAGGGAGGAGGTTTAAACTTGATTTCCAAATTTTTAGAGAAAGTTGAGAACTTTGAATAAATTTAGAAAATAGCAAATAAAGTCCAAAAGTTCTAGAAAAACTTCATAAAGATTCTTGGAATTATTCTAGACTTCAAAAAATATTTCATACCTATTTTGGTATTTATTGTTTATACTAAAAATACTTTTGAAACTTTAAATTTTGATTTTAATTCCCAAAAAAATACAAAAAATAGATAAAAGCCAAATAAGGTCAAATGATTACTTTGAATTAATATTTTTATATAAAAATATACTTTATTTAATAATATTTTTAATGTTTTGTACTTAAATCAATTTCCAAAAAGAGGCCCTTTTGAAAGCAGAAAAATAGGCAATTAAAAATTTAAAATTTCAGGCAACCAAAACCAATTTGTTTTATTTTAAATTAAATTATTTTTTACGCTATTGTTTTGGAAAGAAATAGCTGGGCTGTTATGTAATAGCAGCGAAAAAACACAAAAACAGAAGAAGTCCAACAATCCTGCCCACTGGCAAATGACAGTAAGACATTTTGTGGGCATTAAAATAATTATCAATTTAAACACACCAACCATTGTCAACCACAACTTTTCCCAAAACTTGCTCTTTGCATTTGCATATGAAATTGCGGTATTCTCAACACCCCCGGAACCTAAGCATTGCTAAGCCGTAAAATATAAACATAACTAATTTTTGAAACAATTACATTCATAGATTTTCCTAGGGATAACCATGGTCTTGAGCTCACTCAAGGCTTTCTCGTTTACTGATCTCGAGCCTCGGATCTTTATCGTATGCTGGATCCACTATTTCTCCAATATTCCAGTCTCTAGTTTCGTGCTAAACAATGGAATCCAATAAACTCAAATAACTCAAAAAGATCCAGGAAAATCCAATAAACTCAATTTAACTTTATTATGAGTTAAGGGTGATTTTTGGGTAAAATTGATTGGATGCGAAGAATTGACAGAGTCAATGGGGTTGGAGCGGAGTGAGGAATGGTAAAAAGATAAGGGAAGTGTTATGGCGGGAGGAGTATTTGCCAGGACATTCCGCTTCGGGTTCAAAGATGGCTAGGTATAGCCGACTGGAGAATATCATGGCTCGATCCAGTTTATTTAATAATTTCTTTTTATAACTTTATATTTATTAAGGAAGTTCCATGAGTTAGGGTATACCTATAGACAGATGTATGTATTTAGCGGGACAGTATTTTATCGGGGTTAGCATTTATGAATTAAGACATGTGTTACATATATAAGGTACCCGATTATTCTATTTATCAAATTAGTCTTATAGTTTATATTTCTAGTAATTGAAGACGTATTATTTTATGTAGTCCTAATATCAACTTGTTTATTAAGGTGTAGGTTAGCGAGGTTATTTTTAACAATTGGCGACCCATGGGACCTTTTAATAAGCGAATGAAGTTATACTTTGGTATGACATTAGTTTACGATGCTCGGAGAACTGAGGATCATTGATGCTTTATCATTTCCATCCGCAAAACTACATCGTAACACCATTTTCTTTTACACTTAAATGCAGTGCCCTATTAACTATTTGCCATCGATAATTCAGGTACGCTTAGTTACAACTTTGTGACACTTGGGTGTTTTCCCACAGCTACCTTTTATAATGTTTTTATTTAGCCTTTACATTTCAAAATAAATATTAATGCATGACACATTTTATTTATTGGATCCTTACTTGATTTTTCACAAATTTACTCCAATTACCACATGCATATATATTCATAACTCGATTATATGCCATTGAACTTTTATTTGAGTTTATGCTAACTATTAACTATCATTTAAATGGGTTTTCATAAATTTCAATTACTTAAGTTCATACAATGTATACATAAGGCATACTTTTTACGTTGAGATTTTACCTAACTATATGTAAGATGATATCCATTTGTGAGTTTTTAATATTCAATTTATTTAACCAATATTTGAAAAAGGACTTTCATGAAGTTCCAATGCCTAGGACTATTAGCTATCTATAATCTTTAATAATGGCGAAAAGGGCTTGTGATTTCATTTTATTGGAACCTTATTTGCTTTTTATCCACTTCTTCCTATTATTCTTCACATACATATATACCTATAACTAAATTGTATGCCATATACTTTTGTTTGGGTTTTATGCCAATTATTTGCATTAGCCATTATTTACGAGAGTTTTCATGATATTTTAAATTTCAATTACCTACAATGTTCACAATGTACGAATAGGGTATATTTTTGCTTAATAGATAACTAAATTGTCATAAGTTGTTAAATCAGATTGCCTCCTTAATTAAGAATTATGGGCCCACATGATATTCAGATTTTTAATTACTTACACATGTATAAGTAAGGCATACCTTCCATGTTTGGATATCTTGTAATTTATATGCAAAATGATCTCTTATTGTGGATTTATATTGCCTTAGTACTCAAGTCAATTCATCAATACTCGAAATTTTTTTTTCATAAGGTCTTACATCTAAAATAATAATTATGGTTAAACTTATATTAATCATCTACAACCTTTGGCTAATAGTAAAAGGGATATGATTTACTCCTTATGCCATTTTTAACTTACCAAATCCCCTTTGCATGAAATGTTGGTCCAATGCAATTTCTTATCAACTATCCACAATTACACATACATTTTTCTTGTTATTAGAAACTTGTTCAATTTTCAACAACTTTCTCCAATTGCTTATCATACCTTCATGTATATATATACATATATCCCTAATTAGATTTTGTGCTGTTACGCCTTATGTTAATTGCATTTTGTCCCTTACAAAGTCCATATACCATATGCCATTACATCTTTATTTGTGCTGTATGCCCATATACCATATACCTCAATGAATTGATGCCACACCATTTAACCGAGATACAAACCAGGGGGGGGGGGGGGGGGGGGGAAGAGTGCTCGGTCAACCGGTCAGAGGAGAACGCAGGGAACCGAAATAGGGGCGGCGACGCAGGCATGCTGGCGTGAGGGTGCTCCAGACCGGTTGAATTGGAAGGACACTTGCCGGAGCGGTCGGGAGTGGCGGAGGCCGGCGTGAGGGTGTGCGGGTGAGGTAGAGTGGGGAAGAAGGGGAAGGCGAAGGGGGCAAGGGATTGCGGTGAGCTTCTTATAGCCGGGGAAGGGGGCTCGGTGCTGTAGCTGATGACATTGCAGCACGGCGCGGCACGGGCGCACGGCATGGGTGAGGCTCGGCGATGAGACGCACGCACAGGAATCGGCATGGGGGAAGGCAGTGGTAGGGCATGGCGCAAGGCGTGGGCAGGGGCATGGGGAGGCACGGACGGCCCGGGGGAGGTGACGCGTGGGAGCAGGGCGCATCGGCGCGGCATGGGGGAGGCGACGGGAGACGGGCAAAGGAATGAGGAGGTGGGGCGCGGGGAGAAAGAAATAGGAGGAGAGGGGAGGCACTGTGTCCACTGGACTGATGGGGCAAAAGAGGAGAGAGAGAAGGGAGAGGTGGGGCCCGCATGGAAGAGAAGGAAATTGGGAAGGGAGAAGGAAAGAATAGGAAGTCTGCCCCCATAGGAAAAAGAATTTCTAGATTTTTTTAATTTAACCATTGGCTAAAGTCTGAATTGAATTTCAATTTGGATTTTATTTTATTTAATGTACTTTTGTAGTAAATATTTGAGCTCGAAACCTTGATTCACTTTTCGGATGCACGGTTTAAGTTTTGGATTTGTCGAGCTCTAAAAAGTAGCGTATAAGTTTAATTTGGAATTTAAATTTTTATGCATGGGAATTAGACGAAAAGTAGGAATATTAGTTTTGACTTTAAAAACTTCATTTTTGATCTTAGGATCTAATTTCACCCTTTTGTTTTACTGTCTTACATCCGATTCCAGTTTTTCATATATTGTGTTTTAAATTATTTTGTATCTGCTCTATTTCTTTTATTTTTTATTACTTTTAGATGGGAGTTAAGCTCCAATTTGCATAACACATTTTTTGCAAAACTCAACTAAAGTTGCCAAAAGAAATTAAAGTAGAATGCCCATAAGATGCAATTAAAATTTTAAATTCCTTGAAATTTTGAAGGTCCAAAATTCCGGTATATTACAACCTACCGCCCTTAAATGAATCTCGACCCTGAGATTTCGGTAGAGCAAGAAGAGTAGAGGTGAGGTTAATTTGGCTAGCAATCGGTTACAAGTTTTGCTGGACATGTTATCTGGTCCTTGGAGCCGTCGAGAGAGATTGAAACTTTTTTTTAGATTGGTTGTCCCTCCATGTGCCCGTGGCTCCGTAATGTTGGTCGTTGATTATTCTTTTATGTTGCAGAAATGGCTCGTCGTTGAAGTGCTTGTCACTTTCTGTTGATCTTGGCTACCCCCTTAAATGACGGGTGGCCAATACTAGTTGCTTTTGTCAGCTTCAGCCATGACGAGTCGGATGGCAGCTCAGAGGCTCATCCATACAGTCCTTATGGCGGTGATCTTGTCCTTCACAGAGAAATATGTGACTTTGATCATTGGACAGCGACCAGGTTGGTGATCTTCATCACAATTAGGACAATTGACGGGACACTGTTCATCCTGATGTCCTTTTTCTCTGCAGCGTGTACATGCCATGCCACTAAGTTCTTGAGGCAGTCTCCTGGCTTATGGTGTATCTTGCAGTAGGGATAATAGGGGACTGGGCAATTGTAGCAGTAGTGTCCTTTTTGCCCGTAGGTGAAGCATGATCCCTTTGTATCTTGTCATAGTCGAGGGCATGTTTGGGCATCATGTCCTGTCTTGCCACATTCAGCACACGTAGCTTTTGGTGGGGCTTCCAAGTCTGGTGGTAGAACTTTGGTGGTCGTAACTCGTTCTTTGTTGGGGCTCTTTTGTTCCTTCTTGCCGAGATTGAGGTTGGTGGCGATGGTTCCCATTACTTGTTTGCTGGTTGTCTTTTGAGGGCATCTGCTTGCGTAATGTCCTTTGAGGCCGCAGTGGAAACACTTGACATTCTTGTCGGGTTTCAGGCTAGTAATGACGACGTCTTTTTCCTGTTTGTCCAACTTTTGTCGGGGGTTTCCTTTCAATCTTCTTTGTGAAGTAGGGTAGTGTGATAGCTTGTACAGAAGGTTAGGGTTACAGCAGGCATCAACTATTAATCTCCTTTTCGTACTTCTGCTGGTGGTAGTCATCTTGTTTCCAGCTATCGAGTTTGGTTGGTAAGGATTTGAGCTATAGGTCCTTTGAGTAGGTACGGCGAAGACAATTCAGTGATATGAATCTTGAGCCCTGGTGCGGGTTGAGGCTTACAGCCGTCGTCTTCTTGGCGATGTCGTTTTCTCTAATTATTGGATGGTCGAGAGATCTTCGCTTGTTCTTGATCACATTGGGTTGACTAGCCATCACTTTGCTTTTGTCGACCTGATAGGGTTTTGAGCAAAAGGGCGAGAGCGAATAGCATGAGATAAGGGAAAGATACATCGGGATAAGCATCTATACCCAAAAAGCACTCCCAGAAAGCTGGGGTGGCACTCAATTCATACAAGCTTTTGAAAACAAGCTTTTCCCGTGACTGTGAAATGCAAAGCCCAAGAGTAAGAATGCAGTGCACAGGTCCAAATAAAACCTTGCAACAGTACAACGTCTAGACGAAAGGTCACACAAAAAGGACACAAGGTTTGACATATATTGTCCACTAAAATGAGACCACTTTATCTTCAAGGATATCTTGACGTTCCTATCCTTAGACTTTGGAGTAAGGTAAGAGAAGAGAAAATTGATTTCCTCTTGAAAGCATAAAAGGAAGATGAAAGGATTCAGAGGGAATTTGACCGATGTCAATACTCACTCTTGTATTACTATTTTCTTTGCAAATGAAACTTGGTGGCGAAAATGGATTTTCTAGTAGTTGTTCTGAAATACTGGTATTGGGAATACTTGCTGTTGAAAAGGATTTTTTTTTAAGATGTTGTAATCTTTGCAATATTCGAACATTATTGGATGGACTAATTCTCCTCCATATTGCTTTTATTCAGACTTAAAATCCAATGGCCTTGAAAAATTTTAACTTCCACTTCTTGCCATTTAGAACTAGGTTATTTTCCTCCATCACTTGGTCATGATATTACTACTATCTAAAGCTCCAAATAGCGAGTGTCGCCATTTATTTAATTCGTTGATCATATACCTTAATTCACTTGATTATGTAAATCCCCCATAAATCTTGGTAACCATTCTGAGTTTATAACTCCAATTTCTTACCTGTTATTTACCAATTTATTCTGCTTTATATTCTATGATCATATATCTTACTTGGGTCATCTAGGGTCTCTGTCGGACCCGGATTTTTAGTCCAGAATCCTTTGTGATTTCACTGCACTATTCCCTGGATCAGTAGATAGTGCTCACAGATACATTACTGAATATCAAAATACATATCAAGCAGAAGCATAAATATAATAGAATACTTACACAAGGGTCGATTGGGCCGAAAACGACGAAAGCAGCAGTGGAAACGAAGCACACAGGTGAGACCCACAGCACATGCCCACAGGCAGCCGACTGGGGGCTCGCGACCTAGCTCTTGGCCTTCTTGTTCTCTTTAACATTATGGCTTGGCGTAGCGATCTGACTCCTGAATCTGGATTTTTTTATGCGAGTGTGAGCACTCCAACCCCGTGCTCAGTGAGCCAATACACAGAATGCAAGTATATAACATGTATGGCTTAACAAAGGATAGGCTCAGGTTTATTTTATTTTGCTGGAATTGCATTTTATAAGACTTAATATATAAAAGAAATTCCTAGAATTAGCCTTTGGACCAAAATTTGTAATAACTTTGAATAAAAGATTTTATAGAATAAGTACAGATCTCATCCATCAACCCAGGTTGCTTGCATCACAATCCAATTTTCAGCGTTATAGCCGCTTAACTTACCACTGGGACGACACCCAGGACAAATCAAACCAGGACATTCCTTCGTCCTTCATTTTCTCATTCCAGACCCAACCATATAAATCATTTTTGAAATAGAACTATATCAGAGTTAAGTTCCCATGTCCGCCCTTGACCGTGGGCACGGCTGTTCGAACAGTTTTGACTCTGCAGAGTTTGTACACTTTCACCACAAGAGACAATCCGCCCATTGCCCCGCATGATTCCTTGGTCATGCAGTCGAGTAGATCATCACAGTAACCTTTCAACACTACCTAGCTTCGGGGGCTCATCTCACCCTATGAGTCTGCCCCACTTGCGGTGGGACCCATAGTTGTGCGGGATGTTAATCACTTTTTTACTAGCGCCTCGAGCTCCACTCCCCATACGCTAGTAAAATAAGAGAAACAATTCACCCTCCACTCGGTGTCCCTTTAGCGACCTCAGGCTCCAGCCTTCTTTCCCCCAGTCTGTGAGATGAGTCCGAAGTTCGGGAGGGTTTACTTAGCCAAGTTTCACTTTGCAGACTTGTGGTTATACTATTTTACAATGGGAGGTCATGACCCGATTCGATCCTTCAACCATCTGGACGGTTCTACCACAAACCCCACTCTCGTGCACACCGATACACCACACCCCCGAACCATCCGCCCAGACACACCCAGAAATTTTGGAGATTTTTGGGAGCATAAAATAGTAATCATTTCAGAAATACACGACCATTCCCATCTACAACTCCTCCCAAAATCACTCTTTGCCTTTGCATATGATGTTGGGATATTCCCGACTTTCATGACAACTAAGCATCTCTAAGCCATATGACATAAACATAATATCCATTTTGAAAGCATCTACATCTATAATTATTACTAGGGCTAACAAGGTTCACAAAATCATATGCCAGAAATTTATAATAGTGGCATCCATTAAATGGGACAGTTAACTAAAGTTGTAAAACAAACATAGAATAACACATAAAATATTAGCATGCACTCGATAATTTAAATGTAAATAATTTGATAAAGTGGGAGTTCAAAATGATCAAAGTATTGACTCACCTGTGTAACATCCCAAAAATTTTCTTTCCTCAAAACTAATTGCAAAATAATTATTTTAAAGTATTTGAACTTTATTTCGATTTTCTGGAGCCTAGTTGGATTTTCTGGATTTTATTTCAAGCTTTAAAGTAAGAAAAGTTAGAATTTTCATTTTATAAAAGCCAAAATAAATTTATTTCATTTTCCAAAGTCAAAAATAAGTTTATTTATTTTTCCTAAGTCAATCTTGTATTTTATAACAATTTCCAGGATTTTCTAGAAATTAAAAACCCCCTTTTTAAAATTAAATTGTGTTTCTGAAAAATCTAAATACCAAAATGGTTTGAAAATATTTTTATAAAGTCCAAAATCATTCCAGATGATTCTATGAATTTTTCTGAAATTTAATTCAAGCTTCAAATAAAATTTTAGAAATTAACTTGATTTAATATGATTAAAATATACTTTAACATAAGCTGGAAATATTTTATTTGGGTTCCTTATGTCACAAGGAATTTTCTGGTATTTTTGGTGAATTTTTGGGATTTATTTGCTGTTTTCTAGAGCTACTTTTCTTTTATTTGAATTTCTGGAAAAGAAAAATAAAATAACAATTCCCGGGCCGCTCCCAGCCGCCCGATCCTCCTCCCCTCCACGCGTCGGCATCGCGTCAGCCCCGCCTCACTCTCCCGCGCGCTGCCTCGGCCGGCCACTCCCCGCCGCCCGATCGGCCACCCCGCCACGCGGCGCCATCTCCCGCCCCGCCCCTCCGCTCCCTCGGCCCGGCCCAACTCTCCTTGCACTGCGCCCCGCTCGCCCGTCCGATCGCCCGCCCGCGCCGTGGCTCAATCCCCGCCGCCAATTCCCCGCGCCGCTCGCGTCCGCGCCGCCCAAGCCATCTCGGCCGTCCGCGTCCGTCCCGCCTTCCCTCCTTCTCCGTCCGCCAAGTGTTGTGCAACCGCGCCTCGCGCCCGCGCCCGCGCCCGCGCTCATCCGAGCCGGCCGTTTCCACTCGATGCACCGGACGGCCCAGATCAGATCAGCCTCGCCCGATTTAATCGTCGCCGTTGATCTTCACTTACCCCTTCGCTTCATCCGACGGCCCGATTCATTCATCTTCGCCACCCGTCGCCCATCCGGCTACTCGCCTTTTCTCCTCCTCTCTCTCTCACGGACAGGCAGGCCCCACCTGTCAGGGCCGTCGTCTCCGGGCGTTTCGTCCCCGCGCGACCGTTTCCTCCTCTCGCGCGTCGTCGCCATTATTGCGCCGCCGCCGAGCTAGCCCGCTCGCCTCCCCGTTTGTTTCTCTCCGCCATTAATGGCCCCGAAGCACCGTCTGGTCGTGCGCAACCACTAGCGGCCGTTTCCCCTCGGTTCATTGATTCTTCCGCCGTTTGGAGCGTCGGAAACCGCCGCCATCACTCGCCGCAGCCGCGCTTCCGTTACCGCTCCGTCGCGTATAAATCGAGCCCCGACCACCCTTCTCACCCCCTTCGCACTCTCCCTCTCTCTTCCTCTCTCGCGTGTGTCGTCGCCGCCGTCCAAAACCGTCGCCGCCGTGGGATTTGGTCGCCGCCGGTGAGTTCCTCCGCCGCTCTCTTCGTCCGCCCTCCGTTTCGCGCCGCCCCTCGGTCCTCGCGCCAAGGAGACGCCTCCGCTCGCACGCTCCCTCGGTCGCGCCGCCCGCGCCCGCTTGCGCGCGCTCGCGTCCGCGTGACGCTTCGCGCGACGTGCCAGCCACGCGTCGGCAATCGCGCGTCTCCACGTCACCGCACCAACTCATCTCAACCGTCCGCTCAACCACGGCCTGGATGCGCCCACGCGTCCTCATCCCGGCCGTCCAACTCGCGCCCCGCCTCGGTCCTGCCGCCCGCGTCCGCGCCCGGGTGCGCGTTCGCGTCCGCGCGACGCCTCGCGCGGCGAGCCGAGCCACGCGTCGGTCATCGCGCGGTACCCCGCGTCTCCGTCGCGCCATCATCGCCGCCCATCCAGATCCGAGCCAACGCTCGAGATCTCGCCATGCGTTGAACCGCAGCCGTCCGATCCCACCGCCGACCCGCGCCCGGCCTCCCCGCAGATAATCCTCAAGAGGATTACCTACCCCTTATGGGTAGGCAGTGCCTCCCCGACCAACTGGTTATCACCGCTCGCTCTCCCTCCCCTTGACTCCTTCGGCGCGCGTTCGAGCCCCGCTCCGCGCGCTGAGGTTGAGTTTTTCTTCATTTATCCGCGCTGACAAGTGGGTCCCACCTGTCAACGACCGACCCTCTGTGATTAGTCGCTGACAGTGGGCTCACTGTCCAGTGGGTCCCACATGTCAGAGGCTAATTTTTATGCGGACTCACTGACCAGTGGACCCCACCTGTCAGTAATTTCCGAATTTCTGGATTTAATCAAATCTGAGAATTTCAATTAGCCATATCTTTTTCATTTTAACTCCAAATTGATCCATTCAAATTTCTAAATTCATCTAAAATTCCAATCTTTCATTTGGTATATTTATTCTCAATTTTTGAGTTTTTATTTTATTTTATTTATCTGGTTTTCGCGATTCTCGTGTAGAGGCCGATTTGTCCGAGGATATTCAGGATCAAGCTCCGGAAGATTTCAACCCAGTGCAAGAAGGCAAGTCTCCTTTGACCATCTTGCTCCTATGTTTTGAAAATGGTTTTGTAGTTATTTTAAATTATTGCATGGCTATGTTATATAAAGTGATAATTTAAATTTAGAAAATTTAGTTAAATGCCAACCTTGTTATGCCTTCCTTTGGAAATTGTTTACCATGTACCCTTGTCAACTTAGGATGATTTTTGGCTCAATAATGAGTTATTATTATTCTTGTTAAATTTAGAATACTAGCAAAGGCTTAGTTTAGCTGATAAATGTAAAAATACTCATATGAGAAAATGGACAATGAATGTTTTGGATTTCATGATTTGTTTGAAAAGTGGTAATGGATGTTACCACTGTAATTTCAAAATAAAAATGAATTTGAAAGCAAAAATTGACAAGGGTGGATGGAAGGCTTGGCTGGTGCGGTTTAGCACGAGAATTTTTGGGTTTGTGAATGAGCCACCCTGGTCGTTTAAGGACCGACGCTTGCGTTTGTCCAAACTGAGCAAAACAGTGCAACCACAAGTCTATATGGGTACGACCTAGCTAATTAACCTATAATAGTTTAGTTTAGATATCACAGTGGTGTATTGAGTGCCAGGGTGTACTGGTTACTCATAGTGAGGGACAGGGTTTACTGTACTCACATGGCGCAAGAGGGGGCTTCTGAATGTGGTGGTTTAACCCATCAGTGGTGAAACCTCAGCGGGTGATATTTAACTAAACTGGAGTAGGTGAAAGGCTTTGTGATAAATTATCTGGGTCTCATGCCAAAGGAAGCATGTTGACTGCAAAGATGACTTATCTCTTGTGGGTAAAGTTGTACACACTCTGCAGAGTAATAAACTATTCGAATAGCCGTGCCCACGGTCAAGGGCGGGCAAGGAATGCATTCACATGGTAGAAGTTTGATTTTGATTTTTTAAAAAAATGATTTGGCAAACTCGGGAGTGGTGTAACTCTCGTGATTCCAATCTGGTGGATGTAACCAGTTCAGGTGGTTTAACCTGCATTTTTGAACTTGGCGGATGGAGCCAGTGAGGGTGGATGTAACCCGTAATTTTAAACCTTGGCGGATTAGCCTATGATATTAGTGTTGGTGGTTTAACCTTCACTAAAATTATTTATCTATTTTCAAATTATTGAAAACAAGATGTTTAACAAATGGCTTTGAAATAATAGGAAAGTTTGAAATAAAATGCTGATTTTCGCAAAAGAACCATATAGCCTTCCTTTGTTAAGCCCTGCATCTATGCATCTTTCCCAAGACTTGCGGAGTACATTCATGTACTCACGTGCTACACTTCAAATTAACTCTCAGAGGAGATCGAAGCTCAAGAGGTGGACTACGACTACTTCGTGGATGGATTCGTCGAAGGCTTTCCGGAGTAATAGGTTGCGTTTCCCCAGTCAATTGCCTGTGGCGTATTGATGGGTCTTGCTTTAGTTTCTTTTTGCTTCCGCTGTAATTTTCTGTTTGGTGTGAGGTCTTAAAACCTCATTTGTAATAAAGGCTTCGAGGTCTGTAATCTCGATTATGATAATAAAGCGTTGTTGGCAATGTATCATCTTTTCTGTTTGAACTGTGTGTACTAGCGTTGATCTGGGACTAGTACTGTAATGCACAGGAGGTCCAGGAGTTTCTACTCCGTGGTCTCACAGAAGTGGTATCAGAGCCAATTTGACTGTAGGGCGTAACCTAGTTAGAATGGTCGTTATTAGAAAAGCTTCAAATTTTATTTTATAAAATAAAATTTTAATAATGTGCTATTCTCATCTTTTCTCTTCTTTCTATCCTTACCTTCGTCAGGATATTCTATCTTATCTATATGTTGGCTCACTTTTAAGAATGGTAATTGGACCCCCGTTCCTTTGTAATTTCTATAGATGGCTCAGAGAGATCAAGTCTGAGAAGCAACCAGAGGACCGTGTCGTCATGAAGATTTGAAGAGTAGTTCTTTAGTTCATAGTACCCAAGTAAAGTCATACGATTTTAGAACGCTTATATATATTGCTTGTTGGTGCTAGATGGACTGTACCAAGCTTTTGTGTACTTGTAGTACAGCCATCTTTAAAAACTATTTTTGTTTTCGAGCTAAGCTTCTCCTCGTTGGAGTTTGCTTTTCTCTTGTGTGTTTGTTTGGGATGTTGTTTAGTTGTTCCCCGACCTCTTACCTATGCTACTTCCCTCTTACCTTGTGCTAACCCTAGTTACTGCTTCAGATGGTGCAAGTTCCAATTCTTCCATTGTAGTCCAAGCTTGGAAAATATTTGAGAACTAAGAATATATGGAAGGTCACAACATTTACGGAAAGTACTCTTATCAGGAAAGCCATCCTAATCCTTAGATGTCAAGTTAGGTAATTTAGAGGATTGTTGCTAGTGTGATATATTTGGATTTAGAATTGACAAGATTGGATAATACCTGGGTGATTCGAAAGTAAAAAAAAAGTATATTTGTGGATACAAATTGGTTATGAATAAATCTAAAGACTGCAATATTTGTGGATTGAATAGATCTTAGAAATAAACACATCATTGAACTTGGTGGAGTTAATTAGATCATGGGGAGTGTCCAAACTTAGTGCCTTGGATTTATTATCTTGGATTGAAAGGAGTAATTGGATGTAAAACAAGATTTTAGTTGAAGGATTTATTTGTGATCATTGGAGAATTAGTATTAAGAATTTGATATAGTAAAGGTGGAAATTAAAAGATTGGATTATCATAAACAATTTATGACATCAATTTTAGGTGGTTTGGTTGAATCATGAAGAGCGGATAAATTTTGTGGAGTTGATTGATTATCGTAGTTTGGTGGATCTATTGATGATGAGTGGTTACTAGTGTAATTCTGGAAGATAATACACTTAGATATTTGGTGGATTACTCTTATTATTGAAAAGGGGATATTGATTTGAAACTCGTGGATTTATTAGATCGTTGAAAGATAATTGGATTTTAATTTATGAGATTGAATATATCATTTAAGGATGATCGAAGGTTTAAGTTTGGTGGATTTAAATCAAATATGGAAGATAGATTGTTCGATAAGAATTAATTGTGGTACTCAGATTCACTCAAATTTGGTGGAACCAAAATGATGATTTTCGAGAAGTTGATATTGGTGGATTAATCTTATCATCGAAAAGTGGGTTTTGATACGTTGATTTGAAATTTGTGGATTTATCATATCATTGTTAGATAATTGGATTTTAACTTATGAATTGACTAAATCATTTAATGATGTTCAAATGGTTAAGCTGGAGGATTTAAATGAATTATGGGAGATAGATTAGAACTAATTGAGATACTTCGATTCATTCAAATTTGGTGGAATGAAAATGATGATTATGAATAGACTGATGTTGGTGGATTACCATATATTGAATTATTGATTGGTTAATCTTAAAATTGATTGATGATTACTAAAAGGTGGGATTAATTTTATGTTATCTGATGGGAGTTATGAATCTATTGGATTAGACAAGGATCATAAAGTATTGGTGGAAATCACAGATTACATCATCATTGGATTCTTGTTAGAAGAACTCTATGGTTTGCCGTTAAATTCGAATAAGTATAGACAATAAAATTTTATAGGATTATTTGTGGAAACCAATGTGAGATCAACGAGGTGCATTGGTGGTATATGATTCTGCAATGAAGCACCTTTGAAAAGTTGAAATCATTATGTCTTTTGTCGGATGAACACTAGAAGTTAAGCCCTTTTGATGGAATTTTGAATTAATCAATATGATAAGGGCAAATGAAGTTAGCACAGTGATTATAGGCGACTGGAGATGTATTTTCCGATTTGTAGTTGTCTTCCATATATCTCAATTAAAGGAATGCTTTAGAGTACCAAAAATCAAAACAAGTCAAAATCAAGGAGTCAGCTGAACATCGAACAATAGACAAGAATATTGAACTCTGCAAAGTATAGTGAAGTAACCCTTCAGAATCAGAAGCAACTTGGGAATGTGAAGAGGACCTCAGAGCTATGTTTCCCTCTCCTTTCTTTTTCCTAGTCCGTCCGAATCTCGGGGTCGAGATTCTTTCTAAGGGGGGTAGATTTGTAACATCCCAAAAATTTTCTTTCTTCAAAACTAATTGCAAAATAATTATTTTAAAGTATTTGAACTTTATTTCGATTTTCTGGAGCCTAGTTCGATTTTCTGGATTTTATTTCAAGCTTTAAAGTAAGAAAAGTTAGAATTTTCATTTTATAAAAGCCAAAATAAATTTATTTCATTTTCCAAAGTCAAAAATAAGTTTATTTATTTTTCCTAAGTCAATCTTGTATTTTATAAAAATTTCCAAAATTTTCTAGAAATTAAAAACTCCCTTTTTAAAATTAATTCGTGTTTCTGAAAAATCTAAATACCAAAATGGTTTGAAAATATTTTTATAAAGTCCAAAATCATTCCAGATGATTCTATGATTTTTTCTGAAATTTAATTCAAGCTTCAAATAAAATTTTAGAAATTAACTTGATTTAATATGATTAAAATATACTTTAACATAAGCTGGAAATATTTTATTTGGGTTCCTTATGTCACAAGGAATTTTCTGGTATTTTTGGTGAATTTTTGGGATTTATTTGCTGTTTTCTAGAGCTACTTTTCTTTTATTTGAATTTCTGGAAAAGAAAAATAAAATAACAATTCCCGGGCCGCTCCCAGCCGCCCGATCCTCCTCCCCTCCACGCGTCAGCATCGCGTCAGCCCCGCCTCCCTCTCCCGCGCGCTGCCTCGGCCGGCCACTCCCCGCCGCCCGATCGGCCACCCCGCCACGCGGCGCCATCTCCCGCCCCGCCCCTCCGCTCCCTCGGCCCGGCCCAACTCTCCTCGCGCTGCGCCCCGCTCGCCCGTCCGATCGCCCGCCCGCGCCGTGGCTCAATCCCCGCCGCCAATTCCCCGCGCCGCTCGCGTCCGCGCCGCCCGAGCCATCTGGTCGTCCGCGTCCGTCCCGCCTTCCCTCCTTCTCCGTCTGCCAAGTGTTGTACATCCGCGCCTCGCGCCCACGCCCGCGCTCATCCGAGCCGGCCGTTTCCACTCGATGCACCGGACGGCCCAGATCAGATCAGCCTCGCCCGATTTAATCGTCGCCGTTGATCTTCACTTACCCCTTCGCTTCATCCGACGGCCCGATTCATTCATCTTCGCCACCCGTCGCCCATCCGGCTACTCGCCTTTTCTCCTCCTCTCTCTCTCTCACGGACAGGCAGGCCCCACCTGTCAGGGCCGTCGTCTCCGGGCGTTTCGTCCCCGCGCGACCGTTTCCTCCTCTCGCGCGTCGTCGCCATTATTGCGCCGCCGCCGAGCTCGCCCGCTCGCCTCCCCGTCCGTTTCTCTCCGCCATTAATGGCCCCGAAGCACCGTCTGGTCGTACGCAACCACTAGCGGCTGTTTCCCCTCGGTTCATTGATTCTTCCGCCGTTTGGAGCGTCGGAAACCGCCGCCATCACTCGCCGGAGCCGCGCTTCCGTTACCGCTCCGTCACGTATAAATCGAGCCCCGGCCACCCTTCTCACCCCCTTCGCACTCTCCCTCTCTCTTCCTCTCTCGCGTGTGTCGTCGCCGCCGTCCAAAACCGTCGCCGCCGTGGGATTTGGTCGCCGCCGGTGAGTTCCTCCGCCGCTCTCTTCGTTCGCCCTCCGTTTCGCGCCGCCCCTCGGTCCTCGCGCCAGGGAGACGCCTCCGCTCGCACGCTCCCTCGGTCGCGCCGCCCGCGCCCGCCCGCGCGCGCTCGCGTCCGCGCGACGCTTCGCGCGACGTGCAAGCCACGCGTCGGCAATCGCGCGTCTCCACGTCACCGCACCAACTCATCTCAACCGTCCGCTCAACCACGGCCTGGATGCGCCCACGCGTCCTCATCCCGGCCATCCAACTCGCGCCCCGCCTCGGTCCTGCCGCCCGCGTCCGCGCCCGGGTGCGCGTTCGCGTCCGCGCGACGCCTCGCGCGGCGAGCCGAGCCACGCGTCGGTCATCGCGCGGTACCCCGCGTCTCCGTCGCGCCATCATCGCCGCCCATCCAGATCCGAGCCAACGCTCGAGATCTCGCCATGCGTTGAACCGCAGCCGTCCGATCCCACCGCCGACCCGCGCCCGGCCTCCCCGCAGATAATCCTCAAGAGGATTACCTACCCCTTATGGGTAGGCAGTGCCTCCCCGACCAACTGGTTATCATCGCTCGCTCTCCCTCCCCTTGACTCCTTCGGCGCGCGTTCGAGCCCCGCTCCGCGCGCTGAGGTTGAGTTTTTCTTCATTTATCCGCGCTGACAAGTGGGTCCCACCTGTCAACGACCGACCCTCTGTGATTAGTCGCTGACAGTGGGCTCACTGTCCAGTGGGTCCCACATGTCAGAGGCTAATTTTTATGCGGACTCACTGACCAGTGGACCCCACCTGTCAGTAATTTCCGAATTTCTGGATTTAATCAAATCTGAGAATTTCAATTAGCCATATCTTTTTCATTTTAACTCCAAATTGATCCATTCAAATTTCTAAATTCATCTAAAATTCCAATCTTTCATTTGGTATATTTATTCTCAATTTTTGAGTTTTTATTTTATTTTATTTATCTGGTTTTCGCGATTCTCGTGTAGAGGCCGATTTGTCCGAGGATATTCAGGATCAAGCTCCGGAAGATTTCAACCCAGTGCAAGAAGGCAAGTCTCCTTTGACCATCTTGCTCCTATGTTTTGAAAATGGTTTTGTAGTTATTTTAAATTATTGCATGGCTATGTTATATAAAGTGATAATTTAAATTTAGAAAATTTAGTTAAATGCCAACCTTGTTATGCCTTCCTTTGGAAATTGTTTACCATGTACCCTTGTCAACTTAGGATGATTTTTAGCTCAATAATGAGTTATTATTATTCTTGTTAAATTTAGAATACTAGCAAAGGCTTAGTTTAGCTGATAAATGTAAAAATACTCATATGAGAAAATGGACAATGAATGTTTTGGATTTCATGATTTGTTTGAAAAGTGGTAATGGATGTTACCACTGTAATTTCAAAATAAAAATGAATTTGAAAGCAAAAATTGACAAGGGTGGATGGAAGGCTTGGCTGGTGCGGTTTAGCACGAGAATTTTTGGGTTTGTGAATGAGCCACCCTGGTCGTTTAAGGACCGACGCTTGCGTTTGTCCAAACTGAGCAAAACAGTGCAACCACAAGTCTATATGGGTACGACCTAGCTAATTAACCTATAATAGTTTAGTTTAGATATCACAGTGGTGTATTGAGTGCCAGGGTGTACTGGTTACTCATAGTGAGGGACAGGGTTTACTGTACTCACATGGCGCAAGAGGGGGCTTCTGAATGTGGTGGTTTAACCCATCAGCGGTGAAACCTCAGCGGGTGATATTTAACTAAACTGGAGTAGGTGAAAGGCTTTGTGATAAATTATCTGGGTCTCATGCCAAAGGAAGCATGTTGACTGCAAAGATGACTTATCTCTTGTGGGTAAAGTTGTACACACTCTGCAGAGTAATAAACTATTCGAATAGCCGTGCCCACGGTCAAGGGCGGGCAAGGAATGCATTCACATGGTAGAAGTTTGATTTTGATTTTAAAAAAAATGATTTGGCAAACTCGGGAGTGGTGTAACTCTCGTGATTCCAATCTGGTGGATGTAACCAGTTCAGGTCGTTTAACCTGCATTTTTGAACTTGGCGGATGGAGCCAGTGAGGGTGGATGTAACCCGTAATTTTAAACCTTGGCGGATTAGCCTATGATATTAGTGTTGGTGGTTTAACCTTCACTAAGATTATTTATCTATTTTCAAATTATTGAAAACAAGATGTTTAACAAATGGCTTTGAAATAATAGGAAAGTTTGAAATAAAATGCTGATTTTCGCAAAAGAACCATATAGCCTTCCTTTGTTAAGCCCTGCATCTATGCATCTTTCCCAAGACTTGCGGAGTACATTCATGTACTCACGTGCTACACTTCAAATTAACTCTCAGAGGAGATCGAAGCTCAAGAGGTGGACTACGACTACTTCGTGGATGGATTCGTCGAAGGCTTTCCGGAGTAATAGGTTGTGTTTCCCCAGTCAATTGCCTGTGGCGTATTGGTGGGTCTTGCTTTAGTTTCTTTTTGCTTCCGCTGTAATTTTCTGTTTGGTGTGAGGTCTTAAAACCTCATTTGTAATAAAGGCTTCGAGGTCTGTAATCTCGATTATGATAATAAAGCGTTGTTGGCAATGTATCATCTTTTCTGTTTGAACTGTGTGTACTAGCGTTGATCTGGGACTAGTACTGTAATGCACAGGAGGTACAGGAGTTTCTACTCCGGGGTCTCACAGCCTGGCGCGGTTTACCACGATCTTGAGCTTATGCAAAGCTTTCTCGCTTGTTGATCTTGAGCTTCGGTCCTTTATCGTCTTCTGGATCCACCGCTTCTCCAGGATTCCCGAGTTCTAATTACGTGCTAAACAAATGAATGTAAATAACTCAAAAAGATCCAAGAGAATCCAAATAAACTCAATTTAGCTTTTATTATGAGTCAAGGGCGATTTTTGGTAGGATTGATTGAGCGCGGGGAATTGACGAAGTCAACGGGGTTTAGATCGGAGCGAGGAATGGCGAAAGGATAAAGGAAGTGTTATGGTGGGAGGAGTATTCGCCGAAACAAAAGATTGGCTAGTTATAGCAGACGCAGAATATCACGGCTTGACCCTCTTTATTTAATAATCTTCTTTTATAATTTTTATATTTATCAAGAAAGTTCCATAAGTTAGGGTAGATGTATGAATTTAGCCGAGCATTATTTTATCGGGATTAGCATTTACGGATTTAGGCATGTGTTATATATATAAGGTACATGATTATTTTGATTTACCAAGGTAGTCTTATAGTTTGTATTTCTAGCAAACAGAGACGTATTATCTTATGCATTCCAATTTCTAACTTGCTTATTAAAACATAATTGGCAGCAATTGTGTTGTTTACCAATGCTCAGGGTATTATAACTAGATGCATCATATGATTCTTTTAATTAAAGACTTACTGCTAATTATTTGCTATCAACAAATCATGCATTTTTTGTTACGACCTTGTGATAATTGAGTATTTACTAATAGCTACTTTTTATAGCATTTTATTTAACCTTTAGGCTATAAAACAAATATTAATAATACATCTTACTTTCTGGATCACTTAACAAACTTTACGGATATGCAATCATTTTAGATTAGTTCTCCCAACATTATTACTTTATTAGAACCTTATTTGGTTTCCAAAGTTTTAGCCCTATTACTTGTCACATGTATATATATATATATATATATATATATATATATATATATATATATATATATATATATATATATATATATATATATATATATATATATATATATATATATATATATATATATATATATATAACTATTTTGCATGCCATTATGCTTCTATTTGAGTTTATGCTATCAATTTATAATAGCTACTCTAAAAGGGGTTGTCATGATACCTACATTCTAATTACACATGATTTACACAACATGTAAATACAGCCTACCTTCTTAGGTTTAAATAGCTATTTGCAAGATGATCTCTATTTATGAGTTTTTATTTTCTAAGTTTACACAATGTATACATAAAGCATGCTTTAATTTAAGGAATAAATTAACTTGCCACCCCTTATATTTATATTCCAATGTCTAAAGATAATAATTACAAATTAAACTTATGTTAAGCCACCGCAACCTTTGCTAATATGAAAAGGGATGTGTTTTATTCCTTATAAAGTAATCAGTTTGTTAATCATTATTAACAAGTAGATCTTTATCAATATCAAACCTTTAATCCTTTTATCTTGCATAAATTTTCATTACCACTGTTTCAAGTCGCCCTTACCCACACTTGTTAATTATGAATTACACTTTTATACTTAAGTTCAATTACACAACATATCTCGATACACTGCTCCATGGTTTAATTTCCTCGATCCACATTTCAGAGTTTAGCAATTCATGAAAGAATGTAAATATGGTTTATCACGATTAATTCGTAAATTTTTGTCAACATCGAGCCTCTGATCATTTCACTTTGTGAAATTTTGCATTACAACTACTTTAGTCCATTTGGCATGTTAATGAGCTATCCTTATTGAATTTACAGACAGAGAATTTAAACTTTAGCTATATGCAAATTACTACAATTAACATGCTATCCTCAACCAATTGCTATTGAGTTGGGCCCACATGCCATACTGTTAGTCAAAAGAAGAACAATTACAGAGGGGCTGGTCTTCAGCCGGGACTGTCTGGACCGAGCAGAAGCACCGGCGGCGCAGGCTGTTGGCACCGGCGGCGACGGCGAGGCAAGGCCGGCGATCGGATGGCGACAGTACAATGGGCTGCTGGGGGTGCTGCAAGGCTAGAGGCAGCGGCGCCCCAGCCGGAACGGCACCGAAGATCAGCGGGCGGCGGCTCAAGCCAATCGGCGGCGGGGCCAACATGGAACGGCGGCGCCGGCGGAGAAAAGGAGAAAGGAGGAGGAGCATGAGCTGCAAGGGAGCGAGGGGATCTCACCTACGGCGACGGCTTGACCGGACAGGGGCTGAGGCGAGCTGGCGACGAGGGCCACGGGTGGCGGCAGGTGATCACCGTGGAGGGGGCAGCTCGGGCGCCGAGGAGACCGAGCGGCGGTTGGAGAAGGTTGAGGGTGCCGTGGGGGTGCTTCCACCGGAAGGAATCGACGCGAGGTGGACCGAGGAAGAAATGGCGTGGCGGCGGTTGCTTCGGCCGGCAATGGGGAAGAAGCGCCGTGCGACGAGTTTCGCTCCGAGGAAACTCAATCGGCTAGCGTGGGAGGTGCCTGGGAGGAGGGGGCGCACCGCGACGCGGTCAGCGTGGGGAGAGCTTCGCCGGAGCGGCTGGGAGCAGCGGCAGCGGCGTGGGGGCGCGTTCGGCGAGGTGAAGCGGAAAAAAAGGGGGAAGAGAGGGGAAGACGCAATGGGAGGTAAGGGAGCGCGCGAGGCATCTCATAGCCGAGGGAGGAGGCGACAAGAAGACCCGGGAACGGCGGCGGAGGGAGCAGGATCCCGGGGCGGCGGTGGAGAATCCGGGGGAGACGGCGCGCTCGAAAGAAATAGAGGGAGAAGGAGGCAACGCGGAGAAGGAGCAGGAGCGCGTGGGGTGCGGCGGAGAACAAGGAAAACCGGGGGCGGGCAAGGAAAAACCAGGGGCGGTAGCACGGGCGAAGGGGGAGCAAATCCCGGGCGGCACGGCATGGACGCTCGGGAGAAGAAAGAGCAAGGGGGAGGAAAGAAAGGAGGAAGAGGGGAGGCTGCTGGGTGGGGCGCGGGCCCACGGGCAGTGAAGGGGGAGAAGGAAAAAGAGATTAGAGAGGCTGCTTAATTGGAAAGTTTAAGTTTTTGTTTTATCCAATGGATTTCTAAAGCATATTTATATATCCATAAAATTTCAGATAATGTTCTTTCTCAAATATTTGCGCTTCTTTGTCAAATGTACAATTTTGTTTTTAAATGTTATCTGCATTTTTAATACTCAATTCAATTTTGAATTTTTAATGATAATTCTCGAGGTGGCATATACTTTTGCTATTTGTCTGTTAATTTATTTTGCATCTGCTATATTTATTCATTATATGATTTTATTATTACTATTATTTTATCTCTAGTGTTTTCTTTTAGGGAGTTATACCCTAACATTAATTTGTATAACACAATTTTGGAGATCGCAATTAAAATTGTAAAGGAATTTTGAACACCCGCAAGAGGCAAATAAAAATTTCTAAATTCTTCAGAATTTTACTTGCTTCAAAATTCATGATGTTACAGTCTCCGTAATCGAATCAGGGTTACCTAATTTCTTACTAGAATCTCAATTCCCACCGTAAGTTTTGTGATTCAAACCTTTGGTCCATTATTTGTCAATTATTCAATTGTATACCCAAGGAAAAATTCAATATCTTTACTCTCAAGTTTACCAATATCCTTGTTATCAAGGTTTCCTAATAATTCAATCCTTTATCATGGATTCCAATGTATAATTTGCTCATCTAGTAATCAATCTTGCTCTTTACTATCTACTTCAGCTAATCATTATAAATATCCACCAAAAATAATGTTAGTAATTAGGTCTATAATTCAATGGTTATTATCACTTCTTCCACATTCTCGAAAATTTAATTAATCCTTCGAACAATCGATCATATTTTTATTAGCTCATCATGGGGATCATCCATCCGGAATTATATTATTTGTTGGGGCTATAACCAATAAGTGTTGTCACACCTTCTATTTCTTCGAAATTCGATTGATCCACCTATATGGTCAACCCAATCATTTCAATTCTTTTGATTTCTCACCGAGTCCATTTATCCAGAATTTTTACACATCTTATTTCTCCCTCTAAGGATTGACAGGAATCCACCAGTATTTGTCATCTTACATATGTACTCCGAGAGGCCAAAGAGGATCTTGGGAATAATCCTTGTAAGAAGTTAGACTTTTGAAAAAAAATTCCTTGAACGAACATGTTCGTTGAAATACGTTTGAATGAATTTTTGGAAACCAACTAAAAATCAAACCTTCTTTGATCAAACAATTTTTGAAAATGAATTTCAAGCTTAAGCCTTGGGTTTTAGGTCCAAGGGTAGGGTTTTCAAAAGGAGCTTACAAGAGGAGTCCCGACCTTCGTTATTTTAAATTCAAGGTGAGAAGCTTTAGAACTAAAAAAATGGACAGGGCAGCATATAGATGAGAGGGATTCATCTAAGAGGGATAAGAATAAGAAATAATGCCTACATTTTGTACATAGGTTTTGAAGAAATAACTCTAGTTGTGAAGCTAACGACCATGCTGACTAAGGTCACGACCTACAGTCGATATGCTTTGATACCAGCTCTGTCGGACCCGGATTTTCAATTCAGAATCCTTTGTGATTTCACCGCACTATTCTCTGGATCAGTAGATAGTGCTTATAGATACATTACTGAACATCAAAGTACATATCATGCAGAAGCGTAATTATAATAGAATACTTACACATGGGCCGATCAGGCCTAAAACAATGAAAACAGCAGCGGAAACGAAGCACACAGGTGGGACCCACAGAACTTGTGAAAGCATCTAGACCCCTAAAATTGGGTTTTTGTAATTAATGATGATTTATGAACATGGGACTAATGTGTTTGATTAGAATTGTATAGACAAGATTTTTCATGTGTGTAATGGACAAGAACAAGCTGCATGGAAAATGGACTTGAGAAGGATCAAGACAAAGGTACATGGAATATAGGATCATTTTTAATTTTACCAGTCTTAGGAGAAAAGGTGGAAGACCGGATTATAGGTTAGATGCTGTACTATTAAGAGGGATCATTGAAAGTAGCTTGATAGCATGATTTGGTGCACATTGGATCAATTTAGGATTAGCATGCACATGAAAATAAGTTTAAAAACTCACTGTGCTCTCTCAGTAAAATCGGTAGTACCGCCGGTATAATTGCGGAACTACCGGAGTGCGGTAGTTCCGGCGTATAAACAGATGAACTACCGGACTTCGGTAGTACTGGTTTTTGTACGGTACGTTTTTTTCAGAGTACACCCTCAGAGGGGACTTAGACTACTAGAAATCGGTAGTACCGAAATTTCAATGGCGGAACTACCGTAGTGTGGTAGTACTACACGGTACTATGGAACTGCCGATTTTTGGTATGTTTTTTCCAGAGAGTACCCCCAGAAAAACTTAACTGGCTAGAAATCAGAAGTACCAGTCTTAGCACAGCGGAACAACCGTAGTGCGGTAGTACCGCACAGACATGCGAAACTACCGTAGTGCGATAGTACTGCAGATTCAACGGCGGTAGTTCCGCTCTGAATTTAAAATGGCTAGTTCTGATGTCTGACATAGCCGTTACAGTGTGCTACAGTAAAGTGTGGTAGTACCGCACTTACAACGGCGGTAGTTCTAATTTTCTTGATTTTTCCAGAATTAATTTTTTCAACGGCTAGTTTTGGTTGGTGAGGGTATAAATATCCCTCCACATGCCCAAGGGCAGGGTGCTGAACTTGCATTGATCATATTTGAGCCTAGAGCATTCACTCCACTCTCTTTTCTCACTTGCATTGTGAGTGGTTTGGAGCTTGCCATCTCTGGAGAGGAGGAAGAGTTACTACTAGTGATCGAGGAGCTATGCTTAATTCATGGAGCCGGTCCAAGAGCACTTGGGCTTTCCTCAACGTGGACTAGTGAAGACCGGCAAGTCTTCGATACCACAGGAAAACATCGCGTGTCTCATTGTGACCATCTCTTTACTTTCCTTTAGCATTTATATTTAGTTAATCTAGTTCTTGTCTTGTGATAAATTGCTATTATTTGTTTAATTAGGCAAGAAATTTTAAAACCTCTTATTCACCCCCCTCTAGTCGATTATCCTTGATCCTACAACATACCCACAGGCAGCCAACTAAGGGTTCGTGACCTAGTTCTTGGCCTTCTCATCTTCTTCTCCATCATGACTTGGCGTATTGCTGAAGTGCAGCGATTTAACTCCTGATTCTGGATTTTTGTGAGCGAGAGTGCACACACTAACCACCGTGCTCCGCGAGCCAATACACAGGATGCAAATATATAATATGCATGGCTTGAGAAAGGATAGGCTCGGGTTATTTTATTTGTCGAAAAGTGCACTTTAAAAGACTTAAGGTTAGATATAAGAAATTCCTAGACTTAGCCCTTGAATTAAAATCATAATACTTTTGAGAAAAGAATTTATAGAATAAGTACAGATCTCATCCATCGCCACACGATACTTGAATCCCAAAACCAGTTTTCAGCGTTATAACCGCTTAACTTACCACTAGGACGACACCCAGGACAACTCAAACCAGGATAGTCCATCGTCCTTCATTTTCCCATTCCATGTCCCAACCACAAAAGTCATTTTTGAAATAGAACTATATTAGAGTTAAGTTCCCATGTCCGCCCTTGACCGTGGGCACGGCTATTCGAATAGTTTTGACTCTATAGAGTTTGTACACTTTCACCACAAGAGACGATCCGCTCGTTGCCCCACATGATTCCTTAGTCATGCAGTTGAGTAGATCATCACAGTGACCTTTCAACACTACCTGGCCTCGGGGTCTCATCTCACCCTATGGGTTGCTCCCACTTGCGGTGGGACCTATATGTTGCACGAGATGTTAATTACTCTTTTACTAGCACCTCAAGCTCCACTTCCCATACACTAGTAAAATAGGAGAAACAATTCACCCTCCACTCGGTGTCCCTTTAGCCACCCCAGGCACTGGCCTTCTTTCCCCCAGTCTGTGAGATGAGTCCAAGGTTCGGCAGGGTTTACTTAGCAAAGTTGCACTTTGGAGACTTGTGATTATACTGTTTTACAATGGGAGGTCATGACCCAATTCGGTCCTTGAGTTATCTGGGCGGTTTTACCACAAACCACACACACCATACCCCCGAACCATCCGCCCAGATGTATAAGCAATTTTGGGGATTTTTATGGGCATTAAAAAAATTATCAATTTAAACATACCACCATTGTCAACCACAACTTTTCCCAAAACTTGCTCTTTACATTTGCATATGAGATTGGGGTATTCTCAACACCCCATAACCTAAGCATTGCTAAGCCGTAAAATATAAACGTAACTAATTTTTGAAACAATTACATTCATAGATTTTTCCTAGGGATAATCGCGGTCTTGAGCTCACTCAAGGCTTTCTTGTTTGCTGATCTCGAGCCTCGGATCTTTATCGTATGCTGGATCGTGGTCCTGCTGGATCCACTGTTTCTCCAAGATTCCAGTCTCTAGTTTCGTGCTAAACAATGGAATCCAATAAACTCAAATAACTCAGAAAGATCCAAGAAAATCCAAATAAACTCAATTTAACTTTATTATGAGTTAAGGGTGATTTTTGGGTAAGATTGACAAGTGAACTTTATTATGCCAATTATTTGCATTAGCCATTATTTACGAGAGTTTTCATGATATTTTGAATTTCAATTACCTACAATGTTCACAATGTACGAATAGGGTATATTTTTTTGCTTAATAGATAACTAAATTGTCATAAGTTGTTAAATCGGATTGCCTCCTTAATTAAGAATTATGGGTCCACATGATATTCAGATTTTTAATTACTTACACATGTATAAGTAAGGCATACCTTCCATGTTTGGATATCTTGTAATTTATACGCAAAATGATCTCTTATTGTGGATTTATATTGCCTTAATACTCAAGTCAATTCATCAATATTCAAAAAAGAATTTTCATAAGGTCTTACATCTAAAATAATAATTATGGTTAAACTTATATTAATCATCTACAACCTTTGGCTAATAGGAAAATGGATATGATTTACTCCTTATGCCATTTTTAACTTACCAAATCCCCTTTGCATGAAATGTTGGTCCAATGCAATTTCTTATCAACTATCCACAATTACATACATTTTTCTTGTTATTAGAAACTTGTTCGATTTTCAACAACTTTCTCCAATTGCTTACCATACCTTCATGTATATATATATACATATATCCCTAATTAGATTTTGTGCTGTTACGCCTTATGTTAATTGCATTTTGTCCCTTACAAAGTCCATATGCCATTACATCTTTATTTGTGTTGTATGCCCATATGCCGTATACCTCAATGAATTGATGCCACACCATTTAATCAAGATACGAACCAGGGGGAAGAGTACTCGGTCAACCGGTCAGAGGAGAACACAGGGAACTGAAACAGGGGTGGCGGCGCGGGCATGATGGACTCGCCGACGAGGGGTGGCTAAAGAGAGGCGCCGACGAAGGCCAAAACAAACCCCGGAAGAAGCAAGAGGTGGTGGCAACACTTCGGCTCACGTGGTGATGCAGGCAGGCTGAGCGGTGCACGGCGACTGGCCGTGGAGGGGAAATGAGGCGGAGGTGCCATGGTGTAGGGAGAAGAGAGGGAGAGTTGCAGGAGCTGCAGGGGTGAGGGGAATTCACTTGCGGCGACGGCTTGGCCAGAGAGGGGCCTAGGCGGCTCGACGGCGTGAGCCTGGGGCAGCGCGGAGTGGTTGCCACGGGCGGCTCGCCGGAGGGGAGGAAGACCTGAATTGATGTTGGGGATAGCTTCGGGAGGTTGCGTGGATGCTCCAACTGGTTGAATTGGAAGGGAACTCGCTGGAGCGGCCGGGAGCAGCGGAGGCCGGCGTGGGGGGTGTGCGGGTGAGGTAGAGTAGGGGAGAAGGGGAAGGTAAAGGGAGGAAGGGAGACCGCAGAGCTTCTTATAGCCGGGGAAGGGGGCTCAGTGCTGTAGCTGACGACCTTGTAGCACGGTGCAGTATGGACGCACGGCATGGGTGCGGCTCGGCGATGAGACGTGTGCACGGGAAGCGGCATGGGGGAAGGCGGTGGTAGGGCATGGCGTGAGGCGTGGGTGGGGGCATGGGGAGGTGACGCGTGGGAGCAGGGCGCATGGCGCGCGGCATGGGGGAGGCGACGGGAGATGGGGGAGGAGGAGCGAAACCGGGGGCGGCACTGCAAAACCGTGGGTGAAGTGCAGCGCGTGGGGAGGAAGTGAGAAAGAAGGAGGAAAGAGAGAGAGGGGGCAGTGGGGTTGCTCGTCCGAAAATTTTCTATTTTAGCCTTTTTTTTGAAAAATATTCACATTTAGACCCCTGGTAGTTTTAATTCCGTTTTTTGACCCGGAGCTCGGCGCCGTGGGTCACGGCGCCGAGGTAACACGTCTCGGCGCCGTGGACCACGGCGCCGAGCTGCGAGCCCCGCGCCAGCGTAGCGGCCGGCGTGGCGCCGAGGTGGCAAGAGCTCGGCGCCGTGACTTGTGGCGCCGAGCTCGGCGCCGTGACTCGTGGCGCCGACCTCGGCGCCGTGAGTCGTGGCGCCGAGCATGTAGCTTCTGAAACAGCACCGAGCACGCGGGCTTCGTTCATTCGCATCCTCCTCCCTCTGTCCCCGCCGCTGTTTAGAGTTTGCAGATGATACATGTAGGAAAATTCGTGTAGATTTTTTTAAAAACATTATGGTACGTTGGTAATGGTTTTTGAAAAATAAAATTATGCAGGCCGTGACGAACGAGTTTTGTGTGAAGTTCTGCGGGCCGTGAGATGCTGCGGGCAAGACAGAGGGGAGGCGACATGTGGCATACAAGCAACTCTCCTCTTCAGTTGTTACTACACACTTGGGGAAATAATTACTGGGATGATTCTGGGTCAATCCCATCCCCTCTGTTTGTGGATTGATGAACGAGTTATGTGTGAAGTAACGATTAGTGTATTTGTGATTTTTGTACAATGCTGACCGTGAAAAATATGTTGAACTGGCAATAACATTTTTTGATCATGTTATGTTGTTGTATTGGAAGGATTTTTTTGAATTATTTTGTATGACAACTGTGATAGGAACAATTGGACGAAAGGAGGGGAAGTGATAATAAGACACGTGGGAATCATTGCATGCGAAAAGCCCAGATAATAAGCTTATGAAGTTGGGACGAACATGGCGCGTACAATTTTATTACATGCTAGCATGATATCCGACTAATCTACCCAACTGCTCGTACGACCTCTCGTGTGGACCGAGTCTATTACATCTTGTCTACTGGGTGTAGCGTGGTTGTTTCCCCTTTCTGTCGCGCCCTGAAGATGGCTCCGCTGCATCCTTCTTCCTGTTACTCTTGGTCTTGAGAGCCGCCTCACGAGCTTGAAGCTCTTCCTCCTGACGCTTGATGGCTGCTTCACGCAGACTTAACTTCTCCTTCCTCCTTTGCAGCTCATCCTCCTTGCCCTGCAGACGGATTTGGTCCACCCTCACGCGGCGCTCTTGCTCAAGCCGCATCTGTCGTTCCACCTCGCGAGCCTGAGTCATCTTGACACAGTATTGTCCTTTGTTTTCCACCTCCACTGCCCGGTTATTTGGCCATGCCGGCGGCACTCGATCCACCCATTCCATGAACCCGCAAGCCTATGTGTGGCATGGTAGATGTCATGGATCAAGTTGAAAAACGATAACGGAAAAGAAATGGTTTAGTTATGGTCGTTACCACGAAGTCGTCATCCAGGTCAGGACACTTGAAGAACCTACGGCCGTATTTGGCTCGTTGTACTCGATCAGTCCAGACTCCCAACATCGTCCTAAAGCCGCAATGGCACTTCGGGCGCTCATGCCACTCCGGCACTCCAAATGGGTTGGACTTCCAGGAAGACATTGTTGTGTGGTAGTATTGTGATGTCTTGAGGAGGAGATGTGGTATGGAAGACATATGAGGCCTTCATATAGGCAGGTTATCGGTGCAGTGGGCATAGTCCATGGAGAGGATCTTTTCGCTCTTACTGGATTCAAGTGTAGCAATAAATGGTCCTATGTAGGCTTTTCAGAGACTATAGTCTCGTAATAAATTCATAGTTCGTAGCCTTTTCAAAGACCTACACCCCTATATGTGTACAGGCCTACAGGCCTACTCCTGTAAAGGCTAAAGACCTGCGCCCCTATATGTGTACAGGCCTACAGGCCTACTCCTGTAAAGGCTAAAGACCTACGCCCCTATATGTGTACAGGCTAAAGGCCTATTCCGTCACTGCGCAAAGCTGACATATGCTGCCCCGTTTTGTCATGTCACTGAGCAAAATCTGAACTCTTTTGTCATGTCACTGAGCAAAACTGCCCTCTGTTGTCATCTCACTGAGCAAAAGCTGACCTCTTGTGTCATGTCCCTGAGCAAAGCTGGGGCGTGTTGTCATGTTCCTGAGCAAAAGCCTCTTTTTTTGGTGGTCACTGCATTAAACTGCCCCGTTTTGCTATAAGTAGCACGGTTGGGGTCCTATGACATTGTGAATCGAACAAAGTAGTACCCTCTCTTTCGTGGTGAAACATACCATGTCTGAAGCCGAGGGGCCAGTGGGATTTGGGTCACCGAAGGATGACATTCCCTTAGAAACAAGGGATATGTTCGGTCCGCAGTACCGATTGATACCAAGCCGGCGTGCTCAACCACCGTGGCCGAAATGCAGACACAATGAGTACGCGGTTGTCCAGATCTTGGATTCCCCGAACGATGGCGGGCGACGTTTCTTCCGATGCTCGCGCTCCGGGGTACAAATTAGTAATGTTTCATTTTTTATTGCTTATGGACCCTCGAAGTTTACCGTACTTTTTTGTGCAGATGGCCAAATGCGACTTCTCCCGCTGGATCGACCCTCCTCATGAACGGTATGTTGATCGTTATGTGGATACATTATGGGCTCGAATTTGGGACTTGGAGTACCGAATGGATAATCTCACTGAGGAGAACAACGACCTCCGCGAACAGCTGCAACGCGAGAGGGGCAACGAGGAGGTCGTGAATATAGGAAGCTCTTATGATCCCACATGTTGCTGCGCGAACCCGAGCTGCATATGTGCATGCCACTACCACGACGGCCAGCCACGTCCGAGGCGGCCCCCTCAGCAATTCTCCATGTGGGTGCCACGAGGCTCGTTTGGCATTTAGGTAACGAGGGTTATGACATTCAGCAATTCTCCATGTTGATGTGTTGATGATGTGGCAGTACGACTGTTGTGTTGAATTAAATTATTAGGTGTACTACTTGTGATTATTGTTATCCTCAAGTTGTAGTGCTGGAGGTTCTGCTCGTGTGTGTTGGTAATATTTTATGCTATCGTGTCGTCAAGCTATTTAGGTAATGTTTTATGCTATGTTGTCGTCAAGCTATGTTGTAAATGTTTTATGCTATGTTGTTTTGTTCGTTGGTGTGTTGGTTGGTTGGTTGTATGCTGTCGTAATAAAAAAACTTAGAGCAACCCTTTTATACTGCAAACCATCTGTGAACATCAAACCATCAAGCACTTGAAAAACCTCACAAAAATTACAAAAGCACAATGAATATAACATAAACACATGTATACAACAACTAGCTCATTACAAACACATCTCAGTCCAACCACTTACCAAGTGCCTCCTAGCTCATTACAAAATATATACAACGACTTTTAAGCCCAACCACAAGCATACACGGCCGTATCACTGCCTCCTAGCCTTACCCTTACCCTTACCAAGGGCGTCGGTGCCTGGAGTGTAACGGCTAGGCTCGCGGCGGCGTCTGCGTCGTACGGGCTGTGTAGGCTGAGTCGAAGGAGCGTCTACGAGCTGAGACGGGCCTATCTCATCGTAAGTCTGCTCCACCTCGTCGTCGTCCTCGTCCTCACCGCCCTGGGACGGGAAAGTGTCGCTCCTCGTGGGGGACGAGCTCTGTCCCGTGTACGACCCTCGCCGCGTCGGGTCTGCAAGTCGTGTCGAAGGCACGTCTACGTCCCTCGCCGCGCCTGTGCTGCAACCACAACGAGCAGCCGCACGACGTAGCCGACATGCGAGCCTCTGCATTCCAACATTTTGTTAACCAACAAGACACGAAGATATTATGTACTAATTTTGTGAGTGGCTTTGTCGAAGCTTACCTCCAGGAAGGTACGCATCCTGACGTCGTCGCCGACTGTCCTGGACATACGCTCTATGTCCTGTACGGACTGGCTCAGGGTTTTGCCCTGCAAACAAACAAAAGAATGGATAATTTGCTACATGTCAGGGGTATTTAGGTCTATTGAAAAATAAGCAATGAGATTGAACATTACCACACGGTCCAGGACTGGTGCTATCTCCACCTGCGTCCCAAGGCGAGTCGACTGGTCGTAGGGCGTGTCATCGTCGTCGGAGGACGCAATGTCGGCGTAGTCATCTTGAGTCCATTGGCCCTTAAGCTTGGACCGCGTCGCACGCTGGTACCAAACTTGGTACCGCCGGAACTGCTCGTTGCTGTGCGGGTCGTTGTTGTCGTCCACGTGGTCCTGGGAGTGTCCCCACTCCTCAACGTACACGTGGTGGTGCTGCTCGAAGTCTGTGACCTTCTTCTGTCGCTGACGATCAAATCTGCATGACGTAAATCAAAAGTTAACATTAGTAGAAACACCGTGCAATTGGAATCCAAGGTTAGAATTGAAATTGCATGGAACTGACTTGTGCAAGGCCACAGACGTGGAGATCGGCGCTACTGGCCACAACTGCCTCATACCAAACTGGCGTGCAACTCGATGTGGCAGGTGATACTCAACAGCATAGAAACAGATAAGGGGGCACCTCATCCTGTAGAGGGCCTCGTCTATGCTGCACAGTGCGCTGAACTGAATGTCCACCACCTCTTCCTCGGCATACGGCTCCCACTTAACCTGCATAGCAACAATTTACTTGTAAGGTACAGGACTAACAAATAAAATCACGGTACCACATGTAATTAACTTACACTGGAGGCCGTGAGCGCATCTAGCTCGTTTATGTACTCTACGTACGCCCGCTTCTTCCTGGCGTACGGAACTGAGACCTGGTCCCAAAGATATGCAACTGTCGGACGTCGACGAACTGGAACCTCTGGGAACCATGGACGACCAGGCAAAACCGTAGGACGACCAACCGGTAGACGACACCACATCCACAGCTGGAGGAGGTACAGGCAACCACCTAATGTCGAGTTCGCCGAACTCCGACGACACGCCTCGCAGAGGTGGCGGTAAAGGAACGCCAACACCCCGGAAGCCCAGCTGTACTGCCCCGCCGTGTCCCAGTCCGTGAGGCAGTGGATGTACATCCACGAAGCGCTGTCTCCCGTTCCGTCGGGGAAGAGAACGCAGCCAAACAAGTGCAGGATCCATGCTCTGCAATTATATGTAAAATGATTTTAGATCAAACTATGTCAATTTTACAAAAAGCTCGATAAGACGACGAGTTGGCTCGATATCCACACCTACCTGCAGTGGTAGGCAACTGTCTGCTCGTCCGCACCCTCAGGACACGCTGCAAAAGTTTGCCGGAGCCAGCTGATAGGAACACCAGAACTGCGATGGCCTGCCTCAGGAGGAAGCTCTCTCCCGAGGAAGGCCTCTACTCGGGCTCTCCAACCTGCAGGCACGCACGGCCCGATAACCGGACGGCCGTGAATGGCGACACCAAGTATCTTCTGAGTGTCCTGGAGCGTAATAGTCATCTCCCCGAAAGGGAGGTGGAAGCTGTGAGTCTCCGGTCTCCACCTACATGATACAAAAAAGAGGACTACATGTCAGAGAATTTGAGGCGCAAATAGCCGATAAACAATGAACATGCAAGTTGCAATGGTTCATCACTTAACCTGTCAACCAGTGCAGTGATGGCGGGGGGGTTGAAGGTGGGCAACCCACGGCGAACCTGGTAAGAGATGGCGTCTAGGCCAGCCCTCTCCAGGAAGGGAGTGTACCGCTCGTCGTACTGCATGTCCAGGAACCCGTCATGGGTTCGAGGACGAAGGATGGACAGCTCCTGTATAGAATACACCAATTTTTTAGTTAATACATCAATATAAACTCAAATTGTACAGGAAGTGATGAAGGCAATACCCTCCCCTCCGCGGTGAGCCGTCCTCTGTGGCTCTCCTCGTAGTACGGGTCTAGCAGGTGGAATTGCGCCATCCTAAAAAAAACTTTGAATTTGTCAGTCCAACATACAAGTAAACAAAATATTGAACATGCATACAATATGGAATGAATAAGAAATTAAACAAGAAACATAGCAAATTACATATGAAAAAACAACTACACGAACTATGAAACATAACGAATAACAAGCACTCGCACCTGACTAAGTGGCCAATGGCATGTGCGTGAATTGTGGCCAAGTCTACCACATCTGCTACATTGGTTCTGCTCGGGGTTAGTAAGAAAGGGGGTTGATCTCCCTCGCCTCGTTCTTCCTGGAAGCTGATCCATAACCATCTTGTGTCTCGTCCTTTTCCTGGTTCCACGTTTGTTCCAACGGCTACCCGGATCCGCAATGTATTTGGGCCCGGTGTACGGTGGCCACTCTCCCTCATCCCGGTAAGGCTCGAAACGGGGAGACCACGTAAGCACAAGGTTGTCAACACTGAACTCCCGAGGTATCTTGCTCTCGTAGTCAAAGTTGCGATGCCTCGCTGCTGCCACATAATGAGAACATGGAAAGTGGTACTGCCTCGGTTTACCACATGTGCATGAGAAATCAATAAGGACAACTTTATGCTTCCTCGTCGGCCGGAGCTCTCCATCGGTCGTTGTACCACCCCTTTCTACAACCTCATAACTGCCCGTGGCGTTGTCAAAACAATGTACCTCATGTGCCTCAGCCCTAGCCTTTGCCTTTTCAAGGTGGCGCTTCGGTTTTGGCGCCCATCTCACTTGTTTACTTTGTAGCGCCATTGCATGTGCGTGTCTTTCGTTGAACCAGGCAACAAGCTTGTAAAAGGTGAAGGATACGATAGCATTGACGGGCATACCACGTATACCCCTAAGCAAACTATTGAAGGATTCGGCCATGTTGCTTGTCTGAAACTCGTACCTCCAGCCACCGTCGTCATGAGCCCTTGTCCATTTGTCGACATCTCTCATCAATCCCGTCAACCACTGTCTACCTTCTGCGTTTGTTGCAGTATTAAGCTGCTCCAACTTCTCCTGGAATAACTTCACCTCAAGCATTCGAGCGACCTCCTCGAACAGAGGAAAGTTATCCTTCGCACCATCCTTACGGAGTAGATTCTCGGCAAGATGCCGAGTGCACCAACGGTGGTGCAAAGCTGCATACCCCGGTATCTGCTCCTGTACGGCAGAAAGTATGCCCTGGTGCCTATCAGAAATGACACCAACCTCCCTAGCAGGGCCGACCACGTGCCTCCGAACGAGCCGCAAGAACCATCCCCAGCTGTCTTTGTTCTCCCTCTCAACCAAAGCAAACGCCAAAGGAACCAACGCGTTGTCTGCGTCACAGGAAATGGCTATCAGAAGTGTGCCCTGGTACTTGCCAAGAAGAAACGTACCGTCAATAGCGAAGACGGGACGACAATGCCGAAAGGCCTCGATGGACTGAGCAAAGCACCAGAAAGCACGGAAGAATATCTGCATCCCATCTTGAGTCCATTCGTTTGGTTTCGGGACGTACTCATAATGCATGCCTGGATTAACCGCTTTGATTGCATTGAAGAGTGCTGGCAACTGCAAGTACCCATCTTCCCAGTCCCCATATATCATCTTCCAGATGCGTTGCTTTGCCCTCCATGCTTTTCCATACCTTATCTCGTATCCAAATTTCTCCTTAACAATCCCAGCAAGTGTCTTCACCTTCATATTGGGTTCTCCCTTTACTATGTGACACAGTGACTTGGCAATAATGGTAGAGGTCAACTGCCGATGCTTCTGTTTGAGCTCTGCTTCGGCACAAGTGTGTGGGCCAACGATTTTTGTGATCTTGAACTTTCCAGTGACCTTCTGTTTGCTAGCACAAACCCTCCATTCACATGTCTCCTTCTCGCACACAACTGTGTACCTCCGCTCCACATAAGAATGTCTCACCTTGAATGGCCTTTTACGGATCACTGAATACTCCTGCAGCCACCTTTTCAATGCAGACAAGTCCTCAAACACCATGCCCTTCTCAATTGTCATGCTTGACCCGGCCTCAGGAGCATCTAGCAACTCGTCATCCCTTCCTTCTGCATAAGCCCCATGAGAATGCCTAAGATCGCTGAATTCATGAACTGATGGATCCCGGCCAGGGCAATAACGCCTGATCAGCTCAATATCACTTTCGGTCAGCTCTCCAAAAGGGCGGTCATCATCAGAATCAACGGCCCTTGCGATCTCGTAAGGCTCCAGATCATCCACAATTTGAACATCCACACTGTTGGAGTCCCTGCAGACTTCTTCAACGTTGCCAGATGGAGCAACGGGAGGAACTACCACATTACCAGGAATGTTTCCTGCATCATAATCACGACAACGATGGGATTGAGACAAAACAAAGGAATGACGGGAAAAGGCTAAAGTGTTGCTCGACACTTACTGGGCTGATTCTGGGTCAATCCCATCTCCTGAGGGGCCGCCACGACATCATCAGTCCGACATTCAACTCGAACTGGTTGAGAAATCTGAACCTCGTTCGGGGAAGATAGAGCATCGGGCACCTCAGGCACTTCTTCCACATCCACCGCAAGATCCGGTAACGGAGGGTCAAAGGGTGCCTGATCACCTAGTTCTGGTGAATAACCGTGAGGGGTGGGATCAATGGACACCTTCCGCACAACAACGTCCAAACATTTTAACTCATTCCTCATAACCAATTTGACATATTTGTCCCACTCATCCTCTGAACCAATTAAGATCAACCGCCTGAGAACTAGGTCTTTCGAACCGAAGTGAAGTAACCCCTCAACTGTGATGCTCTCCTCGTTTGCATGACAATGTAGCTTCTCCCGAGCCCTAGCAACCAACTCACTAAACGACGGCCGATCACCGAATATCAGAGGCACCCTTTGCATTTCAACAAATTGAACATTTCCATAATCATCACTTGTCACACTGCCTCCATGATATAGGGTCACTAGGTTGTCCATCTAGTTCATACAGAAAACCAAACTAATAAGAACCTTTAATTGAAATCGGATACTACATAGTAACTAATAAGTACCTAGTCACTAACTAAATGCTACCTTTATTCGAAATTGATGCTAATTAACTAACTAAATTGCATAGTCAATTGCATACCCAAAGATAAACAATTCTTTTGTTCGTGATTTGCTTGACTCGTTGTGGCAAACATTTCTATAGCACTAACTAAATTGCATAGTCAATTGCATAGTCAATTACATCACAGCAACACAACACATTTCTATAGCACTAGTCCTCTGGCCGCAAAATAATCAACTTGACTTATAACGAGCCATATCCCGACTCCAATACGCCACACAATCCTTCCATTCTACGGCACCATTGCCCAAGCGACAGTGATAAATAAGGGATAAACAGCCTACTCGACATTCATAGCACCACACATCAGCCCACTCAACATCACACCCTCACAAACTAGCTAAAAAATATCCTCGACATCACATCTGAGCGCCAAGAACGAACATTTTGGAGGAGAAGTCCTCACCTTGAGGCACTTGTAGCGGTCGCTGGGGCCTCTCGACAGCAGCGGCGGGGAGGACGGCCGGGCGGGAAGCACGTCGGATGGGCGGCCGGCCGAGGACGCGCGTGCGGGGAGGGGAGGCCGAGGCGGAGACGCGGGGAGGCAGGAGGCCGGGCGGCACCAGGGGGCGGCGGCCGGAGACGCGGGGAGGCGGCCGGAGGCCGGGCGGCTCCGGGGCAGCGGTCGGGCGCAGACGCGGGGAGGCGGGAGGCCGGGCGCAGACGCGGGCGGGCGGAGACACGGGGAGGCGGCACCACGGGGCGGCGGCGGGGAGGCGGGCGGCCGCGGCGTGGAGGACGTCGGACGGGCGGCCGAGGCGGTCGAGGAGGGGTGGCGGGCGTCCGCGGCGGGGAGGACGCCCGTGCGGGGAGGGGAGGCGCGCGGGCGGCCGCGGCGGGGACGACGGGCGGCAGCGGCGGTCGACGAGGGGAGGCCGGCGGCCGCGGCGGGGAGGACGCGAGTGCGGGGAGGGGACGGGAGGCGGCGGCGGGCGAGTTGCGAATGAACGAAGCCCGCGTGCTCGGTGCCGTTTCAGAAGCCGCATGCTCGGCGCCAAGATCCACGGCGCCGAGCTCGGCGCCACGAGTCACGGCGCCGAGCTCGGCGCCACGAGTCACGGCGCCGAGCTCCCTGCCACGTCGGCGCCACGCCGGCCGCTACGCTGGCGCGGGGCTCGCAACTCGGCGCCGTGGTCCACGGCGCCGAGACGTGTTACCTCGGCGCCGTGACTCACGGCGCCGAGCTCTGGGTCCAAAAACGGAATTAAAACTACCAGGGGTCTAAATGTGAATATTTTTCAAAAAAAGGGCTAAAATACAAAAAATTCTGGTTGCTCGTGGGGGCGCGCGGCCTGAGGAGAAAAGGAGTTGGAGCGGGGCCCGTAGGCAGAGGAATGAGGAGGTGGGGCATGGGGAGAAAGAAATAGGAGAGGGGAGGCGCTGTGTCCACTGGACTGATGGGGGAAAAGAGGAGAGAGAAGGGAGAGGTGGGGCCCGCTTGGAAGAGAAGGAAATTGGGAAGGGAGAAGGAAAGAATAGGAAGTCTGCCCCCATAGGAAAAAAGAATTTCTGGATTTTTAAATTTAACCATTGGCTAAAGTCTGAATTGAATTACAAATTGGATTTTATTTTATTTAACGTACTTTTGTAGTAAATTTTTGAGCTCGAAACCTTGATTCATTTTTCGGATGCACGGTTTAAGTTTTGGATTTGTCGAGCTCTAAAAAGTAGTGTATAAGTTTTGGAATTTAAATTTTTATGCATGGGAATTAGATGAAAAGTAGGAATATTAGTTTTGACTTTAAAAACTTCATTTTTGATCTTAGGATCTAATTTCACCCTTTTGTTTTACTGTCTTACATCCGATTCCAGTTTTTCATATATTGTGTTTTAAATTATTTTGTATCTGCTCTATTTCTTTTATTTTTTATTAATTTTAGTTGGGAATTACGCTCCAATTTGCATAACACATTTTTGGAAAACTCAACTAAAGTTGCCAAAAGAAAGTAGATTGCCCATAAGACGCAATTAAAATTTTAAATTCCTTGAAATTTTGAAGGTCCAAAATTCTGGGATATTACAAGTACCATCTCCACAGCTCCGCCGCTGCCTCCTCTACCATCTCTGCCATAGCCCCAACCAAGCTTCGTCCGTTCCACCGCCGTTGTGGATGGTAAAACCCTAACTCCAATCTCCCCCAAATCTCGTCAAATCGGAGACCTCTGTGCCCCTTCCATGCTCACAGTTGCCCTCTCACAACTCCGTTGATGTCTTTGGAAGGCCTTTTTATTTTTTGTATTGTCCCTTTCACTTCTTTCAAGGATGTTGGCTTGAAATGTGAGGGCCTTTCATTGGTTCATGGATTTTGCCTTTTTGGAATCATCTACAATATGTCTTATTTCAAATTTTCTAGTTTATTTATAAGTACATTTACACACAAATTTGCACAGCTTGTATATTCAGTTTTGTCTGTCTATTTGCCATATGCTAATGTATTGAAGAAGATGCACAAGGCAAAGCTATGGTAATTTCCATTAACATTCATTAGCTGACGTATCAATAACCAGCAGTGTTGCATACAACTGTGTGAGATTTATCTCACCTTTTCTCAGATTTTCAAGTTCAAATAGAATGCTTTCTTCCTATTATGACTATCCGAAATAATCAGGTTATATCACATCCTACAGTTGATATGCTCTGATACCAACTCTGTTGGATCTGGATTTCACAATCCAGAATCTTCTGTGATTTCGCCGCTCTATTATGTAGATTAGTAGATAGTGCTCATAGATACATTATTGGACATCAAAGTGCATATCATATGGAAGCGTAAATAGAATAATAGACTTACTCAGGGGTCGATCAGGACGAAATCAATAAAATGCAGTAGCGGAAATGGAACCCACAGGTGGGACCCTCAGGACACGCCCACATGCAACCAACTAGGGTTTATAACCTAGTTCTTGGCCTCTTTATCTTCTTTACCATCATGATCAGGTGTATTGCCGGAGCGTAGTGATCTGACTCCTGATTCTGGATTAATCGAGTGAGCGACGGTGAGCACAAACCACTGTACTCCGCGAGCCAATACACAATATGAAATTATATAGATGCATAGCTTGTCAAAGGAAGGCTTGGGCTAGTTTTTTTTGCCAAATGCCTTGGAAATTTACAAGAATTAGAAATTCCTAAGACTTAGTAGATTTAACTAAAATAAATTTTGTAAATATGTGAAAGAATACAATAATAATAGCGATCTAGATTCCATCCACCATTACATGGTTTCTGCACCTCATGCTAGTTTTTGTAGTGTATATCCACTTAATACCATCACTGGGATTGACATCCTAGGGCAACACAAATCAGGTCTTTTTATGGCCTACCATTTTTCAATGCTACCCACAATGTTTTTGTAATAGAACTATATCCATGATAAGTTCTCATGTCTACCCTTAACCGTGGGCACGGCTATTCGAATAGTTTTTACTCTGTAGAGTTTGTACACTTTACCTCACAAGATAAAATCATCGTATTTTACCCGCACGATTCCTTGGTCATGCAGATGAGGATATCATTACAATTACTTTGCAAAATACCTCGCCCTTTTTGTCATCTCACTCATATGGGCTTATCCCACACTAAGTAGGTCCCATAAGTTGTGCAGGATGTTATACCCCTAGCGACTAGCCCAGCTGGACTACCCACATTGACTAGCGCTGTGGCAAACTTCATCCTCAACGAGTGTCCCATTCAAGCCGTCACAGAGTCAGTACTTGCACTACACCTGTCTCTCACCGATGAGATGACTTCCAGGGTCCGCTAAGTTTACTAAGCTAAGTTATACTTTAGAGACTTATGTGTGCACTTGTTTTACATAGCAGGTCATGATAAGATTCAGTCCTTAGAGTTATCTGGACAGTTCTAACACAAATCATACTCTCGTGCATCCACTGCACTAGTCCCCTCATACCATCAACCCAGATTTGTAAGGAAGTTGGGATTTTTGGGAGCATAAAATAATCATGTCAAAATATACCAACCCTTTTCCACCGATGACGTCTCAAATCAGTTACTCATGATTGAAAGTGATGCTTGGGACATCTTTGGTGCCTCCGAGTATCTAAGCAGTACTAAGCATGACATGTAAATATAAACTTATTTTGAAAAGGTTACTATTATAATTTTTTTAGGATAACAAGGCTCGCATGCTCAAATGTTCCAAGGCAATATAATACTAAGAAGTTAAATAATGGGCATGTAACTAGAATATTAAAACAATCATAAATTTGCATATGAAATATCGGCATGCAATTTTGATAATTTAAACAGAAATAACTTGCACAAAATATAGGATCAAAATAACCAAGTATTGACTCGCCTTGCTCAATTTACCGTAGTTCCGCTCTTACTCAGAGTCTTCTCAGTTGATGATATTGATTTCTTTGGTATTCGCCTTCGATCGACTCTTAATCTCATTTTTTCTGTTGATTCTTCGAGACTCTAAAATCTAATTACGCACTAAGTGACGGAATCCAAATAAACTCAAATAACTCAAAAGTCCAATAATTCCAAATAAACTCAATTTATCTTTATCATGTTTAATTGGGTGATTTGAGACAATGTTTATTGGGTGTGAATTATTGATGGAGCGGAACAAAGTTTGAGTGAAGTGGGAAATGACAAAGGAATAGTTTGTCGAGTAGGGTATCAAGGAGGTTCATGAAGGAATATTCACGAAAATATTCTGTTCGGGGTTTGAAGATGGTTAGGCATAGCCGATTGTAGAACATCATGGCTTTATCTTTATTTTAATGACTTCTTTTATTATTTTTATATTTATTAAAAAAGTTCCATGAGTTAAAGGTATTTACTGAAGATATGAAGGTTTTTACCGATGATTGGTGTGATTTCAATTAGTCGTAATAATCTTTTAATTCTTATATCCAGGGAGTGCATGGTGTGTTATTATTTTGAGATTCTAGTTGCTTAAATAATCGAATGATTGATTTAAATATTTAACTCCATAATGTTTATTTGAGTGTGGGATTATTTATTTAATCATGGCTATTTTGATGGTAAATTTTAATTAGACCAATATTTACCGGCAACCGTGGCTGATGAACAATTTGAGGGTTTAAATGTATTTTGAAGGTAATGCAATTCCTATATGGGCCTAGGTATTTCTAGGCTTTAGTTTACGGCCTACTGACATGGTGATAGATTATTATAAGTAGGGTTTGATTAATGTATCAAGCTATTGAGTAGTTCATTAATCTGTAAATTATTTAGATTGTTTTTAATGACCGATTATCCAAAGGTCATTATATTTTAATAGGCACATGTGTTATATATTTTAACATGATCCTTTATTTAAAGATGCCTTTTGATTAATTGTTGTCGTTATTTTATGTATCCTTTGTTGTTATTCAGTACAGTTTAATTATAGAAATATACCTAATTGTGTAGGACTTGGCTTGTTATACAAGATTATATTTTCATTATCATTACTAATTAAATCTACTGTTTAAAAGTTATTCGTTGGTGGCATGCTAATGATGGGGATTATATTTTAAATCATGACCTTCTAATTTAAATGCGTATTTCTAATTTAAGGAAGTGACTTAATTTGTTACTCGCCTTATTACCTTCGGGTTGGGACTTATGTTGCAAGTGGCCACGAGGGCTTTGAATTTTATTAGCTAATAAATTGGTCCGAAGTTCTGATATTGATTTTTATTGTGCTCCCTAAGGTTTTATTATGCAATGTTGATTTCTAGCTTTTAATTAGGTTGGCCAAGTCCTGTAGTCGTACAGTGTTGGTTGAGATTCACTCTTCAAATATTGTGAACCTTTATTTTAATTTCCTCATATAATCGATCCCTTTTATTTATACTGTTAGACTATGTGACCAGGTCTAGGCTAGATGATGAATAATTGACAACGTTAGTTATAGTGTGTTGCTTATTTATATGCTTGTGATAGCATGGTGATAGGATAATGTTGCATGATACGCTCATGTGAGGTATTGTGCGGATTAACTTGAATCAAGTCGTGGACTTGTGCTCGTACACGGTTGCGTGTTTATTCATGTGCAGGTGTTGCTTGAGGCGGAACATGGTTGATGACGGGACTGAAACTAGGTTCGGGTGGAACTGAGGTTTCGTGACTAAGTTCAGGGAGAAACTGAGGTCCTATCGGTCCAGGATGTCATGCGAGATGTTCAGGCTAGAGAATAATGCGCATGGAGATGATGCGTGGAGAAGATACAGGAGGTGCGGTCCTGGAGGCTTCGACATGTGAAAAGCTAAAAAAATTAGAAGCGTAAAAAGAATTAAAAAAACCCATGTTTTGAAGGGTTTTGGGTCCTTGAAAAAGTAGTGGGCTAAAAAGCCTAGTTGAGGTGAAAAGGCTCAGGATGAATTGTATTAGGTTTAATGATGTATTGGAGTAGATTGAGGGTTTTAGGAGTATGAGTATAAAAAGAGAGGCCGGCGGCTGTTTGTGTCGTAGCGTTTGAAGAAAAATTGGGCGGCTTGTTTTGCTGTGCTGTTTGGCCGGCGGCGTTTGGCGAAAAGAATCAGAGAGGAGGCGAGCAGTCAAAAGTAATAGCGGCGGCCGTTCGGTTTTTGGCCGTGAGTTTTTGCATCGTAATTTCTGAAGAATACGGCGGCACATCATCTCGTCCGATCAGTTCGTGCGAGCATTGAAGGTATACGGCGGCCGTTCTTTGGTTGGACGGTGTTTTTGGAGTAAAAGAAAAGGTGATGTTTGTATGAAATATATTCTTTACATTCTACTTTTTATTGCCTTGCTTTGATCTGCATGCACATGCATGGAAAATATTCGTCACGTTCAAGGATAGCTAAACTTCCAAGGTAAAACAACGTGAGGGGATCAACAAAATATACATGTGCTGTGCGACCGTGATTTTTGATTCAATAGGAACGACTATTTGCTTTGGGCTGGCCGGCCGTGACTTGTAGACAAAAAGAAACAAGGCGGCTGCAAGGAGCGTCCTAACCGAGGAGAAAAAGAAGAAAAGGCTGCAGAGGCCGTGAGTTATCTCGGTCTTGAAAAGATAGAGCGGCTGCTGCATGTTGTTGCATGCAAAAAAGAAAATGGAGTTTGCATGCTGCACATGCATGTGCGTGATCAGGAGGTAATTACTAATCCAGTTTTTGTTTGGCTTGAGATGGCTGTAAGTTGTTGACTTCTTGCATGATCATTATTATCTTTACTTTTCCTCTGATCTGAAACTGCATGCATGCATGTATTAGCAAAAGGTATTTAGGTTTAATTAATTTTCGGCACTTTCTGCATCAGCGAGCTTGTTTATTTTATATCTCGAGTTCTAGACCTCCGATTGACGTACTTCCAGTTGGGTTAGTTCAATAACTTTCTCTAGTTTATTCTGACAAAGTTTGAGGTCAATCGGAGTTACGATTTTTTATCGAGATCAGTTTTAGTGAAGCTACAGTGATCTATCCGGAACATTAAAAGATGCTTAAATAGGTTTTGTGTTTAGGGGGAAGTCTTAAAATTTATTTTTAGCTTTCGCAATCATTCACCCCCCTCTGATTGCCTATCCTAGTGTGCGTCAATCCTACATATACCGATTGCGTTTTAATATTGCCATTACCTAGGCGAGCCTTACATCGTGATATTGCTACACCACTTATCTTTCCTTTTCCAATTTCTCTTGCAAAGGTTATCTTTAGTCAATACAATACCCCTGCTCTGGTACCAAAGGAATACCTTGAATTTCAGGGGTTTCCTCACTTTTCCAAATGTACTTATGAGGAAAAACAAAACTAGAGTTAACCAAAGCAAGATACATCGAGTGAACTGAGAACTGACCCTTTTTTTTTTGTGTAATTTCCATTTAACCATACCATCCTCATTTGTTAATTGAATATCATGCCACATTGCCATAGTATTGTTCCATTTCATCAAAAGCTCCCCATGCAAGGTTCTTTTGAACGTGATGTTCTGATAATCAGAACCAAGCACTTTAGCAACAGAGCAATTTTTAGCACAAAACATGCTACTTAGGGCTTATTCGAATTCTCCCTATCCAAATAACATTATGGGCTGAATTATCCTACGTAGAATTCAAATAATGTTGTTCCTGTGGGAATGTCCAGTTTGACACATCAAACACCACATTAGATGGTAGCTGCCTAGGTGGACAATATTTTTTTTGAGTCTAACACCACTTATTATGCCGTTACAATGTAGAAATGTAATGCCATGCTTGCTGGTGATGGAAAATATGTCTGTCTGTCAAATATAGGATCGACCTGTGTCCAGTTTTGAAAAAAATTGAATAAAACAAATACATGCACATGTGACACAAAACATAAGGCAAGGGGATACAACTTTCCTCTCCAATTTCCATGTATATTTTATCAAATTATCCACTTCATTTCATCTTATTCATTAATCGTCACCAAAACATATAACTGTAAAGTAACTAGAAACCATTCAGGGAAAATTAAAGAAGCCACCATACATCCAACAATACAGAGTACAAACATGTCTAATCCGTCAAATACAAGCATCTGTTTTTTTAGTTCTGCTTATGAGATCTCTGAATAGAAATCATCTACTATTGTTCGAACCGCGATCGGGATCCTCACCCAGTGAGAGCCGCCATCATGCCATGCTAAGCTCCCAAACATGTAGCTCCCTTGCAGCTTGCGGGTGGCCTTGAAAGTAACCTTAAAACTTAGGGCCTTGTTCTCTTTGTTGAAGAACAGAAGTGATGGCTCCACTGACATCTCCACTCCAGGAGGTGACTGAAAGAAAGCTTTGTAAACTGCATCTGCTTGCCCTACGTTTGTCACTGTCCTCCACACACTTATTGACATTTTCAGATTTGGAATGGCAATTGATGGAAGGTTTAGGTTATACGGGGTTTCGCAACCAATATCCAAGATGTTGAAACCACATCTAAAAAATTTCATGTAATCATTTGGATGAACGTCATACGCTAGACCCGGATCAGATGCTTTATTAGGATCAACGAAGCCACCACCGTAATCGAACGGATCTGCAATCTTCTGAGGCTTCCCGTCGGCCAGTATCGGTAGGCCGTAGCTGTCAGTTGAAGCTGATCCAAGTTGAAAGACTCAAACGTCAGTAAGGTGCAGTGTGAAATTGGAGCTTGTTTGGAGTTTGGAAATGCGTAGTACCTGTAGTTACTAGTGCTGACTTGATAATGGCGGGAGACCAGTCTGGATGAAGTGCTTTCAGCAATGCTGCTACACCAGACACATGGGGACACGCCATTGACGTTCCAGAATAGATCATATATGAATTTCCCACTACTGCCAAAATGTTAGATCCAGGTGCTGCAATATCAGGCTGTTCAAATGAAAATCATAGTTAATTCCATCTCCAGGCGGAAGAATAAAATTTAGGCTATATATCCTCGAACATTTCTAGACAAGATTTCTGATCTGCTGTCAGAGATCGAATATGGATTCGATAACAAGATTTTATCTAAGAAATGAATAACGGAAAAGTTTCAAAGTGAGACAAAAAAGGAGTGCTACTTTTATTAGAGAGGAAAGTATAAAAACATTGCTCGAAAAAGGGGCACTACCAATATGAAATACAATATCTTTTGTCGGAAGTAGTCTTATTGGACTAGTCTTTTGGGGAGAGAAGGTCCAATATCATTTATAGGGTTGTTGCTTTAGTGCTTGCATATGGCAGTCCGTGGGCTTAGGTGGTCAGTCCATTTGAACATGTGGTCTGAGGAATAAACTCAGCTGAACCACATATGGCTAAGGTCTGAATCTAACATCCTTCCACTGGAGGACATTGAGACACAAACAAGTGGGCACCAGAAAGTAGAAAGTAATTGGCTCTAGAATATAAATATGGGTGAACGATTGTGAGACCCGGAGTAGAAACTCCTGGACCTCCTGTGCATTACAGTACTAGTCCCAGATCAACGCTAGTACACACAGTTCAAACAGAAAAGATGATACATTGCCAACAACGCTTTATTTAAATAATCGAGAATATAGGCCTCGAAACCTTTATTACAAATGAGGTTTTAAGACCTCACACCAAACAGAAAATTACAGCGGAAGCAAAAGGAAACTAAAGCAAGACCCAACAATACGCCACAGGCAATTGACTGGGGAAACGCAACCTAGTTCTCCGGAAAGCCTTCGACGAATCCATCCACGAAGTAGTCGTAGTCCACCTCTTGAGCTTCGATCTCCTCTGAGAGTTAATTTGAAGTGTAGCACGTGAGTACATGAATGTACTCCGCAAGTCTTGGGAAAGATGCACAGATGCAGGGCTTAACAAAGGAAGGCTATATGGTTCTTTTGCGAAAATCAGCATTTTATTTCAAACTTTCCTATTATTTCAAAGCCATTTGTTAAACATCTTGTTTTCAATAATTTGAAAATAGATAAATAATCTTAGTGAAGGTTAAACCACCAACACTAATATCTCAGGCTATATCCGCCAATTTTCAAAAGTTCAGGTTAAATCCACCTGAACTTCAGAATGCAGGTTAAACCACCTGAACTGGTTACATCCACCAGATTGAAATCACGAGAGTTACACCACTCCCGAGTTTGCCAAATCATTTTGTTTTAAAATCAAAATCAAACTTCTACCATGTGAATGCATTCCTTGCCCGCCCTTGACCGTGGGCACGGCTATTCGAATAGTTTTTACTCTGCAGAGTGTGTACAACTTTACCCACAAGAGATAAGTCATCCTTGCAGTCAACATGCTTCCTTTGGCATGAGACTCAGATAATTTATCACAAAGCTTTTCACCTACTCCAGTATAGTTAAATATCACCCGCTGAGGTTTCACCGCTGGTGGGTTAAACCACCACATTCAGAAGCCCCCTCTTGCGCCATGTGAGTACAGTAAACCCTGTCCCTCACTATGAGTAACCAGTACACCCTGGCACTCAATACACCACTATGATATCTAAACTAAACTATTATATGTTAATTAGCTAGGTCGTACCCATATAGACTTGTGGTTGCACTGTTTTGCTCAGTTTGGACAAACACAAGCGTCGGTCCTTAAACGACCAGGGTGGCTCATTCACAAACCCAAAAATTCTCGTGCTAAACCGCACCAGCCAAGCCTTCCATCCACCCTTGTCAATTTTTGCTTTCAAATTCATTTTTATTTTGAAATTACAGTGGTAACATCCATTACCACTTTTCAAACAAATCATGAAATCCAAAACATTCATTGTCCATTTTCTCATATGAGTATTTTTACATTTATCAGCTAAACTAAGCCTTTGCTAGTATTCTAAATTTAACAAGAATAATAATAACTCATTATTGAGCCAAAAATCATCCTAAGTTGACAAGGGTACATGGTAAACAATTTCCAAAGGAAGGCATAACAAGGTTGGCATTTAACTAAATTTTCTAAATTTAAATTATCACTTTATATAACATAGCCATGCAATAATTTAAAATAACTACAAAACCATTTTCAAAACATAGGAGCAAGATGGTCAAAGGAGACTTGCCTTCTTGAGTCAGGTTAAGGTCTTCCGAAACTTGTTCTTGAATTTGCTCGGACAGATCGGCCTCTACACGATAATCGAGAAAACCAAATAAAATAAAATAAAAACTCAAAAATTGAAAATAAATATACCAGATGAAATATTGGAATTTTAGATGAATTTAGAAATTTGAATGGATCAATTTGGAGATAAAAAGAGAAAGATATGGCTGTTTGAAAATCTCAGATTTGAATAAATCCAGAAATTCAGAAATTCAGAAATTTCTGACAGGTGGGGTCCACTGGTCAGTGAATCCACAGAAACTCAGTCTCTGACATGTGGGACCCACTGGACAGTGAGCCCACTGGCTCAGTGACTAACACAGAGGGTCGGTCGCTGACAGGTGGGACCCACTTGTCAGCGCGGATAAATGAAGAAAAACTCAACCTCAGCGCGCGGAGCGGGGCTCGAACGCGCGCCGAAGGAGTCAATGGGAGGGAGAGCGAGCGGCGATAGCCAAGTGAGCGGGGAGGCACTGCCTACCCATAAGGGGTAGGTAATCCTCTTAAGGATTATCTGCGGGGAGGCCTGGCGCGGGTCGGCGGTGGGATCGGACGGCTGCGGTTCAACGCATGGCGAGATCTCGAGCGTTGGCTCGGATCTGGATGGGCGGCGATGATGGCGCGGCGGAGACGCGGGGTGCCGCGCGATGGCCAACGCGTGGCTCGGCTCGCCGCGCGAGGCGTCGCGCGGACGCGAACGCGCGCGCGGGCGCGGACGCGGGCGGCAGGGCCGAGGTGGGGCGCGAGTTGGACGGCCGAGATGAGGACGCGTGGGCGCATCTGGACCGTCGGAAGTTGAACGGCGGAGATGGTTCGGCGCGGGGGCGGGAGTCCGGGCGATCGATGACGCGTGTCCAGGCGCGTCGCACGAAGCGTCGCGGACGCGAGCGGGCGGCGCGACCGAGGGAGCGGGCGCGGACGCTCGGGCGCTGGCTCGGGGACCGAGGGGCGGCGCGAAACGGAGGGCGCGGCGGAGGACTCACCGGCGGCGACCAAATCCCATGGCGGCGACGGGTTTGAACGGCGACGACACGCACGCGAGAACGGGAGAGAGAGGGAGAGTGCGAAGGGGTGAGAGGGGTGGCCGGGAGCTCGCTTTATATGCGGCGGAGAAGTGACGGAAGCGCGGCTCCGGCGAGTTAAGGCGGCGGTTTTCGACGCGCCAAAAGACGGAAACGGCCTCCACCCGAGGGGAAACGGCGGGAGACGAACGTGCGCGACGAGCGGTTGCTCCAGAGCCATTAATGGCGAGGAGTAACGGGCGGAAGACGAGAGAACGAAGCTCGGGACGGCGCAGTAATGGCGGCGACGTCGGGAGGAAGAAACGGCCGCGGGGACAAAGCTGACAGGTGTGGCCCACCTGTCGGTGAGAGAGATAGGGGAGGAGAAAAGGCGAGTAGCCGGATGGGCGACGGGTGGCGGAGATGAATGAATCGGGCCGTCGGATGAAGCGAAGGGGTAAGTGAAGATCAACGGCGAGGATTAAATCGGGCGAGGAAGGATTCAATCAGAGTCGTCCGGTTCATCAAGTGGATACGGGCGGATCGGATTAGAGCGGACGCGGGGCTAACGGCGCGGATGCGCGACAAATGTCGGCCAAAGAGGAGGGGTAGGCGGGAGCACGCGGGCGCGGTTGCTGGGTTAACGCGCGAAACGACAAAACAAACAAATAAATAAATGCAAATAAAATCACAAAAATATAAAATATATACTGCAACTTAGATTATGATTTTAGACAAATTTAGAAATTTGAATCACTGGATTCGGAGGTCGGACGAGAGAAAACGTGCGATTGGAAGTTTGATCGGTTTGTAAATTCCAGAAAATGCAAAATGAGGGAATATTCTCTGGAATCTTATTTTGGCTGATTTTTGGGGTATTTTGGAGTGTATGACACGTGGGGCCCGGTTGGCATTGGGTGTAGAATTTTATTTTATTATTTTATGACAAGCGGGTCCCGCTTGTCATTGAATAGAGGTGAACAAAAATGGGGGCTAAAGTCCAACCGAAAATGGCATGCCTAGGATTTGAACCCACAACCTCATGCATGCACTAACATACCTCCACTAACCAAGTGACCAATTATTCTTTCATGACAAGGCAGCAACACAAGACCAAATAAACCAGGAGAAAATAATTAGATGAAACAAAATCACAGAGAAGACATGGGGGCGCGCACGGGAGGCGGCTTACCGGCGGCCGGCGGCCGGTGGCGGGGCGGCGAAGGGCGGCGGGGTAGCCGGGGTGGCGGCGCTACTCACCGGCGGCGGCGGGGATGGCCGGGGCGGCCGGCGGCGGCGGAAGACGGTGGTGGCGGCGGTTGGGATGGGGGCGGCCGGAGGAAGGTGGCCGGGCGGCGGGGAGGCCGGTGGGAGGTGGTGCACGGCGGCGGCGGAAGATGTGGGAGGCGGGAGCCGGCCGAAAATGAGGAGGAAAAGGAAGAGAATGGTGAGGGAAGGCCAATTTATAGAAAGATAAGGGAGGGGAAGGGATTTCGGTTTTGGGAGGATTAAAGGTTGGGGAACGGCCGGGAGATTGATGAGAGTGATTAGAGCGTCCGTTTCCATGTTTTAATCGGGAGTTAAGAGGGAGAAACGGCGGGGTTTAAAGCTCTATTTTCGGGTCTAATGGAGGAGGAGAGAGAGTGGGTGGAGGAAGAAGGAGAGGTTGAAGAAACATATGACATGTGGGGTCCATGTGTAATAGAGAGAGGGAGGGAGTGAAGGGGTACGGGCCGTCAGATTCGCGACACGTGGCAAGTGAGTAGATGAGGGCCTTTGGATTTTATGAAGGGGTAAGTGACTTTGTATGGCTAGGATTAAGGCCCTGTTTGGATCCCATGGTCTAAAGTTTAGTTATCTAAAGTTTTGAACTAAACTTTAGTTAGCTAAACTTTAGCCACTAAACTTTAGTCGAAGGTCCTGTTTGGATCCTGTACTAATGGATAGGACTAAAGTTTCAAAAAGACCATACTACCTCTCCTTGTTTTGTGCGTCAGCCATTAAATGGGAGGTGAGACACCAACATACATGGGTAAACACGTCTTTGTGCCTAAGAACCCAAAACTTTAGATCACTTTAGTTCACTTTGGTGGACTAATGGTCTAAAGTGTTTTTTAGGGGTTAGCTAAAGTTTAGATCTAACTTTAGACCACCTGTTTGGAGACTTTAGATCTAAACTTTAGTGACTAAACTTTAGATGGAGGGATCCAAACAGGGCCTAAATCGTGAGAGAGATGGATTTAATCTGAGGTCGACACGTGGCAGGTTAGGATTAATTTGATTTTTATTTTCGGAATAAAATTTCAGAAAATACTAGAAACTTTATAAATACTTAGAAAATAATATTTAATGTCTAAAAATTCCAGAAAAATCATAGAATATTCCTGGAAGCATTTTAGACTTAGTAAAAATATTTTTAATTTCAGATTTGCATTTAATAATTTTATAAAACACTTTTTAACTTTCAAAATTGATTTTTAATTCCAGAAAATTCTCAAAAATTAATCAATAATTTAGGGAAGGCTAGGAAAAATAAAATAAACTCTTTTTAGCTTTAAAAAAATATTTAAAATACATTTTCTTGCTTTAAATGTTTAAATAAAATCCAGATAAATCCAAATAAACTCCAAATATTTTTAAATAATTATTTTGGAATTAGTTTTGAAGAAATCAAATTTTTGGGATGTTACAACGATCTAAGTGAAAATTTGAAATGCTAAATATGTACGTATAGACAAACAGAGGATGAAATTTTGCGTTATCAATTATGATTGAGAAATTAGCAGTTGATCAAACATTGCATGCGTGTACCTTGAGGAACTGGGGAAAACGTGGACTGGGCCCTCTTGAGGAAAATGTTGAGATTCTTGGAGCAAGGACTTCACTTCCAATCCATGTACTAGACGGTGCCATCTTAGCCACTGATGTGGTGTTTTCATTGCTGTTAACCATTGATGTATTTCGGATGACATATTTTTGCATGAAATTGTCTAGTACATCATAATCAAGAAGCAATAAGTATGCAAATTAATGAACTTGACATTCAATCCTTATTCCATCCAATCCATGTAGCCAAACTTTTTAATGCTTTGACCACTGATATACAAAAAAGTCTTTACATTTGTCTCATGAAAATTATACCAGTAGATTTGTCATTAAAAATACTTCCATTACATATTTTTATAATTGAAGGAAGCATTTAAAATAGGAGGAACAAACCTAAGCTCACCTTGCTTTCGTAATGTATGCGTATATTCTGTCAGCCACCTCGAAGTCTACTAGAATGCATGCCATGGTGTCACAACCTTGAAGAAGTTGTATGTCATCAAGAGTATACATTGAAAAAATGAGCCCCGTGGCAGATGCTTTCTTTGCTGATGCTATAGCGATGGGCAGATCATTGATTGGCAAATTTGTCTTCACAAGATCAGGAGAGTAGCAGAACACAATTGTCCCAGCAACATCAGTGGAATTCAGAGAGCTTTGATCACATCTACATGGTCACATTCACATGGTATCAAACATTCAGCCAAAACTTGCCAGCTAGCTACGTTGGGGAATTAAGGAGTGCAGAATTTACCGAACTCCCACGACTTCATACAATTCAATCCATTGGTCCTTCTCCTTTGTCTCATAGAACAATGATTGACCCTGAAAGATCAACAAGAAATTGTCACCGGAGATCAGAGACATGCAACTGAACAAATTTCCTCGCCAAAGAAGAAGAAGAAGATGATGACGACGAAGACGATGAAGTATACCACTAATTTCTCGTTGTTGCCGAGGGTGAGAATGGTCGGGAAAGCACGATCTATTGTCGCTGATGCTGCTGTTATAACCCATGGGGATGCATTGGAAACTGTCCTAGGAGCAGGACCATCGTTTCCTACTGAGAAGACGACAGTTATGCCATTTGCCACAGCGTGCAGAGCTTCAGGGTATTCAGAGCTTGGGCCACCAAGTGATAACGATAGTACATCAACTCCATCATGTATGGCATGATCAATCGCCTGCATGACAGCTGCATAATCACAACCATCCCCATTCCAGCATGCCTTGTAGACAGCGATCCAGGCACGAGGAGCGCCTCCTCTGGCGAAACTGCCTGCAAGCCCATGAAAGCTTGCGTTTGGCACCAGGACGCCAGCTGCAGTCGATGCCGTGTGCGTTCCATGGCCTAGCCAATCCCTGGCTGATTTGTACTCTTTCTCAAAGACCTTCGGTTCGAGATGATCTGCGTAGTATCGAGCTCCGATGATCTTCCAGCTGCAATTACTCGAGTTGAATGCTTGGCCTACTTGGCAAACTCCTTTCCACCGGGATGGTACAGGTCTGAAGCCATCGTCGTTGAAGCTCTGAGATTCTGGCCAGATACTTGTATCAACTATCGCGATGATGACATCGTCTCCGTGTTTAGCCTCATGGAGTAAACCAGTTGGCTGGTTGTAGTCCAGTCCAAGGAAGTCCCAGCTCCGAGTTGTATGCACGGGGACTGCAGTGTTTGGCTTTATGCTGAGCACCTCAGGCAGGACTATCATATAGAACAAAAATTAAGATCATGAGTATGATCAATATCGGTTAGCACCGTCAACACATTTCTATTAGCTAGGACATATTCATGAAGTGAAAAATGCCAGTTTTACTCCTCTAAATTGGCCAAGGTACGGACACAAATTCCCCTATCGACTTTCGATCAGTTCCAACTTTGACTAGATGAAACAACAGATAATCTAGTCACAACTTATAAGTTTTGACTGGATCTTACGACATGGGGTGTTATACAACGCAGCCATTCAAGTTGTAGAGCAATTTGTAAGACAACCATGTGAGAAGATCTATGGTTCATCGTCATTTTGAAGAATTGAAAATTTAAAATTCACAAAATTATAGATTTTTCTTCACAGCTTGCAGAAATAGATGATTTTAAAAATTTTGAGTCATAATATAATTTGGTAATCTAGGTCATTGGTTATAGATTACACAAGATATGTTATTGCTAATGTAGGTCAAGTTGTGCAGAATTTGTGTCCAAAAATAATTTATTTGTCTTTAGATATGTAGGGTCATTTGGAGTCAACCATAGTCAATGACGAGAATCAGGGTTACGCTTATGGAGGAGCCGAGGCCCAGAATGATCAAGAATGCCTAGTGAGATGGTGAGCTTAAACATAGTACGAAAAACGTGAGAAATGTTAAAGAAAAGTTTGAACATCGGGTTTGCACCATGTGGCTTGGTAGGTCCAAGTGAGACGTGGTCCGGTGGAACCGGAACGGGAGAGACTTGCCGATATGTGGCAAGCCAATAGTGCACCTATATATGGCAAGTATGGTGATTGTTTGCAATAGAAGAAGATGACCAGGTTAAGGTAGGATATTTTAATAGTTTGACCAAAATATCAGAAACAGCTTTGAAAGAAAACCGCAGGGTGTGAGTGGCGTTTGGAAGGCGGTTTAAGTCATAGAGAAGCTAGTATGATCAAGATGGATCAAAACTTAGAGCTTAGTTGATTCGGATTTATGCGCTTTAGAAAACATGCATAAGTATAGTGAGTTAAAATCCGTGTGTGGGGTTATCGGGGTTTTTCCTTTGTGCTAAATAGATAGAATCCACTAAGTGTCAGATGTGACTGGCTAGCCTATCCATTTAAGGGGCTAGGATAGAGACTATGGTTAACCATCTGACCATCCTCTCTTGAGAAAGTGTTCATAAGATTTAGGGTTAAGGTTTGAGAGAAATTGAATGTTGTGGTATGCTCTCTTGTCTTTCAAGTGGAGTGGCGGTAAAACTTTTATTCTCAAGTATCAATACATCAATTTTTGTTCATCTCCATAAATCTCTTTTGTATTGATTGATTTACTCTTGATTTAGTTGATATTTCTTATTCTCTGTCCCTTTTTGATCTTATTGTACCAAGGACATACAAGAGATAGAGATAATATCTAAAAATCAATTTTCATCCATCTAGGCATTTGGTTGGCAAGTTCATGAAGAAATTTAGTTTTTTTTTTATCTTTTGGCATCTAGTCACAACTAATAAGATTTGACTCGACCTTACGACTTGGGGTGTTCTGCATGATAGAATATGTTATACAACTCAGCCAATCAAGTTGTAGAGCAATTTGTGAAACACCTAGCAAGACTCCAGTGTACAAATCCCGACACATGCAAACGATGGCTTCAAGTCTTCATGCCCATGGGTGCATGGGATTAATTATTCATTTATTTGCCATCAGCAGTGACCAATTACCTGCAATGCTTTGTGCTTGAGATTCTGTCAGCTTGGCGGCAAACCCGGAGAAGCCATGTTTGTAGCTGTAGATCATCGAATCATGGGCTCCTCCCTTACTGCAAAATCATACGAAATTGTATATATTCTCTTTATCAGTCGTCACTGATTTACACAAATATATGTTCATGCGTGGCACACGACGAAAAGGAAAGAAAGAAAAGCTTCTGTATATATAGACATGGTCTCCTTACCTGCCAATGATCTTGGTGAGCATGTCATGGTGTGATGCAGTGGTTTTATCCGGATCTTCATGCTGTTTGTCCCCAAGGTACACAATATAGAGCTGCATGGAATCAAACATTAATTGTAGGAGCAAAATGAGGCAACGGGCCCAATATATATTTATATTTGCAGTAAAATGAAGACATATATACACATGAATATTATTTCCTACTTTTGTTGATTCTTTCTGCAGGCCAACCACGTAGGATCTCTTCAATGGAAGCAGGAGAGAGAGGTGGAGGAGGAAGACGACTAGTGCCATCTGAGACAGCTTTGAGAAGTTGCAGATTGCGGCCATGGATGATGGATACTGCATGGATGGTGCCAAGCTACCATAATCGATGTGCTATTTATATTCGTGCATATGTCTAGATGTTCTGGTCAACACGATAGAACTCGGTTGTTCTTCATTTTGTAAGAAGAATTCAAGGAATGACGGAGGCGTACGCCATGCACTACACATATATAAACGTTATCCTTACCTCGATGACGAAACGATGCATCGACAAAATATATCTTTGTGGACGTCACCGTATGGTCTCCAAGAGAAAACTGAGTAGCGAGTGAACGCCAGGCACTACACATATATAAGATGTTCACTAGAAATGTAATGATAACTATAAACATGCACAAGTATATAAATTAATAAGTATATCTCAAAAATATTAGAGCATTTGCATGCAATACTAAATATGACTTAAAGGTAATTAGCTAATCTACTAGGCATCTGCGAAATTATAAATTAGCTGAAGTAAGTATTGTGTCGTTTAGGAATGAGAATAGTACGTAGTCACCTAACAACAACTTAATTTGACATGTTGATATACAGCTGTATAGAGATTGGACTGTTGCTTTGTCTGAATGCGTTCGGCCACAAAACAAATGGTTTGACTTAGCCAATTAAAACATACTCTTGAGAAGGTATGCAAGACCTAGTCCTTTATATTTTTAATTATACAATCTCTTCATGTTGATTTTGTCAACAAAGAAATTTTTGCATCATTGGGGTAAAGACTAACGAATATCAATGTAGGCATTGAGCTCCTCCAGAGCTTGTCATCTTTCAAACACCACTATTAATTAATTGTTAATTAGTAGTGGTGTGGATTAGAGGAAATATGGACAACTCTTGGGGTGTAAATAGATGGGATAGTTTTGCCCGTTCGTCCGACCGAATGACTTCAGAGTGAATTGGGAATGAGGAAATGGATATCCGGGGTTTTTGTTGGATTTTGGCGTCAAAGAAGGATAGTTTATCTCAGATATGGGATTAAATTTTGCTAGAGCATATGGCTAGGTCTAGAATAATTCTGGTGATGAATAACTGACAACATTGTATATTAATGTTAATTGAGAACTGGAGGATCGGAAATGGCAACAGAGGGGGGTGAATGTTGCCTTTTAAGAATAGCTCAATAAAAACAGCTCGGCAACAGTGAAGAAAACTGCAAACTGCAGTCTGAATACTGCACCTACTATTTGTTGAAAAAGAGACACAAATCAAAAATGAAAGGCAAAAGCGAAAGCAAAAAAAATCAGCAAAAAGAACTAAAAAGTGAAAGCAAAAGAAATCAGCAAAAGGAACTAAAAAGAGAAAACAAAAGAAATCAGCAAAAGGAACTAAAAAGAGAAAGCAAAAGAAAAAGAGAAAGCAAAAGAAATCAGCAAAAAAACTAAAGATTGCAGCAAAGAAATTCACGGATACTGTTATTTTGCTCTCGGGAATATCCTAGTCATCGGACTTTGAGAAAATTCCCAGTTCAAAGCAAACTCAAGCCAACAGTTCCTCAAACAAGGACACGCCTCAAAACAAAATAGATGAAGAACTGGAGATGAGACTTTTTCTTTTGGGAATATGCTAGCCAACTGGCTTTGAGATGAAACCCGAATTAGAGCAAAAGAATCTGCAGCAAATAGAGCAAGAACTTCAAGGAAACACTGTTAAAGTAAAGTTTGCTATCGGGTATGAGCTAGTCAAATGACTTTGAGAAAGTACCCAAATCGTAGCAACGATTCAATCAAGCCAACCCCAAAAAGAGAGGAACACCGGAATCAAACAATTTGCTTATGAAAAATAACTGACCAAATGGTCTTGAGACATATTTCCACCATAAGCACGAGTAAAAATTGCTCTCACAAGATTTCATAAAATGAGGAAGAGAGATACCCCGAATTAGATAAATAAAATGTTTACAACCATCTCTCCCATCTCTCATTTAAAACACACACATGGAGAGAACAAGTAAAACACTACTTCTCATAGAGCACAAGCATTAGAAAACCCTAACACTCACACCCCTCTCTCACATGCACACCTCTCCACATGAGAACACCTCTATTTATAGCCTCCACTAATGGGTTTACAAGCCTACTTTACCCATTAGGTCACAACAACTCCTAGCACTTTATCCATTAGCTCTCAACAACCCATAACACTTTATCCATTAGCTCTCAAAAACCCATAGCACTAATGGATTTACAAACCACTTTACCCATTAGGTCACAACAACTCATGGCACTAATGGATTTTCTCCTAACCAAATCCACTTCCTTTTGTGCAGCCCTGCGCATTTACCAAAATGCCACTCCTACACCTTCCGGGAAGCTTCCTCGTTTCTTACCGTGCACGCCTCACAACCACTTCGAGTCCTCGCTGTCTTCGACACATCTCGACCGCTCTGACCTCAGCACCACCTGCGCCTAGTCCGGTCACCCGTGTCTCGCCACGACTCCATCTCAAAGTCTTGCAGTCATCACCGACAAGAAAACACATTACATAGCACCGCACAAAATATTATAATGAAATATTTGCATCGGTAAATAACACAAAAATGTCTGAAACAAACTCAAACTTTCTAGAACACGTGTTAATTACTCATCACACACACGGGGTCACCTCCATATGGTCTTTCAATCTCCCCCTTGATGAGTATATTAACAAACACAGAAAAAGCAAAAATTTGAGTTTGAGAGTCAAACAAGGTCTAAAAGAAAATCAAGGAAACTAAGACCATGTCGATAAAAGAGAAAATTGGAGCAGAAACTGAAAGAGCAAATTTTTCTGCAAAGCTCCAGAGGCTTTTTCTCCAAAATTCTCCCCCTTTTGGCAATAAAATCATCAAAATGCTCGAGAGAGAATGAAATGACTATATTTTATTTATCTTAAGCATTCGGAGCCATGAAAATTATCCATAATGATTTTTCGAGTATTACACCAAGCCATAATTCATATGAATGCTATTAAGATCATGACAATTCATGTATAGACTAGTTAACCCACATGAGTCATAATCTGAGAATTAGCCAATTTTCTTAGCATGTCAAGTCAAACGTGATTATAGTCTAGCTAAAGGTATCCAAGGATGATGCAAGCCATGTCAAATAATCTAAGTGAAATCAAGAAGCTAATATTGAGCCTGTTTAGAGTGCTACAAGTTCAAGAATAACTCAATTGTTCAAGTACTTGATCTTGTTGTAAATAAGCAAATTTAGCACAAATGACTTTTTCTGAAAATCATATTTGGTTTTATCTTAGCAAAGCAAGTCCTGGACTAGGAGCCATCCACAACTACCTCCTAAGCTTCAACCATTTTCACAAATTTTAAAGTCTTAGCCATGTGCTAGATCTCAAGCCTTATGCTATCACTCCAAGCGAGAAGCTTAAAAAGATGATCTTGGTCAACCAAGACTCCCCCTGAGTTCATGCTTAGTGCAATGGCAAGCAATCTCATGAGAAATAATTGGTGAGATCAGTTTTTTTGCACAAAAGAGATCATTTTGCTTTTGTTGATTTTAGTTCTTAGACCAAGGATGTAATGATAATTCATACTTCATAAATGAACTAGCATAGCTCAATCTAAGGCTCCATAAAGATTCCAGACTCAACTCAGCCTATTTGACATGGCATGAATCATAAAAGGATAACTAAAGACAGACTAGTCTCAAGAGCTACCATGACAAGATTTTAATTCAAATTGAGCATTTTTAGTCAACCTATCATGGCAAAGACTAGACTACACATATAAAGTCATGATAAATTTAGCAATTAAGCACAGATCATGGCAAGGTGTAAAGCAATTGTTTCATGTCATAAAAGGATAATAATCAAGGCTCCATGTAGTTATATTACAATGCAGAATGCTGAAATGCAAGAAAATTCAGCTCCCCCTCAACATGAGATGCACTCTTAGTTCAAGTTGAGTTATGTCAAAATTAAGATTTAGAAGCTCCCAAATGAACTCCCCCTGAACCAAAGCAATAAAATGAGAAGCTGGCAAAGAAATCGGAAAAGGCAGTCCTTAAAGCATAGACAAGATATAGAGGATACTATGGTTCAGACTGACTCTCATCTACCACATGAGACTCTAGGACTATCAGCTGGTCTTCTAACACACTAGGCAGTAAACACGTTCTCTGTCTACCCAAGGGTGGCCCAACCCTCGCTAGACCTATAAGAAGTGACTGAACTCAACCTAGTGAGAAGAGAGACAGCTAATAAGCAGCGTCCTAGAATCACAAGATGAGAGGAAGAAGACTAAGCAACTAGACGAGAGAACCACTCTAATCTATGTTGAAAGGACTAATCCTGAATGCACCCTTATGCAATGCAATGAAGAAGAACAGAAGCATGTAAATATAACAAAGCATAAAGCACAAAGCTCCTCATCACAACAGTCCATAAGGATAAACCACCCCAAACTCTCCCCGCAAGACTGAAAACCTAGAGCTATCCAAAGGCTTAGTAAAGATATTAGCCAACTGGTTGTCACTCTCCACAAACTGGAGCACTATGTCACCCTTCTCCACATGGTCTCTAAGGAAGTGAAATCTGATATCAATGTGCTTGGTCCGAGAATGTTGCACTGGGATCTTGGCAATGTTAATAGCAGAAGTGTTATCACAAAAAAGTGGAACACTATCTATAACTAACCCAAAGTCCCGCAGGGTCGAAGCCATCCAAAGTACCTGGCTGCAGCAACTGGCGGCAGCAACATACTCGGCCTCTGCGGTGGACTGTGCAACACCGGACTGCTTCCTGGAAGACCAAGAAATAAGAGAAGTGCCAATGAATTGGTAGGTGCCAGAAGTGCTCTTCCTGTCTATCCTACAGCCAGCAAAATCTGCATCGGAGTAGGCTCTGAGGGAAAGACAGGACGAGGAAGAGTACTAGATACCATAGTCTATGGTAGCTCGAAGGTACCGAAAGATGCGTTTCACCGCCTGGCGGTGAGATACGCGAGGAGAAGCCTGAAATCGAGCACACAGACACACCGAGAAGTGTATGTCCGGTCTCGAGGCAGTGAGGTACAAGAGGGAGCCGATCATGCTTCTGAACTCCTTTTGATCAACTGGCTCGCCGTCCTCATCTGGGTCAAGTGAAGCTGTGGATGCCATGGGAGTTGACACGGGCTTACCATTACTCATGTCAAATCATCTCAGGAGATCATGAGTGTTCTTGCCCTAATGCAAGAAGGTACCCTCCCGAGTCTGCTTGATCTGGTAGCCAAGAAAGAAGGTCAACTCGCCCATCATGCTCATCTCAAACTCGGTGCTCATCACATCCGAGAACTGAGACACAAGAGCATGAGAGGAGCCACAAAAAATAATGTGATCCACATAAATCTGAACGAGTAGAAGATCAGTGCCATACCTACAAATAAACAAGGTTTTATCTACCTTACTCATCTCAAAACCATGACTCAACAAATATGACTTAAACCTCTCATGCCAGGCTCTAGGGGCCTGCTTAAGTCCATACAAGGCTTTGGAAAACTCGTAGACATGATTTAGGTATTTTGGGTTTTCGAAACCTGGAGGCTGTCTCACATTGACTTCTTCCTCAATAAACCCATTTTGAGGAAGGCACTCTTGATATCCATCTGATAAAGCTTGAAACCCTTAGAAGCTGCGAAAGCAAACAGGATTCTAATGGCCTCAAGTCTAGCTACAGGGGCAAAGGTCTCCTCAAAATCTAGACCCTCAACCTGAGAGAAGCCCTGAGCTACCAGTCTAGCCTTGTTTCGAATGACTACCCCATCCTCACTCTGCTTGTTCTTGAACACCCACTTAGTCCCAATGACATTGTGACCTCGAGGGGGCTCGACAAGCAACCAGACCTTATTTCTCTCGAAAATTTTCAACTCCTCATGCATGGCATTGACCCAAGACTCATCAGATAGAGCATGACTAACATCTTTGGGCTCAAAGGTGGCAACAAAGGCAGAATGGAGACAGAAATGAGATATGCCAGATTTTAAGCGTGTGACATGCTCAAAAAGATCTCCAATCATCTGCTCTGAAGGATGACGACGCTGAATGTGACAGGGAGGTCCTGGATGAGAAGAAGGAGAAGTGGTCTCTACCTCGTGAGCTGACGAGGAAGGAACAGAGCCACTAGCTCCAGAAGATGCGGACGGAATGGGCTGATCTCCCTGAGGTACGGTGGTAGAAGCAGGCACCTCAAGGAGAGGAGAAACTGGATCGGATAGACAACCCTCATCTCCATCCTCCTCCTCATCCACGAAGATGGTCTCGGACTGCACTACTGAACCTGAGATATCGGGCCTAGTCCCCGGACTGGCCTCATCGAAGGTTACCTCGCAGGTCTCTACCATTTTACTAGACTTGCAGTTCCAGACCCTATAGGCCCGCGAAGAAGTCGAGTAACCCAGAAAGATCCCATCACACAAATGTGACTCGAACTTATCTAGGTTCCCAGACTTCAGAATAAAACACTTGCAACCAAACACGTAAAAATGAAATACACTGGGCTTTCGCCTGTATCTCAACTCATAAGAAGTACGATGCAAGTGTGCTCTCAGAAAAACTATGTTTGAAACATGGCACGCGGTGGCTATAGCTTCAGCCCAAAACTTCCTAGGTGTAGAGTACTCATTAAGTATTGTTCTGGCCATCTCGACCAGAGTACGGTTCTTCCTCTCCACAACGCCATTTTGCTGAGAGACATATGGAGAAGAGAACTGGTGTTCTACACCTGTCTCATCACAGAAACTCTTAAAGTAGGAATTCTTGAACTCCGTGCCGTTGTCACTGCCGATTGCTCGTAAGGCACCCGGGAGCTTACAGAAAGCCTACTAAAAAACCCCAAAAGTGGGTAAATGTATCATCCTTTCGAGGCTAAGAAAAACACCCAAGAGTACCTCGAGAAGTCATCGACCACGACAAGAACATACCACTTCCCTCCTGCTGACTGCACTCTAGCTGGTCCAACTGTGCCATGTGGAGAACCTGTCCTGGTGCATCGGTCATAGTCACTGTGACCGGAGGGTGAGAAGCAGCAACCATCTTACCGTGCTGGCAAGGAGCGCAAACAATATCTTTAACCAACTTGAGTTTTGGTAGACCACGAATGAGATCGTGGCCGCTAACTCGGGTCAAATGATCAAATCCAATATGACCAAGTCTCCTATGCCAGAAAGTGAGGTCTCGGGATTCAGAAGCAACTAAACACCTGAGAGGATCACCGGAAGACTTAGAAAAATCAGCACGAAAGATCCTCCCACAACGAGAAATCCCGTAAACCAGACTACCCGAAGAATCAAGAATTTTACAATTATTTTTCTTAAAGCTCACTTCGAAATCGTCATCGGTAAGCTGAGAAACTGACAGCAAATTGTACTTTAGCTTACTAACCAAGGCAACATCTTTTAAAACAAAAGAATCATTAATGCGCACAGTACCTTTGGCGATGACGCGCCGAGACGAAGCGTCTCTGAAGGTGATCGACTCATCACCTGGAGCGCGGGCTAGGGAAGAGAACCAATGGGAGTCTCCGGTCATATAACGAGAACAACCGGAGTCTATAAGCCAAACCTCTCCCTTCCCAGCCCGACAAACCTGAGTCAAACAGAGAGTGAAGGCTTAGTAATGGGATAAATCAAAAGCGATTTAGGCACCCAATACTGAGTCACACGTCGAGCAGAAGAAGTAACCACACACGACTGACCTCTATCTACCCTACGCTCTCTGTTGCTCAAAGCAGTAGAAGGTCTGTTTGCAGACCTGAAGCTGTTGGGGGGTCCGACTACTATAGAGGAGCGAGTCGATGCACCAGCAACATGCTGATCTCGCCGCGGGTAGCTGTCCTGATGGGGGAAACGAGATCTACCCTCAGGACGGTGAATATCACGAACCAAGGTAAATCGAGGATGAAAATCAGAAGAACCAGAAAGGCCAAGTCCTCGACTCTGCCTAAGCACCTCAGACTGAATAACTCTAGATCTCATGTCGGTCTTAGGTGCACTCAAGGTCTGGGGTTGACCCTGAATACGCCTAAGAGACTGAACACGGCCTCTCCGCCCAATCTTGGCGCACCTGAAGCATCTCTCGATCATGTGTCCATCCTTCTGACAGAAGGTATAATGAAACTTTACCTTCTGAGAGGTCGAAGCACCAGGTGTTACCACTTACTGTCAGAAATCCCTTGGACAAAGCCCGTTGATTTGAATTGAACTTTTTCAGTTCTGGGCTTGACCTCGATCACACCTGCTGCTATGGGTCTAAAAACAGCAAGTGGATGCTTCGTAACATCCTTAAGAAAATCATATTCTAGACCTTGATTGAATTTGCAAATCTTGGACTGGTCTAAAATAAAATTCAGCTTCTTCTTGCCTCCTACAAATCTCTCAAGAGTGTTCATAAGATATTGACACTCCCGAAAGAGAGAGGAGCAAGAAGAGTAGGGGAAGGAGAGACAGCAGAAGGTAAGGGAATGGAAGAAGAACCCGTAGCAGAAGAGTGAATGGCTTGTGCATGCACGGTCGACTCAGAAGGTACAGTTCTACTGCTAGCAATTTGGTTCACGTTGCTAAACGTCTCCACCTTATCCTTGGGCTTCTCCCCCACACCGGCACACACATCACAACAAGATTGTGGCTTCTCTAGTAAATCCTTAGTTAGCTTCACACATTTTTCTTCCAAAACAATCATGTCAGATTTTAGTTTATCACAATTTTTACATGGTGCGCTAACAGGGTCCTTAGAAGCATATTTAGCCATTTTCTTGTTGTAATCAATCATTTCTTGTAATTGCTTAGAAACAGAATCAAGTTCAGCAGTGAATTTTGGACAGTTAATACATGAAGCAATTGGCTCAAGCAGAGAAGCATACAATTCAGCAATTTTATGGTCTGCCTTCTTTAGGTTCATCTTCAAGTTATTACAATTTTCACAATTTTCAGGCAGATCAATAAGCATAGTGTAAAGACCTCTAAAAACATTGTCCTTATCCTCACATGAGGTGTAAGAAGTAGTCTGAACAGTAGAGGAAATAGAAGCAACCCTACTCATCTCTAGTTCAGCAAGCAGACTAACATTCTCCACCTTAAGCAAATCTAGCTCAGAAGTCACACTATCATGAGAGGTCCTTAGCTTCTCCAAATCTCCAAGCAAAGAAGAACATACATCACAATCGTCATGGGAGGGAGCAGATCTAAGTGAAGTAAGCTCCCGTGACAAGCTCTCTACTTCATTCTCAAGATCAACGACCTTAGATCTAGATCTGGCATAAAACTTTCCTAACTTGAGAAAAGCATCATGAAGCTGGTCGTAGGAGGGACCTAACTCATCGGAGTCGCTATAGAGCTCGCTGTCGCTGACGTTGGTCTCGTTGGCCATAAAGCACATACCAATGAAGTCGTCACCATCCTTGGCATCTTGATCATCTTTGCCGTCGTCATCGCTCCACCCCTCCACGTCGCTAAAGTCGAAGTCGTCGAAGGCGGTGAGGATGCGGTGGAAGAGCTTCTTGGCTTTACCAAAGTTGCGGAACTTCTTCTTGCCTTGAGCGTGAGCTGGGGGCTTCTTGTTGCGGTTCTTGTCGATGTAGTCGTTCTTGCTCACACCGCCATAGTCGTTCTTGCCCTTCTCCAGTATGAGGCAATTTACCCGAATGTGGTTGGGGCCACCACACTCGAAACAAATTATCGGGCCACTCCTCTTTCTATCCCTCACTCTCTTATAGGCATGCGGAAATTTTCTAGCTAAAAGAGGTAACTGGTCCTCCGGTAGTTGCTCTAATTGATCATCAGTTACATCACAGAGAGCCGCTAAGGAAAAACCAGAAGCATTATCCAAGAAAACACCAAAAGTAGGACTGGGATCGGTGACCAAAGCCATCGACTGAGACTTCGACTTACGAGAGACAATGTCAATCTCGTGAGTCTTGAGGCGTGAGTACAATGCCTCAAGAGTCAATGTCGACAGGTTAGTGGTGTCCTTGATGGTGGTCACCTTCATCTCCCAAACTCGCAAATCCAAAGCCGAAAGCATTTGTCGAGCGTTATCCGAGTCGGAGTATGTGAGACCGACGGCTCGGAGGTTGCTCAAGATTTTGTGAAATCTCGCAAAACATTCATCCAAGGACTCACCAGCGAGCATTTCAAACTTGTTGTAATCTTGCTTAAACTGGTCCTGTCGTACGATCTTAATTTGGGTGGTGCCCTCATGGTATGCATCGAGGGTCACCTAGACGTCGTAGGCCGACGAGAGATGAGAAATGCGATCAAATTCGCTCCAGCTCAGACCCTGGATTATGATGTTCCTTGCCATAGCATTTGCCTCAACATCAGCCATGTTATTCACATTGATGTCCTCATCGGCAGGAACAATAAAATGAGTTTTTACTTTTCGCCAGATCGCATAGCCCTGAGCCTGTATGTATGACTCCATTCTACTCTTCCAAAAGGGATAGTCGACCCCATCGAAGATAGGTGGCTTGGTGGAATACCAGTCTGTTGCCATAGCTCGCAGACCGGTTAAGATCTATGGACGAGAGTTAACCGGCTCTGATACCAATTGAAGGATCGAAAATGGCAACAGAGGGGGGTGAATGGTGCCTTTTAAGAAGAGCTCAATAAAAACTGCTCGACAGCAGTGAAGAAAACTGCAAACTGCAGTCTGAATACTGCACCTACTATTTGCTGAAAAAGAGACACAAATAAAAAAGAAAAGGCAAAAGCGAAAGCAAAAGAAATCAGCAAAAAGAACTAAAAAGCAAAAGCAAAAGAAATCAGCAAAAGGAACTAAAAAGAGAAAACAAAAGAAATCAGCAAAAGGAACTAAAAAGAGAAAGCAAAAGAAATCAGCAAAAAGAACTAAAGATTGCAGCAAAGAAATTCATGGATACTGCTATTTTGCCCTCGGGAATGTGCTAGTCATCGAACTTTAAGAAAATTCCCAGTTCAAAGCAAACTCAAGTCAGCAGTTCCTCAATCAAGGACACACCTCAAAACAAAATAGATGAAGAACTGGAGATGAGACTTTTGCTCTTGGGAATATGCTAGCCAACTGGCTTTGAGATGAAACCCGAATTAGAGCAAAAGAATCTGCAGCAAATAGAGCAAGAACTTCAAGGAAACACTGTTAAAGTAAAGTTTGCTGTCGGGTATGAGCTAGTCAAATGACTTTGAGGAAGTACCCAAATCGTAGCAACGATTCAACCAAGCCAAACTCCAAAAAGAGAGGAACACCGGAATCAAACAATTTGCTTATGAAAAATAACTGACCAAATGGTCTTGAGACATATTTCCACCATAAGCACGAGTAAAAATTGCTCTCACAAGATTTCATAAAATGAGGAAGAGAGATACCCCGAATTAGATAAATAAAATGTTTACAACCATCTCTCCCATCTCTCATTTAAAACACACACATGGAGAGAACAACTAAAACACTACTTCTCATGGAGCACAAGCATTAGAAAACCCTAACACTCACACCCCTCTCTCACATGCACACCTCTCCACATGAGAACACCTCTATTTATAGCCTCCACTAATGGGTTTACAAGCCTACTTTACCCATTAGGTCACAACAACTCCTAGCACTTTATCCATTAGCTCTCAACAACCCATAGCACTTTATCCATTAGCTCTCAACAACCCATAGCACTAATGGATTTACAAACCACTTTACCCATTAGGTCACAACAACTCATGGCACTAATGGATTTTCTCCTAACCAAATCCACTTCCTTTTGTGCAGCCCTGCGCATTTACCAAAATGCCACTGCTACACCTTCCGGGAAGCTTCCTCGTTTCTTACCGTGCACGCCTCGCAACCACTTCGAGTCCTCGCTGTCTTCGACACATCTCGACCGCTCTGACCTCAGCACCACCTGCGCCTAGTCCGGTCACCCGTGTCTCGCCACGACTCCATCTCAAAGTCTTGCAGTCATCACCGACAAGAAAACACATTACATAGCACCGCACAAAATATTATAATGAAATATTTGCATCGGTAAATAGCACAAAAATGCCTGAAACAAACTCAAACTTTCCAGAACACGTGTCAATTACTCATCACACACACGGGGTCACCTCCACATGGTCTTTCAAGAACGTTGTTGGTTGATGTTATTTGAGAACGCGGAGTATTGATGTTAATTGAGAACGTTGCTGGTTGATGTTATTTGAGAATGTTGTTTACTGATGGTACTTGAGGTGTGTGGCGTGTATGTGGATTTATGTTAGTCAAGTTGGAAAGAACTTGTGCCGGGAAAAGATGTTGCTTTGGTCGGGCTCGAGTTGGGGCGCGTGGAGATCAAAGATGTATGATGCATGTTGGAGATACGGAGGTGTGGTCTGGAGGCTACGACACATGAGATGGATAATGTGTATTGGAGCTACAGAGGTGTGGTCCGGAGGTTACGATATGTGACAATTTTGGAGAGTCCAAAATTGGGTACTGTGCAAAAGTTGAAAAACTTGTGTTATAAAAGGGTTTTGAGTCTCTTATTTGTTGGAGTTGGATAAGAACTCATGGTTGTTGGGGAAAGGTCTCCGGGCTACCTCGGGCCCACAACCACCTCAGAGCGGCGACACTCGTTGGAAGGTCTACCAAAAGCCAAGTCCAGGGCCAACCCCAGGTGGAGTACACTGGATGGACCCTTGGAGGCATCCGTGGCCGACCTCGGGCGAGGTGCGCGGGATCGACCCTAGGAGGACCTTGGGCCAATCCTGGGCGGAGTACACAAGACCGGTCTCAGAGGCGTCTGGGGCCAACCCCAAGCGAGATGCGCAAGACCATCCGTCGGGTGAAGTGCGCAACCCTGGGCCAACCTCGAACAAAGTGCATAACCCCAGACGAGGTGTGCAAGACTGATCCTAGGAGGACCTTGGGCTGACCTTGGACCAACCCTAGGGTCCTGGACCTGGCGAGGCCCGTGTGGAGCAAATGATCGAAATGCCTTCAGGAGTAGACCAAACCCTAAGGGTAAAGTTGTAACTATGCAAGCCTCTCCCTATAAATAGGATCCCTTGTAATGGGAGAGAGGGGGGGCCATTCTTGTATCCCTAGAACACTCATATGAAATACACTGGGGAGAGGGAGGATGCCTTCCGAAAGGACTTCGGGGTTGTCTGCTTCTCTCAAGGTCTCTTTGCACCTGCAACGGACTTCGTATCCAATCGAGGGTGCCTACAATTTCCTGTCCGGACTCGTACCGACGACAGTTGGTGCCGTCCATGGGGATCTCGAGCGAGAAATTATGTGCCTACCACGCAGAAGTCCTTCGGGCTCCGCCTCGAGGTCCATCCGTGCTGAGGTTCTTCGGACTCCGCCCAAGTTGCCCCCGGGTTCGGCCTCCTCGATTCCCCGGGACTTCACTTCGGCCTCGACGGTGTTCGGCTTGGCCAAACTCCACTTCGTCCCAGGCCACCCTAGGGGTACCGCTGTCGTCGCCCTGGGGTGGCATGCTCTGAACTCTGTCTGCATGGAGGTGCCCAGAACTTCACCCCAGGCTCCAGGTATGCAGAGATCCTTTGCCCCTCTGTGTCATGCGTCTGGATCTCCAAAACAAGCATTGCGAGCACCGCACTTTGCCTTCACGACTTCGCAGGTTAGCCATCCCATACTAGGATCTAGGCTTGTTCCATGTTCGGTAAGTGTCGGTCCGAACCGGACTTGACAGCTTGCGAGCTGGCATTGACATGGTCATGTCACCTAGTTGAGGAAGGACACCATCAGCTGCAGCATGTGGGCACCCCAATGGGCAATGGAAAGATAATGGTCCATGTAACATGCCCCCTATGCTGCATATAGCTCCTCAAATATTCTGTGTCCTAGTGGCAGAAGACATGTGCTAGACTGCTAATTCTCTGCCCATGTGCTAGAAGCTCCTGCGCTCCTCTCCTCTCGCCTCTGTCCTCTTCACTCTCCATGCCGACACTTGAGACGTCACCTCCCTCGTGACGTCTGACCTCACCAGTCCCGACAACTGCCGTCCACCGCCAACACACACCAGCATGTGCCCACACCCTAGCCCGGCTAGGCTGGGCGCGCCCTCCGCCATCGGGTTGATCCACGGGTCATCGCACCCGCTGGTCCCCAGGCACACTACCGACCACAACTGAACTAGCTTGAGGAGAACCGCCATGCCCATCTCGTCAGACTCAGAGCTGTTTCCTCCCAAAAAGTGGGGATGGATCAACACAAGGGAGTTCACCTTCACACTATGGCCTAGATCCTCGGTGCTAGCGCGCATTGCGGTGCGGTGCGCAATGTTGGCTCCCGCGCTCTCGCCACCCACATGGACATGCTTGAAGTCCACGTGGGCTGTCAGCCAGGGCTCAAGCCCCTGGCTTGCAGCGTGTGCGGCCACCCACTGGAGCGTGGCCCACACACCACCGTAGAGCAAGGGGACCAGGTGCTTCAGAGCGAGGAGATACTCCACCGACACGACGATGGCGCTGGCCTGCATGGTGAGGTGGTTGGCGTGGCCGTGCACGGTGGCATCAAATGATGAGCCAAGACAGAAGTCGCCGCCGTGGAAGAATACGAGGACAGGGAACTTGCCCCCATGGCTACCAACGGGGGCCGTGGGAAGGTACACGTGCACAAACAGTTGGAAGGATGGCGACGTCCTTTGAAGAGACGCCGATGGCGGCGTCAGTGGAGGGCGGGGTGAAGTCGATTGGTAGGAAGCGCTCGATGCGGCTGCTCTTGTAGACGCAGATAAAGTGGGGGCGTCATGGATGACCTCATCACCGCCGGTGTCAAACATGGCATGGTGGTCGAGATCGGAGAAGTGTTGTAGTTGCATGGTAAGGGTGAATGAATTTGAATGCTCAAACAGAAGAGATCAGTGAAGTAGAGGAGCCCTCGTGTCCAGTCGGGCTCACTCTCCGTTGCCATTGCGCCAAGCCGGCTGCCTAGCTCTACTCCATTTGTCCGTTGACCCAGGGCCAAGCACCATGGGACCACATCAACTTGGGGTAGAACCCAACGCCTTGGAGCTACAAAGTGGGAGGGACCCTGAGAAACTGCCACTATCGCCCCTAGGGAGGCCCAAGGATGATGCTACCACTTCCCAGGCACCTATGTCACAACACCCAAGCATGAAAGGCTATAGGCCGATCGGGCTAGGGATGTTACCCTACCTTTTGTGGTGCGTTGCTAAAACCCTCGCCTTGACAGCATCACCTCAACTAGGGGCTCAGCGAAGTGAGCCCCACGAGAGGAGGCCGACATAGGCGTGGTGAGCGGCAAAGACCCGATGGTGGATGAGGTTCTCACGGTGAGACCCGGGAAAATATGGCATTGAGTGGCGGGATCCTCCTGGGGTGGCCAGGGAAGAGGAGTATCCCGGGGCGTCTGGCGAAGATATGACCTAGAGCGGCCATCCAGTCTGGTAGACCGAGGCAAAGGTAAAGTCCCACATCGCTCGAGGATGAATCCCATGTCGCTCGAGGCATGCCTCAATGATGAACTGCTGCACCAGTTGAGGGCGACTCCCACGCTGCCCGGGGGTGATCGGGGTCCGGTGAACCAAAGCAAGACGATGTCCTAGGGATGTCTGGGAGGTTCGGCGGCTCAAGGCAAAGGTAGGGTTTCACACGAGCCAAGGATGGTTCCCGCATTGACCCCCAACATGCCTTGATGACCCAACCCCAGCTTGGTTCACTTTGGCCCAGATGGTTTTTTATCTCGGTCAAACTTCAGTCCACCTCGATGGCATCTCTTTTAATAAGGGCTCCCGCAGCGTGGGGAGCTAAAGAAGACATGAGATTTGAGGGAGAAGTGAGGAAGTGAGTAGGGAAGAGGAATATGGGGAAGGCGATAGGGTTTAGTCCATCATCGACTGAGGCCACCCAACACCCTTCCTGAGGAAATCTACGATGCAGGGTGCCTCATACCATGTGCCACCCCTCCACCCCTCGAGCCGGGCTTCACAATGATTACTTATCCAAGTCTGCTCCCGCACCAAGCTCAATGGATTCGCCTCAACAGGCCTTAATGTGCCTCGATGGCATTGCCTCAGCGTGGTTCACCTCGACGTTGAAGGATTCACCTTGCTGACTCCCAACACGCGAGGGGTAACATCCTGTTTTTTAGAGTTATTTGAAGCCATTAAAAATAAATATCACCATTTGAATTTTTCTGGATTTAATACAAGCTTAAATTAAATTTTTAATAATTAAAAGGATTTAATATGACTAATATAAATATTAAAATTTGCTAAAAATATTTTATTTGGATTCCTTTCGTCTCAAAGATTTTTCTAGAATTTTCTTGGATTTTTTCGGGTTTATTTGCTATTTTCTAGACCTCATTTGGTTTTATTTGAATTTTTGAAATTAGAAAAACCCTGGAAATCAGAACCCTTCAGCTCATTAACTCCTAGCCGTCTGATTCCCATCAGCCACGTGTCGGCCATTTGGCCTGAGCATCCTTCCGACCGTCCGATTTTCCTTTGAACACGTGTCAGCGATACAGGCTATCGAGTAATGTTCATATGTGCCATTCATTCCTTGCTATCCAATTTTTCAAACTACCACATGTCATGCATGGGTGGGGACGATGTGTGACATCCCAGAATTTTGCCTTTTATTTATTTCATTTAATTAAATTTTCCTAGATTTAAAAATCCCTTTTTCTAAAATTTTAAAATTAAGCCTAGAGAGTTAGATATTAAATTAATTGTGTAATTGTGGTGAAATCAAGTTGAAATTATTTTATTTAGGTTCCTTACTTTTTTCTAAATTTATAGAAATATTTTGGGATTAATTTAGATTTTTCTGCTATTTTTTAGCCTTTGTTTGAATTTCTAGGATTTTCTAAAAATCAAAATCAAAAAAATAAAAATAAAAATTTCCCGTCCCACCCCTCCGGGCAATGTGTGGGTGGTCATGATGTTCCCACACTACCGCTCTGTGAGACCCCGGAGTAAAACTCCTGGACCCCCTCTGTGTATTTCAGTACTAGTCCCAGATCAACGCTAGTACACACAGATAATTAGAAAGTGAATACATTTCCAACCACGAGTATTACAATAATAAAAGGTTCAGACTTCAACGTCTTTATTACAAATGAGGATTCACCACCTCACTTCAAACAAAAGATTACAGCGGAAGCATAAATTCAAATAAAAGCCCAACAATTTGCCACAGGCAATTGACTGGGGAACGAAGCCTAGTCTTCCGGGAAGAATCCATGACAGCCACACGCGGAACAGTAGTCATAATCTCCATCTTGAGTTTCAACCTCCTCTGGTATTTGATTTGAAATATAGCACGTGAGTACAAAAATGTACTCCGTAAGTCTTGGGAAAGATGCATAGATGCAGGGCTTAACAAAGGAAGGTTATATGGTTCTTTTGCATAAATCAGCATTTTATTTTAAATTTAAATAGTTATGTCAAAAAGCAAGTTGTTAAACAATTAGTTTTCCATAATTGAAACTAAATGATTAATTTAGTGAAGGTTTCATCCACCAACACTAATATCTCAGGCTATATCCGCCAAGGTTCAAAATAAAGGTTAAATCCACCTAAACTGGTTACATCCACCAATCCAAAATCACGGGAGTTCCATCCACTCCCGAGTTTTCCAAAACATTTTATTTTAAATTCAAAAACCAAAGCTCTACCATGTGAATGCATTCCTTGCCCGCCCTTGACCGTGGGCACGGCTATTCGAATAGTTTATTACTCTGCAGAGTTTGTACAACTTTACACATAAGAGATAAATTATCCTAACAGTCAACATGCTTCCTTTGGCATGAGACCCAGATAAAATATCACAAAGCTTTTCACCTATTCTAGTCTAGTTTCATATCACCCGCTGAGGTTTCACCCGCTGAGTGCAGTAAATCCCTGCTCCTCACTTTGAGTAACCAGTAAATCCCTGGTACCCATTTTCCAATGGCGACATAAAGACTAAACTATTATAGGTTAATTAGCTAGGTTGTACCCATTTTAACTTGTGATTGTACTGTTTTGCTCAGTTTGAACAAACACAAGAGTCGTTCCTTAAACGACTAGGGTGGGTCATTCACAATTCCAATTTTTGTGCTAAACCGCACCAGCCATTCATTCCATCCACCCTGGTCAAGTTTTTGTTTTAAATTCCCTTTTTAGATTAAAAATTACAGTGGTAACATCCATTACCACTATTTCAAACAATTCTTTAAATCCAAAGCATTCATCAATAATTTTTCCCATATGAGCAATTTTATAAAGAATAGCTAAACTAAGCATTCTATAGTAATCTAAATTCCACAACAGATAATACTACTCATTTATAATTCAAAGAATATCCTAAGTTGACAATGGTACATGGTAAGCAATTTTCAAAGGAGGGTATAACAAGTTTGGCATTTATCTAAATTTTCTAGAATTAAATTATGAATTTATACAACATAGCCATGCATTTAAATTTAAAATAATCACAAAAACATTTATAAAATTTAGGAGCAAAATGGTCAAGGAGACTTGCCTTCTTGCGCGCTATATGATCCCTCTTGCTGCGTCTCGACAAACTCTTCGGCGACGTCGGGTTCTACGCGCGAAACGACAAATGCAAATAAATAAATACAAATAAAATCACAAAAATATAAAATATATACTGGAAGGAATATATTGAATTTAGATGAATTTAGGAAAAAGAATCAATGGATTCGGAGTTCGAATGAGAGAGAACGAGCATTTGGAAGATTGAATGGATTGGAAATTCTAGAAAATGCAAAACCAAGGGAATATTCTCTGGAATCTTATTTTTGGATGATTTTTGGATATATTTGAGTGTATGACGAGTGGGGCCCGGGTGTCATTGGTACAGATTTTTATTTTAATAATATATGACAAGTGGGTCCCGCTTGCCATTGACTAAGTGAACAAAAATTGGCTAAAAAGTCCAACCGAAACTTGCATTGCCCAGGATTTGAACCCTGGACCTCCCAGGTGTATGCACTAGTTTGCCTCCACTAACCAAGTGAGCATTTGATCTTTCGTGACAAGGAAGCAACAACAAGGTAAAATAAACAAGAAGGAAAATGATTAGATGGAAAGTCACAGGGAATGCACACGGGGAAGAACTCGTCGACGAACTCGCCGGCGGCCAGCGGCCGGAGGCGGGGCGGCGAGCGGCGGCGGGGGTAGTAGGGGCGGCGGCGGGGTCCAGGGTGGCCGGCGGCAATAGGAAATGATGGCGGCGGTGGGGATATGTGGGGCGGCCGGCGGGAGGCGACCGGGCTGTGGCGCACGGCGGCGGGGCGGCGGCCGAAGGAGAGGGGAAGGACGGCGGTGAAAGAAGGCCAAAAGGATGAAAGAAGAGCCGGCATTCGGGATTTTATAGGAAGAGAGAGGAGAGGAAGAGCCGACGGTTTTAGAGAGGTTTAATGGACGGAAAACGGCCGGCAATAGTGAGGGGTGATTAGGGGCTTTCATTGCGCACTTGCTCGAGGATTAAAGGAGGAAGAAACGGTGGTATTTAAAAGCTTCATTCGGCACTAATGGTGGAGGAGAGAGAGAGTGGGAGGAGGAAGAAGGAGAGGTTGAAGAAACATATGACATGTGGGGTCCATGTGTCGGTGAGAGAGAAGGGAAGTGAAGGGGTACGGGCCGTCGGATTTGCGACACGTGGCAAATGAATGGCTCAAGGCCTTTGGATGAATATGAAGGGGTAAGTGACTTTGTATGGCTAGGATTAAATCGTGGAGAGAGATGGATTTAATCTGAGAGCGACACGTGGCAGACTAGGATTAATTTGATTTTTATTTTCGGAATAAAATTTCAGAGAATACAAGAAAATTTTTAAATACTTAGAAAATAATATTTAATGTCTAAAAATTCCAGAAAAATCATAAAATATTCCTGGAAGCATTTTAGACTTTAGGAAAAATATTTTATAAAATACTTTTTAACTTTCGAAAATGATTTTTAATTCCAGAAAATTCTCAAAAATTAATTAATAATTTAGGGAAGGCTAGTAAAAATAAAATAAACTCTTTTTAGCTTTAATAAAATATTTAAAATACATTTTCTTGCTTTAAATTTTAAATAAAATCCAGATAAATCCAAATAAACTCCAAATAAATTGAAATAATTAATTTAAAATTAATCATTCCAAATCAAAGCAAAATTTGGGATGTTACAAACCTACCCCCCTTAGAAAGAATCTCGACCTCAAGATTTGGAAGAACTGGCAAAAAGACTAGGGAACTCCGCTCTGAGATCCTCTTCACGCTCCCAAGTTGCTTCCGACTCTGGACAGTTGTTCCACTGCACTTTGCAAAATTTGATTGTCTTGTTTCTGGTACAACACTCTGCTTCTTCCAAAATCTTAACTGGAAACTCTGGATATGTGAGATCCTCTTTCAAATTCATTTCCTCTAAGGGCATTAACTCTTCTGGTACTCTTAAGCACTTTTTTAGCTGTGACACATGGAATACATCATGTACATCTGACAACTGGGGAGGAAGCTTTAACTGATAGGCCACTTCTCCTCTTCTGGCTAAAACTGGAAATGGTCCAATATATCTCGGAGCAAGCTTACCACTAACTCTGAAACGACGCATTCCTTTTAAAGGTGACACTTTCAGATACACATGATCCCCTGGTGCAAATTCCAACATTCTGCGACGATTATCTGCATAACTCTTCTGTCTGGTCTGTGCTGTTTTCAATCGATCCCGAATTAAACGAACTTGCTCTTCTGCTAACTTCAAGACATCAGGTCCGAATACTTGGCTCTCTCCGGTCTCTGACCAATATAAGGGTGTTCTGCACTTTCTGCCATACAGAGCTTCGAACGGAGACATCTGCAGACTAGACTGATAGCTATTATTATAAGAAAATTCCGCATAGGGCAAACTCTGATCCCAACTGGCTTTATTGGCTAAAGCACACGCTCTCAACATATCTTCCAATATTTGATTTACTCTTTCTGTCTGACCATCTGTTTGGGGATGATAAGCAGTGCTGAAGTTCAGATTGGTGCCCAAAACTTCATGAAGCTTCCGCCAAAATCTTGAGGTAAACTGAGATCCTCTATCCGATACAATCTTCTTTGGAATTCCATGCAAACACACAATTCTTGACATATAAAGCTCTGCCAATCTATCTCCCGAATAAGTGGTCTTAACTGGTATAAAATGAGCAACTTTTGTTAAGCGATCCACTATAACCCAAATTGAATCATAACCTGACTTGGTCTTTGGTAATCCAGTTATAAAATCCATTCCGATTTCTTCCCACTTCCATTCAGGTACCTGCAGGGGTTGCAAAAGACCGGCAGGTCTTTGATGCTCTGCTTTAACTCTTTGGCATATATCACACAAGGCTACATATTCTGCGATTTCTCTTTTCATACTGGTCCACCAGTAACTTTCCTTTAGATCTTGATACATTTTTGTGCTTCCGGGATGAATTGAATATCCTGCTTTATGAGCTTCTTTTAAAATTAAATCTTTTAACTCCTTTTCCTCGGGTACCAGAATTCTTTTTCCAAACCAAAGAATTCCTTCTTCATCTTCTGAAAATCCAGGAGCTTTGCCTTTCTTCATATTCTCTTTTATTTCCTTCACATATTTGTCCTCTTTTTGAGCTGCCTTGATTTGATCTTCCAAAGTAGGATGGACCTTCAATGCAGACAAATATCCTTCATTTACCAATTCCAAATTGAGTCGTTGAAATTCTTCATGTAAATAGGACTAACTATATTGGGTCAACAGATTATTAATATGATTCTTCCGACTCAAAGCATCAGCAACCACATTAGCCTTGCCTGGGTGATAGTGTATTCCCACATCATAATCCTTTATCAATTCGAGCCATCTCCTTTGCCTCAGATTAAGATCAGGTTGAGTGAATATATACTTTAAACTTTTATGATCCGTATATATTTCACACTGATTACTGATTAAGTAATGCCTCCACAACTTTAGATCATGCACAACAGCAGCTAACTCTAAATCGTGAGTAGGATAATTCTCCTCATGTGGCCTTAATTGCCTTGATGCATAAGCTACCACTTTTCCTTCCTGCATCAAAACACAACCTAGACCTTGTCTTGACGCATCACAGTAAACTTCAAAATCCTTCCTGATATCAGGTAACCGCAGAACTGGTGCTGAAGTTAACCTCTTCTTTAGCTCTTGAAAACTGTCCTCACATGATTTACTCCATTCAAATTTTCTTTCTTTCTTTAACAACTGAGTGAGAGGCCTAGCAATCTTGGAAAAACCTTCAATGAAATGACGATAATAACCTGCTAAACCCAGGAAACTTCGGATCTCGGTTACTGTCTTGGGTTGAGTCCAATTTAACACATCCTTAACTTTTCCTAGATCTACCGATACTCCTTCTGTTGAAATCATATGTCCCAAAAACTCAACTTCCTTTAACCAAAATGCACACTTGCTAAAGTTGGCATACAACTGGTGTTCTCTGAGCCTTTGCAACACTATCCTTAAATGCTCTTCGTGTTCTTTCTTACTTTTAGAGTAGATAAGAATGTCATCTATAAAGACAACAACGAACTTATCTAAATAATCCATAAATACTTTATTCATCAAATTCATAAAGTATGCCGGTGCATTTGTCAAACCAAAAGACATCACCGTATACTCATATAATCCATATCGAGTGGAGAAGGCTGTTTTAGGTATATCTTCTGGTCAAATTTTCAACTGATGGTATCCTGATCGAAGATCAATTTTGGAGAAGACACTTGATCCTTTTAACTGATCAAGCAAATCATCAATCCGAGGTAAAGGATACTTATTCTTGATTGTTACTTCATTCAAAGCTCTATAATCCACGCACATACGCCTGCTACCATCCTTCTTGTTTACTAGAAGCACTGGGGCTCCACAAGGTGAAGAACTTGGTCTAATGAAACCTTTCTCCTGTAACTCTTGAATCTGCCTCTTGACTTCTGATAAATCATTGGCTGACATCTGATAGGGTCTCTTTGATATTGGGGCTGTACCAGGCACCAGATTAATAACAAATTCAACCTCTCGATCTGGTGGTCTTCCTGGTAAATCTTCAGGAAATACATCGGGGTATTCACTTACTACAGACACATCCTCCAAACATTTCCCCTTAAGACTAGTTAACACATTTTTCTTCTTTGAGGGCATACTGGATTCATACCTTATCTGAATTCCATCAGAGTTGGTTAGGATAATGGCACGATTGGCACAATCTATCTGTCCTTTATACTTGGTCAACCAATCCATACCAAGTATTATATCTATACCTTCGGAGTCTATTATAATAAGGTTCGCTAGGAACTTTATTCCGTTTATAATTATGGTCGCTCTAGGGCAAACCAGATTAGTCCTCAATTCTTTTCCAGGTGATTGGACTAACATAAGGTTCTTTAGCAAACAAACACTACATTTATTTCTTTCAACAAAAGTCTTTTCTACGAATGAATGCGAAGCTCCAGAATCAAATAATGTAATCGCAGGTACTGAATTAACCAGAAACTTACCCAGAACCACTTCTGGTGCATCTTGCGCTGCCTCTGCGGTGACATGGTTGACACGCCCTTTGTCGAACATCTGCGGGGTCTTGGGAGTTTGAGGGCTTCCACGTCCCTGATCAGTGGTTTGCGCTCTTGCCGGTGTAGGATCAAGGTTGAAGCGAACCGGGGTTACTGCCTGGCGCTTCTGAGGACAATTATTGGCATAATGCCCCATGTTCTTGCAATTGAAGCATTGCACTCCTGCAGCTGCAGTCCTATTCTGCTGAGGTTGAACTGCATTCCCATCTCTAGAGGCCTGAGGTAAAGGGCGAGGTGCAGATATCGGTGTCCTTGATTGATTGGGCATTGGAGGCCGACTGTACTGTTGTGGAGCAGGGCGATGACGGGAGCTGCTCGCAGACTGCTGAGCTTGAAATTTCCTCTTCCTAGACTCGTAGAGCTGACGCTGGGCATCCTCTTGCACTAAGGTCTTGTTCACTAGGTGCTGAAATGTGGGATAGTCATTGGAGACTAACTGAACCTTGAGATTTGGATCCAGTCCACCCATGAACCTCCAAATCTTGGCAGCATCAGTTGCCACATCCTCAGGTGCATATCTTGACAGCTGGATAAACTTACTCAGATATGAGGAAACGCTAAGGTTTCCCTGCTGTAGCTGGTGAAACTCCTTTCTCTTCATTTCTATAATACTCATGGGTATATGAGCAGTACGGAAAGCCTCCAGGAATTCTGCCCATCCAATATTCTGAGCATCTTGATGAGCAGCACAAAAGTTTTCCCACCAATTTGCAGCAACTCCTTTGAGTTGGTGGGTGGCATACAAAACCTTCTCATGCTCTGCACATTGAGCCAAATTCAACTTCCTCTCTACTTCCTTTATCCAGTCGTCTGCTTCCAACGGATCGGCAGACCCTGCAAAAGTCGGGGGTCGAGTCCTCATGAATTCTTCGAGCTTGGACTGCGGCGGTTGAACTGGTGCTTGATGGGCTTGATGGACTTGGTTCTGTTCTAGGGCCTGAAGAAGCTGCAATTGCATTGCCATCATTTGTTCCAGGTTCGGAGCTTGAGCTGGCGGAGGTGGAATTGGGGCATTGTTATCATTGGGTGCTTGGCTGTTGTTGATATTGCTCCTTGTATTCACCATCTGAAGCTCCACCAAGAAAAGCACAAGGTAAGAGGGAAAAGCATAGATGAGAGACAGGGGCAACTAACAACATCCCAAAACAACACACAAGAGCAAAGCAACAACTGAGAAAATGCAACTTTGAAATTCAATTTGATTTTTTTAAAATGGCTGTACCACAAGTGCACAAGGCTTGGTACAATCCATTTTATTACATCACAATATTATAAAGCATTCTAACATCGGATAACAACTAAAAAGGGAAACTACTGGCTAGCAACTACTCATCCTCCATGATGATGCGCTCCTCGGGATCCTCCTCTGAATCATCTGGTCGACTCTGACTACACCCCAAGCAGTTGTTCGGCGAACGCGACCGTGATCGACTCTGACTGAAGTCGGGAGAACTAGAGCGAGATCGCTGGCGTCCTCTGCTAGATCCTCCAATGTCGATGTCGGGTAGCGGACTGGGGCGTCGCACACTCTTCCTCGCAGTAAGCCTGGTGTGAGGTCCCGTAAATCTGACCGGAGCAGCAACAGGGGCTGGTGGAGTTGGTGTAGTGGTAGCAGCTCGGAGACGCTCCACCTCTGCCTCGGCAGAAATCCTCCTCTGTACTGCATCAGCGTGAGCAGACTCACTCTGAAGCAGCTGTGCTCGAAGGGTGTCGGAGTGGTCGTAGCTCAAAGTAAGAAGCATCCGAAGAAGCCCTATCTCCTGCTGTGCCCTGGCGTAGGTCGATGAAATCGCCCGAGTGAGCTGCACCTGGTGAGACAGGCGAGGGTCGTCCACCACGATCTGGAAAGGATCCGGGTGGGTCTGTCCTGCTCTCGTAGTCGGGAAGAAGTTGAAAGGTGAATGTCGCAGTACATCCTTATGCTTCTTGCACAACTCTGCGATCGCTAGCTGGGCCGCATCCTGAATAGCATCCGAACAGTGGGTCCGAGGATGCTCAATCCTGCAGTCAACTGAGTCAACTTGCCCCTCCGGAGCATAGATAAACACCTCCATGGTCTATGAATCCATGTTCATGATCCTGGTGTTCCGTCCTCTGAAAATAGGTTGCTGTTTGTACTTCAGGTGTTGCATCAACTGCCACAGAAGACTCACGAAAGCTCCCTCGCTCTCGCCGTGAGAAAGGTGATCCCATGGGGCTAATGACGACGAACCTGCCATCTACAAGTTTGAAAGAGAGGAGAGATCAGTAAAGATTTTCAAAGAGTGAAAAGGAAGACAGGAACCAGATACTAAGTAAGAGAAGAGTAGAAGCAAAGAAACTTAAGTTTTCGTACATAAATTTTATTGAATATAAATCCTTAAGGCTTGCCAAAACCTAGGGCTCGTACTACAGTCAAGTTGACTCTGATACCACTCCTGTGAGACCCCGGAGTAAAACTCCTGGACCCCCCTGTGTATTTCAGTACTAGTCCCAGATCAACGCTAGTACACACAGATAATCATAAAGTGAATACATTTCCAACCACGAGTATTACAATAATAAAAGGTTCAGACTTCAACGTCTTTATTACAAATGAGGATTCACCACCTCACTTCAAACAAAAGATTACAGTGGAAGCATAAATTCAAATAAAAGCCCAACAATTTGCCACAGGCAATTGACTGGGGAACGAAGCCTAGTCTTCCGGGAAGAATCCATCACAGCCACACGCGGAACAGTAGTCATAATCTCCTTCTTGAGCTTCAACCTCCTCTGGTATTTGATTCGAAATATAGCACGTGAGTACAAAAATGTACTCCGCAAGTCTTGGGAAAGATGCATAGATGCAGGGCTTAACAAAAGAAGGTTATATGGTTCTTTTGCATAAATCAGCATTTTATTTTAAATTTAAATAGTTATGTCAAAAAGCAAGTTGTTAAACAATTAGTTTTCCATAATTGAAACTAAATGATTAATTTAGTGAAGGTTTCATCCACCAACACTAATATCTCAGGCTATATCCGCCAAGGTTCAAAATAAAGGTTAAATCCACCTAAACTGGTTACATCCACCAGTCCAAAATCACGGGAGTTCCATCCACTCCCGAGTTTTCTAAAACATTTTATTTTAAATTCAAAAACCAAAGCTCTACCATGTGAATGCATTCTTTGCCCGCCCATGACCGTGGGCACGGCTATTCGAATAGTTTATTACTCTGCAGAGTTTGTACAACTTTACCCACAAGAGATAAATTATCCTAACAGTCAACATGCTTCCTTTGGCATGAGACCCAGATAAAATATCACAAAGCTTTTCACCTATTCTAGTCTAGTTTCATATCACCCGCTGAGGTTTCACCGCTGAAGGGTTAAATCCACCACATTCAGAAGCCCCCTCTTGCGCCATGTGAGTGCAGTAAATCCCTGCTCCTCACTTTGAGTAACCAGTAAATCCCTGGTACCCATTTTCCAATAGCGACATAAAGACTAAACTATTATAGGTTATTTAGCTAGGTTGTACCCATTTTAACTTGTGGTTGTACTGTTTTGCTTAGTTTGAACAAACACAAGAGTCGGTCCTTAAACGACTAGGGTGGATCATTCACAATTCCAATTTTTGTGCTAAACCGCATCAGCCATTCATTCCATCCACCCTGGTCAAGTTTTCATTTTAAATTCCCTTTTTAGATTAAAAATTACAGTGGTAACATCCATTACCACTATTTCAAACAATTCTTTAAATCCAAAGCATTCATCAATAATTTTTCCCATATGAGCAATTTTATAAAGAATAGCTAAACTAAGCATTCTATAGTAATCTAAATTCCACAACAGATAATACTACTCATTTATAATTCAAAGAATATCATAAGTTGACAATGGTACATGGTAAGCAATTTTCAAAGGAGGGTATAACAAGTTTGGCATTTATCTAAATTTTCTAGAATTAAATTATGAATTTATACAACATAGCCATGCATTTAAATTTAAAATAATCACAAAAACATTTATAAAATTTAGGAGCAAAATGGTCAAGGAGACTTGCCTTCTTGCGCGCTATATGATCCCTCTTGCTGCGTCTCGACAAACTCTTCGGCGACGTCGGGTTCTACGCGCGAAACGACAAATGCAAATAAATAAATACAAATAAAATCACAAAAATATAAAATATATACTGGAAGGAATATATTGAATTTAGATGAATTTAGGAAAAAGAATCAATGGATTCGGAGTTCGAATGAGAGAGAACGAGCATTTGGAAGATTGAATGGATTGGAAATTCCAGAAAATGCAAAACCGAGTGAATATTCTCTGGAATCTTATTTTGGATGATTTTTGGATATATTTGAGTGTATGACGAGTGGGGCCCGGGTGTCATTGGTACAGATTTTTATTTTAATAATTTATGACAAGTGGGTCCCGCTTGCCATTGTCTAAGTGAACAAAAATTGGCTAAAAAGTCCAACCGAAAATTGCATTGCCCAGGACTTGAACCCTAGACCTCCCAGGTGTATGGACTAGTTTGCCTCCACTAACCAAGTGAGCATTTGATCTTTCATTACAAGGAAGCAACAACAAGGTAAAATAAACAAGGAGGAAAATGATTAGATGGAAAGTCACAGGGAATGCACACGGGGAAGAACTCGCCGACGAACTCGCCGGCGGCCAGCGGCCGGAGGCGGGTCGGCGAGCGGCGGCGGGGGTAGTAGGGGCGGCGGCGCACCTTCTCACGGCGGCGGCGGTGTCCTGGGTGGCCGGCGACAATAGGAAATGATGGTGGCGGTGGGGATATGTGGGGCGGCCGGCGGGAGGCGACCGGGCGGTGGCGCACGGCGGCGGGGCGGCGGCCGAAGGAGAGGGGAAGGACGGCGGTGAAAGAAGGCCAAAAGGATGAAAGAAGAGCCGGCATTCGGGATTTTATAGGAAGAGAGAGGAGAGGAAGAGCCAACGGTTTTAGAGAGGTTTAATGGACGGAAAACGGCCGGCAATAGTAAGGGGTGATTAGGGGCTTTCGTTGCGCACTTGCTCGGGGATTAAAGGAGGAAGAAACGGTGGTATTTAAAAGCTTTATTCGGCACTGATGGTGGAGGAGAGAGAGAGAGTGGGAGGAGGAAGAAGGAGAGGTTGAAGAAACATATGACATGTGGGGTCCATGTGTCGGTGAGAGAGAAGGGAAGTGAAGGGGTACGGGCCGTCGGATTTGCGCCACGTGGCAAGTGAATGGCTCAAG